>JAEIFM010000068.1:12787500-14211250 GCA_018901885.1 Zaprionus kolodkinae
TCTCTCTCTCCCCCATAATTAAGACAAATGTAAAAACTACTAAAAGACATGCCAAAAGTCACTTTCGTTGCGCAAACAAAGGCAGCCAGGTGCCACATGCCACACTTGCCACTTGCCACGTGAAGCTTGCCAGCTGCTCTCCCGCTCAGCCCTTGCCCCTCTCTCTCTCTCTTTTCGTGCTGTTGTCATAGGGCTACATAATTTCACTTTATGCTTTTGTGTTGACATACAACATTTTTGTCCTGTGCTGCCTGTGATGGTGTCACGTGCTAAGGCCAAAAACAATAGCAAAGGAAATAGAAAATCGCTGGAAAAGTGTCTGAACTAGAAGATATCCTAAGCATGTGCTAGCGTACACTTGGGCACCATGAGTTGGGAATACCATATGCCAATTTGGTAGAACTAAGATAAAAATAAATAAATAAAATTTGATCTAAGTGAAATTTGGGTCTACTGCGTCATGGAGCCTGCCTCTTTCACTTACAGGGTATAAAAGGCTCAACCAAATGTCAATGTCTCGTCCAGTGTTGTGAGTCTTCTTCTTCTCTCTCTCTCTCTCACTTTCTCTCTCTCTCTTTCGCATGACCTTTTCGCATTAATCTCGAGTGGATGGCATTATAATGCAGCCATGTGGAGGCGTGTGTGTTCGGGCTCGTTATGGGCCAAGTGGTTATCATGGTTATTTATCGTGTCGGAAACTACTACGCACACACGCGTTAAGGCCACACATCAAACTCACACACACACACACACACTCACACCCCCACTCACGCACACACACTTGTGCAAGGATTGACAGCCATTCAATTAGATTGATCAATTAGCTGGCAAAATCAAATGGAGTTTCAATATATGATATTGAGCGCATAAAATCGTTTAGTTTCATTGAGTAAATCAGTGTGTGTGTGTGTGTGTGCACACTGGCAACTGCTGCACTGCTTGGCAACACTGGTCAGTGGCTGGAAATAAATTGTTGCCTACTTATCAGCGCAGCGAGTTGCGAATCATTGCGCAAATCGAATGCGATCTCAATTCCATTTGTTGCTCAGTCTATTTCCTGCCTGCCTCTCTCTCTCACTTTCTCTCTCTCTTTCTCTCTCTCCTTCACACGCACACATAAAACACATGGCTTGCAATTTATTTGACTAGACAAAAACTCATTTCGTTTCTTCGTTTCGCTATTTTATGCATTTCGTTCCTTGTTTTCGCTTTAAGAATGGGAAGCACATCTACTGTCGATTTATTGCCTTATGATGCTGCAAGGCAGCACACACACACACACACACGCACACACACACACACAAGTGACAAATACTCATATTAAGCATATGGCAAACCGACAGACAACGGAAAACAGACATTGAAACTGTTTCTCAAACAGGAAAAGCGACAGAGCAAGACACAGAGAGGGAGAGAGGGAGAGAGAGAGAGAGAGCGAGCACGCTGCATTTCCGCCCTCTGCCTTTGTCTTTGCCTTCGTCTTCTTCTGCTTTTCCATGCTCCTCCAAGTGGCTTCCGCTTTGCCTGCTCTGCTCCTCGCACTCCTTTGTCGTTAACTTATAGACTTTGATTGCGTTCCCCTTCCCTGCCCAACTTTATCAGAGATTTATTTGCCCAACTGCTTGCAAGGAATCCCGCTTAATTGATTTACCATTTAATATATTGTAAATCGAAGCAGGCCTCGACTATATGGCTTTGCTTTGAGTCTCAATCCCCGTAACACCCATTACGTCTCAACTACTCCAACTACAACAGTGCAGGCTCTGCTTATTTGATTTCACTTCAAAAACATTTCAAGTGTGTTTTCTATCGCTAGAAAAATGTCCGAAGTGTCGAGTGAAATTTGTGGTTTTTCCCAACTTGATAACGAAAGCGTGCAGGAGGAATCCTATAGTGCTGTCTCCGAATGTGACCCGGAAAAGACAACTGAAGACTGGCAGCAGGAGCAGCAGCAGGAGCAGCTGCAGCGCCAGGAGAAGGAGAGGGAGCAGCAGAGCCCAATTGACTGCGGTGACTGCCTTGTACCCTATACCAAGGAAGCCGACGTCATGCCCGATCTGACAGCGATTCAGAATCGTGTCGTAAGCATTGTGAATCGTATCAATCGTCTATCGCAGTGCCTCAAGGATCTGCACATGGAACTGAAGCAGCGTGGCGATATGTATCGCAGAGAGTCCAAGAGCAGCGTGGAAACCCTACAGCAAGAATCCACTGAGCACATTGGAGATGACGTAGACTGTCAAACGTTCAAGTCAGCTTAAGAGTTAAGCAAACAAACGATTCATATTCACAATTTTTTAACTTAACCAAATTCACACTCTCTCTCCCCAATGTAACAATGTACAAGTATGTAAGCCAGAGTTTCCCTTTTAGCCACTTAAATCTGCAAATATTTTAGTCAAATTTATTGTTATGTAATAAAAAGAAGTCAGTCAAGTATTTTTTTCAATATTTTTTTTAAGAATGCAATATACAAATGGAAAATTGTTCCCCATCTTTGCCAGGCTATTGCTTTTCATTTGGCCAAAGATATTTGCCTGCCCTTTTCACTGGCTGACTGTCAACATCTGCAGTTTGTCATAGACATTTTGTTTTCCCAACTTTTCTCAACAAACCCGCAAATAAGTCAAAATTGATGCAAATTTTGCATTTGCCCTTCGCCCCTTTCAATCCTTGTGGAAATATTGCCTCAAGCTAAATGAATATCCTGAAATATGGGAGTCGAATGGTTTCTGATTTTATGCGGAAAATCCTTGCAAGACGACACTAAAATCGCTCCATAAACTCTCTCTGCAAGAACTCAAAATTATGAAATATGAAGTTTGGCTGTCTGAGGCAATTTGTCAGCTGGAAAAGTCTCAACAGCAGCAACAGGAAAATTACGTTTATCACTTGCAACTGTTGTTGTTGCTGCTGCTGCTGCTGCTGCCGGCAACAGTTGCAGCTGCTGTCACAGCGTGTCAGCTTTTCACTAGAGTTTTTCCATGCAAAGAAAACTTTGTATAAATAACACCAGAGAGAGGGAGAACGAAAGAGATAGATAGAGCTGAAGGGTTATAAGTCCTATCAGTGGTAATTTAATCACTTGAATATATTAAGAAAATAAATAGAGTTGCTGGCAAAGAAAATTTATATAGTATGCAGATAAGTGAGAGCTCAATTTAAATGCAGGAAAAGCTTGAAAATTATACGATTTCCGTTTTTCTTTTAAAGCTGAAGCTTTACACAGCATAAAATAAGGAACCAGGGCTGCCAGCTACACCTCTTAAAAAAAGGATAGATAGAGACGAAAAAAAAACAAGGAAAAAAAGAATAGACCAGAGTTTTCTCTGACAGAAATGACAGAAAACAGGACACTAGATTTTTGATTCAAAAAAGGCTAAATTTCTTATAACTCATATTTTTTTATATAAATTTTACAGAGTTTTCAAGGCATTTGCAGAAGCTGCAGACAGAGCCTGCCCTTATCTTTATGAACTCTGCCAACCCACTGTTGAAATCCTTAATGGAACGAAACATGGAATAATCAAAATCAATTAACAATTTTCAATGCAAAACAAAATGTAAACTCTGTGAAAATTGCAGAAAATGCAGCAAATCGAATACGTTTACAAAACTGTCACACGAATCAGCATCATCATCATCATCAGATGAGAATTTATGGAATGCCAAGGGGGGTGATTACAGAGGGAACTGATAGGGGAATGAGCCTATCCCATCGAACACGAAATGTTTCAAGTTCAAAGTAAATGTCAGAAACAGGAGGCAAACTAATAACATTTTGTGATATAATCGAGACCCCACCCAGCTCCCCGAGAAATGCACATTCATAGAAAATCAATTGAAAAGCGAAACAAAACGAAAGCGAAATCGAAAACGCAAACGAAATCGAAATTGGAATTGAAACAGAAACAGAAACAGAAACTGAAGCCGTAGCTCTGTGGCTAAACGATGATGATAGGCGGAAGTTTGGCTGATGAGTTTCGAGTGGGAGAGAGAAGCACCTTTTTTTTTTGGGAAAAGCTGCTCTGTCATTAGACTGTGAATGACTAGGTCGGATAATAGACAGACCTGCCAGACAGGTCCAACCATCTTTCTTCCTCTCTCTCTCTGTCTTTCTTCTTGTTGTTCCTGCTTATGTTAATCAGCCGCAAAAAGTTCTTTTGTTGTCCTTCTTCCTGTCGTGTCCTTCGGACTTCGCCTGCCAGAATTAGCATTTCAATCAAATCAATTTGATGTGTCTGACTTGTTTTACGCCTCAACAGCCTCCTTATATTCCTCCTTCATTCCCTTCTCCCTCCATCATCTTTTATCGTTATAGTCATCGTCATCATTGAGTTTATCGCCGTAGTTGAGAACGTATCATTCGAGTTGTGTATTTACGACTCTGACGAGCCAGAAAAGAAATTGTCGAAATTGATTGATTAAATATTTATTCATACGGAAGTGCTTAGCTAAGACTCCCGTGGGGACCGACTGAGGGTTATGACTGAATTCTCTGCGAAATGCCACACATTCCGTACACTTTGTTGACCTGATGCGTCATTGATTCGCTTATCAAAGGCGGAACCATTCAAAGAGGGAGAGAGTGGAACCAGCTCAAAGAAACAATAGAGCCGCAATTAAGTTCTGCAGTAAATCTTTTTTATTTGTTATTAAGGAACCTTAAAATCATATTAAAACCAACTCATGTATTTATTCATAGGTTCACGAATTTCGAACAGCACAAAAGAACTAGTTCAAGCATGAACTAGGCATAAAGGTCTCTTGACAGGCCTGCCCTTTTATTTATTAAGTAAATATATACAATAGAGAAACTTAAATAGTTTAAGTAAATCAGTCCTGCTCAAAAGAACTAGTTCCACACAGACCACACACACGTGGTGCGACCTTTTCTTGATTGAATATTTATTTATGCTCGAATTTGCCGGCGGCCTTCTGCATTTAATTTGTATTTATTAAGCCGTTGTGTCATTAATTCGGCTAGCCGCAGGTCCTGTCGAGCAGAGAGAGAGCGAGAGAGAGAAAGATTCAGAACCCAGTCCTGAGAATTGCACACTTAAAGCGACCACAACACAGAGGCAGACCCAGAGAGAGCGAGACGGAGAGACCCGCAGGAAATCTTAATTAAACAACTTGCATGGCAAGTCCTTTATAAATGGCCAACAAAGGAGCAAGGCGGCCCCTTGGTTGGTTGGTTGGCCCGATCCTCTCGGCATAAGGCAAACAAAAGCGCAACTCGATGTTGGTATTGAACAAATGCCAACGCTGGAACTAAGCACTAGTTCCGCACACACACACACACACACACACACATGGGTGAGAGAAAACAATTTGGCGGTTTTTGCATATTTTCGACTTTGATTACAGCCTAGTCCTGCCTGCCCGCCTGCCCGCCTGCCTGCCTGTCGCTCTACTCGTTTTGGCCTGGCTTGGAAACAAAAGCTGAAGCTGAAGCTGCCGTTCGATGGTGCTCGGCAAATTAGCAGGCACTGCAAGTGCCCTCCAGTTGCAGTCAAGTGGCGACTTGGAGTACTCCACTTTCGGGGCCAGCGTTGGCCCTGCGAGACCATTAAAGCGCTAATAAATTTGCAGATCAATCGATGCTATAAAGCGTTTTTAATGGCATGCATCAAACACTCAGTCTGTTTGTCTGTGTGTGTATGTGTGTGTGTGTTATAAATAAAAATATTGACAGACCCAAGAGCACTTTTATGGCACACAGAGAAAGAGAAAGAGAGGGAGAGAGGGTACCCGCTCGAGTCCCGAATGCAATTGGAGACATTGAAATGTGAAATCGTTAAAAATCAATTTGATAGCCCCCTTCACAATATTCTCATTTTTTTTATTTGATGGCATTATGAATCATATTTGCATCGTTATTGGAAAAATGACAACGAAAAAGCCCTTCTCGGTGATTCTCAGCTGTGGCAATAAAAGGAGTCGCACGAGACTTCGGGCCTGTGTTTTTTTAGCCTTTTTTTCTGCTGCGGTCGCATCTTCGCTTTATTCCTCTAAAGACCCTACATAATTTAGTGGCTTAAACAACGTTAGAACACACTCGGTTCTTCTTCTTAACCCTTATTTGTATTCGCATAAGCATGGTTGGTTTGTTATCCCTAGGGTTAAAATATGTGGAAATAAACAGATATGCAGAACCTGCGACATACCGAATTAAGTATACTCTCGATCGAAGGGAAAATGGCAAGGTATATCCACCTCATGATCGAGTATACCCTAGAGCTATAGAGAACTAAGGAAACTTAGCATAAAGCTTAAAGCGAGTATTACAAGATTAGAGTTTCCGTAATATCTAACTGCATAAAATTATCTAAGCTGGGCTAGTTTGAAAGGAAAGTTATAAGAGCTAGCTGAAAGCTGAGCTAAAGATTTATAGAGTATATTCAGTTCGCAATAGATTATAGATGCATATTGTGCAACTACAAGTAAAGTTAACGCTGTTTCTCCACGGAATCTACCCCCTACCCCTCCGTATTCCTCTGTAAATATGCAAAACTTCTGTTTCATGTCCTTGCAAAGAGTTGGTCAGTTGTTGCAGCGCAGGAGACACCGTCGCCAGTCCCCACTAACCCCTCGTAACCCCCCCTCCCTATTGTAGCAGGTACCCCATAGGAACATAAAAATATAGCAAGTCAAGCACATATATAGTATATATAGCCATACACACAATTTTGTTTAATGTGTAGGGGGGAATGGTATATATATATATACATGGGTTTCTATTTTCTTTTCATTTTCTTTCTGTTACCTTGTAAAAAAAAATACAAAATTAAGTAAGTTGGAAATGTTATGTACAAAAGTTATGTCCCCGTGCCTTGGCCACTTTAGCATTACATTATCTCAACTTTGTGCTAGTAATTTCTCATGCTTTTCTTGATATTTCATCTGGTTGTTCCTTCTATTCTCTACTCTATCCCCATCTACTCTATCTAGGGTTGCCTGTGTGTGTGTTTTGGAACATGTCGCCAGTGTCGCCTCTGCTGTTCTCTCCTCTTCTCTGTGTCCTGTCCTGTCTCGCATCCTTAGGCCATCCTCTTCTTGTTGGCAACGTCTTGTCACTTGGAGGGAAAAGTTCCTATTTGGTTGCCTTATGTTCATGTCAAGTCAAATGAGTTTCGGCCAAGTTGGCCTGCCCAAAAGTTGATGTTCACTTAATGGTGACAGTAATTTTTAATAAAAAGTTCAAGTTGAAAAGTGCCTGGATGCGCTGCGGGTCCTTGAAAACGTTTCTTGGGGGTGGAGGGAATGAAATGGAATGGAGGTAGAGAGTAGACAAATATATAAGAAATTACTAGAAGGATGGCGATGGATGAAGAACTTTCGAAATACTATAACACCAAAACGCTAATAATACAGAATATAGAAAGAGTTCTATGGATGGCATCGATAGCTGCTGCTCCTTCCTATTCTTCTTCTTTTTCTTCATCATCTTCTTCTTCGTCGTGCTCCTCCAAGCAGAAACTAATCCTTGAGTCGTGTCCTTGTCAACTTATTGCCCCAATGCATACAGATCAACGTCTTCGAAGTTTGCGCATCGCGCAACATACGATGTTGCACACGCTCCTGCCGCATACTGCAATCCGTCACACGTTGCGCATGCGCCGCTGTCGCCTCCAGTTCACGTCTCAGCTTGATGCACTTACTCTTCAGATCCACAAATATGGCATTCAATTCATGCGATGTGCGTCCCTCCATCTTCTCGCTGCCAGTCGATGCCAGGCTCAGCATCGATGCGGACATCTTCGTGGAGATGGTGGGCACATTTATGGATCGTCTGGGTAGGCAATATGAGGGTCGTTTCTCTATCTCATAAGCGATGCCATAACGATCGGGCTCATTGTATGTACGATTCAAACGCTGAACAATATTAACGCAATTTGTCAGATCGTTATGTATTAGCTTACACAGCTCCAGTGCACGATCGATTTCCAGATCTTCAGCTTGGATCATTGTTTCATTAGTTTAGATTAGTTTAGTTTGGTTTAGTTTAGTTTAGTTGTTTTTTTAGTTTATGTTTTGTGTAATTTCTGTTTTAAAAATGTGTATCACACGCAACTTTCTCGTAAAAGCCATAAGCGTGAATTTCAAAGCGAACTATGTCAATTTCTATAGAACTTAAAACATATGTGTTCAGAATAAAGATGAGAATTTTAGGTAATAAGGGATTTACTTTAATTAATCCTCTACTCTCTAGAGTAAAAACTTAAGACCTTAGATCTTTTCTTGAGCCTTCCATGTATTCTTTACTGTCAAACTTCGTAGTTCCAGCGATTATATCGTAACTCTATCGCGCTCTACCAGGACTTTTAGTATTTGTGACTTTCTAGACTGTTCTTTTTACTTCTCTAGAGGTTATCCAGTTAGGGGGACAAGGGTCGTCAGGAGCACACACTTGATAGATTTGATAGGTAGAGGAATAATGAAAGTATCTTTCATGGAGACTTCTCTCTCTCTCTCTTTCTCTTTCCCAAATTGACAGATAGCGAGAGCTACGCTGTGCAGCTGTTTAAGAGACACTGTGTAATGTTTTACCCGCTTTGCTAACTCCTCCTCCTCATCCGATTCCCTCCCTACCCTACCCTACCCTACCTGGCAGCGAAAAAAAGTGCCACCATGCAATTTTGAACGCCCAGAGCGACATTTACTCGTTAGTATCTGCAGGTTGTGCTGCTCGGGGGCCACTTGAAACAGACACCCGGCGATAGTAGCCCGGGGGAACTGACTCTGCGATTGTCGCGCAATCCGTGCAGCTTTCCCCCTCTCCCTCTCTCTCTCTCGCACTCCTGCTGTCTGCCTGTGCTGCAGGGCGGGCAACCTCAAATAGAAAACAATTTCAACTACGCAAACAGCAAACAGAGCACCGAAAAAAAGGAAGCCAGAAAAATTAAATAGCTGGCAAAATGTGAGAAGAAGAAAATGGGGAAGCAGAGAGCAGCAGGAGTGAAAAGAAAAATGGAAAACTTTGTGCACGCTGCGTTTGTCAAATCGCAGGTGCAATAAGTTGCCCAGGCTGCTTTGGCACTTACTTTAATTAGCCAACGCTGCGTATGCGTAATATGCAACGCGTATACGCCAGGGGGAACGTGCTGAGCAAATCAATGAGCGAGAGTGAGAGAGAGAGCTGAAATCGAAGCACGCTTGGGCACGTAATGCGGTCGCTGTTGACACCTGTGCGACAGCAGCAGCAGCGCAGCCCGAGCACCTGCACCCGCCCCGTCGAGCTTGTCCTAAGTTCTCAAGGAGCTGCATAGCTCAAACTCGCAACTGAGCTAAGCAAACTGAGTTATGTAGCCCGTGTAATGAGTAAAGTTTGTTTTATTTGTTAGATGGTGAAACTCCAAGGCAAACTGGCCAGCAACATCTTATGAAATACCTCGAAATTATTGAATCTTTACGAAATTCCTCAATCGAAACATGAAAAATTAATAAAAACGCTTTAGTCAGCTGAAAAAAAAGGAAATCTTTGCTTTTTTCTTTTCAATGGAGCATGGCAAATGAGAAAAAAAAAACCTTTTCATTTCGATGAGTTTTTCATTTTATTTTGTGTTGTTCCTCTGGAACCTTAGCTATTTGTCCTGTCAATGTGGCAAAGTTTCTGTGCTAACTAAACAAACCGAAACTTTGCACATGGCATGAAAAAGTTCTTGATTATATAATAACTTGACTAAATATTTCTTTCTTCATCTCATTTACAGGTAAGTTCTCGACAGAACTCTCAGTGCATTTCAAAAGGCATTTACAGGTAATGTATAAATATTTATAATAGAAACGTTACACACATGGACATTGAAAGAGACCAGAAAGTTACTTTAGATTAATCGCAGGCAGATTAAAATAGTTGCAAAACAGTTAAGCTACTGTAAGGTAAATTGTAGCAAAGATTTGTTTCTAATTCATAGTAAATAGTTGCCTGAACTTACACGTATGTTTTCTTAAAGTTTAGGTATTGAAAGCTGCTTAAAGTTGTTTTGTATTATTAAAGATTTTGCAAATTATTAATTATTATATTTCAAGTTAAAAAATTAGAATTATTTCCTTGCTAAAACTCTTAGTTTATTTAAGTTTAATTTATTGTTCTAGCTTGTAAATTATATAAAGCTCCTTAACAAAGCTTTTGAATAACTCAATGCTCAAATATATTTATTAGCTATGTAGAGCTTTTGAAAGCCCTTATCTAGGTACTTTTAATAGTTATTAAAGCTCTCTAAAAATCTCTTTGGATTTAACTTACCTTTTCAAGCTTTTTTTCTGTTTCCTTATTAATCCAACTTAATGCGTATATTCTTAATAATTGCTTTTCCACCTGCTGCTCCCAGAACATTCTAGTATAATATAATGCAAAAGCTGCTCTTGCAACAGTTTTAGGGCAAAAGCTTGAAACTAACGATTCAATGGCCCATCAATTGGCAGCAGCTACTTAAGCCGACTATGCGCATCGAAGTCAAGTCAAGGCACTAAGCCGATTTCAGCATGAAAGTGCCGCTCTATGGCACAATTGTTGGCGCATTATCGGCTTACTATATGCTTCACTGCAGACGCAAACTCAATGGGTGTGTGTGTGTGTGTGTGTGTGTGTGTCTGTTATAGCACATTTTTTGGCAAATTTGCTTTGTTTGAAATGCATCTCAAAAAGCATTTTAAATATCTGCAAAGTGCAAGACGCAGGATTTGGAATTAAAATATTTAAAGCTTTTAAAATTTCTTAATTTTATATCGAAAAAACTTGAGTAAATTTAAGTTTTAAGCCTTTCCCCTTTTAGTAAATATTTACACTCAATTTCCGAGTAGACAACTAAATATTTTGCCCAACATAATTGAAGGCAATTTGATTGATTGATCCACATAATCCAGTTATTTAAGATACCCGATGGGACGACGTTACGATGGGTTGCCTCCTTTTTCCAAGTAGAATTTAAAATTGATGTGCGGTTGAAATGTGATTTATTTATTGTCGTAACTCTGGGCAGGAGCGAGTGACTCCTGTTTCCTGTTTCCAGATTTCCAGTTTTCATTATGCAACAAAAATCGTGCTCAGCTCAATCACCGAACACTGTTCGGGCATAATTGATGATTTTAGGGTCACCGAAAAGGTTGAGAGTCAACAATGTTGATGAACCAAGACGAAACTAAAGAAAGGTAGTAAGGTACGTTCTCCAGCATGTGCCAGACACAATGACGGACAAAATATGCTAGAAGAACTAGAAACAGGAAGTATTTCGGACTTATCTTTAAAAACAAGTAGGCATGATTACGGAGTAAAAAGTTAAGAAAATATAAAATAACTTCTATGTATACAATCTCAGCTAAACTTACGGATATTATTAATGTGGTAATAACTATTGTACTAACCAAATATAAATACTTTAGCCTCAAATTAAGGCTTGCAATTTGATATCTTTCGATTCACAGAGGCGTAAGAAGGCGTGGTCAAATTCTATAATGATCTTAAGCTGGTTGCAGTTACAAGAAATATTGTCAGCAAATTTGGTAGCCATAGCTCTATTAGTCTCAGAGATCTAGATGTTCATACAAACATTTTCTCTGAAAAATTAATATTAAAATTCCAATAATGCTGCCGACCACTCTTTCTTTCACGTAAAAACAATATAAATACAACAAAATATACGTAACTTTCAAAAAGATTTAGCAAAATATAAATCCCATCTAATTATTGAGCAATTCCTGTTCGTACTGCGAAAACTTGGTGATATCATCGTCTGTCATCGTATCCACTTCTATGCCATGTTTTACTGATGGTGTCTCCGGCAATCCTTGTTGTTGTTGTCCTTCATTCTCATTCGATCCTCCCAAACGATCCTCAATGGCATCCAGTATGCGACCCTGTTCATTCAAGCTGAGCACCAAAGAGTTTTCCACCGTCACCTTCATCTCCTTCAGTTCATCGTTCAGCCTGCGTATATGGAGGAGATTAAGGCGTGCCTGATCGATGGCAGCCGAGATGCGATCCCGAATACCCTGATGTTCGATACGCATATTTGTTGCGTTCTCTCTAAGGCACTCGAGAATAATCAGACGTTTTTCGGAATCTTCAAGATTCATATTCGATGGAGCTAGTCAAGTGGAATGAAGTTTGTGCTCAGTTTGAAGTTCCCACATGATGATTGGGAGGCTGACTTTGTAGGCGACGCTTGCTTGTATAAGTAATAAACCCCCCACCCCTTAAGCACTTACACCCATTTACCCAATTTGATTGATGGCATTTTAGTTAATATAATTAACGAAATAAGCCGATTAGACGCAGCGCTGGCAATAAGCTGCAAAATTATCATTCTCGTAATTGTCATCTTTCTAGGGGGGGGGATTAAAGTTCGTCGTATTTCAAGTATGTAAGTATTAAAGGCAAAGCGTTTTCCATTCCATCTCCACACTTCCCTTAGCTGTGCTCTCTGCATTCATAATTGATTATCCTGTGGGCTAACGCGTGTCCTTGGCTCGCATTCCCCTGCGTCCTGCGTCCTTCGTCCTTCGACCTGCCCTCAGCTGGCCAAGGGACAAGCATTTAAGCTTAATGATGTCAAATGGTTTAATTTTCATTCAAATTGCGATGACGTTCACTAAAAGGTTTCCATTTCGATTTTATCTATTTATTCCTTTATTCCCCCAGTCCCTTATATTCCTTGCCTTTTTCTACCTTCACTCATTTCTCCTGCTTGAATATTTTAAATGTGCAAAAATGTTAATTGCACAAAGCACTCGATTTTGGTTTAAGTTTCATTCTTCTCTTCTGCCCTTCGGGGTTTTTTTTATCTGTCCCTTCCTTGGGGTTTCTTCCCTCTGTCTTGTTGGCCCTAATTGGATTAATTGGCATGCTGCGGGTTTGGTTTAAGGGGGCTTTGAGGTTAGGTCAGTGTCAAAGTGATGAGGGCACTCGGCGGGATATTCATTAATTCGAATCTCCTCATCTTTTTTTTTTTGCTGAGTTGAGCAATTTGCAGGACAATTTGATTGGGGTTACGCCTTAAAGGGATAAAACATGATATATGGGATTGAGAAGTAATTAAATATGCAGTAAAGCAAAGGTAATTAAAGACAATAAAATTAGAGTGTTAAAGAGACAATAATTAGACAGTTTTCTTGAGGCAAACATTTATCATTATTAAATTTTATTATTTTTGCAGGCACACATGTGCTTTAATATTGTATATATTTTTATAACTAAACTTACCCATCCACGCAAAACTTTGCTCAAGTTATGCAAGTCATAAACAAATCATCTAAATTTATGAACAAATAACTCAATGGATGAATAATTCACATGGATTCGCAAGTTTCTTTTGCATTAAATATGCATGACAAACTTTGCTTGAATTGAGCGCTTAATCTGCCGCATTTCACTCACACTCTCCCCTCTTATTCTCTGACAAAACGCATGACAAAGAAAGAAAGAAAGAAAAACTAAGCCGAACGCAGGAAGTAAAACAGAACTGTAATCCGAATGAAACTGGCAACGCGCGGCAAACTCAAATCCGTTTCTAAACAATTTGTCGACAATTTGGCCACACGCTCACGCACACACAGACATGGACGCACTCTCTCTCACCACACACACACACACACAAAAGTAAAGCAAAGCAAATAATAAAAACACACTCTTTTTGCCACACACTTGCGACACCTGTTGCCTGCCTCAGGCAACTCTGCACTCATTGCGTACGCTCACTCTCTCACCTGCGCGCTCTCTCTCTCCCTCTCTCTCTCTTTCACTTGCTCTCACTCAGCCGTTCGTTTGTTGTGCTCTGCTCGTTCGCCGGCAACAACAGTCAAGATTTGGCGCCATCATTAAATCTGGTTTCTTTTCACTCAACTGCTTTGCGCTCTGCTTCTCGCTCAATTCACTCCAAATGACGCTCTGCTGCGTTGCTGCTGCTGCTGCTGCTGCTGCTGCTGCCTGCTACTGCTGCTGCTTCCAGCTGTGCGCTTGGCTGACTGCCCTGACTCAGTTTACATTTTAGTTGCCGCTTGCTTGTCGCCACGTGCGGTTCGGTTTCGGGGAATTCGTGGCTGTGGCTCTCGCACTCTCACTCTCGCGTTTGCTCTCACTCACTCACTCAGCACTCGCTCTCTAACTGTGTGGTCAAATAGTACGCGAAAGCATTGCGTGCGTTCTGTGTCGTGCGTGTGTGTGTTGATGTGCGTTTGTATGTGTGAGTGTCATTCGCGTGCTTTAATAAACACACAAGATTCATAGGCGAAAGGCAAAGGCAACAACGACGGCGGGGAATGGGCGAGGGGACAGACAGACAGAGAGAGACTGAGAGTCGTTTCCATTGCGTTGGCGTTTGCATTTTTGCAGCGTCGCCGTCGCTGATTTTCATTAGTTTATGCAGCGCGATCTGCGTAGATGAATTTTTGAATTTTTTCAGTGTTTGTGTGCGCCCCCTTCTCCCTCCCCCCACACATACACACACCCACGCAGACATTCCAGCTCAGTCTCTCTCTCTCTCTCTCTGTGTGTGTCCGCGATTTTGCAACTGTAATCAAATTTCACGTTTCGTTTACAACTTGTTATATTATTTCTATTTGATTTGCGCTTTCGTCTTGTTTGTTTCTTATTTATTTTCCGCATCTACCGCCGCCGCCGTTTTGTCTATGCCACAAAAAAAAAAATAAAGAACGCCAAAAAGGAAATGTGAAAAATTATGGAAAAAATATCTGTAGCATGCAAAACTCTTGCCAGCTTCAGATTTGTGCGAGCCCAGCGAACTGAATGCTGAATTTGTTGTTTATGCAGCAAGAAAAAAAAAAACAAAAAGAAAACAAGTGAAGAGAGAGAGAAAAGATACTCCGTATCAAGTATACGACGGGGCGACCTGTCTGACGTTATAGAGTACCTCACATTTTTTTTGGCTGCCGCAGAATTTTACATTGCGCAAATGGCATCAAATCTCTCTCATTGGCCAATTGCCGAATTGACTGAATGATGCATTTAACTAATTGCACAACCACAGCCACAACTCATGTGAGTGTGTGTGTGCCTTAGTGTGTGTGTGTGTGTGCCAGTGTATGTGTGTTTCTCAAGAGCAAGTCGGGAAAAATTCACTCACATGTGACTCGCAAAAAAAAAAAAACCGGCTTAAAGTAATAATCATATGCAATTATCTGTACGAGTGATGTGTCTTAACAGAGGTATGCATAGTAAACAAAAACACTGCAATAAATAATAAAGTTTTAAACAAACATATTTATAAAAATACAGCATTCTAAAATTAATCAAATTTGATAAAACAAACAAATTATAGAAAGGCAGTTTATAAATTCACTAAATAATATAAATTAAATAAAACGTTTTTATGTGCTGGAAGACATTTAAATTAAATGATTAAATTCATAGAGATATATTTACAGATACTCAAACAAATCTTTAAAATTAATAAGGTATTTTGCCTGATAATAATTTTTTAAATAAATTTGAGGCATCAGAAAAGTATAAAAAAGAAAATGAAAATATCCTTCTAATAACTCATTTATTAGGTGCATTATTAAAATTAAAAAGGAAATATATAAATAAATACCTCTATTTAAATTGTGCCCTGTGCAGGGTATCCAAGAATGATACACACAACTCTCTTGCATTATTTAGTACAATACATACATTGCTACCTCCATCTAAAATTAATCGTTTAATTACTCTCGAAAAGTATCTCAAAATCTACAAATGCATCTGCATCTGCAGCACTTTTAGTGCAATTTGCAATTTGCATTTACCCCGCATATTTACACGTATTTTCCGGGGGGCGTGTTGTCCACAAAATATATTGTAATTGTTGCATTAATATTTGCCAAAAAGTGCAGCATACAAATGGATGAGTGAGTGTGCACAGCGTGCAAATACCCTGCATACAGCATACAGCCTACCTGCAGGGTATTTGCACAAAAAGCAGAGTCATTAAATCGCAAAAAGAAAAAGGGAAAAAAAAGAAAAACATTGATTTGCTGCATATACAAGATATTCGTATTCAAAAATCTCTCGCAAATGGAATATTCATAAACGAGCTTGTGAAGCGCATAAAATGTGGCAATGCAAAAGTAAAAATGGAAAAAGGGAAAAGGGGAAAAGGGGAAAATCGCACAAAAAGGGTTTATTGAAAATGAAGTCAAGTGCGATAAATCGGATCCAAATTGAAGTGGCCCCAAAAAGGTTGATTTATACACGCTCATTTTGTGCCAAGAGTAAAGATAATACAAATTGAAATACGTACACAGAAAATAAACCATACATACATACGTACATATATAGATCTATATATATATATATATATATATATTTGTATATACACCTTGAGCAAACGCGGGCAGGCAGCTGTCCAGAATTTAGGCCGTTCAAAATGCTTCACGTTTTCCACACACACGCACACAGATATATATTTATCCATATATATATATACGTTTTCTATAGTTGTTCCCATGTATTTTCGACTATTTTCATTGCTTTTCTCTGCTATATTTAGCTGCACTCTGCTGTGCGGCTGGCTAACGTTGCGTATGCGTAATTTTCAATTGCCAGATTGATGATGAAAAGTTGCGAAAACAAATCAAAATCGATTTAATTAATCGCAAACGAACTTTGTGAAGCCAAGAGCAACTATGCACGTGAATTTACCATATATGCGACTGCAAAATACCCTGTAACTAATATTTAAATTGTGGGAGAAAATGGAAGTGCAAACAATTTTAATTTAGTAGATAAAGCACATTATACATATTATATATAACGAGCTCATTTATACTACTCAATTTACAGGGTATTCACACACATTCACAGCAACGTAAACACACTTGTTACACGTACAATTCACCCAGCAGCAAATGTTTATTATTATCATAATTGATTTAACTGATAACACACAACACGCCATGCCATAGAAATTTTCCCGCTGGAAAATCAGCTGCAAATTATTTTTGCAAAGTTCTAAACAGGTGGGAAAAAAAAACATATAATAAAATTAAAAAAACACAAAATAAAATAAAAACAAGTGGGTAAGGCTACAGTCGGGCGCCCGACAGTAAGATACCCTTCTCCCAATTTTCTAAATCCGTTACAAACGTGTAACCACACTCATAATTTCGAACAAAATTCTGCACAAATTCTTCTACTACATATAGCTTACTCGCTCGCACTCACACAGCGACGCGCGTAAAGAGTAAAGCGACGCGACGCAACGTCGACGTCGGCGTCAACTGCTCAAAGCGCGCGTCGGCTGTGCTCGTACCGAAATTTGTACTGAAAACGTTGACTTGAATAACTTTGTGTTATTGGTCCGATCGGATTGTAATTTGGGATATGTTCATATTGCATTCAGCATTATACATACCAAGCACACTTTATAGGTTTAATACTTTGCTTAATAATCGTAAATAACCGATTTGGGGGCGGTGGGCGTGGCATCAAACATTTGACATAAACTTCACCTGCCCCGAATATATAGGAACCTTCATACCAATTTGGTGTTCTAGCTTTTTAATAGCTAAGATCTGTTGTCTCAAACAAACAGACGGACAGACGGACAGACGGACAGCGGACATGTTCAATCGCTCGGCTAGTGATCCTGGCAAGATATTATTTTTTATGGGGTTGCCCGCCTCTTTGCCTGTTACATACATTTTGCACAAAGTTAGTATACCCTTTTTTGACCATTTTCAATGGTCGAAGGGTATAATAAATGCAACAATTTAAAAGCCATAATAATGAGCTTGACTATAAAAACAATTTGCAATTAGTTGGGGAATGAAATATGACAAAAATCACACACTTTTTTATGGGCAATTAAGCAGTGATTTATTCATTATTCATACTATGAGTATGACATTAATATACAATGGAAATCAGGTCAAATCAATTGAAAAATGTTTGAATTCAATTGAGGCACAAAGCAATGTGTTGAGATTCATCAAAGTTAGCCGAAATTTTGAGGAATAAAAGCTGAGAAGCTCAGCTAAATAATAAACCTAATAAAATGAATAATATAATAATATACATGTATTTATGATTGCCGGGAATAAGCTATATTATATTACAGTTTCACTGAATTTTTGCAAAATTAAATCAACTTGACTTTAATAAATCTCATAATATTATTTTGCAGCAGCTTTTCCTAATTAAAATTATGATAGTTGCAATGCAATTTCTGCTTGTATGTTTGTTTGTCAAAGGAGTGCAAAAAAAAAAGAATATATATATTAAAAAAAAAGTAAAATTAATTGATTAAATTTAACGAGCGGTTGCAGCGGCGGCAGCAGAGTGGCCACTTAACGGGACAGCACGCCAAAGCCACAGAGAATAAAGAGGAAAACGGGAAAATTATAAAAATAATTAAGCTGCCGCCAACAACAACGACGAAGGCTCGACAAGACTTGACAATTTAATGCTGTTTAAAGAGCCGACATCCGACTTTTTGTGCCGCTTAATTAACACTTCTGTAGGCGGTGCAGAAGAGGGAGGGGGAGGGGATTGAGGAAATTATGTATAAGGAAGGGGAAGGGGAAGCGTGTCACAACGAATTGCTGCAGCATATCTGCGGGCTGTGTTGCACACTGCCAGAGTCAGCTCTGTGTTTTTCTTTTTTTTTCTCTGGTTTTTAAGCCCAAGATTTGCGCGGCAATTTTTGTTTGAATTTATGCAAAATCCGCCAGTTTGTTTTTTCTAGTTTTCAGTTCTGGTTGTTTTTTTTTCTCTTCCATTTATTTTTGTTCTCTGTGGGCATTTTGTATTTTTTTTCCGGTTGAGACGCGAAAATAGACAAGTTTCTGGTGCCCAATTGGGCATTTAAGCCATGGCTGTCCCCGTTTGCCGCGATCTCTCTTAGCCAGGCTATCGCGCTCTGCGTGCAAGCCTTCCGTGATTTCTAATTCCCGCTAAATGTGCAAGAAAAAAAGGCTAACTTCAATTTGTTTCGCATTTCGATAGCATAACACGCGGCGTTGTCACATTACGTATGCGCAGCGTGTTACGCGCGCGCAGTTAAACGCAAAAGAGCAGCGCGTTAAAAGCCAAATAAACAAAGAGCCAAATAACAATATAAACAGCAGCAGAGGGGGCAGGGGAAAAGAGAGGGGGCTCATCAAAAAGGTAAACAGCATACGCAGCAAAAGGCAAACATTCGCGCAGCGAAATGAGCTAATTATAGGCCCATTAAAATGCCATACAAATTTGCTGCCCATCCCAGCCCCTGCCACGTTGAGTGATTAATTTTCATATTAATGCAAGCAGAAAAGGTTAAAACGTATAAAAAAAAAGGAGTGGACCCAAGCCGAAAAGGTCGAGAGGGCGCAAAAAAAAAAATAACACGCTCGCATTGCTCTACTCTATATACAATATTTATGCATAATGAGAGTGTCGACGAGTATAATTAACATTGAAAGTAAACGAGAAATGTGCAAACATGCGCCACGAGCTGCTCAATGGCCTTTCACACACACACACACGCACACACACACACACACCTGCCCACGCACACACTCACACTCGAGTAGATGCCTACGCATGCCCCTTATGGCATTTTAATTTAATGCCACATTTATATAAAATAGAAGAGAAACCTTTATGTGGTTAAGCTGGCAACTTTTGCAGCGGAAAAAACTATTAGTTAATAAGTTTTAGCTGGTTTTAGCGGTTGTATTTATTTGCCAAAACCAAGGACTTCTTTTCTTCATCAACAGAGAGTGCTTCTAATATGCTGGCCAGCACTGTAGCCTGTAACTGTGTGGCTGCAAGCTGTTGTTCATTATAAAATTATCGCACTAGCTAATACGTATTATGCGCCAAATCTGGTTAATAGCTGGTAAATAGTATAGATGTGCGTATAAACAGTATACACACACACACACGCACACACATATTGCTTTATACACAATTTAATTACGTGCATTCTGCGGTTTTTGATGCTGCGGTTACAGCATCGGTTAGCCAACATTGGAAAAAAACCTATTCGCATATATATTGCATGTTCGGCAGGGTGTGTGTTTATCGCAAAGCCGCAGAATAACATCAGCTGTTGCTTAAATCACACTCTTCTCATAATTTACAGAACAATTAAGCAATTATTTTCAACTTAATTAGCTTGAATACACATACATACACGCGAAAAATCAATGCAATATGCCAGGTCTGCCAGGTCAGCCTTTTTTCGGACAGATCTGTCCTTTTTTATTTCGTTCAGCCTGAGAAAATCTCTAAATCGATTTTAGTAGCAATATAGAACCTCTGCTATGGAAAACTTCTTATAAAATCATCAGATTTCCTTAGGAGTGGAATATTTGGCTTTTAGATTGATTCTGCATCCATAAAATAATAAATAAACCTGTTTTAAAAATCTAAACTCTTTATATGTCTTCCATACTAACACTCTGTTCGATTTTAGTACCAATATTCTATGGAAAACGTCAAAAATCATCAGTGCGTTGAATAAACTTAATAAAGAATAATCTGGTTTGCGGTCAGCTGTTAAATGCTCTGTTAACGACTGCAGCGCTGCAATCATGTTATGTTAAGTGATTGCCGCGGCTGTTATTTGCATAACATTAACAGTACGTGGGAGACTCTGCCATTGCTGCTAAGTCTATTGACATACACTGTTAATTAACATTGTAACGATTAGGATTTCGATATATTCGAATCGATTTACACTTTTTGCATGCAAATAGCAGAAAGCAGTAGAGAGCCACATGTAAAACTGCAATTTATAAACAAACAAAAAATATATATAATAATTTAATAGTTTAAGTGTATAATACATTTGATTTATTAAATTATATTTGCGCTGAATCACTTGCTGTGCATTTTATTTGGCTTGCAATTTATAGTCAAAAATCAATTAACTGCAGCCACAACTATCGAACTTGTTGATTCTATTGACGCAGTAGGGGCTGCTGCTATCGAACTAGCCAATTGCTGTGGTGCAGACGCTCGAGTTAAATCGCCCTCGTGCAGCTGATAATGTTACTGCAACTGCAACTGATGCAGTGCAATTAAATGGAAAAGCGGGAGAAAAGTCATAAACTAAGTGCTGCCAACGTATGTCAGTGCAGCACTTCGATAGACAAACATGCGAAACATTTACTTGGCGAACCATAAGTAAATACTATTCCACTGCGAAAACTAAAACACAGCAGCAGCAGCAAAACTTTTTATTTAGCGCTTGAAGTGGCGGGACAAGCTGCAGTGTCCGTTTGCTCATTGATGGGACGTGTCCGTTATTGTTCTCTCTCTCTCTCTTTCATTTTTCGGCGGCGTATATATATACTATATAGAGTACAAGTGGCACTTCAATTAAAATGATTGTCTTAATGTTGGAAAACTCAACACAGACAGACTGAGCATGCTTGATAGCAGTGGAGGATAGTGGAGGAGCTGACGTTGCTGAGAGGCTATAACAACCCGTCGAGTTGTTTCACTCGCCCCCGCCCACTCATTCACTCAGTCGTTCATTCGTTCATTCACTCAACAATAACGGCACTTAATGTGCTGAAAATAACGCACTTGCACGTTCTTCTCTAATTTATTTGATTGTGCTTACATTACTAATGTAATTTTTATTATACCCTTCGACCATTGAAAATGGTCAAAAAGTATATAATTCAAAATTATTTAAAGGAAAGGGGGTGCCCCATAAATTATATATTTCTTGCTAAGGATCACTAGCCGAGTCGATTGAGACATGTCCGTCTTTTTCGTCTGTCGTCTGTCTTTTTGTCCGTCTGTTGTTTGAGACAAACAGTATTAAAAAAGCTAGAGACACCAAATTTGGTATGATATTCCAATATATTGGGGGGGAATTTATAAAGTTTTATCGGTTATTTGCGATTATTAAGAAGTATTAAACCCATAATGTTTGCTTTGGTATGTATAAAGCTGAATGCAATGTGAACATATCCTCAAATTACAATCCGATCGGACCAATAACACGAAGTTATTCAGTCAACGTTTTCGACAAATGTTCCGTACGGGCAGCTTCCGCTTTGAGCAGTTGACGCCGACGTCGACGTTGCGTCGTGTCGCTTTTCTTTTTTCCCCCCCCCCGTTGTGGGGGGAAAGAAAGCATTGTAGTAGAATAATTTGTGCAGAATTTTTGTTTGAAATTATGCTTGTAACGTTTTAAAAATTGGGGGGGGGGGGTTTTTTTCTGGGGGGCCCCCCATTTTTTTTTTATTTCTAAAAACTAAAAGAGTTTCTTTTTTTCGCCCTGCAAGTTACGCAACAACTTTAGTAATTTCAACAATAATCTAATTAGATCGACTGTGAGTTATAATCTAATCAAGGCAATAAATACGACGCAAAAAGCTCCGAATTTATTTATGACTTTCCTTAATTTCTAGCAGCTAAAAGTGTCTTCATAGCCTTTTTCAAGCCAAAAAATGCAGGCTGACTTAATGAGCTGCATACTAATTGGCACGTTCGCTTATCTGCTGCTGCTGCAACTGTGAACTAGTTCCGCTCACAAACTTGTGCACACATTTTACAACACTGGATACTTTTTTGTTGCCTGCGAATTAAACTTAGTTCGCTAGGTTGCTAAGCTCAAATTTAAATATTCAAGAGTTTACACATACCGAGACTTTCTTTAGGCTATAAATACCCTACAACTACTTTATGTATGTAGGCCAGGGTAATCACATGGCCACAGGCCAATCGACAGACGATAATATTAGCCACTTTGGGGCTATTAGAAATGTCATGTGGATGGTGCAGAACGATAAGATTACGCAGCTCGCTTTTGGGCAAGATAATCTTATCGCAATCTTCAATTCAATAAAATTCACACACAACTTGAAGTATTACTATGTTGTTGTATGGTCGAAACGGCGTCTTCTGCAGCTGCGCAAATAAGCCCAAAATTTGGCCAAAATGCAAACACAATCGTGTTGTATCTATTTGCATTTGAAATATCTATGAAATTTTCATTAGGCACGCAAATTATGCACAAAAGACTGTAACTGACGTTGCCCCACTCCCACTCCCACTCGCCCCCTCTCTCTCACTCTACTTATCTTCCACTCTAGTGAGAAATGGTAACTGAAGTGTTCCGAACAAACAAAAATATCCCGAGCATGTTCCGAGCAAACTGGGCTAAGACAAAGGCAGCAGCAGTCAGGGATATGCTGGTAGTGCTGGCAGGGCTGAGGTTGAGGTAGCCGCATTATTTGCACCTTTTCTCAAGTCGTAAATATTTGTTAAAGCCCAAGCACAGGCGTGGCAACAAAATCAATATTTAAATTTCAACCGCCGGAATCTAGAAAAATGCGAAATTCACACGATTGCGGGAAGAACATACACACCACACACACACCCATATATAATCATTATTTTAGATACATATATGAGTGTCCGGCAGAACAAAAGGACTTGAGGACCTTGTAACAGTTTGCTGTGTGTGGGTGCGGGTGTGTGTGTGTGTATGTGTGAGTGTGTGTGTGTGTGGTTGTGCTTGTTGGCGACGACAACTATTGCTAATTTGTTGCTTTTGTTTTACTTGTTTTTTTTTTATAGACCAAGCACTTTGATATTGGCCAAGTCTTTTATGTGGACGATGCTGTAGCTCGTCTTGTTGTTGCCATTGCTTCTGGCATTGTTGTTAGTTATTTCTATTAATTAATAGCTTTGCCGGCGCTTGGTCGCTTCCATTGTCATTCGGCAAGGGCTTTTGCCTTGATTAGTCCGAAATGAGCTTTAAACAGGGGCAATAGAAAATAAATACTCTAGGAAAATTGAAAGGAATTGCAATTATTTAAGGATTTTTACAGAATGTATATAATATTGTATAAAATATTTTACTTTACTGAATATTCATGTTATATATTATATGCTTTTTAGTTATTAGTGTTAGTTAATTCAACCTTGTATTCCAATTATTCGAAGCACGATGTAGTAAAATGATATAGCATATTTTTCCTACTCACTTCCATTTATTTCAAATACTTTTACTTACTTAATTTACTTCTACAAACAAACTGGAATCTCGTTTTCGACTTATCACTATCACATGCTATTACCATCAAAATCAATGACCTTTCGAGCTCTCAACTTATCTCTAAGTAACTCATCACAAACTTCAGCTTAATGGCTTAGAGTCTACTTATGGTTTTCCCTTTTTTGTCAACACTGAAAAAGTCAGTTAAAAAAGCAGAAAAAAGAAAAATCATACCAACACCGGATGTTTTTATGAGTTAAATAGCTGCAGCAAGAGAGGGAAAAAAATGGAGAAAAAAAAACAGCAGAAAAAAATACAGTAAAATAATACAAAAGTTGCCACAGCGCAAAATTCACTTTCTTTTATATCAATAACGAACCGGCCAAGCTAACTGACGGACGGCTGGGGTAAGGAAAGTATGCTACAAATTCTGACATAGTAGTTGACGCATGTACACTGTGAGAAAATAAAGAGTTAGTTGAGCTCATGATGATTTAAAAGTGACATTTCAAAAAACTCTCCTAAGTTTTCTTCTACTCGACTATATATACATGAATTATAATAAATTAGCATACGAGTTGAGAGTTCTCTGTCAGTTATTTTTCACAGTGTACTTGCACATTTGTTGCATGTTATTTCAACATGGCAAGTACATAAATAAGCATATAAATTCAATTTCAGGTAAAACTTGAGGTAGCAACAATAGTTGTCAGTGTTCTAGCACAGTGTGTGTGTGAATACGGTGTGTGTGTGTGTGTGCTGTGTGTGTTTGCTGTGTGTGTGTGAGAACAATGCTTATTAATGTCAGTCATAAAGCAGATTGCAAGCGCGTCCATTTAATAACCGAGCAGCCGCCCAAGGTAATAAAAACATTGGATCAAGTTTTTCCAGCTAAATTAAAAGCTCCTCTACACGTAGTTTGTAGTCGTAGTGCCGGCTCCATGCGCGTGTGTGTGTGTGTGTGTGGATGCTAAACTACTTTTAATAATGTGCCATGCCAAAGTGAAACATAAAAATCTTTTATTAACTTGAACTTTATGCAAACATCAAAGCGCCCTAAAGCTCAGAAAAAATCGTGTAAAAAAAAAGAAAACCAAAACTCAAACTAAACTCCTGAAGAATCCGCTGCAAGAGTACCTGCATATGGGGGGTATTCATTTAAAAAGCAAATATTTACAATATTTATTTCATTTTAGCCAAGTTTCCGGTCTTATCAATGACATTTTCCTTCACTTTGTACGTTCTCTCGTTCTCTCGTTTTTTTTTCCTTATTCTTATGGCTGCCGGGCAAAAGTTGTTTGCCAGCAAAATGTCCTTGTTATATGGTACGAGCAACAAATAAATAAGTATGGAAATAAAAAGCTCAAGAACGGGCTTAACCTTAGGTTATATACTTGAGTTATTTTCTGTTTTGGCCGAGCCAGATTAAAGGAAGGCCCAAAACAGAGAGAGGGAGAAAGAGGACAAAACAAGCCACAGAGGAAAATCAATTACAGTTTCCTGCACAAGGTTTCACATTTCAAAAAATAAACCAAACAGACTGGGAAAAAAACCTACAAAAGGAAACTCAGTAATTTATTAGAATAAAGAAGCATTAAAAAGATAAATAAGTTGAGGCCAGACTGTATTATTGATACATTATTAGGAAAACTTTTGGAGCAAGGAATTTAAATTCGTTTCGATTAACCACGATAACACTGAACTGATCATTTCTGTTATTAGCAGAGGGGACTGACTGCTTTTTAAATCGATAACTCTTAATTAATGCCAGCTAACGCGCTGCAATTTACATTCCAGATATTAATTCCGCTTGAGCTCATCATTTAGCTTCCCCAACTCCTTATTTGTTAATAAATTAAGCTCAATTAAATCTCGACTCATTAATTATTTACTTTGATTCCATTCGCAGTAGCAAATTAATGCAAATGATAGTTGGAACAGGGTCAACAATGTGTACTTTGCTTTGCACATTATTCCGCCACTTGAATCGATAATTTATGCAGCTTTCACTGGGCATATTAAATAATAATTATGGCCACAAACAAGGACCACCCGCTGCTGCTGCTGCTGCTGGCTAACAGCAAACTGAATTTATGTTTCCTTCAAGACAACTTTTCCCTCCCTGCCATCCAGCATCTTTGTTTGGCTTATCTACGCACAATGGGCCAGGAACTGTCAACAAATTGCCAACATTTTGCACTGAACAAAGTCAAAGTTGTCTTCCCTCCCACACCCTCCCACACCTTGGCCAGTCTAGGCCCAGTCAAGTGATAAGCGTTGATAAGCGGCCAAAGACGTCCCAGACTCATAATAATGAAAAGCGCCTTGAGATCACGCCAAGGTCGTAGCATTCCTATAGAATTATGTGGGAAATACAATGCAGAAATGCTTGAACTGAGCAATTGAGGAAAAGCAGACTCAAAGGGCGAGCAGCAGGGCCTTCACTGGGGCGCCAGTTGGCCTACGTAGTTGGCTAATTGGCTGGTGCCATAAAACTTTATTACTTTCGAATCAGTTTCGTTTGCAGAGCAGTTAAAAAAAAAAAAAAAAAAAAAAGCAGCAAAAAGAAACGAAAAACTGCTACGCACAAATGGAACCCAAAAAAACTTGAGATTTATTTGCCAGCGGCGGCGAGGGGGAAACGGATGTAGCAGCCATGTTAGTTCGTTCTGTTCAGCTGCTGTTGTTGCGCTGTTATTGCACTGTTATTGTGCTAACATTTTTTGTAGCATACTTTTGTGCGCTGCAGAAGGTGCAAGCCGTGCAGAATTTAAATAACAAACGAAATTTTCA
The DNA here is from genome assembly GCA_018901885.1 of Zaprionus kolodkinae. NCBI lineage: Eukaryota > Metazoa > Arthropoda > Insecta > Diptera > Drosophilidae > Zaprionus > Zaprionus kolodkinae. The sequence continues at coordinate 12,814,239 of JAEIFM010000068.1, forward strand.
ACAAAAATAATTTAAATAAATTTAAAATAATTTAAATAAATTTAATTAGATATTAAAATTAATTGTAACTGTACAAATATTGATTTTAATTGTGCATTTATTTATTTAGAGTAAAGTTTGTTTGCTCTAACTTCACACTGTGCCAAATTCTAGTTGCCTTTAAGCGCAAAATACTAAAGGAATTTACTACTAAATTCCAGATTAACAATAAATGGCAAAATAATGCAAATTTGACTGGTGTGTTTATTGCTCCGCTTGCAGCTTAATAAACTCAAGCCGCAAGCATAATCGGCACTTTGCTTTGATATGCCTTGAATATTCTCTCGCATCATCGGCCAAATGCATTTTGTGAGGCGTTCCTTAATGTGGTGCTGCCACAGCTCGTTACCCGGCGCTGTCTTTCTCTCTTTCACTCCCTGTTTGCTCTACTGTCTCGCTCTTTGATTTCTGGCTGCCCCTTTTAGGGGCGTTTCTGCAATGCGGCGAATGCACTGAAATAATTTTTATTAAAATGTCAACACAGTCTGGCAATGAGCATTGAAGCCTGCCAAGAGCCTGAAATGTTTGCCAGCAAACTGCAGTTTGTGTGTGTGTGTGTGCCAGTGTGTGTGTGTGTGTGTGTGTGGACAGCACAAAAAGGAAAAGGAGACAGGGCGAGACTAACATGTCAAACAGAAGTTACGTTGGGCGTTCATATTGAAGCCTTCAATGCGACAACAGGAATGAAGAGTTAACTGCGGGCCTAGGCGACATTTGCATACACTAACTGCAAAGATGAAGAACAAATTATACAATTTAATTAAGAATTTAATTGTTTTAAGGCAAAAAAAGAAAAAGAAGAAAATAATGCCAATTAAACTTGAGAATTTCTGTGCATAAATTTGAAATAAGCTTTATAAAATTTAATAATACAAACTATATAGTATTTCTTCTACCCTCAGCAATTTCTTATAGCAAAGAAAACTATGGCTTCTTTTACATAGACAACTCTATCTTTACGCGCACGTTTCATGTGGCACACACTACGTATACGTAATGCGAAACGTGCAGCAATTAGAAGGCAATGATAATTCCTGTAAGCACATGAAAGTTTGCCACACATAGACAGCATCGTGGCATGCTTTTAGGCGTATTACAAAGGAGGAGAAGAAGCCAACCATCAAGGTATTCTCCTGCCTCCCTAGCTGGCCTGCCCAGCTGCCTGGCCGGCATATCAATGAGCGAGTGAGTCCCCCAAAGGCAAGAACACGTTTCATTTACAGCATTTTCTTCTTTTGCACGGCATGCACTCAGAAATTGTTTTTAACCAACTGTGCAGCGTTTTGTTGCAGCAATTCTAGTGCCCTCTCTCTCACACACACTATCGGCATCTCCCTCTCTCTCTCTCTCTCTCTCTCTGCTCGCATTGTTGCGGCAAATGCAGCGTTCGCTCGTGAGCTACGAAAAAAAACCGAGCAGAGCTGCAAGGAAAATTCTTTGGGGTTTTCCTAACTGCCCAACTTCATAAGTACGCACTTCAATTAACTATACCAGCGAAATGGCAGGCAGCAGCATGACGTAGGGGAAAGAAACTTCATAACTGCCGACCCGTTTTGAAAAAAAAAAAAAAAATAAAATAAAACTTTATGTAAATCGTAAAAATCTACGAGAGAAGAAGAAGTCACTTGCTTCGATGTCTGTTAAACTTAACTGAACTGAGGGCTTTAAATTGAACTTCTTATTGTGTTGTTGTTGTTGTTGCTGATGTTGCTGTTGTTGTTGTTGCCCTCATTGTTGTTCTTATGTTATGGTTATTATGTCTTCTTCTTGTTGTTGTTTGTATGCTGGCTTAGCTGCGGTCCAAGGCGTCTGAAGCCAATGTCTGAGGGCAGACGATAAAATTGGAAATTTATATGACAATTAGATGGTTCAATTAGGCTACACTTGGATTTTCTATTGAGTTATTTGTGGTTTAGTCGAGCGTTTGCAGCACTTGTGAGGTTAAGGATTACGGAAGAAGATTGTGTGGCAGGAAAATCTAGCAAGGGAGCAGCATAAGTTTAAATAAGCATAGTTAAAAGTTCAATCGTGGTAAACTGTAACTTGTTATACAGCAAATTGTTTAATTAAATACAAATTTAACACATCTTAATTATTACTTTAGTCTTGGCTTGAAAATAAAGTTAATTAATCAGCGCAACGATATCGAGTATAATTAATTAATCATCTCATTTGCATGTCCCATAAATTTCGACTTTAATCGAATTACGCTGTCAAGCCAATACAAACAATTAATGCGACGATTTTTATATGGCTAAAAAAAATATTACTAATAAACAAAATGGCGACGCGCAAGCAGCAGCTGTCACCACGACTGTGAGATACCCTGTGCTCAATATATAAAATACTACTATAAATTTCCCACTCCGACTATACGAATACTTGCTATTTTATTTCCTCAATATTGGTAGCACATAAAAATATGGCCAAAACGCGCTGACACACTGAGGCTCGTAAATATTCGCACACACTGGCAACCAATATATACAAGTGGACAACAACAGCAACGATTTTTGTTTTTACCACAAGCCCAGCGGACATAAAATCTGTGCGACAAATGGGAATAATATGAGTATACGAAACTGGAATGCAATAATAAAGACCGAATGACAGACAGAAAAAGAAAATATAAAAAATATATTATATATACTATATATATATTCCTGTACACGTGTGTGTCTGTGTGCGGGCGTATAAATTGCATTATCGTTGATTTGTGAATTTATTGCATGTAAACAAATTGCCAAAGCAACAAATCAATTGTTGTTGCTTTGCTTTGCATTGTCAATGTCAAAGAAATTGTAAAAAAAAGGAATAAAATCAAAAGGCAATCAGAGCAAAGAGAGAGAGAAAATGCGCAGAGACAAAAGCTTTGGCAATATAATCCAGTTTTAGAGCGCATCAAAAAAGTGAAGAAATTTGCTGAGACTACTGGAAAACGCCTTCAAATCTCCCTGTGCTTATTCATAGTATACCTTACAACGTGCCGTCTATCAGCTCACACTAATCTATACGATCGGCTAGCTAGTTACTAAACTTTAAATTGTAAAATGATATCACAGTTCAGCTCGTAAATTTAGTTTTTTTTTGCTTTTATTGCAACACTTCATATTTATTTATAATGCCGATAAGCCTAGGTATTTTACCCGTTTTTTTTTTTGTCTGTGTCATTTCCACACTCCTTTTTTTTGGGTCTACTAGTTCCAGCAACCCTTTGCCAACGTAATCCATTAAGTAACGAAAATTTACACTTCTTGAATGTTTCCGCACAGTTTGCTTTTGCAGCACTTGCACTTTTCATTGCCCACGCATTGTACCCCGTCGAACCGAACCCATGGAAAATTCGGAACTAATTTTTTATGGTTGGAAGAGGCAAGAAGAAGAAAAGCAGAGAAGAGGCAACAGCAGCAGGGCATAAATTCGTTTGGTTGGGCACGCACCAGAAATTAAAAAGCAGTGAAAAATCGAGGAGGCAGTCAGAAGAAAACAGCAGCATAGTCTTGGGGGCGGTGATTAACCTACATATACCCTGTAAAAATAAGGCAGTTAAAGCTGAAGTTTTGTAGAAAGCGGCAGCTGCCTTTGAACTGCAATATTGCACTCAAAAGAAAGACGTAGGCTAAAATTAATATAAATTAATAATAAATTAAATAAGAAAGTTGTAAGGGTACGTAAAAAATTTAATATAAATTAAATAAACTAAATTCAATTTAATAAAGTATATAATATATTAAATAGTATTTTAATATAAGTACATAATTTTATATGTTATATTTTAAGTTTATATTTTATATGAACTGTGCCATCTTCGCTATAAAAGTTTTCAATTTTTTCAAGTTATTTTTTCTGCCACTGCAGCCTTCCCCTCTCAACACACTTTGCCTATTTCTAGGGTATGTGTAAAAGGCAAATAAATTAGTGCCCTGCTAGGGGTAGGCTATAAGAGAGCAGGGGAGGGGAGGGGCGAGAAGGTTTGTGCCTGGCACTTAAGACTGTTTCACAACAATTTGTCTCGGCTCGAGAGCATTTTTCGGCAGCTGATTACGAACGAAGGGGAAAGCCAGCTGATCCCTCGTTAGGCGCACACGCCTTGGAAAAACCGAATTGACACTGAATTTAATTTCGAGTCGCATAGGGAAAGGGGGAGGTGTGGCCAGGACAGAGAGAGAGAGAGAGAGAGAGAGAGAGAGTGCAGCAGCAGCAGCAGGGCAGGAGGTGGAGGCAACGCGAGCTGCTCTGTTACGACTGCTCTGACATTTGAATTGGTAATTTTCGTTGCGCTGAATGCCAGCGCATAAAAACTACGCACAGAGCGAGACAGAGCGAGAGAGAGAGAGAGAGAGAGACGGAGGAAGTGGTAGAAAGAGAGAGAGAGGCAGCGACACACTCAGTTTTAGTCTTGTTTACGCCGCAAACGGAAATTGCCTTTTTTTGCGCGCCTTCCGGCCCTCTGCCACCATTGGCATTGGCATCAGACTCCGCCATATTTGCCGCATCGTTTGGCAGCCCCTTCATGTCTTTAGCTGAAGACTGTAACTGACAGTCTCTACGTAGGTAGGTAGATAGGTGGATAGGTGGGTTGGTTAGGTGGGTAGCTGCACCCACGTACCGCCAGCCACGACAGCCTCGACATCCGACACTCGACACTCGGCATGCCACGCATAAAGCTGTCAATGTCAATGTAACGTGTTAATTTCAAAGTGGTTTAGTTTGTTGACGCAGCTTGTTACGCAGAGAAAGAGAGAGAGAGAGAGGGAGGCAGAGAGAGAGAGAGAGAGGGGAAGAGGGAGAGCCAGCCTGAGGCAGCTGCCATGCCCCAAGGCAGTTGCCTTATTCGAGCTTGGCGAGGGGAGGGGCATAAAATGTTTTGTGCCGCAGCACATGTGGTTTTTAATGCCTCTGGCAACCCTTTTTCTTCTTGTGCCACTTCTTCCTCTTGCTCCCTCTGGAGATCTTGCAAGTGCTGCGACTGCGAATCCTTGGGCTCCCTGTGGCTGCTGCTGCTGCTGATGATGATTTCTATCATGGCATTTGATTGATTGAAGCTCTCTCTCTCTCTCTCTGCTCGGCCACATTTAGCTTATTGTTTAGCCAGTGGCGTCACAGCAAAGGGGGAAGAGGGATCGCATCATACTTCATTTATGTAGAAATATATATGTGATATATTTGCATTTTAAAATGATTAATTAGGCTAATGATGCATGCAAAAGGGACTGCAAATCGATAAATATCGAGCAGGGTTGCCAGGCAGGGTTAAGCACGAAGCCATATTTCATTAGCTAATGTGAGGGTTCCATTTAAAGTTGGGGATTCTGTTGAAGAACTTTACAACTGGAATATATATTGAAATATATATAAACTCCAATAAACCAGCGCGTCTTATGCCGCTTCCTTGCCAGCTTTCAACATTCGATGCCAAGCGGCAACCCTGGCTGACAAAGCCAGCCACACACACACACTCCCACACACACACACACACTCCCACACACACACACACAGCTGCTGTGCACGCACAGGCGGGGGGGGGCTCTAAAAAGAATAGAAGTCCATATAAAGCCCACATTAGCAGCTTGTAAAAATGTATGGGCTCATCTGGCGCAGCAAAGCCAGGCGGATTTACTGATGATGCCGCCCGCCCCCACATCCAACCATTTGGCTCATTACAAGCTGATGCCGCGCCTCGAAATGCCAACTGTCATGTGGCTGTGCAGGAGGAGGAGGAGCAGTAGAAGGAGGAGTAGGAGCAGCCAGGGCAGAACTTGTTGTGCGGCTCGATTCCTGCGCCTTGTAATGGCCTGACGTTAAGCACCATAAAAGCTGGCAGCAGCAGCAGCCTGCAGAGGCAACAGAGTGGGGGGACAAGGAGCAGAAGCGGAGCACAGCTGGGGAGCTGGAGGAGCTGCTGCGGCGGCAGCTGTGAAGTGCCAGCAAATTCGAGCATAATAAAATTTGAGAGATTTTGCACGTTGACAAAGCACGGGCACCAACAGAAGACAGGCCAACCCGGCTGACATCCTCGTCCATAAAGCAACTACCAAGTCAGAGAGGGAGACGAGCAGCTGGGGGAGGAGGGGTGGCTACTACTACTACTACTACTACCACGACAATGGGCCGCACAGCATGAATGTAAATGTGCTTTGGTTTTTGGACACTTGACTGCAGCAGCAGCAGCTGTGACAGTATGCCTGAGTGTAGGCTGTGTGTGTAGGTGTGTGTGTGTGTGTGTGGTGTGTGTGTATGCCATACACTCCAATGATCCAAATGCATGGACTCATCCTAACATGACCAAAAACTCATAAACTTGTTAAACGAAAATTCGCCCAAAATGCGAGCAATGAAATTTTGCCCTGTTGTTTAGCCTGACAGCGTGTGTGTGTGTGTGCGGTGTGTGTTGCGGTGTGTGTGTAGATTGTTCATCATTTTGTCAGCTGGAACAAGACAATGGCCAGAGCAGCAGCAGGAGCAGCCACAGCCAGCATTGACAAGCTTAAACGTGCTTGTTATGCAGTAGGTGCACGCGATGGCTTTGTTTTTGGCGAGTGTGTGTGTGCCAAAAAACAAGATAAAGGGAGAGCTGCACCCCCTCCCCCCTCTCCCCTGGTTTCTCTTATGCACCTTCCCAGCCAATTATAACGGCCTGGCAGACTAACAATGGCATCAACAGCCTGCACTGGTCAAAAAGTCACACGTACAATGGCAAAGAAAAGTTTGCTTTCCGTTTTTTGTAGCATACTTTTTGGGGCAGCACGTTGCTGATGGGGGGGAAGCTAAAGCTATAGGTGCCTCTGCTGCCCAACCACATCATATATCAATGTTTTCTCTGCGCAATTGATTCTCAAGCGGAATGTCTTGGCTTCTTGCCTTGTCCCACCACCTAATGCCGGTAGAGAATTGTACAAAAATGTCATAAATCTCGCTCCAAAAGCATTTTAACTTAAGCTATTTTCTGCAATTCCAGACGCAAGCGTTACAATGCCTGGGAAACTGAGAGGAAAGGACAGACATATGTGCTGAAAAATACCCTGTAAAATTATTGAGTCTATTTTAGATGCTTCTAAAGTTGAGCAAAAGTAAAGATGAACTAGAACTAGAACTGGTTTCTAGAAGTATTCTTGCAATTCTTTTAGTTCAAACCCCCCACTTATCCCCTTTTACAGGGTATACAAAATAGTTTTTAGTCGTATAAAACGCGACAAGCATTTTGAAAGCACAACCCCAATTCATAGTTGACCGCAATAAAAATATGCTGCCAACATGGCGTATGCGCAATATAAATAACTGAATGCATAAGCGACTGACAAGCGAACTGAGAGAGCGAGAGAAAGAGAGGGGGAGAGAGAAATGACTGACTGACTGACTGACTGACTGACTGACTGAGAGACAGCAAGTGAAAGTGGCAGTCCATATATGCACTTGAAGCAATTTGTCTTGCCGCATACGTGACTTTTGCTATTCTCTCACTTTGAGCATTTCATTTCTTTGTCTCCCTCTGCCTCCCTCTCTCTCTCACTCTCCCTCTCTACCTCTCTCCCTCTCTGTCTCTGCAGTGCTGCCACATCTCATGTCAACGCGCAAAAATGTTTCACTAGTTGTTTTGGCTGACATTTTATTACATTGCTCATACGCCGCGTGTCAAGGTGCGAGAAAGGCGAGGTCAGCAGTTTGGCGGAGGGAAAGGAAAAGAGGGAAAGGTAGAGAGAAAGAGGAGCAGCAGGGTGAGAGGATGCCGGTGATAAAGACTGAGCGTGCGGATGTCGCGCACTTGACTGGAATGTTGAAACGATTGCACAACATGACATAACATGTGCACTGATATGGTTAACAGTAAATTACAGTCACCCTGTTGTTGTTGCTGCCGCTGCCGCTGCCTCTGCTGCTGCCGCTGCCTCTGCTGCTGCCGCTGCCTCTGCTGCTGCACCTGCCGCCCATTTCCGGGCTGCGTGTCGTGTCAGCTAAACGTCGCCATCATTTGTCAGTCCCGGGTCGCGCTGCTCATTAGGTTATGCAAGGATGCGATGCACGAGGCGATGCGATGCACATAACGAGCGGATTATTAACGGCAGCTCAATGTCAAGTGTCGCCCCCCAACCCCCCTAGCCAGCAGCGAAAGGAAGAGGAGAAGGAGGAGCAAGACAAGCCCTGTGGGTCGTGGAACTTGCCCCAAAGTGCGCTTTAAGTCAAGACAAACTTGTCTGTGGATAACTTGCGGCTCAAGAAACACTTGGTAAAGACGCTTACAGCGTGTAGCCAGCGAAAAACTAAAAAGAAGATGAGCAAGTCGAAGCGCAAATACACTAAACAGAGAGAGAGATAGGGAGAGAGAGTGAAAGAAGGAGCGAGTCTATAAAAAGAGCCAGATCTATAGAGCAAGAGATACGTAGCAGCAGCAGCTGCTTGAGATGCCCAGGCCAGTTGTTAGTGTTAACTTGGCCTAGTAGGGGCTGTGCCACGCCTACTTTAAAGCATACACTGTCTTCCACACTCTACCCCTCCCTCCCTCTCTCTCTCTCTCTCTCATCTCTTTCTTCTTCTTCTCTCGCGTGCAGAAAAACCACACTATGCCCTGAGGCAAACAGTCGGAGCAGAGACAGAGACAGCGGGAAGAGCAGCAGCAGATAAAAGACTCTAAACTGCCACAAGAGCTTGAAGAGGGAGTTGAGAGGGGGAGGGGAGGGGGGAGGGAAAAGAGGGGGCTGTGCAGCACATGTTACTGTTCAAGATACTGCGGTGCATTTGTCTTAATTCTTGACAAACGCAAGACAAGCCAGAGCCGAAGTAAACAAAACAAAGCGACAACAAGCTGCTAAGCAGAGGCAACAACTGCAGTTCAACAACTACACACAAGGCAGACACACACACAAGGCACACACACACACCCACACACACACACATACATATACACACACACATATAGACCATACATACCATGGGCAACTGCAGCAACTTTGATTCAGCGCACAGTTTGCTCTCCTTTAGAACTTCATCGATTTCCTTAAATAATAAAAAGCACTGCTCGCACTGTAAATACCCTGTAAATTGCCCACTCGCTCTCTCTCTCTCTCTCTGTCTCTCTGTCTGCGACTTTACTTTTAAATTTAAGCCAAATTTGACAAACGTTTTGAAGTAATTTGTTTTTTTTTTGGTTATATGTTTCGGTTAACAAAATTGAAAATTCAACAAAAATCTCGTTATAAACAGAGTCGTCTTTCGTTTCCGATGGCAACCAGCAAGGCCAAGGCCAAGAAGGTGATCACTATCGAATCGAAGGAGGATTTCGATAAGATGGTCTCCGAGGCTGGGAATAAGCATGTTCTAGTTGAATTCTTTGCCACATGGTGTGGTCCATGCGCCGTGATTGGGCCGCATCTCGAGAAGATTGCGGATGAGTATGAGGATTGTTTGGTCGTGCTGAAGGTCGATGTCGATGATCATACCGAACTTGCCGAGCAATATGATATCAATAGTATGCCATCGTTTCTGATAATTAAAAATAAGGTTACTCTCGAACAATTTGTGGGCAGTAATACGGAAAAAGTGCAGACAACATTGCAGAAATTCTGCGGCAAACCGACGGATCGTGCCAGCAAATCGAAACCCAATAAAATAATGTCTCTAATAAAGACATCGAAGCCGGAAGAGGCGCCGCCCAAGCAATGAGGGATCCCCTTCTAATCCTATATATCACATATAATCGCAGCTTGAACTATTCCTATAACTAGAACAGTCCAAAATTTACAGTGTTTTGAATATTGTAGAAAATTGACTAACCCCTAATAAATTCCACTCTACCATGTCTAATTATAAAATACCATATATATTATGGTATTACACATGCTGAATCAACTCAGCAACCCATAGGGTCTATAATTCTAATTCTAGATAATTCCATGCAATTAAGATAAGTTATACGATAATTTGAACTTATCGCAACTTGCAGCAGACTCGTAAATAATGCTATATATTTTAGTTTCTATCGATTTCAATATCTAATCTAGCATAGTAAAACCTATGGAGAACTATTGAAAAATTACTGCTATTTCTTTAATTATTCTCATATTTTATCCTCTTAAATTCTGTTATTCCTTTAATTACTTTCCTATTGTAGTCATGGTTGAATCCTGTGTTTATTTCTTAAATTCAGCTTTTCCTTTTATTATTTCCATATTATTCATATTCTATTCTACTCTGAAATTCAGCTATTCCTTAAATTATTTTCATATTTTATTCTATATGTATCTCTTAAATTCAGCCATTCCTTTAATTATTTCCATATTGTATTGCTGAGCAGAATCCTTTGTTCATCTCTTTCACATTCTATACATATATATATTAATTTCTATCGTATACAATATCTTATCTAGCGTAGTAAAACCTATAGAGAACTATTGGAAATTTACAGCTGCTATTCCTTTACTTATTCTCATATTCCATTCATGGTAGAATCCTGTGTTTATTTCTTAAATTCTGCTATTGCTTTAATTATTTCCATATTCTATTCATATTCTATTCTATTCTTAAATTCAGATATTTTCTTAAATATTTCCATATTATATTCCTGAGCAGAATCCTTTGTTTATCTCTTTCACATTTCTATTGTTTTGCCCATCTTATTGTTTCCCTTTGCAGACATCAGTCTGCTGCATCTGGCATTAACCACATTCGATTGAATTAATTAACTAACTAAGCATAACCGACAGACATATTAGTGTATGATCTGCATCGAGTAAAGTCAATGTCTCTGCAGGGATCGTATGTTATTCCTCAGGAATTCATCATCTTTGGCTTTTATTATCTTCGAGCTTATTGAAAATTTATTTGCCTTTTCGTTTATTTTCTTTTCTTTTAAGTTTTCCCTACAATTCGTTCCCTTCGTTTTGTTTTAGACGCCAAGAGTGAAAAATCGAAAAGTTTTTACCCAACGTTTAATATGAGAAATTGCGCTAGAAACTAGGTGACCTTAGGCGGTGGGGGGGAGAGAGGAGATGCAGGAGGTAAAGTTGAGAATTGGGTGGGGTTTGCTTCGTTTCGTTGCTTCACTTTGAGCCAGAGAGACATTTGCATTTTTATTAAAATGAGAAATTGCAGCAGTTGCAGTTGACTGAAACGTTCGCCTTCTGCCGGCTTCAGTCATGTCACGGATGCATTACCACAGTACACAGTAGACAGTAGACAGTACCAAAGGGGTCACCAGGGTGGTGACAATACACACTAGATGAGCATGTTTATCCCCTGTGCAAAAATAAACGAGTTTATTGGAAAATAAACTGACAAGTTGAAACAAATTATAATAGACAAAGGAGGTAAAAAAAAAAAAAGAAATGCAAAAATGATGTCAAATTTCCAAGCTGAAAATTTCAGAAATTATAAATAAATAATTAAAATAATATAAATAATCAAATAAAATAATTACTATTGCAGAAATTATAAATAAGTAATTAAAATAATATAAATAATCAAATAAAATAATTACTATTGCAGAAATTATAAATACATAATTAAAATAATATAAATAAATAATTAAATAAAATAATTACTATAACTAACCCAAAGAATACTATATATATATATTATATTTTTCACACTCATTGTAGCTGGCTCGAGGTACAAACATAAAAACAATTTGTTTTTAATTTATGTTATTTTATTTTTCCGATATATTTCGGTTACTCTTCGGTTACCGTCTTCAAGGATTAATTTTTCACGTCTGCTCTTGTGGGCGCGGAGTTCCTATGAACTAGGAATAAATAAAAAGAAAGGTCGCCAAAAATACTATAATTAAAATAATATAAATAAATAATTAAATAAAATAATTACTATAACTTACACAAAGAATACTATTTATATATTATATTTTTCTTTATGCCCTTTGCCCTATTGTTTTCTTGAAGTTCTCTTTAGACCAGGGCAAAACACTTTGTCAGCCATAACTCTCTCGATCCACGAGGCCCAACTGCCTCCATCGAAGTTGTGTGTGTGGAAAGTCTTTCTCTTCAAGAGTCTTCTATATCATGTGCCGGCATCGCCCAAAGCACGCAATTTTTTTCACGGCTTTTGCACTAAGCGCAACAGGGAAAGTGCGAAAGAGAGAGGGCTAGAGAGGGAGAGAGAGTAGGGGAGTGGGAGTTAGGGGAATCTTTGCGCTGCTTATCTAGAAGTACTTCATATGTTGAGTGTTTATACAGCCCGCGTGTAGGAGCTACTGCAGCAGCAGCTGCTGCCAGTTGAGTGGGCGTTTGGGGAGAAATAATAATGAATTTGCGGCATGCCGCACAAACACTTTCAGCGCCAACGCCAACGACGACGGCGACGACGACGACGCCTCTGCACAATATGCACCAGATTTAGCCCAAGCTATCAAGAAGATGCACAGACATACATCAACTCTGGGCCGGAGCCGAGTCGAGCCCGATCCCTTTTTCATGCCACACATGCTGTGCGAGTGCATGCAGCAGGGCAGGAGGGCTGGGGGGAGGGGGAGTAGGGTGTGTGGCAGCTAATATGTTGGTTGTTTCGCCTCTCGCAGCCGCTGAAAAATGCAGTGACATGTGCTGCAGCCGCAGCTCCGCTCCGCTCGGCAACTCAAACCGCCTGCCACTGCCGCTCCCTCGCTCCGCTGCGGTTCAGAGACGGAGGCTGCTCCATTGAAACAAATGCGCTGGGCGTGCGTGTGTGTGTGGGGGAGGTTGGGAGGCAGGGAGTAGGGCTGGTTAGTGGGTCGATGTAGAGCTTTGATGCGCTGAACAATAGCTATAAAAAGGATTAACTTGCATAACAAAGAAGTGCGAGGGCGTGTGTGAGTGCAGCTATGTGTGTATGTGTGTGCGTGTGTATGTGTGTGCGTGTGTGTGTGTGTAGGCGGTCGACAGCGCTACGACAGCCAGCTGGCATATAAATTTGCCCGAGCCAACCCAAGTGCCAGGCATTGGTCTATGGGCTAGCAGATTTATAGTTTTACCCCAACAACCACCAACACTCCAAGCACTCACCCACTCTCTCTCTCTCTCTATCTCTTTCTCCTCTCCCTCTCTCCTTTTCTAGCCTGCACCTCATTTGCACAATTTCCAGCAGAGATTTGATCTCCAAGCGCAGCTCTGCCTCTGCCTCTCCTGCCCTGCCCACATTGTTTGTCCTAGACTCCATTTTGCAATTGCAATTATTTAAGCTAAATTATTTTGCGACCAGAAAAATGCTTAAAAATGTAAGAGCGGTTAGGGGGCAGCGCGGAAAATAGAGCGGCCTATAAAATGCAAAAATAATGGCGTCGCCAAATGAGTTTCAATTAAGTCAATGGATTATGGGAATATCATTTACCTATATAATACCAACTACTGCAGGCAGAAACGCACATTCTTCAGCTTGGTTCGCTTAAAATCCTGATTTAGTATCCATAATAAGTTACCTTTTGTGCCTCTCTATTTCACACCATAAAACGATCCATTTGCAGAACTCTCTTGTCTCTAAAAGTTTTCCAAAATCATGCAGATAAATGTATTATATTTATTTCCTTATCTACAAGCAAATCTCAGTTCACTTTTTGATATATACCTTTTGGATTTAATTGCTAAATATTTCAGTGTCTTTAAACTGAACTTTTTAATAAAACAAATCCATTTTGAATTATTTAAAATTAAATATTTAAGAAACAATGCGGCCAAATTGCGCGTCAAAATAGTTCTCTCTTTTTATCGATTAATGCACGATTTGCACGATTCATGTTAAACAGTCGATAACAATAATAGCAAATGCTTCGTAGCTCACTGTTAACTTAACAGAGCCAAGTAGAGGCAGGCAAAAGAGTTGCCAGACATTCTGTTAAACGTTAAGCTTGAAACTGAAAAAATAAAATAAAATAAGGCAAACTATATAGAAGAACTATATGCATATAAAAATGACCAAATTATTTAAATATTTATTATTTTACTAAACTCATAGGTTCTACATTTTATTGAGTCTGTCTTTGACATTTTGCACATGCGTTTTTAAGATTGCCCGTCACAATAATTTATTAGATAATCTAGATTAAATTAGAAAATAAACTAGGGGGGGGGTAAAACTTATGATTGTGGCTCATCGCTCGGCACTTCGGGCTCATAATCGCTGCTGCATTGGCTGAGATCGCTGATGCTGTTGCCACGCCGTGGAACCATTACCAGCGGTGGCAGTGGAGCCTCCTCTTCCGAATCCGTATCATTGTTATAGAATATATAGCTTTCGAATTCTGGATCATATACCATGGGCGTTGGATTATGATTGAGTGGCCGGCCGGCACAGAGTCGCTGCACTATGGGCATTTCAATGGCACCCACCGTACCACCACCGTGACCATCTGGGGGGAAGGCCAATCTTCGGGATGCCGAGATGCGAACACGTGTCTGATAGGCGAGCCAATTGATCGAAGGCTGTTGGCGTGTCAGATCTATTGAGGCTGGTACCGGGTGTAGCTCAAGACGTGAATTCACATGGTTAACTGCTGGCTCCATATCAGCGTCATCCATGGTGACATCGAACACTGAGGGAGCCGGTGAGCTGCCCAGCCGCCAGTTGGAATGCCGATTAAGCAAAGCATGCGGCGATAGGGCCTCTCCGTCCATATAACCTGGATTCTGATTATACGTTTCCAGCATAACCGGTGAAATGGGTGAATTTAAATTACGATTATTACCCTCAATCGACATTTCTGGATCCAGCAGCATTTCCTCATTTGACAGCGTGTCCGCTTCAATCAGTTCACTCTCATACGAACTGTCACTGCCAATGGGCCAGGTGCGGGTATAGTGATTTTCGTGAAGATTATCATTTGAGTCGGACATGCTTTTGTATTATTGTTTTTTGCTATGTTTTCTACAGTTTGTTTGGGAATTAAAAAATCTATTTACATAAATGTATGTATCAAAAGAAATTCACACGTGATAGATAAATCTATGTTCGACAACAAACCAGAGCTGCCAGATCATGGGAAAGATTCTACAGATTGATTTTAAAGCTCAATTTATTTATTAAAAGAAAGAGATAATATAAACGAATTCAAGCAATACATAATATAACAAAATAAAGAAAATATTTGATTTCTACGTTTTAAATTTAAAATTAAATTTTCTTTCAACAAATCGATTGACAGTGCGCCCAAACGCAACGTTAACATATCGATAACTGCAAACTGCTGCGCGACTGACTCCGCTGCCATTATCGCCTTTTTTGCCAGACTGCCTGTCGATAGGGTGGATGGGGGGGAGGGGGTTACCCTTTGGCTTTTCAAGTTAAGTGGATTGTATAAAATTGATGAAAGTTCTCTCCGGTCAAGCTGCTTTCACTTTGTCCAGCAGAGGATATGTCCTGCTGTTTCCGCTCGCTCGTACTTCGCTTTCAGCTGCTGTCAGTCGAGAACATTTACCGCCCACGCCACGCCCACTCCACGCCTCGCCTCCCCTCGTCTTGCCTTGCCCTCTCTCTTTGCAAGTTGCAACTTGCCACTTGCAATTTCTGTTTTCACTCGAATGACAAATGCTCGAATGAAAAATCAAACTGTTCGAAACTGCCGGATTAGCACAATCTGTGAGTGTAAAATAGACAGTCCAATCCCCCAGCCCGCTGCCTCTTCTGCTTTCGCTTTCCCTCCCATTCCCTCTCCCCCTCAACGTGTCACAATATCAATAACAAAGCGATTTGTCAGCTGCGAATGTTAAATTACGAGACAAACAAATCGCTCTTCGCTTTTAAGCTCATTAATATTTAATGAATTTATGCCAAGCAACAGCTGGGCCTGGCCTAGTTGCCATTAGTTGCCAAAAAAAAGAAGCCCAAGACGGGGGAGGGCTACAAACAGTTTACCACGGACATTTGCCTGGTCAATTTGGGAACACACTGATTGATGGTCGACCAGAAATTTTCCACATTGAATGACAGGAATTTTAAGAAATACACGCCAAGACATGGCCAGAAATATTAATGAAGTAGAGGGAACTGGAAGATAGAGCAAATAAAAGAAAAGACTTGGTATATTAAATCGAAAATTTATTTGTTTAGCTTGGCAAATGCAAACTGTTTTTAAAGCTATTTTCAATTAAATATAATAAAATACTATTTTTTTATTTAAATAAATACCCACTGTGCCTTTAACTTTGGCATTTAATCCATGCATACATATGGATTAATTCTTATTTTATATTTCCCAGCCTTAATTTAAAAATGTATAATCTTAATTAATTTTTTTTTTTTTTTTTTTTTTTTCATTTACTCAATTCAATTTTTAAATTTTTAATCTTAATTTCATTTAATTTTAATTTAGAATCAAATTTTAATTTCAAGTCGACTGGCTTAGTTTACGTTAAATAAATAAATAATTATCTATTTCTTTTTTATATTATTTTATTTTTTGTATGTATGCCCTTTTTATTTTATTTTTTTTTTTTTTTTTTTTTTTTTTTTTTTGCTTACCTTTCGCTCTTTTATGTTGTTGCGCAGCGCAATTCTTACCTACTTTTGTCTGTTTATATAAGATGGCGCTGTTTCTGTTGTCTCCCCATGGATCTCTCCCTGCTTCCTTGGGTTTTTTTTTACGTCTTTTCAATTTCTTTGGCTGCTTATTTACGTTTACTTTGGGTCCTGCGCTGGCAACGGCAACGTTTGCTTATTGTCTGCCGCAGACGCTGCCGTCACACACGGCGTATGAGCAACGAGTTATGTGTGACAAGACAAGGCAGCAGGCGCACTCGTGTGTGTGCGAGTGTGTGTGTGTCTCCTATGGGGCTGCCCTGCCCTGCACAGCGACGTCTTTAAGTCGACTCATTTTGCCCCCCGACCTTTTTGTTTATCTGCTCAAATTGCTTAATTTGCATTAAACGAGAAGCGAATGTTTCCGGTCTCAAGAGCAACAAATGGAAATGCGACTGAACACACAGAGAACAAATTGTGTGTGTGTGTTTAGACAGGCTTGCCGGGATTAAATGCACAACAAGTAAAAGACAAATACAAATAATAATAATAAAGAAACTCAGCCACATAAAAAAAATAAAAAAAAAATAAAATAAACCGTGTGAAAATATTTACCGACTTGCCAAGAACCGAAACACAATACATAAATATGTAATAACAACAAACGCATCAGCTGCGCCTAAATGCAAAAATGGCCAACTGAATTTTTGTTAACAACCAAAGAAAGAAAGCAAACAAAGAATGCGATAATAAATCACAACAGAAATGTTGAAAGTGAAAAAGTGTGTGCGCGGGCAAAAGAATGCGAATTCTAAACATTCCACAAACCTCCATAAATAACTCTCTCAAAAACTCCCTTAAAAACATTTAAATAAAAAAATATGAATGTAAAGTGAATTTTAAATATTATTTGATTGCTAATCGTGTTTACTTTTCAATACAGTTTAGCCCAACAATAAAAACAAAATATATACCTAATTTATGCACTTGTGAATAAATCGTAAATAAATACTCGTTGAAAATGTCTGGCAACGATGTTTCGGTGACCGAAACGGCACAAAGCGATCAGGTATGTATACGAGTGGAGAGAAGGGTATACCCTATAGCATATACTCTGCAGAAAATAATTCTACACTGAAACATAAACTCAAACCTGGTTTCCCTGTTGCAGTGCATGATTTAACTGTTTTGGAACTTACTTTATTCTATTTTTTATATTTTATTATATTAAAAAAAAAAAAATACCCTAAATACCCTATAGCATATTTTATTATATTTAAAAAAAAATACCCTATAACATATATTATGCAAGAAAGAATTCTGATTCAGCTGTTTTGGAACTTACATTTTTATATTTATTACATTTTATTATATTTTCCCAAAAAAAAATAGATATATATTTTTTTTTTCTATTACCATCGTGTAGATATTGCGTACAATTTAGTGCCGCATATGTTTTGCTGCACTTCTATTTTTACCTTGTGCCATTTTCCCTGTTTTTTTTATTTCAACAATTTCAAGTCTATGAATTTTTCCCTTTAAAACTTTGCATTTTTGGGCTTGCTTTCATTAAGCTAAACAAACAAACACACAGACAATTTGCACGTGTGTGTTTTTGGCATGTGTGTGTGAGTGTGTGTGTTTTTTGAAAATATTATTTATTATGTTGGCGCATTTGAATTTGTGTTTTGTGGCAGAGGGAGCTGCCTGCTGCCTGCATGTTTATAAAAAAAAACATAGCATACTTTTGCGCGTCAGCAGGCTGGCCGCAAATTTATTAGCCCCTTTTACCCACCTTCCCCCCTCCCCTCTAGGCAAATTTACAAATAGAATTTGCAACGATGTCAGACCAATTAGTAGGATGTCTCATTATGAGCTCTCAAATTGCAGTCCAAGCTCCTCACATCGATCAAGCTCAAATCAAATAAGAATTCGCACTGACTGCCATATCGCCATATCGACCTGCCTCTTCTTGCTCAGCGTTATTTACATATCATTTGTACTGCATGGCAGACAAGTGCCAAAACTGCTGGGCAGCTGCCCCCTGTCCCCAATCC
Source organism: Zaprionus kolodkinae (assembly GCA_018901885.1). NCBI lineage: Eukaryota > Metazoa > Arthropoda > Insecta > Diptera > Drosophilidae > Zaprionus > Zaprionus kolodkinae. Next base: position 12,832,766 of record JAEIFM010000068.1, read on the forward strand.
CTCTCCCCCTCTTCCGCTTGTGTGTCTGGCATGAGCCACGCTCATTACAGCCAGACGACGAAGGCAGCAGAAGGAGAAGCAGGAGGAGCAGGAGGAGGAGCAATGGCAGTTGCAGGGCGCACATGACACAGTTCTGGTGCCGGCAGAGAACTTTCTGGTGCACTGCCAAGTGGGCTAACGATTTTTGTGGGTCCCTTTTGTTGCTGGCTTGCTGCGCATTTGGAACGTTATTTGATCATCATTAGCGATACGTATCGGTCCGAGGTCCTGAGCTTTGTAGCTCTATAGCTTTGTGCAGGCGTCTGTCCTGCCCTGCCCTGCCCTGTCCTGCCCTGCCAGCATGCATGTCTGTGTGTGTGGGGGGAGAATTTGCAGCAGGGAGACGATACGACTGCGTCCCTTTTGTGGTTGCGCCGGCACTTTGCTTGGCTGCCTGCAACGAAAGTTGCAACAAAAGTTCGCTCGCTTTGTGTATTGTGCCTCGACTTGGCTCACTCTTTTGGCTCTTTGATTAAAGCCCACAACAACCCAGGGGGGGCATCCAGCGAGCAAGTAAACCCAAACAAGCGACTATCCCTCCTCCTCCTCCGTTCGTCTGTGTGTAATTAAATAATTGCGGTGAGCTGGCCACCAAATCGAGCTAATGCATTTGGCTCGAATCTCACTTGACGTTGGTTATGACTCGACTTGGCCACAGCCACAGCAACTGCGCACGGACTTGGCTCGTCTCTCTCTCCTTTATTTGGCTATGTGGAAATTGCATTTCATAACTGAGTTTGTGTACTCATGCCACAGGCCATTGGAGATTGTCGTCGTCGTCTCGATTGCCTCTGCTTGCAAAAGAGTTTCTGCTGTAACATGCTTAAATAATTATGACCATTCCCGGCAGCAGCAGCAGCAGCAGCGGCAGCGAATCTTATGCAATTCTTGCTATGCATTTTATTTTCAACATTATAAACTTTTTCTTAGCTTTTCTTATTCGCTTTATACGACATTAAGTTAAAGACTGCAGAGCTTGAGCTGCCGCATATTCTTAAATTTTATTCGATTTTATTAAAGCATAAATTATTTAATTATATTTAATTTATAATAAACAATAAAAAAATATGGAGTCCCTTAAGCTGTCCAGTCTTATGTAATTTTATTCGATTTATTGTTTGTTAATATTATTTATTTATATTTAATTAATAATGCAATAAACAAATATAATTGCCTAAGCTGTCAAATTTTATGTAATTTTATTCAATTTATTTTAGCTTATATTATTTAATTATATTATATTTAATTAATAAAAAACAAATATATTCCCTTAAGCTGTCGAATATTATGCATTTTTATTCGATTTATTTAAGCTTGTAGTATTTAATTAGTAATAAACAAATATATTCCCTAAAGCTGTCGAATTTTTTGCAATTTTATTCGATTTTTTAAGCTTAGATAATTTAATTTTATATAATAAGTTTAAATAATTACCGAGCATGTTATTATTTTATTATGAAAATGTGGCAACTCTAATTAGCGTATTGCATGTAATCGATAACTTTAAAAGTTACATTAAGCTGCATGCTTGTTATCGATAAGTTGGAAGTGCGTTAGCAGCGCCAGTGTTGATCAACGCAGCACACGCACGCAGTATTTGTTGCCTGTCTTTCATTCTTTCATAATTTACAGCTTTTTTTTACAACTACGTTGCGTTTTTTTATGCGCTCAATTTATGCTTGTGGCTTAAACTTGTGTTGCCACTTTTCTACTTTTACTAGCCTGCCCCACCCCCCCTTCCCCCCACTACAAACAGACACAAGAACGCGCTGGAGACAGCACAATTTTTTATGGTCGCTTTTACTCTTTCATTCTTGGCCAAAGTATCTGCCGGCCAGTGCAACCACAGCGTTTCATCAATATTATCGCTACCACAACCACATGCAGCCACAGCAGCAGCAGCAGCAACAACAACAGCAGCAACAGCAGAGCTGCCTGCGACACATACCACAGCAACATCGACAGCTGCAATGGGAGCAGCAGCAACAGCAGCAGCAGAACAGCTCAAGCGAATTCGACGAGTTCCACTGGCCAAGCAAGCAGCCGCAGCAGGGCGGCAAAATCTATATAACACCCGCAGACATACCGCCGCCACCACATCCGCCCGGCGGCAACAATAGTCACAGCCATCACAATGGCAACAAGAGTCGACACCATCAGCAGCAGCAGCAGCAGCAGCACCACCAGCAGCAGCAGCAGCAGACGACGCTGATGACGACACCGCATCGTACGCCGCCGCATCGCTGCAAATGTGAACATCCCATTGAGCTGCTGGACTATGACTATGAGGATGCGGCAATGGCAGCGGCAGCAGCAGCAGCAGCGGCGTCCACGACGGCAGCGGCGGCCACATCTGCATCCGCATCCGCTCTGCACGCACATCGGCACCAGCACCCGCCCTACTACTACAAGGCAGCCAATAGTTCGGGTGTAGTCGCCGCCAGCAGCAGTGGCGGCGGCGCTGGTTATCAGCTGAGGCGCCACAGTGCCAAGCTGCATGAGTCCATGCTGGGCGGCATCGGTGGCAGCAGCCTGGACGATGATGATTTGCACAGTGCTGGGGGTTTTGGTACGGGCGTCACGCGGTTTAAGGTAAGCCACACTTCATCCCCCAGATGGCCAGACATTGTTGCTCTTCAATTAAAATTGATATGGCCAGCGGGCCAGTGTTGCCCAGTGGGCGTGGCTGCTGATAATGAGAGCCTAATTAAAGTTGCTGATGACTTGTCAAGTGCCCCTCGATACAGGGCGGGCAGGTTGGAGCAGGTCAACACGTTTTCCCATTATCAATGCGGTCGCTTTGTTGCGGGCACCTGCACATGTGTGTGTGTGTGAGAAGGTGTGTGTGTGTGTGTGAGAAGGTGTGTGTGTGTGTGTGCAGCCGTGTGGGGCATGCAACAAGTTTAAAGCAAATTACAGAAAATTAATTTAAGGCAAAACCCATCAGCAATTTCATTTGTTGATCTCATGAAAAAGTTGCAAATGGAAAACTCTTAAGCTGCAAACAGAGGAAAAACGAAAACAAAACGGAAAAGCTGATAACGTATGGAAAACAAATGAAACTTAAAAAAAATGGCAGAATAGTGAGAGAAGGAGATGAGATAAAATAGATTTTAATTGAAAGCAAATAAAGTTAAATGTATAAAAAATATTGGATGAATCAATCAAGCAAAGATATCTTGAAAAATATAAATCAAATTTATAATATATTAAAAAAAGGAAAAAAAAAAACATATCGAGCAAATAAAAGAATTTAATAAAAATAAATATAAATAAATTAACAAAATGAAAAGCAAATTACATTTTAATTAAACGCACTATATTATAATAGATTATAAATCAATAAATTTTAAATTTTTTATAATTTTAAAGAAATCAAAGAAATTATAATAAATGAATCATAATTCCATTAAAATGCTAAATAACCTACAGGGATTTGTGGATGTTAAATATTAAAAAAGAAATTGGAAGAATCTCAGTTATAAATAAAAAAAAAAAATATTTGGATGATCAATAAGCAAAGGATTGTATTATAAAATACAATGCAAATGTATAATTAATATATGAAAGAAAAAAAAGAAAATAATAATATAACCTCAGTTATAAAGAAATAACAAATATTGGAGAAATAAAGATTTTATAAAACACATTGCAAAGTATAATATAATATATGAAAGAAAAAAAAAAGGAAAAAATAAAAATGAATACATATTGAATATAAATAAATAAACAAAATCAAAAAGCAAATAATTTTAAATTAAAAGAAATGTTACAGATTATAAATGAATAAAATGCAAAATGTAATTTAAAATAAATCAAGGAAATTAAATGCATAATAATTTCATTAAAATGCAGATGTTAAATATTAAAAAACAAAAAAAAAATGGAAGAGCCTTCTATAAGGCCAGCAAAAAACTTAAGGAAACTTTATCGCATCGCAACGCAGTTAACTCTTTCAAAATATGTCCTGGAAAATTCCTCGCAAGACCGCAAAATGGATGCTCAGAATTTATGTGTCTCATTTGTCTAATACACTTAGCCAAAAATGTGTGCACAATTAGTGAAATTGTATTAAAAAGCCAAGAGGCAAGAAGAGAGCAGAGCAGAGCAGCAGCAGCAACAACAACAACAACGACAACAACTAATTAACTTTGCCAGTTTAATGAAAAACTAAACGACAAATGACAGGCCAGAAGGAGAATGAAATAAAACACAGAGAGGAGTCTCCTCCCCCTCTGTTGCCTGGGGTCATTCATTTTTTAGCAGCAGGAACAAGCTGGAAAACAAGTATACGACATGTGGTGCAACATGAATACAAAATTCCATTCAAACTTGTCTGTCTCTAGCCTAATTGCCGGAAGTTCAAGTGCAAAGGCAACAACGAAAGCCAGGACTCGATAAGGAGAAGGAGGAGGAGCAGATAGATAGATACTTCCCTCTACCAATTGGACTCGATAAGGAGGAGAAGGATATAGATAGATAGATACTTCCCTCTACCAATTCGCACGGGATTTGCACGGTTTAACTAAAAGCATTCGGTTTCATATTTATTCAATGAATTCGTTTTTGGCTTTCGACTGCGGTTACCCCACTAATTGCGCCACATTGTAGCACATTGAAAATCCCCCCGAAAACAATCGCCATGTGAACGATTGGGCCCAACTAGCCGGGTGATTTTTCAATTTGGCCACGCCAAATGGAACAATTGAAGCGCCAAATGGGCAAACTGCACAAGGTCGACTAGGTAGATACACTAACAAAAAAATAAAACAAAGGCAGCAGGGAATAGGAGGCAACAGAAACTAATACTATGTTATCAAGTCAAGTTACCCTTAAAGCTAAGCAAGTCAAACTGCTGCTATTATTCCATATGCCCCACTCGGGCAGGGAAGAATAGAATAAAAGCCAAATAGGAGAACTCCCAGTCGGGATGGAGAAACAATTTCAATTTGATCTGCATTTATGAAATGCGCCACACCCAAAATGAAATGTAGCTAGCACTCTGCTCTCCTCTCCTCCCTCGGGTCTCCTCTCCTCCCTCGGCTCTCCTCTCCCTCTGGTTCCTGCCCACAGTCAAATCATTGTAGTCTCTACCTAACGGGACCATATTTTATAGTCATGTTAGCCATAAAATCGTGCAACTTGTAACTAAAATGTCTTCGCAGCGCATTGCACTTGAAGCTTCGCCCTCGGAGGTGCCATCTATTCTGGCCAAAATCGCAGGGGAGTACGAGCAGCACACACATGCTATAAGGAAAGACATGGGAAACTCTCCCCATGCCACACGGTTTCGATTTCCTTTTCTTTTCTTTTCTCCTTCTCTTTTTTTTGGCATATTTTAATGGCAGCTGCTGTGCGCATTGTTGACTTTGTGCACTCGATAAGCAGATGAGCATCTAGTTAGATGATATGTACATAAATAAGTACAATAATGTACACTGTGCAAAGAAAAAAGGTCAGAGTTGAGACTTGAGACTGGGGAAACCTGCTGTGGAACTGGAAATTCTAAGTCTGAGCATACTCACAACCGGTTCGGGTTGTTCTGCGTGGCCAAGAAGTTGTGTATATACTAGTTAAGGTGTTTGTAAATAAATTATAAAAGATCTATAGTGATCTACAATGTGCATATGGAATAATAAATTATATAAATATATATTTACAATTATTATAATAACTTACACTGATTTAGGCGATAGGGACAGGGAGAATCTGTAAATACTAATCAAATTAATTTAAAAATATTATTTATTATTTTATTTATTATTATTTATTATTTGTAATAAATTTAAAAATAAGTTTAATAATAAATAGCTTTGCATTTATTATTTATTATAATATTTGTAACTAACTTAAAAATAAGTTTAAAAATAAATACCTTTGCATTTTATTATTATTTATTATTTGTAATCAATTTAAAAATAAGTTAAATAATAAAAAGCTTTGCATTTTTTATTTGTTTTATTTATTTATTTAAGTCAACTAAGGCCAGTCGACTGATTGGTTTATAAATAAATTTAAGGATAAATTAAAACAAAAAGTAAAGTAAAAAAAATTACAATAAAAAAAATATATTCTAAATAAATTTAAAGATAAACTGAAACAGAAAGTAAAGTAAGAAAATTACAAAAATAAAAAAAAATATTTACATATATATAATAATTAAAAAGTACATATATACAAAACTACATCATTATAATAAGCTTAAGCTCTTTAAGTGCTGTCAGTGAGTCTTAACTGTCTTTAAAATCGCATAAACAGCATTATAATAACATAATATCATTATTAATTAAGCGCAATTCACACTCTATCGTTATTGTTGTTTATAAAAGTCGCATAACCTTGAACAACAAATTGCGCAGCTTTACAATTTTCTGACAATTTGAAGACAGACCCATTGACACACTAATATTCAACTATATAGAGCATTTCGGTTTTGAATAGTATGGTATATGGTATATGGTATGTGGTTCGCACAGCTCAATTAAACGTGCAACGCATTTGGGAATTTTCAGTCTTACATAAAAAGCAATATCTGGCTAGCTTACCAGGTAAATGTTATATCGTATATGTAGTGCGCTTACGTCATGGCGTAATTGTTAGCCCTCTCTCTCTTTCCCCCTCTCTTTCCCTCTCTCTCTCTTTCCCACTTTCTGCACACCCAACAACAGCAAAAAGAGAAACCAGTTTCGAGACAAGTCTCGAGTAGAGAAAACTACTTTCATTTTCAGTTAACGTTGAATTTGGGCACATTTTGTGCGTGTCTTGGGCCCATAACAGCTCCCTCTCTCTCTATCTCTCTCTTCCTCTCTCTCCCTCTCTCCCTCTGTCCCTTTCTTTGTGCAGCTATGAAAAGAAAAAGTCATTGAGCATGCGCAGCGACGCTATCAATATATACTTCTATGCAAAACTTTGGTATACTGCGACGTGTCTGGGATTTTTGAATACTTTGCCGCATCAGGAAAACAAAACACGAAATTTCAATTCTGGAATACCAGCTTTAGCAGGCGGGGGGCGTGGCAAACCCGTAGCAATACAGGAAACACTTAGAAATGGCAAGGGAAGGGGGATCGCTTTAATAAACAAATTGTCTGCAGAGCAGGAAGAGTTTTGTATGCAAAACTTGTTGCAGATCGATAAGGAAATCTGTCAGACAAAATAAATCTTGCATAATGCAACGATATATATAGTAATATGGAGTCAGGTCTGAAGGCAATTTAAGCTTACATTAAAAAAAAAATAAATAAATAAATAATAAAAAAAAATAGTAATAAATATATAACTCTCATCCGAACCGAATCTGATGTACTCCAAGCAGAAGCAAAATAAATCTTGCATAATGCAACGATATATATAGTAATATGGTGTCAGGTCTTAAGGCAATTTAAGCTTACTTTAAAAAAAAAAATAAAAAAAAAAATAAATTAATAAACAAAAAAAAAAAAAAAAATAATAATAAATATATATATAACTCTCATTCGAACAGAATCTGATGTACTCCAAGCAGAAGCGACGTCGCATACGCATCATACTGGGCGTGGTTGGTGTCCTCGTCGCCATCGCCCTCATAGCCACCATGGTTGTCTTCATTGTGGCCGGCGATGATGATGATGATGGCAAGGATGATAAGACAGGTGATAATGCCATCGATCTGGAGGATGTGCTGTCGGGTCAATTATACGCAAAGCGTTTCAATGGCAGCTGGAGCAGTGGCAGGAATGTGATATACAAGGAGGGTGTGGTAAGTGATCCAGAATAAACATAGCAAGAGATGGGAGAGATATAATGATAATCTGATCTCTCCTCCGCAGGACATTGTGGAGATGAATGTAAGGACACAGAAAGTCACCACGCTGCTGTCCAATGTGCCACACTATGTGCTCTACGAGAAATCTGCGGATAGGCAATTTTTGTTGCTGGCCAAGAATTATAAAAAGAATTTCCGTTATAGTTTTCTGGCCCAATACGATATCTATAACCTCATTACCAAGAACTTTTCCACTGTGACCATTAACAACGATCAGGTCTATCTGAGCATGGCCCAATGGGCCCCAGTGGGCAATGGCCTAATCCTCAATTTCGAGCGTAATTTGTACTATAAGAAGAGCGCGGTGGATGCGGAAATTGCCATTACGACCAATGCGAACGGGATCTTCTTGAACGGCATTCCGGATTGGGTGTACGAGGAGGAGGTGTTCAGTTCGAATGTGGCCACATGGTTCAATCCTGCGGGCACACAGATTGCCTTCATACAGTTCGATGATTCACCCACGCATACCATCAATTTCCCCTACTATGGCGAGGCGGGAGATTTGCGTTTCCAGTATCCATTGCATCAGGAGATCCCCTATCCCAAAGCGGGCTCATCGAATCCACGCGTTGTGCTCTTCATTGCCGATCTGGAGCGGGCGGTGGCTGGCAATGAATTTCTCACCGAGATGCCAGTGCCAAGTGCACTGAATACCGAGGCGGATTACATTGTCACCGTCGTCAGTTGGCTGGATGATCACAATGTGCTCTCCATCTGGATGAATCGCATACAGAATGTGGCCTATGTGGTCAGTTTCGATGGACTCAGTCGCAAGCAGGTGAGTGGAAGGAAGGCAAATGGCATGGGATTAGGGAGGATACTTAACCTAACTCTCTCTCTCTCTCCTCGCAGCACTACAGTGTGGAGTCGAAAACTGGCTGGGTGGATCTGTATACGGCTCCGTTCAAGAATCGTGATGGTTCCCGTTTGGCCTTCGTCTTGCCGCATGATAATTACAAGCAGCTGCAGTTGCTCTCGACGGATGTGAGCCCGGGCACACTGGAACCGCTGACTACGGGCAAGTATGTGGTGGACAGCATATTGCATTGGGATGCCACGCAAGATATCATCTTCTATACGGCCAATACGGAGGAGCATCCAGAGCAGATGCATCTGTATGCGATACTCGCGTCGGTGACACGCAAACAGACGCCCACCTGCCTCACCTGCAAACTGATGATCTCCGGGGAGGTGGAACAGAATTATTACTCGGCCATATTCAATGACAATAATGAGATTGTGATCTCGTCGCTGGGACCCGGCATACCCACAACTGCCATCTACGAATGGAGCTATACGAATTGTAGGTGCAGCATCCTAAATTTCTGGGTTTTTTATTAATTTTGTTTCTCTCTTTTCCAGCTCAAGTTAAGCTGGAGAAGCTGCTGGATTGGGAGACGAATGCTGTGTTGCGTGCCAAGCTGCAGGGCGTGGCACTGCCTACGCACAAGATACTAACGGTTAATATCGATGGCGGTTTCCAGGCCAAGGTGCTGCTGCAGCTGCCGCCCAATATGGACACCAGTGGCAACACCAAGTATCCCATGCTGGTCGATGTCTATGGCGGACCTGATTCCTACTCCGTATGTGGCAATCGGTTCATCAAACAGTCTAAATTCAATCTCCTCTCTCTGCCTGACAGGTGACCACCAAATGGATGATGGACTGGGGCACATATCTCTCATCGAATCAGTCTGTGATCTATGCCAAAATCGATGGACGCGGCTCGGGATTGCGCGGTGAGAACTTACTGCATGCCATCTATCTGCAGCTGGGCACAGTGGAGATTACGGATCAGATCAAGGTTACACAGTAAGTAGGAGGAGCAACATAATCCCTTCTCCAAGCTGGGAATATATATACATATATCTCTTTAGAAATCTGGCTGCAAACAACAAGTATATCGATGCTAAGCACATTGGCATTTGGGGCTGGAGTTATGGTGGTTATGCCGCAGCGATGGCGCTGGCCAATGATGATGCTGGTGTCTTCAAGTGTGCCGCATCCATAGCACCTGTCACCGATTGGACCTACTATGGTAGCTATAGGAAAAAAAACCCCTGCTTCATTAGCTGGCTTTAATATATAATTTTCACAGATTCCATTTACACGGAACGTTATATGGGGCTGCCCGAGACCAATGAGATTGGCTATGCCAAGTCCAGGCTGAGCACACGCGCCGAGGATTTGCGTGATAAGAAATATCTACTTGTGCATGGCACACTGGACGATAATGTGCACTATCAGCAGGCCATGATATTGGCCAAGAGTCTGGAGCGACACGACATACTGTTCAAGCAGATTGTAGGGCAAACTGATATCCAATAATATTATATATAGTATTTATTATCTGTTCTCCATCTTCTTGCAGAGCTATGCCGACGAGGATCACGGTCTTGCCAATGTGCGTCCGCATTTATATCATTCGCTGGATCGTTTCTTTGGCGAATGCTTTGCCAGCAGTCGCCTCATGAAGAGTGCCAAGTAGAATGTGAAGCAGAAGATGTTATATAGGAAAATATAGAAATTAAAAGAATTTACATAGATCGACGAGCTCACAAAAAAAAAATAAATTGGTACTTAAAAAGTTGCATTAAAAATCAATTAAGCCACTCTTACAGAAAATCAATTAATTATGATATAGTAGTTAAAAAAAAGAAAGAAATAAAATGCTTCGTAAACACACACACAAACTAATGCAGGTCCAAAAGTGTTATAAGATAAACTTGGAACAATAATCTTTTTGAAATTGCATTTTAAGACATTTTAAGCGTATAACATCAAAATATTTATAGATAAATCAAATGCATTATTAAGCTAGCTACAGATCAGTTAAAGTCTGTTCAATAAATAAAAAAAAAAAAAAAACAAATAAATATCACAAAAGTATATAATGTCGATAATTCCTAGAAATCTATAATAAGGCTATGCATATATGTTATAAGCTGAGCAAAACTTTTATAAACTAGGGAAAATAATTTGCATGCATTGGAACTATATATATTTGCCAGACTTCGGCATGTCGAAGATATATAAAAAACATATTTTTCTTTTTTAAGAACAAAAAAATAATTTGTACATTTTGCCAGCTGAACTTTTTTAGCTTGTAGTTTGTTTTTAGCTTTTTGATTTGCCGCATTGTTAGGAACTACAAAAAAAAAGAAAAATAAAAATTGTAAATAAAAAATGTTGTTAAATGGCTTTTGTAAATTAGATGAATATTGTGTATAGGCAACAGTTAAAAAGGCAACTAAAATTATAATAAACAAATAAATAAATACGTATATTCGAAATTCAATTCAAATTTTAATTATTTACTGGGAAGATTACGATCTTAAATAAATGAGATAATAAAAATTCAATTTGTTATTTATTCCTTTTAGCTCTCAGTACACAAAACCGGCTCACGTTTATTGCCTTGGCCCCAAAACTGGGATTACATATACAAATATATCATCTTATTTATTGGGTAAACTCTTTGCACGTCCCATAACTTTCTTAAAAAATGAACCGGTTCCCTCCCGTCTTCGATTGTCCTCCATTTCGATCGGCCCATCTGAAGTTTTACCAGTTAATTTGGCAATTTTCCTATTGGACTTTCTCTTAAAACTTATTCCCTTCTCTCATCATCATAATAGTCTTAGACTGTGCTCTATTCTGATCGGGCATCTGGCATTTTTAAAAGTTTTTCTTCGTTTTATTTTGATTTTAAATATTCAATATATTTTCTGCATATATTTCTTGTTTTTTTTTTTTAAATGTTTTCTCTATGTTTGTTTTGAAATCTGTATTTTACACTTGATATTGGGATTACATTTAAGCTGACAATAAATAATTGTTTGTTTCGTTATATTCCATATGCTAAGAACTATGAAATTTGATCTTTACTTGCTGGTGTGTGTCTGTGTGTGTTTGGTATTATTCGGAAATTCGAAGCATAATATTTTTTATGGTACAAAAATATGTTTCCTTATTTGACATTATGTTTTGCAACGATTTAAAAATACGTTTTTTGAATCTGCGAATATTCTCTTAAATCTATTATATACTTTTTACATATCGAATCATCGTTTAAATATGCAATCTTACAGTATTTATCTATTTATATTCTATATACAATACGATATTGGATCATGAAATAAATACGTACAAAATAATGTTGGAAAACCATGGTAGTTTTTTTTTGTTATTGGTTTATGTATGTTACACATTCTTTAGAGGAATCGATCCTATTGCAGATATACCTCCTGCACCACCTCATGATGTTGCTGCTGCTGCTGCTGCTGTGGATCATGATCCTGCAGATCCTCTTGTTGCAGCTCCAGCTGATGGTGCTGATGCAGTTGATGGTGTTGCTGCTGCTCCTCGATGACAACACCCTCGCCACCATCGTACTCGATGAGCTGATCATCTGCATCCGATTGCTGATTATGATCGATAATTATGTGCTGCTCCTGCTCCACCAGTTGATGATGATCATGCTGATACTCGTGCTGCTGCTGCTGTTGCTGCTGCTGTTGCCAGCGCAATGGTGGAGGTGTTGTTGGCGTTGCAATATGTTGCACTGGCTCATGTGTTGCTGCTGCTGCCTGTGATGTTGCTGCTGCTGCTGTTGCTGTTGTTGTCTGATATACGTTTTGCTGATTCCTAACAATATGACCGGCGGCTGTGACATTGGTCACACTGGCACGCTGATTGGTGCGCGTCAGTGTGACCGTCACCTCAGAGCCAAGGCCAGCAAAGGAGACGGACGGTTGTGCTGTTGCTGTTGTTGCTGTTTGTCCGCCCACCGCAGCAACCGTGCTTGTGGTTGCTGCTGCTGCTGTGCCGGCTGCAGCTGCTGCTGCTGCTGCTGCCGCTGCTCTGGCCTGGAGGATTTTGCGTGTGGGCAACTGTGTGGATGTGCCTGCCGTGGAAGTTGTTGTTGCTGTCGCTGCTGCTGCTGCTGCTCCCGTTTGTGGCACATAGTTGATCAGCAACACTCGCTCGCCGCTGGTGGTTTGCGCTGCATGGCCGCGTAGTACGCGACGCTGCAAGTTGCCACCAGCTGCAGCAGCAGCAGTTGTTGTTGTTGCTGTCGCTGCTGCTGCTGCTGCTGAGAGTGTTTGCGTGTTGTTGCTGCTGTTTACAGTTGTTGCCGCGCTGCTGCTGCTGCTGCTGTTGTTAATGTTGCTGCTGTTGTTGTTGCTGCTGCTGCTGTTGCTGCTTTTGCTGCTATGCTGCTGCTGCTGCTGTTGCGCTGGCTGCCCACCGCCCCCGGATGCTGATGCTGCACCTCCTCCAGGGCCGCTGGTCATATCGTTGGCTCATCATTACGTATTATTCCCGCCTTTCAAAATGAAAACCTTCTTTACCAAAATGTTCTTGTTGTTGCCCTACAAATTTGCAATGATTGAGTGAACGAATTGATTGATTGATGGATTGATTGATGGATGCATGAGGCGTGATTTGCAAGATTATTTCATTTGGTTAGATTTGGTGAGAGTTTACAACGAGGCGGCGAGAAGAGAGAGAGAGAGAAGACAAGATAAAAACGATTGGTTAATGATTTTGTTATGGCCAACAAGTGAGTGTGTGAGTGTTTGAATGTGTGAGTGTTTGAGTGTGTGAGTGAGTGTGTGTCATGTTGATGCGTTTGGGTGCAGTAAGTCACAAGGTTTAGTAGCGAGAAATGTTTTTGTTAGCTTATAAAGCAGGTAATACTCTCTAAAGATATAAGAAAATGAATAGATGAAACAAAATGCGATCTAAAAAAAAATATAATAATATAAAGCAAATATAGAAATAATCAGAAAATTTAAAAACTCAAAACCGCACACCGAATTCGCAACAGAAAAGAAATTCAAATAGATTTTTTAAAACATTCGTTTTTTTTTTTTGGTTTATTCATTTATTTTCCATGTTAAATAAAATTAAATTTTATTTAAGTAAAGTAAAATAAGTTAAGGTATTTTCTCATACAGATTTGGTCAGATATTTGTGGAAAATAATAGCAAGTTAACAAATAAAAGTGTGTGAGAAACTGTAGATGCAATATTTTTTAAGGGGGGCACAAATATTTGACCTCATCCATAACGAGTGTGTGGACTTATTTAAAATTTCAACTATTAAAATTATGAAATAATTATGTAAATATATTGTTTTTTTTTTAAAGTGTTTTTGATTTTGTTTTAAAATAAATTTGTAAGCGCTTTGTTTATATTTTTTTTTTGTTTTCTTTGTTGGGCTACAAAAAAGAGTAAAAGAAACTAAAGCTTATATAGATATCTGTGGCTTTGATTTAATAGCAAAGTTAAGGCAATGGTAGTGGGGGGAGGGGATAGATCTAGAGTTCTGGAATTCAGTTGTAAATTGGGGATTTACGTTTATAATTTATAATTTATTCTACAACATTTCAGAAACAATTGCTAAAAAACTGTAAAAAACAAATTAACTTTTCTTTTCTTTCTTTTTTTTTGAGCACTGATTCTCATTGCATTTAGGATGACTAGGATGCCTAGTCATTCTCCTCTCTTCTTCTTCTACTTCTTCTTCTTCTACACATAAACATAACAAAATAGATGTATAAGGGGAGGGGGGGGCTTAGGGCTCAATCAACACTACAGAACATTACATAGTCCAATAACCATAGCGCGCGCACGAACTTAAAACTAATAACTATATAGAGCGAGAACGAGAAATTAAACATAGCGAAATCAACATTTAAATTTAATAAGAATTAAATTGTACAACAAAATTTGTTTATAAAAACTAAAAGAAACTAAGGTCTGTGCAGCGTGAACTGAAAGAGCCTACGTAACACTTGCTTATCCAACAAAAAAGGTTTCAAAAAGGTCTAAAAAGCTCTAAAATTTTTTTTTTTTTTTTTTTTTTTTTTTTTTTGAAGGTACATTATATTGCACTTAAGGATGCGGGCCCAAAAAGAAATAAGACTTAAGATCAGATTTATAAGAACTTTCAGCAAGTGTTAACAATAGCTCAAACAGAACAGAACTCTGCAAAAACCTTTGCGTTTTTATAGTAAAAATTTGACTACACGCATTCTGTGGATAAGGAAGATCAAAGCGTATAAGGAGAAGGATACAACCAAAAGTGGGCGGGAGAATTTGTGGATCGGTCCGATACGTCTAAAGTGTGGGGGAAGTACTCTATTGTTGTTGTTGTTGTTGTTGTAATTGTTGCTCCTTAGAGCGTCTGTTGTGGTTGTGTTGTTTGTTGTTGCTGCTGCTGTTGCTGCTGCTGCGGTTGCTGCTGTGTTTGTTGTTGTTGTTGTTGTTGAAAATCAGTCATATTCACCTGATTCAAGTTGCCAATTATCTGGTGACCCTGCAGCGTTTGCACCTGCGCAATTGAGAGCGGCGTCCCGCTCTCACTGCCATCGGACTGCGCCACCAACTGTTGCTGCTGCTGCTGCTGCTGCTGCTGATTGGCTGCCTGTTGCTGCTGTGCTGCTGCTGCCTGTGCGCTGGTTGTTGGCGTTGTCAGATTGCCAGATGAATCGATGATTTGATGATGCTGCAACGGCTGCTGCTGCTGCTGCTGTTGCACCTGCACCTGCTGCACCTGTTGCTGTTGCACTTGGCCGCCAGCTGTGGTTGTTACTGTCATTGTTTGCTGCTGCTGCTGCTGTTGTTGTTGCTGCTGTTGTTGCTGCTGCTGCTGTTGGGCATCGGGATCCTTTTTAACTTGTACACCCTGCAGCGGATGCAATGATTGCACCGTCTGCACTTGCGGCACAACTCCACTTGCACTCAACGCACCGCTGCCTCCCGCTTGTGTTCCAGATGTTCCGCCTCCTCCGCCGCTGCCGCTGCCTCCACCGCCGGCTCCTCCAGCGCTGCTGCTGCTGCTTTTCTTGCCACTGGGTGCTGCAAAAGGTCAAGAGAAAATCAGTAAAAAGAAAAACAATTGGGAAACAACTACGCAGAAGGAGGAGAGAGAAGAACGAGGACCTGGCTACTGGAGGAAGACGACAGCAGTTCTACATAAGTTGTGTGTGTGTGTGTGTGTGCGTGTGTGTGTTTGTTGAGTGTGTATTATGAAATGCATGACAAATTTAGTATAGTTCAAAATTGGTTAATTAGCATAAACAACTTTTAGATTAGTAACAAATTAACGCAGAAATCAAAAAATAAAATACACAAAATACAGAAGAAACGTTTTTCGAAACTCTAAAGTTAATCTTGAAATATCTCTATAGAGTCCTATATTCGTATACAGTATTTTCTTGCAATAACAACAACAAAATTGAGAATTACAAACAATACGCACACAAAACGAGAAATAAACAATTAAATAATAAACGATATATTAGCAAACAACAATAATAAAATTAATTGCAAAGAAATTTTGGGTTATATAAAAATGATATACGTATATATTTATTAAACAATTTGTAATATATAAATATATATAATTATATATTATTTAAAGAGAAACTTAAAATGATTTTCTTTTCTTAAGCAACAAAAGAAAATTTACATTACAAATAGTATTTGTTAAGTTGTTCGGTTTAGGGTTCCATTTTTTATAGGGGTTTACATAATGGTTTTTATCTCTTCTTCTCACTGCTTTTTTCTTTTTTTTTTTTAGTTTAATTAACTGGAGTATTTGGAGCTTTCGTTATATGCAAGAAAATACTGCATAGACATTGATTGACATCTCTTTTTCTTTTTTCTTCTTTTTTTTGTTATTGTTGTTAAAAAATGATTTAAAAGCGAAACAAAATGATGAAACTTACAACAGAAAATTATACAAAATGAAAGCAAAACATTCATTTTCATGACGGATAATTATTGTTATTTACAAATGTGTGTGTGTGGGAGTGTTGAGGGAGTGTGTGTAGTGTAGTGTGTGTGTGTGCGGTGCGGGTGTGTTTAGTTGGAATGATTTGGCGGGCGACGTAGACGACGACAGCTTCAACTACTGCGGCTGCTGCTGCTGCTGCGGCAGGAAGACTTGATCGCCCACAATGTGGATGACATTTTGCATTCCTTGCTGCTGCTGTTGCTGCTGCTGCTGTGCAGCTGCCGTGTTGCCGCCGCTGCCACCGCCACTGCCGCTGCTCGCCTCATGCTTGATGCTAACACCCATGAGATGCGCTTGACCTCCACCTTGCGCTGCATTAAGTGTTGTTGTGTTTATGTGGTGTTGTTGCTGTTGTTGCTGCTGCTGCTGTTGTTGTTGTTGTGTTTGATGATGCTGCTGCTGCTGTTGCAATTGCTGCTGCGGCAACACTGTACTGGCCATAATTGTATTAGCCCCACTTGATGCAGACGATGATACAACGCGTGTTATGGGCGTGCCACCTCCACTTGCTGCACCACCACCAGCAGCAGCAGCAGCAGCACCTGCAACACTGCTCGCTGCCGTTGGTGTTCCTGGGGTTAATGCACTAATATCGCCCTCCGCGGTTGTGTTGTACTCGGCGCTGGTGTCTAGTGTTGAATCATTACCGGACTTACTTTTCTTCTCCTTTTTGATGCCCGGCTTGGCAAAGTGCCGCAGCTCAAGATGTCGCCGCAGATTGCGTGATTGACGTATGATGGCATAGCAAATGGGGCAAGTAGCAGGTTGTTCCGATTGAGAGCGTGATCGTGGTTCTATAAAACAGAAATATATTATAATTTACTGATCCTTGATCATATCAGATCAGATCACTCACTTTCTGTGCCAGGCGGATGTTTGGTTCGTTTCGCTTTGGGCGTCGATGTGCTGCCACTGGCACCGCCAGTTGTGGTTACGTTGCCACCAGTCGCTGTGGTTATTTCGCCCGTGGTTGCATTCGCCGAGGTTACAGGTATCATATTATTTGGATCCATGGTCACAATGGTCTCAACCTTTTGCACTTCACTCTTGATAATCGGTGTGGAGGTTAACATTTGCGTTTCGCCACCATTCTCGTCCAGCACCTGACCCTGTTGCACCACCTGAAGCTGTTGCTGCGCGGCGGCGGCGTGTGATGATGTTGGTGTGCCCATTATGGAGTCCATGCCTTCGGTTTTGCAGATTTTCGGTGCAGCTGCTAAACATAGCGAAACATTTTCGATTAATCGATAATGGATTTGATTAAGAATTTTCCGATTACTTACGCGACATTTTCTTTACACGCGGCTTACGCTTGCGCGCTGGCAGAAAACTTTGTATTACGGCCTGATCATGTTTGGATGCATCGGTGGTCACTATCGTCTGCTGATGTCCGGCTGCGTTGGTCTGTGTGGTGGCCTGCAGTATCTGTCCCTGATGGTGTATATCCTCTACGACCTGTGCATGCACAGTCTGCTGCGGTGCGGTTGCAATTGTTGCTATCAATTGATCCTGATCATGATGCTGTGGTATCATATGTTGCAGTTGTATCGAATGCGTTGTATAATCATCTTTGGTCACTGTCTGCGGTGCCAATCCTTGTATATTGAGACACTGTGCCGCCTGCAACAGTGATGGCAGCTGGGCATGATCCACGCTCACTTCGCCGCGATAGACAAACTCCAACAGTGCCTCCAAATCGTTGGCATTCACGCCGGCCAGCATGACTACGGGATGTTTGCATGGGGTGTTCTGGGAAGAAAAAGAGAGAGAGGGAGAGAGGGAGGTTAATAAACGAATTTGAAAATGAGTTCATATTATAAATATTTTTTATTTTTATATATTTTTTAATTTAAGCAGTTCTTATCTTCTATATTCTAATTTCGACAGCAGATTATCAACTCGCTTTCTGTTTGCTTTATTTTTGCCGCGTTTTCTCTTTGTGCGAATTTACCGTTTCATTTTGGCGCTCCATATACAAATTTGCCGGCTGCGGAGCGCGCGCTGTCTCTCCCGCTGCCGCTGCTGCTGCGTGTGTCAGTTTCAAAACAGAGACAAAAGAATTGACCATCGCGAGTGAGACAACCAAAACAAACGGATAAACACACCCACACACACACACACACACACACACACACACAGAGAGACGACATCAACTCATGCTCACACTCACACGTGCTCACGCACACACACACACACACACATACAAAGAGACAGAGACGCACACTCTCATCACAGAATAAACCGGCTTTTAGTTTTCTGCGCGCTCTGCATTCTGCAGCAGGCAGCAGGCAGCAGGATTGGAGATGCTGACAGAGTCCATGACCAACGCCGCCGCTGCTGCGCTGCTGCTGCTCAAGAAAGAGCACCCTGCCGCTCACTCTCACTCTGTCAGAATAATACTCACCCGCTCCCATGGATACAAACACACACGCACACACACACACTCACACACACATTTAATTAGGAGGCAAGTAGAAAATTGTACTGTCGTAGAGGCGCGCTTAAAACTCGCAACGTGCTGAGCGACAGACAGTCCTCTCCCCTCTTACAGTCTCTCACGCTCTCTGTGTGTACCCGCGCCACTCTCTCTCTCTCTCTCTCACACTCTCTCTCCCCCTTTGTGACTGTTATTGCATTCTCTGCCTGCGTTGCCTCTCACCCAATCTCTTTAAATGTCATCTACAGCGCTCCGTCGCACTCAAACCAGCAGCAAGGCCGCGTACCGCACGCTCTTTGAACTCTACACTCCCTTTTGACGTTCTTCTCACGCTGCCTCTGCTGACTGCTGCTGCTGCTGCTGTCTCTCCCTCTGCTGACGTTGCTGCTGACGCGCTCATCGATTTTTTTTTCGTTTTCTTTTTTCTTTCAGAGTGGTTGCTTTTTCGCTGGTTGCATTTAGTGAGGGAGCGGGAGCAACAAAGAGCATTGTCTACGTGTTTTACGTGCATGTGTGAGTGTAACGAGATCAGTATACTCGCAACAACGACGACGACGACGACGACTGCGCCTCTTGCAGAGTTCACAACGCATTTTTGACATTTCCACGACGACGACCGAGAGGTTTCTCCACTCTGAGCGACGTTTTTAAAAATTACGCTCTGTTTACTTTTTGAACGGGGAGCAAGCAGCAGCAGCGCCAGCAGCAGCAGCTGGCAGCGAGCGTAAAGCCGATGCCAGTGTCAGGTGTTTCTACGCTCTGCTCTGCTCTCCTCTGCTCTGCTCTACTCTCCTTAGCTCTGCTCTGCTCTCCTCAGCTCTGCTCTGCTCTGTTTTCTGCGCTCTGTTTTGGTCAATTTTGACATGTGGAACGTAGGCGCAGAGCAGAGCAGAGCAATAACAACAAATAACAGTGAATATCTTCTGATTGGCGATGATCGCAAATAAATATTGCAAAAAATTGATTTAAAAACGCAAAAGAAAAACAATAAAAAAAAATACAAATTTATCAGAGTGCCAAAATACAAAGTACAGTACAGCACATGAAATTGAAAATGTTAAAATACAAAAATCGAGCAAAGCCAGCGCAGGCAAAGCCGAAGCAAAAGCAAAAAGCAGAAACACAGTACATAACAAGCAGCTATATATATATATATATATATATATATATATATATATATATATATGTATATGTACATAATTTTGATATGAGCTGCGTACAGTGGAACTTGTTTATGACTAAAGCAAATGCCATAATAAACTTATGCATATGTATTAGTGTGTGTGTGCTTATTTTATCTAAAGTTGAATTTATTTCTGGAAACTTAGAACACATATGAATACTGAAATCGCCACTTTATCAAGTCTTTTGTTGGGTTGCTCCCCTTTTTTTCTTTCTGCCATGCCCCATCATAGCCAATATCAACTGTACGTAGCGGCAGCAAACACACACACACGCACACACACTCGCTCACATAGGCAAAAAGAGGTCGCGCTCGTGTGCACCCAACAACAACGAGAGCCAGTCAGGCAGCCCCGTCACTTGGCGCTCTCGTTTGCGCTCGCTCTAACACATTCCGTACCGAAAGTTGGCGCAAGTTGCGCTCCCCTTCGCTCGCTCTCGCTCTCTCTCACACACACGAACACACAAGACACACACACACACTCTCACCACCTTGCTCAACGACAGACCGAACCGTAGCGCTCTCTTGCCCTCTCTCTCTCCCTCTCTCGCTCATAAAAGCTTATGGGATTTTTTTTTTCTTCACACAAGTCGATAAGCAGCACGAGGCGGGGAGAGGAAGCAGCGCAGCGCAGCACACAGCACTGCCAACGTCAGCGCAAGAGTGCGCAACTCATTCAACTCAATTGACAATGGAAAACTTACACGCAAATCTCTGGCAAACTAAACAGACAGAAAGTATGAGATGGTAAAATTCTGCTGAGCGTAGGCCAAAGCCAAAGTCAGGAGCGGAGCGTGGCGTGAGTGCACACGTCTTCAACTCACACACACACGCACACACACATGCACACTCTCGCATAGGCACAGAGAAATGCGACGCACGCAGCATGCTCAGTCATGCACATTTGAGTTGAGTTGAGTTGGAGACGTGCACACTCTGGATCCAAAGCTGCTCACACACACACACACACACACACGCACACATTAACCTATTTGGACAGGCGGGTTTCTCTGTTTACAAACTGTACACGCCAGCCAAATGGCAATATTGTTGAGGTTATGTATATATACATGTGTGTGTGTGGGGGGAGGGGGGTAGTGAAAAGCTCTCATTTTTTCGTACTCACCTTAAGCAAATCCAATAGAAACGGCGAAGCGGCACAGAGCACAATCTTATGGGCCGGAAAACTGCGACCGCCGGCTGCCAAGGTGCAATCGACTAGGTCACCATGGCAGCGCAACAATTGTATTGCCGATACCAGAGATGTGCCATAATCACCCCAGGTTAGCGAGTACAGTGAATTCATTGGCAACGACATTAGGGCTGTCGTGTCCAAATCCAACAATTGTTCTCCAGCGTTATAATTATATTGTGAGCTATTTGTGGCCAACACGACGAGGCTGTTATTTTATCCACCGTTATTAACAAGAAAATATTTAATTTATTTAAACAGGGGCAGAGCTGCTGCTGCTGCTGCTGCTCCTCCACGTTCACGAGAGCTTTCACGTCGACTGAATGGCGCGCGCGCTGCTGCTTCTTATCGCTGTTCCCCCTGAAAAAAGAGTAAAGAGTAAAGAGCATAAGCGAATGTCTGGTTGGGAGAGATGGCAGGCAGGCACAATACAACTCATGTGCTCTCGCTCTCTCGCGAGAAAAAGTTTTATCGCTCGCGTGTGCGTGTGTGTGTGCGTGGGGGAGGGAGAGGCAACGCTGGCGCATGAGCTCCTCCATGCGCGCTCCCCCCTGCTCCTCCTCCTTCTCCTCACACACTCTCTTCTCTCTCTCGTCACTCGGCACACAACTGTGTGCGGTGAGCGCGCGAGAGAGCGAGACAACAAGAGAGCAAGTTTTACAGCTCGTATATGAAATGTGGGCCGTCCGAACGCCCGCTTCCCCCCCTCCCCCGCACACAGAGAGGGACGAGACACGAGCGTATGGAAATGCATGACTTTAGACTTGGAAAAAACACACAGACTAAGCGACTGGCAACAAATAAAAATTTGTTCTTTGAATTTTAAATAAAAATAGCGCGCTAACACACACACACATACACACACGTACACACACACACACACACACAGTTATATGGCAGTCGCACGGCGACCAACAGAGCAATATATGCTATTATGTTCGGGTTTTTCCATTTATTCTGTTTTTTCCATTTTTTTTTTTTCTTTCATTTTTTTTCTTCTTTCAATTCTTCTGCCTTCACTTTTAACAGTACAGTTAACGACGCCACGTTTTGCACTGCATTTGCATTTGTTTTATAACACAACACACAATTTCATTCACAATTGTCTTCTGTTATGTTATTCTGTTTTTGTTTACACGCCCGCGCCGCGCTCCCGGAGCGAGAACAAAAAATTTTATGCATGTTTGAAATTATCTTCTCACCGGAGCGCAAAAGAAAAATGCTGCTGCTGCTATTTTATACTCGGGTTAGCTGCGCTTTCCCTTCTTTGCCGCCGCTCACGGCTGCTGTTTTGGCTCTTGGTTTACTTTTTGCTGCCTCTGCTCTGCTCTGCTGTCTCTGCTGCTCTGCTCGCCAACGTTGAATAACTCGAACTGAGCTCTGAGCATTCGCATTCGATCGAATTACGTTCTGCCAGCGCGGCGCGGCGCGACGGTCGCGTCGTATGACGAGTTTTAGTCTCTATACGGAGAAAATTTCTGATCATGCGCACAGAACCGCTTTTTGGTGGTGGTTTTGTGTCTGTGTGTGTGTGTGTACGTGTGCTCGCCTGTGTGTGTGAGTGTGAGTGGGTGACACTGTTGCTGAGGTGAGCGCATGAGAGTGAGAGAGATGGCTGGCAGTGCGCGCTCTTGAAAGTACAGTTGACGTACAGCGTTACCAGATGCAAATAAATTTAAGTGAAACTCAAAATGAAAGAGTATTTTGCTAAGGCCGAAGAATGCAAGCATCAAAATTTGTTGAAAAAAATTAATAAAAATGATTTTAAAATTATTTTTAATTTTTTTATCCACACATATTGAATTTAAATGCATATTTAATTAGTTTATAATTATATTTTAGTTAAGTAGCTCAGCTGCTTTAATGTTGTTTTCTTTTGACCCTTTTCCCAACCTCAATGCGCTATCAAAAGATCCTGCAAAAAAGCCGGTTCGCTCTTACGAGGCTCTCTCTCTCTCCCACTCTCTCTCTCTCGCCCACCCGCTCTTTGAGCAAGTTCAGCGCCAAGTCACCTGTTACTTTTGACATTCATCCCAGAGACAGCGCGACCCTATTTTTATGCAGATCAAGTCCCGCTTAAGAGCAGCAGAGACACCAAAAACAACGTGCTGCAGCAGACAGAGAGAGAGTGAGAGAGAGAGAGGGAGAGAGAGTAAAATAAAAACACAAGGGAGAGAGTGCTATCCCATGGTGGTATGCGTCCAAATTACTCAGAGAAGTAGTGAACTAAGTGAGCGCGGCATGTGTGAGTAGAAGAAGAAGAAGCAGAGTGAAAAACAAAGCAACGCAAGATTACAATTTTCTCTGTTTTGATTTTGATGCTGGACGACGACACGAGGAGAAAAGTTAATGCTGCTTTAAAAGTCCAATCAGCATTAAAGCAGTGAGCGCAGTGTAGCATCACAACTGGCAACGCTCTGCGAGAGCGGGAGAGAGGGAGAGCAAAAAAAATGTGACCAACGCACAGTTGGTCGCAACGTGCAAGAACTGAATTGAAATCAACATGTAGGCTAAGGTTTCTAATCAAATAGTAATCGCACCACTGTGCCTGAAATTCGAACGGCACGACTTTGCTTTGGCCTCGCAGCAATCTCCTGCTCTG
Organism: Zaprionus kolodkinae; assembly: GCA_018901885.1. Lineage (NCBI taxonomy): Eukaryota > Metazoa > Arthropoda > Insecta > Diptera > Drosophilidae > Zaprionus > Zaprionus kolodkinae. The sequence continues at coordinate 12,856,834 of JAEIFM010000068.1, forward strand.
CCCTCCCCTCTCCCTCCCCCTCCCCGCACTACACCATCATTCATTTCTATCGCAAATCGCACTATCTCTGCGCCCCGCTGCCAGCCAGGCAACCTTATTATCGTTTTTTTTTTTTTTTTTTTTTTTTTTCGTTCTTGTTTTTGATGCCGAAGTCTATTTAAAAATTAAATACAAACTTGAAACGCAGTACAAACAAAACATGCTAAAAAATGTGCTCAAAACGTAAAAGCAAACAGATGCAGATGCGAATATATATATATATATATATATATATATATATATATATTTTTATATAGTATATTTTATAGATATATATATAAATTTATGTTCGCTGTTTGGCACATTTTGAATTTAATTTTCTAGCAAATCAAATTATAGCGTTATTTTAATTTTTTCAGGTTTTCTTTTCATTCAACATTCACGAATTTAGTGGGGAGGCAGGAAGGAAACCTTTGCGAGACATCTCCGCGTTTTGAATGTCGTCGCAATAATAAATTCACTTTTTACATACGAAAATTTCAACTGTTGCCGCGTCGACGACGGCGGCAGTGTTGCCCTCTCCTGTTGCTCTTGCTGCGCTGAGATACTAACGATGGAGAGAGAGAGGTTGAATTTGCAGAGAGGAGAGTAGAGGAGAGGAGAGAGAGAGAGCAAGTAATGCCGGGCGCGCGTACTCCAAGAAATTTCGAAAAGCGAACTCAAACATTGTCCAAGAGTTTCGTTTTCATTATTTTGCTTTCACACACAATGAGTGTGCGTGTGTGTGTGCGAGTGTGTGTGTGTGTGTGTGTGTGTGTGTGTGTGTGCGTGCGCACTCACACAGAGACGAACTGAGAGAGGGGCGAGAGTGCACACGCTTCGCGCTCTGTTATTATATCCAATTTCCTCAAATTGAAATCTTCTGAAATTGCAACAGAGACAAAAGAGATCTGCGCTCTGCGCGGAGAGTGGAAAAGAGAAGAGTGAGAGAGAGCGAGAGAGGAAGAGCGGCAACCCTATGCGAGTTTAGTTGGAAAAGCCGAGAGAGACCGGTTCAGAAAGTCATTTCCCATTTGGGAACCTTATCGATATGGTGCACTTAGTAATCCCATAATAGGTTAAGACTCACCTGCTTCTATTTGCTAGGATTGCACCAGCTCAACGTTTGATATGCAATTTCCTTGCAGCCTGCTCCTCCTCCTCCCCCTCCTCCTCCTGCTCCAGCTGTCTCATAGGCAAAGACGCAGCTCTTGTTGACAATCACCGAGAGACGCACCTTGGAAATCAGTTCCAATGGACGTATAGCTGGCGTAGATTGTATTATAACAATATGTGAGGCATGATAGAGCAATGGATCCCCGGGATATACAAGAAAATCAGCACCAAAAGCATCGCCAGGTGTAATGAATTTTCCACGTTGCCAGAGATCATGGAAGACACGATATTTCAGGGATTTCGTATCGCAAACGGGTTCAGGGCAGACCAGAGCAACTGCAAAAAGAAATGGGAAACATTAAGAAAAACATATGTTAGAGTATATTCTGGGGTTAATCCTACAGTGATCTGCCATATGCGTATAGGGCACTTCCACGAGAGCATTTTGACGATCAAAAACGAAGCTGCTGGCAATCTTCTGCAGCACATTGTTTGAGGTTAGGGCAGCAGCTGTTCCACATGAAAAAAAAAAGGATTAAAAAGTGAAAAATAATGGGAAACTCTTGTACCCACCCTCGTTGGGTTTTCCCTGCTTCAGCAACTTGTTGCGTTTGCCCTTTAGGATTTTCTCCACATGACGTTCGGTTTCGCGCAGCTTTTCCGCCTTCAATGCATCCGCTTGTTGCAGTAGATTTGCTTCAAAATTTAATTTATATTTCTGTAAGATTTCCGCATCGGGTGAGGCAGTAAAAGCTGCAGATTTGCTAAGCAATGTGGCAACGCCTTGATCCAACAACAATTGCGTCTCGCATTTGGTCAATTCCACTGGAAAAGCTGCACGGATTGGAAGTGGAGAGAATAATGTAGAGAGTTGACCTTGGAGTACGCGCTGCGCTGCTTACCGGCTTCACTGGCGCTCCAACCTTTGCTGCTGGCCGTGCCCACAAGAGCACCCACAATGCGATGTTTCCTTCGCAGCTCCATGTAATCTTATAAATAAATAACAATAAGCTTTGTTTAAATTGTTTAATTACTTGCTTACCATCTACATTGAAAACGTAGCCAGTGCCATTTAATAGAGTTAATTGCATTTTTTCCATTCCAATCTAATTTACCGTTTTAACCAAGCAAAACCATCTGTTTTTTTTTCCCATCAATTTAACTTGTCATTTTGCACTGCTGTTATTAACAGTGGCCGTTCATTTTTGTACTGTTAAAGCAGACGTTACGTTTTTGAATTTAAGGCAAACATAACTTAATTATGCTATAACTTCTTTATTTTAATACAATAATTTACAATTAAATCACAGTATGCAAATAAAATATAATTATATGTAAGCTAGCATACATATTGGCTATATTGATGCTTTTAAATTTTGCATTTTGCGCAGAATTACGCTTAGTTAACAGCGCACTGTTAAGTTATCGGCATCGCGCTGGTTTATCAACACTGCACTCACTCTCGCACACACAGCTGGCCACACTTGCTGCGCTACAGTTTGCATTTGCCAACACTCTCAGTTGGATGTTGCTTATTGTTGTTATTGTTGCTCGCCCAAGGAGTTTACTAACTTTTCCATATTTAATAACGCGAGTGTTGCAATAATTAACCAACTGCATTTACATAATAAAAAAAGAGAGAAATGTAGTAAATCATGCAAAAAACCACAGTGTATGGCAACAATAAGTGGCAAATGAAGAAGAGGGCAACGAAGAGGAGAGCGACAGAAACGACGACGACGACGACGGCGACGACGAAGACACCACCCACAAAATATACAAGAAATATTAAGTGAAAAACAATCTGTGCATTTGTTTAATCACCTCATCAGTTCCTATTAAATTAAATTGCGTAAATTGCGCACAGATTGTGCGTCACTTGTTGGCGCCGCAATTAACCGTTGCGTTTGGAGGGGGCGGAGGCAAAAAGGTGCGACCAATTCACAGTAATAATATGGGTGTGCGTGTGTGTGTGTGTGCATGCGTGTGCGTGCGTGTGCGTGTGTGTGTGCTAATGTTGTTTATTATTTATTTATGTTTGCTCAATTTCGAATTCTTTGTTTATTCCCCCCGTCTATAAATCGACGTCGGAAAACCGTTAATGTTCACACACGCGATATGAGACTATCGTGTGCATAAAATATCATTATAATTCAGAGTTATTCCCTTACTCTCTATAATATTTATTTTTTTTAATAATATATTACTCTATATTAAATTATATTATATTAATATATTACTCTATAATATTTATTATATTTATTAATATATTACTATATATTATATATTACTCTATAATATTTATTATATTTATTACTCTATATTATATTATATTATATTAATATATTACTCCATAATATTACGATCCATACTCAATCAGCATTTTTTTTTTCTTAATCCGCTGTAAACCAGCCCAATCTCAATTGAGGCTGATTATACAGACCGCAGTAGATCATACAGTATATATATATTATACAGTAAGATCATATAATTGTGTCTGGATAAAAAAAACTTCATAATTAATTAATGGCATTTAATAGTAATTAGAGCGATTATAATCTGACTACATATAACTCGCTATACTCTATATACAGATTCTATAAAGATCAATTCCCCTCGATAAGCTCAAAGTTCTTAACTGAACTCTGCCGTACTTAGTCTAATTACTAAACAAATTTGTGCTATTTTCCCCCCCAGAAATAATGGGAATAAACATAGAATATTATCAGTAATCGTATGATAGAACAGGGGGTTCAGCTCATTAACGCGTATTAGCTCATTTATTTATTTATTCTATATATCTTCCAGTTTCAGAGCGGGACACACACACAACTACAACCCACCGACTACGATTAGCAGCGGGCTAACTAAAACCGAGTAAAAAAAAATAAATAGAAGAAACAACGTCAACGAGAGGTGCAAATAGAGGGAAGGCATTTTGGCGCCCCGCCATGTAAATAGTTTTCCATCTCTTCTTTCTATATATACCCAGACATACTACATACTATGTACTTAGATATATTATAAAACTATTGTTGTTGCTTTTGCAGGTCATGTGGCGCGAATAGCGACAGCTGCCACACAAAAAGACGTTAACAACAATGTTCAGGGCTAAGCGACAACAACAACAACAACAACAACGACGGAAATAGGAACTCAGCTTGGAACTTGTTAAACGCTTCGAATCCCTCACATTGGACCCTTGGCAAAATGTTTCAACCCACTTATATAGCCACCCATATTATTAGTCATCGAAACGTGCAGCAGTAAAAAAAAAAAAAAAAAAAAAAAAAAAATATGTGGATTGTGCATTACACGCCCTGGCGACAAGTCCATCACAGTTCCCAGACGAACTGAGCCCGCCAGCGATGTGGACGCGCAAATTGCGCAACTTCGACGAGAAGCAGTAATAATTGTATTAATTGTATTACACATATTTATGGTAAATTAACAAAGCTGTACATATAGAGAAATTATTTCTATATAGTTTCTGTATATTTACAAAGTTTAAACTTAACATTAACATATGAAATCTTACACAATTTTTGCGCACTTTTGTCTTAGTGCAAATAATAATTAACATATTTCTTCTCTCTCTTTTTTACAGGGTATCTTAAAGTCTTGCGCTATGCTGCGGAGTCAGTCAAGTGAGCAACAGTTGTGTAATTAAATAATATTTATATTTATTATTAAATTAATTTGTATTTAAATAACATATATCTCTCTTGCAGGCTATGCTCTACGAGGATTCAACTAATGATATATCAAATTAAGCAAGAATTACTTCACGATCGTGTAGCTTAGAGATAACCGAACAAAATATCGTTAGATCGATCAACGAAAGAACACACACACAATACAAATATGTTTAAGATTCGCCAGCGGAATTGTATGCTAATTGCCACAGTGTTAATACTGGCACCCTGTATTGTAATACTAATGATCTTGGGTCCAGAACTATCCACCGAACAATCGCTGACACAGCGCCTGGCCGAATGTCACATGCGGCTGCAGTATTTGGAATCAATGTATCGTGCACGGCAGGAGGATGTCTCCCTGCTCTCGCAATACTTGGGCCAATTGCAGTACACAAATGGCAGCAGCAGTAATGCGAGCAATGTTAGTCCGCCTCCGCTGCCGCCGGCACAGCAGGTTGCCAATTATTTGGATGCCCTCAGTCCGGAGGCGCGACAATTGTTGCGTAATGCATCACATGCCGCGAAAGGTGGCGCCGCAGCATCCGCGCGTGGCTTTGTCCCCGTCCAGAATATACGTCTACCGAATGCCTATCATTTTCTACCTCATCTGCTGGACGATGCGGGTTCACTGCGTCCAGCATATTTGCAGAGCAAAGGACGCAGCGATGTCAGCATTGTGCTGGGCGTACCCACAGTGCGGCGAGAGAAACAATCCTATCTATTGGGCACACTGCACAACCTCATCGAGAACATGAACGAGGAGGAACAGAATGAAACATTGATCATAGTCTATATTGGTGAAACCGATTTGGATGCAGTGCAGCTAATTGCCAAGCAAATTGAGACCAGCTTTGAAATGTATGTAGAGAACGGGCTAATCGATATCATTGCCCCAGCGCCAAGTTATTATCCGAATTTCGAGAGATTGCGTATCACGTTAAACGATCCGCTGGAGCGTGTGAAATGGCGAAGTAAACAGAATCTGGATTTCGCGTATCTCATGGCCTATGCCCATTCGAAGGGCACGTTCTATGTGCAACTGGAGGATGATATTCTAACCAAGCGACAATTTATCACGACCATGAAGAAGTTTGCACTCATTAAGAGCGCCCTAACGAAACCCGATCAGCCGGCCTGGTTTGTTTTGGATTTTTGCCAGCTTGGTTTCATTGGCAAGATGTTCAAGAGCGCCGAGTTGCCCTATTTGATAACGTACTTTCAAATGTTCTACAACGATAAACCCGTCGATTGGCTGCTCACGTATTTCATCGAGTCGAAAGTGTGTCGCACGGACAAGGATCAGAAGCATTGCAACATCGAGAAGGCCAAGTATTGGCAACATTTTCGCAAATCTCTGTTCCAGCACATTGGCACGAGTTCCTCGCTGAGGGGGAAAGTACAGAAACTAAAGGATAAACAATTTGGCAACAAGGTGCCAGCATTTTATGCTCACACACACAATCCGCCGGCTCAGGTGAAATCGAATATAGCACCATATCGAAATTATCTGCTAAAGCGAGCGTATCGTGGTGAAACTTATTTCTGGGGTCTGCTACCGCAACCGGGTGACCTGGTGCAATTCATATTCGATCAGCCGACGATGTTGCGACACTATCTATTCCGTAGCGGCAATTCGGAGCATCCGTCAGATCGATTTTATAACACCACCGTGGAGCTGCTGCCCGCTGATAGCTTAAGCGAGAATTCATCTGTTTGGAGTACATACAATACGACAACAGATGGATATCTGGTTGTTGGCGCATTCGATAACCTCGGTGTGGCCGAAGGTGCCATCGATCTGAAGATCGGTGCCATTAAGGAGCTGCGTCTGCATGTGCATAGCGATAGTGAGAATTGGGCGCTGCTCAGCGAGATTGAACTGCAGGAATTGGGCAACAGTGAGGCGAATGCGGCAAAGCCAGGATATGCAGCAGGCAGCTGATTGCTGCATCGTCATCGGAAGCTCAATGAGGGAGGAGGATAACGCATAGACTAAATACTGAAATTGAACTTTTCCTATTTAAACATTAATCTCTCCTCCCTGCCCTCCCCCAGTTCGTATGTCTGTTTTGTCTGTTGTAAATTTGTGTATGTATATTTTTTGAGCGCTACTTTTAAATGTGTACATACTTAACGCTATCTTCGGGCATCTGTATATTTGTATCGATCAATTGTAACTACCAAAACTGTACTGTAATTAAGTATAACTATTAGTACATAGATTTGTACATTTTTGCATAATGAATGAATTATTAACGAGAAACCACAAACAATTGTCAGGTATGAGAAACGAGCTGCAAAGCAGCCTACACACTTGATCTATTGTCTTGTGGTTTAACTCTCTCTCTATCACTCTCATACTAAGCCATATTGAATTGCAAGTAATCATCCCATATACTCAATAATTGTAAAGTTTAAACCTTAAACTCATATACATATGTAAAAGTGTTGTAATTCTCGTCTTTCATTGTGAACAAAAAGTGCCCCCAAAATATGTAAAAAAGAGTTACAGAAACATGTGCTATGTAACTGCGCGTCCTTTGATTTTGTAGCTTCCTTAACGTTTTTATTTTATTTTTAAAAAGATATTTATCTCTATATGTTATTCATATTATTTGGCAGCTACATATTTACATTGAAACATTCCAATTGTTTTCGCTTTATGCATATTTTGTTTAAGCTTACTTTCTTTTTGATTTAACTATTTCTATTGTTTACACTATATTGTTATATTGTTTAAGCTGCAGTTACATACATAATTCCAAAACTCCCGCCATAACAATCGAATAAGTGTGTACTAAATAATAATAATATTGTATTTACAGTATACACACAACATATATTCATCGAGACATTAGCGTTGTTGCTTTTTACTGTGATTTGTTAAACAATTTTGCATTAACCATGAACAAAACATGAACAAACTAACTAAAGTTAAATCTTAATTAATGCATTAATTATAATATATATGATTGCTGATTAGTTAACTAAATATGAATATAAATTAAACACAATTTTGTACTCAAGAAAGAAAAGAAAATTGAATTGGAATGCCAAATTTATTATAGAGCGTATACACAAGAGAACGAGATAAAGTTTTCATTTGGTTCCTGTTATGCAAACGAATATTGTTAATTATAGTGGCATATTTGCTTTAACAAATTCCTCTCGATAAGGTGCTCTACTTAGTATACCATGTATATTTTTTCAAAATTAAAAAATTTCCCATGCCAAATGATAATTTAATTAATGAAATAACAAAATTTGTGAAAATTCGAATAATTAAAATTTTGCTTGTTAACAATTTGGTGTGCATTATACATGTATGTGTTAACGTGTATGTATTTTTTATGTATATGTTCTATAAATATATAAACTTCTTTTATAATCGAATTGAAGAAGAATCATACTAATTGAATTTTACAATAAATTCAATAAGAATCCACGAAAAACACGTTTGTAAAACGTATTTCAAAACATTTAATATGTGTATTACCTTAATTAAACAAATAAAATTAATAAAATACGTTTTTTATATTTAGTAATAATATAGCTTTATTCAGCATTAATTGGAATCTCGATCTAACTTTGCCTGTCTTCTTAGGATTTATTTTCGTCTGTCTCTGATCTCTGGGAACTTAGAGTTAGAGTTTCCAAATTTTGCCATAATATTCTTAGGTTTTGCAGTTAAAGTCAAAGTTTTCGAAATAAATTCGTTGCAATTTGAATTGTATGAGTAATTTTAAAACAAGCAGGTTGCTTTTTTTTGTTTTTAATATTTTTACCATGCTTATCACTACCCAAACAATAAATGTAATTTTGTTGCGGTCAGATAATAGTCAAAAAAAAAAGAAAATAATATAATAAAACATACTGGTTTGTTTTTTTTTTTTTTTTTTTTTTTAACAAAAATAATTTTTTATATAAAATATTAAAATATACAGGTTTGTGTGCCATGCGGGTGCATTTTTGGGTATATAAAGTGTAGAAAAGTGGGATGAAAGCATACAAGTTTTGCAGTCTTCGTAGAAGATGAAGGCAATAATAAGTTTCTTCGCGCTTGTGGCGTCGGTCTTGGCACAATCTCGGGAGTTCGAAGAATTCCTTTTTACCCACAATAAGGTGTATAAGGATGACAACGAGTTGCAGGCTCGTCAGCGGATCTTCGAGGAGAACAAGAGAAAAATTGATGAGCATAATCGGAGATATGCCAAAGGCCTCGAGACTTTCGAGATGGGTGTGAATAAATTCACAGATCTTACGCGGAGTGAATTGAAGAAATACAGAAACAACAAAATCAAGCGAGACGAAGACGATTATAAGAGTCATGTTAGTCATTATACGGCCAAAAATAAGACAATTCCCAAGAGCATCAATTGGTTCGATAAAGGTGCCGTTACTCCCGTTAAGGATCAGGGATATTGTGGAAGCTGCTGGGCATTTGGAGCTGTTGGCGCACTGGAAGGACAATACTTTCGACATACTGACGAACTGATAGACCTCTCCGAACAGAATTTACTAGACTGCTCCAGTACTAGATATTACGATAATCATGGCTGTAACGGGGGAGAAGCTTATCATGCGCTGCAGTATGTGATAGATAACGATGGCATCGCGACGACCGAGAATTATCACTATGATGCCCATCAAGGCATTTGCCGATATGACAAAGGATGAGGAAACAATTCAAATCGAAGATTTTAAAGTTTATGAAAATCTAGATGAACGCTCGTTGACCGCCTTAGTTGCCGAAGTGGGTCCCATTGCGGTAGACTTCAATTCAACAAATATGATATCTTACGAACGAGGAGTTTACAATCATCCTTGCCATGGTAATGACCCAGATCATACTGCCACGCTCGTTGGATATGGTTATGATAGTGATGGTGGGGATTATTGGCTCATTAAGAACTCGTGGGGCATTGAATGGGGAGAGAATGGATATATTCGTCTTGCCCGTAACAGGGGAAACTTGTGCCACATAGGCAACTTTTCGGTGGTTCCAATTATTAAAAAAGAAATTGTATAGTATATAAATTTATTTGTATTCAATATAATATGCATTTCACACAATAAAACAAATATAATACATTTCAAATATTTTTTTAATTTTAACTTGAAATTTGAATTTGACTTCGGCCTATAATAGGCTGAGATATGTATAGGCTGAAAATATGTATAAAATACGCGGGTCTAAAATCGAGTCCGACGACACTAAGACGTAATTTCATCATTCCAAAATCAACAGCAACAGAATTATTTTATTATTTTATTAAATCTTTTACAACCTGCAAATAAACTTTCCAACTAAATGTTCTCTAAATCAAGCATATAATACAATATAATATAATAAATATATATAATAAATTTGAATTAAAAAAAACCAGAAAGCAAAGCTACCTTCGGCATGCTGAATATTATATACCCTTGCAGATATTTCTCATTAAAATTTACATTTCATTCTTTTATAACTGTACTAAAAAAACCTGTGGGAGAGAATGGATATATTCGTATTGCCCGTAACAGTTTAAACTTGTGCCACATAGGCAACTTTTCGGTGGTTCCAATTATTAAAAAAAAAATAGTATAGTATATAAATTTATTTGTATTCAATATAATATGCATTTTACACAACAAAACAAATATAATACATTTTAAATATTAACTGAATTTTAACTTGAAATTTTAATCAACCTTGATTCCTCTGGAGCATATAATATTATATAATAGGCTGAGATATGTATAGGCTGAAAATATGTATAAAATACGCGGGTATAAAATCGAGTCTGTGGGTAACGCTAAGATTGACGTCACTAAGACCTAATTTAATCACTAATTTCATCATTTCACCAAAATCAACCGCAGCAGAATTATTTATTTATTTTATTAAATCTTTTACACTCTGCAAATAAACTTTTCAACTTAATCTTCTCTAAATCGAACATATAATATAAAATAAATTGAAAAAAAGCTACCTTCGGTATGCCTTATTACAAAAAACCTGTTAAAGGTAGTTGCACTGTGAAATGGTTGGGATAAAAATAAATAACAATTTTAAACGAACCAATCATTTAAAAGTATTTTGGCTGATTTTTCCTATGGCAGCTATATGTTATATTGGTGCAATTCGCATAAAAATTTTGCAGGCATAATATAAATATATTAATTAGTTTAAATCGATATGTTTAATTTAGAAAATTGTTATTTTTCAAGCTAACCAAAAATCGGCTAATAGTTTGTATGGCAGCTAAACGATATATCGGGCCGATCTGGCTCGTTCCGACTCATATACAGCCTGCAGAAAAAAGGCCAAGTTTCATTAAGATAGCTATAAAACTATGAACTCCCTTGTTGATGTTGATTCAGAATATATAAAATAAATAATATCAGAATATTTTCAGGATTGAAGATGCCTTCTAAGATGCGTTGCAAACTGCTGGCCAAAATTAATATACTCTCTGCAAGGGTATGAAAATTTCAAATTCAAAAAATCGATGAAAGCAGCTCTATTTTTAAAAAATTGAGCCTGGTTTAATTTCGCAAAATATATGATATATGCTGGGTGCCATGCGGGTGAATTTAGGCTATATAAAGCGTTGAAAATTGCAAAGAAATAAAATAGTTTTGCAATCTTTGTTAAGCATGAAGGCAGCAATAGGTTTTATAGCGCTTATAGCGTTGGTGTTAGCGCAATATCCCGAAGAGTTCGAAGAGTTCGAAGAGTTCCAAATTACCCACAATAAGGTCTATAAGGATGACAACGAGTTGCAGTCTCGTCGGCAGATCTTCGAGGAGAACAAGCGAAAAATTGATGAGCACAATCGGAGATATGCCAAAGGTCTGGAGACCTTCGAGATGGGCATCAATCAATTCACAGATCTTACATCAAGTGAATTTCACAATTTCGCCTTGGGAAACTATGGCAAAAATCATGAAAATATGCGTGGATTTAATATGAATGATACGACAATTCCTATAAGTGTCGATTGGGTTGATAAAGGTGCCGTTACTCCCGTCAAGCACCAGGGATATTGTGGATGCTGCTGGGCATTTGCAGCAGTTGGCACTCTGGAAGGACAATACTTTCGAAAGACTGGCAAACTGATTAATCTCTCCGAGCAGAATCTGTTGGATTGCTCCAGTGAATTTGGTAACGAAGGCTGTATCGGGGGATATTCAAATCGTGCGCTGGAGTATGTGCTTGAAAATGATGGCATCCAGACGGCAGAGACGTATCCCTATGAGGGGCGTGAAAGCATATGTCGGTATAGAGAAAAATATAGGGGTTTAAAAATCAAAGGATTCGAAGTACTTCGGCCTGAAAATGAGTACTCGTTGGCTGCCTTAGTTGCCCAAGTGGGTCCCGTTGCGGTGACATTGAATGCAACAACATTTAAATTTTACACGAGAGGAGTTTACCATGGACCATGCTATAAAGAACCCAATCATGAGGCCACTCTGGTGGGATATGGTCATGATACCGATGGCGGGGATTATTGGTTGCTGAAGAACTCGTGGGGCACAGGCTGGGGAGAGAATGGATATATTCGTCTTGCTCGCAACAAAGACAACATGTGCGGCATAGGCGGGCTTGTGATATATCCAATACTCTAGTGATCTTCCCTTTTTTTCAATTTCAAAAATAAAAAAAAAAATAAAAAAATATAATAAATATAATAAATGTAATAAATATAGTTCCTACTTCCTACCACCCTGTGATGTTAAGATACAATATTATGATGTACGGATTCTTCACTTATAAAAATAAAATTAAAAAAAAAAAAATAAATATAATGAATATAATAAATATAGTAAATATGTATAATAAATATAATAAATGTAATAAATATAGTAAATATAATAAATATAGTAAATACAATAAATATAATAAAAATAATAAATACAATAAATATAATAAATATGATAAAATATAATTAATATAATAAATGTAATAAATGTAATACATATAATAAATATAATAAAAATAATAAATACAATAAATATAATAAATATGATAAAATATAATTAATATAATAAATGTAATAAATGTAATAAATGTAAGAAATATAATAAATATAATAAATATAATAAATATAATAAATATAATAAATATAATAAATATAATAAATATAATAAATATAATAAATATAATAAATATAATAAATATAATAAATATAATAAATATAATAAATATAATAAATATAATAAATATAATAAAAATAATTTATTTTAAGCGGAATGCCTAAAAGTATGCAATACAATTGGTAATTATTTTGGACTCAACTTGATCACGTAGTTCGCTTCGTTGTCTCCTCATCCATCATGGTCTGCGTCGACGTGCTTGCTGACAGGGCGCAGGCCTTAAACGATACCACATGGCTGGTGCAGAGCTGAGTCAGTTCATCGAAATACTCTCCCGTTGGGCACTTGCCCTCGCCAATAATCTCACCATATTGGCATATGGCATAGCCGGTGCAATCATCGTCGGAGAGATTGGCCAATTGAATACTCGAGTTGCCCATATTCACACATCGATTGTACTCACAACGCACCGCAGTGCGTGGCACACAGGCGCCTCCATTTGCCGCATAGAAGAAGCGTCCATTGTCGCAGACACCATGTTGCAATACCATTTGCCCCTCCGAATCCCGACGGCAGAGATAGTAACCATTGCATGTACTGTCGTCCGAGACAAAGTCGCCCGCCTTGGCACACAGATCCGGGGCAGCTGTGGGCAATGGCGACGGTGTGAAGGCGCACTCCACATTCCGCTCGTAATCGCATTTCCCCAAGCTGGCACTGAAGTAGTAACCCGTTGGGCATGTGCCCTCAATAATCTCAGCTCGCCAGCACATCTGATAACCATCACAGTTGGTGGCATCCTTGATGAACACCCCGTCTGGCAGAATGTTGCAAAGATTATCCGGATCTGCCTTTGCCTTGCACGGTGCATCACGTATGCAGGCCTGTGTACCCGAATTATAATTCATTCCAGTATTGCATTCACCGCGTGTCCCTGTCCCATTGCGACAATAGTAATATCCATTGCAGGAATACGGATCGGCGGCAAAACCATTTGATTCCGCTGCACACGGATCGCTGGACAAACATGTCGCATTTGCGGATGAGACACAATCGTAACTATTGCGATCATAGAATAGATCGGCACCGCAGGCGCCACTCACTGGCCGCCCATCGATGCACTGTATCCATGCATTGCAGGCACGTGGATCATTCATTTTGGTGCCATTTACCACCAGGCTACACATCAGCTCCGGATCGAAGGTGCCAGCTGCCGTGCACAGCGCAATCAGACCCGAAACCAGCAGCAGCTCACATGGTTTATCCCACAGCCTGCTCAGATCTGTAAAGATATATATACTCTTTATATATATATTAATATATAAGGTATATACGCACTCATTTCTGCGCAGTTATAAACCGATCCCGACTACGTCTTGTGCAATCCACTGGAATAGAACTAATGCCCCATGGAACTGCTAGGCAATTATTTATATTATGATATAGTCGCATTGTTTATCAGTTTTCAAAATGCCATAGCCTAATAAATTAATGTGATTAATTAGGCAACACCGGAGGAGATAATTAAAGTGTTGAATTGTTTTTAGAAATAATCAGTAAAACATGACAATATTTCCTATATTTATACACAGTGTTCTCATATTACCAAATTATATCTCTATAGAGACTATATCATTGTGCCGATCTTTTAGACTGATCTTAAATTCAATTCCACAAGTTTCCATATTGAATCATCATTATTTCATGGTAGAATTTAGACATTCCTTAACAACGATCGAGAGCAACCGATGGTCAGATACCCTGCGGTCATTACAAGTACACCAAAAATTGGTATTATATAAAACCATTAGCTGATCAATATTTAGACTCTTTAAAATATATATAAGCACCTTAAAAAATATAGAAACTGTCTTTGTGTTTTGTATTCTCATAAACTGAGAAGATTCAATAAACAAGAAAAAAAAATGATAAGAAAAATATATTATATAGAAACTGTCTTTGTGTTTTGTAGAAAAAATAAAAAATGATTCGTCTGCTCTGCGGTTTTGATATGCTGCAAATAGTATGATATGTTTTGATACGGTTTGATATATTTGCGATTCCCGCAGTTTTTTTTCTTCTTATTGATATATAAAAAGTAAAAAATTGTGATTAAGGCAGAATTTGTTTTAAGTCTTCGATATGGTAAGCATGAAGGCAGCACTAAGTTTCCTGGCACCAAAAGTGTCTGAGGAGTTTAAGGAATAAAAAAAAAATAAATAAAAAATAAATTAAACTTAGCAATTTTACTGTAGTAGTTCTTCTCGATAATTGTAAATGATATATTCATGAATATAAATATAATCGGAAATTATATGACTTAATCAAAATGATTGTTCGATGAAAAAAAGTGAGAAAATATACTGGTTTCTGTACTATGCGGGTAAATCTTATTCTACATAAAGGGTAGAAAATGACGATGGAATTTAAAAACGTTTTTCAGTCTGAGTTAAGCATGAAGGGAATAATCAGTTTTCTGGCGCTTCTGGTGTCGGTGCTGGGTGCACAATCTAGGGAGTTCAAAGAGTTCCTTCTTACCCACAATAAGGTGTACAGGGATGACAACGAGTTGCAGGCTCGTCAGAAGATCTTCGAGAATAATAGGAAAATAATTGATGAGCATAATCAGCGATATGCCAAAGGTCTGGAGACCTTCGAGATGGGAATCAATCGATTCACAGATCTTACGACAAGTGAATTTCACAATCTCATGTTGGGATCGTACAATCAAAGTGAAATCAATGGATGTGAAAACAAATACTATTCGCCTGTTCCTACAGATATACCCGATGAGATCAATTGGGTTGAAGAAGGTGCCGTCACGGAGGTCAAGGATCAGGGCAGTTGTGGAGCCTGCTGGGCATTCGCAGCAATCGCCACACTGGAGGGACAATACTTTCGAAATACTGGCAAACTGATAGAGTTTTCCGCACAGAATTTACTGGATTGTTCCAGTACAAAACATTATGGAAACAGAGGCTGTGTTGGGGGTACTCCATATGGAGCGCTGCGCTATATATTAGATAATAATGGCATTCAAACGGAAAAGACATATAGCTATACGGCACATCAGGGTTACTGTGTGTACAACAAGGAATTCCAAGCAGTTACAATCGATGGAATCGAAAGTCTTAAATTCAAAGATGAACGTTTTTTGGCTGCTGCAGTTGCTGAAAAGGGGCCAATTGCGATCGGAGTTGATGCCCAACATTTCCATCATTATCATAGGGGTGTGCTGAGGAAACAATGCTATAATAATAAATATCATGCATTAACTATCGTCGGATATGGACACGATAGCGATGGTGGAGACTATTGGCTGCTGAAGAACTCCTGGGGCGTATCTTGGGGTGAGAATGGATACGTTCGCATGGCACGTAATGAGGGTTACAAATGTTTCTCAGATGATCCAGTGGTGTTTCCCATTGTTAGGCTAAGTTGATTGAATATATATATATATATATTTTATTTTAAATTATTTATTTCAAATTATAAAAAATAAAGAAATTTAACTTTGCACTTCTGAAGCAGTTCTTCTCGAACATTGTAAATGATATAATCATGCATATAAATATAATCATAAATCTTATGATTTAATCCAAATGATTGTGTGGCAGAAAATATACTGGTTCTTGTACTATGCGGGTAAATCTTGGGCTACATAAAGGGTAGAAAATTGCGATGAAATTCTAAAACCTTTTTCAGTCTGAGTTAAGCATGAAGGGAGTAATCAGTTTCCTGACGTTTGTGGCGTCGGTCTTGGCACAATCTCGGGAATTCGAAGAATTCCTTCTAAACCACAATAAAGTGTACAGGGATGACAATGAGCTACAGGCACGTCAGAAGATCTTCGAGGAGAACAAGCATAAAATTGATGAACACAATCGGAGATATGCCAAAGGCCTCGAGACCTTCGAGATGGGTGTGAATAAATTCACAGATCTTACGTGGAGTGAATTGAAGAAATACACTGGCAACATAATCGAACCAAACGATGATTATAAAAGTGATGTAAATTATTTTACGCCTACAATACAGAAAATTCCCAAAAGCGTCGATTGGGTTGTTAAAGGTGCGGTGACTCCCGTCAAGGATCAGGGATCCTGTGGAGACTGCTGGGCATTTGCAGCAGTTGGCACACTGGAGGGACAATACTTTCGAGAGACTGGCAAACTTGTGAATCTCTCCGAACAGAATCTGATGGATTGCTCCAGTAATGGGGTTTATCAAAACTTCGGCTGTAACGGGGGATATGCAGATCGTGCACTGCAGTATGTGATTATAAATGGTGGCATCCAGACGGCAGAGACGTATCCCTATGAGAAATATCAAAGCATCTGTCGCTATAGAGCAAAATATATGGGTTTTCAAATCCAAGATTTGGAATATGTTCAGCCTTATGATGAATTTATGTTGGCACACGCAGTGCACGAAGTTGGACCCATTGCGGTCTCCATAAATGCGACGGATTTGCCTTCTTACAAGCGAGGAGTCTACAATGTGCCATGTCACAATTCTACAAATCATGGAGTGATTGTGGTTGGATATGGCCATGATAGTGATGGCGGGGATTATTGGTTGATAAAGAATTCGTGGGGTCCAGAATGGGGAGAGAGCGGATACTTTCGCATGGCCCGCAATGAGGATAACATGTGCGGCATTGTCAATCGCCCTGTATTTCCAATTGTTTAATAATAATAATAATGGTAATCTATTATTAGGCGGGAGAAGAAATCCTGAAATTTGGGAATGTTTTATTTTATTTTTGATTGATACGAAATAAATTTGTTTTACGTAAGAAAAATGTTTTATTAATATAAATTGGGTGTATAAAATATATGTTTAAAACCTTTGATTATAGAACAAATAATAAAAAGGATTTAATAAAGGCATAGGGATGTGTGGAAGAGCCAAATCGACCTTGCTATATACGCCTGTCTAACTGTTTTAAAGCAGATATTTCAATTTTTATAGAAGTAAGATACATTTATATTTAATATTAATGTATAGCAAATCAATTTTTTTGCTTTCTGCGTGGAGAAACAATTAGATGTATATATTTATATATATATATTATATATATATATTTTATAATACGCGGCCCGACTGTAGCTTTTTTTTACTTGTAACGTTTCGTGGTTTTTCTCGCATTACTAATTAGCATGATGAATTTTTTATGAAATACACGCGGGTGTGAATTCTTTTATGCTTATGTTATCAACAACAACTCTTCCGGAAACTCCAATCTCAACCTCAGTTGTATTATTATTATTTTTTTTTTATTTGAAAATAAACTTGCAACATATGCTCCTTATTACGGCAAGCTGGATGTGTCAGATTGAATATATACAGATGAATATATATAGATGTATAAATATATATATAAAAATCTATACAGGAATCTTTATGCCAAATTAGCGTGCCTTGCTTTTATTTTTTATTTTATTTTTTTTATTTTATTTTTTTTTATATTTTTTTTATTTTATTTTTTTTATTTATTTTTTATTAATTATTATGCTTCAGGATATTCTTAATTGTTATTCTGGTGTAAAGAATCAAATTACGACGACTATACTATATTTATTTATTGTTTTTTTTTTTTTTTTTTTTTTTTTTTTTTTTTTTTTTTTTTTTTTAATTTTTTTTAAAAAAAAAAAATTTTTTTTTTTTTTTATACAACTTTTTATTTAAATAACTGGAAAATACAGATTTTGAAAGTCTTAATGTTATATGTATATGATTTGAGGACCTTCCTTTAAAATAAATAAATAATTACTAAACATGTTTGTCAACTCACGATCCCCCATTGTGGCTAAATTTGCACACTATTTGCACTAAATTTCATAACGAATCATCCACCCTCTTTTCTATATATATATAAATATGTATAAATATATATAATACCTAATAGGTAAATATTTAAAATAATAATAGATGAATAAATCCCACATGCAAAACTAAATTATTCATGTTTAGTGCGGGCATATTTCCGACTATATAAAGGGAAGGAAATCAGATCGAAGGCATCAAAAAGTTGTGCAGTCTGAGCTAAGCATGAAGGCATTCATTGGTTTCCTGGTGGCGCTGGTGGCGTCGGTGTTGGCGCAATCCCAGGAATTCGAAGAATTCCAATATACCTACAATAAGGTGTATGGGGATGACAACGAGTTGCAGGCTCGTCGCCAGATCTTCGAGGATAACAAGGAAATAATAGATGCGCACAACGAGCGATATGCCCAAGGTTTGGAGACCTTCGAGATGGGAATCAATCGATTCACAGATCTTACGCAAAGTGAATTCGAGACAATGTTTTTGAGAGGCTACAACCGGAGCGAAAGGAATGAATACAATGACTATGAGAATAATGACTATGATGAGTTGCCTGAATATCTGGATATGCCCAGTAGCGTCAATTGGGTTAAAAAAGGTGCTGTCACACATGTAAAGGATCAGGGATCATGCGGATCTTGTTGGGCATTCGCTGCAGTTGGTACTCTGGAGGGTCAACACTATCGAAAAACAGGCAAGTTGGTGGCACTCTCCGAACAGAACATCTTGGACTGCACTGGGCACGGCATGGGCTGTGGAGGGGGCTGGGCTGAGCAGGCACTGAAATATGTCAAGCATAATCATGGCATCGATACGGAGGAATCGTATCGCTATAGGGCTCATAAAAAGCATTGTAACTATAGCCGCAGGCACATTGGAGCTACAGTTAAAGGAATTAAATATGTAGAGCCTGAGGATGAACATGGACTGGCATACACGCTGGCCAAAGTGGGTCCCATTGCGGTCGCCGTGGAGGCAAAACACTTTAATCATTATAAAGGCGGAGTATTGCGGACACACTGTCACAGTCATTCCAATCATGCAGTCACTCTTGTTGGATACGGGCACGATGCCAGAGGCGGAGATTACTGGTTGGTCAAGAACTCCTGGGGCAGTGACTGGGGAGAAAATGGATACATTCGCATGGCCCGTAATGCCAACAACATGTGCAACATAGCCAGCGAACCTGTATATCCCATTGTTTAATAATCTGATCAATCAGGTCAATTTATTTTACATTTTTAACATTTTTATATTATCAATTTATTATTCAGATACCCAATGTAGTTTTTTAAACTGTTCAGATATTTTTATATATATATCATTAATTTGTATATGTAGTTCGCCAATAAATGCATACTCAGCATAAATATGAACATCACGTTGATTAAAAATATATATATTTCATTATAACAGTTAATAGAAGGACAAATACAATTTAAATGTTTCGATAATATTATCAATACTCTTCCGTATGCAACAACTTTCAGATCTGTTGAATAAATATGTGTTGTATGTACGTGTATATGTGTTATAAGGAGTTCGAAAGTTGCAGTAAATAAGATCTGTATAAATATTTTGTAAATATTTTAGTTTTGATTAAAATGTGTGTGTGATGATTATATAATATATATCAATTTAGCGATGCACTTCTTCAGTCATTTATTTCATTTTCCACAGCGCATCCAATTCATTTAATGGATCCTTATTCTCCTGTTGTTCCTTGGCATTCACTTGCGGTGCCATTTTCATTTGATATGATGTCATAATGCCACCTAACAATAAACAGATCATTAGAAAACGCATATAGAAGGCATAAAAAAAAAGGTTCTTACGCTTATTGAGCACATCGTGAGCATGACTCACTATAATCTGCATAGATTGCTCCAGTATGGCAGCATCTCGCAGTGAATTTTGACGCTGCATGCAAATGCGTGACCAAACATCTACCACATCTGTAAAGAAATTCCATTGATTCAAATTAAATCTTCCCTTTTATATACGTTGTACTTACTTATTAAAATGGGTCGCTTGGTTTGTGTACCCATTATTGCGCATATGCCAATGGCCACCAGTTCCGATCGTTCCGAGCCTGTCAAACAGTTCATGATGAGCGGCGATGTTGGCGCATTGGCGGATAAACAACGTTCCTGATGTGTCTGCAATGCATTCTGCGCTATGCCCAGCAATTGAGTGGGTGAGCTGTAAATGGTATGGTATTATAAATCGTTAGAGATATAGAGTATTCGGTATGCATACGCTTTTGTCCATTGCTTGAGCTGCAGCAGGGATAAATCCAAGATAGCATCGGCACCATGCATCGACAATTTCAGCTGAAATTCTGTGCAATGGCTGAGCTGTTGATGCTTAACACACTGCACTGTAAAGTCGTCGTAGTGTGTAGGCTGATCGAGCGTTTGTGGCCAATAGGGATCAAAGAGCTAAGGATAAAAAAAGGAATTAATTAGTCGATCGCAGCATTTAAAATACAAAACTCACCTCATTCGGAGTGTGCAGACAAACTACCGTGCGTGACTTTTCCGACCAAATCATTGACCAGAAATCATTGATTGTATTCGCTTGCGGCGTTTGTGCCACAATAAAGTCAGGACAGCCGGTGCTCAGGTTCTATTGAAGGGAGATATAAATCATAAAAGGAACTTAAATATGTTTTTCATTCCTCCTCACCTTCATGTAGGCCGCATTGATATAGTCGTCTGTCTGCTTATCAAGCTTAACGCGTGCATGATCATAGGGCAGACAGTCGAGTGAGCGATTCTTTTCGGGAAATAGTTTGGCGATTGTGGTCGTCCGCTTCACTCGGGTATCTCTGTCAAGCTTCTGCTGCAGCTCCTGCCATTTGGTACCCAGTTGCGTGTTGCCGTTTAACATTTTAACGTGTAAATTCTCAACCAACTTCTCATAGCTCTCGACCTCCTTGTGAAAGTACTTAAGGGTTTTATTATCGTTGAATGGATCGTGTGATCGCATTTGGAATGTTATCATGGGATGTCCATTTGTTTTCGGATTTATTGCCTGTTGCTTTTCGCTGGCGGAATGTGTCAATGAAACCGAATCCCAGTCGAAATTTTCCAATGAACTCAAATCAGAGCAATTGGAAAGATTATCGATGCTATTTTTACGCAGTGAAACGTTGCCAGGAGCTGGGGATGTCTGCGGCGAGAGTGTGGCTACTGGCACCGCAGGTGGTGCACTGCCGGAAGGTGCATCCCCAGATGCACTCTCTACATGACTTGCCGGCGGTGTTGGTGTTGCCACAATCTGTGGCTGTAGCAATGGCACAATGGGCACAGCTCCAACATAATCCAAGTCAAGATCACTTAACAAGTCCACGTTTGTAGCCTTTGTCTCGGCACGCAACGTAGATGAGGCATACGGGGCACTACTCGAGGTTGTCTGCGTATTGGCAATGCTGCTGCCACCGCTCTGCATATAAATCGATGGTTTCTGATTGGTTTGATTTGTTGTTATGGGCTGTGGCATCGTTGCTGATGGTTGTTGTTGTTGCTGCTGCTGCAGCTGCTGCTGCGGTGTTGGCTGTGGTGTCTGCAGTGTCGTGTTGTTGTTGTTTGTCTCCTCGGCAGAATGATAACCATATGGTGGTGTATAATAATTACCCACAGCCTCTTGAGACTGTGGTGCCGCATTTACCTCAGCTGTAGTTCCTGTTGTTGTGGTTGCCTTTGTATGCGATACGATGGGCGACTGTGTAGGAAGTAATCAATTATTATTATGGATTCCAGAGAAAGCTTAGAGTACTCACATTGAATCCCGTGGCCAGATTACTGCGATGTGCCAACTCAGAGTCCGTTGTGCCCACAATTGCCGCCTGCTGTTGTCCACTCTGCGTGTACTGACCATAACCATGTGTTACCTTTGGAATGTGACCGTTGCCATGCTGATAGCCACTGCTGTAGTCGTAGCTTCCCGTCAGCGGATTGAAACTGTAGCCAGGATGTTGGGAATAGCTAAAGTAGTTTGAGTCAGCAGCTGTAGTGCTGGCTGGATACTGTGCTTGCTGGGGCAAAGGCTGTGCCTGCGGTGCCAGAGGCTGTGCCTGCTGAGGCAGAGGCTGCTGTGGCAGAGGCTGTGCCTGCTGCGGCGGAGGCTGTGCCTGTTGTGGCAAAGGCTGTGCCTGCTGAGGCAAAGGCTGTGCCTGCTGTGGCAGAGGCTGTGCCTGCTGTGGCAAAGGCTGTGCCTGCTGAGGCGGAGGCTGTGCCTGCTGAGGCAGAGGCTGTGCCTGCTGTGGAAGATTCTGTCCCGCTGAAGCAATTTGGGATGGATACAAAACAGGTTGAGGCAGAGCTGCAGATGTCGGAGCCGCCTGTTGCTGCTCGTACGCAGTAGACTGCAACAATGGAATCTGACTCGGGACATATGCCGTAGCTGATGCAGCATAACTGGATTGAGGTGTTTGAGATTGGGAATAGGCTACAGCTTGAGGTTGAGGCTGGGCATAACTGGATGCTTGTTGTGGAGTCTGAGATTGAGGATAAGCCACAGTCTGATCTGCTTGATGGGAATATACTCCAGCTGCTTGGCCATATACCGCTGCTGCTGCTGGCTGAGAATACATGGACAGCTGCGATGGCTGCGACGTTGTTCCCGTTGATTGCGGGTAAATTGGTGCAGCGTTTGCCTGCTGAAAACTCAAGGGTTGCTGCAGCATATGCTGCTGCTGTTGTTGCTTTGGATAACCAATGGAATCCCCAGTCTGGGCTGAAGTTGTGGCCACATACAGAGGCTGCTGATAGTTGTATGGCTGCTGTGCAGATGATGCAGTCGCTCCAGTGGGATAAGTCAATGGATAATTATAGCCATAGCCCAACTGTGACTGCTGGCCATATCCAGTTGGCATTTCTGGCTGGGATTGCAGTTGCTGCGGCTGCTGCTGCTGTTGCTGCTGCTGCTGCATACTGAGCTGTGCCATAGCGCCATGCAATGTTTGGGAATTTGGCGAGGCCTGCGCCTTGTAGGCAGGCGGTGCTATATGCTGCTGTTGCTGCTGGTACATGGGATTAGTATAGCCAGCGGCACTGGGATCATAATATTGCTGCTGCTGCAGGCTATACGGCGGAGGCGGCTCATTGGGCGGCGGCGCTGTGGCGTAGGCTGAAACCGAGCACGTCGCTTGCGTGGGATTTTCCGATCCCACCGGCACAGGACGAACATTGGGCACATACGGTTGGGCATCTATGGAGGCTGCGTTTTTTGCTTTCAGGAAATCACGTAACTTAGGAGTCGAACTGGTTGCTGTGCTCATCTCCGGCTTGTTGTTGTTGTTGTTGATGGAAGTTGCTGCGGGAACTGGTGTTGTTTTCACACTCTGCAGACGCTGCTGACGCTCCTCAGATTGCACATCTCGCGCGGATTTAAAACGTGTCAAGAGTTTTTGCACATTTCCCGCCAGTTTCTTATAGAACTCTAAACCTTTGGCCGACTTGGCCAGCAGATCTTCGTATACATCATATGATGCAGCCAAGGAGCTATAGAAATGCTCTCGCTTCTGCTTGACATCCTGCAGAGTTTTTAGCACTGGCGCAGCCCGAGCGTACGCCTCAGTCAATGCCTGCAGAATGTTCTGTTGGGCCAGTAGATTCTGGTCAAGCAGCTGGGTGATGCGCTCGTGTTTGGCCAATTCGGTGGCAAAGAGCGCCTGCAAACCCTCCTGTCCGCCATGGGCAATCACCTTGGCTGTTATATCATCCTCGTTGATGGCAATACGCAAATCGGCATGAAATTGTGCCCGCTGGGCTTTCATCTCATTGACTTTGTTTACAATCAATTTGACATCTTTGAATATTTCCGTTGTGTTTAGCTCCGAGCTAAGCTTGGGCATTAGCTGCTGAATCTCTGGCAGTGGACGAGCCAGAATTTTTAGATTATTCACATGCAAACTCATTGCCTTGCGTAGTGTATTGTTCGATTCACCTGCCCTGGCATGGGCTTCGCTATACTTCTGGAATTCTCGAGTCAGCTCCGTAATGTGAGCATTCGGTGTACGCTGCACACCGCTGGCCGTTTGGAACTCCCGTTCCGCTTGACCCTCCGCCTCCAGCATGTGTGTCAATTCGGCCAGATTTGTTTCCACATCGGTTGTAATCTCGGCCAGCTGTGACATGGCCTCAATCAAATCACTTATAGCCGTCTTATTTGCATTCAACGCTGCACAGCGATCGACAATGCCCTGTGGCAATTTATTTGCCTGTTCCTCATTGATATTGAGATTATCCAGGGTGAGAGAACTCATATAGCTATCCAGTTGAGCATCCTTTTCCTCCAACAATGCACCATATTTACGCAGCAATTTCGCCTTCTCTTCGCTGTACATAGAACTCGCTTCGTGTGCCTTCATCGGCACCAGACGAGCAAATAGATCAGTTCCAGCGAATTCCTCATCTGTTACAGAGAATCCAATGCCATTGACCAAATTGGCACCTTGTACGGCAGCTATGGTGGTTAACTCGGGCACAGCCTCATGGTAGATGAACTCATTCTCGTTTTTAGCATTCTTACGTTTCGCCTCAACAACATCGGCGGTAAAGCTTAAAGATTCGTTGATTTCCTTTTGATCTGGTAGCCCTTTGGACTCTTTGCGTGCATCCTCGAGTTTGTCCCAGGCAGCCTAGGAACGCCAAGATATTTTCTATTAGACATTATCTATTGTAAGTAAGATAACTAACCTGATAGAGCGTTACACGTTCTCCCATCTTACGCTGCTCCTCGGCATGTTGTCCCTGATACAAGTACAGAATGCAATTGAGATAGTTGATCTTGAAACGCACATATTTCTTCCACAATTTGTAGACAGAACTATCGATGACCTGAGCCACCGGACCATCATCACCGCCAGTCAACAAGGCTGCCAATGCGGCACCATAATAGACAACAATCTGTGCCGTCACCTTGGCCACAATGTGCGGCTTGCGATTATCAATTAGTGATTTCTCCAATATACATTCCTGTGCCTGGGCCAGCGACACTTGCTGTTGGAATACCAAAAGTTCATTGGTCATAAAATCGCCGCCGCTATTGACATTCGCATAGCGTTCCCTTAGCTCATTGTAAGCCCATGCGGCAGCCTGAAAAATCAATATATATTCTTATCGATTTCTTGCAAGAGGAGCATAAGATTAGATTAACTTACCTGAAAGTGCGTGCATGCCATTTTCATGCCATCCACATCTCCGCGTGTCACCGACGCACCCGACTGTGTGTGCGAGGCGGCAATGTTGAAGAGGACAGCGGCACGTTCGTAGCGCAAATCGTTCACCTCATGCACTGCACTGTGATAGAGATCCTTCCAGGTGAATGTGAAGATGCTGCGCTCGGCCAGCTGTGGAAAACGATTCTGCAGCGCATGCAGCTGGCAATAGTAACGCTTCATTATGGGTGCTCCATCTTTTGTGGTGCGCATTGCCTGATTGCGTAGCGTTTCCAGGGCATGCACCTCCTTGGAATATGCCTCGGCATCTTCATGATAAAATTCGGCAATATACTGCGAGAGAGACAAAGAGAGAGAGAGAGAGAGAGTGAGTGAGAGCGCAAATGATTCTTTGTTTATTTTGCAATTTCCCGTGCTAATCAGACATCAAATGCGACGATACGAAATTACGATGACTCAGCCGCAGTCGCAGTCGCTGTCGCCGTCGCAGCGCCGTCGTCTGTCGCCTGCGTTCCCAAGCCCTTTGCTTGGCAGGCACACATAACAAAGCGATTGTCTGGCAGCAGCTACCCCTACCCTACCCCTACCCTGTCTCCTCTTCTCGCTGGTTTGTTTTTTAATTTGTTTAGTTCGTCGACCGTCGGCGATGATTCTGCTCTGTCTCTGCCAGCGTCGACGCATCGAGAGTTGCTCACCTTTTTTAGTGCCGCAAACGATGTGCCCTCTGGACTGGACTTGAGGGCAAACCATAGCATGTGCAGACGCGGCACGGCCTCCATTGTCCACTTTTTGTTTTCCTTTTTTTCTTCTTTTTAGCCTTTTCAATAATCTATTGTTAATTTAGAGAGGTTTTTTGTAAACGAACATACGATAGAAAATTGCACTGCCAGCGCAGTGTGACCGTAAGTTGCAAATGAATTAAATACCAAAAGTGCATTGCGGAGTTAGTTAGTATTTTACGCAGTGCAAACTCAAGCAGTGCAGTTTTCGTAACAGGCAATGGTAATGCAGCGCTATGGTCTCAAGCAGTGCCTGAGGTATTGTCAAACACTGCTTTAACGGCATTTGTTGGGTTTATTTAAATTTGAATTTTAGAAAAAAATAAATATAATTTCTTTTATTAAAAAATCTCCATTTTAATTTCGCTTTATTTTGTATTATTTGGAAATTTAAATTCAAACAAATATCATTAAATATATATATTTATATGTGGCTAAGCTGGTAAAAAATGTCAAATCAAGTTGAATATTTATAATAAACATTAAATAATTTCAACAAAATTTAATTGTCTTATGATATTTGCAAATGATTTAAAGTAATATGCAAAAAGTAATCCCAAGTTAAGTAATTAAACCAATCAATTATTTTTGCTTGCTTACAGCTTATGTGGATTTAAATCAAATGAAAATTGCAGTAACAAATGTTTTTTTTTTTTTTTTTTTTTTTTTTTTGTAAAATAAGCCACAACTTTTGTTCAATCTAAACATTAACAAAGTGCTGCTATTTTTCACTTGCCGAAATCCCACTTAAAATAATCCCTTAAGTAAACCCTAATAAGTAAAAATAATACATAAAACTAAATTACGGTTGTGCAACAAAAATGGAAATTCAAATTTTCTTTTGCATCCGTTGAGAGGCAGCGACAAATGGCTGCCTAAAGAGAATTGAAGAGGAAGAGAGAGAGAGAGAGAAGGAGAAACGTGCGGAATTTCTACAAAAAAAAAACTGTTTTAGTTAATTTTATTATTTATATGAAATGCTGTTGTTTTGTTTTTGTTCTTGTTGTCTCTTCTTTTATTTTGACAATTCTGTTCTTGTTGCACTTAAAAAATATTTTTTCAGCACTTCCTGCGTGAAATTTCAGCCGCAAAGACAACAAAAAAAAAAAAAAAAAAGAAAAAAAGAGAAAAAAAACAATGAGCTTGGCCAGCTAGAAAGGAACATCCTGTCATTGTCTACGCTGTCCCGCACCCCATGGCCGCCCCCTGGCAGGCTGAAATGTTGCTGCTAACATTTCCGTTTTTGGCAAAGGCATTTGGCTGACACACACACACACACACACACACACACACAGTGCACATAATTCGCATGGCTAACAACTGCACAAGAAGAATTTGCTGGGCAAATTATTATGAAACATTTACACACTTTGCACATGGCAGCAGCGGTTCGCATTTTGTATTCTTTGGTTGCACTTAAAAGTCAAGTTGAAGTTTCTGCATTGCATGTGTGTGTGTGTGTGAGTGTGTTTGTGTGTGTGTGTGTGTCTGTCAAAATGTTGATTGCGTTGTCATGCGGCAAATGGCAATTATGTGTGTGCGCACAAAAGCGTGCTACACTTGTGGGCTGCGGCTTGCATAAAATTCGTTGCATACTTTTAGCTGCTGCGTGCAAAGTTTCTACTGCACAATTTCTACTAACTTGGCACAAATTAAACAATTTATACGCAATCAAATTTAGTGTTCGCTTTAAAATGTGTTTTCTTGAGGGAGGGCCAATAAAATGCTTTTTTTATTTATTTTTTTTTTTAAGTTTTAAAATTAAATTTAAATAATTTATTAAGACATACGGGGAAATCCGACAATCTCTTTGTGTCCTCAGTATTTATTAATTTAGCCCATTTGATATTTTTTAAGGCACTTTTTTTTAAGCTATGCATTAGGTTAAGTTCAGAAGGAACTGAACGATGCCTGGTAAATATACATAATAATAAATAATATTAATATAAAAAAAAAAAACAAATATGAATTGAAAACAATTTATTGCATATTTTTGGCTGCTGCATCAAAATACAATTGTTTTTTTTTTAATATTAATATTAATATTAATATTTATAGGTATAAAATATTGTGAATAATGTGCCTTAATAAAAGTATATTCAAATGTACAAATGAAGGGATTAAGATATCCTACGGGCTAAGTAGTTCATAGAAAATATATAAATATTTAAATAAAAAAAAAAAAAAATAAATAAATAAAAAAAAATTTTTTAACTTGGTTTCCCAGCTTCGTTTCGATACGTATAACAAAATACTTCAAATCGAGTGGCTTGTGCTATAGGTTGAACATGTTAAAATGCCTCGCTAATGCTGAGGGTAAGCAGAACTCATTAAACTTATCATCTAATGCTGCCAACAAAGCGGGATCTGTCATAAACGAGTTTGGTTTATTGTAGGTGTGCACAACAATGGGCATTACTCATAAGTCCTCCCGGCTGGACACAGAAGGACACAACGCGATGCATGTGTGGGCAATTAAAAACCAAAAAAAAAAGGAAATGAAAGAAAATAACAAAATGGCCGTTAAATTTGAAATGGGCTCTGAGGCACATGTGTGAGTGTGTGCTGGTGTGTGTGTGTGTGCGTGTGGCTTAAGCAAAGCCAAGCAAAAACAAACAAAGATAAACAGCGCCTAAACAGGGACTAAAAACAAAGCCAAACAAACCGACCAACCGCAACGTGTGATGCCAGCGGGACGCAATGGGGGAGGGTGGAAGCATAAAATCTACGCGCGGTCCCTCAAATTAATACGAATTTATGACAATTTCAAATGCATTTTCAACGTTCAGCGAAGCCTGTGTGTGCCTCGCCCCAAGAGATCATAAAAATGTTTATGCCAAAAAAAAAACAAAACACACACACACGCTCGCATATTTCCTTTAGCCAAGCATTTTTATGTGCTGCCTGCCACGCCTCTAAAATGATGCAAAAACCGAGAAGGGGGATTGGTTTGCCCGATATATAAGTATATATATGTGTATTTCCATGTGTTTGATTCGCAATTCCATCTGTTTTGTTCTTTGACCATTTTTATGACCCGCACGCATCGGCCAAGGCAGCGCAACATTTTGTAGTAGGCTTTGTCTTATACAGAGAGTTCCCCACACCTCCCCACACTCCACTCCCCTACACACTGGTGCCGCATTATCTTCTCAGATCATTTTTATGACCATACTCACACTCTCACATTTCTGCGGCACGTTTCCCTGTTTCGCCCAACTTGAGCCTTATGCACTTTATATGCACATTGTACATAAAGAAATTCGCATTAAATTTGTACTCTTTGTTGCTGCTGCTAGGGAAAACCCCCGCTAGACTATCTTCCTATCGGCCAAAACATTTGCGTAGCTCATAAATATTTTTAATGATCTGAACGTTTTGATTTTGTTTTTTTTTTTTTATTAATTTGTCACAGCTTAACAGGACAGAGAAGAGAGGGAGAGGCAGTGGGGCTGCTGTCTAATTTGCTGGCCACTTATTTATATGGAATAATATTATTATTAATTGACGGCCAACTTTATTCCATGGTCTCTTAATTAGGAGAAGAATTGCCTAGGAAATTGCTAATTTATTTACTATATTTATTTATTTATTTTTTATTTATTTATTTATTTATTATTTACTTATTTATTTATTTATTTATTTATTTATTTATTTATTTATTTATTTATTTATTTATTTATTTATTTATTTATTTATTTATTTATTTATTTATTTATTTATTTATTTATTTATTTATTTATTTATTTATTTATTTTTATTTATTTATTTATTTATTTATTTATTTATTTATTTATTTATTTATTTATTTATTTATTTATTTATTTATTTATTTATTTATTTATTTATTTATTTATTTATTTATTTATTTATTTATTTATTTATTTATTTATTTATTTATTTATTTATTTATCTATTTATTTTTTTTTATTTATTTATTTATTTATTTGTTTATTTATTTATTTATTTATTTATTTTTTTATTTATTTATTTATTTATTTATTTATTTATCTATTTATTTATTTATTTATTTATTTATTTATTTGTTTATTTATTTATTTATTTATTTATTTTTTTTTTTTTATTTATTTATTTATTTATTTATTTATTTTTTATTTCTTTTTTATTTATTTATTTATTTATTTATTTATCTATTTATTTATTTATTTTTTATTTATTTATTTATTTATTTATTTTTTATTTATTAATTAATTAATTAATTAATTAATTAATTTATTTATTTATTTATTTATTTATTTATTTATTTATTTATTTATTTATTTATTTATTTATTTATTTATTTATTTATTTATTTATTTATTTATTTATTTATTTATTTATTTATTTATTTATTTATTTATTTATTTATTTATTTATTTATTTATTTATTTATTTATTTATTTATTTATTATTTATTTATTTATTAATTTATTTATTATCATCATAAAATTAATTAATTCCATACTGTGTTCTTTCTTTTGTACAAGACTTTCCATTAATTCCTAAAATAATTAAAATTCAATTTTAAAGTGTAAATGTAAAAACTAAAAATCGAGGCATCCCTAATTGACAGGTATTTCCAAGCATTTTCAATTCCTTTTTTCCATTGCTGATTTTTCGCAATTTTTCATTCTCCCCATGGCAAATGACAGAGTTTTAATAGAAGCCGCCATCGTCAGTTGGGAATAATAAAGAAAAAAAAAAACAAGTTGCAAAATATAAAAACTCAACTGGGGCGATTTTCCTCCCAGCAGTTTGTTGCACATATTTCATTTGAAGAGGGAGGGAAATTTGTGAGCTCAACTTGTTTTTCACCGATTATCGCCTGCAAGTGGCATTACAAGGGGGTACGCAAGGGGGGAGACGGTATGAAAGCTTGTAGACTCGTCTGTTCTGCTGTCTTCTGCTCTTCGCCCATTGTCGCTTCGACTGTCAATTGATGCGCTTTTCGTGATAATTTTCTTGTTTTCCGCATTAGTGCGTCGAAGAAGGAGAGGGTTGCCGAAGGGGGTATTCCTCCCAGTATTTATATTGAAAAAGAACATGAAATTAATTTTTTTTTTAGTTGCTCTGCTGTTTCTGTTGCGCTGCAAAAGTGTTTTGCATTAAAAGTTGAAATTGAAATTGAATAGTTTGACGATTGTTCAGCGCTTTGAGCTTCTACGGATTGTCAGTTAAAGGAGGAAAGAATATGGACACCTCAACACAGTCAAAAAATACTAAGACAGTAAATAAAACTAAGCAAAGAAATTGATTTATTTATTTAAAGTCGACTAAGATTAGTTAAAAATAAAATAAAAAATAAAACAAGTAAATTAGTATTATTAATTTTAAATGTCATTTTTTTAAAAACATGTTTACATACAAATGTATTATAATATTCATTAAAAGTAATATATAATTTTGCAGCTTTTATTAACATATTTAACGCACTGCTCGAATCAATTTCTTTGTGAAACAATTTCAATTTCAAATAATATGAACTTTCAACTCTTCAAAAACTCTGTCTCTTCCTGCTAACCTTTTTTTTCATTATTTTCTTTCATGCCATGCATTCTGTGAAACAATCTCAGAGTTTAATAACATTTCGCAGACATAGACAGGATGCAGGGGGGGAGGGGGGAGGTAGATAGGAGGGAGTAAGGGCAAATTTCAAGTGCATAAACTGCGCACAATTCAATTATGAAAGTTAATTTGCAAGTCGGGCCGCAACTTGCAGATAGACTTTAAAAGTCGCTAACTTCGTTCGGCTGCTGCCAAAAGTCGAGACAGCGAAGCGTCAAAACAAAAACAAAACAACGCAGAGAGAGAGAGAGAGACAGAGACAGAGAGTAGAGAGAGACAGATGCATAGATAGAGACGGATGCAGCAGAAATCAGCGTACAAAGAATAATTTAGTTTTGGCAGCCGCAACTAATTGAAAGGTATTTGTTTAGCGACTGCGAAATGGAAACGGAATTACAGGCAGGCAAGCAGGCAGGCAGACAGACAGGGGAAGGGACTGCAGACAGAGGTAGATATAGAGACAGAGATGGAGACAGAGCCGGAGATAGAGCCTGAGAGACAGAGACAGAGCCTGAGACAGAGCCAGAGACCGAGGCAACCGCAAAAGTCACACACGCGCCTTCTCATCTCAAAGTCGCGTCAGTTATCGCATATTTGTTTTGCTAATTGGATTAATTCTGCGAAAATATTGCAGTTAACTTGGTCTTTGTCTTTGCCTTTGCCTTTGGCTTTGGCTTTAATTGTCTTCTACTTGCGGTTTGACTAGAGAGCTGCGCATGCGCTCTAAAATGGTCTCTTTAAATTAGCTTGACTAGACTTGTTTAAAAAAAGAATGAAAACGCAGGCAAGTACAGATTGTTATCACGACAATGCCGGGCGACATTAATTAGCCAGCAACAGCAGCGATAAGCAACAAAACAAACAAGCATTGTCTGAGTGCTCCTGTACTCCATACTGCCCCCTGCTCCTCCTTCTCCTCCTCTCTCTCGTTTCTCGTTTCATTTTCAGTTTCAATTGAACTTTTGTCGCGTTGGCAATTTTTCGTAGCATACTTTTTGGGGCGTCTCGTTAAATGCGCGTCGAAATGCACTCGGCATCGCAATGGCAACTGGATGTATGTGTGTGTGTGGGTGTGGCGGGTATGGTAGAGAGGGCAGCGAGGGCAGCGAGGGGACAGTGTGGATCGTGCGTGGTCTCGTGAAACTGATGCGTTAATTTGATAAAGCAGCTTTGGGGCACTTTTGTGCATGAAGCATCCGAGCAAGGATTGCTTTCTATTACAAAACTCGCAGCGCTAATTAGCACGGGGTACCGAATAACGCGAGAGTTGCGCGTAAAGGCCAATGCAATTGTTTGTCTGCGCGTCCCGTCTGTCAGTCTGTCTGTCTGTCTGTCCGTCCGTCTGTGCATGCTGTGGTTGCAGTGCTGTCTCACCCTTCCCCTTCTCGCTGGCGGTTTTAGCGGCTTTGATCAACTTTACACAGTACACAGACTGAAGGAATTTCGGGCTCCATGGCAGCACATGACCATGTACGGCGTATGGAATGAGTGGCTACATCAACAATGTATGCAAATGTTTGGCAGGTTCCTAAAATGCTGAGCTCATCAAGTATTGGAAAACAGAAAACAAGCTTTTGCTTTATTTGGGAGATTTTCTATTTTTTATTTATATATTTTTATAAGTATTAAAATAGAGCATAATAAATGTTTAATTTACGCATGAAAATAAATTAATTAAACTTAATGACAGAAATCGTAACTCGATTGGCAGCTAAAAACTTCATTTATTTTTTATTTTACTTTATTTGTATTCCTATTATTTTAATTACTATTATCAAGCAAAGTATTAGGCAAATAACAACCTACACTAAATATTTAAATAATTATAAATTTAAATAGATCACAAATTAAAAAACTGCCAAGCTCGTTAGACTGTAAAATTTGGTACAATGTTTTAAATTTTATAATTATTTTTTATGCTTATTTGCATTACATTTGCAAAGTATTAGGCAAATAATATTCTACACTAAATAAAAAATATATACACCTTTTCTGTAAATTATAAGACGAACAAATAGATCACAAATAAAAAAAACTGCCAGGCTCGCTTAACTGTAGGATTCGGTACAATGTTTTAAATATTAAAATTATTTTTTATTCTTCTGTGCATTACTTTAGCATTGGGTGCATTTTATAAGCTAAACTTGCTTAGTTTCCGCAGTCAAGCTGGGCAGCTGCAGGCTGTGTGTGTGTGTGAGAGAGTGTGATGACTTTACGCTATAACCGCATTTCCGCGACTTGATTTCATTAAACGACCTTTTCCGCTTTTAATCAACTTGCATAGCAAACAAGGCAGCCAAAGCGGGTCACATCGGGGGCAAAAGCTACAATATTAAACTGCAGAAGAGGCAGAAGAGACGCATTGCAATGGGATGGATCGCGTTTAAAGAGCGATTCGTACGCTTGATATGCCTGTGCGTAAAATGAGAAAATAAAAAGAAAATATTATATATAAGAGCGCGCAGCAGGCGAGAAACAACTGTAAATGCTGTTTCCTTGTAATAACTGAAAAAGTCAGCTTTTATTATAGGAACAGCAGCCAGTAGGCGGGAGTGAATGGAGCAGGAAGAGGGATCCTCCCTGTCTGGGGTGTAACTGCATTACAAAATTACGTATGAGTAATATGGAGAAGCATAAGAAGAATACGAGTATAGATAGAAGTAGCCGGGGAACATTGTGTTGTTTTTTTTGAGCTAACAACAACAAAACGCAAATAAAACTGACATTGTGGGCGTGGCAGCGAAAAAAAACGAATAAAACAGCAAATAAATGGCGAGACTCTGGAGAAACTGAGAGCTGAGAAGCTCGACTTTATTGGAGTGCGGCATGGAAACATCTGAAGATTGGGCCTGGGAATGCGTATGCGACTCCGGCGGGGAATGGAAATGGAATGCCGAGCGACGGCGGCGGCAGTGCATGTAATAAATATAAAGATTTGCAAAGCGGAAAATTGTACGTCTTCTATCAGACGTTTTTCTTTTTTTTTCTTTTTTTTTGGCCAGAAACACTGCGGCCCAGTGCGTTTAGCGTACATACACAGCGAGAAATTAAGGCAGAATTTAAATTGTTGCCCTTTGTTGTATTAAAAATGTATTAAAAAGAGAAGACAGACTTAGTTTTCTAGATCCTTGACCTGCCATTGTAAGCTGCTTATTGCCTCATACAACATCTGATTCACGGTAAAAAAGTAAATAAATAAATATTACAATAAGAATACAATAAACAACAATAACAACGATAACAATGCAATAGAAAAACGACATAAATTCAGGAAATGTGTAAAAAGTTGTACAAATCTGTGAGGGAAGTCAAGAAAAATGCGACGATGTTGGCGATGGGCGAATGCCAAAAGGAATTTATACAAGCTGCATACGCGGCGTATGCGCAACACACAAGCTGCAAGACGATGCATGTGTGTGTGTGCATGCAAAATTATTGCGTCTGTAAGCGTATTTTTTTTTAGTCTTATGACATGCAGTCAGCGAGAGCGAGCGAGGGTGTTCAAAAATCTCAACGGGAACATTTGCCGTTTTGTGTTTATAGAAATTGCAGCACAGACGAGACGCCGACGCAGACGTCGATGCCGACGACGACGCCGACGTTGTCTTTACTTATCGACAAGCGACGACAATATATGTGCATATATTCCTTAGCCAGATACTAAGAGACGCTCATGATGATGATGATGATGCTGATGATGATGCCGAGATGATCATTTGCTGCCAGCGCCCCTCGACGACTTTGTTGCCGTGTTTCATCTTCCGCTTCCGTTCTCTCGCTTCTCTCTCTCTCCCTTTTCTCTCTTTCTCTCTCCCACTTGCTGTCTCCTGCTCCGACAATTGCTATTATTGCTCAAGTGTAATGCCAACAATAAAGTAGCTGTTCATATCTACGCCATTTGCCATGCAATATTGTTTAAGCACACCGAACGAGCCACATATACATACATAGAAGCAGAGACGAGTTGAAGGCCAACGGAGAGAGAGAGAGAGGGGAAAGCGAAAGAGAGACAGAGAGAGCGCAAGAGAGAGAGAGAGTGGAGAAAAGTGCTGGCACAAGAATTGTAGGAGGCAGTTGGCAAATTTAAATGCGCATTAAAAGTATAAATAAAACGTTGAGCCTGGCGGCAGCTTTCCTACTCCATTGCCTCCTCCCAGCACACACACACACACTCATACACAGTCACACACTCACACACATACGTATAATGTGGAAGAGGCAGGCACTCAGCTCCATCATGCAGCACACATTGCATTGCGAATTAATCATGAGCCTAGAAATGTGCAATAAAATATTTAACAAGTGGAGGATTTTTTTTTATATATTTTTCTGAAGTATTTCCAATGAAGTGAAGTGCGCTCAACTGCAAGATACTCTAGAATTAATTCCTATTAGTTATTTTGGTATATAAAGTTGTCTATTTTTATACATGTTATTCAGGCAAAAGAAGGGTAGATACGACTGTAGCTATTGCAATTATTTTTTGTTAATAAAATTAATTATATCTACTAGAACTCAGAATAATTCTTTGCAGTTAAAGTTTTAATCGTTTAGAGTAGTCTTAAATCCTTTTATGTTATTGTTTTCCAATCCATCATTATTTAGAAACAAGATTGCAACCCAAGAATACAAGATGAGCTTGTTAGATGCTAAACTGCATACTCTTTTTTCTACTTAAAATTAGAAGAGTGTATTGTGCATTAACTACAAAAAAATGATAACTAAACTAGGGGAGTTTGTTCGTGTATTCAATTAAATATTTGACGCATACAATTTTCATTAGATTTTTGTGGCGAAATTCTCATGCAACACCTTGCAGATGGAAAAACCACAAAAATGTAGAAAATCAATGGAATAGTTTGACAAAATACCAAAAACAATCCACAGCAAAAAGCGGTCAGCA
Source organism: Zaprionus kolodkinae (assembly GCA_018901885.1). NCBI lineage: Eukaryota > Metazoa > Arthropoda > Insecta > Diptera > Drosophilidae > Zaprionus > Zaprionus kolodkinae. The sequence goes on from JAEIFM010000068.1 coordinate 12,894,010, forward strand.
AGACAACAGAGTTGCATTAAGTAACTGCTCCATCTGGAGCAGTAATTGCTGCAGTTCTACTTCAAGCTGTATCTATCTATTGCTGTATCTATATCTGTAACTGTTTCTGTATCTGTATCTGTAGCTTGTTGTATGCACTTTGCGGGCTGCGGCTGTTGCACTGAAACTAATAAATTTCGAGTTCATTTATTAAAGTTGCTGCAAAGTTGCCATCAAAAGTCTAATCATGCCGGATTTGTGGTTATCTATAGCCCTGGCTTACATGTGTTTGTGTTGTCTGCTCAGTGTGCACTGTGTGTGCTCTGTGTGTATCTTGTAGATACAAAAACTCAACAGAGCCAACATAACATAAATAAACAAAATGCCACAAAGTGTGGCTACCAAAGGGACTCGATGCAACAGAGAGATACAGTGGGCAATAGAGAGAGAGAGAGAGAGAGAGTGAGAGAGAGAAAGGGAGAGAGAGAACGAGAGAGAGAGAGCGAGCTAGTAATGTTTGCTTTTCACTGTATCTGCCTTGCATCTGAGTGTGACTGTGCCGCCTGTCTGTGTGTGTGTGTGTGTGTTTGTGTATCTGTGAGCTGTGAGCTGGCATTCAATAACATGTCAATATGGATATGTAATTTAGAGATAAATATGAACGGAATTTCGGCTATGGCTGCATTAAAATCATCCAATAATTGCAATCGACACAAAAGTGTTGAAGCCAAAGTACATTTTTGGGGGAATTTTCCCTTACAACTGCATTGATCTTGCGATTATACGAGTTACAGTTAGTTAGTTGATTTATTTTCTGTTATTTGTGTAATTACAAAATTCAAATGGAAATTTAATGAACCCAACGAAAAATACCAATCAGTTGCTGTTGCCATGAAAATGTGCATATATTTTGTTGCATTAGGGTGATTATAAAAAGGGGAATGTATGTATGTACTGTTGCTTTGATACTTACCTTATCAAATGTTTCCCGTTCTAATTGGATAACTAACAAGTAAGTCAACTCTATGTTGCTGCCATACTGCGACAATGTGCTTCTCCACAAAGCTCTCTCGCTGCTGCCACTAATCACTTTAGCCTCTGGCCCTGGTCGAGCTGGGGGTCAACTAACGGCAATTAATCAAGTTCATTGCATTTCGGTTTACTTTGTTGGTCAGCACACGCGTGCGAAACGTTAACAAAGTTGTTGTTTGACTTTGCCTCGCTGTCGTCTCGTCATAAATGCCATTACGCTGCCACCGTGGCTAATGCAATGGGCGGCTGCCTCACCTGGCCAGAGCTCTACCCGCTTTTTATTCCTCTTTTTTCTCGCTGTGTGTCGTGTATTAATTTCATAATGCAATTTTTACTGCTTAGCGCAACATTTAGAAAAGAAATGGCATTCCCCGACTTGGCCATAAAAGCTGCACTACAATTGAGTTTATGATAGCGTCTGCTTTTGTAAGAATTTCAAACGAGTTTTTTTTCAATCCACTTCTCATTACTTTTTCCATTATTGACGAAATAAAGTTGGCTAAATATTTAACAATTTTAATTGTTGTGATTTTAAGTAATAATAATTTCATTAAATTAAATTGCTTAAAAATTGTAATTGAACATAAAATTAAACACAGTGTTAAGTACTCGTTAAAAGAGCTTTATTCTATTATTCTAATTTTATTTTAATTTTAATTGTTATGATTTTAAGTAATAATAATTTTAATAAATTAAATTGCTTAAACATTTTAATTGAACATAAAATTAAACAAAGTGTTAGTATTCGTTAAGATAACTTTATTATCACTCTAGTTTTGGTATATCTCTTCCAGATGTTATACCAACCGGTTGCATAAAAATATTTCTTCGGCATACAATTCCTTTTCATGCCGCATGCATCTGCAAACTATTTTACAATTCATGCAGTTTGTCCTTAATTTGTTTTCATTATGTCAACGCTGTCGTTGTGCCTAATGAAAAACTGTAAATTTTGCTGTAAATTGCAATTAATTAATTATACGAATTTATCTCGTTTAGCCTTTGAGTCGTTCAACTGGAAAACATGCAGACAAAGAGATAGAGAGAGAGAGAAAGACAGAGAAAGCGAACGAGACATGGTATAAACTGAGCAAGCGCTGCTCAAGTGTTTGATGCAATAATTATTGCAAATATTATTATTGTTGTAATTGTTTGTGATGCGCCACGCCCACTAATTGCATAGCATCAGGCGATGCCCATTGTTATGGCAATCAAATTAATTGAAATGTTTCACATGTTCGCTCCATTGTTTATTGTCCAGTTTACAGTTATGTTTAATACTCAATGCAATCGCCCAAAATATTTGTTATGTATTATGCGACTTATGTTTGACTCAGTTGAGTTTCTTGTTTGCTTCGATTAAAATTTCTCAAGTTTTAATTGGTCTGTAAACTGCAATGATATCAGTTGAAAATTGGTAATGTTGGGCGTGACAATAGTTGCTAATAATAATAATAAATTCTAATATTTAATTAAATTAAAATATTTTAAATATTCAAGTTTATCTACTATTTGTCCATATATTAAAGAGATTATATAATATTAAATTAAATGAAATATCTAAAATACTCAAGCATATTTACTATTTGTCCATATATTTAAGAGACTATAGAAGCTACAACTCTAAAATTTGGTGACAATTTGCCTAATTTGACTTCTAAGCGTGATTTTTAAGCAGATATCGAAGAAATCATTTTAATGGGATTTTACAGCTCATTTAATTGTTCTTTTTAAGACTCTTTTTTTGAATGAATATTGATTGCATTTCTAAGACGAATGTGCATTCTTCTGCGAGCCAAATGCTCAACAAAGGCAAATCACTTGACATTTTGACATATGTATTCATTGGCATTACGGCAAGTTGGCGTCTCGATGCCGTCTACCGATGTTGGTCCCCAAGTTGCAACAAACTCTTTAAAGTTGCCCAATTCTCTTGGCTTCCCAGGCACATTGTGCATGCCACAATTTTCATTTTTATTTTATTTTTTTGTTCGTCCTCTCTTCGAGTTGGCGCTCACTAACAACGTAATTGAATATAAATATTGCCTGGCTGCTGCTGCTGCTGCTGTCGTCGTCGTCGTCGTGGAGTCAGGAGTGTGGCTGAAGGAGGTGTGTGTGTGTGTGTGTGTGTGTGTGTGTTTGGGGCCTGTGGGAATTTTAGCTGCTTGCCCAAACTGACGATCTTCTCTCTGTCTCAGCTGGCAAACTTGCTGGCAACTAACTTGCTCACTGTGCTGGTGCTTCATACTCGGTTCACACTTCGCCAATGTCGATGAAATTTATACGCTGTGCAGATTAATATTTAATAAATACAATAACGTTGCAAATTTCTAACCGTTTTTGGGCTGGCTTCGAAATTAATTCCCCCAGCTTAACACCAGAGCTCATACACTTTCTCCTTTCTCCTTACTCCCATTCTGCTGCTGCCAAAGAAGTTTATGTGAAAGTCATACACTAAACTCAAATATGCACTATGTGTGTGTGTGTGTGTGTGTGTGTGTGGTGTGTGTGAGTTTAGGGATTTCTTTATGCAAATTTGCCATAGCAATGTTATTTTAGCCAAGGATGAAAGCGCAGCACACTGCAGCCTCACGGTATATGGGATATGGGGGAACACTATGGCGAAATTGTGTTCAAAATGCATAAGAGCGTGTATTAGTGAGTACTCATAAATATTACCATATGCACACTCACACACACACACAGACATATGTCTTGTGCGTCCACTTTTCTAAGTTGGCTGGGCCAAGTTTAAATATGCTTTAAGTAGAGCGCACAGATTTATTGAACCATAAAAAAGAGCTCCATGGAGAGAATCGACGATGCGTTATGATATGTCTCTCTCTCTCTCTCTCTCTCTCTCTCTCTCTCTCTCTATCTCTGTCCAGCTGGGCTCCGCTAAATTGAAAAACGAAATGAAAAGCGTTCAGCGTGAAAACAAAAGATATGCCTGCACACACACAGACACACACTCACACACAGACGCGACTGATATGCAGCAGATACGAACTTGAATTAGTTTGCCGCATATAACCGTACTCAACTGAAGTATCCTAAGTCCATTCCGCCTTCAAGCTCACATCTGCAGCTGTCCGTGCGGGCTATCGCTATCGTGGAAATTAGAAATGGGAAAATCTGCTTTGCTGCCAAAAGAAAATTCAAAAGGACTTTGCCTTCTCTCTGCTTTGATTTCCTTTTCTTTTACTTCCTTCTTCTTTTCTTCTCCTTGCTATGTTGCCCTCTGTAGTTGCGTCGTGTGTCAATTTCGGTTGCTTATTGTTTGTTTGTTTTCCCCCTACTTCGTTTTTAATAGAGAAAAACGCACTTTTCAAATGCAACTGCCAACTGGCTGAACATTTATAGTTTTCCTGGGAAATGTTACTTAGAGTGCATTTCATTGACATTGTTAAACATGACTAAACAATTTCAATGAAGCAGACGTTTCTTTGAATTTTAATACATTTTTTCCAAGTGTTTAGGTTTTTTATTAAAAGTATTTCATTTGATAAAATTAAAATTCATTATAATTGAATTTTGTTGAAGCCATTAGTAAGTAATTCATTTTTTTGTTTTGTTTTTTTCAATTTATAATCCCAAAGGAAAACTGTAAGTTGCCTTCGGCGATGGCGTTGTAACGTTAAACTATTAAAACTTCTTTCTGCTGATTTTAGTGCATTTCGCCAAGTTTCTGGCAGTATTTCCATCCCGTCCTCCCTTTGCCTTGCAGACATGAGCATAGAGAAGACATGTGTATGTGTGGGTCGTTTATATCAACGGTTTCTTTTGTCGTTTTGCTGGTTTTTACTGTTTGTTTTCACTCCTTCAGAGTTCTCATCGTGCCTCTCCGCATCATCATCATCATCATCATCATCATCATCATCATCATCATCATCATCCGCATCATCGTCGTAGGCAACATCAACGCACTTTGTATTTAATGTTTTTTAATGGAAAAACTTTGTAATTCTGCCGCCGCTGGAACAGTTTTCCTTGCCAGGCGCATTTGTCATAGGCTCTACGCCAGATACATATGTGTACACATACACTCGTCTGTGTGTGTGTGTGTGTGTATGTTTGTGTGTGCGTACCCCAATCTCTAAACTTCAAACCGGTTGCCCTCAGGGAGTCGCTTAAGCCACTCGACTGCATTTTGCAACTCTGCAATGTTTGCTTTTGCCTTTCGCAGATCCCCGCCTCGTAGTTTTTCTTTTTCTTTTTCTTTTTTTTGGCAATTTTCTTTTTTCTTGCTCAGACAAGCACTACTCGAATCTACTTATACCCTGTAGCCAAGGCACAAAGTTGAGTTTATTATTGCTTACTTGAGCTAGACGTGAGTTTCGGCTTATATTAAAGCAATAGTTGCAAAAATGTTTTAATATGGCTTGTATGTAGTTTCTCAAAGTTTGGAATTATCATAATCTCAAGCTGTAGGGTATACACGTGCACCTAGCATTTTTCAACTTGTTCTCTTTTTTGGGTTTTTATGCCTCTCCATATGCTTACCCTCTCCCTGCCGACTCCAAGTGACAGCAGCAGGAATCGAAAGAAGCCAAGGGGTATTGGCAGCAATCGAGAGCTGCCTGGCAAACAATTCTTAAGTGCCTTCCAATATTTAAGCAGGCTTCCAATTCGATTGCTATTTGCTGTCATCGCATGGCGTTGTCTACGCATCTACCGCACCCCTCCCCCCCCTAGAAGAGTGTAGAAGCATGACAGATGGGAGAATGGGGTAACATTAAAAGATACACGACATGTGCCTTTTAAGAAGTTTTTAAGTCGCCACGAACTTGCTTAGTGTCGATTTTGTTTAAACTTCTTTTGTTGGCTTTCAAGCACTAGTTTATTTTCCATTTATTTTGTTTATTCATCTAAAATTGTATAATGGAATATCATATAAAATACTAATACTAATTTTGAATTGCTGAGAATGACTGTGAATAAACTCTTTATGCTTTCCCTCTTGCCTTTTTTCCCAAGACGAAATGAGATGTTTATTCCCAGGATAAGCTGTCGGTTAACGACGCACAATCCGTTCCTCTTTAAAAGGCCATCGAGCACAGTTGGTCTCCAATTAACATTTATATGGCGCCATATAAATAAGTGGCCAGCAAATTAGATAGCAGCCTCCTTAACAACTGTCTGTCCTGTCTGTTTTCCTTTTTCCACCCTGTGGCCCTGACAAGCTGTGACAAATTAATAAAAACCAAAATCAAAACGTTCAGATCATTAAAAGTATTTATGAGCATGAGACATAAATGACGAAGCTGGAGGATTTGAAGCAGCTAAAATATTTAATACGAATTTAATGCGAATTTATTTATGTTCCTTGAGCATATAAATTGTATAAGGCTCGAGCTGCGGCTACTGTGGCAATTCTGACAGACTTCTGGGTAGAACAAAGCCTACTTAAGAATGGCCTGCTCTATGGCCAATTCCTCGATTCAATTAAAATTATTGGCATGCAAATTAGGGTCAATAAATTTCAATTAAATGCAAGGCAAAAAAAGGTTGAATAGTTTCTTGTTTTTTTTTTTTTGGCCATTCCTTTTCAGCGTAGTCGGCATTCTTTTCTCTTGCATTCTTTTGCCTGCAGTCTCGTTGCATTTAATTAACTTCAATTGAACAATGTGGATTAGCGAGTGCCCTTGCTCTCTCTCTCTCTTTCTGAGTAGGAGGCTTCAATTATTTACGAACACGGCAAAATGGCGATAAAGAGTAAGCCAATTGAAATTTTCTCACACGTGGCATAAAAGTTGGAGCTGCTGTTAGAGAGACAACTCCCAGCAGCGGCACCTGGCGACGCAAATAAAAACAAGTTTTACGTTTGCGTGTACCTTCTCTTTCCCTCTCCCGGGATCCTGTTTTTTTTGTAGCATGCAATGCCTGAAATATTTCTAGAACACACAAGCACACAATTATATATTATATATATATACGAACACGCACACTCGCACATCAGCACAGACACACACACACACTCAGATAACGGGAATGCCAGCACGAGGCGTTAACAAAATGAAGTCAGCATTTTTATGATACTCGTCGTCGCATTTATGACGTAGTCCAGGGTATATACCCAATGTGTGTATGCACGTCCACTCCATGGGCGGATGGGCGTGCCTGGTGGGCCACTAGACAGTGTGTATATGCGGTGTGTTGTGTCTGTTTAGTGGATGCTTCAAATGCGGATATTAGTTGTCGTAATATTAGAGAAAACACTGAGAGAAAATAACCACAGACAGGAACAGGACTTGAAGGAAACTTGGGGAACTAAAATTATCAATACTGTAAATTTAAATTTGTACAAAAATAAAATTTAAAGCAAATTGCATTGATATATGTACTTAAAACAAATATTACTGGAATGCATTAAAGGATTATGTGTGACAAATACTAAAGCATTTAAAATATAAATTATATTTATTTAAATTCAACGTATATAGTATATTCGATTAACAGGATATGATTAGGAAGTATTAGTCTAGAAGCTTACTTTTTTATTTTGCCAAATGTACAATTAGCTGCAGATTTCTCTTAGTGTATTCATTGGTAATAGTTTGCTGCAGCATTTGCCGCCTTGCGTAATAACAAAGGCGTTGAACATTCGCAGTGCTGCACAATTTTATAGCTGCCACCATGCTCGCTTGCTGTATTTGCAATGAAAACGCACCTCAGCACACCACAACACACGCAGACACACACACATACACACCCATACATACACAAGCATATACACACCTATGCGCAAACACACACAGGCTATAAAAGTGCGAAATACTCATTTATTAACATGAAGCTTACGAAAATGGCGTAGGTGCGGTTAAGGACATGGCTCACTCACAGACAAACACACACACACACACACACACACACACCAACATGGAGCAAAAAGAAAACCACAAACAGGAGATAGTGTGAGAGAGAGAGAGGGAGAGAGACGGCAGGGGAGAGTGCCAGCGAGTGACTGAGTGCAGACTTGTCCAGCTGCTTGTAAATGTGTTTAAAATTGAAATTTCAATTTCAGGACAAGCAGACAACGTCCTGCAGCAACTGCAACTGCCACAACTGAGCGTCTCTGCAATCCGCAACAGCAACAGCAACGGCAACGGCAACAACAATGTAATGTGCACATTGTTGCATGTCTACAGTTATGCTACGTTGATCATCGTCCAAACAAACTTTAAAACAATTTCCCGCACAATTTTACTGCCAGGCCACTTGACAATGTAAACTGCAACCGGAAAGGCGGCAACACGCCCCATACCCACACTACACGCCCCGCCCCCCAACGCCTTACACACATGCCTGCATGCCTGCCTGTGTGTGTGTGTGTGTGTGCACATTCCGGAAAGCAAGTGGGCGTGGCTCAATGCAGGGTGCTGGCTGCAGGCGGCTTCTATCGATAATGCCGAAATGCTTTTGATTTGTGCAACTCTCTTTTGCACCGAGGCCAAATTGCTTAATCGCCTGTGCATAATGCAGGTGCTACCCACCTTCACTTCCCCTTTCATTGTCGCCCTGTTTCCTGCCCTGCCCTGCTTTTTTGGGCCGTGGCAATGGCAACACGCACACACAGCATGCGTGAAAAATGCAATGCAAATTTTAGCTGGAATCTTTTTTAATGCTGATCCAAGCGCCACACACAAATCGCACAAATTTTCGCTTACAGTTTAATTATGCGTACGTAATGCTCAATCAGCGGAGAGTGCGAAGTGGGGGGGATGGGTGCAAAGGTAGAGCTACTGTTTGCCCATCGTACTGCTGCTAATCAGGTCCAGACCCAACGCCCCTGCACATCACCCTCTCCATGAAGTGTGCAGCGTGCGCTTGACACTTTTATGAGCTGTTTTCTGGCCATAAAATGCCTTTTTTCCCCGCTGCAGCTGTTGTAGTTGTTGTTATTTGTTGTTCATCCATAAAACTTGCAGAAATTGTTGCCATTTTGTGTTAGCATAAAGTTGAATGAGCAAAATTGCTGCATGTTGCATATTTTAAAAGGTCCGAGTGGGAAAGAGGAGCAACATTTTAATGCTGCTTTAAAAATTCCAAAATTTAGCAAAAGGAATATTTCACATGCACTGAAAAACAATTTGGGAGATATTGTTTAGATTTTGTTTATATCTGAAGACATGTAATCGAAAACATGAAATTGCAGTAGGTCTTTATTATTAGTAATTTTATTTTATACACAGGAAGACTGGATTTCATTAATTACAATGAACTAAAACTAAAATGAAATAAATCTTCATCATGTCTATTTGATATAAATTTGGTTTGATTTATTTTCAAGTTAGTCTATAATTGCTAAATAAGAGTGAATGCATTTGGTGCATCAAATTAGAGTTAATTAGAACTAGCAAATGCCCAAAAAGGAGACCTGAATTTGAGGCAAATATAGCAATAGAATTCGGACTAAGACTAAGACATGAATCAATTACAAATTAAACCGATTAGAATGCAAATTATCGATTACGATGCTGACTTACAGAGTGTGCGCTGTATTTGCCCCATAAGACGTAGCTGTCGGGGTCCGGTCCTAGCCACCCAGGTGGGATGCAACCTCAAAATAACATGCGGTCTACAAATTACATCAGAGACAAACACTGAGACACAGCAGGTAGACACATGGCAAGTGACGTGGGCGTGAGCGTGTGGCAGGTTGGTTTAGGTTGTGGCAGTAACTTCACGGGGCACCGCATTGTATTGCAATTTCTGGGCTAACCGAAGCCCTCAGACGCTGGAGGACAAACACTTTGAGTTGCCCTTGGACTAATCCGCTGCAAGATGCTAATTAAATATGTGGCATGTCGCAATCTTGACTGTACATTATAATATTTTGTGTGATATATCAAAGAGATATGAGTATAGTTATGACAGAGAATGGGTACGTGTTGAGAAGTGTCCTTGTCTGCTGTTGCCACTTAACGAGCATTATCCTTTTGTTGCACGTTTGTTAATTTGTCTGGCCATGTTTAGCTCAGGTGCAGACGGTGCGATTTGGAGATTCGCCAGCAGAATTTGAATAAATCAATTACTTAGTTCCTGCTGCGTTTGGTCTGTCCAAATATTGCCACGACTGCAGGTGTGTGTGTGCTAGAGGAAACCTACTTAAGTGCAAATGGGAGTCTATCCATACGGCATTGTGTGCTGTGCTGTGCCTCAAGCGGGATCACAGGCAGGCCGTTTGAGTCTCAAATGCAGACAAAGATACTTTATGGGCTATGGCGATGAGCGGTGCTTGCAATTGATAACGCATACAAAAGATACTTATTCAATTTGATAAGATTAGACTATGCAAGTCAGCCATGTTTCTTACCCCTTGCTTTGCTCTGATTGGTGCAGCGATCGTTGTTGTCGACCTGCCATCATGCTTTGTGGAAGGGATTGATGTCATCCCACTCACACTCATACGGCTAGCTGTCAATAGCAAAGCAGTATGAACGACAACTGAAACTAATAGCGTTGCATCTCTTTCGCACCTTCACACATGCAAAGTAAACAAAGCTGATAATCATACGCCACGTGAGTGATGTAGCAGCTAGCTTTTTATACCATTCGTATTGATTTGAATACAAGTCGAAAAGGTGACTGCTACGCGGTGATTCTCTTTTCAAATTGTATAAAGACATAAAAGAAAGCAAAGATTATCTGTATCTATATCAATTCGAACTGGCTTATTTCAAATTGAATGTATAAATAAAATACGCTTAAATAAATTAAATTGCTAAAAAATTGAAAATTAAGTTAATATAATTATAATAATTTGTATTTATTATGTAGAATGTAATCTGGGAAGAAAATATATATAGAACAGTTGTTTTGAGCAAGATTTTTCATTAACACAAGAAATAACAAAATAAACTATATATAGTGCCAATGATCATACTAGAATGTGTATATTAAAAAAGGAATTGACGTTGGGAATCATTAGTGTATTTGTTTGTGCAGACTGAGGGTAGGATATCATAGTGTACATACTCTAAATAGTCACTTCTATTAATAGTTTCGATTACCGCGCTTAGTAGCAATCAGCATGATAACTTTGCTTAGTTTTAATTACTTACTTTACTTACTTACTTTGCTAAGTTTTAACGTATGTTCGCAATGGGCGATCATACTCAGCATTTTCTTTCCTTTTCCGCATAATAACATACACACATGCATACATATATGCCATGTACGTATGTACGATGAACTTCACATTTATAACGAATGAAATCACAATAATTTCAAATCAAATGTAGCAGTTCCCCTTTCGCTTTCGCACTCTTGCGAAACAGAAAATCACATTACGGACTTTCTGTAAGGCAAGCAAATTGCGTTCAGTTGCGAAAGAATGCCAACAACAAATATGTGGCCAATGGAAAATGCTCTGTGGTCAGCAGAAAACAAGCTGGGGCTAAATCTCGTGCACACACACAAAGAATTTTGCGCCACTTACCAAGCAGAGAATTCCAAAAGTCAAAGTAATTTGTGCGTTTTTTTTCTTTTCTCAGCTTTCCTCACAGTTGCCACGAATTATTTGTGTATTGTGTGTGCGTAGAAGGAGTCTATGGTGTGTGAGCGTGGGGAGGGGGCGAGCGTGGAGAGGAGTATTGAATTTGGCTGCCAGCGAGTTGCGTCAACGCTGCGTATGCGTAATATTTCGCCCCAGCAACAATGGCAATCAGTGCTGGCTGCAATGAGATTGTATAGAAGGGGGCGCGTTGGAAATTGGGGAAACTCCCTCAGAACTTCACTGATTTCTATGATTTTCAAGTAGTTTTTTTTTTTGCTGTTGCCTGCATTACCACAAAATTTTCATTGCCCGCTGCCTTTGCCGTCGCGTTTGCCTTTGCCGCCGCGTGGTTCAATTCAATTGAACGTATCCCATTTTCTTTTATTTTTTTTATAGTTTCCCTCGAGCTAATCAAGAGAGCACAAACGGAAACCCTTTGAGCACCATCAGATTGACAGCTGTTTCAGTTGTATATTTTCAATTTGGTTGAAACCGCAATTTAGGAGAAATTTTTGCTATGAACGAAAATAAATTAAATAGACTTGAAGTACTTTGGCGGAAATCAAATCAAATAATCTATGCTTAGAGCACTTCTCATAGAGTATATACATATATATATCTCGGGAGCATTTATTGCTTGTACGTGTTGCACGCATCGGAGACTGCGAAAAAATGGTTGGAAACTATTACAATTTGATATATGCGCAATTTAGTTGAATGTATTTGCGGCCAAGTTTTCGTATTCCCTGCTTCTTTTAGCTCCCAGCTCTGTCTCTCTCTTCCCCTCTCTCTCTTTCTGCCGCTTCTCTCCTTGGTCTAGCTTTGCCTTTTTCTTGATTTTTTTTTGTTCTGCTCACTTGCCATGTTATGCGGCCATTTTGTGGCTTGGGGGCCAACAGCTGTTGCAAATTTGGCCATAAAAATAAATTTTACTTAGCGATTTACTTTTTATTCGACCCTGGCATGCGCCTTGGCAGCGGGTCTGCACTGCCATCGGATGAGATTTTAACAAAATTAAAACGAAATATTTGTAAATGTTTTACTATGAGTCGCTGACATGCCTGAAGGTCAAGCACAAGCTGGTTCGGGAAAGTTATAGTAGGTATTATTGCTAGAGGAGGTCGCAGCAGGGTCGCTGCTGGACTGAGAAATATGATTTTGTGTAAATGATTCGCTTTGTGCTTTTATTCGCCTTTAATAATTAGCTAATTTAGGTAATTTAGAAACGAGTTTTGATACGCTTTGCTTGTTTGTTAATAACATTATCGTGGACATGATGATGCTTTAATTGGCGTTCGTGTGCTGCATATCGAATTGCAATGTCAACATTTATTTAGCTGTAGCGTGCATACACAAAGCGATAGATGGCTGTGACAGGAGTGGAAGGAAGGATGTGAAAGGGGTGGGGTCAATTGACAGCGTTGTGCCTGGTTTGTTTTATTGCACGCACAATTAATGCGCATGCCAAGTAATTTATTTTGCAGTGCCAGCAGAAAAACAATGAATAATAACAATAAAAACAAAAGGAGAAACAACAACAAACAAATGGCAAATAATAATAAACGATAAACTGAGGGCATTCCGAAAAAAACATGAGCTGCTGTTGTGCGGCTTAAGCATGTTTGGGGTGGGACCGGGGGGCTGTGTTTGCAAATAATGTAATTATCCATCGGTATGTGCGATAAATGCAAATGAAGCTGCCCGATTGACGTGCAGCTTATGGGAATGTTGTAATGCGCAATGAGATGGGAGACGGGGCTCGTCTCGATTAAGTGTGGATTTGCAGACTATGTGGCACTTTTCAATTAAAGAGAAGTGAGAGAAAAAGAGAGACAGAGCGCAAGAAGATACAGATAAAGAAATTGTCAAGCACGGGGCGTATGCGTAATGCATGAGTGCATATTGCGCATACGCTGCGTGGTCCCGCTGCGGTTGCAGCAACAAAGTGACATGCAAAAGTCGTAAAAGGAAACGAGCGCAACGGCAACGGCAAAGGGGACGGTACCCCGCGCGAATGCGAACGACAACAAAAGCCATGGCCAGAAAGGTTGACGACAGCGCGACAGCGTTGACACAAGTTAATTACAGCAGGTCGAAAATGGGCAGCAACTGGAGTGCAACTGGAGGAGCTGGGAGCAGGGAGCAGGGAGCAGGGAACGGGCTGCGGATGCAGTACGAACTTCTCGCCCGACTTTTTGGCCGTTCGGGTCACATAAAATTACTTGTATTACGCGCAGAGTTGTCGAGTGACACCTCCGAGCTGCCTGGCATAGCTTTTTACGTTCCCCCTCTCGCACTCGCTGCCGTCTCTTTGTTTTTTTTTTTTTTTTTGCAACTCTTTTGCTGCCGTTGGCTTTTACTGCATCCTTTTGGCCATGTCACTTTTGGGCTTAATTGTTGTGCACGCAAAGTGCTGCGAATGGGAGGGCCAGCCAAAGTTTTGCAACCTCTTTCTCGCGCTCTCCCTCCACCTTCCTGCCTCTGTCATTTTACGATAGCAGTGCTCTTAGAGAGGCGAACGAAAGTGTCTGCCTTATGCACTATGACAGCAAGTTAACACACTCCCTCCCCCCACCCCCCACTAGAAAGCTACTTAAAGTCATCGCTTTGTGCTAAGTTCGCATCTTCAAGTGACCACAAGGCAACTGGTTACTTATTTATAACTTACAAAATATTATAGAAATCGATAAAAAATGCTATACATTTTTTACACATATTTTCAGCTGCAATTCAATTAAGGGAATTCTCTTAAATTGAATCTATACTCCGCGCAAGGGAGCCGCATAAAAGGCAACTCAATCATTTAACAGCAGAGGGACAGTTTCGCCATGCAGCACAGTTGCGGCTAAAGTTATGCGGCAACAACGTATGTATATATATATATATATGTATATATATTTACTTTTATTTTTATATATATGTGACTTGTGTATGTGGGGCAAACAAGAAGCCGGAGCATTGTTTAATTGCCCGTTGAGCAAATTAAAACCGACAGAGCTACAAAATCGGGCAGACTATGGCTGCAGCTGAGCGTGGAAGTGTTGAAGTTTTTAATTTATTTAACTGCAACTCTGTGTTGACCATGCTGTGTGTGTGTGCGTGTGTGTGTGCCAGGGGAGGGGGAGTAGGGAGCAGGGAGTGCTGGCATTAAAATAGTTTAGCCAAAAGCGCAAAAGGCAAACTACAAATTTATGTCAACATTTCGAATGCGAGGCACGAGACATGCGACGATGAGACAGACGAGACGCCAGTGCAGCCGCAGAACAAGAGGACAGTGGGACAGTGGGACGACGACTGGCGACTGGCGACAGGCGACAAGCGACGCTTAATGTGCATTTTGGTCACTTAAATGGGCCCCAGCTGGATGAGGGCTGGGAGACTGTGGGCTGCTGCTGCTGCTGCTACTGTTCCCAGCTGGGCTTTTTATTACTGCAGCATATTTATCTTCATCTTGGTCGTCGACGTGTTCGAGACGTGCATTTGATGTGCCCTGTGTCTCTCTATCTCTCTCTCTCCCTCCTCCCTCCTATTCCCATTAAGTTCAGTGTGTCTGAGGGAGTGTGTGCAGCAGGCCAATGCAGTCAATCGTTGTGCATTGCCTCGTCCTCTTTGCTGTTTTGCGTTTTTGATGTCAGCGCTTGCTTTGCTTTTGCTTTTTATGGTGCCAAAGTTGCCACTTGTACTTGTATTTCCCCTCCAGCCCTCCCCTTGCCTCTTAGCTGCAGCTCACGTTGCATTCTAGGCAAACCGAAGCGAGCCGAGCCGACCAGTGTCGAGGCAAGGCTAGTGGAGTCTTTGCTTGCCGCTGGACATTCATAATTCTCTTTGAATTTATGAACACTAAACTGTTATTTACGATACTCCAAGGCATTTAATGTTATACAAATGGGACTGTGGGGAGCTGAACCGGAACGGCAATGGGAATGAAAATGAAGAGAGGAATACTTGCAGCACGACTAGAACTAGAAATGGCAAAAAAAAACAACAGGCTAGGAAATTAAAGCGAAGTACAGTGGGAAATACAGCCTGCAAGAGAGTCAGAAAGAGAGAGAGAGAGAGAGAGAGAGAGAACGCTTTTCATCGAGTGCATCTGCTGTCCATAAAACATAAATAAATATTTATCTGAAACATTCTGCTCAATTTGCGTGCTCCAATTTGGCCATGATATTTATTTAGTCACCTGTTTTGACATGCAAATTGCGAGTGC
The DNA here is from genome assembly GCA_018901885.1 of Zaprionus kolodkinae. Taxonomy (NCBI): domain Eukaryota; kingdom Metazoa; phylum Arthropoda; class Insecta; order Diptera; family Drosophilidae; genus Zaprionus; species Zaprionus kolodkinae. Next base: position 12,909,726 of record JAEIFM010000068.1, read on the forward strand.
GAGTGTGTGTGTGTGAGTGTTTCAGACATGAATAAATAATGCTTTTACCACTGCAATTTTTTTTTTGTTTACAACTGATGGTTTCTATGAACATGATGCACAATTAATTTGTGTAAGCAAAACTATGAAATTTCAATTACTTGCTGAGCATTTCTTGGCTTATTACGTATACGTATGCTGTGTCTGTACAATGGTTTTGAATATTGATTTATTGTTTGTTTGCATGGACTGGTCAGATTTTTGTCAACGTCATCAATATAAATCATAGACTGCTTATGCAGTCATTCATTCACTCAGCACTTGCTGCTGCTGCTGCTGCTGCACGACATTCGTCTGGGGCCAGAGCATCTCATTCAACATTTTCGCATATTACTCGCAATAATTTCCTACGAACACACTCACACACACACACGGGCAAACACAGTTGAAAATGATTTGATAATGAAAAGGAAATTAAGTGCATGCTGTCTCACTCGCTCATTCACTCACATGCACTTGGCGGCAGCAGCTGTTGCTGCCATCTCGGTCTGCATTCGAGTGCCAAACATCCGTTTCCGCAGTGCACTGTGCCTCTCGCTGTCTCACTGTCTCTCTGTCTCTGATATGATGTGATATGTTGCAGGTCTGTGTGCATGTACGTGTGTGTGTGTGTGTGTGTCTTTTATGCATATTTCAAATAGAGCTGCATATTGCAGGCAACCGAACAGGCATTCCCTCGACTAAGGACCGCACCGGGCAATGCCATTGTATTCCAATTGTTGCCAGGCCAGTTCCTTGGCTCAGCCCATCTCCTGCCCTGCATATTCTCCTCGTCCTCCTCCTCCTCCTCCTCCTCCTCAATGGACTCATTGTCAGCCCAGTCCAGCTTGGACTCGGCTGAGCCATCAGCGGATGCAGCTGAGCCCAGGCAGCAGGGGCAACTGAAGCATATTTGCATGCCTGTCTGAAGAGAGAGAGAGAGAGAGACAGAGAGAGCCTGTGGAAGGAAGCTTATTCGGTGTATTGGCTTGGACTTGTGCCTGCTCTACAAGAGTGGAGCTCGAGCAGAAGCAGACCGCAATGCCGACTATCGGTTACAGTAATTTCCATTAGGATGCCGCCCCTGCCACGCCCGGCCACGCTATTCAAATGTTATCGATGCCTTTCAATTGTGGCAATGATTATGACAAGAGTGAGAGCAAGAGGGAGAGACGGATAGAGAGAGAGAGAGAGTCCTTCGGGTCGGTCGAGTAGTTGGCTTAATTGTCTGGCCAAGGATCTTAGATATGTTTGTTTCTGGGTTTCTTGTGCAAAGCAGAAGACAGACAAAGTGTTGAAATACTTTAAAGATATAGCTAATTAATAAGCTTTAGTTAAGTCGATTGTCTTTAGATAGATGTAGAACTTTCAGATATTGCCGTAAGGATATTTATTTATTTATTTATTTAAATAAATATAATAAACAATAATGCGTATAGTTAATAACATAGATAGAATTTTATTAATTTGCTATAGGCTGATATATCATAAAATTCATTAAATTTGACTTCTCTGACTGTTGTACAATCTGTAATTAATTCGAAAAATCAACTATGCTGTACATTTTCAACGAGTTCCCATTAAAGACATGGGCAGGTCAATGACTGCATAAATATGTCTCCTTCTTTCGCACTTCTTCTCTCTCTCTTTCTCTCTCTCTTACCCTCGACACTATTTTTCTTAGCGTTCCTTTGCAGTAAATAGATTGTTTTGTTATTGTTTTTGCAGTCTGTTTGTTTTCATCGCCCGCGGTTGAATTTAATTATATTTTGCGCACTTCTTTCGAACAGTCAAGCATAGAGGACCACCCCGACCCCGCCCCACACACAACCCTATCCATAGGCCCAATGTCTTTGTTTACTTTAGCAATTGCTCAATTAACTCGACCGCATGATAATAATCACAACAACAACAGCTTCAGAAACGGGGGAAGTGGGAGATCTTCTGTATTATAATAAAAATCTCCGACTTTTCCAGCACGAAAACGCTGCAAGGCATCGATGAAATTGTCGACATTTTGTTTGCCTTTTTCTTTTGTTATTGCGATTCGGAAAAGCCTTCCCTCTCCGCCCCAAAGTCATGCTTACTCAGTCAGCAACATAATTATGTGTAAATAATTTCTGCGCACTTAGGCAGAGAACAAAGGCAACGATTTGATTTGCTTAGGCTGTGTGAGGGAGTTGAGTGCATTCGCAATGATTCACACTAATTGCGAGCTTGTTGTATTGTCCTCTTTGAAGTTTCCGCACCCCAAAAAAATATGCTCATAAAATATGCAATGGAATTTCGAAACGCAATTGTAAATTGATTGGCAAAACGCGGGAAGAGGACGAGGTTTGAAATCCACATTGAAACAAAAAGCAATTTTAATTGGCATCAGCTCAAAATTGACAATTCTAATGCGGCTCGTTTATTTTTAAGGCCAGAGTTTTAGAGCAACCGGACCGCTCTTGCCACTCCCTGCTGCCAATTACCCAGCAATTTGAACAGGCTATGTTGCTGCTGCTGCTGCTGTTGTTGTTGTTGTTGCTGCTGCTGCTGTTGTTGATGTTGCTGATGTAGCTACTGCAGTCGCAGCGCCAAATGTCATGTCAATGTTAAACCCATAAATCGATGTGCAATATTTGCCAGCGCTGCCAGTAACGACAACTGCCGCAAGGACAGCCAGGGTGGGCAATAAGAGTAGCAGAGGCGTAGCTAGTATATGATTTTAGGGAGGAGGAGCAAACAAAAGTTGGCCAATGCCACAGATGAAATGCATAAAGAACTTGTAAGACTTTGCTTCGGCTTTTAGTTGTATAGTTTATACATAGGGTAGGGGAAGGGAGGGTGCCAGGGAGATTCAGTATGTGTGTGTTTGTAGATGGGGGTCAAGTGTACAATTTACGGCTCTTTCATTGTTAGTTGTAGCCAAATCACACAGTCAGCAATATTGTAGTTCGCAAAGCTCTAACATATTATTTATCTTTGATATTGAGCGTTAAAAGAACACATTTTGTATATAGATAAGTATCAAAAGCGACAGTTAAGCGAGCCCAACAGCAACATACCCTTCGCCCAGTTTTGAAAAACTGTAAAAATACATATATTGGTGTTGTTGCTTAAGGAAATATTGCTATTTATGTAGATTAAAATCCGTTTTTTAAATATAAAAGAAAAATATATATAATATTGCTGGGAAATTAAACTGCAATAATTTTAAAATATATAGATGTGTTATTTTTAAAACAGCCCTGGGACGAATCATCATCTTGACCTCTTTGTATTGTATTGGATAATTATATTATACCATTATACCATTTAAATATTATATTAAATAAATATTAAACCTCAGCTTCCCATGTGCATTGCTCGAAGCTGGTAATTCAAGATTTTGGGTGGCCTCAAAGTTAAATCAAATTGAAACCTGCGTGTTTCAGCGATAATAAGTTCTCTTCAAGATATCAGTTCAATTAAACCTGGAAGAAGTCACTTAAAATGGTATATCATATAAATATCGTTCATTAAGAAACTGTAGATTTAAGGTACTTGGAAGTTCATCAAAAATACATCAGTTTAATGCTCGAGCAAAGCGCGTAAACCTAGCTACTTTTGGCTTAATGACTCTGACATGGACTCACGGATATACAGACACATACAAGTACATACATATGTACATATGTATTTGCAGGGATAAGTACAGGTATCAACATGCACATCATCAACTTTTCAGCGCATATAACATGCGATTTATTTAACAAGCACTTGAATTACAACTGGCAACGTGAGCTGTGGGCTGTGAGCTGGGCGCGTGCCGACCCAACGCTTGTCCCTGCCCCTGGGCAAGCCTTAACCCCTCCAGGCCCATGTTTGTCGCTGTTGCCACCTTTTTTGCTTGTACGTCAAACTGTCAACAGAACTGTCAAGTCTCAATGCCGCGTCCGCTTGTCGTACCCTCCTCCCCCCCAAAAACCCCTCCCAACCCCATTCTGTTTGCCCTCATCTGCAGCTGTTGCTGTTCTCCTCATTCGTATCTTCATTTGAATTCACACGCTGTTTCTCCTCTTCGTTTGCCTTTGCTTTGACTGTTTCTGTTTCTGTTTCTCTTTTGCTGTTGCTGTTGCAGCTTCTCCCTTTTTACACGTAAACTGTTTACCTTAATTAAAATTATGTGCAGCACACAAACAGTTGGCAACGCGGCCCCCAAAAATTGTTTGAGCGTAATAATAAAGTCATTTCCGTTGCCAGATGAGAGAGAGAGAGAGAGAGGGAGTGAGAGAGAGAGGGAGAGGGAGCTGAGTGGGAGATGAAGGTCTAGTGGGGAGTAGCTGCTCGTTGATAGCCTGTAATTGCATGTGTAATACCTACAACTGATGTGTGTGTGTGTGTGTGTGTGTGTGTGTGTGTGTGTGTGGTGTGCGTGGGAGTGCGTGTGTGAGGCGTGTCATAAAGTTTGGTTGGCAAAAAATTCATGTGCCCATCCAGGCAGGCATTCTGAATGTAGTTGATAGATAAGGGAAAAGTGGAAAAAATAAGGGTAAGCAGAAGGCGATGAATAGGAAAGAGAGATGGAGGTAAGAGTGTGGGGTAACTTAAAGAACCTAGAGTTTATTTTTTTCAGTTTCAGCATGTAATTAATTCTCTCTTTCTATCTCTAAATAAAAAACTTTAACATTTTCATAAAGTCACTCTGAAATGATTGTTTAATTTGAATACTAGAATTGAACGTGGAAATAGTAAAATTATTGTGGATTTATAAATATAATATATGGTCACCCTAAACATACTAATTGCAGCTTTAAGCTTTTCTCTTCCAACGAGCGTTTAGCGCTTAAGCTGAGCATTTACAGTTAGTTATTCGGAAGGGAAATGCAACATGCGTTGTGCCTGCAGCCAACTGCAGCTCACATGTGTCAGGTGCGTCTCGTGTGTAACTCGCTTTGCCCTTCCCCCCTTCCCCCTGCTCCCACCCCTTGGCAGCGGGTGTCTCTGAGTGTCAGTTGGTCTGGCAACGCCTGGACCTGATGCTGGTCGGGCGCGTTAAGCGTAAAATGATGCAAATTACTCGGAGGCGTAACACCTTTCCGCAGCCCTGTCGCTTGCGGGGGGAATGTGAAAATGGAAACGCAAGTGCTAGATGGCATGAGGCCAGCGAGAGAGAGAGAGAGAGAGAGAGGGAGTGGGGGCAGGGCGGAACAACTGGGCAACTGTTTTTGTCGTTTGCTGTAAAAAGCAGTTTAAACTTTTGGGCAGCCTCGACTCGGCTCGACTCGAGAAAATTAAAAGCAAGAGATTTTCTTATCGTTTTTCCTGGCTTACGAGCTGACAAGTTGATGCTTGTCCTGCCAGCTACAGCATGAAATTATATATCATATATACGTACATTGGGGTGGGGAGGGGGAGGGGGTATACAATATGCCAGTGTTGCTTGTGTGTACTGGTTGTATCCATATGGCAACCTTCAATGCGCATAGGCTTAGCTGACGTTGGCCGATTTCTAGCTGTTTATCCTCTGACCCCCTCGCCACTGCCCCTTACCCCTCTGCACCCCTCCTTCTTTACCCCTTGTTACCAATCGGATTTTTTGCAAAGCCTTTTCAGACACATTGACAAACTGAGAACAATTCAATTTTTTGGCTTTACTTGCGGCTTTTTCGTCCTGTCGCCGCGTTGCTTTTGTTGTGCCTACTTCAAGGCGGGTTGACAACTCTGGAAGGGGGCGAAGACTGTAGGGGTACCCATTGTCTGGAAGCCAAGTGATTTACTAGCTGGGTGGGTTGCCAAGCTCTCCCTCTCTCCCTCTCTCCTTTTTTCTCTTTCTCCCTCCTTACCTATTATTATTGTCGTTTATTTATCTGACGCCTGCGTTTTGTGCGAGCCGCACATAAAAAGCAATAAATATTAAATTGTATGGACAAGGGGGGGGGCATAGGGGGGGGGGGTAGGGACTTCATCGCGAAAGCGGCGTGTGGGCGTGGTCTGCGGCTTACCGCAGCCAGTGAATAGACAATTCTATTTGATGTGAAACTTAAACAAGCAATTAATTTATTTCAAGTACGAAAAACGTACTATATAAATTATGCCATTGCGAGAAAAGTGCACGATATGATATAATAAATTGCTATAGAGATGATTTCCCATTGGAACACTGAAAAGAAATCAATGCTATACAACAACAAATCAGTATAATATTTTAAAAATAATAATTAATTGTGTTCACTTTAAAGCAGACTTTAAATACATTTTCTAAGTGATTTTCAATACTTTTTCTCAGCATATTTTAAAGAATAGTTGAGCCAAACTATACTAATGATCTTCCATGGTATTCGTAGAAGAATAATTAAATAATTCGTCCAATCTATATAAAATTAAAGATTATTTTGATTACTCTTTTTTTCTTTCTGTAAATTTTAGAGAATATTTCAAGTGAATTCAGTTCTCTCAATGATGATCTATTCAAATTTCCCACAGCAAACAGAACTCAATCAAGCTTGTGAGTATTATGCAATTTTGTCTGGGGGATCGAAACTGTTTTGCGTATTTCACATGGGGGCGTTTTCCTTTCTTTCCTTTATTTTTCCTCCTGGTTTTCCTGCACAAGTAAATGTTTTATTTTCCCTACGACTTTTTGAATAAATTCAATAACTGAGCGCAGATGGACAAAGGGGAGGGGCGGTGGTGGCAGTAGTTGGTAAACCAGTGGGCGTGGCGACTACAACGGCAGCTAAAGCTGAATTATGAAAGAGAGACACGGCAGCAGAAGCAGCAGCAGCAGCCGCAGCAGAGTTCAGCTCGATGCAGGCTTCTCTCTCTCTGTGTGTGTGTGTGTTGACATTTCCGTTGGCCGCATGTAGCTGGCTCTCTCTCTCTCTGTTTCTCTCTGCTCTCTCTCTCTGTCTCTTTGTTGCCTTTGTGTGTGTGTGGTGTGTTGACAACAGGCAGGCAACTCTGGTCAAGCCATTGGCCAAAATTGTTGACGTTTCGCATACCCTGCAAACAAACTGCCATGGGGTATATTGCGCTGCAGTTGCCGTACACTTTAAGCGAGTGTAGAATTTATTTAGTTGCTCTGTTGCATTCGCATTGCACTTTCCAACACTGTTACATTTTCACACAGGGTATTTTTCAGTTCAACCCTTTTTTGGTTAGCTGCATTCTTGTTTCAGTTTCTTTTTTTTCTGTTTTTTTGCTGCTTACGTGTTGATGACATCGATGAGCTCTTCGCTTGACGTTGTCAGTGACCATTTTCCAGGGCTTTTCCCACAGTTTCCCACCGTTTTGCCACACTGCTCCCACCGCCCTCCCCCCTCTCATGCCCTTAACCCATAGCCACCGTCGTTGATGATGACATTTTTGTTGATTACAACATTGTTGCACATTGTTTGTCTCGTTGCTTCTACTTCGTGTTGCTGCTGTTGTTGTTGCTGCTGTAGTTGTGCTGTTGCCCAACCACACAAACCAAGTGCACTTTCAATATTGAGCCGAGTGAGAGAGAGAGAGAGAGAGCGATGCAGTGTGGGAGCGGGGCTCCTCTCGACATGTGAACTATGCATTTTTCAAGCATTTTGCATACAAATTTTGGTCCAGCTAAGGGCAACAATACCACGACAAGGGAGGTAGAGAAAGAGAGAGAGAGAGAGATAGAGAGTGGGTAGACTATGCTGGCATATTGAATTTTTCGGATATTTGGAATAATTTTACGCTAGAAATATTTGCAAAATGCTTAATCCAGTCCAGGGGGCACTCTCGGGGCGCTTTGCACTTCAACAAGCTTTCTAATTAAGCTGTCAATTTGGTGTGTGGGAGAATAAAGAGGGGGAGGGGGGGAGAGACTGCCACGCCCCACTGGGCAAGTGACAGACTGATAGAGCTGCCTCAAGCCTCATGCCTCGTGCTTAGCTGCTGCATATCCGTTTTCTCATTGACTCGAGCACTCGACAACTTGTTGTTGTTGTTGTTGTTGTTGGGGCTGTCTGTCATTTTGAATGCAGCGCGATTTCCGTTTCCGTTGCTGCCATGCTAATGGCTGCCGCCCTACCATCATCCCATCCCGCTGCTGCTCCCCTATGCCATCGAATTTGCTTGTGAATTATGTGTGAAAGATAGCTAAATTATAGCACGCATGTGTATTGTTGCCACTCAACGCTGACTAACTCCCGCTGCATGCACACTCACACTCTGATATACTCACACACACACTCTGACACACTCACACACACTCACACGCACTGCGAGCAAACACAATACAGCGTAAACACAAACAACTTTCAATAGTGTCCACGCATTGTGCACGCCTGTAAATTGCTGGCTCAATTATGTGAGTGGCAACCGCCTCCCTCTCACTCCGCCTCCCTCTCACTCCGCCTCCCTCTCACTCCGCCTCCCTCTCACTCTGCCCCCCTCTGCCTCTTCCTCTCTCTAGCCTGTTTTTTCGCATACGCAGTTTATCAGGCAGTCGAAGCACATGAATCAGCCGCGGGTAGAGTCCTGCCCTCGTCCAGGACATTGCGACAGCCATTTGCAGCCCCGTTGCGGGCAGAGTGTGCTGCAACTTCCCCTCTCCCACACTTTGTTGTTGTTGTTGTTGTTGCTGCTGCTGATGCTGCCTACCATGCCCTGTGCCTGCACTTCATTGATTCTTCAAATGATTTATGCGTCTAAGCAAGCCAAAGTCAGGCAGGCAGGCAGCCAGGCAGTTGGCGCTGCATTGCGACAGGGAACCCAACGCCACGCACAGCCCTGCCCAGATTTAATCCCGCCGGCGGGTGCGTGCCACAATGCCGAGAATTGCTGCAGTGCAGCAGCAGCAGCAACAGCAGCAAGTTTCTTTCACAAGCAATGCATTATTAAGTATATTAAATATTTAACATTTATTTAATCAAGTCAGCATCGATTGACAGATTGACAGAGAAGCTGCTAAAAAGTCTTTAACAAACTGATTTAACGAAGAGTTTCTTGCTCTCAATTCAGCTACTTAAAGGAATAAAGTATGCTTAATAAAATAATATAAAATAATATAAAAAAATATAAAATAATATAAAATAATAATATAATTTAAAATAAAACAAGTGGGTAAGGCTACAGTCGGACGCCCGACAGTAAGATACCCTTCTCCCAATTTTCCAAATCCGTTACAAACGTGTAACCACACTCATAATTTCAAACAGAGAATTCTGCACAAATACTTCTAGTACATATAGCTTACTCGCTCGCACTCACACAGCGACGCGCGTAAAGAGTAAAGCGACACGACGCAACGTCGACGTCGGCGTCAACTGCTCAAAGCAGCGCGTCGGCTGCTGCCCGTACCGAACATTTGTACTGAAAACGTTGACTTGAATAACTTCTGTGTTATTGGTCCGATCGGATTGTAATTTGGAGGATATGTTCACATTGCATTCAGCTTTATACATACCAAAGTAGAACGTTATGGATTTAATACTTTGCTTAATAATCGCAAATAACCGATTTGCGGGGGCGGTGGGAGTGGCATCAAAAGTTTGAGATAAACTTTATCTGCCTATGATTTACAGGAACCTTCATGCCAAATTTGGTATCTCTAGCTTTTTTAATAGCTGAGATCTGTTGTCTCATACAGACGGACAGACGGACAGACGGACAGACAGACGGACATGTCTCAATCGACTCGGCTAGTGATCCTGAGCAAGAATATATATACTTTATGGGGTCTGCCACGCCTCCTTATGCCTGTTACATACATTTTGCACAAAGTTAGTATACCCTTTTTTGACCATTTTCAATGGTCGAAGGGTATAATAAATATATATATATTGGCATATTTAAAAGTGAAGAAGCTACAGAGTTAGCTTACTTCTATCATCTTTATGTTAGCAAGATTTAAAAACATTAATTAAGCAAATAAATTAAGAAAATATGGTTTTTAGGAACTACGCATAGTTGATCATCTCAATTATCATTAATAATAATTATCATATTAATTACGAGTCGTTAGTATAATGTTGTTTGCAAGGTCTCTATAGGATGCAGCTTTCTGTGCGTATTTTTAGCTGACTTCACATATAGTGCAAGGTATTCTTTATTCAAAATATCCCACGTTAAAGGCGCTATAGTCTGATTAATTGCATTATAAACTATATATTTATCTGTTTATAGTATTAAGCACACTATGTGATTGTGGAGCACTTGAAGCATGTGCCTCAATTCGCAGTTTGTTCTTTTTGGCCTTTTCGTTGACACATTCCCAAAACAGACGCTGCCCATTTGCCCAGTTTTTGCCACGCCCCATTTGCGAGTGCATCTGCCTCTGTTGTTGCCTCTGTTGTTCTAGTTGTTGTTTGTTGTTGCTGTTGTTGTTGCTGTTGTTGTTGTTATTGTTCGCTTCTGCTGCTGCTGCGGGCTGCACATGACAAGCTCGACACGAGCTCGTCGCAGTGGCAATTGCAATTATATGGCAAACTGTGTTTGGCGTCCAAATCACCGCAGGGCCACTCGAAGCTGCCATCGACGTGGACCTTGTGGGTAGTAGTATGTATGGTAGGTTTGGGTTTGGGGGATCTGTTTGCGCTCTGTGGCCAGAGTGGGTATGCTAGTGTGTGTGGTCTGCATTAAGTTAACTGTGCAGCCCACACGGGCTTGCCAGCATTGTGGGGTATACCAAACTTGAGCAACTCTTTAGATCCAGTCTAATTACAGGCAGTCCACAGGCAGGGTAGCAACTAGTCGTGCACACTCTGCTGGCTGGTGGCATCTTTCTTTTTACCATTTCTATTTGCTCCATTTGAATGACATGCATGAAGTGTTTATTGCATTTCACAAGTGCCCCATGAAGCTGAAGCGATATCTAATAACTGCACGAATAAAATGGCAAAGGGGCGAGTGGCTGTAGGTATGGGGGCGGAGTGAGGCGGGGCGTTGAGTGAGTGAGGCTCAAACGAACGCTGTAACGAAATTATAAACTGACCATAAACTTTCTGCTGTTGGCCAAGTTGAGCTTTCAATTAAAGCACTCAAGCAAAATTTGTGAGCAACTTGAAAACTTGAGCAATTTTACACTGGTCGCCAAGTCGTAAGTCCAAGTCAGCATGAAAATCAATTGAAGCGTGAATTTGATTTAATTCACTAAGTTTTTTTTTTTCTTTCTCCTGGGCGTGGCACATTCGACAGGCAGGCAGGGAGGAGGGAGGAAGAAGGGAAAAGGGCACGTTACACAGCGACTGGTGGCAAATTTTGCGACTTGGCATAAACTAACTTCCGCTGCAGCTGCCAGTCAACTGCAACTGCAGCTGATGAATAAAACATGTATTTATGCGATAGTCAGAGGAATAGGGGATTGTGGGGCTGGGCGAATCGGAGGGGAAGTAGGGAGCACAACTGGATGCAGTCAGCGGGCGGCAAGTGGCAGCATTCAGTCATCCAGCTGAGAGTGTCAAGTGTTTTTGCAACGCTTTAGCAGCAAGTTGGGCTACAAGTCTAATGGCATTTTAAGTAAATCACTGATGAAAGACGTCGAAGGCAACTTCGTAGCGTCTCAGACTTCTAGTTTCTTCTACAGCTTTAGTTTGACTAAAGGCGAGGGCATTGCAACAAACTGGTATAGTTGTCTGAGCTTATAGCTGAATCTTTTAGGAATATGTTGATTAAGTCATGTAAACTTGACTTTCGATAGATTTCTGACCACCTCATGTAGAGCTAATAATATTTACGCTATTTTAAAGCAGTATAAAATTTATTTATTTTTAAAAACAAATTTTCTAACAGTGTATAATACAATGTGAGATTAGAGCTCGCTTGTGGATTAATCGCATTGTCAAGGTCAGCAACTCCAAGCAGCGATATACAATTGCGAAACCTACTTAAATGTGCATTATTTTTAAATAATTATAAATAAATATTTTTGTTGTTGCACGATAAGGGTGTAGAACGCTCGTATTGCTTCCGTATGCTGGTTATAAGTACCCCACTGGGTATTATGGGGCATATACTTTCTATATCGCAGTTATATGTGTATATACAAAAATAATTCGGTAATGTATTTTGTTTAACATACTTTGAAAAAAGGGTATTTTAATTTATTAAAAATCTGAGTTTATTAAAAGTCAAATGGATACGGGGTTGACATAATTACTTATTTTGTTTATTAATATTCAGAAGCAGGGTATCAACCAATCAGGAGCTATTGAGTGTGGCTTTTATTATGTGCTTTATATATATAGGCTGAAGTCGAGACTCGTCGAAACAAGCTATAAAACATCGGACTCTGTGTATAGAAAATCATTGTACATTTGGCTTCAGCGCAGTGTGATTTATAAATAAAAACAAATTATGATCTGGAGAATTGTATTCCTGCTCTTCATTGCCGTTCTCTTGGACTGGAAAGGGCCTGCAGATGCCAGTGAATCTAAGGATTTTGAGGTAAAATAATAGAATTAAAGTTACCAACAATAGCTATTAATTAATTTTATTGTTTATCGCAATAGCTTTACGATACATGTGATAGCTATACAATCTCGATTATCAAACCATTGTTGCAACACTTTGAAGAAACGAAAGTGAAGCTCAACAAACATAATAAGGAAATGGAAAGCAAAAACAACAAAATAAATGAGCTGGAAAAAGAAGTTATACAACTACGAGCGGAATCCGCATTCAAGGCTGAAGTTAAAACAATTTTTGTAGAACAAACCAAAACTAATGAAGGCCTTATCAAATCCTTAAGACAAGAGATTCAAACACTATTTAAATCTATCGAGAGACAGCAGGAAAGTATGTGTTACAAACAAAACGATCAGATAACTGAGCTTAATAAAGAGGTTAGCTCAAATGCTGAAGAGCTTAAGCAATGTGAAATGCAATTAACAACTATTAAAAAAGAAAAAAGTAATGGAAAAGTTACAAAACATAAACAATCGGAAGAGGAAATAGATGAAATCGAAGAGAAGAATGCAAACAGTTGCATTACCTGTGATAACCTTCCTCCGTTCTTTTATGGTAATAGTGTTGCCATACAATGTAACTCTGATATTGCGGGCCCTGGATGGACTGTTATACAACAGAGGATCAATGGTGGTGAAGCCAGATTCGACGCTAATTGGATCGCATATCGGGAGGGTTTTGGAACTGACTTTTTCCTTGGCCTGGAGACCATACACAGATTAACCAGCGAGCAACCCCACGAGCTATACATTCACATTGTACTAAACGATGGCAGCACCTTCTATGCCAGATACGATGAGTTCGCCATTGCAGGAGAATACGATAAATACCGAATTACCAAATTAGGTAGATTCACTGGCAACACAACTGACTCATTGAAATATCACAAAAATATGCAATTCACAACTTTTGATAGTGACAACGATATGTATTATATAAATTGCTCACCTTTTTATTTTAACACTGGATGGTGGTACAATGATTGTGGCTACAGGTAAGAACTTAGAAGCAACAGGTTTATTTTTCACAAATATTTAATGAATTTTCCTTTTGTACAGCAATTTGAACGGATACAATAGTCTACTTTTTTGGGGCACGTCGATAAAACTAAAACAAGTGAAAATGATGATTCGCTGCAAAGGTGTTTGAAAACAAAAAGTAGGATTTAATTCCTCTATTTAACAAAATCGCTTAACGTTCCATCGCAAATTCTAAAGAAATAAATATGAAAACGTTTAAGGAGAATAACAAATAAATTTCAACAAATTAAAATCAAGCAAAATGTTTCGTAAGCCTGAAGAACACGCTACTTAAGCACTCGGACCCACTGTCCCATTCCCGTTTTCCCCCTACATTGTTTACAATGCGAATTCGCAAGTCTGCAATCCTCGAAAATTATGCAAAACTTCAGGGCTGACCACTTTCTTAGGCCGCTAGCACTTGCGACAGGGCACGCTCGGCTTACAGTTTGAGAGCAACTGCTGCTGTTGGGGTTCATTTCGAGCCCGCTAAGCCGCAACAACTGACGAAAGCCCCGTTGGAGGCAAGTGGAAATGGAAAAACCCCTGGCGAACATAAATAAATAATTGTAAGCTACTTAGCGCGCGACTCTCTGCAGATTTCATCCTCATTTCTTTACTATTTCTGCGAAAATGCAAATACCGCGAGGACTTGTGGCTAGCTAACCCCGCTCCCGCCTCTGTCTGCCTCCTTATCCCTTTGCCTCTCAAGCTGCTGGGGAAAAGCCGCTTAGGATGCAAACAGTTGGGGAAAAGTTTTCGGGCTCGCGGCGGGGGGAAGAAGCGCATTGTGTAGTGCAATTATGTTTAGTTTGGGCTCTGCTCTCGAATTAGTTTGAAAATTAATTTATTGTTGAGAAAGCCGCAGAACTGCTGCCTGACACACACACACACACACACACACATGTGTCTGTCTGTCTGTCTATCTGTCTGATTGTCTGGCTGCCTGCGGTGGCTGCTTCGATGGCCGCGCTGTAAGTTTTCCGCCAGCAATTGCAGTTTTCCAACTTGGGCAGCGGAAAACTCTGCTGCGCCTGATTAAACTGCACTTGCCTGACGTTTTCCCCCTTTGGTCATTATTTAACTTTTCTCAGGCTGAACAACAACATCAACAACAGCAGCAGCGACGAGCAACAGCAGCAGCAACAACAACAATTAATCATTTTGACTTTTAATCTTTCATTTGTCCTCAGCGTCGGCATCTTTATCGCGTCTCTCGGGCTTTGCCACGCCTCAACTTTGAGCCCTGCCCATTTGTTGTTTATGTCAAAAGTTTACGCAATCCCTTGCAGGCTCCAGCTTGAGTAAACCCCCCAATCCTCCGTACCCATCTCCTTGCTCGTCATAGCCGGCAATGCCTTCTATCTATCCGTGCCGGGCATCCGTCTCAGGCTCAGTTCGTTAAGTACGCTTTGGGTCGCTTAAGCAGACTTAATCGCATTATTACTTTTACGAGAGTTTTTCTTTATGATTTACGCTAACCGAGTGCAATACGCACAGCTGTAGAGCTCGTCTCTTCCAGATCCCCCCCTGCGGCCCTGCCTGGTCTACAGTTCTTGAGTAAATTTGTTGGAAACGAAAACATCAGAAATGAATTTTTAAGCGCGGATTTTGTGGTCTGACATCGCAGTGTTTTACCTGTGCGAGGCGGTTTGCTTTACGATTTCAAATTAGTCTGAGAAATTTTGCAAATGTGATGCACTGCAAATGGTCTCAGCTCTTGGCAGGGAGTACACGACGAGTAGATGCGCAGTAGAAAGCAGATGAAACAAGTAAAGAGTGACCCAGGTTGCTGCTTGAGATTAGAGAAGGGATAACATACGTTTACTTGATATCAGGATACCCCTTAGTTCAAGGTAAAACTCTAATTGTTGGAGCGGATTTCCAAAACAAACTGGCCACATATATACCCATTTTCGCGCTTCATCTACAAGGTATACGAATTTTGCATAATACCCAAAGTTGACACGCTGTTAGGGCAAATAAAACAAGAGCTTTGCTGAGTTTAAACCAACACGCCACATCGGTTTATTAAAATTTGTTGGAGAATTAAATTTAAAGCGATGAAAATAAATTGAAATTATAATAAAATATATTAAACAAGCGATTATTCTTATTAAAGAACTGACATTAACGATTGAATTTGATTTGCATTTCAGCGACCAAAGAAGGCTTTAAATAATCCCCCCTTCTCCCCCGCCATACCTCGCCTGCCATAGACCATAAATAAGCAGCATTGCAGCATTAACGAGAACGCATTTGGCACTTTGCATGAACAATGGGCGATTTCCACACAATCTGCTGGTGCTATAAAACATCGTCGTCCCCAATAAAAATCAACACACATTTACTGGTCATTTATAACTCAATTTTCATTGGCCTCGCACATGAGAAATCAATTGAAAAATCACATTAACCGCACACGCAATTATTCTGATCATCATCATCATCATCGGCATCGTCATCCTCCATCACATGGCATATCCACATCGCCTCTACACGTTGCCGAACAAATTGTGAGTGTGGCTGCCATAACGAAAATCGGTGTAAAAGGGGAGGGAGATGGGACAAGGGGGAGGGGAGGGACATAAAACTCATTACATAAACGTCGGCAACAGACAAAAATCGCATTTGACAAATTATTATTGCTCTTCATATTATGTTGACTGCAGAAAAGCCCGAAAATCGAAAATGATATTTGGATTTTATGTTGGCCGGAAAAAGAAAGAAAATACTTAAAATAAAATTGAAACCAAAAACCGAAACAATTCTGAAAAGGGCTGCCACAGAAAAGGGTAGCCAAATTTGCAGTTGCCACGCGATAATTGCCAAAGTGTGAGTTCCCAAAATGGCAGTGTGAATGCGAGAGTGTGTGTGAGTGTGTGCGCTCGTACGTGCGTGTGTGTGCGTGGGGTGCAAGTGAATGGGTTACGCGACATTTGACAAAGGTTTCGA
Organism: Zaprionus kolodkinae; assembly: GCA_018901885.1. Classification (NCBI taxonomy): domain Eukaryota; kingdom Metazoa; phylum Arthropoda; class Insecta; order Diptera; family Drosophilidae; genus Zaprionus; species Zaprionus kolodkinae. The sequence continues at coordinate 12,926,111 of JAEIFM010000068.1, forward strand.
AATGATAATAAACGAGCAAGTTGGGTTGGTTTTGCGGTGTGCATGAAGAGCAGCAAATTGGGGACGTTTTCAAATATGCAAGACTGGGGAGATACTTAATACTTTAACGCAGAATTTATCCTGAACAATGGCAAAGAATTGTATTATTGTATATACACCAAAATAATTATTAACTCTTAAAATTTTGTACGATACAGAAAAACAATATTGTTTTTTTTGCGCTGCTCGTTGAAAACAATTAAAAAATGTTCTGCATTTTTTTCTCGCATATCTCTGCAGCATTTTTCAACGTAATTAATCAATGCAGACATCGCCTCGACGCGACGCATCTCCTCATCGCATTGGGGCATATTTTATCCGTGGTTATTTTGCCTTTGCCAAGCGTAAAGCAATTACAAGCGGTTAAAACCGCACTGCCGGAAAATTGAAAATAACAAAAATGAAAAGAGAGAAATAGCAGGCAGAGAGAGAAGCAGAGATAGAGAGAGAGAGAGAGAGTGAGAGAAGCAGAGATAGAGAGAGAGAGAGAGAGTGAGAGAGAGAAATGCTGGAACATAAGTATGCATTAAGTACATGCATTGTCTACGCTTATTGTTGTTGTTTAATGCCTGAAACTATGTTTGTAAATATTTAACAAAATACGTGCGTGTGTGTGTGTGTGTGTGAGCCTGGGTGTGGGTGGTTATTAACCCAGGCAAACCACAAACAGACAGCAGCAACTGCGGATTTGTATCGGCAACTGCAGGTAGCAGATTGAGCGAGAGCGAATGATAGACAGAGACAGGGCGAGAGAGAGAGAGTGTGAGAGAGAGTTGAGCTGGCTTACGGTCTGAGTCCATGAGACGTGTTATTTGTAATGCTATCGGATCTGTTTTTAAATGGCTTTTGTCTCTGTCGGAGACTCTGCTGCCGGCAATTAAAGCGGTCAAAGTTGCTGCTCGCAAAGGGCTTAAGTAGAGTGAAATCTGGTTAGCTTACTTTATATATTGTGCTCATATTGATGTTCATAATTAATTATGAAACGCTGTTTGTTTCTAAAAAAAAAGAAACACAACAAAAAAAAAACTCAGTTAATATTTCACTCGGCACTCGGGAAACCGGAAATTGTGTTTATCATAACATGAAAGCGATCTAATTAATAAGGCATAATACAATTATCAAAGTTGCCCCAAGCAACCCGTTCTTCTGCCCAGCGTCAAGACTAAGTGAAAACTCTCGACTCCCAACGGTTCTGGGCCTTCAAAACGTTGCCTGGCGCCCAGCTCGGACATCCGGAAGCTTCCGAAAACACTTCCGTGTCCAAAAGAGGCAGCAGCAGCTGCAGAGAGAGAGAGAGAGAGCAAGATGGAGAAAAAAGAGAGACAGAGAGAGGGAGAGAAAAAAAGCAAAATTGCCGTAAATCAACCGCAACACTTTAGACACTTCCTTCCGCAGCGCCTTTGCCTTTGACAGAGCGTCCAGCCGGCCAACGCTTATGGAAAGAGCAAAGTGTGTGGGTGAGGCTAGGTTAGGGAGTAAGGGATATGGTGATAAGGGGTGTGGCAGCGGGAGGCAGTTAAAACGGCAGGCATGTGATTTATTTTCTTATTAATTTCCGTTATTCACGCCGCACACAATTTCCGCTACGTGTTACATCGAGGCTGACCAGCCCGTCTGGCCTCAGCCTCGCTCTCCTTCCCTCTCTCTCCTTCTCTCTTTCTCTCTATGTCTCTCTCTCTCTCCGTCGCCTCTTTCCAACATTTTTTGCCAGACATAAAAAAGGAAACTGCGCATATACTGAATATATTAAGTATGCGGCATGGGGTAAGGGATGTGGCCTCGCCTCGCCTAACAATCTAATTAATCAGCAATAATTCATAAAATTAGAGCTACACAACAACAGCAACAACAACAACAACAGCAGCAGCAACAGCAACAGCAGTAGCCAACGATGTGGGCGTGGCTTGCTTCACACATAAATTAGAACTAAAAAGTGCATAAATTAAAAGGCAAATTGCGCATACGCCGCGTTGTCCGCTAGTAAAAGCGCTGAAAAGTTGTGGCAGTTGCTGGCATGGCAAGCGAGTGTACAAGCACCATTAATTGTATATTAATTTAGACAAATTTCGCTGGCATTCCACAAACTTAGTTAATGTGCTTGTTGTGCAGCGTAATCAAGTACAAAACACACACAAATAAATTTGCATTAATCGAAAGATTGAACTTGATCAGATTACAATTGGAAGAAAAGGCTGAAGTTTGAATAAATAAATAAATAATAAAATACTATGTAGGCATTTCCCTGGCAATTGTTAGTCCTACAATTCAGAAACAATTTCTAAATTATCTTTGCTATACTCATTTTGCTGACGCTATTCATTTTCTTCAGTTTCACTTTCATTTCGACTTGAGCTGCGTTTCGTCTGAAATATTAATTGAGCAGCATCGTGCGGCAACTTGATCAGTTGTTTGTGTAGTGGGGGGAGAGAGATATAGGAGGATGTACATATTATGCTTTCTGCTTGGAAGAGCATAAATCTTCTGCACAAATACAATTGATTTGCTTTATTAGTGCTCGCTTCAGGCAGCCACAACAACAATAAACGCTTCATTTATTAAACCGAAAAAAGGAAAACAAAAACAGAAATAGGAAAAAAAATAGTGAGGAGCTCGAGAGAAATGTGTGTGCAAATGAAAAACAAGAAGAACGATGATAAAATTCCCTGGACAGCTAATCTCTTAGAGATTTGCTTTTGTTTTCGCCTGTTTATTTGCCGCACAATTTCACACATGTGTGGCTGTAGCTGCCTCTCACTCTACCAGCCTCCCATCCATTGCTGTCTCTCTCTCTCTTTCTTTCTCCCTCACTGCCTTTGTGTGTTAAAGTGTGTTTAGCTCATTTCGTTTTGCGTGAAGTGATTTACGAGTAATTCGCCATTTAACCTGTGGCTAAATTTGTAATTAGTCAAGTTTCCATGGTGCATGCATAAAATTTCCCTTTTCCCCAACTTTCCCTCTGTGTGTGGCTCTATTAATAATAAGGCCTGTGCGTGTGTGTGTGTGGTATTTATAATATAGTATAGCATAGCCTTGGCTTACTGACTCTTATGTAACAGCTGCAAGATTCTGATAGTCCCACAGACACACAGACATTCTCTGTGTGACAAAGGCCAATTTCATTCACTTGGCGGCAGCGAAATGCTCGCATGAACCGCAAATTAATTTTGATGGATTTGCGGGGCGAAAGAGAAATGTTTAATGTGTCCCTGCGTGTTCTCTATGTATATTAAGTTCTTGAAGTTCACACAAAACATTCCCAAAATGACTTGAAAGTTCTACAAAAGTGGTTAATAAATCAAACATGTAGTAGAGGGTCGAAATAAAAGTCTACAAAAAGTATAGAATATTTCTAACTTAGAGTTCTTACTCAAGAAAATGTTACTGCCAGAAATAAATTAACTTAAAGAGTGCCCTTATTATAGTTGAAAATATAGTTCTCATTTCGCTTAAATGAGAAAACTAAAGTGAAATTTTAGTAAACTACTGTATTTAAAGCAGAATTTAAGCACTACGATTATCTGCAAAGCTTTTGTCGCTAATCAGAGTGTCCAGCTTGCTTTAAGAGCTGCTATAATATCCTCATTTCATACACTTCACAGACAGACTGGATACAGTTGTAGATAGTTGACATTGCACACGCACACACATATCGTTTGGCCCACCTCAACCTCAACATGGAATCCCGTTTTATTGTATGGCAACCACAAATGCCGGGGCCAACACCTTTTGTTACCCTATCGACGCTCAATAAAATCAAATTGATTGAAGTTTCGCACGCTCTCGCTGTCGGCCCACTCTACTCGGCCCTACTCTCTAGCCCTACTCTCTGGCCATGCTTCTGGGCTTTCCATTTCCAGTGTCTGGCCATGCTGCCGTCCCCGCCCAGTCTGCTGTGGGCTGTCCACACGGCCAGCTGTGAACATCAATTAAATTCATTGCCAAACAAATATTGTACAAAGGAATTATAAAGGCAGCCAAGCGTCTGTCGACCGAGGGAAAGAGACACATGTTCTCGTTGCATGGACGCGTTGTTTTGGTCTGTCTGGCCAGGAATGGGACAAGGCCAAAAGGGTTGCGGGCACACTGGGTACGCCTGCCTGCCTGCTGGCTGGATGCAGCTACTGTATCTCGCAGTGCAGCAAGTTGATTGAATGTAACCCCCAACCATTCGCTTTGACCTCTAACCCTTGGCTAAACCTCCACTTCACTCGTAGTTGTTGTTTTTTGGCACTTTGTAGCGAACGTTTAATAGAAAAAAGCGCCGACATTTTGTAAACAAAGCGACTAAAGAATGAGAGGACAAAGCGACAGACAGGCAGAGAGGGAGAGGGAGAGCCGCACCCTTTTTTGAACATTTCATGTGCTGTTTGAGCGCCTAATGCCAAAACCCTCAAACCTAACCTGAACCTAAACCCAACAACGTTATCCCATGGATTGAAGCCAAAAAATGCTTGGCAAGCTCGTTTTTTCTACGCTTCTATTTCGAATAAGTTTTTTGCAGTTTCACTCTGTCTCTCTCTCTCTCTCTCTCTCTCTCTCTCTCAGTCTCTCCCACTCTGTGTGTATGCTGGGTATTGGCATCTTTTGTGTGGGTTTTTTAATTTTTCGACTGATTGCTTTATTACAGAGTACCGTGTTCGGTTTGGAGTCGAAGTAAGGGTTCGGTACTTTAATTGAAAGTCAACAGTGCATGCAGACAGTTGGCTCACACCACGAGTGGCAAATTCCCATCAAACCGAGTGTGTCAGCGGTAAATATTTATTAGGAGTTTCCCCTGACTGAGGTAACCCCTACGCAAGTTTGAAATTTTTGTTGCAAATCAATTAAATATGCCTCAATTACCATGTCGAATTGTTGTGTATCTCTTAATAAATTGCACATATATTTGACGTTCTTATAGCTAAGGGGGGAACAGTTTGAGGTTGTGCAACAGAATGCATTATGAGATGGCAAACAAATGAAATGCCTGCGGATAGACAAGAAAAGTGCTCTTTCACATCATTTCACAGCGTCAACATAATAAATCAAGTTTCGTGTGCTGCTCGCTCATCGCAGGTTTCAGGTTTTTCTCATTTTCCAACCAGGCAACTCATGTGAGTCTTTGCATGTGTGAGTATGAGTGTGTGTGTGTGTGTGTGTGTGTCGACAAATAATTTCCTGTCTAATTTTCAGGCAGCTGCATCGCCAGCTGACTCTATAGAGTGCCCGCAACCGAGAGAATGCAACGAAAAAACAGCGCGCTTTTTCGCTCGATTAATAATACTGCTAGACATCTGTGTACAGGATTATATATGGATATAATATGCACATTTTTGTTGAGTTTTGTGAGGTAGGAAAAATCATTCTTCAGCCATAAATCTCTTGCTAATCTGCACCTCATGTTAAAAAGAATTGCCAAGAATTGTGAAGAGCTGAGATGATGTTATTATAAGAAATATTTTAATTGGTTTCTTTTTTCTGAATATTATTAGTTATCTTTTATGATCTCTCTTGTCATTTCTTCTTTTATATACAAATCTTTCTTTCAATTTCTATCAATTTGTAAATATATTCCCTGTTTCCTTCTCTTTATGGATCCATTCTATTTCATAGTTCTCATGGAAGGATCTTGAGCGTCACCTACGCAATTCGCTAGACATGCTGTCAGAGTGTCATTGCACATGCATGTATGTGTGTATTTGTGTGTGTGTGTCTGTCTGTTTGTAGCAGAGATTTTTCATAGCTCTGCATGCAATTTCTTTCTTTCGATTTCACTAGCAAAGATTGAAAATGTCACGTAGGCTGACACTGGAAGATAACAATAAACATTTTACTATGACAGCAAATTTTCCATGCGCACAAGAAAACGCAATGAAAACTCGTGCCAAAGGCATTTGAATAGCTAAAAGACTGCAGAGTATGAGTATGGCGAGAGAAAGAGAGAGAGAGAGAGAGAGAGGGAGAGAGAGAGAGAGAGACAGAGAGTGACGCCTTAAACTATGCAGCAAGTAAAGTACGTAGACAATATGGGAACGTTTATGGCATTGCGAGTGGGTGGGTTGCTCGATGGGTTGTTGTGGAGCAGTCTATGGCACAAGAATATAAAAATATTCAATTTCATATGCATTTAGAGCGGCATTAAGTCGAAATATGGATGCGTATTTTGCACAATCGGCTTTGCATATGGCGACACAGATAAACAAATGAAAACAACTTGGCATAGACCCAAAGATACCCTAGTTTTGAATATCATATATAAAGTTTAAATTCAGTTTGGCTAACTGAATTTCAATAATACCGAAAAATATAATAAAAAAAAGGAAAGTCTTTAAAGCTTCGCATGGGTGCATAATTAATTAGTGGTGTCTGTGGTGGGCGTGGCAGCAGATTCGTCGGCTTTGCCTTCGGCTGCGGCTTCGGCAGAGCAGCTTGTCCATTTTGTTGTTGGTTATGAAGCAGAAAACACAAGCAGCAACAACAAAAACAAGAGAAAATAAGCGTACTGCATGCAGCATAAAGCCTTGCACACACACACACTCACACACACACACACACTCACACACACACACATGCACCTAGGCATCATTTCATGTGGGTAGTAGTTGTTTTATATACACGCTACGTAATACTCTTCTGACTGACTGTGAAGCCTTTTTCAGTTAATTAAAAAGGCACTTCGCCGTGTCTCTGTGTGTGTGTTCGCGTCTGTGCGAGTTTGTGAAAATGAGTATGAGTGCGAGTGTGAGTGTGAGTGCCAGTGTGGCTGCAGTTTCATTATAAGTGGTCAGCAGCAGCAACGAAAACATGAAATGTTCTCCAGACGCGGTGCGAGTGAGTAAGTCAAAAGCAGCGCGCAATACGAATCATACTCAAATAAACACTCAAAGCAATAGTAAACCATTCAACTAATTAGCTTGTGATTTAAGTGCGAAGGGGCAACAAAATACTGATAAGGCACAATTATATATGCCAAATTAATGGGAGTTGATACGCCATTGTAGTCTGTATAGTTGTGAGGTCAAGCCAAGCCCTTAATTCATTTGCCCGTTCAGTGATAAGAGTATTCAATAAGTCAGTAAAAATTTATAGAGCAATTTCCTTAGCTGGATCTAAAATTTCTTATCGTATACCCAATAAATAAAATTATTATTTTTCTCTTGTGTAATCCTAAAAAGCATTGGGTATATTGCTGTTTTCCGTTTCCATGGCCCAGATGCTCATATCAACTTCTCGGGATTGACTTCCCAGGCATATTATATGATATTTTAGGTTTTTATATTTTGAACACCAACTTATCGCTTTGAACTCAAAGATCAAAGTAATGCAAGATAACACAAGCTTGGCACGTGCTCTTGCCAATTAGTCAAAATTAATAAATCAAATGTTTATGAGTTTATTAGCAGCCTAAGACAGTATCATTATGAAATGAAATATAATAGATAAGAGTTCAAGTTCACGTTCAAGTGCAAGCAACAAATAGTGAGTTGAATTTTAAATTAATTGTTGCAGTTGTACAGTTTTTCTTTTTATGTTTTATTTTTTTTTTTTAGCTCGGATAAGATGGCAAAATGTTGATTTAATATTGCCAAAGTATTCGAATTCGTTTCGGGCTCAACCGTCACATTTGCTTTGCTTATTTACACATTGTCACTTGGTCGGGGGGGGTAAGCGGGTGTCATGGGTGTCATGGGGAGGGTCCATTGGGAGAGGGTGAGAGCGTGAGAGAAACAAAAGAGAAATTTACATTTCCTTATGTACTCGCTGTCGACTTTGCTTTGTTTATGTATTTTTTATTATGATTGATATTTTTTGTTGTTGTTGTTGCTGCTGCCTTCGCTTTGTCGTTGCTTTTAAGGCCTCTGCCATCTTTTCGGCTTATGGGGAGTTTCATCATTTTTATTGACAGCTGGCTAAAGGCGCATGTTGTGTTCTTCACTTGTTTAGCATTTTTTATGAGCCGTCGACAGCGCTCAGCCCTGGAGTTTGGGGCCCCTCGTTGTGGGACTCTCTCAAGTGTCACATTTAATAATTTGCCTGTAAACTGATAAGTTGCCATGGCTGCAAGGGTTTAGTGAGTTCCGGTTGGTTTTTTTTTCGTATTTTTCAGATTACTGAATACGACGGGGAGTTCGTAAAGAGAAGAAAATTTTAAATAAAATATAAAGTGTATTAAAACCATATTCAATATTTTTAGCATTTAGCTATTTTTGTTTTTATTTATTTATTTATTTATTTATTTAACGTCAACTAAGGCAGTCGACTTGAAATTAAAATTGATTTTTAAGTTTAAATTAAAATTAGTTATAATTAAAACTGAAAAAAAGAAAATAATTAAAGCTTAAAATTTTGATTAAAGAATTGAATTTTTTTATAAAAAAAAAGTATAAATTAATTAAAAATATATATTTCTTTTTTAAAATATTGAATTTAGAATTTAGTCTGCCATTTACATTTTGCTAAAAGCAAGTGAAGTTTGCCTCTTTTTACCCACTTGCTTTGCTCTTCTCTCACTTGCTATCCCATTCTTTCTCTTTAGTGCACTCTTTAATTATCAATTATATATGTATGTTGCCTTGTTAAATTTAACATGCTCGTTACGCCTTTGTTTGCCACCAGCTGGTTGCAGCAACTAATTTAAAGCCGACACGCCCACTACTTTTGGACCGCCAACAAAAGAATATGAAACTTATTTAAATCCGAGCGGGCGCTCCTTCTCTTTGTCTCTCTCTCTACTTCTCTCTCTCTCTTTTAGCCGCTTTTGGGGCCATGTGCGCGACTTGCAGCGCCAGTGCCGTCATCAAGTGCCACTAGAAACAATGCAAATTTAATTAAAATTCCGAAAATCTGAAAACAATGCGCACGTTTTCATCATCAACATTATGCCCCGGCACGAGCATGGCGTGGAGGGGCATCACCCACTCGCCGGAGACATTGCGGATGGGTTGCTCTGACCATGGCCATAACTATGGCTGCGCTATCAATGCTGCAGCTGCGCAAGGACAATGCACACTGCTTGTCCCGTTTGTCGTTTGCGGACTCACGTCTCCTGCCTACCGTCACCCCGTCGCCCTCCCATCCCGTTGCCTGAGTAGCTGCTCTGGGGGCGCAGTGCTCCTTGGTCGCCTCTTGCATGTAATTTTGGTATTTTCTTTACTTTAATCACATGGCGTGGCATATTGGCAATTGCAGGCAGCTTGTTAGAGAGCTTAAGCTGAGCAGTTTTTGGGTTTAAGCAAAAAAAGGGTACATACGATCATACCAAATGGTAGAAAGGAAATACTAACAGAGAACATGGACAGAGACTGAAAGAATTTATTCGCTGTTCTTGGAGAATTTTATTGAAAAGTTAGAATGAAAAAAGGAAAGCTACCAGAGACTCTGGGCTTTTCTTTTCTCTACTAATCTCTTTTAATTTAGTAGATGTTAAGGTTTTCACAGTGTATACAGAATTCGTTGGCAAATTATATTCATGTTGCTTTTGTCGCTTTCTTTGTCGCCAGCCCGAAAAGCAAATGTAAAGTTTTTGGTTTCGACGCGAGGGATTTATAGTGCGATTATACTTTTGTGTTTGTGTGTGTGTGTGTGCCGCTGCCACAATTCGGATAAAGTGTTTTTATTGTTGTTGTAGTAGTTGTAGCTGCTGCTGTTTCTCGTTGTGCGCCCTGAAATTGCATTTTTATAAAGCTGAGCATCCGCCATCTCCCATCCCCCCATCCCCCATCTCCCATCTCCCAGCTCCCATAATAGAGTAGTTTTTAAATAAACAATGCGGATTCATCGCCATCCTCGAGCTGTCAGCTGTGCTGTCATCTTGCCCACAGTCAAGGGTCGCCACGTTGACTACTGTCATTCCGCTGCAGCGGCTACTCCCATCTCTCTATCTCCCTTACGCTCCCTCTCTCTTTCTCTCTCTCTCTGTCTTGGTGGGAGTGAAGTGCCGCCAAGGCTTGGCTTTTATTTGCATGGCCATCGCGGGAGCTCTGCGGTTTTATAGGTTCTTAGTTTTATTTCATATACACGCTGGAGTTACTCCCTTAGTCGCCTTCTTCCACGCCTCTCTCTTCTTGGCTGTAGTTCGTGTTGCCTTCTTCTATTCGCTTTATTGTATTCACCCAGCCCGGGATGCACATCGTTTTGTAAGTTATTTAGACGCCATCAACACTTTGCAGTTGGAATTTGATGTCGAATGATGCCGGGTGAGAGAGAGAGAGAGAGAGAGAGAGAGAGAGAGAGAGCGCTTTAAATTCAGTTGGGGTTGGTTGCTGACAGGAAAAGTAGCGGAAAATCCACTCTATAAAGCATTTGTATCCAGAGACCGTAAGTTATATTATGCCACTGTACTGTACGCAAAGTGGCAGACAACGCAAACACACTTTAACCCAGTTGAGGCTGCTCAGCTTGAGGCAACTCCTGGGCCTCTTGCTGTGGCCTCTTGGAGACCATTATGGAAACTACTTAGTTTTCATTTTCATTTTCACACTAATTATCTGGGGCTGGCAACTGGTGACAATAAATTCACGCCTTAAAGTCGAGACTTGGCCAGCTGCGCAGCGGGCATAAATTGGCTGTGCGAGAGAGAGTGGAATGAGTGAGAGAGAGAGAGACAAAGAGGGAGCGGGAACAACACATTGTTGTTGTTATTGTAGAGTCGTGAAGCCATTCAGGACTGGAAAAATGCGCAACATTCAAAGCCTAAAGCCGCAGAGCACAATTCTTGGCCAACAAGCGCCCTGAAAAGCCGCAAAATTTCATTTGGAAAAGCCAAGCGGCGCAACGGCGGCGACAAGTTGTCCTTGCTGTGGGCTGTGGGCCGAATGAGTTTTTGGCTTCATCATGAAGACGACAGTGGTCTGTGGGGGTGGGACGACGCACTGCAGTCTTGCAGTTACGTTGCCAATGGCAACGGCAAAGTAACTGCGTGTCTGCCTCTGAGTTTGTTGCGGTTGCATGAATTACGTATACGCAGCTTGGGCTGTCGTCAATCAATCAGGATGAAAATTGCACGAAAAAACCATTCGCCTGGATATGGCCTAAAACTTAAGATTGTACACTCAGTGGGTACAAAAAAAAAAACAGTCATTCTTCCCTGTAGATTGAAGCAGGTGTCGCTTAGGCGAGAGTATTATGGGCTTTGTTCACAGTCAAAACCTCAACCCGTTTTTCTTCTATCTTCCTTTTTTTCTTTTTGTTTATCATGCTCACTTTCAGAGTTCAGAGAGTACAGTGCAGAGCAAGCAGCAGATTGACAGAGCCAAAGCTGGCAAACAAAGTTTGGCAATTTTTAAGACATTGCGTATACGCCATGTGTGGGGCTCATGTTGTCAGCTGGGCGCTTTGCATATGGTCCCCCCCACCCCCTGGATGTACTTTCCTGGTGTTTTAGTTGATTTCACGAATTTACAGCCCCGTGGAGAAAGTGAAAAACAATATAATAGAAATTTCATAAACTTTTGCCGCTCTGCTCGCTTTCGACAAGTGCAAAACGCTCTTTATCTATAAGGATTTGTGCTGGGGGAAACTCTCTCTCTTCTCTCTGGGCAAAAAAAGTTTGTGTTTTTTATTCGCTGCATGCGGCGGCAGAGTATGGCAGGGGGAGGGGAGGGGGTCGGGTTTGGTGTGCAGTAGCTCTGCTGATGGTAGCGTAAAATCCACTTAAGCTGCCTGCAGATTTTGGGCGCGTTTTGCTTTTTGTTTTATGTTTAACGTTATTTTTTTTTTTTCGTTTTTCACGTTTTTTGGGAACATTTTTATGCCCTGCTGTTCGAAATTGGGTGATGGGAAGAGAGAGAGAGAGAGAGAGGTGACTGCAAACGGGACAGAGACGTTGCATTATTTCAAGTTTGGCGTAAAGTATTTAAACCATAAAAATGCGCCACGAATCCTTCTGCTCTATCTCCGTGTGGCCAATGGTAAATGTCTCTCACGGTTTACCCGTAAAGTTTTTGAGCATTTAGCTAGAGATTTATTGGCTGTTACTGCAAACTGCACCCCTCTCTGCCACCCTCTCCCTCTCTGGCTGTCTACTTTATCGCCGCAAACACGTAACTAACTTGGCTGAGCAGGCCTACCCCCCCCCCCCACCACACGAAACGGATGCTGCATCCACATAATGATATGGATGATTCAGTTTTCATTCAGTTGTTGTCACCGCAACGCGCTACGTTCTTTTTTCATTGTATTACAAAATCTCAAGTAGCACCGAGGGGGATGCCAAGGAGGGAGTTAGTTTCTTGGCAAACTCTTCTAGCAAAACTCTATGGTCGTCCCATAAAAGCGACCATTACATTGATTTACATGCGCACGTTCATGGACGCCAGCTTACGGTCTGTCTATAAGATCCATTCCCTCCCACGGCCAACCTGCTTCCACGTTTGCCACTATCCACCTCGCACTCTGCCCCTCCCTCAGAAACTGATACTGATATTCCTTTTGGTATTTTATAGTGCATAGTAAAAATGCTGCATTTGGCATTTTTATTAGCTGCTCAGATGAGCAGAACGAGCTGCGGCTTCGGTTTTATTAGCAGCTCTTAAAATTTTCAACGGTTTCATTGCCCTTTGTGCTTGAATTGCGCGTTCCACAAAGCGTTCGATATTATCATTTCGGGCTTATCTCACGCCCCCGCCATACAATAATATCGCAGTATAAACGATGTCATAAGCTGCTGCTGCTGCTGCTGGAAATTTGCACAATTTGAAGTCGTAATTCAGAGAATACAGTACATATTTATTTGCAAGTAGTATATAAAAAAAAATACTACATAAAAAATGAATTATAAGGAACAAACAGTATAAAGAAAATGTGGTTCAACATTCTAGAAATTCTCCCATATACATAGATTGCGATTCGAACGCAACTTCATGAAGAAATCCAATCAGGATAAGACACATTATACCCTGTACTATTTGTTTGTCTATTTTCGAGCTATTGCAATCAACGATGATCTTTTTGGAATATTATTAATACCTTCAAAAGTTATTTCAATGTTTTCGGGCGAATCAACATCACCACTTTTTTAAGGGGTTTTTGAACTCCCCAAAAAATTCCCAATGGAGTTTCTTTTTCTTGATCGACGTACTTTCCATTCAAGTTGCTGAAACAGAAAAGAAAATCAACAAAAAAAATACAGTTAAATTATAAATAATAATGCAAATAATGGACAAAAAGACGCTTACCAATGGGCACAGTTCCTGTACCACCAGCCACCATGATGATATTTTGCGCAACTTCTACCAAAATTATCGTTGTCACGATCATATGTTGAGAAACTCATGTTCTTATGAAAATCAAACCTGTCAGGTTCATTACCAGAGAATCCTTCCAGCTTACTCAGTCGATACTGATCGCTTTCACCCGATATTGCGAACTCATCATATCCAGCAAAAATTATGCTGCCATTGAATCTTTCCATGTAAAGCAAGAGCTCATGGGGTTGTTCGGTGGTTAATCTATGTATCAGCTCCAGGCCGAGGAAGAAGTCTGCGTGAAAGAATCCAAAGCCGCATTTGTATTCGGTCCAATTCCTGTAAAAATCTTCTTTGCCATTGATTCTTTGCTGAATAACGATCCATTCAGGACCGGATATATTAGAGTTACATAGTACATTAACAGTCGTATCGTCGGAAAGAGTGATTTTTTGGACATCCGAGGAATTACCACAACTTCTTGCCTCATTTACATCGATTGACTTGGATTTATTCATCAATAACTCCGCTTGTAATTGAAGAATTTCAAGATTTTGATTATTCAATAGCAACTTGTCACTTTTTAATTGCGTTTCACATTTGTCCATGTTTACTTTGAGTGCGGTCAATTCTTGGGTTTGCTTTTCCCATATGCCTGCCTGTTTCTCCTTTAATATGACTTCTTGTTTTAGTGTTTCAATCGTTTTGTCTTTAGTTTCATTTTCTAATTGTTGTTTCGAAATTTCCATTTTAAGTTCGCATATTTCTTTTGTCAATTCATTAATTTTGCTGTTTTTTCTTTCTATTTTTTCACCAAAATGTTGCAACACTGGATTTAAAATCGAGAGTGTATAGCTACTACAGATATCGTCAAACTATTGGAATAAAATAAATTATCAATGAATATCTAGCATTGGTTTCTCTAATCCTTCTATATTACCTCCATATCAACTTCACATTCTACTGTATTTACAGATCCTTTGCAGCTCAAGAATAAGCCGATTAGAAGAAAGAGAACAATTCTCCAGTTCATTTTTGAGTTTTTCACTTTTACGAAACAATAAATTTTTATAATGTTTTGCACCGCTTTAAAGCCAAACGTAGAATGAACATCTAGAATTTCGCCTACGATATTTTGTAGCTCGCTCTGCGTGGCCAGTGCTGATAAGCAGGCTAGGGAAATGGGATTTCAAGAATGTTATCAACATGTTGTACATATAGAACATATTTGTATGTGTGCTTGGAACTCAAGAACATAAGTTTTCAACTATTGAGTTCAAAAATGTATAGATTGTTTTAATCGAGAATTGTTTTGAGTTTGACAGAACTTACCATGCGTCCACTAAAGATTATATTAAATAATTTGGCTAGAAATTGTACATTCTTTTCTCTTACAGGTTTATGTTAGGTTTACCTTCTTCTAGTGGTATTTCAGCATTTCGAGCAGTTGCCATAACAGTTTTGAACTGCCCAATTTGCATCTAATGCCTCTTGCAGCTGAACTTCTGTTGTAGTTTCACTTTGGGCAGAGCGCACAAGGTTTCTATCTCCCCATTCGTATCCAGCCCAGACAATGGCATATGCCAAGGGGGAGGCGCAGCCCTTCTGTCGATTTTTTTTTCTCTTTTTGCAGCTGCATTTCGCGGCATCCTTTGAAGTGAGTTTTCAGCTTTGAGCAGCGTTTTCAACTGTCAATTAAACTGCACTCTCGTCGGGACAGGCCGATGACGTGGCCACGTTTCCCCATATACCGGCAAAAACGGAATAGATGGAAAGGTATCGGAGAAAGAGGAATGGAAGGCTTTAGGGCGTCCCTCCGCTCAGCGTTAAGCATGGCATTTAGGGAGACAAACGGCAAAAAGGGACTCTAACTGTGACGTGGGATGGCTTCATTCAGCGCAGGTATAGCGGAAAATTGTGTCCTTATATACAGCAGCAGCAGCAGCAGCAGCAGCTGACCTTTTCGTTTTCCCATTTTCCCCATTTTTTTTTTCTGTTAAAATTTCTTTTCAATTTTGTTGGATTCACTTGTTTTTAGGGCCGGGCCGGGCTCTTGCCTTTGGGGCATTCGAGCAATTGTAATTAGTGTGAGGTCGAGGCTCTACGGGCTACAGCAGAGACTGAGGATTTGCGTCGATTTGCTGTTTGTGCTTGGGAATTGTTTCGCTGGATTTGTGCTAGATATATATTTTATATATATACATATATATGTATAAAGAGTTGAGTGGGCCATTTGCCAGTTGAACATAATTGAATTTGATTTCGCTTTTTGAGGGATTTCTGCTTGGCTTTGGTGTGATTTACTTGAGTTTTTGAATCGGTTAGTTGCTTCTGGATTTGATTAGCTTCGGACAGGTGTTTGGCATTGATCCATAGACATTATGGCGTGATTTTGGGCAAATGATTTATTCTCATTCTTAAAGCTAATTCAATGTTGTTCTTCTCAATCCCCTAAACTATTCCCAGTTTGATGGCATTTTCGGTTTTATCAATCAACGAAGTCGCATTAAAATTTCAATATGTTTTTTTCGCAGCTTCCAATGACATACGGACACAGAGAGAGAGAGAGAGAAACATGAACTTGTAGCAAATACTGTCAAATGGCTGATTTATTATTTATTAGCCGTGACCTCGCCCTCTGGACAAGGGACAAAGTCGACTCCATCTCTCTCTCTCTCCCTCTGGCGACCCAGTCGAACACACAATCCATCAATTATGCAGCCACGTCGATGTGACGAAAACAAATCAAATCCGAGAATATCGGAATTGGAAACTTGGGTCATTTGACAACATCGGACGACTTGACATGGAGGCGGCCATGGAAATGAGTCTAATTGGATCTGTGAAAAATAGTTGACGTTGCCGCAAAGTGAGTAGCAGTTTCTCTCTCTCTCTCTCTCTCTCTCTTTCTCTCTCTTTCCAAATGCGCAGATTTTCCATTCCAATCTAATTGACTGGTTTTAGAATTAATTTTTCACTTTCAAACGGCCTCCAATGGGGCTTGAAAACTGCTGCTGCCTCGCATATCATTTGAATGGGAACGAAAAGGTCTTTTCGGGGTGCGGGGGCGGGCTGCCATAAAGGAAACATTTGGGAAACAGCTCTTGCTGTGGTCAGGAGGGGGAGGTGGGATGTAGGAGGCTATAGAGAGGGCGTGGCGTACGTGAGTTGCATGGCGAATGGTGTGAAAAATGAAACAGAGGCAGAAACAAGAAGTGAAAGCGTTACACGCGGCGTCGGCGTCGACGTCGACGGCT
Source organism: Zaprionus kolodkinae (assembly GCA_018901885.1). Classification (NCBI taxonomy): domain Eukaryota; kingdom Metazoa; phylum Arthropoda; class Insecta; order Diptera; family Drosophilidae; genus Zaprionus; species Zaprionus kolodkinae. The sequence goes on from JAEIFM010000068.1 coordinate 12,942,570, forward strand.
GCCGCTGACAGCTGGCATAATGAAACTGAAACGCGTGAAATGAAACGGAAAAATAAATGTTGCTCAAGTGTAAAGCGGTTTGTTGTTGTTGTTGTTGGGTGCGGGGTATGGTGCGGTGTGGGGGGTGTGCGGGGTGTGCAGATGCAGGCAGTTTGAGAAGCTGTCCGTGACAAAGGCTTTTACTTTTGATGCTTTCCTTGTGGCCTTCGGTTTGGAATTGTTTTCGGTTTTCCTTCTTTCTTTTTTTTTTTGCCTGTGGTTTTGACCATTTGACCTTCTGCCGGTTTTTGATTTTTATTCTTAAAAAATTCAATAAAGCATCAATCGAATTGGGGTGAAATTATAATCGTATTCATTGCTTAAACACGCTGCCATTATGTTCTTTGAATATTTCAATGTTGATTTTTTTTATATTTTTGGGAAAGTGCTGAAGTTGCATGTTGTGTTTAGTATTTAGTATTTATTGTGCCTTCAGCTGCACTCAGCGCTTTTCTTCGGGGCTCGTTAAGCAGCTCTTTGTGCTGCCAACTCCCCCTCCTCCTTCTTCGCTGCCCCCTGCCTTCTGCTCTCTCTCAGACACTTAATGCTTTCCCGACAATCTTCGCACAAAGCGCAAACCGTATTAGCAATACTTTTATGCATGCTTTTCCTGCCCCCCGTCTCTCTCTCCCTGTCTGTCTATCTGTCTGGCAGGTGAACACTTCATAAGTATTTATAAGCTTGTCTTCTTCTTGCTCGTCTCTTCTTGCAGCGGGGTAGGGGAGGAGGAGAGGTGAGAAGGGCAGGCAGTTGAGTTGTTGCATTAAAACACGTTCCGTTTTAATGCAGCAAAAGGCAAAAGCATAAAACGCCAAAGCGCAGTGCTTATAAGTAGTAAAAATATATATCCTGCCTCTCTCTCGCTCTCTCTCTCTCTCTCTCTCTATTTCCCTTTGGCAATTCTCTCTGTCTGTCTCTCTTTCGCTGCTCGTGTGAGCGGCAGCAAATTTTATGCTTTGACGAAAGTTTTGCTTAATGACAGAAACATCCGTCAGATGTACACACACACACACATACACCTACAGACAGACATGCACAGACATGCAGAGGGTTGTGTGTGTGTGTGCTGCTGCTGCACATACGAGAACGTTGCTTAAATAAATTAACAAAGTTGCCTTGGCTGTTGGCTCTTTGCCTATAACACGAAAGTTGAAATGAAAATAAAATTTAATTCAAGCGTCAACAGCGATGCCAACGTCGACGCCGATGCCGACGCCGATGCCGACGTCGACGTCATGTGTTGCCGTTAAGTGCCATCATCATCAACAGCAGCTCAACAGCTCCGCGTCCTATTCTCATCAAGGTGGGGTGGTGGATGGGGGAGGTGGGGCGTGTGGGTTCTGGGAAAACTGCTTTGTAGTTTTTCGCTTGACTTTTACGGAAAAACTTTATATGCGCATGGCGGCAGGACGACTTTGTGAATTGAAAAATAGTTGCCATAGTTGCCGAACGCCTTGCACAACGCAGGGGGGTGAAGCAAAGAGGAAAACTGTGAAAACCGCTGCCAGTGAAAGAGAGTGAGAGAGAGAGAGAGAGAGCGAGAGTCAAGTGTTTAATTAAGGTTTTCCGCTCAAGCGACTTTTAATGTGCGAATTGACGAGCAAATGTTGCCTCGTAATTAAAAAATCTACACAGTCTGCGGGCGGGAAAGGAGCAGGGCGAAGGCAGGTGAATGCGGGGCGTGGCACAAGGGGGAAAACAGAGAAAAAAGAGAGAAACCTGCAACGTCGCAACGTCACTCATGATATATCCGCTCTCCAATTAACCGCTTTTGCCTACGGTCGTAATTTATTAAGTGTCGAAAGTTTTCGACCTGTCGCCGGGCGACAAGAACAGACACAGAGACCAAGGTGCCCTAAGCCCCACAATCCTCTGCCTTTCCCTCTTATCATTTGAGCCAAAGTTGATAAACATTTTTGCGCAAAAAGTTCAGCTTTTGCAATGGGCAAAGTCAGAGAAAGGAATACTGGAAAATCAGGTGCATCGATGTGTTTCGAGCTGGGCTCTAATTAATTTGCAATTGCAAGAAGAGCAACTGCAGGTGACTTTTCCAACTTGAATTTCCATCTGTTTCTCTCATTTCCACTCCCTCTCTCTCTATCTCTCTTTCTATTGCATATTCTGTCGCCTCTGTTAGCCTTATGCCACGATTAATAAGCATTTCGCATTCCCTTCACGCTTCCAGCGCAGCACGCTGTATCAGAATTATTGCCAGTCTATGCCCCAGTCCAACTGTCTCTCTGTCAGTCTGTCTGTCTACCAGTCTGTCTGTCTGTCTGTCTGCCAGTCTGTCTGTCTGTCTGTCCAGTTGCCTCTCCCTTTTTTGGCCAACAATCAGCTTGTCAGCGCGCTTGCACAACACGAAAGAACAAAGCGCAACAAACGAGCTGCTGAGCCGTCGTCAGCATCCAAGTTCACGTTTACGTTCTCGAGCACTCGTCAGCATGGACATAGACATGGCAAAGGCAGTGGCCCAGGCAGGAGTCGAGGCAGGGTTGAGGCAGTGGAGCAGGCATAGGACATGAGAGCATGGAACGAGTAACTTGGCTCAATTTTTGACAGAAACTTCGGTCACCTGAACGTGGACTCAACTCGTACTCGTACTCCACGACTCGATGAAAGTAGTTCACAGAGTTTGCGAAGGGAAGCAGACTAAAGCAGTGAAACACAGTGACAGGCAGGGTAGCGTAGTAGGGCCAGAGGGATGGTGGGAAATGGGCAGGGGTACAAGAAGGAAATGTTGCTTCTGATTGGGGCAGCGCGTTTGGCATTTCGAATCTATGCGCAAACATTGCAAATGAACTTTGATTGTGCAACTCATTGTTGCAACAGCAGCAACAGCAGCAACAGCAGCAACAGCAGCAGTGCCAGCAACGACAGCAATCCTTGACGTGGAGGGCCCAACTACTCTCAATAATGATGACGATGACGATGACGATGACCATGAAGGCAGCCAGTACGAGCACTGGCAACTCTTCAGGCATGTTCAACTTGAGGGCAACAGAAACTTTGCACAGATTCTAATTACAACGTGCAGAGAACATGTCGAAAAGCTTGATAAAGCTTTAATGCTCTCGAAATAACGATCATTCATGCGGGAAACTTATAAGCTCCTACGACAAAGCTCTAAGGTGCTTTGCTGGGATTAATATGATCTTCCGCTTGTCCCAGCTTTAAGTATAAAATTATATAGACATTGCTTAACTGTGCTTTTTCTTTTCTACCTTTAAATTAACCAATAAGTTGCAAATTGATCGAAACTATCCATTAGTTTTGAAGCTTTAATACGCACTCCTTGTACAACATCATAATTAATACTTAAAGCTATCGAGTTGGAGTACAGGTTAAGAAGCTGCCATAAGAGCAGCGCATGCTGTAAGTTCATTTGTTGCCTTCTTTTGCTTCCGCTCCGCAGACATGGGTCTGCTTCCCTTCCTGCCCAATCCTTCGCCCCCTTAGCCCAATTGCCTGTGCACCTTTTGGCATTTTGTATGCTGCAGTTGCTTCCGCACAGCAGTTGCAACATTTGCAGTCATCTCTGCTCCTGCTGCTGCTGCTGCTGTTGTTGTTGTTGTTGTTGTTGCAATTGTGATTGTTGTGCCATCAAAATGTGTCACTGCTTTCCAAAAATGTTACCCTACGAACGGCACAGTGAGCTCAAGAGCAAAAGGGAACAGAGGGGATGGTAGACAGAGCTTCACAGCTTGGTGTCATAGTCCATGACATCAGAAAGTGAGGGGGGAGCTAGGAGAAGCTGCTGTGCCTGAAGCTGCTGATCAGGACAAAGGGCAGAGCAACAGTAGCAGCAGCAACAGCAGCAGCAACTGCAGCAGGAGTAGGAGCATCCTTGTCATCATCGCTTTCGTCATCGTCAATCAGGCAGACGACTGACATGGAAATTATGAGAGTTTGTATTTTGGCATTCACGAATCGACAGCGATGCCATCTCTAGCCAACCATAGCATTTCCTTGTGTTCAGTTTCAGCTCAGCTCCCAACTCCCTGCTCGACTCATCTATTGTGTAGTTGCGTTGCTGCTACTGTTGCTCTTGTGGCATAGTGTGCATATGTATGGCTTATAATTTATGTGCGTGCCGCTTTTGCTGATTATGGCCCCAAGGCTGATTTCTGCTGCTGCTCACGTAGCATGGAGTCGCACACAGCGACGTTGCAATGCAAATCATACGCACTGTTGTACGCAAAAGATGCTACACCTTTAAGCCCAATATAAAGCTCAATACAATTGCAAATTGTATAGACAATCTAGTGAAACCTTTGCGTCTTATAAATATTACTTTATACTATACTTTCCGAGCGCAACCCAATTTAAGATATATTGCCGTAGCTCTTCAAATCTCTGAGATCAAGGTTATCATACCAACATGACTAGAGCGAGTCGGTTGTGAATGCTTATAAAAATATTTATATAATTTATTTTCAAAGGGTCAGTTTGAATAAGGCTACAACTATACTTACAATACTTAAAACATTCAATTGAAAAATTGTATATACAATAATTATTAGTTCTTAGACCAGTAATAGATCTTAAAACATTTTTGTCTTTTAGATAAATGTCCACAAAATTATTGTACGCATGTATAAGGATCGAAGCGTCGAGGAATATATTTTCCTATAAGAAAGTATTTAATATTTCCTGTACAAGTCGTTTACAGCTGCCGCCAGCTGGCGCAAACCACACGCGGCAGATGGCACAGCTGACCCAGTTGGCGGCTGCAAGTTCTTCTGGACTTACCTGAGTGCACTGGCGCACAGCCTGACAGCCAGGAGACAGTTGGCTAAAGTTGCACGAGTCCGCCAACAGCAGCACTGGCAGCAGCAGCAGCAACTAATCGAAGTAGACTTTAATTTAAAAGTGCATTATTTTGTCTGTCAAGGCGCAAAGGAAAAAGTTTGCGCTTCTGGCCGGGCTGACTGCATAAATGAGTGCTTCGCCCAGGCCCAAAGTAACTGACAAACTGGCAAGCTGGCAAACTGACACAATGACCGAGTGGACGCCAGAGGTGGTCGAAGTGGAAAAGGGGGGAGACAAGCAGGCAGGCAGGCAGGCTTATTGTTCGACAACAGTTGGCACCATTAAATGTCATGTACTCCACGCCAACTCAACTCGACATAGTTCGGCTGAACTGCTCTGCGACTGGCTGACTGTCTGGCTGACTTTCTGTCTGTCTGTGTGTCTGTCTGTGTGTCTGTCTCTCTGTCTGTGTGTCTGTCTCTCTGTCTGTTTGTTTTGCATACTTTTCGGCGCCATTAACAGCAGACTGGAAATGAAGAACGAAGAACAAGATAAACAGGAGCAACAACTAGCGATGCCTTCATTGTCATTGTTTTTGTTTTAAAAATTATGTAGTTTTTGCTGCCGGCTGCCACTGCAACATGTCATTAGAAAAGGACACACACAAAAACATATACAAACACACGCACACACAGAAGTTGAGACTGGAAGTTTGTCCTTTGCTTGGGCTGCAGGTGTTGTTGTCCTGCTGCTGCTGCTGTCCATTTATTTAGGGGTCACTGTAAAGGCGAATTTCGGCCATTAGTTGAACAGCATTTGCACCAGCTGCTGCTATACACGTAGTTGTTCTTGTTTTGGGTCCAGGTCCAGGGTTGCCAATGTGTGTGCCCCAGCCGGGCAATTAGTAAGTGCCAAGCAGAAGTAGCTTGTTTTTTGCTATTTGAGTTTTTATGAGCTCACTAGTCACGTAATTGTTTGGAAAATTTGTGGCCTTCAGTGGGTTGTAAGGGGGGGCGTGGGGGCATTAGGGTCAACACAACGAGCACTTAATGAGTGAGCAAATGTTTCTGTCAGTGTAGGGTTCTCTTATGACTCGGAAAAAGTCGCTCGATTGCAACAAGTTTACATCGATAAATTGTGACTAAAATGTTGTAAATATATTTAAGCTAAACTTAGCAAATGCTTGACACCCTTTCGCGTATAGTACTAATGTTACCTGTCATCGAGTTGCCGCAAATAACCAGCAAATCGCAACCAATTAAATCAACTTAATTATTTCTTTAATTGGACTTGAACTGAGTGAGTTTAATGAACGCTTAAATGCCCGTCGCAGGGTTGCCACAAAACGCTTTCGAGTGCATGAAATAACCCCAAAGTCGAAACAAATTAAACTACATTTATTATTTCCACTTTACGATTTGGGTCAACTAAATGCCAAAAATGTCGTACGCATTTTACAAATTCTAATTAGAAACAAAGTCAAACCACACACAGCAACACACACACACGCACACATTTACACATGCTTACACATAGTTAACGCATTAAAAATTAAATGTAATGCTTTGAAATTGCGGAAATGAATGTGGTTTTTTGCACGTTCTTGTGTGTGTGTGTGTAAGCCTGTTGTAGTTTTTTTTTTTTTTTTTTTTTTTTTTTTTTCAATGCGTAAGCGGAGGAAAATAAAATCTTCGGAAGATACCATCTACTACCGTAGACGGTATGCACGATTCATACACTTACCCTACAGGTAAGGTTATGCCTACGTACTAAACAAAAACCTCCATTCGCACACCTTCCTTAACGCGCTCACCGGGACTGCCAGTCAAGGTATTACTTCGGTGAGCAGGATGCGAAGCCAGGTGGCACTCCCACTTAGAATGCGTTTGCATGTAGCGTGGCGCCCATTCCTTAATTCTTTAGTCGCCTTTTACGACAAGCCGAGCCCGCTGTAGTAGTATTCTAGCCCCGCTACCACACAGGGATTAGTCTCCTGAAATTAAATCTACCTATCTGCAGCTCTATTGGTCATCTCGTCGGCTCGAACCCTCTTCATCATGTTAATGATGATGCCATGACCCAGCTCCCATGCATCTTTGTCTGCCAACATGGCAAAGAGCAAGCCTCTTGGACTGAGCGGCACTCCAGACAGAGACCCTAGCTGGTCTCTCTCTAATGAAAACCGGGAACAATGCATGAGGACATGTTCCGCTGTTTCCTCAGCGTCGGTGCAGTAGAGGCACTGGGCTGAATCTACATGGCGAAACCGAAATAGGTAAGCGCGAAAGCAGCCATGATCGGTGAGGAACTGGGTCAGGTGGTAGTCCACTACTTTGTGTTGACACTCTGCCCATTCCGCTAACACTGGGATGAGCTTATATGTCCATCTCCCCGGAGTGACGTTTGCCATCTAGCCTGCCACTCTCTCGTCAGCCACTCTTGAGTCTCTGACCGAGAAACGCCATCTCGAGTTAAGCCCAAAGCCCTGATTTCAAGGTCGATGGGCGGCATGCCTGCCAGAGCTAGAGATGCGTCTTCAGATATCGTCCTGAAGCCTCTTATGAGCCTAAGGGCCATAGTCCGCATCACGGACCGCGCGCCTTTAAGGTATGACCCTTTATCAGTGGCTTTGCCCCATATAGGCGCGGCGTATAGAAGCGTGGCTTTTGCTACCGCCACCAGCAGCTTCCGTGCCGGCATCCTGGGACCGCCCACGTTGGGCATGAGCCTTGCCAATGAGGCAGATGTGATTCCAGCCTTCCTACTAGCATAAACTGCGTGCTCCTTAAAAGATAACCTATGATCTATAAGGACGCCTAGGTATTTTAGCGACCCCGCTGAAGTCACTTGGATACCATTAATGGTTATCTGCAGTGACTCCACGGCTTTTCTGCTGCTAAGCAGGACCGCCTCGGTTTTATGCGCCGCGATTGTAAGACCGACTTTCTCCAGCCAGTCGAAAGTCATACTAATCGTCGAGTTGCATATTACCTGCAGCTCTGTCAGGGTTTTGGCGACCGCTGTAATTGCCACGTCGTCTGCAAAGCAGTGCAGCTCAGCTCCTATGGGCTTGCTGATGCCAAAGATGCCATCGTACATAATGTTCCACAGGATCGGTCCAAGTACCGATCCTTGGGGAACACCTGCTGATACTCGGTAGCTTCTCGGGCCAGCTTCCGTGTCGAACCAAAGAACACGGTCCCTGAAGTAACTACCTACAGCAATTCTCAGATACTCCGGGATACCCATATTGTGCATGGCGCCTAGAATCGTGGGCCATCTTGCTGAGTTGAAGGCGTTCTTGATGTCAAGCGTGACGATGGCGCAGTACTGCTTCCTACCGCCAAGCCATCTGTCACCATCGAGAGCGTTCTTAGCTATTTCAACAACGGCCGTGAGGGCATCAAGGGTACTTTTACCCTTACGAAAGCCGTACTGTTGTCTACTCAGGCCGTTGGAGCTCTCTGTTGTCGCTTCTATGCGAGCATACAGGATGCGCTCGAATATTTTACCTACTATGTCCAGCAAACATAGTGGGCGGTAGTTGCCTGCACCTGCTTGTCCCTTACCTTTCGGCAACAACACAAGCTTTTGGCTTTTCCATCGCTTGGGGAAGACCCCATCCACGAGACACTGTTGAAAAGTGTCTCTGAATATTTCGGGTCTGGCAAGCGCCACAGCCTTGATCACTACTCCCGGAATCCCATCGAGGCCAGGAGATTTATTAGCCTTTATACGCTTAGCTGCCTCGACTACTTCCCTTGCTGTTACGCAAGGGAAGGGAGACGCAGGCGTATTTTCTTGCGGCTGCCATAGCGTAGTCTGCTCAGGGAACAGCTCCGCCACAATATTGGCCATCTCATTGGGTTCCGAAGGAGTGCCCTCCCGCTTTCTTAGCTTATTACTAACAAGTTTGTAGGCGAGGCCCCAAGGGTCGTCGTCTACGCTTTCTAACAGGTCCTTAAAGGCGCGCGCTTTGGCAGCCGATATGCCTTTTTCAGCTCTACACGCTTGGCCCTAAACACCTGGAGAAGTTCGGCGTGGCTAGGGTCCCCCTGGCTCGTTGCGCACGTCTCCTAGTCATGTGGCACTCCTGCCGAAGCTGGTGTAATGAGTCATTCCACCAGTAGACCGGAGACTTACGCTTAACCTTGCTTTTTCTAGGCATACTAGCATCGCAAGTTGATACCAGCAGCTTCATAAGGTCGGCCGCCATTGTCTCCGCATGGCTGCTTGAGATTGATAGGGACTCGATTTGATATGCCAGCATATCATTATCGATCTTTCTAGCATCCCAAGCTTGACCGAGCGTCTTTTTACTCTGCAAACTGCGCACCGTGCCCATTGGGCGCACGCAAAAGGTAATCAGAGCATGGTCGCTCAGCGTTACCTCATCGGAGACCATCCAGTTTGCGTTCGCTACTAAGCCTCTGCTGACGAAGGTGACATCGATGTACGACGTACCCCTGTCGTTGTTGAATGTCGGCTTACGGCCATCATTCAGCAGTACCAGGTCAAGCAGAAACATGGCGTCGGTCACAGCTCGCCCTCTGGAGTTGGAGACACGGCTACCCCATTCGGTCGCCCAGGCATTGAAGTCTCCTGCAATGATCGTTGGCCTGCGCCCTCTCGCGTGGCTCACGAGAATATCGATCATCACTTCAAATTGATCCGGGCTGTCGCTAGGTGGCGCATAACAGCTGTAAATATGCACACCTTGGATCAGCGCGTATGCAATGCCACGCATTGTAACGGTCGGCCGATCCTGTATATGAACGGGGCTGCAGAGCTTGATAGCCGCCCTACCCGACTCATCAAGGATCATGTCCGAGTTAGTGCTACCATGAATATATGGTTCACTGAGGAGCATGATGTCAACATTGCGCTCCACCGCTGTCTGAGCAAGAAGACTCTGAGCAGCAGCGCAGTGATTGACATTGAGCTGAATAATGTTTATTTGATTAAACATTATAGTGGCTCTTAGCTCCTTTTAGGCTCGCCTTAAAGGTCGGGCACGCGAAACCGCCCGTCGAGTGGTTCCTGTCCACCTCGCTGCTGCATATCATGCATTTTGGTGGAGCATTGCATCCCTTTGCCTTATGCCCGCGTTCGCCGCAACGCAAGCAGCAGTCAGACCGATCGGTCGCCTTGCAACTGGACGCTCGGTGGCCGTAGCATAGACACCTAAAGCATCTCGTCGGGCGTACATCCTGAATGATGCGGCAACGTGACCAGCCTACGGTCACCGTGCCCACCTTCAGGACGGCGATCGCATCATTTATGCTAAGCATCACCGTCGCTATCTGGGTTCCATCCCGCATTTTACGCAGACCGCGCACTGCATCTGGATTAACCACGATGTCCTGGAACTGGGTGGCAAGACAGCCGAGGAGTTCCTCTGCTGTCGTAGCCTCGTCCATTCCGCTGATGGAAAGAGCCATCCTCTGCGCTCCCGTGCGAACCGCTGCCATTTCCTTCAGCGAATCCTCGATAGCCCCTCTAAACTTGGGTACACTGTCTGCAGCTTTACCCTCTACCTCGAGCAGTAGCTCTCCTTGTTGAGTTCTCCTGATCTTTTTGACGTGCTTCCCAAAATCAGTCAGATTTGGGTCCGCTCTAAGCTTGCGGAGCATGTCAGCGTAAGACACTTCCCCAGTCTTCTTCAGAATGACAGCCTCTGGCTTCTTGCGCAAGCGCTTAGGCTTCACCCTGGACCACTCCTCTTTGCTAGCGACCTTGGCGACAGCCGCATAGCTGAGAGAGTTTGGCTCCTTCGGTGTGGGTGTCTCCCGTTTTGAGCTCTTGCTCATCGGGGGCTTTTCAGCAGAAAGCTTCACTAAAGGAGGCTTCACTGAAGGAGGCTTCACTGAGGGGTCCTTCACTAGCGTCCTTTTTGCGCTAGTCGCAGATGAGCGGTCCAGTTTCGTCTGTCGCTCTGTCTGAGTGCCTGTTTCCCTAAACGCGCCCTCTTTGGGTAAACCCCCTTCGAGCTCGATCGCTCTCGAATTGAGAGCAGCCAGATCGGAGATTGCGCCTTTGGTTTCCTTCGTGACGTGACGCTGCGTCTCGAATGCGGAAAGCACAATGTTAATTTTGGCACTCATCAAGGCCAAAATGCTCCGTAAGCCCTCGTTATCAAATCCCTGCAGGTCAGGTGGCCGAATTGGCGACCCGGATGGGGATCTAGACGCTATTTTTTGCGTCGGCACGCTGATGAGATCAGCTAGCTTCTTCTGACCTGCAGAAGTAGATGCTGCAGCGGCCAGATTAGTCGCCTCCACAGCACAGCGATTGCATGGTATCGCCGCCGTCGGATGAGGGTCCGTTTCTACCCTCACAACTCCTAGGGCAGGGATACCAGCACCCTTCTCAGTGATGTCGACTCCCCGCGTCGGGGACCTCGACATCCTGGAGCTCCTCCTAAAAGGGTTGTCGCCATTGGGGGCAATGCCCCCTGCCTGATTGTCCATCAGACCCTTGCGGCAGTGGATTCCCCAATAAGTAATGAAGATATAAAACTAATAATAATATAATTTCTTATACTGGTATAAGAAAAAAAAAAAAAAAAAAAAAAATATAAAAAGATTTTAATTAAATTTTATACTTAGCTTAAAAATTCAAATTCAAATTTAAATTTGAATTCGTGCACGCCGTTTCGCGCGCGAACTGTCACACCGAAAGTCTGGCAGCGCCGTTGATATGGCAACGCCGCTCTGGCTAGATCGCTGCGAACAGTTGGCAGCGCTATCAGCTGTTTTGCAGCTGGATCACCCACAACAAATTGAAAATGCAAAACGCGAAAACACTTCTACCACAATGGATCTCGCGTTTTAAGCACGTTTCGATCGCGCGGGCAAGAGCTGTGCATAACCACCGTGCTTTTTTTAATAATTGCCAATTACTCGGCTAATCTCACTCGCTTATTTTTGAAAATTCGCGCAGCGCAACTTTTCCACGTCTATCAAGGCGGGAAATTTTTCTCCAAAAAGCCTGTTGTAGTGTGTGTGTGTGTGTGTGTGTGCGCTGTCGGAAGTGCAACAAAAGCGTAAACTATTTTTTAACTAAAAACAAAATATATATTCGCTATGGCTGAAGAATCGAATTGCGCAGAATTTGGGCAAATTTGAAGCGTCAATTAATGACGCAGAATCCGTTGCCGAATGACTTCGACAGCGTTGCATGCCCCAGTGCAACAGTGTGCATGTGTGTGTGTGTGTGTGTGTTTGGCAGCAACGGAAATGACAGTGCTGCAACGCTGCAGGAAGCAATAACCGAATTCAGTTACGTTGCACGGAAATGACACACGGCACGGGGCCAGATGGGAATGTTGGGAGATAGAGAGAGAGAGAGAGCGAGAGGGAGAAAGTGATGGTGGACAGGTGGTCTTGCCCTCTCTCTCCGCTTCCCTCTCTTTATTTCACCGTGTGTATGCATGGTAACTCACATGCAAAATTGGAACACATTCGCTGATTCGTTGCTTTAAAGTGAAAATCAATGTTTTCCACTTTATATTACTGCCGCTGATTCATACTGATATAGTAATTTTATAGTTTCCTTATGGTTGGAAGATCAGAAATCAAATAAACCTCCCCAATAAATCAAACACTCTGCACTTGAATTTTACAATTTATTTATTTACTTGTTTTTCATCATAATTTGCTCGTATATTTACTGGTTTTCCTCACACATATACATATGTGTATATATATATAATGTATATATAAGTACTTGAGTCTAAGTTGTTTACCTTCGAATTAATTCCACTTTTTGGTTGTTCTTCGTTCCTATTCATTTAGTTTAGATTTATTTGTTTTCCGGCATTCGCAAGTAAATGCTGATTTATATAATTCACTTGTATAATTATACAATAATATGTATATGCAGTGAGTGTGTTATGTATACATATATAGTTTCTGGGTTCTCTTTTTTTCACACAATTAATAATAAATTATATTTATAATTAATTACAATAAATTGCATAACAAAATTGATTTGACTCGCATTTAAGTTGCCGCTTGATGTTCGTTAATATCAATTATTTATGTTTAATACAATAATTTTGGTATTGTATGGTTATAGGTTTTGTTTGATGTTGTTCTTTCTCTCCTTGTATACAAATATAAAACAATGCAAATTAATATTAATATTAATTTCCTTTCAATTTTTTGCCTTCTCTTAACAAACACAGTTAGTTCCGGTTAATTTTAATTTTTGTCAAATATGTCAGAGTTTTAATACACTTGCATAGAGTATTTAAAATTAAAGTAACAAGATTTCGGATACACGTATCTCATGTAATATAATATTTCCTGAAATATTTATTATTGAAATTAAGAATAGTATCAAATCATTTAAAGACATTTTTTTAAAACCAATAGCTCATAGACGACAGGACGAGGTATAATAATCTCTTTTCTTTGTGTTTTTTTTTTTTTTTTTTGGTTTTTAGTTATGTAATTTGTGTGCAAAGTTTGCACCCATTTGAGAACTTGTTTGTTAGGCTTGCGGTCGATTTTAAATACATAAAAAAATGTTCGCAATTTTGTTTCTTTTGTTGAACTATTTAAAAAAAAGTTCTATATTAAGTTGTATATGTAAATTGTAAGATTTTTTACTGGTTGTGATAATTACGATTTTAATTGGTTTGCTTTCATTATTAACTATCCGTTTGTTGTTGTTGTTGCTAAGTACAATGCCTGCTAATATATCTGCTCTTGTATGATAAAAATTATGCAAATATGTTTGGTTTTTTTTATTGTTTTTTTGTTTTGTTTTTTTTTTTTTACATAGTTAAGGTTTATGTTTGTATTGACTGTCAAAATGTTTAGCAAGTTAATTTCCAGTGTGACTTATAAAATACATATGTATGCTTGTATTCGTATTAAGTTTTTATTTTATAACAATTACTATCATTTTGTTGTGTTTGCTTTCATTACGTTAAGAAATTCGTTATTCATTTGCTTTAAACAATTTTACATTAAAAGTTAATAGATTTTTTCCATAGGTTTCTTAATATTTTTTTTTACAGAAGCTCATTCCGTTTGTCACTCGCTCAGAAAAAGTATATAAATAACACAGCCCCACAAAATTTTTTTTTTGTCATGATCTGGGCATGCGGCATATGCAGTTATATGTATTTTGGGTCGCTGAATCCGAATCCAGGGTCGAAATTGCGTCATCACGTCTGGATTTCGACATAACCTCACAAAACTGAAAAATTTTAAAATTTCCCCAAAAAGATATAGAATCATGATCTGGTCATGCGATATATGTTTTCTCATGTATTTTGACTTTCTAAATCCGATTCTTCAATCAAAATGTCTCCTGTACGTCTAAGTTTCGACTTAACCTCAAAAAACATGAAAAATCTTTAAAGCGCCAAAAAATAATGGGGGTCATGACCTGGTCATGTGATATATGTTTTCATACGTTTTTGGACCTCCTTAATCCGAATCTGAAGTCAAAATATTTTCAGGACGTATACTTTTCGACATAACCTAAAAATTTTTTCAAAAATTTTTCAAAAACTGGGTTTTTGGTTTTAAAACTAAGTTTTTTAATGTAATTAATGTAGGTTTTCAAAATAAACAATGTTTTCATTCTAAAATACCACTTTAAATACTCTTTCAACGGCTTTTGCAATAAGCCTTTTTAAGGTGTCATTGTTTCTCCTGTAATTTTTTTTCTAATGCATGTATATTTTAGGTTAGTCCATGCATGATCATAAAAAATATTTTATCTGAATCCAGAACAAAAAAACCCAGTTTTTGAAAAATTTTTGAAAAAATTTTTAGGTTATGTCGAAAAGTATACGTCCTGAAAATATTTTGACTTCAGATTCGGATTAAGGAGGTCCAAAAACGTATGAAAACATATATCACATGACCAGGTCATGACCCCCATTATTTTTTGGCGCTTTAAAGATTTTTCATGTTTTTTGAGGTTAAGTCGAAACTTAGACGTGCAGGAGACATTTTGATTGAAGAATCGGATTTAGAAAGTCAAAATACATGAGAAAACATATATCGCATGACCAGATCATGATTCTATATCTTTTTGGGAAAATTTTAAAATTTTTCAGTTTTGTGAGGTTATGTCGAAATCTAGACGTGATGACGTAATTCCGACCCCGGATTCGGATTCAGCGACCCAAAATACATATAACTGCATATGCCGCATGCCCAGATCATGACAAAAAAAAAATTTTGTGGGGCTGTGTAATCGTATAAAGTTTACCAAAATGCACTGGGGTAACTCTTGGGGCTCCACCTTACTTCTTGGCCTCCTCCAGAGCGCCAGTTTTCTTGTTCTTTTTGACCTGTGCATACAACGAGGCAGCCTTATAATTGATGGGCCCATAGTGCTGACTCTCGAGATCGGCATAGATGAATTCATCATCGAAACTTGCAGCATTCAGTGGCTAAACAATATTCATTGTGGAAATCATAATGAAAATCAATATAAAATGTGAAAGTAGGGATAATTCTTTCGGGAAATACCATGCCAGAAATACATTGGTTAGAAAGCATATTAATAATCTATAACGCCTGTCGTTTATATGTGGTTTAAGTTCATATTCGTATCAGTTAAAGGCAAATGATTTGGATGAAAATTGTGAAATTTTAAGAAAAGTGTGCACTAGGATAGCATATTGAACGATTTTAAGAATCGCGAGATGGTCTCCCTCTCTCTAGACAGCACAACGACAGTTGAAATAAATTATTAACATTTATTGATAGGATTAAATTAGAGTAAATAATACAGAAACGAAACGAATACCATAAGAGATTTACCTTGGCTTTGCTTTCTTTATTTGTGACATGAAACATTTAGCTGGGCATTTTTAGTGGAAAGTTATACAAAAAGAATTTAGAATATATAGGTATTGCTGCCTTTGTATGGATCCTCAAAATCGGACACATGCTATAAGAAATTAATTTGCAAAATTTTAGAACACACTTTGAGAAAAAAAAGAAACGATGATCGATTGTAAAATTGAGAGAATTGGGTTAGCATGTCGGATGGTTTGATGTCTGATGTTATGAGTTATCGTATACGATATAAATTTGCATTCGTATCGAATGACTTTGCTCAAGTGAATTTCGAAGAATGTTCTTTGAATGTAGCTTTGGTCTTCGCTTTAGCATTAATACTAGAATAAATACGGTATAAATAAAAGGTAGAGCTAATGGAACTCTAAGTCGTTTGCTTGGCGTCTGTTTGGTTTTGGTTTCCTAATTAAATAGATTACATAAACTAAATTTAATTCCAACTCGGTTGCTATATACAAAATACAGAAATCGTCCCTTCTCTCATGTACATACATACATCTCTAAATTTGTAATGTTCCACGGTTTAATGTACACAAAACTACTTCAAACTTAACACACATACAGTCAGAGTTTGCTTAGGCTAATACTTAATGAATACTCTAAGGATAGTATATATAATATAATTATAATTATTATGGGAATGAATCGCTTGTGCAGCTTGGGAATGTGTTAAGTGTAATGCGGGGGTTGATTTACTTTAATTGTTGACGAATTAGTAATAAATATTTATTCATTTATGTTAGCTAATAATTTATTTTTCATTCCGACTCTCTATATACACTAACAAAATGTGCCGACAATGATTCAACACCTTTCATGAATACCTATTCTATTCGATTTCTTCATATTGGTTGCATTTCGGGCTGCTTTAGAGGCCACAAAAGTGTTCTTATCTTATTGTTATTTAATATGATATATAAATAATGCAGAAATGAAGTTGAAAGAGTACTTGAAATGACTGTCGTATTACTCTAACTGCCCTCTTTCTTCTTCTCTCTATCTCGATTCGATGATATTCTATAAGCTATTGTACATACATAAGTATAATCGTATTGGTAGTGGAGTGTACCAAACTGACAACTCCGCTTATAAGCTATAATTACGCTATGTATAAATACTATCTGTCACTTTCCATCTCTTCCATTTCATTCCATTCTTCGTTCTTTTCCGTTTCCGTTTCTTAAAGTCACCTCGTTTAATTACTAAATACCTTGTATGCGTCGTTTAGGCCTGTCTGGTGACTAAATGTGCACCTCGCGATAGCTTTGAGTCATGAAGTATCGCAATGCACCCGCAGTTGCAGCTGCGATGGCAGCATTGCTGCTGTGCGCGGGTGTTGAGGGGGGAGCTGTGACATTGTGGGCCGCCTCATTGACTCCATCATCATCATCAACATCATCGTCATGGGCAGCATGGGCAACGTTATCATTGTCATCCACTACGTACTCCTCCTCACAAAAAGAATAACCCAAATCCTCCTCCTCCTCCTCCTCCTCGTCCTGCTCCTCCTCGTTATCGTTTTCGACTGCAGTTGCTGTTGGTTCGCTTTGTTGCTTGCTGCTTGGTCGTGTAAACATAAAGTCCGGATGCGTTTTGGTTAACACCTCTAATGCCTCCAATGAGGCGGCGGGATTTAGCTGACCCGCCGATGGTTGCAGCTGTAGTAGCTGCGCCTGCTGCTGTTGGTCCTGCTGCTGCTGCTGCTGATGCTCATAGTGTTGCTGATGTGTCTGATTCTCTTTGCGTTTTTCATAATCAGCCAACGCGGTCGGTGTTGCAGGTGTGGGCGATATTGGCTTAAAGGCATGCTGCTCACTTAGCGCCAATGGACGATAGATGAGTGGCCCCTGCAGTTGCTGCTGCTGCTGCAGTTGCTCGCGCTCCAATTGCTGCTGTTGCAGTTGGCGGCGCAGCTGCTGTAATTTGCCATTGGCCGTCTGCGTTGTCTGGAAGTGGAAGGTGTGATGTTTACGCAGTGGCAAACGCATGGGGCGACGCACTACCAAACAATCGTAGGCGCCGGCAAGGCTGGGTTGGGTCATGGGCGTGGCACTTGGCATGGGCGGTACATATCTTAAATTCTGATTGCAGTCAGTGGCAGAGGCAGCAGTTAATCGACTCGCCTGCAGCAGCAATTCATTTGGCATTAGCATTTGTTGTTGATGATTGCCCCGCCCCCCATTCCTAAGCCCATTGTTGCCGTTGCCAATTTGTTGCTCTGACGCTGTCGCTGATGAAGTTGCTGCTGCTGTTGCTGTCGCGGCTTCTGCGCCGTCGTCGACGTTGTTGTTGTTGGCATTAGGGGCTTGGCCATTGCCGGCATAATACCGTTTGATATGTGCGTAGGGGTCGCTGATGGTCTGTCGTCGTAGCTTCTTGTTGCAGGCGATGCTATTATTGTTGTTGCTGTTGCTGCTGCTGCTGCTGTTGTTGCCTTGCCGTTTAAGTGCTAAAAATGGATTAGTTGGCAGCAATTGCATTTGCTGTGGTTAGTTTCAAGTGGTCGCATTTCATCGAGGCCATTTTGGGCGCATGCAGTAGCAATGTGTTGTTGTTGTGAGTAATTGCAGCAGTTTTAGTTGGTGATGTTGGTGTTGTAGCCAGCAAAATCATAAATTTGGTTAAATTCGCATAAAGCAAAAGTGACATGTGAAAGAAAGAAACATAAACGAAATAATTAAAAATAAATTCACTAAATTAATAAACTAAAATTGCACTTTTCCAAACACTCTTCATTGAATATGCAAAATATAAATTTAATAAGTTTTCCGATTGAATAATTATTAAAAAATTGATAGAGATTCTAATACCATTTTATAATTTGAGATTCATTTTGAAATTTAGCAAAAATTAAATTAAAGAAATAGATTTTTCAACAACTCAAAAGCTTGAACCTTTCTCATAGATCCTTAAACTTGATATGGAAAGCAAAACATAAACTTAAATCGAGTATGAGTTGCGTGCAGCTTGAAGCAATTGCCGCGAGTAATTGAGTTGCCTGACCCGCCCACCCCTTCCATTCCCCTCCAGCCACCATCAAAATCTAAACCAATCAATACGCACCTCATGTGGACCCACGCGATGTGGCAGCTGCTGCTGCTGCAGCGTTACTGCTGCTGCTGCTGCTGCCAAGGGCTTTCCCTTGTTGCTTCGACTGGCACTGGCAGCACTCAGGCTGCTTGCCACCGACAACATGGAGGCAGAGTGACCGGACTGATGTCCCAGCTGGTACTGTTCGTAATCCTCGGGCGTTGTGATTTCCGGCGTAGGCTGCTTCTGATGATGCTGTTGCTGGGGATGGCGATTGCAGCGAGTGCTGACCGTGCCGGTGCCGCTGCTGTATAGTGAATTGCAGGAGCTGAGCGAGGTGGGATCTGTGACGGGCGCCGACGAGCCGGACTCATAGGACGAATTAATATTGTGTGCAGGTGAACCGGCACGTGCCGTTTGCAACTGTTGCTGTTGCTGTTGCTGCTGTCCCTCAACGTTCATATAGACGGGCTTGCGACCGAGATTAAGGCCCGCGGCTGATGTCTTATGTGCCTTGGGCGCCCGCTGTTGCCCCAGGGCTGGCAACTGTGACTCGTACGAGCTATTCGATATGCCCGAATCGCTGCGATAAATGCTTAGGCGCTCTGGCTCCATCAGCTGAAAGTCTGCACCGACATCAGCCTTTTGCTGGTGCTGGCGATGGTGATGTTTCTTCTTATGGCTCGCCGTGACGACGACAGCAGCAGAGCCAGCGGCAGTACCGCTGCCACTGCCACCCTGTGATGGCTGCGTATGCAGCTGCACTGTGGCCAAATTGACATTTTGCTTTAGATTCAAATTCAGACTGTGATTGGGATTCATTGAATGACTGTGACTGTGACTGTGGCTGTTGCCGTGACTGCTGTTGCTGCCGTCGCCGCCCATTTGCATATCGTGATCGCTGCGATCACCACCGCTGCCGCTGCCGCCGCCGCTGCACTTGTCCGCCACGTTCTCATAGACGGGCGGATCGTACAGGCGCATGATGGGCTTGCCGTTGGATTCAATATCGCCATGGCTACCGCCAGCAAAGGAATGATGCCGCTTGCACGATGCAGTTGTCGTTGCTGCTGCTGCTGCTGAGGGTGTCGTTGCCAGCGAAGCATTTAAATTGTATGAGGGCTTCTTCAGTTTGTTTCCGCCACCATGTGGGAACTTTAGCGAATAGAATTTCTTATCCATGTCCATGCGTTCTAGCAGACTGCCGGCTTTGCCCCGTTTGCCACGCTGCATGCTACCGAGCAGCTCCTCGCCGGCTGCGTCGTATTTCTTAAAGTTGCTGGCGGCAAGAAAGGGATTCGTATTGAGCAGAGCCGAGGTGGGCGCCGGTGGAGGTGGAGGCACACGCTCCACCACAGCGTATGTGGGCTGATAATCGTGCTCGATGGCATTCAACAGTTGAGCATTAGAGGCCGAGTTGGTGTGGAACTTTTGCGACTGTTGCTGCTGTTGTTGCTGCGACTGATGCTGCTGCTGCTGCGAGTGTTGCTGATGCTGCTGATGATGATGTTGCTGATAATATTCGGTGTAGCTCTTGGGAAAACAATTGCTGAGATTATATTGAATTTGATCGGAGCCGGTCTCAAGTTGATCCATGCTGCGATTATGTGGTGCTGTCAGAGAAGGCGGGGCTGTGCAGCCACGCCCGTACTGCAAAGTGTTGAACTGTTGCTGCTGTTGTTGCTGATGTTGCTGTTGGTGATGTTGTTGCTGTTGCTGTTGCTGGTCGTAGTAGTGTTGCTGCTGCTGTTGAGGATGCAGAGTCTGGTGATGTTGTTGCTGCTGCTGCAGGTTGCTCATGGGTTGACCAATATTTCCATTTAGTCTCTTGGGTCGTGGAGCGACGCGCACCACATTTGTGTTGTTATTAAAATTTGTAGGTGTAGTAGAGAACTGCGGATGCGTAAGCGAATGCGGAAGTGTATACGAAGGCGGATACATGCATTGGAATCAATTCAGCATAGCATTCGGTTAGCGTGAAAAAGTTAGAGAAAGAACATTTGATTAGTTGTTGCTGTTGCTGGGCAAAATGTTGCTGCATTTGATTAAAGATTTTAGTTTCGGTTAGTTTGGGGTGGTAATTTCAAACGGTTGTGTGTAAGATTGGAACTAAGTAGCGAACAACATAGATGGGAATTCGTTGAGAGAGGAAGATATACAGAGTTGAGTTTCAGTGTGTGTTCTGTGATTCCGAAATGTTGTGATAAATATGCGAGCTTAATGAGAATTTTATGATAACAGCTGAAAGACAAACAATTCTATTTTATATATATGTCATTTTTTTCAAATAAATTATATACTATTTACAATTCAATTTAAATTCTCAAATCGAATTGTTTATAATTTTTTATTCATTGCTGTCTTTTATCTCAAACTGTTCGCTCATAAATATTCCCGTTTTTGCTGGCATATTTGCTATAGTCAGGTGAGTAAATAATCGATTCAATTAAATGAAAATAAACGAATACATGGGAAACTTACAAGCTACACATTACAAGCTACGCTCGTACAATACTAATACACACACACGCAACCAAAATAGATTAAATGTCAATTCAGTTTACAAACTCAGGTCTTAAAATAATGTATTCTAAAAATAAAGTAACCAAAGGCATAATGTTTAAAGAAAAAAGAGAGGGAGAGATAAATAAAAGGCAACAAAATTCACTTGTAACAAATTACATTTCGTTTTCATTTCGTTATATTATTTCCGGCTTTTCTCAATAATATTCTTGATTTTTCGGATATTGATGTTGTTGTGGAAAAATAAGGCAAAGAAAAGAGCATATAAGTGCAAAAATGAAATAACGACAAATAAATGATGAATGAGACATCATTAGGACATGAATGGCAAAAGCGAAGAGCTTAAGAGTAAGTTAGGTTAGGTACGAATACGACTCGTAGACACCTTTACATATGTAGAATACTTATTATCTGGTAAATTAAAGATCAACTTAAGATAAATGTAGCATAACACTAAGATAATTATAAAGAGAGTGACAAAGACAGGTATATACATATACATAGACAAGAGGCAATGTACGGAGATAAAGCTTGGACTTATACTACAACGATTAGGAGAATCATAGGCGATATTAGCAATGTGTTCGAAAGATAGTGTACGGGTGTGCGATTGTGAGTGTTGTGCAGTGAGTGAATGAATGATTGAGAGTGTGTTAAATAAATACTTGAGGTTGATAACAATTCTAGTTATGTATGTAGAAAAGAACACAAATATCAACTGTACCTTGTTAGGTGCCGTTTGCAGACCATGAAACGGTAGATTCTCATACTCGCCAGGTTCCGTCAATGGATCCCCCAGTGATGATGACTTGTCGTGTACTATATAGTATACGTATACGGATCGGTTGATTTGGCGATTAGCGTTGGGTATTTTTTTTTTTTTTTTTTCGTAACAATTCAGGTGTTTAATTTGTTTTATTTGATTTGTTTTGTTTGTTTTTGTTTTTTCCGAGGAGCAAATCAGAGGGAAAGTAAACAAAAATAATTGGGAAAAGAAGAAGAGAAAATTGAATTAGTCAATTATAAAATCAAAATCATATTTAGACTAAAAATAATTACACTAAAATTAAAGTAAAATATCTTTGTTTTTCACCTAAGCTAAAATGTGTCTTTTATCGTTGTGTGACAAAATCGAAAGCCTAAAGAAATTGTTCATATATATAGTAATTTAAGTTTTATTTTTTGGTTTTAATTTTTTAATTGTTTAATTAACATTTTTTTAAATCATGCAAAAAATAGAACAAGAAACGAGACAATCCACAAGCATTCACAACATTTAAATTGGTATAGAACAAGTGCAAGCAAAATAAATTAATAAATCATGAATATTTTAATGAATGCATAAATACATCGAAAATTGAACTATGGACAAGTTGTTGATTGCGTTGAGCTGTTGCCCACTGTCTCAATCCTTTTATATAGAGCGATTGAGGAAATGGAGCAGTTTTTGTGATTTTTTGATATTGCTTACTTGATTGATTGTGATTATATGAGGACCTCGACGTTTGACTTATTATAGTAAATTACTTACAGCGATAGTTTTAGGTACAAAGAGATATAGATTAGGAAAATGAGGATAGAGTCGGTATTATGTACATGTATGTATACGGATTGTTGTGTGTATTATGATATGATCATGTGAATGGTGGGGATATGTTCTTATGCTGCTTTTTGAATTTCACTTTATTCTTTTATTAGAGTAAAATATTAAACTTTTGCTTGAAATCTCTAAACTCATCCCAAAAGCCAATAATAATTCTTGAAAAAGCAATTCAGCATTTTCAATTAACTTTTTCCCTCATAAATTTCCATAACTTAAGCTCGATCTATTTTATGAGAAATATTCATGTATTTGGGGAGATGTTTGCAGCGTATACGCAAGTCACCGTTGCCTAATAACTGCGTACTGGCAAAATCATATAGAGAAAAGTCACGTTGGGATATACGGAAAATACTGCAGACTTGTGCATAGGAAACATATGTATTAATATAGCACAGCCTACGAGGCATGAAATTCAATTGGAAAACGTAATCAATGTAAATGATTTATGAGTTCACTATGAGTGGGCCAGCGAGTGGGAGTGAATGAATGAGTGGATGAGTATGAATATGAGCTACATGAGAGATGACTTGTGTGTTCTTCTTACTTTGGACGCGTTCGACTTGGCTGGGTGAGACCATAACGGTGCGTTTGAGCAGCGGCGGCAGGCTGCCAGTGTTGCTGAGGGATATTTTGCTGTTGCTGTTGCTGCTGCTGCTGGATGATAGCTGCTGTCCAGGGCCACGTCGCAACGGCAGTGTGGGTGGCGGTGGACGCGGTGGTGGTGTGGGGCACTTGAGTATGCCGCGTTGTGGCTGCGTTTGCTCCAAGCCAGGCCCAACGCGGGCTGTTGCTGCTGCTGCGGGTAATGTTGCCGACTCTGCCGCCGTTGCTGTCGCTGTTGCTGTTGCTGTTGCCGGGGTGTCTGGTGGCGGTGTCTTGTCTAATGAAGGCGCTTGAAATGTCACAGAGGCATGTGATCGGACACTGCTGGGACTGGCCAGTGCTGTTGCTGTTGTCGCTATCGTTGTTGTAGTTGTTGTTGTTGAGGTTGAATTAGTTGCACTTGCTGCGGGCGTCTTTTTGTACGTGACTAGCGATACGTGAAGTTGTGTGAGTGTGAGTGAGTGCAAATGTTCAATATGCGTTGCGATGCGTTGCGACAAAACAAAAAGCAAGTGATAAACGTAAAATGAAAGAAAACAGAATGAAAATCATAAGTTAATTGCTGTCCCAAGTGTTGCATTTATTTTGCATTTATTACCACTGCCACTGCAACGTATGCCCTTCAGGCGATGCTGTGCTGCAAAAGGAGATTCATTCTGGCCGCCACGCCCACCAGCGCGCCAAAAGGTCTGCAGCAGACCCACATGACTGCGCTGACTGTCTCGTGTGCCATCATCCCGTGCCTCGGCTCGTTTTGCCCGGCGAAATACAAAGTTGAAGATGCGCTGCATGTTGCTTGGTGCAGCAGTTGCTGCAGTTGTCGACGAGGTTGCTGTTGCTGATGCTGTAGTTGCTGCTGGCAACTCGTTGTTCAGGCAGGCTGTCTCAGCTGCTACTGCCGCATCTGTGGCATCTGTCGATGGCAAGTCAATGTCAATCGGATTAGTCTTCATTAGCCTGCGCTTGGCTGCAGCAGCAGCTGCTGTTGCAATCGCTGAAGTTGCTGCTGTAGCTGTTGCTGATGCTGCTCCTGCTGTTGGTTCGGTTACCGTCACCTCGGTTAGCATAGTGCTGTTTGAGTTAGTTTGGCTATCATTCAGCACGGCACTCAGCTGTGCTGACAATTGACTCGCATTCGGATTCGGTTTCAATGTCATACGATTCACGGCGAGATTCTCTTTGGTGTCGCTGCTCACGTGCAACATGACGCCGGGCCGCAGTGGCCAACGTGGCGGCGATTTGGGCACTGTGGCATGTAGTGCGACATTGCGCGCTGTGGGCGGAGGCGTGGCCAGCTCGTTGTTGTTCTCCATTGCGGCAGCCTTTTGTTCCTGTTGCTGCTGCTGCTGCTGCTGTTGCAATTGTTGCAATTGCTGCGGTGGCAGCAGCGTGGACGGCAACAAAGTGGCCTCTGCGGCCCTTGTATCTTGTATGGGCAGGGCCACGCCCACTTGCGGCAACACGGGCTGATATGATAGCACACTGAGCGTATGTGTAAATGGTATACGTTGTTGTTGTTGTTGTTGTGGGGCATTTAGCAAGCGTGTGTTAGGCAAAGCAAGCAACAAACGAATGTTTCAAACAAACAAATACACACACACACACACACACACACATCAATACGAGCAGAGTGTGCATTTGTATAGGTTGTATTGCAAAGTTATAGTTTGTGTGTAGGTGTATGCGTGTTGTTGTTCAATTTATTGTAGATGTTGTTGTTGTAAGGTGCGCACAATTATTTGATTTCATATATGCAACGAAAAACGTAAATTACGTTCGAAAAAAAAGAAATCATAAATTAAATTGTGTTCAATATTAGCAAATCTTACAGTAAGTTTAAGGACTAAGAAGCATGCAAGCTTTAAAATTTAAAAATTGTATTTAGAGTTTTAATTTAATAATTTAGTAAATAGCAGAATGGTAATATTGCAGTAATTCTTGCTTGAAAGTCTCACATAATGTGTATATTGCCTATCAAACTGAATATTGCCTTTTAAATTTTGCCTGCATGTCCAAGTGAGATCGATAGCTAAATCAGAGCTACGTCATTAAGTCGGCCATAATTAAATTTCACTCACTGCAGTGTAAGTACTATATTTGTCTCGCTCTCTCATTCACTCACTCGATCAGGTTTCATAAATAACTATCGTTAGAGCAGTTTGTCTAATGGCCGCTCGTATGCTGAGTTTGCATGGTTGCCACACAGCATGCTATCCCACTCACTCCTACGGTGGATCGCAGCTGTCTCGTGAGAGAGTCATGCGAGAGAACTTATGTGAGAGCAAAATCAGTTATGGCGTCAACTGAGCTGAGCTAATTGCTGCTGCCGTAGTAGGCAGACGAGCAAAGAGAGTGAGTGAGAGTAAGCGAGAGACAGCGATGCCAGTGAGCGTTAGAATATATCGACATGATTGAAAAAGCAAGCGGCCATTAAATTAGAATGCAACCAATGAAAATGCAGATAAATATAATTAAGTTGATGAGTGAATTGAGTAGAAAAAACTAATATGAGTGAATTAATAATGTTGTGCATTTTGTAAATCTCTCGACTAACAAGACTTTCAAGCTAAATCAGCTTGCAAATAATGATTTGTATTAACAAATTTTTTACTTTTACTATGAAGAATTTTGAACAAATTACTGGACACTGCATTTTACCCATGAGGGAATAATAGCACTTACCTTTGGTTGGCGCTTATGGATACTTCCGTATGATCTTTACCATGTGAATTTAAATCAAATGAGATTTTGTTGTCGTTGTTTTTGTTGTTGAGAATGCAAGTGTGAGCGAGTTTGTGTATTTTATTGTTATTTTTTGTTGTTGTGGCAGATGTGAAGAGTTTTTGGCGCATTTTTATTTTAGCATTGAAAGCAGCGTATGTGTTATTGTTGTTGTTGGAGTAGTAGATGTAGTTGTTGTAGTTGTTGTAGTTGTAGTAGTTGTTGTTACAGCGAGCAATAAATAATTGAAGCGGCATAGAAACAACAATATATATTTATATATATATATAGAGAATATACATGTGTATGTGTGAGTGTGTCAGATGGATATTAAGAGCAAAAAGGCAAGCGAAATTAATTAAAAATGTTGCAGGCAATGCATAAAAAATAGTATATAACAACGTCATTTATTTTGTTGTTATTGTTGTTTGTCGTAGTTGTTTGTGGTTGTTAATTAGTTGTAGATATTTTTTGTTATTGTTGTGGTATTGTAATTAATGTTAGCATTCCATTTTGTTTGTTTATTTTATTAATTTTTTTTTTAATTGCATTATGTGAGTATTGATGAGCCATGGACGAGTTTGTTGTTGTTGTGGTGTATGTTGTTGTTGAAGCATTTAACATTGATGAAAGAGCCAAGTAAAATTGTTGTTCACACACAGAAATTGCATTCAAAAGCATAAAATAATTGAAAAAAAAGGGAAATAAAAAATGAGTAAAATACATAATTATTTTTTTTTGTACATTATCAACAATTTGCATTGAGTTTTTGCCACTTTTGACAGTCTTTTTTTGCAGGATATATTTTTGTTTTTAAAAGCCAATTTTTTTGTTCAATGTAAACATAAGCGAATATAAGGTGCGTACAGGGTGCCTGTTTAAAGTCAATGCAATTCCGCACATTTGCATTTTGTTTGAACGGTTTTTATATTATTTATAGAGAACACCCTGTATGCACGCAAATAAAATTAAAATAAAATGCAATTTACGAGCAAAAACTTATAATACTCATAAGCACAGTAAAAAAGCTTAAAATCAGTAATTAAAACGGACGCGAAAAAAAATAAATCGCGACCTATTTAATGGGCCATTTGAACTGCATTCGATCGGGGGTAAATAGCGTGTAATTTGCTGGCCTTAAATACATAGAAATAAATTGTAAAGTCGGGTAGGCTTAGTCTACATTAGCATAAACGGAAATGGGGAAACTGGGCATGCTCTCAGACTTCATCGCATTCATTTTTTCTTTGTTTCTTCATGCATCGGCAAATTTTCAGTAAAAAGGAACTCTTAAGAAATTATACCAAATATCTGAGCAAATTTCGGATGTGTGGGGACGGTTAGGTTAAACTTAAACTCATTTTGAAGACTCTGTTGTTCTTGGTTGGGGTGATTGTTGTTGTTGATTTCTGATTCAGTTCATAATGCCTAAAACTATGCTAAGGGGGCGGATTACAGGGGGAGGGTCAATTTCATAACATGCCCGAAATGAGCGTTTGCTGTCATGTTGCGGCTATTGTTCAGACTGTTCTGCTTGCTGTTGTTCTGATTACTATTGTTGTTGTTGGTGTTGATGATGTTGTTGTTGTACTCACATTTATCCTGACGCCGACGGCGACGGCATATGCAAATAATTATGCAACAAATAATGATGACGGCCAACAATAGGGCCAATATGGCGGCCACCAGAATAATGAGCGTCGTTTTGTCCCAGCGCTGCCACCAGGCCAATTGTTCTGCAAATAGAGAAGGATAGACAAGAGGGAAAAAGAGAGAGAGAGAGAGAGACAGAGTGGGAAAGGGGGAAGAAAAGAGATCAGCATTAATATTAATGGTATATGGTATTTATGGTATATACAGAGTACTGTAGTTTGTAGCGCGAGCAAACTGAAAAAACAAAGAGTTCTTGCTGGGGCTGTGGGTCACAAAAAATACATGCAATTCTTTAGAACTGACAGAGCAGCTAAGCCCAGTATCTGCCTACTTAGCCGCTTGACTGACTGACTGACTGGCTGACTGACTGACTTAGTGCAGTCTCCTGCTGCAGTTGCTGCCTTGTCAGGCAACTTTAATTTATCAACTTGTCACATGGTTTTGCCAGCAGCAGCAGCAAATGCATTTCATGTTTTACTTACAGAACTTCCCTTGCATTTACCGACTGCCCTGTAGCCCCCCTCTCACGACAAAGGCGGCCCTGCTGCTGCTGTCCTGTCACGCCCACGTAATATGCCATTGTCTTATGAAACCGTGCTAGGAGCAGCAGCTGCAGCTGGAGCCGTAACTGGAGCTGGAGCTGGAGCAGCATCCTTCACGCGGTGCTCGTCTCTCATTGTTTTCCATATTTGCTATAATTCAGCTGTTTATCATCCAAACAAATGAATTGTCTTTGCCAGCAGCGCACACACACGCAGTTTCCCCTTCGCTCTCTACCCCGCTCTCGCCTCGCACTCTCTCCCTCTCTATCTCTCTCATTGTTTGGCTGTGTGTGTGTGCTTTTGTTCCATGGCAGCGTTTATCTCTCTCGGTTTGCGGTTGTATTTGTTTTTGTGAGTGTATTCGCATATGTTATGAGCTATTCATTTTGGCATCGTGCGGATTCGCGTGTCAACAACATTTAGCAGTCAGCGACCACACGCCCTGCTCCTCCTCCTCCACAGCCACGCCCTTGCTGCCACCGCCTATCTACTTCCCATCTTATGCAATTAAACAAGCGACAAATGAAAAATGGCGGCTTTTAGTTTTAGTTTGCTGTGTAAGTGTCTGTCTCTGTCTTTGCGTGTGTGTGTAAACGGGCATGTGAGTGTGTGTGTGTGTGTGTACACTCTATCTGCTTATGCGGATTAGTGTGGGAATGTGGCACAGCAGCGGCATTTCATTTGTATAGCAACTGCGGCTTAGTCAGCAGCCTCAACCTACTACGGCAATTGCATTATTTAAAGCATGACAATCGAACTAATAGCGCCATCTATTGTTGCATTTAATGTAAGTATCAGCCGTTGGGAATTTAAACTATGCTATATGTGTATCATAGCTCAGTGTCAACTGTTCGACTGTGAGAGCAGCAATCGCCATGTAGACTCAACGAGCAAACGCAGCTCTCCCTCCCGCTCTCGCGCATCAAAGTTGCATACTGTATTACAGCTTCGTCAACTGTTCTACTGTAGGCAAACACTCACTCTCGCATGCCAAAGGCCTTACGCACTTGTTAGAGCAGTTGCTGTTCTGTCTCTGACTCAACGATGAAACACATCGCTCTCCCACTCACACCTTCGTCAAATGTGCGACTGTAGGCAAGTGGGAGAGCAGCCAACCGCAGTTAAGCTCAAACGCTCTCTTGATCGCGGCTCCCATATTGTTTTTCGTGAGAGTAAATTTTGTTCATGCGTATAGCAGCCAATATGTGAGAGAGTAGGCTAGCAATTGAGTCACTTATCTGAGAGGGGCGCTCTCACTGAGCTGAATGTTATTTCGATAAGAATGTACGAATTTATTGTGTCAGTATTTTTGTGTGTCTGTTTGCCGTAATTGCAATAATTGAGTTAATTATATATTCATTTATACAAATTTAATGTAATAACTGAGCATTAATTGAGTTAAAATTAAAGCATGCGTCTACTTACTTTTTGGTCGCACTATTTGAAGCGTTTTCGAATCGTTAGTGAGGCATAATAGTTTAAATGAGCATTGCATTGTAAGCAAATGTTGGGAAAAGGGGGAAAATAGCAAATATGATTATCAAATGCAATCAGTTTCTCCAATCTAGCAACGTATCTTAATATTACCACAATAATTGGACGCAAGGGATTTCTCAAACTCAAGTAAATAACAAAAAAGAAATTTGAAACCATAATGAAACATGAACTTTTGTCGGCATTTACCTTGCCACCAAATGAAAAGTGCTGAACCAGCTGTCGATATGTAATAAAGATAAAAAACCAAAGAAATTACGTGAAAATTAAAAATCAAAAATATCAAACACGAAAAGAAAAAGTAATGAATGCCCATGGATCAGAACTTTTGGGTAGATAAACACGCATCATATAAATGACGTCAAAGCTCTAAAATATAAAGTGGGCTATATAAAGAGAAAAATGTTGACGTCATCAGCTGTCAAATTTCAATTTCAATTTCGATTCAATCAATGAAATGAAATAAAAAGTGGCTTAGTAAGTGGACACTGTAAAACTGACGGTGTAACCGCCTTGCCGGTGTCGGAAGAGATGGGGATGGGGGGTTTGGGAAGGACAGGCATTAAAATCGCGAATAGGATTGGCCAAAATAAGGGAATTTGACGGCTTAAGCAGCTGAGGGAAGAAATCACAGCGCATAAAAACGGGAAAAAATACGGGAGAAGACTTAAACTGATTTTTCACGAAACGCAGCACAGAAAAAAGGCAAAAATCAATTTCCGTTGATTGTAATAAAACGTGGCGCATGTTAAAATAGCCAGGTAAGCCAGGGAAGTGTGGAAAATGTAGAGGGAACTGGCGAGGGATGCGATTGGGTTAGCCAGGCGCCAAACAATTCCCTAATTGCCGCAGCCAGCAGACGTGGCCGCCATTTTAGTTTAAAGCGGAAGCAGCTAGCCACCATTTTATGCAAAAAAAAAAAAAAAAAATAGAACAAGAACAAAAAGCGAAAAAAGCTAAAGAAAAAAAAGAAAACCAAAACACCGGAAAGCGGAAACAGATGAAGCAAATATTGACTGTAATCAGCTTCCGTTGCCAGCTTTCCTTCGCCATTGTCGTTTTTTTTTTTTTTATTTTTTTATTCTTTTCTCTCTCTACAGATATTTCATCGCATTGGCATACTCACCGGCAACTTCGATCTCACAAAATGCGCCTGGACCGACAGTGTTGTTGGCCACACAGCGATAAGTCCTGGCAATGGCGTAGTCCTCCTGCAGTATATAATAGCTCTTGTCCTCGAATGTCTTCTTGTCGCCGCTGCCCAAGGACTCGACTGTTTCATTCTCGGCTTTAATTGACCATGAAAAATCGGCCTGTAAAGTGGTTGAAAGTACGAAAAGAGAAATGGCAGGTGAGCATATACACTTGAGTTTAAAACAGCACACACACACGCACACACACACACAAACATATGCAAACCGGTAGCCTTTGCACCCAGTGAAGTGCCGTGTCTACCACATGAGCTTTCCGTTTCATCCTTTTTCCCAACCAACTTTTCCCAGGTTTGCCTTTGGCTTTTCGGTTTGCACTTTGGCAATTCTGGTATTTTTGTTTTGCTACGCTTTGCAATATTTCTTCAGAGTTTGGTTTTGTTTTGGCATTTGCTGAGGCAGCTTTGAAGTTTCGGTTAATGGCCATTCAGGTGGACACGGCCTTTGCAGAAGCGGAGCTGCAAGTGAAGTGCTGGGCACTTGGCTAATAGAAAAGTGATTTGTTTGCTCTTCGGCCTAGTTGGCCCATCCTGCTGATGCCATATTAAGTTAAATGACAGTCTGAATCGGGGCTGAGGCTACTCAGCTGGTATGGCATATATAAATCAGTATTTATGCATTTGATTTTGCTATTCAACTATTTTCTGCAAACGTCTTTAAGCTTTCCGCTTCAACTGCAGTTGCAAAATGTTCAATCTTATGTCGTTGCGTGCGTTCACACAAACTCAATTGAGGCGCACCAGCCCGAGCTGAACTCGCATCAATCTCGCATCTGATTGCATGCTCGGTTATTAAATTTTAACTTTACGCCCGTTGAATAATTTCCAATCAAATAATTACGATCCAGCGAGTTTCCACACACACACACACACACACACTGACACACACACACGCGTTCAGAGCGGGTCGTTTCGCTGTGGTTGCCGCCTGTGCGTGGACATAAATCTTTGCGCCAACCTGCTGGATACCCTCTCAGCCAGCGTCTGCGACACCAACTCCTACTCCGACTTTCACCTTAATCGCCAGCACGCTTTAACTCAAGTAACGGCAAAGCAAATGCAATTGGAAAAAAGTTACTGGGCGCAGGGGGATGGGAATGCGGATGGAGGAGAGGGTCATATAAAAAATACTGCACTGATTTATGCGGCATGGCAAAAAGTGCGAAACTCCAAACTGAAGTTGGGCGAGTCGAGAGTTGGCAGTTTGGCTGCAACTGTAGCCGGCAGGAGATCCGTAGCCGGATCTGTAAGCTCCCCTCCCCACCCACCTTATTCTCGTCTACGGGCAGGGCAAAAGGTAAACTCATAAAATTGAAAATTCTTGCAGCTACCTGCATAAATAAAAAATTCAAAAAAAAGAAAAAAAAAACAAAATAAAAATGAACGAGAAAAAGGAAATCACAAACACAAGCAAAACCCAGTTGGGATGGCATCCGCTGCCCTCTGCCTACCCCTCACAGCGCCCTGCAGTATGCACCACAATTGAAATGCTATCGTTATTGCCATTTCGATGGCCTGCAAGAGCTGTGTGTGTGTGTGTGTGTGTGTGCGTGCAGGGCCGACTAAAGTTTGCCGTTGTTATGAGGGTGTGTGCGCCCTAGCTAAGGGTATGCTGCAGTTATTGGCGTGTTTGTCATACCAAAAATGGTATATGTCATATATTGTGAAAGTATCTGAAGAAAATGCTTTATAATACATTTTAAAATATACTATAGCAATTAATTCCCATGTTTTTTATAAAAAGAATATTTAAAATTATCCAAGATACTACCAAGTTTTCTAATTATGAGCTTCTTGCATTAATATCCGGATTTTTCGCAGTCTGCTTAGCAGCCTAGCCTTGCCTATAGAGCATTTAGACATTTCATCACACTTTTCATTCTCGTCTGCTTTGTTACATTTTTCCCTTTTTCTCTCACGCGTTTTTTTCGCCACCCTCCATCGCTTTCCGGACAACGCCCCCACGTTATGGCAACGCTAACGGTACTCACCTCTTCAGGATTTCCGTATGCTGTGCAAATTAGTGTGTCCTGGTCATCGATCTCGCGTCTCTCGATTTCACAGCGTGGCGTAACTGCCCAAGTGAAATGGCACAGAAACGAGAGACAGTGAGAGGAAGAGAGAAGTAGAAATAGGTGAAAATTAGCCTTTCTAGGGAGGAAAGAGAATATACGATATCGAATTGGATTTATCTACTTACACTGCACATCGATTATGGTTTCTGCTGTGCGATTTCCGTGCTTATTAAAAGCTAGACATCTGTAGACGCCCGTGTCGTTGCGATTGATGGGATCGTTGATAATCAGCGTATTGCCCAGTGTAACAGTCTTGTTTGGGTAATGCCATTCATAGGAAGGTTCTGTGCCGAAAGTGAGCACGTTAATTACGTTGGTAACAGAGCGAGGAGCTGGCAATTCACTTACCTGGATCAGCCTGCGATTTGCAAATCACACGCCCCGGTATATGATGCTCCTGCACATAGACAATGTTCTCCGACACGCTGATGTCTTCGGGTGCGTCTAAAGAGGTCGTAAAGAGGTTAGTAAAGACGAGACAACAACAGCGTATGACACTCGCATAGAGTACTCACATTCAATGCTCAGGTAGGTGGTGCTGTTCACGGTCGGACCCACCGCATTTGCTGTCGAAATGCACATGTATTTCGCATTATCCGATCCGATATCGAATTTTTTATTTGGGAAATTTGACAAGTTGAAGTGCTGTAATCGGTTGTAAAGCAAAATACAACATGAAAATACATGTGTCATTTATGCGAATTGGAGGGAAAATGATGTCGAGATAGAGATAAGCTCGATTCATACAGAGACAGAGATAGACAGAGAGAGATGGACAGAAAGGGAGAAAGAGAATGTTAGACCCAAGAGGGACCCAGCTGGTAAACGATTTGCTTCATTTCAACTTGGATTCGCCATATATGAATCACGGGCTAAATACTATATAGATATCTAGAAACAATAATCTATCTATCTACTAATTGATTTAAATCAATTCCTGCGAAAAATAAAGCCTTATATACGTTTTTCCAAAACGGAAACGATGAGCGACAAAATCAAGGCAATAAACGAGCAATCGAAACGATTTGTTAATCGGGTCAATCTAATAACCCCAGATAATACAAGTCCAGATCAAGGTCTTAAATGCGACTGCCAGTGATTGTCATATCAGCAGAGGTCATTAATCTGGCCCGTGATCAGGGCTATATAAAGCAGACCACAAGCAGCCCATTAAATCATTGTGTATTTGAACGGCAGCATTTAATTTTCGCAAAACTTTTAAGGCAAAATGGAATTCAACTGTGGTCTTCTCAATTTGATCCTGTTGCTTGGTTTACAAGCGCATGTAGTTACTGCCATCTCCGATCAGGTAAGACAAACGATTCTTAAGTGAAATCAGCAATACATTAGAGACAGCATCTTAACTGACCATATTGATCTGTATGTCTCTTGGCAGTCATGTAGTATGTCTTATCAAGTGAATGAAGAGTGCGGGGCTTACGCACACCGAGTAGTAAAGCCAATGATGTCATATTTTGAGATGGTGAATCAAAAGATCGACAAGAATGACGCCATAATCGACAGCAAGACAAACCAGATCAGGCAGCTCCAAGAAAAGCTGACAAATTTTCAATTGGAAACTGATGGCAAGAATGACCAAATTAACAAACTCGAAAAAGAAGTTGCAAGTTGCACATCCAATCATGATTTGATTAAGCAAAAGGAACAATCAAATGAAGAGCTTATACAATTCTTGAAACATCAGGTACAAGATTTAATGAAAACCTTAGAGATAATACCGGGAACACTGTGTGAAAAACAAACTAAGGAGATAGCTCAACTCAGTGACTCCATAAAAAATCAGCTCAGCCTCTTACAAAGCACAAATGAACATCTAAATAATAATATTACGGAACTCAATGGAAGAATCCGCGTAGAAGCTGATAAGACGATCAAGTGTGAACATGATTTAAAGAGTGTAAAAAAGGTCAGTGCTGAAAACGAGGAAAAACTTAATCGAATTGAAGGCGAACTCAAGAAAGCAAATCAAGAAAAAATTGATATAATATCAAGAGAAATCAAGAAGGCGAATGCCAAAGGCTGCATTGCCCGTGATTCTACGGGGGTGTACAATGTGACCATGCGCAACGGTTATACTTTTGAAGTTCTATGTAACTCTGATATCACGGGTCCAGGATGGACTATAATACAACAGAGGATTAAGGGCGGAGTTGACTTCTACAGGAACTGGGAAACCTATCGGAATGGCTTTGGAGATTTCTGGGATGGGGATTTCTTCCTGGGCCTGGAAAAGATCCACAGATTAACCACTGAGCAACCTCACGAGCTCTACATTCACATGGAACGATTCGATGGCAGCACCTTCTACGCCAGATACAATCAGTTCGCCATAGAGGGTGAGGGCCATCAATACAGAGTAACCAAGCTTACTGGATTCTCTGGTAGTAGTGGTGTAACGGACAAGTTGGGCT
This sequence comes from Zaprionus kolodkinae, assembly GCA_018901885.1. NCBI lineage: Eukaryota > Metazoa > Arthropoda > Insecta > Diptera > Drosophilidae > Zaprionus > Zaprionus kolodkinae. The sequence goes on from JAEIFM010000068.1 coordinate 12,978,079, forward strand.
TTATCTTAAATAACAAATTCTCAACTTTTGATCGTGACAATGACATCCTTGAAAACAAGAATTGCGCTGAATATTTTCATAATGGCTGGTGGAGTTCAGATTGTCATAATGCGTAAGTGCCTTTACCTGGATTTGATTTGTGTATATTTAATGGGTAACATTTTTTACAGAAATTTAAATGGTATATACCATGAATCTGCTCTTGAAGATGATCACAAAAGCGTGCATTGGACTTACCATTACAATCTCAAACAAGTGAAGATGATGATCAGGCCGAAAACGGTTTTTAATTAAGTTTTAAAATACTTTCTTCATTTAGTAAATTCAACTTAATTTTCGTCTAAACTTTTCATTACGCAATTAAATACAGTTAAAATACTTATCTTTGAATAAAAATAATAATTTTTTAAAATTTTGAATCTTTTGGAATGATGAGCTGACATAGCACCGATAATCTTTTAGATGATGGCCCTAACTGGACATGCACTTATCAAATGACTTCACTCAATGAACTCTTTCATCCCACTCCCTCTATCTCTCTCTATCTGTCTCTCTCTCTCTCTCTCTCTCTCTCTCTTGCCCGATTTGTTACTTACCAGCACAGAGAGCATGCTCTCGAAGTCACCGGTGGCCGGGGATGCATCCATGTACTTCTCCTTGACAAAGTAGCGCGTATCGTTCTTATCGATGGGCACACCGTCCTTGTGCCAAGCGATCTCGCAGCGTGGCACACACTCGATGCGGCAGGTGAGATTGAATTGGGAGACAGAGTGCAGCACGCCCGTATAGGGTTGCATGTTCCTGATGAAAAATGGCGGAGCATGTACCTCCAAATTGACTGTGGCCATTACACCACTGCCGCCCTCATTGTAAGCATAGCACGAGTAGTTCGTTCGGCTGTCAAGCCCCACCGGCTCGATGGTCCACTCTCTGGTGACAATGTCCTGCAGGGGACCACGACCTCCACGCATCCAACGGTATCTGTTGGGTTGCGAGAGCGTTTGAGCCGAATACATGAATTTGCCCATTTTGCGATAGAGTGCAAAGCGTGGGGATGCCGAAGCAGAGGCGGATGCGGATGCGGACGCGGATGCAGTGGATGAGGATGATGTTGATGTTGATGTGGATGTGGTAAGTGAGTCGAATGAGTTGTCGAATGAGTAGTCGAATGGCTGGCCGCCCGTGTACAGGGTTAAGATTTGTGATTGTGGCGTGTAGGTGGTGAGCGTGAGCAATGTACAGAGGGAATGATTCAGATGCAAATCGATTAGGGCGTGTGTCTCCCTGCTGCTGATTGAGACGGGCAGCCGCGAGAGCGAGTCTAATGCCGATGTGATGTGTGTGGGCGCAAGCAGGTGTTGTTGTTGTTGTTGTTGTTGTTGGGGGTGTTGCTGCTGCTGCTGCTGCTGCTGTTTCAGTTCTTGTTGCTTTTGCAGCAGCAGCGCTTCGATGGCAGCGTCTGCCTCATGCTGTGACAGCGCTTGCACCGTATAGAAGACAATTTGTTGCTCTTCTTGTGTTGCATGCGTATGGTGTGTGTTGTTGTGGTTGTTGTGCTTGTGTTTGGCTACAGACCTATTCGATTCGGGATAACCCGGATCTTCCACGGAGCAGTAGAATATGACACTCTTCTTTTTGATGGCAATCGGGGGGAAGTGCTCGAGCTTGGCAGGTCCAGGTTCGTAGTGCACCTGCAAGGGAGAGAATGTGAGAGAAACACAGAGAAAGCGAGAGAGTAGGTTAGTCAGCTGCTGCGTACAAGTGGGAAAGAGAGAGAGGTCTTTTACCTTTAGCTCCTTGTCTTCGCTGCGTGGTCCCCAGCCGGCGGCATTGTGACCCTCGCAGGAATAATTATAGAAGAAGCCGCGTCCGATGCTCTCCAGCAGCAGCTTGGTGGGTTCAATGTGGCACAGGTCCTCCTAGCATGGAATGGAATGGAGCAAAGCGTTAGCAAGGCAGAGGAGAGAGTATGATTTTCTGGACATGACTTACCCTCGTCTCATCGCAATCGGGCAACTCCTTGAGCAGCGTGGAGTTGGCATACCAGCGCACTTTGGTCAGCACGGCCGGATTGGCGTCCAGAATATTGCAGAACAGGGTGACATTGGATTCATCGCTCTCCTTGACGGGTCCTCCGGGTATCATTTGCACCTCCACAATGGGTACATCTGTAGAAGAAAAAAGGTATGAAGCAGGGTGTACTCTCCATTGCCATCGAGTGAGCACTTACACTGCACATCGAGATCGATTTGCTGCTCGGAGAAGCCTTTTCCAATGGCATTGGACAGTTGGCAGCTGTAGTTGCCGGTGTCCTCCTTGTCCGTGGATTGTATAAGAAGTGCCACATTCTCTGAATTGCCACCTTGATAGCGATCTGTATCGTTGACATTCACCACATCCCCGTTTCGGTACCTGCACAAGATGGGAGAGAGAGGGGAGGTTGCGAAATTAGCTGATGAAATTAGAAACAACGCGTCGTTGCGTGGCATAATTTAAGGCGCTTTTGCTAGTTAGTTGGAGCGCAAGCTGCGCTCATTTATGATGCAACACGCTCCCACACACAGACACACACATGAGAAAGCGGGAGAAGGTTGACAGAGAGAGACAGAGAGGATGAGAGAGAGAGAAAGGCAGATCTGCAGATATAGTATGTAAGCGACTCTGTCGTTGGCTATTTAAAATTTATAGGCACGTTTCATTGTGTTTTTGTTGTCATAACAACTTGCACAATCCCACTCACATTCACACACACAAGCACTGAGAGAGAGAGAGAGATAGAGAGAGAGAGACAGTGAGAGTAAGAGAGAGAGAGAGCAAGCGTATCTGCTTGTGTTGTCATTGAATCTCGGCTACTTTTCAGTCCCTGCCAGAGACACTGCCATACACAAGGACTGCAAAATTATGTCAAATGTTCTTTGTACTATGCCTTGCATTGCTTTACTTATTTACTGTGCTTGTTTATGCATTCTATTCCAGCATGCTTGGCTCTCTCTCTCTCCCTCTCTGTCTGCATAAGCTTCTTTTGCTAACTGTACTCAACTATCGTTCATTTTGCATTTGCATGTTTGACAAGCTTTTTGCTCGACATTCGCAGTCTGTCAGTGGGGGGCAGACTCCGCATGTCCGTCTGGCAGCTCAGACGGGTTTCAAAATCCACTTACGAATGCTCGACAATTGAGAGAGAGTGGGAAGGGGTATGAGATAGAGAGAGAGAGAGAGAGAATGGGATAGGGCAGTGGTGAGTCAATAACTTGAACTCAAAACTTGTATAAGGTCGGCTTCACGAAGAGAAATTGCCAAGAAATAGTACTCTGATTTTCAATGATTTCTCTGAATTTTCTATTTACTATTCCCAGATTCTGTCTTAATAGTCTAGTTCATTCTAAAATTTTGATAACACGCATCACGCCACAACACGCTGATGGGTGCGGCCTCATTTTCATTATCACTTGATTAGCCACAAAATTTCGACAATGGAGGCTCAACTTTTATATGACATTGAAATAAAATCACTTTAAATTTATTACTTTATAAAGATTCCGAATTCAGCCCAAGTGCAAGTCTAGATCATTCTTAGATTTTGATAACACGCAGCACGCAATGCTGCTCTTAAAGTGTTTACTATCAGTCTAGCTCAACTGGTCTTGCGGGCTATATAAAGCGTAAAGCATATTTTCAGATCATCATTCAACGTTTTTGTACAGAGAGAAGATTTGAAAAAATATATTAATCGATTTAAGTGCAAGAAAATGAGACCAGTATGTGTTCTCTTGTTATGCTTGGCTCTAATAATGGGTCTGGAATCCTTCGCTATTGCAGCTGACTCATCTGAGGTAATCAATAATACTTTCTGTATCATAGACAATTATTAACTTATATTATTTCTTCAGTCTTGTCCACTGAATAAAGATCTTGCTGCTAAGGTGGCTAGCTATGAGGAGCAAGTGCAAGATCTTCAAGAAGTAATCGAAGAGAAGGATGAACAAATACAACACTTAGAAACAGAACTAAAGAATTTGCTTGATAAATTAAAAGTAAACGAAGTGAAGATTGAAGCAAAGAGTTGCCTGGAGTTTGGAAACTCTACGGGTGTTCACAGCATAGCTCTCTCGACGGGTAACCCTTTTGAGGTACTATGTAACTCTGATATCGAGGGTCCCGGATGGACCGTTATTCAGCAAAGAATCCGTGGAGGAGTGGACTTTGAAAGAGATTGGGTCACATATCAGACTGGCTTTGGTGACTTCTGGGACGGGGACTTCTTCCTCGGCCTGGATAAGATACACAAATTAACCAATGAGCAACCCCACGAGCTTTACATTCACCTAGAAAAATTCAATGGCAGCATTTACTTTGCCAGATATGATGAGTTCGTTATTTCGGGAGAAGAAGATGACTACACATTAAGCAAGCTCGCTGGATTCTCAGGAAATACAACCGATCATACGAGTAAATCACTTGATTGTAAATTCTCGACATATGATCATGACAATGACGTAATAGATGTGACGAATTGTGCAGCGGAATATGGTCCCTGGTGGTATAATGATTGTCAAGCTGTGTAAGTATTGAATTGCCAGCATACCCGAGAATTTATTTTAATAAGTTATGATTTCTTTTAATTATAGCAATCTAAACGGTAAATACTTCGACCACGAAGTGGATGTTTGGCGTAGCGTTAATTGGGACTCGCTATTTTCGTTGAAAGTGGCCAAGATGCTCATAAGACCTAAAATTATTTCCAATTAGCATATCAAGTAGTTTCAAATGCATTTCACACGGTTTTTTTAATTTGTTAAACTCACTTTTTGATATGGAAATTTAAATAAAAATGAAAATTCCCAATTTGTTGTCACAGCTCATACATTGTGGGGTCTGTCTGCTATGCCTTAGTTCTCTTTCTTCCTGCTATCTACTATATCTCTCTTTTACCCTATGCTTATCGGTTTTATCAGACGCAGACGCAAGGCATAATCGGACACAGGCTCACACAAACAGTCACACTGCTAGACACGTGCATTTGCGATTCAGGGCGCAAAGCCAAACCACAGACAATGGCGATGCTGCCCGACTCGATTTATTATGCTCTTTCTTTTTATTGTTCCTGTTGCTGTTGCTGCCTTTGTTGCTGTTGTTGCTGCTGCTGTTGTTGTGCATTTCCCAGTGGCATTAAAACAATTTTACGCACACTTCTGTCTGGCGATAAAGGGGCAGCAGTTAAAAATAAAAACTGACGCATCCACGTGTTTCGTTTCGCAGTGCGTGTGTGTGTGTGCGCGTGTGTGTGCGGGAGAGTGTCTGTGCGAAATTAAAAAAGCATTGCATACTTTACAGCGCAAGGCGGCATAAATGGAAATTATATTGCCTTCAGCCGCCGCACATCGCGTTGCAGTTGCCGTTACAGTCTGACTCTGACTCGCAGTCGGCTCAATATAAATTTTAATTGATTTACAATAACAAAGGAGCAACAACAAAAGCAACAGGCTGACCATGTGGCATGGATACGGACACGCTGCCGACGACATCTTAACGCATAAAAACATTTTTCGCTGCTCGAACTGCGGCTTTTTTGCGCCCATTTCACCTTGATTGATATTACAGTTTTTCCTGAAGTAATTTTCAGTGTTGCAGTCTCGTTAATTCAATGCAGTGGGCTGTTGTATGTGCCTCGTGTTGCACAAGTTCTGCACATCATCATCATCATCATCGCCATCGTCATCATTAGTGTGCCAACGTCTTTTCAGAGCAAGTGTAATTAATTTTAATTATCGGCCCCGAAAAAAATGCCTTTTGCACAAGGTTACACTAGCCTCTACGACTGGCGAAAAGCTAACGAGAATCGCGTGTTCTAGATGAAATTTCCGTTTCTGCCCTGCTCCATCAGTGTCCATTGCCCACTGCCCACTTCCCACTGCCTGCTGCCCACTGCCTGCAGCCTTCAACAACAATTTGTCCGGCCTGAAGTCTTGTGCGGAAATGTGCGTCCAGGCAAACCGGAAATGCTCTTAATGGCAAACGGAAAAAGTATTGAAATTATTTTTATACATCTGGACAGCAGCACCACAAAGTGCCCACTGCCCGCTCTCCATCTGCCGCCCCTTTGGGCTCAAGCAGCTCATTAATTTGCTGCGTCCCATGCTAGGCATGTGTGTGTGTGTCTGAGGAATGTGTGTGTGTGTGCCAGGCAGACATTTTTAATTGGTTCCAAAGAAAAGCCTTCGGGCTCCGCCTTTGTCGTCAACAAGCCATGTAAAGTCAACTTTTTGTCTGAGGCAAATTTGTGGTTTATTGCGAGTCGCTTAAATAATTCAACAATTACAATTACTTTTGTGGTGATTTATAAATTATGTGGCACACAGAAAAAGGGGGAGTGTGTGTGCGTGGGTGTGGGTGCCTCTCCATGTGTGTATGTGATGTGGGGATGTCTCTTTCATTGGGGGTTTGTTTGTTTTGCTGCCGTAGCTGTAGCTGCTTTTAAGGGTTGCCGAGTTGCCCATTGTTCCTTGCCTGCTAGACAAATAGCAAGTGCCCTCCCCTTTTTCTCCCCTTCCTCCCCCTTCGGGCATCAGTCTTGCCAGCCATTGTTTACGGGCGCAACAAATTAAGATTAATTTTATGTAAATATTTCATGGCAACAGGGCTGGAGGTGTGCGCGAGAAAACAATACTGATTGCATCTACGGCAAGATCATTTTGGATAGATTGCAATTGAATTATATTATGTGCGAAGGCAAGGCTAATGGATCGGTACAGTCTATACGCTTAAGTAGAGAGTATACCAATTGTGGCAGATAGCTTTAATTAAGTTGAACTCAATGACGGAATCGATAAGGAAGAGTAGGCAAACAGACTACTGCTCTGGCATGAAAAATATTACATGCTAAATGAAAATACCAGTTTACTCTGGTATCCATTTCTAAATCATTAATTACTGCCTTCAAAATAGACGTCAGCTTTAAGTATTTCTAGCTAATTGGCAGCTATGACTAAAGCGCCTTTAAAATCCAATTAATATGCAATTTGCAGCAGCAGCAGCAGCAGCAGCCAAACAATTCGCAGTCGCAAATGTTGCCCCCAAAATGCCACGAAATATGCCACGAATTGTGCTGGCGGGCAAACTCGCGCTGTCTGAATTCTATGTGCAGCTTTTTACTCTTTAGCCACAAAACATGGTCAGCATACACACACACACACTCAGAGTAGGGTAAAGTGGCAGTGAAAGAGATGGAGAGAAAGAGAGAGAGAGACGTAATGAAATGCCTGCTAAATAAATTTTCTGTGTCACTTTTGTGTGCGCATTTAATTTCTCAGCTGGCATTTGCCAGAGAGAGAAAGAGACTGCAATGCAAGCGTGCGACAGAGAGAGAGAGGAGAGAAAGTGAGTGGGGCCTGAGGAAAATATGAAAACTAGAAACTCTGCAAAGGCTTGTAAAATGCAGCCACTTGACACGGAGACAGAGCAAGCGAACAGGAGACGAAGGCAAAGAGAGACAGGGATAGAGAGAGAGAGAGAGTGTAGTTTGTTGCCATCTTCATTCATCACATTCGCGAGCTGCTGCTGCTGTTGTTGTTGTTGTTGTTGTTGCCTCGTTAGCAATGCGCGTGGCGTTGACACTTTTGTTGGCTGCAAGTGTGAAATGCATTTTGAAGCTTCCATGAATGCAAAATGTTTTGCATTTCCCCTAAAATTTGTAGCCTAATTAAATTGCATTTGCAGTGTGTGTGTGAGTTGTTGAAAGGCCCCAAGGAAGATCAATCTCTTGCTGAAAACATGAGATCATCTCTCGCATAAGATCATATATAGTTCAACAGATTCATTTGTACACACACACACACACACACACACACACAGACTTTCACTAACTGCAGTGTGGCCTATGAATACGACATTACGCATACGACGTGTGGCCACAGCAGAGTCCGTAGAAATGAAGAAGAAGTGCACAAAATCTGTGAGTGGTTTTTCGCTGCAACTGCAATTTGCATTTCGTAGGCCAGTTCGTTATCAAACACACACACACACACCCGTACACACACACAGGCATTCGCATTCGCAGTCCGATTTTGGCTACTTGCGAGTTGCGAGTTTCCATGGCAGCGTTGATTTTGCATTATGTGCGCGCGTATCGGTCGCGTGTCACAGTGCACGGCAGTTTTATGCGTGCACATGCATGTTTGCCTCTGCCCAAGTGCACTGCGCGAAACAAGTGCTAACAATGTAGCTTAGATAATATAGAAAACAGGTAAAGCTCTTTTGTGATAAGGTTGCTTTCAGTTTGAAAGCAGGCAAAAGCTTTTAAGCTAAACTCAAAAACAGCCAGTAAGAGAGGGATATGGGATAAGGAGAGAGATAGAGAGAGAGAAGAAGGTATAGAGAGAAAGAGATGAATAGAGAAAAGAGAGAGCTTGCTTAAAAAGCACCGGCACATTAGTTGAAATATCAATTATTTTATTTCACCTTCGATTTGCTCTACTTATTACTTTTCGCTTACAATTTTCTTGCTGTGTACGCATTGGCCTATAACTTAAGCCCAGCTGCAGCAGCGACAACAACAGCAACAACAGCAGCAACAACAGCAACAACAACAACAACCGGTAGAACAACTGCAATTGCTGGTTACATTCCATTCGAAATTTGGATTCGCATTACCCATTTGCGAGTTTGTTTTGATTTTCAGCAGATAAATTCGGCGCCACTGAAGGCCTTGCACAGGGGTCGGTGTGTGTCTCTGTGTGTGTGTGTGTGTGAGTGTGTGTAAACAGAGTGTGTTCGCAGTGCACGCACTTGTTATCCTCTCGTTGTTGTTGTTGTTGTTGCTGTTGTTCTTGCCATGTCTGTTGCGTAGATTTCAACTGGCGTGTTGTCTATTTACTTTTGTATTTGTTTTTAATTAGATTTTTGTTTACTGTGGAAATTTTAGTTTAATTGAGTTCTGCCGCAGTCGACGCTGCGCTGCCGCTGCCGCTGCATCAGTTAGCTGCCTTAAAAGTCACCCACAAACTGCCAGGCTGCCGGCGGGCCTAGCCACGCCCCTTGACTGGCTGAGCAGCAGCACCTTTGCCAGGTGCCAAAGCAGCACAACAAAGCACGCGTCGGTTTAGGCCTCGGGCTTTGCACTCTTCCCTCCCTCTCTCTCTCTCTCTCTCTAACTCTGTTGCTTTCTCTCTCTTTCATGTGTGCGTATTTGTAGGGCGAATTTAAAAGCAATTTAAATTCGTTTTCGCTTTTGACTTTTGCATTTTTGGCCGCATTCCGTTGCTAATCCCCGCGCGCTCTTTTTCTCTCTCTCTGTCTCTCTCTGTTTGGTTTTTCGCAATGGATTTTCGGTTTCCATTGCATTTCGTGATAGTTTTCCGATTTAAGCACTTACCAGACAACCTGCGTAAGGGAGGCGGGATTCGCCACATATTCGCAATTGAGCAGCACAATTTCACTTGTGTTTCTCACCATTTCCGGTGGACTGACCTTGACCACAGGCGGATCTGTGGGAAAGCGGAAGCCAAATGGGATTATATAAAGAAGAGCACATGCATGGTTCCTCTACTTACACATTACTTCCAGAGTAAATGCCGAGCTGATGGGTTTCTCACGATTGATTTGCAGCACAATATTCTCGGCCAGGCAGCGAAAAACGTTATCATTCTCGAAGCGTGTTGCATTGAATATCAGCTCCGATTGCGTGTGGTAGGTGCCATCGGCTTTTTCGAACTATGCAAGAGTCATGAGTTATTTTCCAATAATATTAAATACAAATTAAACACAATAGCTTACGGCCTTGGTGCGTATCTCTGTGAGATCATTCTCCTCGGGGCTTATGATTGAGGATGTATTATACCACGTCAGGTTAACAGCAGGCCGTGCTCCGTGAATCTATATGAATATATAGTATAGCATATAGTATTATATATTATAAATAATTTAAAATGAGATTAAGAGTAAAGAGTAAAATACAGCTGATTACTGTCGCGTTTGGCTTATGACTAAATTGAAATCATGTTTGGCAGCTGCCGGTTTCCAAGCAACATAAGCGCCTCGAGATAAGATGTTGATCTCGCCGATCCCAGTCCGCAAGATTGAAACTTACGAGATAACAGCGACAAGTGGACACCGAAAAAACAAATAATTAAATTTCTAGGCACAGTATACCCTCAACATAGTGAACTCGAATAGATAGAACTCGAAGATTTCAATGGAATGGAATTGCAATGGGTCAATATGCATAGAATAAATCATTATATTAATTAACATTTTATTAATTATATTGGAAAAGATTAATAAACTCAGATTTACTTAAAGGCATTAACAATTAGCCATAAAATTTACTGTTCTTATCAGCACTTGGCTAATCAGTCTAGAAAATATTGTCTTACTTTACAATCGACGAATGAGGCGTATGTGTAATATGCCATACTGAAGGGTAGAAGAGCCAAGTACTTCGCCCTGTGCAACTCCCATTAAATTTCCATTAGCTGACAAGTGCATATATTCATATTTCCATTAGCCAACAACAGTTTTTAAGGCAACAACAATTCTTTTACCTGTGCCAAGGAACGGCACCAGCCTAGAGTGCCTAGACCTGGCGCAGGGCTCAGTCAGTTCTAGGTAGTGAAAACAATTGCATAAAATTCCATTAAACATAATACGCAATCAATAGACAATTTTGCATAATTTCACAGTGCACACGAGGCATGTCCTCTGCTCAAAGTGCTGCTAAACTGCAGCCAATTGAGCGCTTTTCCATTAAAATGCAATGGAAAATGGCAAATGGAAGAGGGCGCAGAGCGCAGGGTTGAGGCCCGACAAAATGACAAGGCATTGTCGTAGAAGGCTTTGCGAAGGCTCTGACCGAGTGCTCGCCAGAGGGCACACACACACACACACGTGGACGAAAAATCGCAAAATAATTGACAGTTAATTATTGTCAATTACTCGGACTGCAGCGATTGGGATGGGAACAGGAAGAATGACGACAAGGGTTCCTTGTGGACACTGGACGATGCACTGTGCAACAAATGTGGCTTAAAGCTAAAGAAGCTGAATAGAACAGTATCGAGTTTATATTAAGAAGGTCAAGAAAATATTCTAAGTAAATCTTAAAATATTTTTAAAACATATAAAAGCTATTTAAAGTATATAGAGTTAGAAAAAAATATATATAGTTAAATATATAAAGATTCTTTGAGATTGTGATTTTATAAAGTATATCTCATATTTGCGCATTTTGTCGCACTGTAATTTGAGTCCCTTTTTCCCAACCCCCTTGACTCGATGAGTTCAGTCAATACTTACGTTACATGTTAGCACCACTTTGCTGCCCTGCACTGTATGATCTTCTACTCCATTGATGGCTATGCTGGTGGGTCGCACTGTGAAAAGGTTGAAAAGAGATAGAGAGAGTGAGTGACAATAGAATGAGACAGCAGTTCGGGGTGGCTGTTAGGAAATTGCTTAAAATGCTCGACTTGTTGTAATTGGCTTTTGTCTGGCTATGTCTGCAGCTTGTTTGCCATTCTCTTCTCTTCCTCCGTCTCTGTCCGTCTTCCCTTTCTTCTATATCAATTTTCGTGCTTGGCTTTTTGTATACTTTAAGCATAATATAAAACATTAATAATGGCAATTTGCATGCGGCCAAGAACTTTGCACAGCCCCGCCCATACAACCCATACCAACCATCGAGGGGGGCGGGCAGGCAGAGTGTGGGCCATCAATCAATTGCTGTGCGCACTGCCCACTTTGTAAATGAAAAACTCGGCTTAGTTCAGTTCGGTTCAGTTTTATGTTACGTTTAATGACATTCATTAATTGCCCCAGCAAAAATGTCAAATCATTCGTCAATCGAAACGGATCAAAAAAAAAAAAATAGAAAATTCGAGCAGGAAATGTTGCTCGATATTGTCGGCTTTTAATTAAAGAGAGCACAAGGCAAATGAAAAATAAAGTAAAATGTATTTGCATGACTCTCCAAAAAAGGCTCTCAAGCGCCTAAGGGGAATGTTGGTAAAGTGGCTGCCTTTGCCTTTGTTGTTGTTTTTGTTGTAGCTATTGTTGTAATTAGAAAGGTTCTTGCCAAGGGTTAATGAACCCAAAACATGTCAAAATGTCGCGTCAATATTCGCGTTGCTGTGCATGGAAATTTATTACGCTTTTTAATTTATGTTGATTAAAGCAACGGATAAAGTATTTTGGGACTGACAGGTTTTTTGTTTTTTTTTTCTCTGCCAATTTGTCAATTGAAAACAATTAAATAAAACTGTCTAGGATGAAGTTTACTTTAAATGCTTTAGCAATCTGGCTTGTTATAAATTAAATTTTCTCAGAATTTTACGCATAAAACTAAGGGAAGGTATATTACACAATTTGCTTTAAGTAAATAGTCAATGTGGCCGGAGACATTATCTACTTGCAAGCACACTGAGACATTTTATGTTTTGCAGAGAGTTTGAAAACAAACTCGTAAAAATCCAAACCCTTTTTCGCCAGACAGACAGATAGGTCATATAACTAAGCACACCTACATAAATACTAAGTCGTATTCTCGGCCCAATCTATCCATAACTGACTGCGTTTTATGACCCTGCTCGTTGAGTCATAGAGACCATTTACCGTAACGATGACTCACCTTGCAAATCGACACTAAATTTGGTAACAATTGCATTCTTAATAGCCGCCGATTCGACACGACATTCAATATCCGATGCGAGATCCTCACGCGACAATTGCCAATCCAGTTCGAGGGTCGAGGTAAACAGACCGTCGTTCAGGTCATGAGTGGGCGAATCTGTGCGAAAGTGTAGAGAGTAAAGAAGAAGTTATTAAAAAAGGGTATAAGGATTTTTTTTTAGTATACAAATATTTTTTTTTTATATTATTATTGTGTTTTTTCACAGGTACTGCCCCATCTAATTGCCAGCAATTATGATAGGCAAATGCTTTTAAGACAGAAATAAACAAAATTTCGCATGGCATCAGAAATTTCAGACCCAGACAGGAAAAAAAAAATGGGGTAGGCGAAGGAAAAAAGGGTTCGCCAGCTACAGACCGAGGCCAATTAGAGGGAAACGGAAATGCCCCAACAGAAAAAAACATGGAGCTGGGGGCGGCGTGAGGAAAACACAACCGAAAATAAAGTAAATGTTGTTGGCGCCTTGTAGCTTTTCCGCTGTAAATTGTAGGGATTTTCCGGGTATAAAAAATCACTTTAAGTGCTTTACAAGGCCACGCAGCGAAAAGGTGAAGCTGAATATTTCTGAAATATTTCCTGTGCTTGGTTTAAATTCGGTTTTTGGCTAATGTAATGGACGCTTTGGCTTTGCGGAATAGAAATCAATTAATTTGGCCACGCGCTGCGGTGAGGGGTTTCGCCAGGGATTAGGGGTAGGGGGGGCTTCAGTTAGGGTGGCTCTTAAAAATTTAATGAAAATCGCCTCTAAGTTTATTTTTATGCCTTACAATAAAAGCGCATAACATTTTATGGCGTGCTGTGGGCGCGCTTGGTCATTTGCCTATGGTGAGCGCAAAAACTGACACACTGATAAGCAGCCCGAAATCCTTTCCGGGACCTGGACCAGCACCGGGAGCAGGACGTGGCTTTATGGCCCGGCTCTCTCGTCAGTCTTTGCGTAAACTTTGTGGCGCATCGTAAATTCGTTTGCCCCGTCCCTTGCAACTTGGGCTTATGCATCAAATTGGCTGCTTAGCCACATACCCACACCCACACCCACCCCCCCAGTCTGGTGGTGCCTCTAATTCCCTTCACTAGCCGCTGCGCTCTAACTCGCTTTGGGGGAATCAATAAACACGCTTCGCCAGTTTTTATGACTGCCGCACGCAGAAACCTTTATGCGTTCGCCCACCTTTTGCCTTTGGCCCACTCTAAGTAATACTCACATGTTGCCAGGCGCTTGGTGCCGCGCCACCAGCCCACATCCGGTTGGGGGCGTGTGTTCTTCACCGTGCAGGTTGCCTTAAGGGTCTGACGCTCCTGCATCGGTCCCACGATGCTGCCATTTTCGATGCGGTCGCCCTTTTCGTCCAAAATCACAACCTCTGTGGGTGGCACTGCACATCCGTTCCAATTTCCAACGACATTTCATTAGGTGTGTGCGTGTGTGCGTGTGTGTGTGTGTGTATGTGTACATGTTGTGTAAGTTCAGTTGTACATGTTGTTTTGTGTGTGTGTGAGCGTAGTTCAATTTTGTTCATATATTTTTTTTGCATTTTTACAATTTTTTTTTGGGAGGTAAAAATGTTGAATTTGTTGTGTTTTAATAAATCATATTTGATTTTGCATTATATGTAAAATATTAATATCAAAAATCGAAAATATAATTATAGATAACAAATATAGAAATTATCGAAAGCAATAGCAATAATAAAATAAAAAGAAAAGTAAGTAAAATTACAAAGTAAATGAGGCGATTGAAATGAGAGTTGAATGAGTCTTTCCGGTCGCAAGTTCACTCGAAGCAATTAAAGAAAACTTCGCTTTGAAATTCAAGAAATCTTTATAATCAAAGAAGTGAACTTGTGACCTTGTAGAATATGTGATAATAGATTCAGAAATGAAAATGTAAAGTTCACATAATAATTGAACATAATTTCATAAGTTAAATCAACACCACATCATTCTCATTCTGGAAAATTATAGCTAAACTCAGTCATTCAACTAAATGGAAAATTAGAAATAAAGTTTATAAAAACAGGTTTTTTATTTAAGAATTTAAATTTACCAAGGTTTTCTACGTTTCGTTTGCGCAGTTTTTATTCATAGCCAAAAACGTTTTGTTGTTTGTTTTTTGGTTACCATATTTGGGTTTTTCGTTTGATTGTTTTTTTTTTTTTTTCATTTTTTTTTTGCATTTTTCGAAATCAAATTTAATTTAAAGCATTTTTTGGAGTTTAAATTGTTTTTAGGTTGCGTTTCACATCAGGTTATGGGTTTAGTTTTCAGTTTTGGGAGTTGTTTTTGGTAAGGAACACAGTTCGATACGTATAGAGAAACAATTTTGTTGGTGAGTGCACACGTTTTGCGGGTGACGTGAGGTGTGTGTGTGTGTGGGAGTGTGTGAGTGTGGGGAGAAGTGGGCGATGGTGAACAGAAGAGGCGTGGCATAGTGTTTGATTTAGTTTCGTTTCATGTCATGTTTTTTTTTTGGTTTTAGTTTGGGTTTCATGTATTTTTTTTGGTTAGTTTTTTTTTTAGTTTTGGTGGAACGAATTGTTGTTTGAGTTTTTGATAGCAATGCATATATATATGTATATATGTTATAGA
The DNA here is from genome assembly GCA_018901885.1 of Zaprionus kolodkinae. Classification (NCBI taxonomy): domain Eukaryota; kingdom Metazoa; phylum Arthropoda; class Insecta; order Diptera; family Drosophilidae; genus Zaprionus; species Zaprionus kolodkinae. The sequence goes on from JAEIFM010000068.1 coordinate 12,993,350, forward strand.
GAATTTCCATGTCGATGTGGACGAGCGTTTTTCAAATTGTTTTTTTTTTTTTTTAGGTTTTTTTGTGGGACAATCAGTTAAGAGAAAATATTTGCATGAGTTTTGACACGTTCAAATGTTATGATAAAAGAGTAGAGCACTTTGATATATAGAACGATATACATGTAGAGATATAAATTTGAGCGGTTGTTGTTGTTGCTGTTGTAATTTTACAGTTATGAATTTATATATATGAACATATATAGGGTACGGTATGTAAGGCGTGTAAAGGCAGGCAGGCAGCAAAAGGCATTCCAAAATATTTATATAGATTTTCATTCATTTGCAAACGAAATAGAATCAATGTGAAAATGCAATCGATTTGGCAGTTAGATCAACGAGTTTTTTGGCTTTTGAATTGTAAATTGCTGTAAGAGAGTTAAGAGCCAAATTGCAATCGCGATTCCCATTGAGATTTTCCAATCTAAATCTAAAGTGTTGAATGGGATCCCGGCACAGGTGCAGGCAGCTCTTTTGATGCCCATCGTGAACGATTAAAAGTTGAATTTAAATTAAGAGCCAGAGCCAAATGTTCAGCTATCCATCGATTGCATTTCCCGTTCGATTTGAAATTATTTAAATACATTGCGTTTTATTTTTGGGGGACAAACACAGTAAGCAAAATAAATAAACTCATTTTGAGTCCGTTCGATCCCCATTAAATCATGCACCATCCTCGTAGAGCTTTCTTATGTTCGCCATGCACAGAGGAAATTCCTCGTTATAATATTAGTTGTGGTATTTTTTAGTAGTTAGTTTAGCGGTTAGTATTTTATTAAAGCAAACGAAATACAAAAAGATTTTACATGATACGTGAAACGAAAAAGATTAAAAATCTTAACGAAATAAGCGCAAATCATAAGAAGTTGTAAAGCGTTTATTATTGAAATTGTTTTTTGTTTTTTTTTTTTCAATGCTTATGACATGCAAAAAAAGTTGAGTTGGAGCAGGTTAGATTGGGTAACTTACCTAAGACTGTCAGTTCGACACGATAGCCATTGAAGTTATCACACGTTTCTTCTGGTATAAAAAATGTTGTATCACATAGATAGATATCCTCATCAGATATTCTCAAGTCCTTAATAATTAATCTGTACGGATTCTGCTCAACAGTTACTCTATAGAATAGAACATATTTAGACATATATTATATATAATCTCTAGCTCTCACTTACCTATTCTTAAATTCATCGTTCACGCTCGTCACATTACTATCGCCCAGCAGCATGGCAGCAATACGATCATCGCCCTTGAACCAGTTCAGCGAGTGCAGTTTCCCGCACTTATCCTCATTCACCGGGCAGGGAAGGACCACATTTTTATTCTCATGCTCCTGGATCGAGAGATCTGTAAGGAATACAAGAGTTTCCAAATTAATTTCCATGTTAAGCGAGGCTGCAAAAGTGCAGCACAAAGGGCAAAAGGGAATAGTTGAGAAGGTCTCACACACACACAAGCATACACGAAGCTATTCAAATGAGTGTATGGTGTCGAGGGGTCGGAGGTCAGTCGGCAACCATATGAATAAAGCGGCTATTCAAGGCGCTCTGCAACGGAGCGATGTTGTGTGCTTAGTATCATAAATTCAAAAGAACGACACTTTTTGCCGAGCACCCTGAACACCTTGCAGACATACAACGTTTCTTTCTGTTGCTGTTTCTTTTTTCATTCTTCATGCTGTTTCTTTTTGTGTGTGAGTGTGCGTGTGTGTGTGTGTGTGTGCGTGTGTGTGTGTGTGTGTGTGTGTGTGTGTGTGTGTGTGTGGGTTGCCATAGAAAGCGCCAGCTGCCGTTGAAATGAACAGAAATGATTCAATTTGCATGGCAACCAGTGTTAGCCAATGTTAGCCCGTGTTAGCCAGTGTTAGCAATGCAAATTGAAAATGGAAAATTGGAAATTAAAGTGGCCTTAAGAGCGTTGTGGTCTCTCGTTCTCTCTCCCTCTCTCTCTCTCTCTCTGTCTGCGTAAGCCTTTAAGTAGGCTATAAATATATATGCGCCTCCCTCTTTTTGGCTTGTAAACTCAAATGTTTACATTATGGTTTAACACATTTTCCCTCTGCATTTTCTTTTCGCATTTCCGTTTTTCCTCTCTTTGCAATTTGTTTATATTTTAGCATTGATTTATTTATGGGCACGGCGCCGTTTGCGTTTGTTGTTTGTGCCCACAAATTATGCAAAGCAAATATGTGTTTTGATTTCGGGGCCAAAGACTGGCCGAAAGAGGGGCAGCAGAAGAGAGTGCAAGCTGGAGAATCGAGAGTTGATTATCGTAGTTTGTTTGATGGCGACTTTAATCGTTTACCAAGAACTCTTTCGGTCAGTTATTCTCCTGCAATTTGCCTATGTAAATAGCATAAGCAAATATGCATATATATACTATCTGCATTGGTGTGGGGTTTATCCAATGAAAGCCAAGGCTCAGACAAATCGATCAGATAAGAGCTTGGTCCCCTTTCCCCCTATCGTAGTCTGTGCAACTAATATGCTTGTAAATCCCGCATAAATATAACAAGAAATAGTTTGGACTACACACACACACACACAGACACGCTTGAAATGCATGAAAAAATACAATTTACTTATCGGCCTAAAAGCCTATAACATAATTTGAAATTTACGCTCCATTTAGTGCGGTTTCACTGCGTGTGTGTGTGTGTGTGTGTGTGCCCGATAAGATATCATTTATTTCGCACGTTTATCAGAGGGTCTCAGCCCTGAAAACTAACTTGTCCGGCTTGAGCCAAGACTCAACTTGTGCCATAACCGACAATCAGTTTCGTCTGGACTATCTGTCTTTCCTTTTGCCCCTCCATCTGTCTGTCTGTCGCTTTGTCTGCCTGCCTGCCTGTCTGTCTGACTGTCTGTCTGTCTGAGTGTCTGTCTGTCAGTCTGTCCATTCCTTTTGCCACTGTCTTCCTTTGGCCCTGTCCACAAATTTCCTGCACTGTGGCATATTAGATTAGGCGCCCAGTCGTTCCACGCTCCACGCGTCTCGTTTCTCGTTTTCCGCTTTTCCCCCTCCCACTCTCCCACTCTCTCTCTCTCTCGTGTGGAAACAGCAGCTTCTCTCAATTTATTTTCTTGGTATGTTTTTTTTTCTATTTTTCAATTTTTCTATTTGGTTTGCTGGTTAGGTTTTTCGGATCTGCTTCTACTGGCAATTTTTTCCTCCTGCTTTTTCTTCCTTTTTTTTTGTTTTTTGCTATACGTTTTCTTCTTCTTTCTTTGCCTGGTACACTTCCTTTTCCGTTCGCCGTCGCTGCTGCTGCTGCTGCTGCAGCCTTCAGTGCTTATAAAATTCAAACAGACATGTGAAATATTCAATTTCTCAACTAGCAAATCCTGCCCAGCGTCGTCCCACTCCTCACTCTGGCACCGTAATGCGTCGTATGTTGTGCTGAATTAGCCGTGCCAAATGCGTCGCCCGACTTGCTTGGCTGCCCCCCTTGAGCAAGAGCAGGAACTGGGCCAGAAGCAGCAGCAGGAGCAGGAGCCATTGGATGGGGAGGGAGTCATGCTGTGTCTGGGCCAAGGTAATGCGGGCTATCGTTGAAACTAGTCGCAACCTTTGTTTGGCTGCTGGCAAAGGGTTAGATCGAGAATTGAACTTAAATGGCTGCTAAGGGCAGAAGGTTGGGTTGGGTTAAAGATTTACGTGTAACAGAGCAATCGATTCGTTCAGTTTAACGCATATGTAAAGTAGTATAAAATGTATATATTATTTGCAACCCAGAATTATATGCCTAAATGCAAGGGGTAGCCTGAGCAAATTTCACATTGATTTCCTTTCAAGTTTCATTTTCAATTCCCCTTTCGATTTTTTGTTTGGTAATTTAATTTACGCCTCCCTTCGCACACTTCACCTGCTCATTCTGATCTATCGACATCCCTTTGGAGATGCCTGACAATAGTCAAATTAGTGACTCAATGAATGCATGAAAGCACAGCATTCCCCATACCCCAAGCACAGGCCATTCCTCAACTCATTCAATGAGGATTCACATTATCGCACCGAGCACTGGGCAAGGTGTGGAACGGTTGCTCCCCGAGGGGATGAGGTCAGCAGCTCCGCAGTTGCTTTGGAAAAGTTTTTCAGGGGCCACACAAATCTCTCTCAGCTCAACATTGGGATGGGGACGAGGAGGAACATTTCGCCACAGCTTTTATATAATTGTTCATAAATCCCATTTGGTCGCATTTTAGCTCTCTTCAGGTCTCCCTCCCGCCCACTTTCCATTCAATTCGAAAGTTTTGCTCGCACTTTGCTGAATTTATCACCTCATTTTTCCACATTTCTACTAATTTGTGCCACAAATCTCTCTCTCTCCCTGTCTCTGGCTACACCTGCAGTCAGCCAGGCGAGTGTCAAATATTCTGCAGCCCAACCGCCGCCCTTTTGGGTTGGCACTCGAAGCGAGTCTGTCATACAAAAGATTGTTAGCAATCAACTCAAGCACCAAACTTTGATTTGTATGACCATAAATCGCACTTCATTTTTGATTCAACCCGTACCCCCTACCCCCCCTTGGAATACGCCCTCTGCCAACCACTACACACAGTTTTGTGGTTGTCTGTTCATAAATTTGTGCCCCTACGAACTTGGCAAAAAGTTTTCCCCATTCGCATAGGCAAGGCAGGGCCGGAGCAGGGGCTGGGGCTGGGGCAGGGCAGAGAGTTAGGTGAAGAATGAATGGCAGTGGGGTTTGCCCGCCTTAAGCCTTTGGCAAACAGTTTTCTTATCTGCCTCGTGTGTGTGTCTGCTCTCCCTCCCCCTTGCCCCCAGCCCATCCTTTCTCTGCTCTCCTTCTGCCACTCGCTTTTTGTATGGTGTGTAAACGTCTTTAGCTTGGCTTTTATAATTCTATTTCCGTTTCCTGCACAAGTAGGGTAGCAAGGAGAAAAAAAAAAGGATAGAGAAAGGAACTTTTTGCTTGGCTTGCTCATATATTTTCAACATCTTTTTACCATGTCGACCATTTCCTTCGTCTCCTTTTGCTCTGTGGCTGCAAATCAAACTTTTCCACATTTAATTGTGTGTGCTCTGTGTCTGGACGTGTGTGAATGTGTGTGTGTGTGTGTGTGTGTGTGAGTCTGGCTGCTGCCATCATCATTGTCATCATCACCATTGGAGCTGCCCAGTAGCAGCACTGTCCGACGCTGTGTGTCCCTGTCCCTGTCCCTGTCCGTGTCCCTTTCCGTTTGCTCGCTTCAAAAAACGTAGCATACTTTTGTGCGCCAACGCTTTGACATTGAATTTGTGTGTCATTTAGCGTTGATCTGCGTGTGTGTGTGTCTGTGTGAGTGTTTAGAGCTTGCTTGGGCCACCTCCCACTATCGTTGATTTCCTCATTCCCCAAAAGTCCCTCTCCTGCTCTGTCCACAGCCCGCATAATTCAGCGTCAACTGCCTGCCAGAGACACATTCTCAGCTCCCTCATGTGAGGGTGTGCGTGTGGTCATGCGTGTGTGTCTTTGTACGTGTCTGCGTGTGTGTGTGTGTGTGTGTGGCTTGCATTTTGCGGTCTCTCACTGTTTATCTACGTCTCTGCTTGTAGAGCTTTCAGTTTCGGCTCTACGCGTCTTGCCTTGTCTCGTGCTATATTTATTTTAAAGTATTGCTTTAATCAGTGCAGTGTAGTGCCATGTAGTGCAGTGTCTGGTGGCAATTTCCGTCTACTTGGCCATTAAAATTGATGACTTCTTTGCGAGCATTTGGCAAATTTGACTGAGGCAATCGCCGTGAAGTGCGCAATAAAAGCGCTGCTAGGTGAACTAGTACGCATAAAAATTTAATTTCTAATAATAATATTTTATGATGGCCGACTGCAGAGTGACTCCCCCAAGACAAGTACACGCACAGAGAGTGGAGGACAGCGAGAGAGAGAGAGAGAGAGAGAGGGAGAGAGAGAGAGAGAGGGAGAGAGAGAGAGAGAGGGAGAGAGAGAGAGAGAGGGGGCGTGGGTGGTGTGGGAAACCAATTAGAGCAGCAACAAGCAAGCACACACAAAATGCATAAACGATTTTAATGGTCAATTTCGGGCACTTCCAGAGCGGAGAGTGGGCTGCTGCCGGGTCAAAGGCCAACTCTGTGAGGGTTCTGCTGCTGCTGGCTCCTGCTACTGTTGTAGCTGAATTCAATTTGGCCGCTTGGCCGCTTGCTGTTGCCTCATAATTAAATCTTGGCTAGCTGCATGTCCCAGTCATTAAAGTAATATGTTTTCGGCTAATTACGCACACACGCACACACACCCTGGCTCACTCATAACTCAATTGTACGAGCATGTAGCGTAGTTTTTTGTTGATTTTTACCCTTCTCCATCCCCCTCTGCAGCTGTCGCACGTTTAATGTAATTAAAAACAACTAAGAAAGGGTATCAACGCAGCATAATACAGAACTGGCCTGATTCTTAACTCTGCTCTGAGCGTATGGCGCTGGCAGCTGCCACTGTTGCTTTTTAATTAATGGCAAATTAAAGGAAATTTATGAATTCGCAACACATTCTCTTAAAGAGAGAGCTGAGAGAGAAATAGAGAGAGAGAGAGAGAGAGCGCAACCTAAAGCAAGCTATGGCTGAGTTTTTCTCTCTGTTTTGTGTAATTCATTTTGCATTCCTTGTGAGGCTGCATGTTAAGGGGCGTAGGGGGTGCAAGGGGTGTGTGCACATTTATGTGTGTGTGTGTGTGTATGTGTGTGTGTGTGTTTTTGTGATGGCGTCTGCCCTGCTGCTTTTTCTGTGCATTAATTCCATTAAAAGCGCTTCGATAACATGTTTCACGCTTCGGCGCTTCCATCGCGTCGGCCCCTAAAAATATGCAATACAAACAATTTTTCATGCCGTTCTACCTCCGCCCCCGCCCCCGCTCCACGCCCTCTCTCTCTCGCTCCCTTGCCATGCACAGCAATTCCTCTTCCACTTCTTGTTTTTCTGTTTTTTTTTTATTTTTTTTTCCTGCTACTCAGCATTCACGTGCCTAGCACGTTGCAGAGCTCACAGTTGGCGGGGCTAAAGCTTGGATTTTTATATAGCTATATAACACACTGCATGTGTGTGTGTGTGTGTGTGTGTATTGCTTATCGCTTCATATGTTATGTATAATAACATCACCTTCATCTGCTATTCATAGCATGTTCATCAATCAATTAATCGATACGCGCGCACTCTCCCAGCTCGATTTGCAATGCCAGCAGCAACTGGAAGAAGGCAGCAGGGAGCGGGTGGGAGAGAGGGGCATGCTGTTGTAATATATATATATCGTTAATAAATAAATAAATTAATTTATAAATTTGACAAATGATTTTCGGCTTGGGAGAGAATTTTGTCGTTTTTGATTTGTGAAAATTTGTTGGAGTAACTTTTTTATTTGATTCTCAGACATGCGAATTTCAGAGAATCTTTGCAGACTTTAAGCATGCAATTTATTATATATTTTTGGTACTTCTTTCTCTCTCTGTCTGTCTTGAGATGCTTAGCAATTTGTGTGTTGCCATTGTGTTTTCGAGATTTTCTTGGCAACTTGAACAAGCAATTAAGCTGTGCACAGTCGCCACTGAAAGTTATGGCACTTGCTGTCCGAGCTTGAACAGCTTGAGAATAATGTACAAACATGAAAAAAAGAAAATTTCTTGGCTCAAAAGTCGAGCAAATGCAAATGCTTTACGGGGGGAGAGAGACACAAACAATGTCAATGCGGCTGCTAAGCGTTCCCCATAGCACAATTAAGTGGGACAGAGAGGCGTAGGAAGAGAGAGAGAGAAAGAGGGAGAGAGTGGACACTCGCAATTCAAGTGGAGGACACTTCTCTGGGGAGACACCTTTATGAAGTTCGGGGCCAGACAGAATAAAACACAACACACACACACACACAACTAACGATAAGCGCTATGATTATGGCAGATAGAAGAGTGAGCGAGAGAGCGATAGAGAGAGAGGGAGAATGAGTGAGAGAGAGACAGCTTGGTAGTGGGAGTCATTTATTTCTCACCTTGGCACACACACACTTTTTGTGTATGCCGGCACGCCCCACTCGGGCAACTGCCAGCTCAATTGTCCATCAAGTGGAGGGGCTCTGCCTCTGCTTCTTTTTTCTCTCTCTCTCTCTCTTTCTCTCTCTCTGCCCTTGTCTCTGTTGTTTTTTGTCCATTTTGTGCTGTGCTAATGACACATGTGTCTCGGACTTGGACTTGTTCGCTCTGTCGTTGCATACTTTAAGGCGCTTAACACGTCTGGCCCGCATTCTTCTTTCGTTTTGGTGGCCACGTGCTGCTCCGTTCATCCCTGTCCCTCTCTCTCTCTTTTTGCCTCTATCCTTCTCCCTTACCTTTTTGCAGTTAGTTCTTGTTCGCTAACCTTAAACGTGCTTTGCTTTTGATAGCGCTGATTACCACACAGACAGAGACTATGATGGGTTGGGGCAATTGTAAATCGATCCATGCCAACTGCACAATCCGCTGTGATTCGGTCAGGTTGAGTGAACTCAGTTGAAGCATTATTAAATTGCATTTTTTCTTTCATAAGTTCTTTAAGATTTCCAAGTACGACAAGAACTTTAATTCATAGCCTGATGAAAAATCAGAAGACTTTTCCCCTTGCCAGTTAGCTTGCTCTAATGAGGGGCAGCCTTTTTCCCCTTCTCTAGGCGACAGCTGTTGCCTCGTTATATGCTGTAGTGCTCGTCATGAAACCCTTTTTGTGGCCAGCTTAACACTCCGCACACACACACACACATCGAAACGAGTCCTTGCCATGCACAGGACTTGGGATATCGAGTAATCCCCGGGCAGAAACTTATAGTTGCTTTTTGGGCCTTTTAAATTATGCAAACTGCTTGTGTCGCACACATGTCGCTGCCCAGCAGCATAGAAAATATCTTATTACCGGCACTTAAGAGCAGCACTAAAATTCGAATGCGACAAAGCAGGCAAAGGGGGAGAGGAGGAGGGGGAGGCAGGCAGGCAGGCAGACCTCGCTTGAAACCATAATTTAATTTAATTACAGCCAGCAGTAGCAGCAGCAGTTGCTAAGCAGAGGTTCAATAAAGTCGTCAGTAGGCAGGGTTACCACCCCTGTCTATATAAATATGTTTATACTTCAAAATGTATGTGGTTTGGGCTAGCAACAGTCATGCCCACAAGTCTATATACACACTGGCACATTCACATAATAAACTGCCGCAAATCTCAGACATGCAAACAATTTTGAAATTTGCCTGTAAAGTGCATGACCCTCAAATGTCCTTAAGCTGTCAGAAATAAGTGTCAAAAGTGGGCAGACGACCCCGGGCCCGGCTCTGACTCCCCCCCTCCCTTCACATTCCCTTGACAACAACAGCAAATAATAAAAATGAAAATGAAAGAAAATAAAGTAAAACATAAACACAAATTTTTATATTGTTCCGTTTTTCATATCTCTCTTTCGCTCTCTCTCTCTGCCACGGCACAATGAAAAACAGGAGGCAGCTGGAAGAGGGGGAAGCGTGTGCGGGGGCGGAGGCTGGTCCCGCCGGCATGTCCTTTAAGTGGCCGTTTCGTCTGCTGGCCACGCGCTGCCTACGCTGAAATGGCCGCCATATTGAAATTATGTAAACGCCTGTCGAGCGAGCACACCGGAAACTGCGTCGCAGTTGTGTGTGTGTGTGTGTGTGTTGTTTTCATTTTTTTTGGTTGTTGTTCGTATTCCCTCATGGCCGGCACCTGCTGTGCAGGTCCTGCTTCCTCCCCTTCCCCTTGCTGCTTGTGGCAGCACTGTCTGGCGCCCAGCTGGAGCTCCACTTCATTTGCATTCATTCCGTTTGCATATTTCTAGAGTGTGCTCGCTGTGCTTGTTTATCAAAAATTAAAGGTTAATTTTGCCCCCCTCGGAGACACCTCTTCCCACTCTCTCTCTCACTCTCTCAACTCTCTTACCATTTGCTGTCATTTAATTAGCCACGGCAGGAGGGGAATGCGCTGCTGATTTGCAGCTCTGACTGTGTGTAATCATTGGTTTGTGCCCTTGCTCTGATTTTGCCATTCTCCTCTCTCATATTTATCACAGCTTCGCAAGCGTGACGTCACGTAGGGAGGCAAAACAAACCACTTCCCCTTTCTCCTCTCTCTCTCTAGGTCGCACTTGAATTTTAATTAGTTGTGTGCCCATTTAAATGAAGCGTCGCCTTTGCACAGCTTCTGATTTGGTTTTGATTCATCAAACAGACAGGTAAATACAATTTTGCTTTTTATGGCAGCACGAACGAGAGAGAGAGAAAAGAGAGTGAGAGAGGGAGAGGGGTTTGGTAAGTGTTACGACTTTATTTACATTTGATTTTGCTATTTTTGCCAGAAAATTGCAATTTGCAGCTGCCTGCGCATTTGAATTATTTCATGGAATTACAATATAATTTAAATAATAATTCTATGGACTTTCTATGAATGTACAAGGAATTTCTATGATTATGGAACTGACTTTATTAGGCAGCTGCGCCCCCTCGACTTGTATCTTATCAGCAAATAACTCGGCTTGTGCGACAGGCTCTTTAGGCAAATGAATAGCTTCCTCTTTGTTGCCCATGTCTGTCTGTCTGCCTGTCTGTCTTTTATTTGTTTTTAAATTATTAAGCCACTTTCTCTTGGCCTGGCCAGAAAGAAAACAATTTTCGTGCACATTTATCAGGCGAGGAGGAGGAGGAGTAGGAGTAGGCTACCCTCTGACCCTTCTGCTGCGAGGCATAATTAATCTAGCGAAGGGGTAGGGGCAACTTCTAGGCAAAGCTGCCTAGTTATTAATTTGGCAGAAACTCGTTTTGGCCCGCTTCAAGCAATGTGCGCACTTGTCAAGATTTATTTCAATTTACTACGCACATCACAAGCACACACACACCCACTAAATGACTCTTATCAAGGCACACACACACACACACACACACACACCCGCAACAAGTCAACGTACGTGCAAAAGTTGTTGTCCTGCGGCCTACGTGTCGTATACTTGATGCCGCCTCTTTTACTCCCACTTTCTGCTTTGTTGGCCCTCGCAGCGTGTGTGTTAGGGGGAAAGTTTTTGCTTCAAGAAAAATGAGACACAAAAGTGCTGTGTAAATGTGTGAAATTAATACACACACACATACACAGAGAGAGAAAGAGAGAGAGAGAGAGAGAGAGAGAGCGAGAGAGAGAGAGGGAAAGAGAGCGGCGGAGAGTCGCAGCTGTTGAGTTGTTGCGCAAACTTTGTGTCTATAAAATATGCGTTATTATTGCATTAAGGCAAGTCCAAAGCGAAATAAAAGCGAAATTTATGTGCACCCCCTGCCACACACACACTCACACACACCCCTATCCACACATACACAAAGTCATAGAAACGCTGGCAAACAACTTATTTAGTTGGTTCTTTAGTCGTTGGCCAAGTGTTCGAATTTATGTGTTGTGCTGCAGCAACAGTTGTTCGCTTTATTAACCCCACAATGCCCAGTTAAATGCTTCCACTTGTTACCACTCTCGTTGTTACAACTTCTTCTTCTTCTACTGTTCAGCTCGATAATTACATTTGGCCTGTTTTGGTCGCTTGGTCGCTTGTGACGCTTCGTTGGCCATCAAACTGCATCAAACTGTCATGCCGGGGGGCAGGAGTAGCATGGGCTGGGGAGGATTGGCTGTGCCACAGCACAGAGGGCAACTCATTTGCCAAAAGTTGCAAGTTCATGTAGCAGAGACAGAGAGAGCGACCGAGACCACTTGCCACTTGAAGCGTAACGCAGCAATTGCAACCAAGAAAGACATTTCTCCTTTTTATGTTGTTGTTGCTGCTGTTGCTGCAGCCTTCTGTTCCATCGGTTCCGCTCGAGCGGCAACTGTGGGTCGATCCCTTGGCCCCAGACTGATAATGTGCCTCGACCAAAGGGGGAAGCACTGCGCACTACGCTCGACATACTTGACCTGTGCCAGCAGCTGGCTGCCTGCCTGCCTGCCTGAGGTTTCTGCACAGCCTGATAAATGTCTGAATTCCAGCGAGAGATATGTGGGCGTGGCCAGGCAGACAGAGCCAGGCCAGTTGCCATGGCCAATTCGGGGCGCAAGAATTTGTCGAAAAATGCAGCAAACAAAGCTGCTTAGCAGCGGATACCCCAAATCGTAATCATATTATTTATTATTATATATGTACTCACTACCTCAGTATCTACTTATGATCAAGAGCTGCGACATGTACACATACCTGCAAAGAGAGAGAGAGATAGAGAAGAATTAGCGATTAGTTCGTGTCGAATTTCCATTATGATATTGCCTCATTATGCCTGATTTAAAGGTAAAAAAATAACACTTCTTGGGACCATTTCAATCAATCAACGCTGACATTGAGCAGCTGGCACGCCCCCAAGCGGAACTCCATTACACTAAGCTACACAAAAAGGGAACTAACGAGCCGGTGACACAGTTTAAACCCAAAACATGCTCAAAGCGCAAAGTGTAATTACGTCCGAAAAACATTATTATAACATGACAAAAAAGGAAAAGGGAAATGCCAAAAGAGAGAGAGAAAGAGAGAGAGAGAGAGACCAAAAGAGACTAAGGGAGAGAGAGGAAGAGGGCAGCGTAGTGCGACATGAAGTCAGGCAGTCAAATGTGCCGCCAACATGCGAAAATTTATTTATGCACGAGAAAGCCGGAAAAGAGCGAGCCAGAGAGTGAGAGAAAGAAAGAGACAGAGAGAGAGAGCGAGAGAGAGGCAAAGGAACGAGCGGAAATGTGGCAAAACGACACAGCGGGGAACAGAAACACAAAAATAAAGAGAGGCCACAAGAGTGAGCAGGCGAGAAAGAGAGCGAAAGAGAGAGAGAGGGGGGAACTCTTCGTGTTTGTTTGCGACTTTTTGCTTATTTTTTCAACACTTTATTCAAAAGCAAAGGTCAAATGGAACGGATGCCCCCCCGCTGCGGGACGAAATGGAATAGAAAGGAATGGCAGGGCAGGGCAGAGCAGGGCAGGGCAATCCATGGGATGGGATGGCATGGTTAGGGATAGCATGCTCAGGTTAGCAGAGCTTAGGTCAGACAGGTGAATGGGCAAACAAGGGGTAAATTGAGAGACAGAGAGAGAGAGAGAGGGAGATGGATAGTGAAAGGAAAGCTGTGACATAATTTCGGAACTACTCGCACTACTCTGCTTAGGGTATTTGGCTATTCGGGTATTTTGGGGTTTATCTGCCAAAACACACTGTGCCCTGCCCCACCTGGCACATCATAATAAAGCAATGAACCTGCACTGGGAATGGGAATGGGAATGGGATTTTTAATGGAATTTGTGGCTATCGTGTCGTTTGTTTTATTTATGGCTCATGCCAAAGAGCACGAAAGCGGAAAAGCTTGAGAGATTCTCATTATTGTTATGGGCCATTTCTGTTGTCATTACCTTAAACGTTGATGAAGGTCTTCCCATTCAATCCCAATCCCAATCCCAGTCCCCAGTCCCACACTTCTCTCTCTCTGTTTAGGTCAAACTTTTGTTCACAATTTACAAAATATTTTTCAATCAATTTCGTGCAGAGAGACAAATTGAAATTGTAATGTAAATGTAAATTCAATTTGAAATTAATAATGAATTAGGCTCGTGGGCGGCGGAGGGTTAAGGGTTAGCGCCTAAGACTGATTGACACGCAAGGGAACAGATATGCGAGGGAAGGGGAAGGGGAAGGGGAATGGGTTGGCGAGTGTATGGGAGAGAGTTTTTAACGGGGAAAACACTGTTCCATCCCATGGATAATTTCGAAGAAACGAAAGCTCCAAAATATACAAAAACCCCTAAGACATTGGATTATAACGCTGTACTCTGGTCTATTCTAATTTATCGATGCATTAACCAATCGGTAAGTTCACAAAGGGCTTAAAGGCGGCTGCCTGCGAGCGGTAACTTTAGCCAACTCCCAAAGCGAAGCAGATCCATATAGAGAAAGAGAGAGAGAGAGAGAGAAGCAGGAACCCACAACAAAAGAGCTGTAAACTGGCTAACAAAACAAACAGGGGCAACAATAACAAAGCGCACAGCTGGGAAAGGGTAAAGGCATCGAAGCAGCGCGTAAAAAAACTTGTTTTTTTTAGTTTAAGAGAAAGAGAGAGAGAGCTGTCGAAGGGGGTAGACGCATAGGGGGTCTGGTAGGATATGAAGGGTTTTAAAAAACTTGCTCGAACCGCGGCACTTAATTCGCTTCCCTATCAAAACAGCGACACACACAGAGAGAGAAAGAGAGAGAGAGAGTCAGTAAGCAATCCACTTGTGCCTCACCCGCCTCAAGCTCAAGTTCCCTCTCTCTCTCTCTCTCTCTCTCTCCCTCCCTTTAGCCACATCCCTTTACCGCACACACGTCTGAAGTGCCGCAGCGTCGTCTGCCTTGTGCTGCTTCTTTGTGCGGTCCAAAAAAAACTTTTTTAATAAAAATATTAAATTTGCATATGTTGCTCCCAGACGCTGGCAACGCTCTGGCAAACTCTCGTGGCAACTCTCCCCTTCTCTCTCTCTCTCTCTCTGTCCCCCTCTCAGGCCAGACGTTTTCGGGGTTGCCTTTGGTTACCTGTGGCAGGAACTGCTTTTGCCGCCGGAAGTGGTAACCAGTCGAGAGCAGCGCCAGGGGCAGGGGGAGAGCAGCATGTGGTGCTGCCGCCGGCGACTGAGGCAAGTGCGTTTTTATTGCCAGCCTAGGCTAGAGTTTTCCCCATTTATGACGCGTATAGCCATAGGAGGTGGAGGAGGCAGGGCAGGGCAGGGAAAGTAAGTAAGTGGAGCCAGCTCAAACCACTCAACAAATTAAGTTCAAGTGAGCGCAAGTGCGGAAAGGTTGCGGAGTTTGCTGCTTAAGCGCTGATTAAGCGCTAGAGTGAGAGAGAGAGAGAGAAGGAAGAGCAAAAGAGAGAGAGAGAGCAAGCTAGCAAAACAAAGCCAGTATCTCAGCTCTACTCGACTTAGCACACGATTATCAAACAAATTTCCAGGCAAAAACTAGTTCAGCTATTCTCCCAGTCGTTTTCTCTCTCAGTCTATTAAATCAATGCCTTCTACTTCTCTCCCTCTCTCTCTCCTTACCATACGCCACTTAATCTTCCATCCATAGGCGAATTGCCCGAAAAAAAGAAAACAGAACTTTCTGCCATTAGAAACCATTGAACTGGCATCAAAGAAACGAAATAAAACTACAGCAGATTTATTCATATCTTTCGCATATAATCCCACTCACATGTGTGCCGAGCTGTAGCTGTAGCTGTATTTGTATCTGTATCTGCAGCTGTATCTGTGTTCCTGTATTCGTATCTGTGACGTCTGGCCAAGCTCGCTCTGCTCATCTTGGCAACCTTTTGTTGTGGTTTTTACAGCTGCCTCGCAGCACATAAAAATTGCATGTGCCCAAGTGCAGAGAGCAGAGATACAGAGCAGACAGAGAGAAAAAGAGACAGTGAGAGAGAGCGAGAGAGAGAGAGGAGGGGGAAAAATGTTGCACAAGTCAGAAAAATGTCAAGCGATAAGCAAAAGCCGCTTACACTCAACTTGGAGGCCAAAAACAAAAAGAAAAAAAAAATAAACCCCCCAACGGAAGGCAGGCAGGGGAATGGGCTGCCAATTTCTGTTTGACAGTATTAAATGTTGCCCTGCCAGTTGTCTTTATATATTTTGATGTGGTTTACAGTGACACGGCAAACTATAAGCGATTTACAGTTCTCTAGAGGATTTGCGAAGCAAGAAGAGAGGAAGAAAAATACTATACGAGACTGCTTCCTTAGCCTGGAATAAAGGCTGAAATTTAATCATAACTAATCAGATTTGGATTTACTTTAAAGCAGCCTGAAGTATTCTGCAAGTAAATTGAGTTATAAAGCTTAAAGCTTTACAAATTGTACTCGAAATATTTACAAAAAGCTTTAAAGCACATTAAAGCACTCTTTCTCTTACCAACTTAATCCCAGTTGTTTTTTTTTTTTTAAGCAAACGTAATTGGAGCACGAAAGTTCAAAGCTTTTTCCACTCGAAATCTGGTATGCAAATCACATTGCTGGGCTAATTTAATACATTTGCATGTTGCAGATGTCTGGCAAAGAACTCCCACACTTCTTGACACCTACAAAACACACAAAATTCGCTGACTTGACAACTTTATTCAAAGAAGAAGTTTCTCTTGTTTCTCTCTTTAACAACACATGGCAAACAAAAAAAAAAAAATACCCCAACAACGACAACCAAATATTGTGCAAAATACAAAAAAAAATAAAGAAGAAAAAACAAAAAGTTACTGCTCTTAGGCATTACACATTATAATGATGGGAACATGTTACTGCAACAACAACAATGAAACTAACAAGCAGAAATGTTGTCAACAAAAAGTTTTAAACACAGAAAGAGAGAGAGAGATATAGAGACAGAGAGAAAGAGAGAGAGAGAGACAGAGTGAGAGAGCAAAAAAGTTTCCATCATCATCAAAATGCGCTCAGGCCTAATTTAAATGTGTTTGAACTTCGTTTGCGCCTCTCGTCTCATATCATTTACATACAGAAGGGAACGAAAACAGAAAACTTGGGGATTTCTTTAAATACAAAAAAAAAAAAAAAAAAAAAACAGCTGGAGCAGCTTTAAGCATCTAACTTTTTGGCTGGGCACATTCTCATTCTCTGTGGCTGTCGACGCATTAATGCAAATATAAACTGGTCACACTGGCCCACGTGTTTACCAGCTGAGAGCATCAAGAGTTGCTTGGCCAAAATTACAAATTGAGCGCGCTCTGTCAACACGTTGAGTTGGCCAAGTAACTTGACCTCAAGTGAAAACTTAAATGCAGCCACAACGGCAACAGGCAACTTTCAACTGAAAACTCGCTACTAAGTTTTTAAGTTCTTAAGTACACATATCACCTATGCTACGAAGCCCAAGAAATCCCAAGAAGCAGGCACAAAAAAGTGGCTAGAAAAGGGCCAGAAAAGGGCTGCAAGCAACCACAAGCAAATGTGGTTTTTATTTGGGTAGAGACCCAAGATTTAAATGATTTATTTGCAGTGTACATATATAGAGTACTATACAATATATTTGCATGATTCACAGTTGCTTTAAATAGCGTGTCTATCGAAACAATTAGAAGTGGCAAGTGGCAGTGCGCTAGAAATAGCTGAAAGTGGAGTGCACATTACGCATACGCCGTGTGAGTCATGGCATGCAAATTCGAAATTTGCGAGTTGCTGCAGTTGTGTGAAAATTCTCTATTGATCTAGAATAAACTTCAGCGCAATTCTGTGCCTTGTTAGCTCATAACATTGCCTTGGAGTAGCTCATAAAAGTCATTTGACTGCCGCCAGGGTAAAATCATTAGTCATTTTGCGTAATCCAATCCGTTGCTGCGTCTTGGCAACTTGGCAACTGATTTGGTCAACGACCCACTTCATTTACCTGTCATAAATCAGTTGCAGTTTCAGTTCCAGTTCTCGACCCTTTTGCACGGCTCTAGCTGGCCAATAGAGAGAGAGAGAGAGAGAGAGAGAGCGAGAGCGACCCTTTTCTAGTAGTAGTCTCTTGTAATCCAACACCGAAGCAAACCCAACTCAAGTCGACGACGAGCGCACGCACATGCCAAGAAAGCAAACCAACAATTGGCCACGTTTCGATGTCAAGGCTTTGCTCTGTCTCTCTCACCCATCTCTCTCTCTCTCTCTTTCTCTCTCTCTGTCTGTCAGGCCAATACATGCAATCCCAGTTGGACATAGTGCTTAGTGGGGAGCAACACAACTTGCAACATGCCTCGAAATCAATGAGCATAAGCTATGCACAAGCGAAGGGGCTCGCCGGGGCAGGGTAGGGCGGGGCTGGGCAGGGTAGCCAACTGTCGACTGTTTTGAGCAGTTGGTAAATTTTGAAAGTGAAATTTGATACAGGAGCGACAGAGACACATCTGCTTGCAACACAGTGGCAACTCTAGGGCTTCCTCTGTGTCTCCTTCCTTCATTGCTTCTTCCTCCTTCTCACATCCCCCAAGGTGGTGTAAAACAAGTTGACCAACGGCAGCAAAATCAAAATTACTTTGACAAGTTTCCTTTTGAGTGAGAAACCTGCATGGGGGAGAGAGGGAAGCGAAAGGGCAGAAGTGGAGCCAACTAAGCAATCGATTGATCAGTTCAAAATACTTTTGATTAGTTTTCTCAAAACTTGTAAATCGTTTTTAGCTTTGCCTGTGGTAAAAGAGCACACAGTTCTTTTTGAAATCGAATCTTAACTTTTTTTTCCTGTCAATATCTGATTTTTAATTAAACGTTTAATGAGTTTTTTGTTTTTGGGTATCGAATTGCGAACGGAAATTTGATTTTAGCAGCATAATTAGCTTCCGTTTAAGCTCGTATGGATTTCAATCTATTTTATTTTTTTTAATTTTTACCACAGTGCACAGTGTAATTATCTTACTGAACTTCAAGCTGCGGCCTTGTGGCATCTCTGTCGTACTCGATCACAGTTTGCCCTAATTTATGCATGGAAAAAGTCTTGGCAGCTGGAAAATTCAACGGGATATGGACACCTGCAGAGTACTCACACACACTCACACAGCAGACAGTGGCTTGAGGGGGGGCAGATAACAAATCTGAGTCGACTTCAACTTTGCACGACGCCTCAAGAATTTGTTTAACGCGTTGCATTTAATCAATGTCAGCCATAGGGGGGAATTGAAGGGGGCCCAAAGGGTCGCTGTGGTGGGGGCGGGCGACCGGGGTAAGGGGCGTGTGACCGGCATTATGCACGAACTGCAGCGGAACATTAGCAAATATTTGCACTGCACTTTGGCTGAAAAATGCAGCCATTTAACTTGGCCGTAAAGAAATCACAGCACGAGGACGACGACGACGACGAGGGCGAAGGAGAAGGCGAAGGCGACGGCGACAGGTGCGTGAGTCATGCGAGAATCTCATTTTTCCAACTGGCTGCAGCTGAGCAGCATAGCTGAGCGAGGGGCGTGGCTGAAGGTCTGGGGCGGGGGAGGTTCTCAGGCAAGCCAAGTTGCATTTCTTGTGAGTGTTTTCACCTTTTTTTCCGACCATTTCATTTGTGCGACACCTCTCTCTCTCACTCTCTCTCTCTCTCACTCTCTCTCCCTCTCTCTCTCTCCCTTTCCGCTGCAATTCTTGATCTGGCAGACAGTTTTTCGATTCTCTCCCCTTGCAACCGCCCAGAAAATGAATGGTCGCCTGTCACGTTGTACAAACTAAATGACAGTTTATGCAATGTCAAGAGCCATGCCTCCTCCTCCCCACTTCCCCTTTCCAGCATCCTCCCGCCACACATCTCCCCAGGCACTAGACACCATGTCAGGCCAGTGACAAGTCAACAGTGGCCGAAATGAACAAAAGAAAACACATGAAATAAACAAAACGAGGAGCAGCAGCAAAGAAAATATGAAAAACAAGGAAAAACACGAGACTTTTGTTTAGTGCATAATTCGTAAAATGCGCTTTGATATTGCCCCTAATCTCCCCTTTTTCCCTTCGGTTCACCCTATTCCCATAGACATTCGAGGGATTCTCGTGCCACACGTTCATTTCGGTGCATGCAACATTGTTAGCGATCTCCCACAAACAAAAAAAAACATGACAGGTTAATTCGACTGTCAAAACGGGAATTTATCAGCGAAAATATGCGAAATATTTGCGACACAGCAAGGGGGAACTGTTACAAGTGCTCCATGACTTTATGAAAGGGTCTCAAAAAAGAAAAATAAAGCAATATAGTACTTAAGGCCCAAGCAATGCAGACACTCAGCTGAATTACTAATGGAAAATATGTAGAAGCCCCTGGGTACGTAATTTCAAATCAAAATTAAAAGAAATCTCATGAATAACTCACACTACCAACATGTGATTAGAACTCGCTCACCACGATAGTCTAAGCATAGTCTTATCTCTCTTTTTATATACACTAAACGCTTAGTAAACTGAACCAATTGAACAAGTATATAAGTACCATATGTATAATATATTATATATATATGATAGGCCAGACCGTTTGCCCTAGAGCTTAGAGATTAAAATACGAAGACATACATAGGCACAAACTTGTTAAAGATGTCTCGATGATCTCATAGAACATAAGCTCTTCCTTTTCTTTAACTACGCCTCTGCCAATTGGAAACTATTTTCTAAAATTTCATATTTGCAACTCTCACTTTCTGTGATTGTCATGCTGCCATAAATACTCAAATCTCTACATATTCGGCCAACAATGTGAGTTCATTAACTTCCACAAATCATCTCGAGCTGCTCAGCGTAAAGTCAGTCAACAACAATGAGGGGGGAAAACCGGAGGAGTCCCTAGTTACTGCCACAGCTGGGACAAGGACACTTCATTTCTCTCTCTCTTCCTCTCTCTCTCTCTCTCTGTCTCTCTTGACTGCGGCTTTGTTACATTTGCAATAATTACACACAAAATGCGAATCGAAAAATCTCTGGGCAAACATTTGCGCAAATCAAACGAAGAGTATAGAAGATTTTAATTTAAAATGCAAATACGAGAGTCGATGCGAGCACATATGCAGCAGCAATGCCCTGGGGGAAGTAAAGCAAAAGAGGGAGACAGCGAGTAAAAGACAGAGAGAGAGAGAGAGAGAGAGAGCAGCGAAATATATTCATAACAATTCTATTAATTTTTCTCTACTCTCTACTCAACTGCAGACATTGTTTGACAAAGTGGCAACTGCTCTCCGGCTGAGTTGGGATTGGGATTGGGATTGGGATTGGAGCTGGGGTTGGGGTTGGGTATTCCGGGTGAGTTTGGGGTGCTACTTCGAGTGGTTTCCGGGTGGCTTTGGTGGCGTGGATTGACTGTGACGCCAGTGCCAATTTGCATATTCAATTGCCACAGTGACAGGCCGCAACGCAGTTGCTGAATCTGTGGCTCGTCTAACTCTAAATCCGCTACTACCTCTCTCTCTCTCTCACTGTCTCTCTCTCTCTCTCTGTCTCTCTCTGTCTCTATTAGTCTCTCCTGCTCTTTTATTCAGTTAGCTGGCAGTCTACCGTCAACTGAGTTGATTAAAATGAAGTGCCTGCTGTCTGCTGCTTCTAATCTAGTGAGTAGTCTAGCCCGCCCCCCTCTCCCCCTCTCTCTCTCTCTCTCGCTCTCTCGCTCTCTCGACCAGTGTAGTGGCCTCTTTCATTTGCCCATACTCACTTGATTTAAACTAATTTCAATTTCCTCTTTCAGAGCCTCAGCAAACGTTGCCCAGCTTCAGTTATATTTCTAAATCTTTCATTCCATAATAATTGCAGCTATATAGCATGAATCGTCTCTAAATTGCCAATATTGTGTAGAAGTCACACTTCAAGACTTCCACTCCCCCTCTCTCTCTCTCTCTCTGTGTCTATCTCTCTCTCTCTCTCTTTCTGCTGTTTACTCTGCTTGAAGTGTCGCCTCCTGCTTTAGCCTCATTTACGTGCTTGGGCATCTGTTTGGCTTGGCTTTGCTCACTTTTTGACACCACACAGACAGGCACACATCCGCACACACACACACACACAAAAGGAGACACACACACACACAGACAGACAGCACTTGAAGTAGTCGTCGCTAGCGTTGACAACTTGTTGTTTGCCGCCTGCTTGGGCAGCGCTGCCTCGCTGCCTGCTCCCATTTTGTGCTGTTGCATAATTATGCACAGGGCGAGAGTTTACTTCCTGCCACGCCCACATGCCGTGCTAGTGGTCGCCACTAGGAGCTGGGCAGTGGCAAGGGGGCAGGGGAGCAGAGGGGGGGGTTTTTGTGGCAGCAGTAGCGAACGTGCTTTGCCACTTGGCAATTCAATCACATTTCCACTTGGCGCTCTGCGAAGCGTTTCCTTGTGCGCATTATAATTATCCTTGCGTTTAATTAACGTGTTTACACACACACACACGCACACACACACACACACACGCTGTTGACCGAGTGACCTGCTCGTAAATTGGTACTTTGCAAGTCTCGTCTAGTTGCCAGAGAGGACGAGGCGGGAGGAGACGAGACGTGGTAAGGTTCCCATTTAATGGCCGTTAATTTTATTTTGAGCTGGCAAATTTAATTGCGGTTTGAGTGTCCCTATTTCTGTCTCGCTCCCTGTTCCTATTTGCTGTCCCTGTCCCCCGCGGGCATTCGCTGTTTGAGCTGTCTGCTAATCTCTCCCGCTCTCCCCCTCTGTCTGTCTTTACGCTTTGACTTTGGTCAATTCGATTTTGTTTTGGCGTTAATCAGCATCGCTTTGCTTTCTCTCTTTCTCTCTCTCTCTCTTTCTGATTGCCCTCAGCCAGCAGCAACAATTCAATTAGCGCTTTAATTGATTTGCCTTTCCCTACCCCCACTCTGTCTATAACGCACCACAGATCCTACCCAGGAACTGCCTGTGCTGTCAAAGTGCATTGTAAACATTGCTTCGGGTCGCATTAGTCGCAGCAAACTATTTGTGTTTGTCGATGGACTTCAAAGTAATTTGGGATACATAAATAGACTATTTTCGATTTTGATAGTAAGCCCGCTAGCCATAGTGTAAATGGGGTATTAAAACCAGGCCCAAAAACAGAAAGAGATCTTCTCGAATATATATGTTCTTTTTTATAGTCTCTTTCCTTCTCTGCTCTGTTCTGCATGCAGCGATTGTCAATATCTCAGTAATTTGCCTGAGATATGCAGAATTTATTCAATATACCATATTATTAAATATTTAAAATATAAGTTCTTTTTTCAATTAATAATTAGGCACAGGGTATCCGGCTGTTCATATCTTTTGTATTCTTTGCCTTTCTCTGTCGTTCCACTTTGCATACACAAAATCGGCTTAAAGAGTTTCACAACTCCCTCTCACACTGTCTTCATCGTCATCTTATGCGTCTCTTAACTCAGTCATTAGATCATTTCGTTTTATGCCTTTCGCCGAACTGCTTTGGCTGACAAATTACACGGCATTCGCCTGCGCTGAGCTGCTTTTTAAGAACTCTCGAGTTGCCGCATTTAAATCCAGTTGAAATTTGCAAAAAAAAAAGGAAAAAACAACAACAACCGATTTAAAAGTCAAAAAGCACAAATGATACCCTTCCCTATCGCATCAGCCACTCTAGCGCAGCCCCTCTCTGTCTCTCTCACTCTCCCTCTCTCTCTCCCTCTTCTACTCTCGCTTCTCGCACACGTACGCACAGCAGCAAATTTTATTTTATGATAACAACTCGAGACAGCAACAACAAATGCGAGGTATAAATGTGTGTGTGTGTGTGTGTGTGTGTGTGTGTGTGTGTGTGTGTGTGTGTGTGTGTGTGTGGGTGTGTGTTGTGCGTGGCATAAACTGAGCATGTGATTTGTAAAAGGGAAACAGGCAACGCGACATCTTTGCCACACACATACAGACAGCGACAACAACAATTGGCACGTGTTCCCTGGCGAGGAAAGAGCACACACACACACACACACACACACACACATGCACTTCCGTCTTGGCAGTCGTATAATAATGTACAATCCATCCCACACCGTTTGCCTCCTCGAACAGATCCGAGTTTGTTCGCCGTCCTCGCCTTATCTTGATTTGTGGCAATTGAATGTCATGTGCAGCACAGCAGCGTAGTAACTGACGGCATAAACATTATCAGCAACACATGCAAACCTACCAGCCCCCTCCCCCCACAATACCCCGCCCATCCAATCTACACCCACCCAACGCATTTGCCACGCCATTTTACAGATACATTTGACGATATGTCGCGATTTGTGCGAGTGTGTGTGTAAAATATCTCGTACTTTTTCAATTGTAATGCGTGGCTGATTCCGAACCCAAATCCGGTTGAAATTGAATGGGAAACAGGTGTTCCGAATTAGCTGCTGTTTTCTTCATTTTCAGAATTTTTTGGCAATTTTAAAAAGAATTTTGAAAACAGGAAATCCGCAAAGATCTAAACAAATTTTAATTGAACTTGCCTGAAATCAAATTATGTTTTTGAATTCAGTGAGTTTTGAAAGAAACTTTATTTGTGTCTCGATTTTAGATAACATTGTATTGAATAAAAATAAATTGATTTTCTATTTTTTCCAAATTAATTTTGTATGTTTTTTTGTTAACTTTACTCTTCTGCCTACAAGCTGCATACTTATTCTATTGACTGACTGTACTATATATGTGAGATAAGTATATCAGCTGATAATCTGTTAGACATAAGTTATTTACTTGCCCTATGGCATATTTCGTAAGGTCAGTTCCATTTGCTATAATTTACTTAGACTTGCTATAGAAAGCAAACAATTATTTATGCCCGACAACATGTGCAACACAATTGAAACGTAGCCGTAAATAATAAAAAGCTTTTAAACCATCGACAACGACACGCTCCACACACACACACTCACACACACCTAGATCGTTCTATAAAAATAGAAAAATGATATAACACGCCAAGGCAGCGAGCTGGCAAATGCAAAACATTTGTTTTCCCCCTCCCTGCCCATTCGCAGCTCTTTTAATTCTGTTCGAAATACAATCGAAAATGTTGTACGCCGATTATTCATAGGGAGAATATCGCTCGCTCTCTCTCTCTATCTTTCACTCTCTCGCTCTACACGCTTCCACATCCAATTGAGCGCGAGAAAACAAGTAGATAAGGCTGTGACATTATCTGGCAGTACCATATACTATAGACCATACACCACAGACCATACATATAGTGTCGGAACAGATGTCATAAATCGCGCGAGACTCTAAAGTTAAATAGTCCGTGCAGGAAAACTCTAATGAAAAGCAAACGCAGGAAAAATGAAAAGAGAAAAACATAAAAATAAAGCAGCGAATGTAATAAAAATATTGCGAAAGGAAAACGTGGATAAAACGAAATGAATTTCGCAAATTTGCACTCTATGCAGCCAGGCAGGCAGGAAAAGTAATAAAACAATGAAATGTGAAAATAACTCAAATTAATCGACGAACCATGTATACCCTAACCGGCTTGGGAAATGTGAAATTTTGGACCATATTAACAGCTAGATTTCTGTCATTAACAGAGGTATAATTAATATCCACCTATTTTATAATATATTCAATTTTTAAATTCACTTGAACTGAAGATCAAAGCTTCTTTCTAGTTGATCATACCCTGTGACGGCAAATATTTCGTAAAGAAAGAAAAAATATAAAAATGGTCGCTAAAACATTTTCATTAAAAGCGGCGCCAAAAGTTTGCACATAAAATTCGCCTTTACGCTAAACGTGTGAAGAATTCGCCGCTTCTTTCTCCAGATTACCCTGCCCACTTTCAACATATTTATACGCCTTCCCCCACTCCCTCTCTCCACACTTTATGCGCTTAGAATACTTTTATTTGTTTTTTTTTCTTCTTGACTTTTCTTTCGTTCGTGCTGGATTTTTCTTTCCATTTTTCTCATTTGCCATAAAAATGCATAATGAAAACTTTGGGTCATAAAGCATACATGACATGGGGGGACTAGGGGGACTGAGATATCCGACATGTGAATGGGCAAAAGTTCGAAGAACTGCTCTGCAGCAGGCCGATCTTCGTTTAGTTTTTCCCATGCAGTCGGTTGTCGGTTGTGGGTGTGGGTGTGGGTGGGCCAAGTCGCGTTTTCAAGAACAAAGCTGGGAAAAGTCTTGGTGCTGCACGACGGGAAACATTCCGCAAATGCATTTCCCATGCACATTTGAAGAGA
The DNA here is from genome assembly GCA_018901885.1 of Zaprionus kolodkinae. Classification (NCBI taxonomy): domain Eukaryota; kingdom Metazoa; phylum Arthropoda; class Insecta; order Diptera; family Drosophilidae; genus Zaprionus; species Zaprionus kolodkinae. The sequence goes on from JAEIFM010000068.1 coordinate 13,019,038, forward strand.
AAAAACCCCTTCGCGGAAATGCATATTTAAGTCTACTACCGCAGGCAGAGCAATTTTAATTTAATTAAATCGAGTAAAAAAGAATGTTACCCCTCACTCCCCCCCCCCATCACTCTACGCTGCACAACGAACACGTTCACTTTCTCACACACCTGTCAGGTGCTTTTGTAGTTCCCTCTCTCACTCCCTTTCTCTCTCTCTCTCTCTCTCCTTTGCTGCTGTTTATTGTTGCCTTGCGTGTCGCATTTCACTTCAATTGCCCTGCCTCAGCTCCCTCAGCTCGTCCCGCATCTTTATTTTCCGGCTTCTTTCTCATTCTTCAATAAATTTAATAAGTTTGTTCCACATTGCTCAAAGTGGCAACTCCCTTTCGCGCTCTCTTTCTCTCTCTCTCTCTGTCTCTCTCTCTCTCTTTTCTCTGTTTCGCAGCAGTCGCCACATTAACGCTTAGCACTTTTTGTTGTTGTAATTAATGGTGTGATTTTTTATTCGTTGCTTTTCTCTCTCTTTCTCGTCGCTTCGTCAACTCTTTGGCTCTTCTTCTTATGCTTCTTGTTCTTTCTACCTTCCCCGCCCACACTCTGTAATTATTATTTATTTTCAAGGGTCACTGATTTTCTCGCTCATTTTCCTCTGCATACCTCTCTGCCCCTGCCCCATTATTCACCCTGCCTCTCTTTCAACAATTGCTTCGTCTCTTCAATTGAATTTTGGCGTGTGAATTTTTCCACAGAAACTTGAGTTTTTTTCGGGTTTTTGTTTACGTTCGTGTTCAGCCGTGGTTTCCCTCAGTGCTTCGAACAGGTTTTCAGAAATGAAACTCGTTAGGGCATATTACAGAAATTTTGAATTGAATTTTGCATAGGAATAGATTGGGTTAAGTAAACATATAATTAAATTGTGCAATCTAATTGCAGCTGACTTTTATTTCGATGATCAATATCGATTAGAATATTAGCTCATTTTTTGCTGACTTTAACTACAATATTATTTGATCATTTTCTCATCTATTGTTAAGGTTCTTAACTCTTTTATTATCCCTCATTATACACATTTATTTCTTCCTTCCTATTCCACTGGCAACTGCATCAGGTTAAGCAAATGCAGCAAAACGACACAAATTAGATCTCTTTAAATTATTCCTAAACTTTGTCGCTTTGATGGCAACTGCAACATATTCAGTAGATGTCGCTTTTTCCTCCTCTCCCACACACCTCTCCCCCTCCCCCGACCAGTAGCATTAATTATGCATTTACATGTTGCATATGCGCGAATAGAATTCGAATATTATGCACTCTGAGTATTTTATGGTGTATGTGTGTGTGCGTGTGCGTGTGTGTGGGAGTATCTCTGTGTGTGCGTGTGTGGATCGCTAATGAACAAAATGCAGTTAGTGCACTTTGTTGCTTTTGTTAGCTTGGCCTACAGCAGCAGCAGCAGCAGCATCTGCCGCTGTTTTAATTATGTAGACGATGGCGAGGGGCAGCGCGGCATGTACTATAGAATGCGGGGGCGTGGCTGAGCAACAAAGTTGTTACAAATGTTTTGCGAGTGTTTTTGGCCAAACACACACACACACACAAATGAGCTGCCTTTGTCTGGCCAAAAATGCCAAAATTTATGCGGCTATGAAATCGTAACGAGTCGCATTGAAACATTCTAGAAAACATACTGATTGGGCATGAGCAACGGCAAGATACCCTGGAAAATGGCAAGACAATAATAAGCCTTAATATTCCTCTCTTTTTATTCCGAGTTCTTATCATATGTATTTTTTTTCTATTATAATCTAGGTGGAAGTATTCCTTAAATATATTTTAATACCTTAACCCTCAGACTGAATTTATTTTATTTATTTGCTTTGCATTCTCTTTTTCATTTAGATTTTTATTTCAGCGACGTCTGGCTTATTATTTAATTAATTATACACTTGCTCTCAACAATTTTATTATTATTAATTTAGCAGAGTCGCAAAAAAAAAAGGGAAAAGAAACGGAGTAGACGAAGAATCGTGTTTGCCGAGTTGGCTTCTTCCCCTTTTATAGCTACGCCTCTTTTTTGTTCTGCTCTTCATTAGCATTTGTTGGACATCAGCATCCTCGCTTTTTCTACTTCCGTAGTCCATGCTACCCCCTTTCCACCCCTTACATCCCACAACACTCATTTCCCTTTACAGCAGCAAAAAAATTGCATAGTTTTTGCATGTTTGGTTTCGTTTCTCATCTCATCTTCGTACTGAGCTCATCTCTTTCGCTTTGCCATGTCTAACAACGTTTTTTTCTTTCTTTCTTTTCTACCCACAGTCTTTGTTGTTGTTGTTGTTGTTGTGCTTGTTGATGAGCTTGTTGTGTGCTGTTAGTTGAAAAATGAAGGCGTTTTTGGGGTAGTACGCGAGGCAGGGAGTCCTGCGAGAGGGAATCAACTAACTTAATTTTCTGGCAACCTCTTTTGGGGTATTACAATGATGACTCTACAGTTGCATCTACACGTTATATTCAAGTTAAAATATAAGTTTAAACAGAACAGCAAAATAAACTGAAATCAGGCGCTGAAATAGCTAGTATGACTCTCCAATCAGCACTGATAAAGATTATAAATAATTGATTATAAATAGAATTGTATATTCAAAAAAGCTACATCAAGCGTTTAGTTAATATTGTATAATATGATTTGGGTTTTGAATCTATAATTCCGCTTATGTTGCTAGGGATTCCCCAGGCCAACACAGTTCAATGACGAACTGATAATGGTCTGTCTATATAAATAATTAATGCCCAAAAACACACAGATAACCCCTGATAACCCCTGGGTTAGACTATGACTTCGATACTCTGCTTATCAGCTAGGTGCAAGCACTATAAAAGGCGTGCAGTGTGCAGCATCTTCAATCAATGCGTATTTCGTATTACTGCAAAACCCATGTCTTCCGTTCTGAATTCCGTGAGAGTTTTAAGAAAAAATGAGACTAATCTCAGCACTTCTCTTTAACTGGATCCTGTTGAATCTGTTCAATGGACAAAGGGTTGCTGCCAACTCCGATCAGGTGAGATAGAGATAATTAAATAATAAAAAAACAAGTGGGTAAGGCTACAGTCGGGCACGGGGAGAGGAATGATTTTTGCATTTTAACTGACAACATTCAATATTTTACTACTCCGCTAGAAGATTGAAAACCATGACAAGGAAATTGAAAGCAGGAACAACCAGTTAAAGCGACTCCAATTGGAAATGGAAGAAAAGAATGACAAAATTCATAAGCTCGAAATCGAAGTTGCCAGTTACAAATCGAAAGATCAGTTATATAAAGAAAAAAACGAATTAAACGCAGAGATTATAAAATCCTTAAAACAACATGTTCAAACCCAAACTAAATCTATCGAGACACAGGAAAAACAAAATGAGATATTGCAACTTATTGAGAAAACTAAATTAGACATTGATAAAGCAAAGAAATGTGAAATTGAATTAGACTCCCTGAAACAACAGTTCAGCCTTTTAAAAAGCACAAATGAACATCTAAATAATAATATTACGCAACTCAATGATGGAATCCGCTTAGAAGCTAAAAAGGCGATCAAATGTGAACATTATTTAAAGAGTGTAAAACGGGTCAGTGCTGAAAACGAGAAGAAACTTAATCGAATTGAAGGCAAACTCAAGAAAGCGAATCGAGAAAATATTGGTATGATATCAAGAGATATCAAAAAGGAAATTGCCCACATTTCTACGGGGGTGTACAATAAGACAATAGGCAAGAACTTTCCTTTTGAAGTTCTATGTAACTCTGATATCGCGGGTCCAGGATGGACCATAATACAACAGAGGATTAAGGGCGGAGTTGACTTCAATAGGAACTGGGAAACCTATCGGAATGGCTTTGGAGACTTCTGGGATGGGGATTTCTTTCTGGGCCTGGAAAATATCCACAGATTAACCACTGAGCAACCTCACGAGCTTTACATTCACATGGAACGATTCGATGGCAGCACCTTCTACGCCAGATACAATGAGTTCGCCATAGAGGGTGAGGGCGATCAATACAGAGTAACCAAGCTTAGTGGATTCTCTGGTAGTAAAGGTATAGAGGACAGGTTGCACTTTATCTTAAATAACAGATTCTCAACTTTTGATCGTGACAATGACATCCTTAAAAACAAGAATTGCGCTAAAATTTTGCAGAATGGCTGGTGGAATCAAAAGTGTTATGATGCGTAAGTGCCTTTACCTGGATTTGATTTGTGTTTATTTAATGGGTTACATTTTTTACAGAAATTTAAATGGTATATACCATGGATCTGACTTTAAAGCTGATGACAAGAGCGTGCAATGGAAATACCATGAAAGTCTCAAGCAAGTGAAGATGATGATTAGGCCATTTGGCATATATAATTAATTGCTTTACTTTTCAATCATAATTAATAGATAAACTGTAAATTCAGATTATTTCAAACTGTAAACTGTTTATGAAATTTCTTATAAATAGTAAACTTAAACGAAAAACACGCTTCTGCTATCCTAAATAAGTACTCCTATATATGGAGCACAAACATAGATATAATGAGCTACAATTACGCACTTTGTGAAGGGGCGTGAGAGGAATGAGGAGAGTATAAACGCCCTTAATACCCTGCCACATGACTCCACCCACTCGAACCTATCATTAGATAGAGTTGAACTAATTTCTATTCTATGTATGTGCAATGTTAATTTGTAAAGCGTTTAATATAATTTGATTATTCGATAGTTTTGCAAGCGAACAAATTCAATTGCAGCCTCATGAAGTAGGGAAAGTGCTGTGACCTTTGACAGGCCCCTAGCTCGAACCTGCACCCGTCTTTACATTGAATGGAATGGAATGTTAATGATATTTCACTTTTTAATGAGTTTCGAGCTGGTCAGAGAAACGTAATCTAACTCCCTAATTATCTGTATATATTTTTAAATGATATTGGGGATGGTGAACTTACCTATTTGGGCGCTGACATGAGCAACAATTGCCAGCAGCAGCAGCGGCAATAGCGTGATTCGTGTTGCTGCTGCTGTTGTTGTTCTTGTTGTTGTTGTTGTTGTTGCTTGCTTAGGTTGTCTCGCAAATCCGATTAGCGTTGGGTCGGGCGTGTTGTTGCTGCCGTCGCTGTGTTGTAAGCGCCTCAGCAACATGTTGCCAGTGTTGTTGTTGCCAATGTTGCCAGCTCGACGCACAATGTTAGTGTTGCTGTTGCTGTTGCTCTTGCACTGTTGCTGTTATAACTTGACTTTGCCTAGTTTGTCTTACTCACTTACGCACATTCAGGGGGCTGGGGCGGGGGCGATTGCGGGTTGGTAGGCGTGGTATGAGTGCGTCAGGTCGTCGGGTCGGGCAGGTTCGTATTCGTTTGTCAGTGTTGTTGTTGTTTGTCGTCTTGTCGTTGTCAGATTTCAGTTGTGTTGCTGTTGTTGCTGTTGCTGTTGTTGCGTCGCTTTGGCATTTAGTTGATTTTTATGTTTGTTTTTTTTTTTATAGACTTTTTTCCTTTTCTTCTTATTGCTGTTTACAATTTCATTTGGGTTGCACTGTTCTACACTTTATGCTTTCAACTGATTTTTCTGCTTTGTGTGTTGTGTTTTTTTTTACTTTGGTATTAGATTTCAGTGATTGAACATTTCGCAATTGTGCTGCAAAGAGAAGAGAAGAGGCAGAAATGCGAAACAATGAGTAAGCGAAAAGATGCATAGATTAATAGGAAAATTATCAATATATTTTCCGAAAACATTTGTGCTGGCTTATTTTGAAAAGTTTATGATAAGGCTGTTGTTTTTTTTTCATGATTTTTAACAATTTGTTTAATGGTTTTTTTTTATTGATTTTACACTTTAAGCTGTCAGCTCATAATCTATTTATATTTTCATTATTTTATTAACATTTTATATTTTGTTTTTTGTTTATCACATTTTTATATATTCGCTTCCATATTAAATTCTCATATTTATGGTGAGACTTTCTCGGCAATCTTCATCTCAATACATATTTCGTCTCATTTTACTTTCTTTTGAAATTCATAACAAACACACATATAAAACAATTTCAATTGGAATTGACACCTGACCCAATTTGCCGGCACACGTTCGTTATTATCTACTTGTATTCTTCGAATTTCGGATAATGCGTTGTTATCGAGGCTCGTTATCAGATTACACACGTCTCCCAATTCGCAATCGATACGTTTTCGAAGCTGCTTTGAAATAATTTCACATTTCAATTATTTATTGAAATTTTCATCATGTTCTGTCTAGCGGGCCGAGGTGATGGATTTGATTACAGGTTCCTTTTTGGGAATGATCCTTATGAAATGTATACGTTGAGGAGCCAGGCGAGGGAGTCGTTTCTGAAACTCGAATGTCGAATCGAATTTGCAAGAAATGAAAAATGTATTTATTTCTTTTCCGGAGCAGCAACTGGGATAAATAAACAAAATCATCGTTGGGTTTGTTGATTTTTGTGTTGCGTACGAATCGGGGTTTCATTTCCTCAAAGTATGCTCCAAAATATTGTGCAACTTCTTGTTTGTCCAGTTCTACGACTGAACTACAGACTGGACACACACACACACACACTCATTTCTATGTGTTTGTGGGGCAGCAGTCGCTTATTGATTTCGCTGAAGGCCGCACACACGCGGCGTATGCGCAATATTTGCCTTGCGGCACTTGCGAAACGAAACGAAGCGGGCAAAATAAATAAATAGACGAGCCAAAGCAGCGGGCAACAACAAACAAAATAATATTAACCAAAAACTAAGCCAAAATGTTGTTGATGAAAACGTGACTGGACACACTGAGTGAGCCCGCACAACAAACACAAACACAAGCACATTGCATGTGTGTGTCTGTCTGTGTGTGTGTAAATGGAACTTGGTCAATTTTCTGGCAACGAGAGTCAACTGGCACTCTATTTATATCCACATACACATATACAAATATAATATACATAGACGTAGAGTATTTTCTCATTTCGTGAGTTTGTTCAAGTTTTTGCTTTCTTTTGCTGTTTAGTTTTTGATGTTTTATTGAAAACTCTCTTCTTCCCTTCTCTGTTTGTTTAATTTTTCCGATTGCTGAGTCGCGTAAATAAACTAAAAAAAAATAAATATAAAAATATGAATCGTCCTCACGGATATTATCTATATGCGAAAATTCACACGGCTGATGGGGCGTATACGCAATATTCATACATAATTCATTACAAATTACATTTCTGCTGTGAATGGAATTGCAATATATCTTAGCCAATTAAATAAATATATAACAATTGAAAATGTAAGATAATAGTTAAGAAAGCTTTTCTACTTTCTTCATTTGCCTAATTTTCTTTCCGTTGGCAGCACCTGCCTATCCGTTTGTCTGTCAAATTGCCTGTCTGAAAAATCTGTTGTCAAATTTTTGTTTCTACTTCTGCTGGGCTTGGTAACTGAGTAATCTTAAAGCCATTTGCCAACTAACTAGCAGTCTATTCTTCCACTCTGCCTGCCTGCCTGCTGCTGGAAGTTCGTTGATTGACAGCCGCTTCCGCTGCTGAGGGGCTGCCATTAATCAGCTTAAGCAGCTGGCGCGTGCGAAATTAAAATGTATCTCAAAAGCCAAAGAATTCTACTACATACTACATTAGGAGAAATAGATTGGCTGTAAGACTGTAAATTTTTCTTTGGTTATTTGCATTAGCAACGCGGGTTAGATTGTCTTTGATTTGTGCGCCATTTTTCATTTTATTTTTGCCAGCTTCTTAATCTCGATTGCCGTATGTGTGTGTCCCTGTGATCCTTTTGCACTGCTTGCCTCTATTTTTTATGGCTTGTGTGCCACGTAATTTCCCGTGCTGTTGTTGCTGTTGCTCATTTATTTCATTTCTCATTTCATTGCGACATTTCTAGTTTGGTTTCGCTTTGTTTCGCCATCGCTTTTTTGTCGATTTCTCTCTCTCTCTGCGCTGGCTCTACCTTCGGTTTTAGCATTCTTCTGGTTTCATGTCAGCTTCTCGTTTGGCCTTGTGGTCATTCAACTGTAAGAATAGCAAGAAACACAGAAAGAGAGAATGAGTGAGCGAGAAGGAGAATGGGAAAAATACATAAAAAATTATTAGATTTTTTCTTATACTTTTTTTTTTGTTTTCCTGACATTGGTTACGACTGGGGGCGGTCTCTGGCTAAATTGCTTTTGTATGCATATGCCGGATGCTTGGATGGATGGACGATGGATGGACAAACACACAAGCACACACACTCACACACTCACACACACACACACACACACAAGCGTGGGAAATTAGGCAGAAACATATTTAAGGCGATTTTCTTGATGAGATATCGTTTAATGGTTTGCTGTTTATCTTTGCCCCATGATGAACACAGTCAGCAAGTCACAGAAACTTCTGTTCTCACACTCTCTCTCTTTCTCTCTCTTTACCGCCTGCCCTCTCCCTCTAGCCAGTGACCTAGACAGACCAGCCAGACCAGCAGAATGTGTGGCATGCTCAGCAGGGTGCTGCACATCGAGCTGTCTGCATATCAAGTATACGCATTACGTATACGCACTTGCCAAATTGCCAGCTCGCAATGGGACGCATTTATTGAGCTAAATTCACAATGCACAGTCAGTATTCAATATTTGCAAAAAGACACAAATTTATTGGCTAATCAACTACTCCTACTGAGAACTTACCCTGACAATGCCACAGTGAAAATGCAAATCACACGGAAAATCATTCGCTTTCTTTGCCAGCATCTTAAGCACTTGAATACTGCTACTTTTGCCGCTCTCACACTCAGTTATTTTCTTATCGGGCCCATTGCCGGCATTAAACGGTTCATTAAAATGCCGCACAATTGGCTGAGAGCTTTCCCAACGGGTGAAATGTGAAATGGGAAATGAGGAATGTCAATTAAATGACAGCGAAAATGATTTCCATGGCAAACTATTTAGTTGTTTTCTCTTGCGCTTTGTTTTTTAATTTAAAGGGGTGGCCCGTTGGCCGCATAAATCGTTTTGCGGGTGTCTCCATAAATATGTGCCCTGAGTTATGTTTATGGCTTGGGAAAAACCTTTGAACGGGTCGCCGACACGTGAGTTGCGCATTAAAAGTGTCGCTTTTGTCGCTGGCACTTTCATAATTTGCACGAGACGGGATCGGCCAGTTTGCCAGTTGACCAGTTAGCCAGTCCGGCTAGTTTAGCTGGCCAACATCAGCAGCAGCAGCGGCATCAGCTGACCGCATTGTTTATGGCCGGGACGAGTGGCTAAGCCAAGAGCAGCCTGCTGCCTGCTGTCCGGCAAGAGACAAACCCATAAAAGTGTCACAATTCATCAAGGCTGCTAAGTAGTTTCGTATTTTATAACGCCAGCTACCATGTCCTTGCTTGTTTATAAGTCTGGATATATTTGGCTATTTTTTCTGGCCATTTTTTGTTTTCGCAACAATTTTTGAGCGCTTTTAGCGTGACCTCAGCGCATTTTTGGCAAATACCGTAGGCGGTTTGGCAGCAAAAAATTTGTTAGACGTAGACTGACACCGAAAAGAAAAATACCCTATAATCCCCAAGACAACTTACAGAGTATTCTGCAGCATGTAAGTATTGCTTAAACCTTTTGAACTCTGAACTCGCCGCATTCCAATTGTGCTTAAAATAACTCAGAATATGTGGGAGTTTGCCTCGAAGTGAAATTTTGTGTTGCATACTTTATGGCGTGCTTTCATTAGAACTGCCAACTTGTTAAATATTTCAGCCAAGAAGCCGCCGAGGCAGCGCAGTCTGTTGTGCTTAAGAAACTAAGATCTCAGCAGAGAAACAACAACAAGATTTCTATGAATAATTAACAGTGGACGGCAGCCAAAAGACTTGTGCGAGTTGGAGAACTAATTTAAGTGGAAAATCATCATAATTTTGCAAATGATTTTGAAGAAGAAAATCCGCAACGTACAAATTTCTCTCAGTGTTGCAGTGGTATATATATACATATATATATGGGCTAAGACTCATCTCTGCGTCATAAATTCAAAAGTTTTAATTGACTTGCCAACAATTAACAGAACCGAGGCAGCTCCACTCATAATCAACTGCAGAGCAACTTAAACAACAATTTGCCCGAGCTGTGTCTGTCCTAGTCCGAAAACAAAATGGCGTCGTTGTGTTGACAAAAATTAACAATATTTTTATATATACAATATATATATGTATCGATGGAACGAGTCAGCAACAGGGGCAGCAACAGTAGCGATGCAGAGAAAAGTGTGAGAAAAGCTTTTAAAAAATTTCCACCACGGTTTCGGGGCATCGTCTCCCTGTTGCTGTTGCTGTCTCTTTTCGATTTTTATTAAATGCATTTATAGCTGCTCTTTTTTTTTATCGCTTTTTTTTTATTTACTTATTTTTTTTTTTGTGTTTTTGGCGCGTTTTTTCTCTGCGTTTTTCGCCGCTTGTCGTTGCGGGCTGCCACTGTGAAAAGCTCGTGCATTTCAGTTTTTCATGCTGTTTACGCCATTTTAACTTTATTGTTGTTGTTGCTATTATTGTTTGCTGTGTGTGTGTGTGTGGCCAACAATGTTGGCTGCATGCCTGTGGGAGAGAGAGAGAGGGAGAGAGAGGTGGCGAGAGCGAGATAGACATGGCAAAAGTGAAATGGTTATCGCGCTTGTTTGATTTAATTTATTGGCTTAGCGCCATTGTGGCCTGATGTGCAACACTTTACACACACACACACACACACAACACTCTCTGCCTCAGCCCCACTCAGCGAGCAACAGAGAGAGCGAGAGAGAGAGAGAGGGAGAGAGAGATAGATAGGGAGAGACAGACTGTTCCCCTGGAGTGACTTTTTGGGGGCGCTTCCAGTCAATCTACTCGCCGCTCGACTTTACAGTTTGTTGCACGTTGTTTCAGTGTTTTTTTTTTTGCTTTTTTGTTGGTCTCGCACTCTCGTTTTTTTATTGTTTATTCCCTTGCTCTTCTCACGCCGTGCATAAAAAGGCTTAACAAAAAGGGGCGTGCAATAAAGTTGTATATAAAAGGAACCAGCTGGCAATTTTTAAGCCATAAAGTAGATGCAAACAAAATGCATCTCGCACAGTGTCAACAACTTTACCGCTCTGCATATGGTATTATATATGATATTTAAGTCTATATAATATTCATTATTTAATGCAAAATAAAAGTTTGTAATTTATGCTAGAAGTATACTAATTTTACAGCGTATTCGCCAGTCGTGCAGATGTCTGCTAGAGCTGCGTATTTTTTTTCATCCACTACTGATTGCTGTGGTTTGTCTTCTGCGCCGTGTCCTGTGGGCTGACTGTACTAAATAAAAATGTTGCATGCCCCTCTGCACTCGTATATGTATTTGGTGCAGGAAAAAATTCATTAAGCTGACTCTGCAGAGCAAAATATTTACGAAATCTTTCATTCAATTCGAGAAAAACGATGTTTATATCGAATTCTCTCTGACTTCTTTTTTTTTCTATTATTCTTATTCCATTTGGGGAACAGATTTACAATTTTATCTATGACCCTTATGAGTATATCGACTACTTCTAAGTCTTATTCCTACCTTAATGAAATTGTCTGTGTTAAATGTTTAGCTTGCCTTTCAGAGCTCTCCCTGTACTCTCCTCTCTCTTTCTCTCTCATCTCTTCCTTTGCTCACACACTTGTTCTCCTCGCTTCGATGCTCGACAACCCTTTCAAGATGTTCAATTAATTACAATTTCTAATTTCCAATTTCGCCCCGCAAACTTGTGCGTATTTTTAGAGCATACTTATTGGGGCAAGACACCCCTGTTTGCAAATCATTCAGCCAGCAGAAAACACTTGATGAAATTCGTCATTCTTCAGTGTAAATTGAAATGCCTTATAATGGGGAAATGCTCTCTGGAGAGAACATGCAGAAAAGGGGTTTCAGAACCGTTTGGGAAGTTTGCTTTGCTTTTTGCCCACAGTCTCGCTACTTTCAGCTACTTACAGGGTATTCTCACATTCAATTTAAACGAGAAGAGCAGAGAAAATAGACAAGGTTCGACATGCTTCCGCATGAATTATGCATTTCCAACGAAATACGAAATGTGCTCGGAAATGTGATATAAACGTCACCTCATCTCTCATCTACCGTCCTACCTACCTACCTACCTACCATCGATATCAGCAGCATAGATTGTTGCGGGGATTCGCCTTTAATTTTAATGTTGAACGCACTTAGAGCCCATTTACGTGGCATACATAAGGAGGGAGGGCGATCCCAAGATGCCGCGACCCGCAAGCCACGACTTCTACAGCCTCAAAGTCACATGGCACACGTAGAGCACACACACGAACGCACACACACACGCACACACACACACACAGAGGCCCTAGAGTTGCCAAGTCACGCACAGCCTGAGAGACACATGTCACTGGGATATACAAAGTTGGGGAGGGTTGTGGCTTAGGCTATTTGCCTGCCCTTTTGCTGACATTTGCTGCCAAAGTTGATATTATTAATTTACAGCGCGTCGCCGACAACGGAATGTGTGTGTGTGTGTGTGCCACACGCACTTCCCCTTTCCCAACACTTATCGCCAGTGAGAGGCAACGCAGCTAGTCATAATCATAAAATCATTTTATTGCGCTGGCAATTTCATTATTCGGGATTTTAATGTAATTTCTCCCCACTGAATTCAAAGGAATTTTAGCCAAGAACTTGTCGATTCACTTGTGGCTAATTGGGACAAAGTGGAGAGAAAAACTTTGACTAATTAATTTGCCAAAAAATTAATTTCGTTTATTCTCTTTGCAATTCTCCAAGGTGCGACAAGTGTTGGGCAATGCAATGTGGGGCAAGAGTAGAGTGTGGGGCAACGAACGCAGGCCTGTTGTGACATTCGGTTAGTTGCACATAAATTTAGATTAGAGAGGGATAGAGAGAGGGGGAAAGTCAGGTCAGGCACACGGTCATATATATAGACTGCATGCCTGTCGTAAATTCATCACCGAATATCAACGCACACCATCAGCGGAACCACACAAAAAAAATAGGAAAACAAATAAATAAACCAAGCGAGAAAAATGTTTCGTGTGCGGTTAACAATTTGCGTGTTTTTTCTACTTATGCGACTCGTTGCGCTTATCCTTTATTTGCCGCTTGCCAGGATAAAAAAAACACACACACACACAGAGAGAGGGAGAGAGGGAGAGAGAGAGAGAGAAGTTGGCACACACTCGCTTACCAACACTGCTGTAATATCATATTTCACGCTAAAATAATTTCAATTCGTCGCCATTGTTGTTTCTGGCATTGCCAACATGTCGCGTCATAACAAAATAAAAAAAGCTAAAGAAATTGTCAAGAATTTTGTTAACTAGTGCGAAGAAACAGGACTAACAGATGCGCTAAGTCTAAGAGTAAAAATAAAGAATAAACTATAGAGATACTACGATATACCTCGACTACTTCCTTAACAAATAATCATATAATTATTTGACTAGATTTACTTTAAAAGAGAGAGTGTGGGAAAAATATGTGATATAATACCTTATCTTCTTAGGCAAAAACACATATATTTACCAATAATTTATATGAAATATAAAGCTGATATTTTAAGTTTTTTAAGTACATTGCGTGAAATCGAAAAAAACGTTATATTTTTTTATCCATTATTCCCTGCATGATATACCCTGTAAGCAAATGCGTTCTTTGGCAGAACAGCTCACAGGAACTTTAGCCAAAAAAATGGAAACAAGAGCAAAGATGTCGTAGAGTCTCCAGACATATGTAGAGTACTTGCAGCGACTACTGCAGAGGCTAGACAGGCTGCCAGACAGTCGGCAAATAAGTCAAGTAAGTGAAGATGGCAACCATTTTGTTGTCGTCTTTCATCAAAACATTATGATTCCATATATATTGTATATATCTTGATTATAATATTACTATAAAGCGAGCTACAGAATTTCCGGCATGGGGAAAAGCATATTTTCACAGTTATCCAATTTTCGCTGGAATGGGGCGTGTTCTCTGTGTGTGTGCTGCCTGCGCCTTTGTTTATGCAGCAATTTATGACATGCAAAGCAGAAGCAAACAGAAGGACACAAGGACACAGGGAGACAGGAAGACAGAGAGACAAGGGAGACAAGTGAGACAGGGACACAAGAGCCCCAAACATGAGCGAGCACTCGGTAATACGTTGGGCAAATATTTATGCGGTTGGGCATTTGATGGAAACAGGACCCGCGGGTCCTTCAGATCCTACCACATGCTGTTGCCAGACGGGGAGGGGGGGAGGGGGTTGAGGGTGTGATACGGGGGGGTGTGCGGTGTCAAAGCCATTAATATTTTTATTAGGTTTACTGGAAACGCGTCGTAACGATTGCATATGCCGGACAAATGTCTCGCTCTCTGTCTCTCTCTGCCTCGCTCTCTCTGTCTCTGCCTCACACTCACGCTATTGTTGTTTAATTAGTTACACGACAAACACACACATATATAGCCACACACACACACACAACACACACACACAGGAAGTAGCACATTGATTGTGACAAGCGCATTAATTGCTTTTTTATTTGCTTGTTTATCTGCGATCAAACATTCTGCTGGGGTCAGTCTCGCATCGATTTACCCTCCCCCTTCCCTGGCCCAAGGGGTTCATATGAAATCGAAGCAATTAAAATCAATATGCAATAAAGCCTGACTGACAGGCGACAGAGTCAGAGCCAGAGATATCGTAACGTATTTGCCAGCTAATCAAGAAAATCATTAGCAAACCCCTCAAGAAGGCAGTATTTTTGAAGGGTATTCGAAGCGTATTTAAAGAGTATTCTTTGTGCTTTGTATTCTTTATAAAATTCCCAACTTATGCCGTTACAATTTGCCAATCATTATGCTGTGCTTTCTATGCTGAATTGTTAAGGCAACCCAGGGCCGTCAGCTGTGGCAACCACTTTTGATAAAGAAAATATTCCCAAACAATCAAAGGGCAAACACAAAAGAGATGCCATTTACAGTGGGCGGAAGGTGGGGGGAAAATGCTGAAACGAAAACCCACGAAAAACGCGAAAAGAAATCTTCGCCAGCTTCTTCTGCTTCTTCTGCTTCTGCCCAATGTTAATTCCTGATGGAGGCCTGAGAGAAAAGTGTGTGTTTTTTTTGTGCGTCTCTCAAGTGAGTTTTGTATTGTTTTTCTTCAGTTTTCCCTCTTTGTTGTTATTGTTGTTTTTCCTTTGCATAAGAAATGTGCTGTTTAGAGAGGGAGACAGAGGGGTCAAAGGGGCGGGGGAGGCGCATGTTTTTATTGCGCGTCAGGTGAAGACGAGGCACGTCAAAGGCTTCTTCAGCGTATTTCTTGAATTTGATTTTCAGTTTTAAGTGTAGCCAAACTGTAAGCGTGTGTGCAGTCAGGCCAACACACACACACACACACACTGAGTTGACCCCTGGCATTTGACCTTAGTCATGCGCTTGATTGATTGCACAAACGAATTGCAGAAGGAGTAAGATGTGAGCACCTGAAGAAATGCTACCAAATTTACTTGCCAACAATTCGCAATCAAAAATCAACTTAGAAGCAACTCAAGTTGCTCTGCTCGCTCCGAGCGAGCTTCGAGTAATTGTGGCAAATGAAGCGAGTAGAGTCCGAGCTGGAAAACCCGCAGTGCCCCTTTGGCCCTCTCTCTATCCCTCTCTCTCTCTCTCTCGACTGACTCTGTCTGTGGCTGTGGCTGTGTGTGTGTAATGAAGTCGCCATTGAGTTTTTCAAGTTGTCTGTCTGATGATTCGATTTGCCTGGTTTGCGCTTCGATTGCCCTCACTCGTATGACAGACAGGGTGGGGTGGGGTGTGTGTAGGGGCTGAACGTAGGGTTACCCAGTTGATTGTGTAGTATTATATTCAATTTAATTGCATTTTACTTACGTTTCTTCAATCACATTTGCATAAATCCATGAAGCGAGCGAATATCATTTATAATACGCTATTTTATTATACATAGATCTCTGTCTCTCTCTCTCTTTCTGTTATAAATTGCATTATATTATTGCATTTTCTGCTATTTGTTTAAGTTGCATAAATTATGCATTATGCATAAATATTATAATTTATTTGGATGTTTCGCTGGTGTTGTTTATTTAAAGCTTTGCTATAAATTATTGGTTTGTTTCGTT
Source organism: Zaprionus kolodkinae (assembly GCA_018901885.1). Taxonomy (NCBI): domain Eukaryota; kingdom Metazoa; phylum Arthropoda; class Insecta; order Diptera; family Drosophilidae; genus Zaprionus; species Zaprionus kolodkinae. The sequence continues at coordinate 13,035,192 of JAEIFM010000068.1, forward strand.
TTTTTTTTTTGTGTAATTATAAAATTAATATTGTTGAGTATTTCTTTTGTCAGTCTACGTGAGTGTTTCTTTTATTTATTTATTTATATATTTACTTGATTATTAATTTATAAAACTTTGATTAGCTTGCGCTCTTATTTGGACAGTTTGTGAAATAAAATTAGAATTCTCATTATTTAATATATATTATATATTATTTTTGGTATATTATTATTATTATTATTATTATTTTTTTTTTTGCAATCCTGCTTTTTAGACAGTTTCCACTATTCTTTTTTTGGCTTACTTCTGCTTTTTCTTTTTCTCAGCTTCCTCTATATGTTTTTTCTCTGCCTCTTTCCCTGCGTCTCCCTCCTGCTACCACTTGCTGCCCATTGCACGTCCCGCACATTACACGCACCTCGACAGACGCCATTGCTCAGCTTCCTCCCCTGCCCTTCTCCTTCTCTCCCTCTCTCTCTCTCTCTCTCTCTCTCCCTACATGTGCAACGGTGCGTATAATTCGCAATTTAAATTTTCAAAATAATGTTGTTGGCAACTCTGGCCTGTTGTTGTTGTCGTTGCTGCTGCTTTTGTTGCCCTCGTCAGCATCTGCGTCTGCATTTAAATATTTAACGCAGATAAAAAAAAGAAAAATGGAGAATAAAACAAATGAAAACATGCAAAAGACCGTTAAAATGACGTTAAGCCAGAAGGAAATGCAACGTTGCCTTTTGGCCAACCATTTAGGCCGTGGCAACAACAACTCGACTGGTTACCTTGCGGCGCACGTGCACTTGTCTGTCTCTCTCTCTCTCTCCCCCGTTTCCCTTGCCCACGCTCTGCTCCAGCAGCTCGCGGAGCAGTCGGAGCCGTAGGAGCAGCCCGGAGCAGCCCGGAGCAGCCGTCGTCATTGTCCGCGTCGTCGCATGTGCGGTCATTAAAGGAATTTCCGTTGTGGTCATCGAACCGTGAATTATATACACACACACACACACACACCCACCAAATGTGACCATCTCCCTCACACTCATTCCCTCTCTCGCTGCCTGCAAAGTGCAGCTGGAGTTGCTCGAAATAATAATGAGTAAAAAAAAAACAAAAAAAAAACAAAGTGCTGCAGGGTGTAAGGGGCGGGGTATTTCATTGAACAGGTGGCTTTGAAATTTTCAGGGTTGAAGCGTAGCAAAGAATTGAAATGGAAATGCATTTTTTTAAAACACTTTTCAACGCATTCCACTCTTCTAAGAATTTCCCCTTAACTATTTCCAACTTTGAGCTGGCAATTGGGCAACAAGAAAAGAAAACACATATAGAGGAAACGGTTATTTCCATAAATATCTCAAATTTATCATCTCGTGTCTCATATTTTTTTTTTTTGCATGTTTTTCCAGTTTCGATGAATAAATGTCACATCTAGCAAACTGATTTATAGCGGAATATGCGTCGTATATAGAATATGCCACATATGTTTGTCATATACTGCGTTTATGCCAAGCGCATATCATGAATTAAGTAGAATTTGAATACATCAATTTTGGACTATGATATGTTGAGAAACAGCCAATTTAAATGCTTTGAATTAGGGGGGAAAAGAAAACTTTAATCGTTTCACTTCGCTTTTGATAATAAATAATATTATACACTGAGAAAAGAAGAAGCTGCTCTGCAAATATCTTAGCATAAATCTTTAACTATTCACTTGCAATTCACGTATTCAATGTATTCAAGAATTCGCGGCATAAACGTAGTAATTATGACAACACATTTGCTGCGGTTCGTTTCTTTACCGACAGTTGGAATCAGTTAGGTCTATATAGATCTATATGTACACACACACACACATACACATATCTCTGCCAGGCATGACACATTTCGTTCGTTGCAAACTACAAATCGGTTGACGCTATTTATAAAATCAGTTGCCGCTATGATATAATTTTGCCGATTTTCTTAGCCGGCGATTTATATATATTGTATATATACACATATATCTAACATGTATATATATATATATATATGTCTATAGACAGCAACTTTGCGCATTTGTGTGTAAACATTTTATTTTCGTTTTCGCTTTTAGCACAGAAAAATATTTTCAACATTTGCTCATTTACGAAAAAGCGAAAAATTGCGTCTGCTTTGCTTTTCGTTTTCGTCTTCTTATTCTACTTTTTATTTTAATTTTGCCTTCGATTTACTTTTGGCTGTGACATAAATATACATATATATGTGATTATGTATGTTCAATATAATCTCGAAACTGAGGCGAGCATAATGGGAAAGGTCGTCGGAGGTTCTCGATTCGAATGCGTATGGAATAGATCACCGGAAATTAATTTCAAGGGCAGTGCGATTCAGTTCTTACAAATATACGTATATAGAAAAATTGTGGAATATTTGTTTGTTTTGTAGTTGATTATTTATAATACTTATGTATTGCGTCTTGCAAATTTTCGAATTCTATTTTAATTTTATTTCATAAATTATTTTAATTTTGCAGTATCTAAATATGCAATAAGATTATATTTTATTAATTTTATTGTGATTTATTATTTATTTATTTTTTATTTTTCTTTATAAGTTGGTTATATTTAAATGCAATATTTTTAGCTTGCTTATTATATTATTTTATATTTATCACTTTTTATTTATTTGATTTATTCACTTATTCTATTAGGATTAAAGTCAGCGTTCGCTTGATTTACTTTTTGGTTTTTTTTTTTTACTCCTATTTCTATCATAATTTTGCAGCCTTTTCATAAACTTTTTTTTTTTGATTACTCATTTCTCGCCATTTTCATTTTCTCAGCTTACTTTCACATAGCTCTCGATTTGCATATAACGCGGCTCGAAAGCATAACAAATTTTCATTATTTTCTTTTAGTCGTGTATTTTTTTCTTTCTTATTTTTTTTTCGATTTTCACACGCGCGCTGCTGCTGTTGATTACGACCAATTGTTTTGGCCCGGCCAGGAAAGAAGTGACAACAACGTCAGCTTGGGTTCGTCGCAAGAGAGCGCGCGCGCCTTATCGGGGGAGGGAATCGTCCACGTACTCGACGCACGACGTTCAAAATGAAACTGAAATCCACTTGATGCCTGCAAAGGCAGCCAAAGCTAAAAGAGCCACAAGCAGCGGCGTTGCCAGCGACAGCGGCAGCGACGTTGGCAGCGGCAGCGAAAAGTCACCCCTAAGTGGGCAAGGCGCGAAACGTTGCCGGCTGCTGCTGCTGCTGCTGCTGCCGTTGCTGTTGCTGCTGCCGTCGGCTTTGCCTTCGCCTTGTCTTACAGCTGACGTCGCGACGCGTCGTTGGCGTTATCTGCGTCGCTGCTACAGCGCTGCCACTGCGAGCGCATCGCGTGTGGCTGGTCAAGTGTTTTTGGGCGCAATCGAATGGCGGCGGTGGCGACGGCGACGGCGACGGCGGTAGCAGCAGCGCGCTGGCAGAGCGACGGGCCACATGTTTTACGTATTTTGTAGACTTGTTCGGCGGTTGCTGCTGCCTCTGCTGCCTCTGCTGCTGCTGCTATTGTTGTTCTATAAATTTGACTTAGGCAGCTGCGTTTTCTCTCTCTCGCTCTCTCTCTCTCTCTCTCTCTGTATGTTGTTGTTTTTCGCATAATTTAATTACACGATCTTAAGTCGTTTTGCTGGCCAGAAATATATGTTTTTTTTCTTATGTGAACTCAATTGTTGGCTAGAGAAATAGTGGCAAATAGTTTGATTTAGCTTGAAACGGCTAAAAGAGCCGGAAACACTTGTTACTTGATGCATTTAGCCAGAAATCAGCTGTCAAACAAGTCTACAGGCAAAAGATCTTCAGGGCATTGATATAATTTTATTTTTATATTTTAAATCATTTTTTTTTCTTTTATATTTTGGTTTATTTTCTTCCATTTATATTCTTGTATTTCACTTTAGTTTTATTTAATTTTCTTTTAATTTAATTGTATTTTAATTTTATTCATTATACATACATATATCACATTATACATACATATATGTATATTATATTGTATACAAATATATATAATCGATTTAAATGGATTACTTGGTCAGGGTCAGTTTACTACATCAATATGCAAATAGTCTGGAAAACCAGATAAATAAACAGACCAACTGCTCTCGTTTAAACAATATACGAGCATGTCCGCCTGTCTGAGATTTCGCTCTCTAATTGAAAACAGAAGATTACGAAAGTATACTATATACTATATATGTGGTACCTATCTGGCTGAGTGACATCACAATGTATTTGCGTAGATTTCGAATTCAAAATTCAATTTGTTTTCTTGTGCCTCGCGTGAGAATACTACGTAATATGCGCACAACAAACAAAATGGTATAGACCCAGACGATTAATCCAAGTAAACTGCGTGCAGGAAAGAAAGAGAGAGAGAGATGAGAGATGAGAGAGAGAGGGAGAGAAGAGGAAAGATTTCAAGTTCAGACACAAAAATATATCAAAGTTCTATGCGCTTTTTGGGTCACAGACGCACATTAATTAGCTGGAAATTGCGGAAAATGTGGAAAATACAAAATTGTCCGATTACTACAGGATGGGGGAGGGGGGGGGGGTTCAATTTAACTGCTTGACATTTATTTTTGGCGGTAAAGAAAACACAGCGAAATCTGCCTGCGAAAAGGCGAAAGCGCAAGGCAGAAACTCCTTGGCCGGCGGCCAAAACACACACACACACACAGATAACGCAGTCAGATACTCTACACACGCAAAAAGTCTACAACGGCGCGAGAGAGTACGCGCGGCAGAAAGAGAGAGAGAGAGAGAGAGAGAGAGAGAGAGAGAGAGAGAGAGGCCGCAGAGAGAGCGCCGGCATGCACGAAGCCAGCACGAATGAGCGTAGCAAAACAAAGACGGCAAAGAATTGTGTTACAGCAACGATGGCAGACACCTGTGCGTCTCTCTCTCTCTCCCTCTCTCTCTCTCTCTCTCCCTCTCTGTTGCTCTGGCACACTCGACTCGTTTATTAATGAGGCATGAGGCATGTGGCATGAGGCACGCGCTGTGACCAGCTGGCAGCGCAGGTAGAAACAGCAGCAACAACTCAGGTATCGACTCCGATCCGTCGTTAATTGAGTGTGTGCCTGTGCCTGTGCCCGTTTTATTATTTATGTATTTTCCTTTATTCCAATGCTGCCTTCCGCCTGCCTCGCCCCCCTCCGCCAGCATCCCTCATCATCCCCAGCGCTGGCCAGGCACAGCAGATGCTCAACTCTAGCAGCTGTTTAGTCCTTTTCCCCACTGGATTCACCTGTAGATCAGGCACAGGTGTTGGTTGCATCACATCGACTGGAACCCAACCCAATGCGAAGCTGCAATCGAAATCAGCTCACATATCCAAGGAGAGCTCTACAATATGTGTGCTTGGACTGTGCCCAAATAGTAAATCAAGCAAGTCAAAAATAATCTAAAAAAAATAGAAAAATGTTTCCACGAACTGCGATTTGAACCCGCGACAACATTATCTGCTCCCCGACACATTATAGTTTCGAATTATATTTCGGCGTATATAGGTAGGTCCATCTCCATATCAGGTTCGGGAATTTCGCACTACAGGCGTACAAAATAATTGCGGAATTACATCATCATCATCAGCAGACTTCCTATCATTGATCCCAGCATCTCCCTTATCACCCAGTGTCATTCATAGGGCGCGTGTTTCGGTCTATAAAAGACGCGAGTCTACTCTACAAATATCATTGTTGGTTTATGTACAGTGGAAGCGGGAATAAAATCGTTTGTGGATTCTTTGATATTGAATCTAAAAATGAGATTACATTGTGTAGTCACACTTTGCCTAATCCTCTTAAAGGCCTCGAAAGGATCATCTTTTGCAGACGAGTTAAATGAGGTGAGAATCAGTAGTTAGGGAAGAATCATAGTAAGATCCAGATCAGCATGTCAAGTGACCACTTTGAACTGTTTCTCTCCTACCAGAAATGCGATAATTCTCGTGAAATGAATAAACTGTGCGGGGAGTATGCAAACAACATAGTAAAGCCAATGATGGCTTACTTTAAGCAGGTTAATCAGCAGATCGAAAACCATGACAAGGAAATTGAAAGCAAGAACAAGCAGATAAAGCGACTCCAATTGGAAATGGAAGAAAAGAATGACAAAATGCATAAGCTCGAAATCGAAGTTGCCAGATACGAATCGAAGGATCAGTTATATGAAGAATTAAACGCAGAGATTATAAAATCCTTAAAACAACATGTTCAAACCCAAACTAAATCTATCGAGACACAGGAAAAACAAAATATAGAGATATTGCAACTTATTGAGAAAACTAAATTAGACATTGATAAAGCAAAGAAATGTGAAATCGAACTACAGAGTAAAAAAAAAGTTAGTGTTAAATTAGAATCCATGAAACAACAGTTCAACCTCTTAAAAAACACAAATGAACAGCAAACTCATAATCTTAGGGAACTCAATGAAAGAATCCGCGTAGAAGCTGATAAGACGATCAAGTGTGAAACTGATTTAAAGAGTGTAAAAAAGGTCAGTGTTGATAATGAGGAAAAACTTAATCGAATCGAAGGCGAACTCAAAAAAGCGAATCAAGAAAAAATTGATATAATATCAAGAGAAATCAAGAAGGCGAACGCCAAAGGCTGCATTGCCCGTGATTCTACGGGGGTGTACAATGTGACCATGCGCAACGGTTTTACTTTTGAAGTTCTATGTAACTCTGATATCGCGGGTCCAGGATGGACCATAATACAACAGAGGATCAAAGGTGGAGTGGACTTCAACATGAATTGGGAAACATATCGGAAAGGCTTTGGAGACTTCTGGGACGGGGACTTTTTCCTGGGCCTGGAAAATATCCACAGATTAACCACTGAGAAACGTCACGAGCTCTACATTCACATGGAACGATTCGATGGCAAAACTGTCCACGCCAGATACGAAGAGTTCGCCATTACGGGTGAAGACGATCAATACCGCCTTAAGCTGGGTGAATTTTTTGGCAATTCTAATGATAAGCTAAATTCGGTAAATAATATGAAGTTTTCAACAAAAGATCGGGACAACGACGAATGGAAAGATGGGAATCTCGCTGTGAAGCATAATGGTGGGTGGTGGTACACTTCGTATACAGTAAGGTAAGTGTCTCACCTGCGATTTGAATAATATTTAATTTGTAAACAATAACAATTCTTTCGTTACAGTAATTTAAATGGAGTATTCTCTAAAGAATACATAGCTTCTCATGATCATACTATTAATTGGGTTGAATGGTATTCACTAAAGAAGGTGGTAATGCTTGTCAGACCTATGACAATTTAAGATTCCCAACTGAATATTTGATTAAAATAAAGTGTTCAGTTCTCGATTCAATTCAATCTGGATTTTCCCCAATCCTGAGCAACAAATGATAGTTTGCCTACTTTTTTATCATCCCAAATTAAATCTATCTAGAGCTATGTTTTCTCATGTAAATTTTGCTAATATGTTTTAAATGTACAAATTTCTGGTAAACTTAAAATAAATAAACACCTTGATCAAATCGAAATCTAATCATATTCTACTGTTGCAGACTTTTTAGTCCATAGATTTTCCGAAAGTGTAGCATGTGTTCCGCAGCATAACAATTAGACTCCCTGAAACAACAGTTTAGCCTCTTAAGAAACACAAATGAACATCTAAATAATAATATTACGCAACTCAATGATGGAATCCGCTTTGAAGCTGATAAGGCAATCAAATGTGAATATGATTTTAAATCATAGTGTAAAAAAGTTCAGTGCTGAAAACGAGGAAAAACTTAATCGAGTTGAAGGCGAACTCAAGAAAGCGAATCAAGAAATAATTGATATGAAATCAAGAGATATCAAAAAGGAAAATGCCAAAAATTGCATTGCCCGTGATTCTACGGGGGTGACCATGCGCAGCGGTTTTACTTTTGAAGTTCTATGTAACTCTGATATCGCGGGTCCAGGATGGACCATAATACAACAGAGGATTAAGGGCGGAGTTGACTTCTACAGGAACTGGGAAACCTAACGGAATGGCTTTGGAGACTTCTGGGATGGGGATTTCTTTCTGGGCCTGGAAAAGATCCACAGATTAACCACTGAGCAACCTCACGAGCTCTACATTCACATGGAACGATTCGATGGCAGCACCTTCTACGCCAGATACAATGAGTTCGCCAGATTGTTATAATGCGTAAGTGCCTTTACCTGGTTTTGATTTGTGTATATTTATTGGGTAACATTTTTTACAGAAATTTAAATGGTATATACCATGGATCTGACTTTAAAGCTGATGACAAAAGCGTGCAATGGAAATACCATGAAAGTCTTAAACAAGTGAAGATGATGATCAGGCCACAAACGGTTTCTAATTAAGTTCCAAATGTTTTTTCTGTATTGTAAATTCTTCTTTCAATCTTCGTAAATAATGTTTTGTGCAGCTAAATAAAATGTAAATACAGATTGCAAAATTTTAATACTTTATAACTTCATAACAGAAATATAGTTGGATTCTCAGGTATTTAATCGAAATTCCAAACAATCAAAGTTGTTCATATATTCGAATCGAGATTTTCGAATCGTAAATACTTTTTATAACCTTAATATAATTATGCAATTTCTAAGGTCCTTTTTATATGGTGATTATCATTGGATTAACTATGGCTAACAATGAAATCATTTAAAGGTATTCGTGATGGAGGCGTGTGGGGGTAGTTTATTTGGAGCGGGGGCAATGCACATTGTTTTCGTTTTTAATTAAATAAACAACAAGTCGACAAGTCGGGGGAATTTTCTGTTGCTGTTGTTGAGGTATTTTTCCGGCAACAACAGCCGGACGCACCGCATCCGTTGCAGCCTGCCAGTCGGGGCGGCAAGGGGCGTGGCGTGGCAGGGCGGATGTTGCAACTGGGCAAAATAGAAAATAATATGAGAGGGTCGCCAAAGAGTTGACTAAGGAAACGGCGGGTGAGCATGGTGAGCGACCGCAAAAACAAGAGGGAAACGTGGTGTGACGTTGCCGATGGCGTTGACATGGTGCGGGGTGGAAGGGTGGCTGGAGGGGGGGGTGGAGGAGCGTAGACAACAACCAGCATAAGAACAACAGCAACAGCAACAGCAACAGCAGCTCGAACCCGACTCCATTGAACGTGAACTGACATTAGGGATTAAAAGCGCTGTATTTTTTCCGGCTATGTTAGCGTGTTTTCCGCTTTCCTTTGCGCTACTCCCCATCCCGTTGCTGCTGCTGCTGCTGCTGCTGCTGGGGCAGTTCTGCCCTTTGCAGCAGACTCTTCCATTCATTCGTGCCTCGTTCTGCGGCAACGCGCTTGCAACTGCGGCCCAACGAGTTGCAGCTAAAAACATTCGCCGGATTCATTAGTGATTTTTGTTGCTGCTGCTGCTGCTGTTGCTGCTGCTGTTGACCGGGATTGCTGCAGGATGTGTCTCTGGGCTGGGTATTGTTATTGTGTTGCCTCTATTTGTTTTATTATTTATTTGTATTTGCTCGCTGTCCCTGTCCCTGTCCCTGTCCCACAACAAGGCTCCATCGCAACGCGTATTTGTTTGCTCATTACACACGTCATCATGTCAACCGCCAGTGGCCATGTGTATCTCTCTCCCTATCTCGCTCTCTCACTCTCTCCCTCTAGCACTTGTTACGAAGCGAACAATCGCAGGCGATGGAACAATTGGTTTAGATTGAGGACTAACGAACGAGCCATGGAGCAGAGACGGGGAAGAAGTAGTCCTATGGCGCTGCAAGGGAAGAAGTGATGGTGGGTAAGGTGGGCTGGGGTGGGGGGTGGGAGTGGGAGTGGGTAGACCAGTTAGGAAGTCAGGCAGCGAAGCGATGTGTAACAAATGAAACATATGCAACAAAAGAAGGAATTGCATGTGATGCCATGTTCCAAGCATTGTTATGCACAGAGAATACCAGAGAGATACCTCTCTCTCCCTCCCTCATCCACTCTCTCTCATTCCCTCTCTCTCTCTCTCTCTCTCTCTGTCATTTTATTTCTCTCTCTCTCTCTTTCTTTGAGTTAGTTAATTAGTTGTTGCTTTGCAGCAAAAGAAGTTAAAATATATTTGAAATATCGCTTCAATTAGTTCTTCTGCGTTGTTTTTTTTCTGTTCAACTCTTTCCATCTCTGATAGATCTCCAAATTTGGATTAACTCAGATAGAAGATAACACAACTTGGTGTTATCTTATCTTTGTCAGAGATGTTTCTTAGCATTTGCTTCTTCTCACTGCATTTTCTTTTCAATTTTCGATTTTCCTCTGACCCCATTTTCGCTTAGTTCGCTCTGTTTCTTCTGGCCAAGACGCAGGGTAGCCATATTTGCTAAGCCTTCGTGTATGGAGCAATACTCGCACGATACACGAGCTTCAGGCTCGTTAGGAATGGCACACACACACAGACACACGCGAACACGCAAAGACACACACTCACTCTCATCTGTGATGTGTGTGTGTGTGTGCCGGAAAAGGAAGACATGGAAACGGAAATCCAGCTTTTTAGCAAATTCGTACACTTCATTATGCCGGCTAAGGGGGCGAGGGGGAGGGCAGGGGTTGTGGGGTTGTTGCTGCTGCTGAAGAGGAATGACGGTGGAAGCAGGCGAAGAAGGAAACAAAACGCGGCTGGCAGGCAGAAATGAAATGCTTTCAAATGAAACGAAATTCGCATTCGAGTTCAGTGAGATACCAAGTGCGAGAGAGAGAGAGAGAGAGGGGAAAGAGAGAGAGAGAGAGAGGGAGAAAGAGACATAGGGGGCCGCACTCTTGCAGTCCAAGGCGAATCCTGTGAGTTTTGTGCAGCTCATGGAAAATGTAAATAAAATTCCGAGGCAAAACATTTTGCAATTACAGCGCACGAGACTTTTCGACTACACAACTCGGACTGCGATGCCCTCGCACCCCCCACTCCTACTCCTGCTACTCTCGTGGAACATCAAGTCGACTCGACTCCACTGGTCATTAAATATTAAGCGGCAGCTGGGCAGCCATGGCAGAGGCAGAGGCGAAGGCGATGGCGAAGCCAATCTGCAGCATGGCTGCTCGAGAGCGAAAGTTCTCCCCACCTCAGCCCACGCCCACGCCCACGCCCTGCGCCTGCACCTGCTCCTGCTCCTGCTCATCATCGTCATTGTGGGGTTGCCTGGGCTGGTTTCCTTGTTGCGTCGCGATTCGTGAAAATGTCGCGACGCTTTCCCGCTTTCCTGCTTCACTTTTGTTTTAACAGCTCGTCTGCTTGTCGGCTTGCGGGGTACAAATTCATCGCTGCAAATTGCTGAAATTAAAGCTAACGAAGCGCGAACATTGCCAACATTTCGCGACGATAACTCGCCAGACATATCACACACACACACACACACACACACACACACACATGCACAACCAACTTTCATTTAGCCCTGCTGAGAAACTGAAAGAAAATGTCTCAAGCTTGCCGAATCACAGTTTTCCTGCAGTAGATGTAGCCAAAGTAAAAAATGTTTAGATATTGTGGTAAATTGAATCACATATATAGCGCAAGTTCAGAATAGATCAGAGAAGACTAGGAACCAGCCCTTTGCATATGTATTAAAAACAGAAACTTCTTCGTTTATAAACCAATCAGATTGCAATTAAAATAATAGTTTTATATGCTTTGATTAATGTGCATGCTTAATCAAAGGAAAAATATAACATAAGTATCTTGAAAAAGATCGAAAATTGTTTGATAAACTTCATCTGCTTATGATATAACACACTACTTTTGATCTGATTGGGTTTTCTGGGTTTCCCCAATCCTTTGCAACAAATGTTGGATCAACTAAATATATCTTTTTATTCCCAGATTAAATAAAAAATTAAATGATTAAATAATAATAAAATAATTTAAAACAAAAAAAAAAAAAAATTTTAATATAATATCCTTACTTTCAACTTAAATTATACTTATATTTTTAATTTAAATTTATATTTGTAATTTTATTTTATTTTAGTCTTTGAATCGACTGCTCTTAGTAGACGTTAAATAAAAAAATAAATAAATAAATAAAATAAATAATAAGCTAAGCTACATATCAAAATCTGTTTCAGTTAACTACCATAATAGCTGAGACCTTTGCGTTCAAACAGACAGACTCTACTAGAGATCTTGATTTAGAAGGTTATATACTTATTCTTACTCTTCTTATTCTTTCCATTTTCAGCTGTAGAATTTAGCATTTAGAGGTAACATTAGGAAACTTTCCCTACTTGCAGTACAAGATTATTAGGTGGGTTTATTTAGCTTTAAAATAAAAGGTCTTAACAGTTTGTAGACATTTTTTTTTTCACTATATATGACGACTTGAGCTCGAAGAAATTATGCAAATCTGTTGTGCGGTTGCTAAATAATTTCTTGAGTTTCCCACATAACGGAACAACCCCTTCGTGGGTTTGGGTGGTGGGAAGGGGGCGTGTTGCTTGGCTGCCTCATTTGAATGTAAAAAGGATTAAAGTTCTCTTTGGGGCGAGGGAGGTAGGTAACATTGTAAGCAGTGGGCGTGGCAGCTATAGCTGACTGAAGTACGCTCCTTATGCCATTCGGAAGTTGAAGTAATTGTTGAAATTGCACATTTGTGCGCCTTAATTGTTGAAATTATGCAGCGGCCTACCGAACGAGAGGGTTGTCCGAAAACTTTTCAAGAGACTGTGTGTGTGAGTAAAACGAGCAAAATGAGCGCTTGTTGGTTTTATGAGTTGCCATGACAGTGGAATAACTTGAGGGAAAAGAGAGAGAGACAAAAAGAAGAAGGGAAAATAAAGAAATATCGTAAAAAACTAAGTAAAAACTATGTTTGAAAGAGAGTTTTACCTTATTATCTTCATATTGTAAGCGCTGTGGCTTACCTGAAAATATAAAAATAAATTGGAAAATATTGATTATGATCGCATAATAAACACTGTTAGTTATCGTGGAAGAATATAAAGAATATATTTTTGTAAGACTTTTGTACTGCGACACACACAGGCACACAAATAACCACACACTCACACACACTCACACACACACACACACACACACAACCACACTCTCCCACACAGTTATATATAGTTCTTCGCCCTGGGGCAAAGACGTCAACCGCAATCAAAGCGGGGCTACACGCTAGATTTATTTATTCAAAAAAAAAAAAAAACAAGAAAAAAGAAGAAATTATTCTGTTTTCCATTTTCATATCTTTGTTTTGCTGCGTGGGAAAGGATCGAGAGGCAGAGAAATTGTTAATACAAATCACAAGTGAATGTGACGCAGGCAGCATCTATTTGCTGCGACTGCGACTGCGACTGTGTGTCTATAAACAACTTTAATGCTCTCAAAGCCTTCGCCAGGAGGCACACAAGGCACTCCTGCTCCATACCATAGCATCCTGACCAAAAGCTGACCAAATCCATGCCGCAGGCTAGTTTTCAGTTGAATACATTTAAAATGCCCAAAAAGAAGGAGGAGACGAAGGAACAGCAGAAGAGAAACGAGCTCATTATATGCACCCTCCGAACGAGCATATTTATGTTTGTTTCAAGCGCGACGTTCCGCCGGAGTGAGTCGCAGATCTGGAGGTGGATCTGGCGGGAGCTGGCTAACATAAATCAGAGCGAGTGCGCCAACTGGCGGCAACTTAAAACGCACGTGCGCTCTGGGGGACGATGGCGGGGAGCAACGGTTCAGTCTGATATAATTAAGCATCATAACTCGAGGGATATTTGTATTGTTGCACGAGGCAGACAGAGGGCGGGGCAGGGGCAGGGGCAGGGGCAGAGGTACATGGGGCATGCTGCCGTGAGGGATGCGTGTCGTTCGGTAGTGGGGCAGGAAATGAGCAAAAGCTGCCACGGCGAGCACGAAAGTTAATCAAAACTGCTGTTGCATACGGCGGATAAAGTTTTATGTAGTGCAAAAATTGTATAAACTTTGCACACAACAAAAGCAGCACACGAAAAGGCCAGAGAAGAGAGAAAGAAAGAAAGAGCATAAGAAAGCAAGTAAAGAGAGAAAGCACTTAATAATTGTCATAAATTAAAACGAGCAACTAAAAGATATCCTGCAATCAATTATACATGAAGTAAAAGAGATACAAATTTACATAGCATATGTTAGTTTCAGTCTAGTATATAAAGGACATATGCTAAGGATGGATATGAATATATTAGAAATATTATAAAAATATTTCACAGTCTTCCGCATTATCCCAGTTCGGAATTGGAGGACAGAAACACGCACATTAATTTGAAATTTAATACAAGCAAAGCAAACGTAATTGCAGACATAGCATGTCGCATTTCTGGCTGGACAATAGAGCGGGAAAGGAGAAGAGAGAGAGAGAGAGAGAGAGAGAGAAAGCGAATAGCTGCAGGCAAATTGGTCGCTCGAATGGTTGACAACATGTCCCTGGCATCGTCCACGTTTGATGTACTCGAGAGTTCACCGGACGTTGTTGAGTTTCCTTTCGACCCTCGCGCCCCAAGCCGACGGTTTTTGCTTTTCTCCCACATTACTTTTCGCTTTGTTCCCTCGTTTTGGGCGCGTCTTCCGTTGACAAGCAAAAGGAAAGTTTCGGCAAAAGGCGAGTTAAATGCCCGAAGGCCTCTCAAAATGCAGACAAAAGAAACATGGCCAAGGTGTGTGTGGGATTGCAGGGGGACTAGGGCAGGGGGCAGGTGTTGCGAGCAAAGAAAACAAGCTACCAAATGTTCTTGTTCTTGTTGTTGTTGTTGTGCCCAGAGTATTGTTTTTGAAGTTCCCCCAAAAAGCAGAAACAATAGCAAAAGTTCAAGTTCTTTTCGCATTTGGGGCGATTTCTCGATTCCCTTTTGAGGGATGGACGAAAGAGAAAGGGAAAAACAGGTCAGCGCAAAGTGTTATAATAAGCCGAGATGGGCGGGTTAACGACTCCCAGCTAATGGCATAATTATTTATATAATAATAACCATGTATCAAAATGGAAACCATCCAAGAGAATCTGATCACCAATCGAAGGTGTGCATAAGTAGTATCCCGAGCGCAGGCTGTGCAAACAGGTGAAGCCGCACTGTGAAATATTCCATTAGGAGTTGGCTAAATCATCATTAGAATGTAATTAGTTGCTCAACTGCACGCACACACACACACAAAGAGCAACTGCGCAGCAAAAACGAGAGAAGACAAAAAAACGTTGCCTACTTTTCAGCGCGCGCTGTTTAAGCTGCGAGGCAAACAAAAATGTTGCCTACTTTTCAGCGCGCACTGATTAAACTACATCGCTTGCGCTCTCACATCATACGCTGCACATCACATCAATTTGCTAATGAAATGCAATGGCAGTGACAGCCATTTAAATTGTATATGTGCGAAGGGGATCGAATTGAAGTGGAAATGGGGAGAGGAGACATGGGAGAGTGTCTTTGGGCGAGACATGAGGGAGGTAAATGTCTTACACACGCTGTCAAGTGCAGCCCCCATGTGCCACGCCCTCACGCCTATACGCAATACGCAAATCAATTTGTGTGCGATGATTTACGAAACCCCTATCCAACCACCCCTCCATGGCTTTTCATACTTTTGCCAACAAATCAAACAGTTGGCAGGACATGGTGGGATGCAGAGGTAGGAAAACAAAGAGCAGGGGAGCAGTGTGAACAGGGGAGGGAGAAGAAGTGGGAAGAAAAAGGAATATATGGAGAAGTAAGGGAAGCAGGAGTAGCAAGGAGAAGCTTCTCCCCGCTGTCCGTTTAATGATGTTTGTCGCCAGCCGAATGCGCGTGTAAATTTGGAATACGTGTGTCTGCTTCGAATGCCACAGCCCATGCTTCTGGCCCCTCTGCTGCCACCCAGCTACAGCCACAAACACGCTCATCCCCCCTCCCCCTCCCCCGGCTTACTTTCTTTTCCTTCCCCTGCAACGTGCCCCTCCTGTGCTGCTGCTGCTGCTGCTGCTGCTGCTGTTGGCATGCAAATTTCAATATATGTAAATCGTATGCTTCTCGTGGCGCACTTTCTGTCCGCCATGCCACGCCTACGTCTCTGAGCGCCGCCTCATTTGCATACAAGAGCTGTACATACATACATACATATGTTAAACGAATCCCGACCCCCGCACCCACCGCTCCGACACACTGCGACTTAATCCTTTTTGCGCGCATTAAAAGCTTGCCCCAAAAATTTGTACGTAGACCTCGTGTTGGATTTTTGAAAACATTATACAAATTTTATGCGTTTACCCTCATTTTTAGAATGCCCCCCATCCCCATACCCGCCCTCCCCTTGCTATATATCCGTTGCATATATCTCTCTCTTTTATTTCTGGTTGCCATGCCTGCGGTTTTCTTTTATTTGTTGCCCCTGCTCGACGCTTGACTGACAGCCAGACATCAAAATCAGCTTAGGGAATTTTCGCTTAATAGAAATTTACAATGTTGTCCGTTCCGGCTGGGGCACTGGCACTGGTTCGGTCGGGAACGTCCTCTGGCTGTCGCTTGAATTTAATTACGGCCTCAGACCCGGCGGCGGCTTAAAGCGTGTAATTAGTGCGACATATAATTGAAAAGGACTCAAGCGATATGCCCGGACCCCGTGTCCTGCATATCCCGTATGTCCTGTCTGGCCGTAGGCAAATGTCACAACTTCCCCTCTCCCCCCCAGGCCTCTCTTGCAGCCAGTGTGGGGTGCAGAGCAGAGCTTAAAATTATATTAAAAAATAAAATACACAAACATGTTCGCACACGCACACAGATACGTACACTCGCACATGTGTAATAAAAATGAATTTTACACTGAAATTGTTTAAAATAAAAAGGGAATTACATGCTTATGAATATTCCGTTATTTATTTGAAAATTCAATTAAAACAAGAGAAGAAGCCAGTGAGATAAGGCCAGACAAATAATCAAAGACGAAATGGATGAGATACGGCTGAGATATAGATAGGCTACAGTCGAGCGCGTCCGACAGCAAAATACCCTTCGTAAAATTTTTAAACCCGTTACAAATGTGTAACCCTACTAATTATCACAGACAGAGAATTCTGCAAAAATTATTCTACTTGATAAATAATATGATATATAGGAACATTCTTACCAAATTTGGTGTCTCTAGCATTTTTAATAGCTGAGATACAGACGGATACACGGACTAGTGATTCTGAGCAGGAATATATATATACTTTACACAATGCAAAAAATATATAAATTGTACTACAAGAAGCTCGAATAATCATAGAAAACTGACTGCGAACTTTTATAACATATGGATTCACATTAGTTTGCTTTCTAAATTGCTGAGAAATAATATAATATTTTATATGTCGCTTAAGAAATGCTTTCAGAGCTCTCTACAATTCACTTTAAATGCGTTCCATTATACGAATATTGATCGCTCTCATACGTTCGTCTGTCATACTCTGCCTGGACTCCAGCTCAATTCGATTGCCGTCTCCATTTATGGCTAAAATGCATTTTCAATTCAATAAACTCGGCCAACAAACAATTTTTTTTTTGGTCACAAAGCAGCTGCTGCAGCTTGCTCTGGGTCGAGATATCTTCGAGGAGCCGCGTTCCAAATGCACCTACAGCTGCTCTGGGGCAGAACATTAATGTCTTTATACATTTTTCATCTTCTTGCGAGACATAGACATTGCAAACTGGCAGACTAAAGTAGACGCTGCAGAGAAGCGACCACAAGATACTCTGTAATCTGTAGACACTTTAGAATCTAAAGCAGAATCAACATTTCAATAGGAATTTCGGAACTTTAGCTACCCCTTGAAGCGAGTAATGTAGGGTATGCGCAACGGCGGCAGCTGCGTCCGATATGGCAACGCATTTTTGAAATATTTCTGTGTCAGACTGATGGCATTCCTGTGTTGCCGTCTGGCCTCCACTTTCACTTTGTCAACGCCGCATTTGCTTGCCAAATTTCAGCTCCCTAATTGAGCTGTAGCAGCAGCAGCAGCTGCGGGCGATTTAAACTTAACTTAAAGCCAGCAAGTCAGCCCCATTGACTGGCCTCGCCTGGCCGGGCCTGCCCTGTCCTGCCCTGGCCTGGCCAAACAACCCATTTAATTAGCCCAATTAATGTGTCCTCACGTCGCGCCAGCTACCTCCCTCGTACCCCACTCCATCGCTAAATACCTTCCGGGTATCGTGGCAGTAGCAAAAGGTTTATTTGCATTAAACTGTCAAACTAATTGACAATCTGCGACAATCTGCCTTGGCCCAGACGACCGAACGTTCAAGATTTTCCGACAAACGATTGAAATAAAGTCAGTTAATTGAGAGTGAAGTGTGATTGTCGCTGTTGTTGTTGAAGTTGGCAGTTAGGAGAGCATTTTCCTCAATTTAAAAGACAACATTAAAAATGGGGGAAAAACTTATACTTTAAAGTAGTAATCATGTTTTAATACATTTTAAAATTGCATATACAATAATACTAATATCTTAATTGGACTTCTTGTATTTTTCTTGTATTCACATATTTATTCTACCTATATTTTAATTTTCAGCATTTGTGGGAAAAACTTATACTTTAAAGTAGTAATCATGTTTTAATACATTTTAAAATTGCATATACAATAGTAATAATAATATCATAATTATGCTTCTTGTATTTTTCTTGTATTCACATATTTATTCTACCTTTATTTTTATTTTCAGCATTTGATAATAAATAAATAAATAAACATATATATTCTTTCTTTCATCGAAAGTGAGCAAGCCTCTCTCTCTCTCTCGTTCTCTCCTACCTGACAGTATCTACAATCTATACGCAGAGAGCGCATTATATGAAATTCAATTTTCAATAATTTCGAAACAACTTTGTGCCGAACAAATAACAATCATTAAAAAGAAGTCTTCAAGGGGGGAGGGAGCACCGCTCATTTGCATCTGATTAAAAGAAACAAACAAAAAGTGCAAAGGGGAAACTCGAAAACTTTTCAACTTCTCTAGGGTAAGAGAGACAGAGAGAGAGGGAGAGAGAGAGAGAGGGAGTGAGGTCGCTTGGCTGGTGCTGATAATTTAAAAAATTCAATTTAAATTCCTGGCTCATATTTCAATTGCCGTACACCGCGGCGTATACGTAATGTGTGCTGATAAATCAGCTACATATCTCTCTCTCCCTCTCTCCCTCTCTTTCCTCTCTCTCTCTCTTACACAACTGACATTTGTCAGTGACATGCAAAGTTGGCAGTCCCGAATTGTGATTGAACCGCAGTTGGCAGGCACAGCTCACTGCCCCACCGCCCCGCCCAGCCCACTTTATGACTGCGTTGCCAATCGGCAATTTAAAATGGCCAGAAAAGTCGCTTAATTAAAGCCAAAACTTGATGCTCACTTTGCCAGGCTGCACTTGACATTTGATGATGCATTTCCAGCCAGGAAGTGGCAGGGGAGGTCAACAAGGCTTTGGAGAAGCCCGGGAGGGCAAAGCCGGTGGAAATTTTCCTATTTGCCGCTCGAATGATGCTAATTCGTCTAAGCAAGTTGTGTGTGTGTGTGTGTGTGTTTGCGCTGCTCCTGAGCAGCAAAGGCAAAATAAATGAATTTCATTTTTATTTTCCAGCCATCCCCCCCACCTGCTCCGCTGTCCATACCGACAAAAACAAAGTGGAATCGACACAAATTCCACAGAGCTGCAAACGTTTTGTGTCTGCCCCAAAAGGATAAACGCATTGCCCGACACACACACACACAGACACACACGCACACCCTGCTGGCACACACCCGCACACACTCAAAGCATATTTGCATTCAAATTTTGTTGCAACAAGCAAACAAACAAGCCAAGGGACGACGGTCTGCTGGGCGTGGAGGCGTAAAGCAAGCAACGTGCTCGGGGAAGGAAGCAAGGGGAAGGGGAAGGGGTACGTGGACGGAGACGGAGAAGGGTTATAAAACGCTGCAATTGCTGCCGTAACGTAGCCAGGCGAGGCGTAACCCACAAAATCACCCGAAAAAGAGAGCAAAGAAATTTCAATGTGTAGTGTAAAGCAGAAAAACACTCGATTACACTGAGAAAAACAAGGGCAACACTTTGTTTGAATTCATGATTAATTATTTAATGATTTAATATATACAATAATAAATAATAAATGCTCACAGTTAAGGTTAAAAAAAGAAAGAAAGAAAGAAAGAAGGAAAGAAAGAAAGAAAGATAGAAAATAAAGATAAAGATAAGATAAAAAGAAAGAAGCAGTTGATCTGCATGAAAAAAAATGTAAAACACACAAAATGCTGCCTGGGTAGAGCCGAGATCGACTGTTCTGTTTGATTTGATATTCCACCAAAGCACGCAAACTTTTCGTGCAGTGTAGACAAACATTCCTCTGTGTCTGTGCTTCACCAAGGCACAGTTGCAGCGTGGAGCAGCAAAAGAGAAAGAGCGAGAGAGAGAGAGAGAGAGTGAGAGAAGGCGAATTGCAACGCCAACCGAAAGACATATAAAAATCTGTCAGTTCGAAAACCGCGCACATGTATCGCAATCAGGATTCGTTTCTGTTGCTCCTGCTGATGTTGCACCCTGCACCCTGCACCCTGCACCCTGCACCCGGGCATCCGTCAAGGTGAAGGCATGCCTGAAGAGGAATCGTTACCCAGTCGCGGCACAGCATTCGCGCCAGGTCGATGGATGAATGCGGCGATAGACACCCAACCAACACATGCATAAATGCCAGCGGTTGTGGCTGGATGAGTGACTGCTTCAGCCTCTTCGCCTCCTGCCACAGCCCGTTGACGAATGAGTAAACTGACTGACGGATGCTCTGATGGACGGACTGGCAAGCCGACCGACTGACTGACTGACTGACTGACTGACGGGTTCCTTAGCTCAGACCTGACGAACGGCAGACCTTGCTGCTTCTACCACATGCCAGGTTAGGCAGTGAGTATCTTACGATTATGGAATTGAGTGCAGGACTGAGCAAATTCCAGAGTTAAGGGTCTGAGCACTTCGATAATAATTAAAATATGAAATGAAAAAAAGATTAGGCACCGCCAACTGTTGTAGACAAAAGATAATACACGGTAATTAAAATAAATAAATTAATACTAGACTAAATAATAACAAAAATATGCTACACTTTATTATTTCAACACATTAAAATATTAAATATGCGTGAGTTATTATTAAAAACGATTATTTAAAGCTCAATACTTAGAAATATGAATTATAAAAAAAATAGTCTGGTATTAAGCACTGATAATGACGTGATGAACACATGATGTAGTGGGAAACCCCAAGGAACACAACAAACACAAGACAATTTCAGATTCCATAGAATTAATTACACTTTCAAAATGTACACATAGATAACCGATTAACCCACACGCATATATATACAAATTTAAAATTCCATTCAATTAATACACGCACTATTTGATAGAAATAGATCGGGGTTAACCCAGAATTCTGCAGAATTCCCTTATCAGGGAAGTCTCAAGCAGTTTCTCTCAGCGCAGACTATATAAGGCGGGTGACTTTGTCTACTAGATTAGTGTATGGTTTGGTGTAGTGCGAAACTTATAATATTATAAATTGCTATAACGAGTAAGAGTGCCTGAATAAAATGCGGCTAATCTGGCTCTTCCTTTTCTGCCTGATCGTGGCAGATGCGTTGCAAGGATCTGCTAACGTAGCAGAATCTTCTAAGGTGAGATAGAGAATCAGAGAAAGATAATAACTTGCTTCTCGTCTGACAAAATCGAACTTGTGTGTTTCTTATTTCAGTTCGTAACTAGGTATAGCCAAATAAATGGAGAATGCGGGGAATGTGCAAATAAAGTAGCACAGCCAATGTCTGCGTATTTCGAGCTCGTTAATCAGATGATCGAGGAAATCAAAAGCAAGAACAATCAGATTAGGCAACTCCAAGAAAAACTGAACAATTTACAATTAGAAACTGATAGCAAGAATAAACAGATTCATGAACTAGAAATAGAAGTTGCTGGTAGCGCATTGAAAGATCACTTATATAAAGAAAAGGAAGAATCAAACGCAGAGCTTGTAAAATCCTTAAGGCAACATGTTCAAATCTTAACAAACTCTACCGATACACAGGAAAGACAAAATATAGAAATATTTCAAATTTTTGAGAAAACAAAATTAGACATTGATAAAGCAAAGAAATGTGAAATCGAACTACAGAGTAAAAAAAAAGTTATTGTTGAATTAGAATCCATGAAACAACAGTTCAACCTCTTAAAAAACACAAATGAACAGCAAACTCATAATCTTAGGGAACTCAATGAAAGAATCCGCGTAGAAGCTGATAAGACGATCAAGTGTGAAACTGATTTAAAGAGTGTAAAAAAGGTCAGTGTTGATAATGAGGAAAAACTTAATCGAATTGAAGGCGAACTCAAAAAAGCGAATCAAGAAAAAAGTGATCTAATAATCGAGGTGAAAAATTCCGAAGGTTGCATTGCCCACAATTCAACGGGGGTGTACAACAAGACAATAGGCAAGAACTTTAATATTGAAGTTCTATGTAACTCTGATATCGCGGGTCCAGGATGGACCATAATACAACAGAGGATCAAAGGTGGAGTGGACTTCAACATGAATTGGGAAACATATCGGAAAGGCTTTGGAGACTTATGGGACGGGGACTTTTTCCTGGGCCTGGAAAATATCCACAGATTAACCACTGAGCAACCTCACGAGCTCTACATTCACATGGAACGATTCGATGGCAAAACTTATTACGCCAGATACAAAGAGTTTGCCATTACGGGTGAAGACGATCAATACCGCCTTAGGCTGGGTGCATATTCAGGCAGTTTAGATGATAAACTGACTGCGGTAAATAATATGAAGTTTTCAACAAAAGATCGGGACAACGACGAATGGAAAGATGGGAATTTCGCTGTGAAGCATAATGGTGGGTGGTGGTACACTTCGTTTGTAATAAGGTAAGTGTCTCACCTTCGATTTGAATAATATTTAATTTGTAAACAATAACAATTCTTTCGTTACAGTAATTTAAATGGAGTATTCTTTAAAGAATACAAAGATAATCATGATCATACTATTAATTGGGTCTTATGGTATTCACTAAAGAAGGTGGTAATGCTTGTCAGGCCTATGACAATTTAAGATTCCCAATTGAATATTTGATTAAAATAAAGTGTTCAGTTCTCGATTCAATTCAATCTGGATTTTCCCCAATCCTGAGCAACAAATGATAGTTTGCCTACTTTTTTATCATCCCAAATTAAATCTTAATATCTATCTAGAGCTATGTTTTCTCATGTAAATTTTGCTAATATGGTTTAAATGTACAAATTTCTGGTAAACTTAAAATAAATAAACACCTTGATCAAATCGAAATCTAATCATATTCTACTGTTGCAGACTTTTAAGCCCATAGATTTGCCGAAAGTGTAGCATGCATAACAATAGATCTATTTAATATTAAATTAATAGATCCCTTCTGGGACATATCTTGGAAAACTGAAAGAAGGGTTAAGCATTTCGATGCGAGGCAATGCGATGCCCTGCGAGGCGTGATGGGACGAGTAAATCGCAGCTAATGCAATTAAAACTAAGCACTTGTCACAGCTCGTATCTGCTGGGTGAGGGAGGGGTTTGCGAGAGCGGAGATAACAGCAGAACGAAAAGGTAAATGCAAAGTGGGGGGGAATAAACATGGAAATGGAAATGAAAACAGAAGCCACTCGAGCACTTTTGAATTATTTACTACAAGCGAGGTGCCAATGACAGGGTAGATACGGATAGGGCTGAGGGGTGGGATGTGGATGGTGGGGAGGAGGGAGATTTGTTGTTTGCACCTGCAGAAAACTGTTGTTGTTGTGGGGCAGGGTGTAGGGACTCGTTGTTGTGCATTTGGTAATCTCAAATGTTCTCGACCAAATCACAAAAAGTGTCAATTGCACTCAAGAGCTGCACAACGTATACCCCCACAGCCCTTCAGGCTTTCCACGCTGTTCGTATCGCGCATAGTGAAACGGGTCAGCTTTCTTTATGCCAAACCTACCACACCCAGACCCCGCCTACCATGGTCCCCGCACTCCTCATCGACATTCCTCAGCTTTGCAACTCGCAAATTGATGTCAATAAGCGATAATTGAATTAGCGCTGAAATGCACAGTGTGCACACTGTGCCACATTGCATAGTCAGACTGTCTGCCCGGCCCCTCTCCCCCCTCCCCACGATGCTTGCACACCCTTCTCCATCATGTCACTATATCCCGGGGGATCCTTTTACATCGACCCATTCTCCATTGTTCCCTCTTTGTCAATGTTTTGTTTCGCTCTGCTCCCTTTTCGATCTGCCAATTGTTTGGTCGCTTTAGTCGCTTGTTTACTTGACTCACAGTAATGCCCTCAGCCCCCTTACCCGGCTCATCCAATCCCACTACTTCAGGTTCCCCAATACATTACGATGACCCGATTAGCATTAATTGAGCGCTGATTTCTTTTGACAACTCAATGAGATTTCGTTTGTTTTTCACTCACAAAACATTGACAGACCTCCCCAATCTGTGAAGCTTGTGAACTGAGCTGCGTTCCGTGGTCGATTAGGGTAATCTAGAGAATTAATACGGAATTTTTCCAATAGTTAATGCCAGCACTTATAGTGGCAGCAAGGGAAAGAACTAAATGTTGTAAGCTCTCAATCAATTTGGACTTGAGAAACATGGAAAAACAATTAAAAGAAACAAGCAAGCATTTGGCTGTGGTCTTCATCAACTATTTCTATTTCTCAGTATATATAAAAGAGCCCGCAACATTAATAGATCCCTAATGGTCAGAAATATTGTATAGTTTACACTAACATATCATACGACCATCCTAGCATGTTCACATTAGATATTTACTGAATATAATAAGTACAAATACTAAACATTAATAAGATCTAGAGATACGAATGGGATAATCAATGTATCAACTATTCTAATTGTGGGAGTATTTATTTCTTAAATAATAAAAATAATAAAGACCTGAACTGATGTGCTCGCTATAATATCTCGTATATTCCTCACTTTTCATGCTATTCTTAGCTCTTAGTTCAGCTTGTCTGATCCTTGAGCTTGAGCTCAAGATAAGAGCGTCAAATCTGAATGTCAGGGTCGATAACTTGGGAAGTTTTCGTAGACAGCAGCTTGAGGCGATAGTAAGAATCATTGATACCGTACATTCTAAGTACAGTGAACCCTTGAGAAGATTATTTCTTTGTTGCTGAGGTCGGTTAATGATAATTTTTAACCTTTTGATAGCCCACATTACTTATCAGCTCAGGCCTCAAGCGCACCGAGGTATAATGCATTATAAAGTCTATTCGCAATATCATTGTATTATTCTATACGTTGCAGTTCGGAATAATTTTTAACAAGCCACGACAAAATGCAGATAGTAACTGTACTCCTGCTATACCTAGTTCTGATACAGATCTTGGAAAGATATGTCACTGCAGGCGAATACCATGAAGGGGTTGAAGAAGAGAAGCGGAAGCCTCACCCACAGGAAGAATCCTGTGGGGCCTATACCCACAAAGTGATGAAACCACTTTTAGAATATTTCAATGAGATGCAGCAAAAGATCGTAAAGAATGATGCAGAAATGGAAATCAAGATATCTCAGATAAGGCAATTGGAGCAGAAGCTGATGAAACTTCAACTGGAAAACAGCATTTATAAGTCCAAAGAGGATTCCAGTGCGGCTGTGATCAACGAGTTGAGAGAGCTTAAGAACCTTATCATGTGCGAGCAGCAAAGCCGAGAGATAACGCTACTGAGAGCCAAAGTCGAGTCTGATAATCAAAAGCTTAATGAGTACGAAATACGATTCAGAAAACAAAACGAAACAATCGTTGAAATGAAGAAAATAATTGAAAAGGGCGAATATGTAACTAGTAAAGGGAAAACCAGTTGCATTCCCTTTGCAAACTCTTCAGATGTCCACGAACTTTCCCTCTCCAATAATTATAATCTCCATGTGCTGTGCAACTCCGAGATCGTGGGTTCTGGATGGACCGTAATACAGCAGAGGATCAATGGAGCCGAGAGCTTCGATAGAAATTGGACAAGCTATCGAAATGGTTTTGGCTCTTTCGACGGTGACTTCTTTCTGGGCCTGGAAAATATTTATCGATTGACCAGCGAGCAACCCCATGAGCTCTACATACACATGGAGAGATTCAATGGCAGCAATTACTTTGCTCGATACGATAAGTTTGCTATTTCTGGAGAGAACGATCAATACAGACTCAATAAATTGGGCAAGTTCTCTGGCCATACCTCTGATCTCTTGAGCTATCATATCGATAGCAAGTTCTCCACCTTCGATCGTATGAATAGCCAAGCAAACAGCAATTGCCTGAAATATTTCACTGGAGGTTGGTGGTACAAGAGCTGTGCCTATTGGTGAGTTAGCCGCTTCGAAGATTAGAGTATATGTTAATGATATCTATCTTTTCAGTAACTTAAATGGAAACTATCTGCAGAATGGAGGGGAGCAGGTACGAAGTGTTCACTGGGAACGTCGCACGGCTCTGAAGCTTGTGAAGATGCTGATACGTCCCATATCGCATCAATCTCATTGCACCTAATTGTTCTCCTGATAGTTTTCACAATATTTCAATGCATATTTCAATAAAGCTTCCCCGAATATTCTTCACTCTCCATGTGCCTCAACTGATTTCCAGATTACCCGTTAACGAATGCAATTGCAATGTGCAGTAAACATTTTCATGGCCCATTTAGGAGCTGCAACTACACGTAGCTAGTAGCACCTCATTACATGGCAGGCTTGGCTCACGTTAACACCTTGGGATATCCAATTAGAATGTTTTTATGCTTTCCCATATGTACATACCCCATATGTAGTGTATTTGCTAGGCCCTAAAACCCGTCGTTACCTTTACCTTGGCACGCACTAAACTTCAACTCGTTGCTGGCAATTTCCAGTTTTATGCCAATTCTGGCCGCTTCTGCAGTTGTAATTGCCACAACAGGCACCCCTTTTGGCACCCCCTCTGGCACCCGCCCATGACTGCAGCCAACTCGTTGATTTGTATTATAAAATCATTTTCACACCACGTTGAAAAAAAAAAACAAAAAAAAAAATATAAATGGAAAAATAAAAACCACAACTAGTCGAGCGACCTTTGCGGGTGCCGTGTGAAGGCAGTGAGGGCACTGGCTCAGGAGGAGGGAAGGGAAGAGGGAGAGGCAGAGGCAGAGGAAGGTCTGCCGTAAAATTGGCGTTAAATTACTTGGCACGCAGCTGGAGCTCCTTGCTCCATGCTCCCTGCTCCCTACTCCTTCACTGCGATTGGCACAAGTCAAAGCGGGGCATATTGTTTGTGTGAGAGCAACAGAGGAGTGTGGGGCAGGGGAGGTGTGATGGAGGACTGCAAGAGGTAGAGTTATTGCAATGCAAATTCATCACGTAATCGTTAACAGGCCGTAGACGAGAGAAGGTACAGGAACTGGAGCTGGGTCTCGAGCTGGAACTGGGACTGGGACTGGGGTGTGCTGGTCGAGCAATTCATTTCAGTCAAGTGCAGCGCCCTGTGCCTTGCGAAAAGACTCTCATTGTGGAGCTGCTGCCTGCTGCCCCTACTTGGCAGCACTTTAGTGCCTTCTCTGCCCTGCCTGCTCCTTCTGTCTGCCTGTCATCAGTTGCCAGCCAGGCACACAGCCTTTTATTGTTTTCCTCTCTTTCTCTCTCTCTTCTCGTCTTGTTCGTAAACGTATTCCAAGCATCCTTGTATCCTGCTGATGTCTGAAGCCTCGTTGGCGTGATTGTTTGTTGACCTTTTGGCATTCATATTCAAAACGCCAGCGAGCCCAGAATCCCACCCCTCCCTTTGGCTAGAGATGGATGCGTAAATGCCTGTACCTGTCTGATATATTACGCATACGCAGCGTGCGCGTAAATAGCCTTCCCTCTACGCTGGGAGCAGGTGCTGAAATCTATGGAACATTCCCTATAATCTATTTCGAAAATAATCTAAAACTGCTGCTGATTGTGATGTGTGTGTGTGGGAATTTGTCAAAAATAAATCAAATCTTCCACACGCGCATGACAACCGAAACAAATTATCTGCCAGTTCGAGCGACTCTCTGAGCTCGAGATTAGCGTAAGCTCGCGACAATCGAACCCCAATGTCAGGGTCAGAAACTCGACAGCATAATACAGCGATAGTGCACAGCGACTCTGACCCAGTTTCATATACACAATAAACTCTCGTTGGCGATAATATTGCTGAGTTTCCCTAGGTCAGTTACGTTTGATTGTGCTGTAGAGCACGAATGGCGTGAAACGAATTAAATAAATTTGGCTACGTAGATTGAAAGATATTTGAGAATTATTGTGAACTCATTATCAGAGCTGCCAGATCAACCCATTTCCAGATAGATATGTCCCTTTTTCTACATAAATCTAAATGTTCAGAAATCTAATCTTTTTTATATGTTTAATTACAAATGATTTAACGAAATATTCCTAATATTTTTTCGCTTGTTCTTGAATTGTTCTAACAATCGATTTGATTTGTGCAAAAATCGTTATCCCTTGCTATGGATTCATTGTCTATCGAGTTTCGGCAGCCAGAAAGCCAGAGGGAGTTTAGAGTAACTCACTGAAATTATGGCATGAGCATTGGCAAACAAAGCGCCCACTTCAGGCGCCGCTTTCTCTCTCTGGGTGTGTGGGTGTGTCTAAACATATCTTATGTGGCAACATTTTGTGGCGAAGTGTACAGAGCAATTGCCGTAATTGACACAGCAGCTGGGTGGTATAGGGGTGGTCTGTCAGCCGGGGAGAGGGGCGGACCTGCTGCACTTTAGCTGAAATGCGGCAAACTTAAACTGTAACTGAAAAGACGCTTAGCATTTTGCGGTCATACTCAGAGAGAGAGAGAGAGAGGGAGAGAGAGAGGCAGAGAGAGAGGGAGAGATAGGGAGAGAGGCACTGCAGCAAACTGCAGTGTTGTAGAAGGGGTCAGCAGCAGCCAGAGGCAGAGCCGGCGCCGTTGGTGGGACAAAAACAATGCCACATCGGGGACGTGGCCAGGCAGACACACAGTCCGGGTAGTGCACCGTGTTGGGCAACCGCAATAAACAATAAAGTGTAGCACAGTTTTCAGGGCGCAAAAGGCGAGTGTGCGAAAGTGCAGCTCAAGAGGGAGAAGGAGAGAGAGAGAGAGAGAGAGAGAGTGTGTGAGAACGAAGGCGGCAACGAAAGGGAAAGGAGAGAGAGACGTGCAAATCTGTAGAGGAGCAGCCAAAAAGGCAGCCAGCCGCAGTAGTCACATGGTGGCAGATTAGCAGAGTATAAATAATGGCCAGCATGGCGGCACACACACACTCACACACACACACACACACACCCACAGTATAGTGTGGTAAATATTTGCGGCTATGGGAGCTATAAATATTTTTTGTAGGTCGACGCCGCCAACTTCGTTGTCTCAGTGTGCCACTTGGAAACAATAGAGACAGGCAGGAAGGACAGCATGAAGAAAGCGAGAGAGAGAGAGAGAGAGAGAGAGGGAGAGAGGGAGAGCGTAAGCCCTCTTGCCCTCTAGTGGCATAATAAAACATATAACAAGCTGCAAAAGGCAGAAATAAAAAATTGCATTCGTAATGAACCAAAAATAAATTCAAATATAAAAAAAATACATACGAAATACAATATCAAATTTATCTCTGATCTTTAAATAGAAATCAAATTTAATGAACGAAAACATACAAACATACAACAACAGGTAGCATAAGAATTTATCCATTAGCAACCGCAATCTCTCTCTCTCTCTCTCACTCTCTCTCTCAATAAAATGACTTGCAACTGGCAAATAAAACTAATAAAATGCTGCACAAACAGAAAACAAAAACGAGAAAAATTGTATAATATTTTTTGCAAAATTGTTTGCTGTGTTGGGTTTTTCATACATAGTTTGGCCAGCTTTGTCTCGGTTACAATTTTCCACAGTTTTATTTGTTTTTTTTTTTTTTTTAATAGAAAATAACCATATGTGGGTTGAGTTACAAAGTTATGCGAGGGAAAACTGTAAACATTTTTCGGTTTACGACTGTGCACAGCATAGAGAGACAGAGAGGGAAAGAGAGAGAGAGAAAGAGTGAGAGTGAGAGAGATTGCTGCCTGCATGCGATCGTATATGCCAGAGTATTTTGTCCTTCTGAGCGTAAATTTAAATTTATGACAGTACAAAATAATGAGCAAAGCAGTAAAAGTTCTACACGCACACACACACACACACACATACACACACGCACACCCGCACACACACACATGCAAATTAACAGTTATGCTAAATGAGCAAACAAAGCGCTGAGCAGTGAAAGCAGCCGCCCGAGCAGAAACGAGAAGTCAGCTGAGGCTACCTGCTGTTAATGGCCGCCGTCGAGCAATGGCCGACTGGCAGTGTGTGTGTGTGAGTGTGTGAGAGAGCGTGTGTGTGTGCGTGCTGCATTCCTAACATTGCATACAGTACAAGGAGCTGCTTGTCGTTCTGTCTCGCCTCGGGCCATTATTTTCATTACAAGCCAAAGATGTTGATGCTGCAACAACAACAATTGCTGCACACACACAAACACACACATGCACACACACAAACACACTCCCACACACACACACACAGTCAAACAGACATGCACTCTGTCAGTTGAGTAACAAGTCAGGATTAGGACGAACGAGCGAATGCAACACGAACAGCAGCCAAATCAAAACAAAGCTGCAGACAACAGTTGCCCCTCTCTCTCTCTCTCTTTCTCCCTCTCACTCTCCCTCTTTCTCCCTTTCTCTTTTGGCCCTTTCCGTTTGCTTTCTCGCACACAGTTGGTGCAAGTTCGAGAGGTCAACGCATTTTATGGTAATTTCCAAAAGCTTACAAGCATAATTTTGCAGCTGAGCTTTGCGACTTTCTGCCTCTCCCTCTCTCTCTCTCTGTCTCTATCTCTTTTCCCCCATGCACTGTGTGCACTTTTAGGAAATTTAATTTGTAGTAAGAACTGCAAGAGACAACGAAAATTCCCGTGGCTTTAGCACTTAAGCACACGATTCGAATGACCGCAGGATTAGAGAATTCCTATGAATTTATGTTTTTACAATTTGCATAATTAATTTGGATTATTAAGCTCGTATTACCCGCAAAAACAATTGACTTATGCTAAGCTTCTTACGCCTGCCTACCATGTACGTGTATATGCGGTATAGGGATTTTCCAGTCCTCCAGTTTACGCCATCTCTCTTCGTCTGTCTCAATTGACCTCGATGTCCTCATGGGATTCTTGTGTAGAACATGCTACTCTTCTTTCTCGTTTGGCATTCTCTGCTGTCCGCACAGCTGTGCGTATACGTAATGTGCATTACTCATACGCAGTGCTTGCAAGAAGAGTCAATAAAACTGCTGAAACAACACCGCATGCAGGTGTGCCCTTCCCTGCGCCCTCCCTTGGTCCTCCATAAACTTTCTACCTTTTACAATGCTTTATTTTATGCTTGGCTACTGTGGTATACCAGCTAGCTTACAGGATATCTCTACTGTGTTTATTTGTACTTAGCCAAATCTCTGACAAGCTGGGTATCTGTAAGTCGTGCTCTCACACCACTCTCACTCATTTCCAGCGCATTTTCTTTTGCGACTTTTCTATGTCATTTACCCAAATACATTTCGTTTTTTTTTCCATCAAGGTTTTTCCTTTCGCTTTTTACTTTCATTTAGCGTTAGCTGCTTTTCCCGTTTTTCCAGCTGCAAACAAGAATTTCCACTGCACACACACACACACACCTTGCACTGCGACAGTTTGTGAGTGCTTTTGGCTGTAGTTGCCTTGGTGTGAGTGTGTGTGTGTGTG
Source organism: Zaprionus kolodkinae (assembly GCA_018901885.1). NCBI lineage: Eukaryota > Metazoa > Arthropoda > Insecta > Diptera > Drosophilidae > Zaprionus > Zaprionus kolodkinae. Next base: position 13,067,027 of record JAEIFM010000068.1, read on the forward strand.
TGTTTTAGTTCATTTGTTTTATGAACTTTTGCTGATTCGTAGCTGATTCTATTTAGCCTTGTTTCCTCCAAGCTTTCAATTTGCCAATATAATATGTTTAAATTTGATTCCATTTAAAAGATATCTGGAAATTAGAATTAACAAGAGCTTAGAGAACTTAATCGAAATCATTTCAATCCTGATTCATCCAAAAGTTACACAACAATTTGCCTTCCAACAAGTCAAGATTATATCTCAATTAAATAAATTTACTAGAAGATCGTTATACACAAGATTAAAATAGTTCTATGCAATATTTCACTGATATCACTGATCGATAAGAATTCCACTCTGTCACTTGCTGATAGACTCATTCTCTCGCTCTCTTTTGGAACATGCAAGCAATTGGCGTAAGTAAGAGTGAGTGAGAGTCTATGAGTGAGTGAGAGAGTCTATGAGAGAGAGCGAGAGGGACTACGAGCGAGTGAGAGAAACTACGCGAGAGTGAGAGCAACGATCAGGTTCTAGACTAGAAAGAGACGGGGCTCAACTACCTCAAGCACGCGTTGATAATGGAGTGAAAAATCTGCGGCAAATAGAGTAATTTCAATTTACTAAAAGTGAAAACTTAATACTGATAAAATACCATAACTGTACTTTAAGTGACCACAGCAACAACAACAACAACAATTGCCAAGGGGCAAAGGGGGTAAGGGGGGAATGTGGTGTTAAAAATGAACTTGACAAACGCGCAGTCGACGCAGCAGTCGCTGCAAATGACAAAGTGCCGACTGCAGAATGAGAAACTACAAACAGGAAGAAGCAGCAAGACAGGGAGAGAGAGAGGAGAGAGAGAGAGAGAGAGAGAGAGAGAGAGAGAGAGGGAGAGAGAGAGAGAGAGGAAGAGCCGTGAGCGTGACCAGACAAGGCAACGCAGCGCAGCGCAGCCACAGAGCGGAAACTCTTTGGGACCGCAGAAAACGCTGAGTTGTGGGCGGCAGCAGCAGACAGCGGGACAAAACAATTTATAATACTGCACAGCTGGAAAATACCCTGCAGCTTGCACAAAAACATGCATAGCATATTTCTTCCGCCTAAACCAAACTAGACTTATTCCCTTTGCCTAGTGAGTCAAGCAACTCAGCAGCATGCACATTATTACAGGGTATCACCGCAGCACAGTGACATTAACACTCGCTGGGCAGACACCATGGAAACCAGCGTCTGGTTGTTGGGCACGGCCCCCTCTCGTCTGCTCTCTTGACTTTCTCGCCCTCGCCCAACGTCTGGCATCATATTTTTATGCAATTTTCTCTTATTTTCTCTCATTCTCATTTCACTCGGCTCTTCTCATTTTTCGGTATTGTTATGCACAAAAATATTTTGGCGAACAAGGCGACAACAGCGAAAAATGTCGGATGGAAACTTTTGAGCGGAAAACTTTGCTAATTACACGCAAAATGTTTGGTTTGGTTTGGTTGGGAAATGCGAAGTCGGGAGGGAGCTACTGCAGCGTACTGCAGGCTTCAAAAATTGCCCATTGTTTGCCATAATTAATTTCTAGACTGCCCTCTCTCTCTCTCTCTCCCTCTCTCTCTAGGCAGCTCATCTAGCCCAAAAAATAAAGAAGTTAAATGAAAATTCATATCTTAACTTATAAGTATGCTATACTATTATGGGATGTTCAAAATCAGTAGGATATGTTCGTAAATCTGTTTTATAATCAATTGCAGGAATTTATTGGGTCACCACAAATAGCTTGGTTAGCTACTGAAACAGAGAGGGGAAGAGATAGAGAGAGAGAGAGAGGGAGAGAGAGAAACTAATATGACTTGCCATAAACATTAATGAAACTTGCAATGCAATAAGAACGTATAATAAAAGCTCGATATCCCCAGCATAAACACTTGAGCAAATTATGGCGTACTTACAACTTGCCACAGATAACGGTAAACACACACGTACACTCCCGTCTGTGTATGTGTGTGTGTGTGTGTGTGTGTGCCATAACGAGACACTGTGCTCTTGTGGCATCGCAGGGCGTGTCGCAACAACAGCAACTGTGCACAGTGGAGCCAAGCAATCAAATCAGTTGAAATTGCACTCTCATAACATGACTAACTAATACTCTTACTTCATGCATGTGCCACATTATATTATATGATGATTTTTGCGCTTGCATACCACTGTGCCACAGTGGCTGTGGGTGCGCATTAAAAATCAGTAAAAAGAAATCAACAGACATTAAAAGCGACGACGACGATGGCGAAGGCGTTAAGGATGATGAGGGCAGACAAGGACGCGTCGTGGCAAGTTGCCAGCGCTGCTGCCGAAGGGATAATGCAAGGTGTCGGCACTAAGTCGAGTCGTGTCGTGGTCTGGCCAGGCTTGGGTTGGGGTACAGCATAAAAATAAACACAACTTGAGGCAACAGGAAGGTAGTCGCACACACACACACACCGAGAGAGAGAGAGAGAGAAAGAGAGAGAGAGAGAGAGAGAGAGACGACACCCAGACACAGCCCTCGAAACTGTCAATTATGCAATGTTCAACAATGTTTATTATAATTTTTATGTAGCCCCATCGTAATTACATGTCTTGCGCTAATATTTATTAAGCTGGTAATAAGCGCCAAGGTGTCGTACACTTTTATGATTTTATTAATGAGACATATCTATTCCCCAGCCCCTGTCAGCCCCGCCACTTCGTTCTCACATGTCCAATTAACGGCTACGTTAGTTGGTTCCAACTTCAACTCGCACACGTGCCGCATCCAACTTGAAGCTACAAACTTTCGACTCCATTAACATGTTGCCAGGACCGCTGCTGCCGGCTCTGGCTTGGGTCACGTAGTCGAGGTCAGGAAAAGAGAAAAAAAAACGAAAAACGAAAAACACTCTGGACTCTGCCCTGTACACTGGAGCAATCGAATCGAGGCACAAACAATTCCCAAGAATGGACGACTGCCTGAGCTGCCATATTATCTTTTAATTGGGTGCCATGTGCCATGTGGTCTTTGGTGGATCGATTGCCTATAGAAATGATATGATATGACGCAGAGGGAGCCAGAGAAGTGTATAGCGCAATGGAGAGTCTCTTAGTCCACTTTGAGTACGCCAGGGTATGGCAAGGTATGCCAAGAATACGACATTATTTATTGTGAAATAGAGAAATTCAAGTCTTTAATGTGTGCCTAATCCCCCTAATACCCTTCTGTGCATCTGAGATGGAGGCCTTCTCTCATTAAAGAGATCTCGGTCTCGGTGCTGTCACATCGTTTCACATTTGTTTACAAACTTAATTTCATGCTTATTATTTTCGAGTGTTTCCCATGCATCCCCTTAGGGGTAGCACGGCACAACAAGATGATAATGATGCGGCTGGCAGGAGGGGAAGATGAGTAGCCAGATGAGCATGATAATTATGATGACGATGCTGAAGTGTCTGCATGAGGTGACTGCTAGGCATATTGCGTATACGCACCGTGGAACAGCAGCGCAGGCAGAGACTGCAGGCGGCTTTAAGCCTTATGCCATAAACTGTACTTGCTGGATCTGGAATCTGAAATCTGCCATAAATTCTGCGACCTGGCCATGTCCTTGAACTTGCGCTAACTTCGCTGGCAACCCGCTTGCTGCATTTCCAATTGTGCAAATTATGCGACTCGAGAGAGCCGTCAGAAAGTTTTCTAAGCTGAAAGACCCAGACCAGCTGCCCCTGTCATTATTCAAACGCAGGCCTAAACTTGCGGGCACTCGGTGGCAAGTCAATGTCCTGTCGAGTCGCAGCCTGTGCATGTGCTCGACTATGAAGGGGCAGGAGTGCAGAAGTGCTGGCATGGAGTTGACTGGCAACTTCCTGCTGCTGCTGCTGCTGCTGCTGCTGCCACTCGACGCGACTTTCTGTAGTTTGTGCCAGGCCGAGGCTTGTTTACACACGTCGACTAGTTGCCGCAACTTATATGGCAGAGCACACGGACACACACACACACACACGCATACACACTGTACACAGTTGTATATATGCGTTTTTTCTTCGTTTTTTTTATTTTTTATTTTTAATGGCGTCACTGCGCTTTAAACGTTATTATAGCGACTTTTTATAGACATATAAATATCAACGTTAAGTTCGTCATAAAAAACGAACGAAATAAGCAACCGACTAGCGTGTCTCTGTCTCTCTCTCTCTCTCTCTCTCTCTCTTGCTATAATGATCGTCCAGATAGTCCCGTTAGTCCCTGGCGAGGATTACTCGTACATACTTAGTGCAGTGCAAACAAATTACTGTTAATTAAACTCGAAATTGTTGTGCGGCGCACTTAAAAGCACTTTTGTGTTAGCTCTACACGTGTGTGTGCGATGTGTGTGTGTGTGTGCGATGTGTGTGTGATGTGTGTGTGTGTGATAAGGACAGCCCCAAGCGAAGCGTACATAAAACTGACGAGATTGCTCGGTTTAGTGGCCAAGGGGCTGCTGGTTCCCCCTGTCCACTAATTAACTAGATATTACCGGCAGTATTACCCCTCACAGAGCATAAGTGTAGCTGAGAGTGTGTGAGTCAGCGAAAATTCATAACCAAACAATTAGTTGAAATGTAGAAAAAAAAAAAAAGAAAAACTTTTACGCATTGAAGCGAATTTTCTAGCTCAAAGCAAGAGACAATTTTGAAAGACTTAAATCATGATTAGAACCTACTAAAGATTTCCGCATATTATTATTTCTCTACTTTTCCACGTTGCTCTACTTTGTGATTTTTCCAACTCACATAACTGAACTGAAATCATTTCCTTTCATTTCGATTCTCTTGAGGCAACTTCATAGTGAGCCATAATAATCATCGGACTGGTGATTAGTTTCCCCCTTGTTGCCGATGAAAAGTAGTGTGGAAAAATGCGGAAAATGTGCCTGAATTGATTTGCCGTGCGGCCTCATTTTAGTTTTCTTTTCTTCTGCCGTTTTTCTCAGTTGTTACGTGCAACATGTGTGGCGTTTCGGAACGGAAAATCCCCATAATTCTCTTTCATCAAATTCTTGAAAAATATATAAATTAAATACGCTGAACCGGATTCGTGATAATCATAATCATTAAAAAATCCAAGCTGAGGTGAAGTTCACGTTCGATGTACCCATTAATCTCTGTCTAGGGCCAGTTAAGGTTAATTTCAGAAAAATATGTCGAGCTATCAGCGCCGGTCTTATCAGCTCTGCTCGTTTGCGCGACGCATGTTCTGGGCTATATAAGACTAGATTCTATACCGAAAACATCGTCAATACGTGCAAGTGAAGTGTGAAAGTAAAATGAGACTAGGCCCTCTTCCTGTCTTCTGTCTGATCCTGCTGCAGGCATCGAAAGGATATTCTGATGCTGTAGAGTCTGATCCGGTAAGAATAAGAATTTTTAGTGAAATTTGAATCAACATTTTAGCTTACAAAATAACAATTTGTATGTCCTTCACAGCCTTGTCGCAAATCTTATCAAAATGAGGTAGAGTGCGAGCAGTATGCCCAACAGGTAGTGTTACCAATGATGGGGTACTTTAAACAGGTTAATCAGGAGATCGACAAGAATAAAGCAGAAATAGAACAAAAGAATAACCAAATAAAACAACTAGAAGAGAAGGCACTTAAGTTTCAAATGGATATAGCTCAGCTCCGCTTAGAAGTTGCAAGTTGCGTATCCAAGGATACAATTATAAAGTTACTTGAGGAAAAAGATAAATCTAACGCAGAAATTATTGCATTTCTAAAACAACAGAATGAAATTTTAACCAAATCAATTGATAAAAAGATAGACATATTGACTGAAAATCAAACTAAAGAAAACCTGAAAGTTAAGATTAGTTCAGTCGCTGAAAAAGCAATCAAATGTGAAAGAGAATTACAATGCGAAGATTCTCATAATGTAGAAATCGCTCAATTGGAAACGGAAGGTGCACAACCGGTACCTACGTCGAATGAAATTAAATCCTTGAAACAAGAAATCAACCTATTATTAAAGACACTCGAAGATCATAAGAAAAACATGATAGATATCAAAGCGAACTGCCCGACAGATTCGGGAAAATGTGCTCAATATGATGAACTTATCAAAAAGCAAAGAGACATAATAAACGCAAAGAGTTGCATTTTCAGAGATACGTCGGGAGTGCATAATATTACCCTGTCCAACGATTACACTTTTCAGGTACTTTGTAACTCCGATATTGCGGGTCCCGGATGGACCGTTATACAACAGAGAATAAATGGCAGCGTAGAGTTCCACAGAGATTGGGTTACATACCGTAATGGCTTTGGTGCCTTCTGGGACGGTGATTTTTTTCTCGGTTTGGAGAAAATACATAGATTAACTACTGAGCAACCTCACGAGCTTTATATTCACATGGAACAATTTAATGGCAGCATCTTTTTCGCAAGATACAATGAGTTTGCCATTGCGAGTGAACACGATCAATACAAGCTGAGCATGTTAGAGGGATTCTCTGGTAGTACAATCGATTCTTTGAGTTACCACAAAAATCAAAGATTCACGACATATGACCGGGATAACGACAATTGTCCTGGTCTTAATTGCGCATCAGATATTTCTTATGGTGGTTGGTGGTACGACTGTTGTAGCAATAGGTAAGTGCACTTTTTCAGAAACTTTCAAATGTTTTAAATCTATTTCAATTAACATTTTTTCGTCACAGTGATTTAAATGGTAAATTCAATAAACCAAATAGCTATATTTATTGGAATGGTTTAAAATCACTGAAAAAAGTGTGGATGATGATTCGCCCAAGAGTTATTGAAAATAATACTGAGATGGGTTTTAAATATCACATGATTAACTACAATGTTTGTAAACAAATGTTTTCTCTTTTAGATTTATTCAATAAAAATTAAATTTGACTAGAGGAATGATGAACGTTTAATGACATTTTGTATTCATTTTAGAAAAGATATTATAGTCACAAATACTTAAAAAATAATGAAATAATTGAAAGCAATGTGTCATTGTTTTCATCGTGGAGAAATTATACTTAAAGCTTGATAAAGATATATATATACAATATATATATATATATATATCGACTTGATGGGGCAAAAATGTGAAATGGGCAACGGAATGGTTAACGTTACAGTTAGTTGCCGTAATCCAGATTTTAGTATCGTGTGGTGAACTCAGGGACCGAGGAGGACTCTTTTCAATTGGACTCTCTTCACCCCCGTTTTTCCAATCCAAATTTTGAACTATGGAAATGTCTGCATTAACACATTGCCTCATCTAACATGCCATTAGTCAAAAACAACAACAACAACAACGGAGCAGGAAAACTCGAAAAGCTGTAAAAAAAGGGGGAACAAGGAAATCAAATAGTTTACCTTCCATTAATTACCGCCAGGGGGCAGTTTGTGTTTGCCTTTGTGCGTGGCTGTGTGTGTGTGTGTGTGTGTGGAAGAGGGGCGTACTGGGATGACGAAACTTTGAAGCATACCGAAACTTTAGCTGCCGTAGCGCGCACACACACACACACACACACACACACACAGCCACACACACACGTGCTGAGGTGAGGCGAGTTTGGGGCTTATGCGTCAGCCGCAAAGTATGCAGCAAATATTTAGATATGCCTACCTGAGCACACCCCTGCCCAAGGCCCTGCAGCGCCACCTACTGGCTGCGCAAAGCAAAACCTGTGCGCCATGTGAGAATCACCGAGAAAGGCAGCTGGCCCATCGTCGCCGCATTAGTTAAAAGCGTACTGGGGGGCCACTTTGGAGCGCTTAATTAACACTTTATTAGCTTAGCTCAGGACGAAGGGCTTAACCTAGCTTACGGCTCCGTCCGCAACTTGATATGCATAGCACTAGCCCCCTCCTTCCTCCCCCCCTCTCCCTCTCTCTCTCTCTCTCTCTCTCTCTCGTTCTCTGTGTGTGTGCGCGCGTGTATGTGATTTGCGGTAAATATGCGAAGCAACCACAAAAATCTGTAACAAAAATGCTTAAAGGCTGGAAAAACTATTCGGTTAGCTCGGCGCAAGCTCGAATGTGGAAGCAGAAAGGAAACCCGGTCATTTTGTGGCTTTTATCGACGCATTCGTAATTAGAGACCGGTTGCGGCATTTGCATTTGACGTGAACTTAACTGAGGCGATCATAATCATCTAATTTAATTAGGCTAAATTAGTTTTCACTGCCTCGTTGAATTCGCAATCTGAAATGGGCCAAAAAACTATTGCAAGAAAAACCAATAGGATATATGCATAATTCTTTAAATTATTTAAATTACAATAAAAAAAAAAAAAAATACTTAGGAAACTAGATTAAAAAGAGCAAGAGAGGGCAAGAGATGCCTGCCGGAGGCTCAAGGTGCACAGTTCGTTGTTAATATGCAAAGGAGGCAAATAAACATGAAATTTTATGTCTCAACTTGCTTGTCAACCTAAAGTCGGACGGCCAAGGCTGGGCTGAGGTCTCCTCTGGACTGGGGGCTGCTCCGAAATTGAATACGATGTTCGCACAAAGGCGAATGGCCGTGTAAAGCGAGAGAACATAAACTTATCTTAATTGAATTATCAAAAATTATGCGGCACACTTAGGGTGCAGACGAAAGACGAAAAGCGATAGGAAGTGGAAGAGAAAGGAAGGCTAACTGTTGCTTGGCCTGCTTCAAATATGCCCACAACAAAGGACACGCAATGGAGCCGGAGAGGGAGACATCACCTGGCACCAGCTAAGCCATCAAGCAGCTCCATCAAGGAGCTACATTTTGTGGCATTTAACTTTTTAAACGCCAACGGGGATCGAGAAGGAACGGGCGGAAGTAACTGGGCTCTGGGAACAACTTCCATCGCCATTCGCTTGAGAACTAATGAAGACGCTTCTTGATAATTTATGGCCGACCAGCACGCAACTTTGTGCGTCATGAATGAAGCAGCAGCAAACCAAGGCGAGGGTGTGGAGAATAAAGAGGGAGACAGACAGAGAGAGAGAGAGAGAAGCGCACAGGGCAGCGATTAATATAGACTGTTACATAATTAGCATAGTCTCTTGAACTTGTTCATCCCTCTTGGCGCCAACCAATCGGGCCTAAACGCCACTGCAGCGCCATCTAGCGTTGGCAAGTGCATATTGAAATTGGCGTGCAAGCGGCATATTTAATTGGTAGTAAGTTGTTAATTGAACGCGTTGTCGCATCGTCCAGGCCGTTAATCATTTGTCTACTTGAGCATAGATTAATGAATGTGTTGGAAAAAGGGTCGCTATAAGGCTAAGAATACGTACAGCTGTAAGAGCTGAAAAGAATTTGACTTGATATTTGAAAAAAAAATGAAATGAAATCTCTCTTAAACTCTCTCATAAGAAAACAACACTCAAACATACTAATAACATTAATCTTAACTTACAATACATTTATTTCTTCGCAATATCATTAACTTTATTTGTAAATAAATTGGGCAACGCATTAATTTTAATTAATCGACTACTAATAGTCGAACTTAAATAGATACATAAATAAAATATCATATCACATCATTGTATATTCATTCTTAGGATCCCTGACAGCAAAGTTCATTGAGGTAACGGAAAACTTAAAACGGCAATTAATCCTTAAAGAGAAAAAGCAGCACCGCTTATGAATTTCCATAAACGATTCAGTTTTTTGTTCCACTCTCTGCCCCAAAAGGGTGGACAGGTAATTAATACAAACTGTTGTTCATCTGCAGTCTATAAATATGGGTATGGGTGTGTGTGTGTGTCTGTGAGTTTGTTTACACAATATTGAAAACTTTTTAAACGTCACGCGCACACGCTGTAAACTCTATGGAAAAAGTGAGGTTTTTCATTTTCGGTCGACTAGGAAAATAAATAAACAAAAAGGGGGAATAAAATAAAGCGGGTAAATATGATTTCGGGTCAAAAAGGGTGGGAAGGCCCTCAACCTCAACTACTTTTTATAGATTTTGCGGTCAACATTAAATGCAGCAGCAAGTGAAAAGGCAATAACAACAACTACAACGGGCAAAATCGTGGAATCGATTTTTTAAAAGTTTTTTTTTATAGGTAGTCGGCGAAAGTTTGGCCAACGAAACACAGATATGATCCAAAGGAATCGATCAATTTCCCCTAACAAATATGCCTTTCCCATCGCCTTTTAAGTGCTCGATTTCCTCTTTAATTCTAACGAAGTAATTAAATCAAAGTTGGACAATTTAATATATAAATCAAATACTCTGCACATATGAAGTGTAAGCTATATTTCTGGTTATTTTAAAGAACAGTTTGGTATTAAATTCAATCAAAAATATTTTAGAAATATCTCCGCCTTCCAGCGTGTTATTTCCTTGGCCTTCTCGATGACGAAATTTACTTTGGTTTATGCCATAAATTGCTTAGCCGAAGTTTGAGTTTTAGTCTCTTCTTGTTGCTCTTTCGAGGGATAAGCGAGGGGCGCCAAAAAAGTTATAATTTGTTGGCTTAGGCGAGCGAGGGCGGCAGCAGCATGCTAATCCACACATCGGCAGCCCTGGCACGTCGCAGGCAAAAATTATAGCACATAGTTTAATTTTATACTGAATTATGCAAGGGTTATTATGCTGAAATATAATATTATACCATACAATTTCATATGATCAAATCGAAATAAAATAAATAATAAATATATCAACTACATGTGGCAATAAAGTTTTGAAGCTCAGCTCCTTCAATATTTGCCACAATCCATTAGCACCTCCAGTCGTAGCGAAAGGTCTAGGAACTTCAACATGGGCAACATTGTTTTTGCCTGGTCACTTTCCTATTGAAACTTCAACCTTACCTTCCTTCTTTTTTTTTTTCTTCTTGCAAAAATAATCACCACGCTAAAAGCAATGACCCGACCTTATGCCAAGTGCCACACCCCCTTCCCAATTGCTTTAGACCATGGTTAGTGCAGAGTGCGGTCTCTGTGCGCTTTGCTAGTTTCTATCGCAAAATCTTGCGTCTTGAAAGTTTGTTACTGTCAGCCCCCACCAACCCCTGCCTCCGTCATGTTCCCTTCGCACACTCACCTTAACTTTGCCCTGCGGCGCTTTGCGGTATTTCGTGTACGTGCTTTTCATACCAACAAAAAAAAAAAAATGCAAGATTCGTGCAGAATTTACCTCCAACGTTGAACTCGCTGAGTTGCTGGAAAACGAGAGAGAGAGGGTCGGAAGGGGGAAAGGGGCTTCATGGCGCTTGGTTTTTAGTTGAACATCATTAAGTATTTCTAAATGAGCGGCGCTTTGAAATTAAAATTAGATTTTTTTTTTTGCGCAAGAGCAGCTGCTGCTGCTCTCAATTTAATTTGAAATTCAGACGCCGAGGAGGACTGTGTGAAGAGGGGAGGCAGCATTTAAAATCGTTAGCGGACTTAGCGGAATCTTTGCCATGTGCCACATAATTAAGTGGATTATGCATGTGCATATGTGCAACATGCAAGGGCGAGAGGCAGCAGAAGAGGGAGAGAGAGAGCAAGAGAGAGAGAGAGAGAGAGAGAGAGATGTTTGGCCTAGTGCCGACGACTTTGCGCTACTCACCTACAGCAGCAGCAGAGGCAGCAACAAAATGTAACTTAATTTATTTCAAGTGCCTGCGCATGAGTGTGAGTGTGTTTGTGTGTGTCTGTGACTCTTGACCAGCATTTCATGTTGTGGCATTTTAATATCATAGCATCCTTATAGGCAGCATCATTATTTCGCATGCAACTCATGAGTTAAGGATGGCATAATGGGGTGCAGGAAGGAGATCTGTCATTTTGTATAACAGACCTTTATGCCACTCCCTGTCAAACTATAGTTAAAGTAACCTAACTTGCCTAGATCTTTTTTTGTGGTCTCGTCAGCCCCATCTCTATCCGAACGATCTCCCTGCCCGCAGAGTATCATAATTTCCATAATTTGTAAATCTTTATATAGTTTTTATTAAGGCAATAATTCAAAATATTATTTTAAAGCTACACAATAGGTTAATTTCAAAAGAAACTGAACAATTCCTTCTGAATATAATAAATATATAAATATAAAGAGACAGAGGGGAGAGAAAGAGAATGAGGGAGGGATAGCAAAATAGAAGGAAAAGTGATTCGACTGCTTCGTCTCGCACAGCTGCTGGCATCTCTTTGATTTGTGTTGCCTACTTTTTGGGGCATGCTACGTGAGCTTTTCCATTTCTATACGTGGCTAATTAAGCAGTGCCTCTTGGCCTCGGCTATTGTCAAAACGTATTAAGTAAAAACAAAAAACTTCCTATTCGATTAGTTCAATTTACTTGATTTAGGAACAACACAGAGAGAAATAGGCAGCTACTACTCAGGAATTGCAATAATTAATTAAAAATTAAATTGAAACGAGCGAACTTTGCTCACAGTTGCGCAATTAATTTCAATGCGCATACCTCAGTGCACTTCAATAAGCAGAGAAGGAGAAGGGAAGAGAGAGAGAGAGAGAGAATGAGAAGGATAGAGAGGGAGGACAGGGCAAATGAATAATGCAGAGCTGCGTTTGCAGGCCGAATGAAAATTGATTTCAAATCGTATCTAGTTCGATTTGAATTCTCGCGTTCAGCTGGAAAATTTTGTAATTAATTAATAACGAAAACGGAAATTGATAAAAGAACGAAAAGAACGCATAAACTTGTGCGATAGAAATAGAGAGAGAGACAGAGAGCAACAACGATTACATATTCTAATTAATTTGCATAGTTGTCAATATAATATTTAAAGCTGAGAACGGCATTTCTATTCTCTTATTATTATTAGTCTGTATTATTTATTACCTTTCGACCGCTCAATAACTTTATTAACCTTCTGGTTTGACAAATTCATTGCCAGAAAACTGGGAAACCAACCAACCCTCACTTGCTTCCCAGCAACAGACCACATCAATAAATAATATTCCTCTGGGTCGTAGCTTCCCTGAAAGCGAGGGGCGTTTCTGTGTGTTACACCCCTTTTGGACGGGAGGGGCGGTACACCTTGATATTTATTTTCACGTGCATTTTCATGAATTACGTCGTTTAGTTGCGACCTTTGACGGGTTTCTTACACGTTTTTACCCTTGTAATTTGCCCCAGTCCCCCAATTCTTCATTCAGCTTCGTTCCGCGTGCGTGTGTGCGTGATGAGTTTATTAATTTACCCAGCAACCCACACTACTCTCCCATCTGTTCCCGTTCTTTCTCTCTCCTTCTCTCTCTCTTTCTCTCTCTGTTTTTCTTACTCCTCGTCCGCTGTTGGACGCTTGTTGTCATCCCTTTCATTGTTCGCATTCAATTACGTTTCTTTTTAGACCAAAGCATTTATGAAAATTAAAAAGCAGCCCAAAATGAGTGACAATTTGTATAATTAGTGCGGCTACAGGGGAGGAGTGGGGAGAGTTGCCCAAAAAAAAACAGAGAACAATTACAACAAAAACGAATGTTAAAGAGTCCACGGGGCGTATACGCAATTGAGAGGGTACAGCGCGCTGTGGCATGTCACTCGCTCTTTAAACCGTAGCCCAGGCAGCTCCTATTTCAGCTGAACTGTATTTCATGAACTATTGGAATTACTGCAGCAAAAGTCGCACACAGACACACACACACACACACACACAGCTTAAAGCGGCAACGCAGTGTGGGCGGCAATGCGATGCGTGTTGCATGCTTTTGGGCTGTTGCACTTTGTAAATCAGATAAGGTGCTGCCTAATGGTCTTGGCAGTGCGTGAGTGTGTGTGTGAGTGTGTGTGTGTGTGCATGCGTGCCATGGCAAACGGAAGTTATTTCAGACATTTTTATGCCTTTTGTTTTGGCTTCTGTTTTGTAACCCTTTTAGGTCTCTCTGTGTGTGGGTGTGTGTGTGTGTGGAAAACTAACGGCATTTCATGTAGCGTTCATTTCATTCAGCTGATAATCGTCTAGTACTCCCCAATCCCTGACAGACATATTTACCAAGGAGAACGTACTAGTAGTTCGGCGTACGCGAAAGTGTGGCTAAACACCGGAAGCGGAAGTGAAAGCGCAGTTCTTGTGTGTTCTGCTCGGAACATTGGAGTAACGACCCCAACGACAACGACCAAAATACATATAGTATATATATTTCTATACGCTCGCCTCGCAAGACATGTATTTCTTTTTCCCCCCGCAAATGTGTTGGCTTAGTCATTGATTTTTGACTACTTCCAGAAACGTTAAAGACTTTACGTAGCTTTAAGAAGAAATTATCGAAAAAAAATGGTAAGAAAATATTTAAAATTCTTAAAGCCACTGAGTTTAAATATCAATGACGTTTCGGGGGAAGCAGTTAAGAATGAGAAGATTCCTGCACTGTTTCGATTTTTTTCTTATTTTATTGAAATAAAACGTTTAAGTTTCGTCAATTGAAAATAAATTATGTATCTTTTGCCGTACAATATTGAAATTCTTTTTTGAAGTTTTGGCACAAAGTTTTATTTGCCCAGCAACCTTGAACCCTGCGCCCAGTAAACCATATCGCAAGTGACCCTAAAACAATCAGATGAAAAAACAAGAGGCCGGCAAAGAGGAGGAGGAGAGTATTTTGCAAAGTAATTTAATTAATAAGGCAGGCAGTTGCAGCAGGAGGGCAGAGATCTACGAGGGCAGCTGGAAGTGCAGAAGAAAGAGGAATCGAAATCGGAAGAGGAATGCGACGAGGAGTCTTCTGTCTGGTTGGCATTTAATGAGCACTTACAGCAAATGAAATGTACAGGATACAATGTTGTCGGCAAAGAAGGCACAAAAAAGGATGTTCCGGACAGATTCGCACACTGTCAAAAGGCTCAACTAGTTGGCAACAACAGCAACTTCAGCCGAAAGCAGCCTCAGAAAAAGGCAGCCAGCAGCCAATGCTGCTCGACAAGAGCATACCCATTATGCAGTACAGCTCGGTTTTCCCATTTCTGGCACCAGTATACCCCATCGCACGGTGTCTGTCGAGGTATCACAAAGAAAAAAGGAGAAAAGTTTTCGGCTTGGCTCCCTTTTGCCGCTTGTCAATGAAAAGCTCTGCGAAATGCCAAGAAAATGTAATAAAAATTTGTAACGCCATCCAGCTTGCACCTCTCTCTCTCTCTCTGTTTCTTCCTCTTACTCCAACATCGAGGAAGCAATAAAAATGTCGCTTAATTGCAAAAAGTTTTGCTTAGATTTTCATTATTTTATTGCACACTTTTGTGCCTTGAGTTAGAGGCTTGTGTTTGGGTTTTGGTGTGTGTTGGGGTATCACAGCTGCAGGAAAACTCTCATAATTTATTAATAGGCAACTGAAAGAAAGATCATTATTACCCTATATGATTGTATTTCCTATCTAGAGGAAAATTGTGCATTCATTGATAAACAACATGAAAGAAGAGCGTTTTTTTCAGCCTACAATAACAATAATAATATCAAATTCATTTGTTCAAGTTTAGTTTGTTTATTAAAATTCAATTTTAAAAGTTTAATTGGCATGTTTCTGTGAACTTTAAGAATTTATAATATTCAAGAAATTTCGGGTTTTGATTTTAAACAGACTTGGGCCGAATCATCATCCTTACTTGTTTTAGGTTAATTTTGTCACCCAAATATATACTAGTTGTATTAAAAGATGTAGAGTTGAGGTATACACCATTTAAGTTGCTGTTAATGAAAACGAAAAAGGTTTAAATTAATAATAATAACATAAGGTATAAGGTGGCGAAAAAAAGGTACTAACCAAAGGGTACATGCGTTGAACCACCATCCAGCTCCGCCATGAAAGAAAGTGGAACAATTTTCATGATATTTGTCGTTGTCACGTTCATACGTTGAGAATGCCATATTTTTGTTGTGTTCTAGATTGTCGAATTCATAACTACCAAAGTAGCCTACCAACTTTATTAGACGGTATTGATCGTCTTCACCGGAAATCGCGAACTCGTCGTATTTGGCAAAGATAGTTTTGCCATCGAAATCGTTCATGTGAATGTATAGTTCGTGGGGTTCCTCAGTGGTTAATTTGTGGATTTTTTCCAGGCCGAGGAAAAAGTCCCCGTCCAAGAAGTCTCCAAAGCCGTCCTTGTATTCGGACCAGTTCCTTTTGAAGTCCACTCCGCCTTTAATTCTTTGTTGTATTATGATCCATCCAGGACGTGCGATATCAGAGTTAATTAAGTTATTGAGGCGGTTGATCTGTTGTTTCAGGGATTCAATTTCATTTGGTTCCTTCATTTTCGATTCCAATTGAATAACATTCCCCTTAATAATTTCCTCTTTACTTTTTAGTTTAGTTTCACATTTCATCAGTTTTCCATAGACTGATTTGACTTTCTCATTAAGTTTTGCAATCGTACTATTTTCTCTTTCATAATACATACTCGCCTGTGTCTCGATTGATTTTGTTAAGGCTTGATTTTGTTGTTTTAAGAATGAAATGAGCTCTGCGTTAGATTTGTCTCTCTCTTCAATATACTTTATAATTATATCTTTGTATACGTAACTCTCAACTTCTTTGTGGAGCTTTAAGCTATTCTCTTCCAATTGCTTTATTTGGTTGTTCTTGCTTTCTTCCTCCATTTTAAACTTGTCAATCTCCTGATTAACCTGTTTGAAATATCCCATTAATGGTGACAGAATTTGATGTGCATACTCCTTGCACTCTCCCGCAATTTCAGAAGACACGCTACATGACTGAGAAGAGGCAAACAAATCGATGTGATCATTAATGATGCTGTCTCTATTTCTATTTTAATTAGACTTGAGGATCTCTTTCTCACCCGATAGGAATTCGCAAACACTTCTTTTCCTTTGAAAGAATTCAACAGGATCAAGCAGGGCAGTAGAGCGAAGGTAAGTCTCATTTTATATTTCACTTCGTTGTTGTACGTAGTATATTAAAATTCACACTGACGGAATATGCGGCAGACTGTGCGTCTTTTATAGCCCATTTCATCCAACTTATGATATACCCCGAGCTGATAAGATGGCTATTGACATCAGAGCTGAGACGTCCTTGATCTGAGCTTTATTTATAAGAATTAATTTGGGTGACCCGGAAAAATTAATCATTTCGACAGACACACTGTGCTATTCTTAGGAATTATTTATTACTCGCGATAGACTAGCTCAATATTGATTTAAAATTGTGAGTTTAATAAACGTTCAAGGTATATGTGAATAACTAAAATTGTATACTTAAAAATGTGTATGTAAATACTTATGTATTTTTAAATACACATAAAGAGCAAACTTTAAATACCTTTTGGCAAACGTTGCCTCGCTTATCATATTCTCTTTTTCGCACACGTATGCACAGAGATAAGGTTTTTTAGTATCAACCTGCGACGAAATTTAATTAAAAGCAAATTATAAACACAAAGAAAAAATGCACAAAATTGTGCATAGTAAAAATGTGGGCCAAAAAAGGCAAGCAAACATCGTTTCGCTCTTCCTCCTTCTCTCTCTTTTTCTCTCTCTCTCTGTTTCTCTTCTCTTCTCTCTTCTCTCGCTTTGATTCACGCTAAAAACAAAGAGCTTTTCAAAGTGTTGGTCTGTTGTGACACAGGGATGAAAAAAATGGAAGTCTGCAAAAACTGATAACAGAATACGAAAAATGGTGAGCAAAAGCAAAGACAGAGAGAGAGAGAGAGAAAGAAAGGGAGAGATAGCGTGGGTGACAGGAAATAAGTGTGATCATGAGAGCAGTTGAACAAGCTGATAATATAGTGAGTTTATTTCACTCACATATTACGTATACGTAATATATCCACAGCCCTTTGGATTGCAAGAACAAAGCTAATAATAAATGATATGCAGCGTATGCAGGCGCACTATGCCAGACAATCCTGCCCAGACATGTTCCAGTGTGTCGTGTGTCCATTATTCATGCACAAGTTTGCAGCAAGACGACACGAGCAATGGCAGCACCTGTGCGTGTGTGCACTCCTTCCCCCTGCAGGTTATTGCCACAAATGAAAGCGATTTAATGCTGCATTTATTGCCAATCTATTTGCCGACTATCAGACACTTCTTCTCCGTTGAAGACGCCCCTTGCCATGGGACCATCCTCAAGTCCTGTGACGTTGATACATTCGCCAGCAGGCGCCACGTGTTGAGTGCCATTGAAACTAATTGAAAATGCGTCACACACACACACGCACACACACACTCACACACACACACTCACACACACACACTCACACACGCACACTGCAGTATGTTGGCAACTATGAAAAACTCGACGAAAATCTTGAAAGACAAAGTTTTGCTGCCTTTTAAAATGGAAACGTGCTGCACACACACACACGTGCTAGAAACACATTATTATTAATAATATATAATGCAGCAGCTGCTGTTGTTGCACGTGTGTGCGTGTGTGTGTGAGTGTGTGCGAGGCCTCACAAAAAGTTGTCGTACACCTTTATTTATGTGCATGATTTATAGGGAAATGACATTGATTGATTCGGAATTGATGGTGTGGAAAATGAGGAGGCAAATGAAAATGCTGCTTCATGCTTAAGCGTGAATTTTGAAAATTTCAAAATAAAAAAAAATAACTACCCAATTTTTGGCCAATAAATATAGAATAAATATAGAAAAGGCTAGAATATAATAGAGAGTGTGAAAGACACAGTGCAGTAGTATGTATGCTACAGTTACTTGTTTGTTGCACATTTTTGTAGCATACTTTTCAGCGCTGCAATGTCTAGAATTACAACACATTTCCACTTCTTTTCCTGAGTATCTGCCAGAACAGCAGACCCTAGAAAAGCATAAATGCTTACAAAAAAAAAAAAAAAAAAACAAATTTAATTTGCGATGCTGTAAGTTTTGTGGCCAAAACTCTCCGACAGTTACAACAATAAAAACAACGCCTGCCAAAAAGTCACAATTTTGTGGGAAAATAATGGATTTTTGCAAAAAGAGGCGATTGTTTTGCTTGTGCAACCATTGCGCGAGCTAAGCGATTCGGTTATTTATTTATGCTATTTGTTAAATAAAAATCATGTTGCAAGGGTACGGGGTGAGGAGGAAGCGGGAAGTGGGGGAACATGTGGAACAGTCACTCGACATTTGTTGGGTCAATTTCGCAAGCAATTAAGCGTGCCACAAGCGAGCGACGCTTTAAAGTCGCAACGGCAGCAGATTCCCCCCAAAAAACACACCCTGCGCCGCCAATGACTTGGTGCCCGGGGACATTGGCCAGGAGAGTCGAGAGGAGTGGAGTGGCAGGAGCGGCACAGACACGTGCCACGGCTTGCGGAACTCAACTTGATCCTCTGTCGGCAAACAGAGTCGACGACGCCGAGGCACGGGTTAAACAAACTTGAAAGCTGCAAGACACGCGTTGGGGCACGTCCCGGACAGCGGTTCATTCACTTCAACTACCTCAGCTTGCTACATGCCACGCCTCTCTCTCTCTACGCCAAGCCGCCCTCTTCCTCATGCCCAGCCCCCTATCTGGCAGTTTTAATGTCAAAAATTGCAAAATGACGTTGATATTATTTGGCGTGTGCCGCAGTTCAGCTGCACTTGCCACTCCCCTTGCTGCCCCCTAGCAACTGCAGCTGCTTCCGTATATAGTACACTGGGTTAGGGAAGGGGAAAGGCTAGCAGGGTGTATCCCCTGTGGCGCATTTCATGTGCTAATTAGAAATACGTGAGAAAAATGTACAGAACAAAATCATCACGTCGTGGCTTCTGCTTCTACTCTTTCTCACATTCCCCCCATCTGCTCCTTTGCCCAGTCTCTCTTCAGCTGCCTTCTCTGCTCCTCTTTGGCTTTGGGAATATGTGAAACGGAACAAATCGCTGGGAAGGGCATAGCACACTCATTGTGCAGCTTGTCAGGCATTTTCCAACTACAAAACTGACTTAATCTTTATCATAATGAGCGAAGAAATTAAGAAATAGATTATGTATGGTATAAATATATTTATTATAGTAAATATATATCATTTAGGGAATCTATTTTCCATAGCAAAGCTTAAAAAAAAAAAACTGTAGCTAAAGAAGGAATTAAGAAATACTCCGCAGGCAATTGATGCATAATAATATTGTAATTAATTTAAATCTGTCATTTAGAATTCTTAGAGTAATGTCATATATACAAATTCATATAGGTTGTATTTTTGCTCAGATAATTTCTAATCTAAATAATTCTTCATTCGTTCTGCTCACTTTTTTTTTCCCTCGGGTTTCCCTGTGATATATTGAAGCTCTTTAGAGTATTTTTCTAGCTCGATTCGTGCTTAATTCTTTTCTGGCCATTTTGTCGGCCATTTGGCTTTTTGCAAAGCCAACACGTGCCTGGCATCTGCAGTGCACCCAAAATGGACAAAAGCCATCGGCATATTGAGCAAATTAGCAGCGGCTGCAGTGCATTACGTGCTGCAGAGCAGTGCGCTGGGGAAGGCAATGTGAACTTATACCCAACTTATCAATCGATGTGACTTAATCGTGCTGTATGCAACGAAAATATATATATAATATTTATCGATAATTTTGGAGTGCTGTACTCCAGGTGAAGATGTGGAGTAGATGAGATTGGATGACTATCACAAACCACTTTGGCCGGAAATAGCATAATATTTGCACACTTCTTGCTGCCACTTAGCTGCCTGACAAATGGCGAAAAAGGGGAGGGGTGTGAGGCGTGAGTGGAGGCAGGGCAGAGTCTGCCTGCTCTCGCGACGCGAAAGCAAATATTCCTTTATTATTATGATACTTTTTTTACGTTTCACTGCAATATTTTCTCATCTTTGGAATGCGACACGCTTTCTGGCATACAAAATGAATTTTCTTCTTTTCTTTTTTTGAGAGAGATTTTCGTTTTATTTATTTAAGCGTACGCCGCAATCTGCTTTGGCTCTTAAAGCTTCAAGGTGTTCCTTGGTTCCCGCCACGTCTCTGCCGGCTTCAGTTGTACTTGGTTCAGCTTGGCAATCTATATAATTCGCCGTATGTCGAGCACGTGCTGGCATTTAGGGCAGTTGCCGGGGAAAGGAGAGAGGGCTGTAACCATTTTTTTAAATAACTCAACGCCGCACGGACAGCTGGTGACCTACGGCACATCCCCAGGTTCTTCCCCCTGGTTTTTGGATAATTTATATGCAAAATTAGGCAGAGACTCTGTGCCAAGGTCAGACACGACTTTAAAGCGGTCTCACATCACGGAGTTCTTGAGACTTTTCGAGAAAGTTCCTCTTGATTTTGTATAAAGCATCAATGTAGAGATAAGTTTATAATTTCCTAATCGCTTGGCAGATCTGCACACACACACACAGACACACACACAGACACACACTCTGCTACATGTGGCAACCCTTGTGAGGAAATTAGCGCAACGGTCTGTTAACAAAATTTACATGCCTTATCCTGCATCTAATTACCGCTAAGAGCTTCTGGCAGCGTCATAAGCCCAGACAGCTGCCAAAGGGGACCGCACGGGAGGTGGAGCAGGGCAGGGCAGGGGGAAAAACTTCAACGAGCGCGCATGGCATGCATTAGCCCGACATGCATCCAGAGAGAGAGAGCTTTTCCCCCAACTTCAGGCTGGGAAAAATGCTGAAAATGCTGTGCTGGATAAACAAAAGCAGTCGCGTTAAGTCGACAACGCAGGGAAAACAATTTCGAATGCCTAATGAAAAACACAGCAGCACGAGCTGAATGAAAATGTGAGGAAAAACAGATGCGAGATGGGCGAAAAAAAGCTGCAAAAAAAAAGTGTGTTCTAAAAACAGTTGGTGGAAAAACTATAAAGCACACAGAGAGGCAGAGGCAGAGGCAGAGCAGCTCACGTATATTCATATCTATTTGTTGACTGTTTAGCAACAAAGTTTCCGCTTCCTTTTTTTGTTATATATTTTTTTTTTTCTTTGCGGCACTGTGGCATTCCCTGTGGTTGCCGCTTCGCACCAGAGTAAAAAAGGGGAACAAAAGAAGCTGTCACTTTAGGGTTGCCATGCTGCTGCAAAGAGGGGGGAACAGCTCACGCTAAAAGCCTTTGCAAGAGTCAAGGAAAAAGTTGCATAAATGCTGAAAACACGTAGAGAAGAATTGTGCGAAGAATTGAGCAGAAGAGCAGAGAGTGGCAATCTTGGGTTGTCTTACAACTATTTGCAAGCTGACAATCCTAATTGAAGAAGGGAAAAGAAACTAAGGAGCATGTAAAGTAAGTAACATGGAAATGTATGGGGAAGAAGGCAAACGTTGAAGCTGCCAAACCGGAAGCCGCCATCTTTGATCTGCTCAGCAGCTTAATTGGACGCGTTGCTGCGCTAATAGACGCGACTTTCGAGCTAAGCGTTATTTAGTCAACAGTTAATTGGGTATAAATTATTAAGAGGTACAGGAAATGAGCAAACGAGAGGGAGGCAGCCAGTTAAAAAGCCAGAGAGAGAGGGAGTGAGGGTAGCCAGCGAGTTGAGCTGCTGTCAACTTAAGCAAAAGGCGGATTTTGCACAGTGTATATTTGTATTTTCCTGCGGCTGACAACGACAACGCGACATTGAGCAATTATGAGCGACAACAACAGCAGCAGCAGCAGCTATAACAGGCGCACTAATGCCACCATACAAATTCCTAATCAATCTTCACGACTTATTCATGCATACAAACCTGCGCGACAACAAACCCAACACACACAGACACAAGCACACCCCTCCTGTATGTGTGTGTGTGTGTGTGTCTAACCTCTGCCTGTATGTGCATCGCTGGCTGTTTGAGTTTTGCAATTACAACTTAAGCACACAATCATTATCATAATCCTTAATCGATATTATGGCTTACAAGATGGCAGCAGCAGCAGCAGCAGCGCAGCAGCATCCACAAAGCAGACCAAGCGGAAGCAGCAGAGCAGGGAAGGCAGCGGGGGTGACAGTAGACAAACATCTGCATATGCGTGTATCTGTGTCTGTGTTGGTGTGTGTGTGTGTGCACTGCTTTTAACCCACTTCCGGCCAGGGCAAGCTCGGTGTCTGCTCTGGACTGTGCAGCGAATTAAAATTCCACATACGCCACGTACGCGACTTTCTTGGCCAGCCCCAGAAAGTGGAAGAAAGCAGCAAAGGCGATAGCAAGCAGACGCTGATGCTAGGGGGGGAGGAGGGGGTAATCCCTGTTAATGGATGAGCCGCAGTACACGCAGAGAAATTTTGTGTAAGACTGAACAAAAATTAACAAGCAGCAGAATATGTAGGAAAATTCAGAAAAAATGTAGACAACGGGATAAGATAAAAATAAAAAGAAGAGAAAGTTGAAAAAAAAAAACAAAGCAAAGAAAAGAAGGGACAGAAAGAACGGAAGTAAAGGCAGGGAGTAAGCCCAGGCATAAATTGATATAGAGCATGGGGTAAGACTGCATTGCCAACTTCTTTACTAGTATTTTGTTGCAGTGTAGCCTGATCCGTTAGAGCGCTTTGCCCTTTTGCCCTTCTGCCCTTTGCCCATTTGCCCTTTGTCGTTAATAGTTAAATTGCTGTTAACAAATTTAATGTCCTTAAAATTTATTACCTCGCTGCCTGCCTGACTACCTGACTGCCTGACTACCTGCCTTGTAGCCAGCTGCTGCTGCTGCTTTGCCATTGTCCTGCTGCGGCCGCAGGATTAAATGATAAAAAGTGTTAAGCAGCAGCAGCAGCAGCATCGGGAGCAGCAGCACAAGGCGAACTGCTTAAAGCTGCTGCTGCCGGCGACGGTGTCAACAAAGCGTTTAATGAAGGTTGAAAATTTGATTTCATTTTTCCTCTTTCGCTATGTTTCTCTTTTTTTTCTTTTCTTCTCTTGGCCTGCACTTCGCAGCTGCACAATGGGGCGTATGATTGTTATTGGAGCGTCGACATCGAGCGCTGTTTGCGCTTTTGATGCCACGAGAGAACGATGATGCTGTCGTGTACGTGTTAAGTGGTTATTGGTCTAGGCATGGCCTGTGTGTGTGCGAGTGTGTGTGGGTGTGTGCGAGTGTGGGTGTATGTACGCATGTGTTTGCCGGGGCTTAGTTCAAGTGATATTTGCATTAGATGTTGTTTATACTGATATTACGCAAACGACACGAGGGACAAAGTGATGTGAAAAGTCACCAGCTTAAAGTGTCATGTCATATGGCTCAAATTACGATACTACAGATATATAGCCGTTATTAAATATTATTAGATATTAACTATTGGCTTAAAGAGTTTAAAATTGTGTTTTAAAAGTGAACAATCCTAAACAATCTAAAAGTGCATGTATATATTATACTATTGACTTCATTTATTAAGCTGAATTAGAGAATATTCGTTAAAAATTAATAAAAAATTAAAATCACTTAGCATATATATCAATATTTACTTTTGTTATATAAATCGATTGAGTACTTATTTAAAATTAATTTAAGATGCTTATATTAATACATTCAATCAGATTTAAATCATCTATCTATCTGTTAGCATATGTATTTCTATTATTTTTTTATTCTTTCTGTTTTAAAGTCAATTATTTGCTGGCATACAATCAGATCAGAATATGAAAAGACTTGCCTGCCCGATATCTCTATCATGCCCTGACTAACTTAGGTAATCTATTTCAAGACGGACACTTCTTTTTCACATGTTTTTCTCTGCCTACAAGTTTTTTATTCGATTTCCTTTACTTTTTTTTCCTCTCTACTCTGACCATGAAAAGACAACTTTATTCGGCCAGCTTGCTACGCAAAACTTTTAAATCACAACAAACAGTAAATCAAGAGCAAATTCCCACACACACACCCACACACACGCACACTCAGAAGCTCTCTTTAAGCCTTGCAGCTTGCCAAGTCAGTTTGAGGCACAAGAAATACAAATAAAATAGAAAGTCAAGAGAAGGAACAACCCAAACGAAAAAAAAAAATGGGAGGCGAAACAAAATGGCAAAAAACTGTTGTACAAAACAGCAAAATCCGCCAAGAAGTATGCAATAAATCACAGCAAGCGCAGCAGACAGTGGCGAGGAAAACCGAAGATGAGGCAAAGTTGAGGCGGAACGAGGGCGGGGCGAGCCCTGTTCGACTTTAGCCTTCATCTTGCATACACATAAATTTGTGTTCGCTTACAAGGTTAGTTCAACAGCAGCATGGAAACTGGGTTAGATGATGATGATGCCACACAAAAGCCTGATAAAAATCAAATGCCCCCATTCCCTTTCGGTTTCTTCTTCTCTCCCCTTGCCCAAGTAGATTCCAAAATGCCAATAGCTGCAGCATTCGAAAAGCGATTTACGACACCATGCTTGCGCATAATATGATATAGGAGCTGGAGCTGGAGCTCTACGACTCGCAATGACGCATCATTTATAACTCCGGCACTCAGCTGAAATTGTAAAACAGGAGCAGACAAACGGCAGGCACTTTGAGCGCGAATTAAAGTAATAAATTAGTTTGGGCGTGCGTCGTGCCTCGACATGACAATCTCCAGATACTCCATCCCCGCCCCCTCTGTCACATACACCTCATGCTCAGCTCTGCATTTCCTCCTCGCCTCAGCCACAGCCACAGCCTCAGTTTCAGCCTCATGTGGGCCCACATTGTGCCCACTCATTTGATTTGAAAGCCTTCAAATGCCGCCACAAAGGCATTCCACAGAGCCAACAATCGCTTAACATTTCCAGCATTTCCCTCTCTATCCCTCTCACCCCCTCTCTCTCTCTCTCTCTCTCTCTCTCTCTTTGTGTCTGCCTTTTTACGCTAAATTGCTTTGCATTTTCGCTGTGAACATATTTTCGAGCCGTGCTACATTTTTCATAATGCCTTCACTGTGGTGGAGAACCGCCCTTAGATAAACTGTCGCTGATATCAGAACTCAAAGTTTGTCCAGGATTCCTTTGCTCTTATCCAGCACATTCGAAGATAATCTGCGTGTTTTTATGGCACTTTCTTTTATGATATTTATGCATGATATTTATCTCAATCGCTGCCATCCCCCCTCCCCCCCCTCTCTCCAGTGACAGTTTATATATTGAAAAAGGCTCACAGAGATGATAAAACGTTGATAAATATTTGGGCAAATTTACAAGCAATTCGTGGTATAAACCAATAGTCGAGACTTGGCACATTAATCGTTTATTTATGTCTCTCTCAATATAATATCGAATATATGTGAGTTTTTTTTTTGGGGACAAATTAAAGTTGAAAATGAAAATCGAGAGAATGTTTCAAGCTGCGATAAACTAACAAATCTATTAAGATTGTTATTTGATTTATTTATTTAATTTAAAACTCAAATATATTTGAGTTGTAAATGAACTAATGATTAAAGTAGTATTAATTAAATCATTGAGTTATTATTATATAATATATAACTTATTGCCTTACCCTCAGTTGGCGACAGTAACTCACCTGTAAAGAGAGAAAAATGTAGCATAGTGTTAGTTAATGTCTGACAGCTTATTTATTTACATTCAAAGAAGTCCAACTGCAGTTCATTTCGCACACAAACAAGTACGCGAATTTCCACTTCACGGAAAATTTACATTTTCTCTTGCATAATTAAAAGTGCAGCCGCAGCAAGGCAGCAAGAAATGAGTAAACAGAGACAGAGAAAGAGAGAGAGACAGAGAGAGTCTGTGAAAATAGCGAAATAATATGCTTACTTCCGCATTGCTAAACATAATTTTGCTTTCCTTCTGCTGGCGTCGAGTTTTCATTTTCTTGCGCGTTTTTCCTGCTTGCATAGTACAACTAAATATTACGCTTATTTTGACGTCAAAAGGCTTGTTGAGAAATTAAAAAAGCGGCAAATGCGCGTGATAAACAAAACAAAAAGAAGCAACGGCAACGGCAACGAAAACGAAAATGAAACCGAAACGAAGCGTAATGCAAATATAAGTGATGCTTGGGTAGAAAAAAAAGGGAAGAAAAAATGGAAAAACCGCAGCCAAGACGGCGTCGGTCCAGACGAAAGTTTTTCCATCGCCTTTTGTTGCGTTTTTCAAATACATTTTTTTTGCTCGGCAGTTTTTTAATTTACTACGTTGTATTTTTAATAACGCCACAAGATGAAGCCCTCGCTGGCTTTTGTGCAAAATTTATTTTCACCACTCACACACACATACACACATACACACACACACACACACATACACACATATACATACATACATGCCCACACAGTTTGTTAGCATTTTCCGCGCTGCTTGAAAGTTGCCAACGTGGAAAATGGCGGTCGAGCAAAAGAAATGCATGTACGTTCCTCATCTCTCTCTCGCTCTATCTCACTCTTTCTAGCTCTGTCTCTGACTCCCTTACGCTCTCTTCCACTGTCTTTGCAGAAACAAACATAAAGAAGAAAACGCAATCGCAAAAAAACCAAATCAAGCCCAACCACTTTACATAGCCGCTTGGCGCGGTGGCGTATACGTAATGTAAAATACGTATACGTACGCAGCAGCATTCTTTTTGCCGTCTGTCTCCACTGTGCAGCCTTTGCATTCATAACGCCATCGCGTCGCTGTCGCGCAACAACACCAGCAGCAGCAACAGCAACAGCAACAACAAATACGTTAATGAATTTGCATGAATGAATATTTGAAAAGCTGCTGCAGGGGACCCCAACAATATTTTCATTGCAAAAAAAAAAAAAAAAACAAAAAAAAAAACTGAAAGGGCCAGCACAGCAAAGAAAGGGTAGGCCAGGAGGGAGCACAGTGGTGGTGCGAGGGGGGCGAGGCAAATAACAGCAGAGATTTCCGCGCAAGAATTTATGCACGAACAATTTATGAAAGCATGCGAAAATTTATGGCCCCAAAATATTATCAGCAGATTAGAAAAGTAACTGGAAATTATGGCCACGTTTCAGCATTTATTAAGTTTTTTTTTTTAGGTCATCGCATACACTTCCCAAAAGAGATTGTACACTTTTCCAGTCGAATCGTGCCACACAAAAAAATACTATAAATATGAAAAAAAAAAAACAAATATAAAATACTAATATAAAAGGAAAAAATTTGTTAAGCCTTCTGGGACATACAATTAATCTTTTTTTATACTAAATGTAATTTGATTCATATATTAAACTTTATATTTTAACATACATTATTTTAGTATATGTTTTTTTTACTCCGAAAGTTGTCATTAAAATACAAAAAATAAAAAAGAGTATACAAGATTCTACACGTGCCTATTGCCTTTTTTTGCTATCTAAATTCATATGGAAATCGGAACTTGTGCAGTACACTGGGAGCTTTGCAATTCGCATTCGCATCGCATGTTTATTATCCATAGATACTCCCTATGCCATGCATCTGTATAATTTAGTATGTTCAAGTGACCAAATTGCATTTTAATGCTAATGCGCTGAGAACGTCGATAAGTTGCAAATGTACTTAGGGTATATCATTTTAAACGACTTTTATTTACTTGTATTTATTATCAATGCTAAATGTATTTTTTGAAAATGAGACACGCTCAATTTTAATTTGACATTGACGCGAAATAACCTATAGTATTTTGACTATCAAGGTTCCTAAAAAAATAAATTCATTTCAAATTTAAGATCACTTCCGAATTTTGATAACGCCATGACATCAGCATCCGGCTTATCAGCATAGAACATTTAAATGATGCGTGATAAGAGCTATAAAAGACGGCAGTCCACTTTGAAATTATTATTATGCGTCTAAAATTACTTCAATTCGTACGAAATTAAAGTGGTACAGTAAAATGAGCTTAAGTTCTATCCTCCTACTCTGCCTGACTCTGCTGCAGACCTCAACTGAAGGGATCAAATCAGAATTTCAACAGGTTTGAAAGCGATCATAATCTGGCATTAGAATCAATTTCAATGAAACCTTTAATTTTAGTCTCGTCATAAGTCTCATCAACCAAAAGGGAACTGCGAGGAGTGTGCTCAGCAAGAAATTAAGCCTATGATGGTATATTTTGAGCAGGTGCAACAGAATATCGGGGGAAGTCATGCAGAATTAAGGTACAAAAACAACAGAATAAAGCAACTGGAAGAGCAGCAAGTCCAACTGCAAAGGGAAGTTTCCCAGCTCAGAATTGAAATCGCAAATTGTTCATTTAAGGATAAAGTTATAAAGTTACTTGAAGACAAAGACGAATCTAATATACAACTAATCAAATCCTTGCAAGAGCAGATATATCTCTTGACGAAACTAAGCGGAAAGCAGATCGAGGAACAATCCAATCAATTAATGGATCGTACAGCGGAAATCAAGATAGAAACGGAAAAAGTGCTTGAATATAAAGAGAATTTGAAGAGGAAAAAAGATATAGATAACGCAAGGAGTTGCATATCCCAAGATTCAACGGGAGTGCATAAGGTCACACTAGCCCACGATTACTCTTTCTATGTACTATGTAACTCTGATATCGCTGGGCCAGGATGGACTGTGATACAACAGCGCATCAATGGCAGAGTCGAGTTCCAAAGAGATTGGGCCACATACCGTGATGGTTTTGGTGCCTTCTGGGACGGTGATTTCTTCCTTGGCCTGGAGAAAATCCATAGGTTGACCAGCGAGCAACCCCATGAGCTTTACATTCATATGGAACGATTCAATGGCAGCACCTTCTTTGCCAGATACAATGAGTTCGCCATTGCGGGCGAAGACGATCACTATCGACTAAGCAAGTTGGGTGAATTCTTTGGCACCACAACGGATCAATTGAGTAATCATAAGAATATGAAATTCACAACATACGATCGTGACAACGATAATTATTCCGGAAATTGCGCAACGGATGTTCGTCATGGGGGCTGGTGGTATAATGGCTGCGCGCAATGGTAGTATATATATATATAAATGTTTTTTATTTATATTTTTGAATATGTTTTGCATACATATTTAATGATATGTTAACTCTCTTGTTGCAGTAACTTAAATGGGAAATTCTTTCTGGCTGAAGTGAAAAATCCTCAAGGTAATTTTTGGTACTATTGGCCCATACTCAAACAAGTTAAGATGATGATTCGACCTAAGGTTGCTTAAAGAGCATTTTGATTATTTTCGTTATTATAAAATTTAAAAAATCGAATCAATTTCTGCATCATAGCTTATCTAGCCTAAAAGTTGCAATATTTTTTAAAAAATCTCTTTTGTAAACTCTTCTATAGTTGAGTAAATAAAAAACTTTTGTAATTAGTTTGTTTTTTTTTTTGATTTTTAATAATTCTCAAATATGTAATAGATCATAGTTTCGCATAGCATTCGTATGCATTCGTTGTGGTTTCGGTTCAGGGAAATACGTAATGCTCTTCGTGCGTTCCATTAATCATATCGCGGGCAAGCAGATCAGATTTGGTCTTGACCCCCTGAGGGTTTTGGGCAACCAGCACCGGCTGTGGTGCACTGGCATCCATTTGCAAATCCGATTTGTATGAGGCCACAGTTGGTTGATTCAATATGCCAGAATTGGCGACTGCTTCTGTCTTGGCACTGGTTGTTGCTGTAACAGCAGGAGGAGGAGTAACGGTAACTGTGGCAACAACCTCGGCATGGGTCGTAGTAGGGCCAGAAGTGGCTGTAGTGGTAGCAGTGGTAGCAACCGAAGGAGCAGCAGAGGTGACAGTGCTTGCGCCCGCAGCAGCTGTTGCTGATGTTGCTGATGTTGTTTCCGACTTGGTAGTTTGCACAGGGGCAACTGTCACGGTAGATGCGGAACCCTTCTGGGAAACAGTTGTCTCGTTATTGCTCTGACCATCGCGTTTGACTAGCTGACAATCGGCGCGACTCTGGCGGCCTCCTTTGCCCTGATTGTTCTTGCAGTTCTTGTCAGTTGAATTGGTTTTCGTATTGCTGGGATTGGACCTGGGCTGAGACCTGGACTTACCTTTGCCCTTGCCCTTGCCCTTACCCTTGCCTTTGCTCTTTGGCTTAGCTGTGGTTGTGGTCACAGCTTCTGGAGCACTTGTTGTGGGCTCAGCAGCAACTGTGCCAGCTGCTGCTGGTGATACCGCGCTTGCAGCCGCTGCTGGTGTAGCGGCTGCAGGAGCGGCCACAGTGGCTGGCGGTGCTGTTGGCGGTGGTTGTGTTGTAGGAACTACTGTGGTTTTCTTTGGCTTGGGAGTTGTCTTCGCCGTAGGTTTCTTGGCACCCTTCCTTGTCGAATTCTGAGCGTGCATCAGAAACAGATCCTTGGGTGACATTGTGGTTGAACCCTTTGGTTTCTTGGTATCGACGCTCTTGCCTGGATCGGCCTCAGCTGGGATGATGCCTGGTAGGCCCACCAAGGCCAAAGCCATCACAATAGCAATGCCAACAACTGTCGATAGACGCATTTTGTTTCTTTCCCTGGAATTGCTCGGAGCAAACTGAATTTTAATTGCACGCCAGACGGCTTTTATAGTGAAACAACAACACAAATCGTCACTTCATTTGATTTGATTTGAATCAGCCATATGTAATGGGCAACTGTTTTGGTTCTCTGCTTAGACCAGCTGATAAGTCGAGAAAACAGCTTCAACTGAGTGACACATGCAGTAAGTAAATACTTTATAAATAGAATGGTTTATCAGCAAAGAGATAGTTTGATTTGCAACTTCATTCAGCGATAGACACAAACCATGAAGCAGCCAACTGCAATCTGCCTGTTTATCGCATTGTGTCTATTATCTACTGCCTACGCCAGTAAGGATCCCAAGAGCAATCACATGGCATTCATGATGAAACCCTCGGGCAGAGAGCTTAAGCTGTCGATCGATGTGCCTCTTGTGAGCATCGATGATACGGCCTATGAGGTGCTGCGGCAGGAGGCCCTTAGCACAACGCCCAACGCCGGCGGCAGCAGTGAGGAGAACAGCTCATTGGAGACCACCACAGTCAATACCACCTCAACAAGTACAACCATGGAAACCAACATCCATAATCGCCATCATAAGAAGGATACACCGGGAAACCTCTGATGGGCCAAACTGAGCTCGAACACTTACAAAAGAAATATGAATATTCAGAATATATTATAAATATGGTTTATACGCAAATATAGAATATTGCTGCTTAGACTTTTATATGTTGCAAAACAATAATATTTACAGTCTCTCTAAATACCATTAATTAATTTAGGTTTGTCTCCAAAATTCTACCAAAATATGTTTCAGAAAGAAGTTGTTTAACTAGAGTTACTTCAGCTAGAAATTAATGATCCCTAGCACGCCTCCTTATACCTGTTCCATTTATTTACACAAAGTTAGTATACTTTTAAATATATATATATATATATATATATATATATATATATGCGTATTAAATAATATTTTAATATATTTTATGAATCGAGGATGTTTTTCTATACATATATTTTTGCATTTTCCATTTCACGAATCACTTAATGTCCTCGGCTGGCCAAAGTTTTTGTTGCCTTATGCTGTGAAAAGTTCTCATCTAACTTTTCTTTTTGGGCAACTCAAGTTGCAGGCAACTGCAGCAGCTGCGATTGTCTCCTTGCTTCCTATCGTCTTGCTGCTCTCTTGGCTCTTGGCATCTCATGGACGCCCCGGCCAGTTGTCTTAACATGGCCAAGAGCGCGACGTGTGAACTTGACGCCTCGCAATGCCAGCAAAACGCAAAAAACTTTCACAAGGTGAAAATGGCAACAGCTGCTGCTGCTGCTGCTGCACGTTTTTTAATCGATATTTAAGAGGTGCCAGTGAGGGTATAAGGATTTCTTTATTTACTATGTCATGTAGAGAGAGAGTATAAGAACTTATCTCTATTAGGGAAATATATGTATAGTTAAATTGTCAGGTTCCTGGCATAAATCTCTACTACTAATACTATATATAAAACGTTTATTAGATTTATTACTTTTATAAGCCGTTGACAATTTCTAACTTACACATGCCTAAAACTACAGGGTATTACATGCCCGAATTGCAAAGGAAATGCATCATCCTCAATTTGCTTGCCATGCCACATGGCGTATACGTAACGCAGCTGTCAATCGCTTTTACACGCCGCTTGGCCAGTCAACTTGGCCTGAACTTGACACTCAACCAACAACATTTGTGTGGCCAAAAACTTTAGAACACCCATCGATGACGTCACGCGCCCACTAATGGCAAAACGTGCATAAAATACATATACCATGAGCGAGAGAGAGAGAGGGCTGGGGATGTGCATACTACAAAATGCAGATGCGACGCCGCTGTTTGCGTATACCATATAAAAATCTATATATATATTTGTGTGTATATATTGACACATGTGTGCGTCTGCTTGTATAATATGTATATAAATACGTAAATCGTAGATTGGTTTTATGTTTCTGGTCTGTCGCGCCGAAACAAATATGAAATGCACTTTTAAATATTAAATAATTCACCGGCAATTGCACACTCGCTGCGCCATCACTAAATGAATTTATGAACAGTTTGTGACATATTTTCTCCTCATATGCATGCCCAACTATTTATTGACTATATGTAGTTCCCATAAAAAGTTTCTCTTTTTCAGCTAATTTTTTGCGTTGAATTTTTACCAATTTTGAGTAGTTTTTGCCTTGTTTTTTTTAAAGCGTAATAAAAATGTAAATGTGGAAAATAAACTCTGCATAAGTTGAGGATCTGCAAAAGCCGCGAAAATGAAGATTAAACACAATTTTATTTAAATTATAATGTTCTCATATTTAAAGACTATTATTTAAATGATTTACTTGATTTAATGTTCAATTTCAACAGATCTTTATTCACTCTACTGAGTGCACAGAGTGCAATTCTACAAATTGTTGGAAATAATGGATTTCCTTATAAATATTATACGTTTGTGTGTCACAAGGACACCCATATGAACATCAGGATTATCAATGATTTATGCATCTGCTGATTGAGAGAGGCACCTGATGCATGCACTCTATGATCGGACATGTTGCTGCTAAGATGATGATAGGCTGTGTGTGTCTTGTGCAGCTTTGTGGAGTCCACTGTGAATACCGGAGAGTGTTGCATGCTTGCTGTTGCTCTGGTTGTGGTTGCTGTTGGGCCAGGGATTTTTGTTGCCACTGTAATTGTTGCTGCTGCTGTTGTAGTTGCTGCTGCTGATGTTGTAGTTGCTGCTGTTGTTGTAGTTGCTGCAGGCGAGGTTGTTGCTGGCGAGGTTGTTGCTGCTAAGGTTGTTGCTGTTGTGCTTGTTGCTGTTGTGCTTGTTGCTGCCGAGCTTGTTGCTGCTGTGCTTATTGCTGATGTGCTTCTTGCAAGCGAGGTTGTTGTTGCTGTGTATGTTGCTGATGTGGCTGGGTAAGCTGAAGATATTGCTGCTGCAGCCGCCAATTCTAAGCCGAAATTGTGCGTATACGTGATATCTGTCGCTGTCATTGCTGGCAAACTGTTTGTTCTGTTTCCTCTGCTGCTGCTGCTGCTGCTGTTTCTGTTGTTGAATGTGTTGGCAAAGAGAGTTGTTGGCGAAGACGTTGTAGTTTCCTTAGAAGTTCGCAACTTGGTGCGAAATAGATCGTACACATTGGTGGTCGACTGCATAGCGAGTGCCGCCATCATGGTACTGTCAATGTTGATGACGTTGCTGCTGTTGCCGTTGCTGCTGCTGTTGTTGTTGCGATTGATGTAGATCAACGATGTGCCGGAGTCCAAGTCGCGATTAGAACGCTGCCCGAACCACTGAACCGACGCCGAGTAGGCCTGGCACAGCGAGAGCAACCACAGCAGTCGATGCAATTCCATTCCGCTTAATTGTATGTCTTGAGGCCAAATGAAATGCAAATGCAAAACACCTGCCGCTTTTATAGCCCCAAACCTGACGATAGCCGCAACTTAATCATGCCAAAGCAGGCCTTAGTTAGTCACAAAGCCAAGTGAAGACAAGAAACCAGTTGGGAGCTACCTGGTTAGAACTGGGTGACAAAATAAAAAAACCTAGCCGTGCGTGCACAAACTTATCACGGCAACTGTCAATCTGCGAGACAGCCCAGCAACCGCATAGCAATCTCTGCTGTGGATGCGAGCAGAGTGGAGGGAGGGACAGGCGGATGACCACACATCGACACCAGGCACTGCACACTGCGCAAAAAAAAAAAAAAACATTTCATCTGCTCTGCTGACACATGCCATTTTTTCAATTCATTAACTATTTTAGCCATAAATAATGTTGTTGTTGTCGCACAACAAATCGCAAAACACAACAGCAACATCGGCAGCAAAAACATGGCATGCACTCTACACACACACACACACGCACACACACGCACATACCAGATAATGTCGCTCCAACGTGGCAATATATAGTTGTACAGTTAGGCATTTTAAAATACTTGAAATCATGTAGAAATGTTTGATCCGTACTTTTTAAATTCAATTTGAAAAAGGAAGAAAATATACATAAAATTAAGAGCATGTATACAGTTTGATATATCATTTAAACTTTGCTTTAATTTATTTTATAAGTAGTTAAAACAGAAGTATAGTACAGCTCCGCCATCTTTGCTAAATATTATTCGTAGCATACATTTCAGCGCCAGTGCAGCAAGTGCTCTCTCGGAGCTGTCAGGTCAGCCCATTTTTTTGTCTTTATTCTTTTGACTAGCCTGAGAAAATATCTTAATCTTTTTTTTTATCATATGCCCATTGTACTCTTCTCTGTTTATTTTTTTTTTTTTCTTGACTATCCTTTCTTTTCCCTCACATGTGTAGCTGACAGCCCAGGCTCTCTGGGCTCTATGCACTGTCTTTATTTATCGATCCAAATACGATTTGCAGAAGCGATCGACTGGCTTCACTTAATACATATATTTTGAAATATTTTAAACTACGGATAATAGCTCGTAGAGAGCCCCCTACCCTTTTTTTGCTGGTGTCGTAAAATTCGTTTTGGTCACATTGAAATTTGCGCCCGCCAATAAATCTCGAGTAAAGCCTGTGATCTCTCAACGAGTGCTACGGCAATTTAATAGTATGAGCAATTCATATTTTGCCACTGCCTGCGAACTAATCCCTAGAAACAAAGCCCACACACACGCACACACACACAAATCACAGAAGCGCCAACAATTGCTGAAATATTGAAAAACAAAACAAAATGTAAAAGCAAAAGCAAAATATTGTGAACGTAAAACTCTCGACATAAATAAATTTGCAAGCTAAAAAGAAGAAGAAGAAGAGTTAGCTGAATGTGCACAAAAACAAATTTATAGTATATGGCACACACACACACACACACACAGGCACACACACAGACACACTTGTATGCAAATGCATGTATGCGCATATATTTTATGGATGTCGAAAAACATTTCCCCTAGCGTTAAAATGCAGCCGGAGCAGCACGACGCGGCGTGGCCGCAACACACACACACACACACACAGCAAATACTTTGACACAGATTAAAAGCACAGATACATAGATACAGCAGCAAACAAAATGCAATGCCTCAAAACACAATACAACGTTGTTCATTTAAATTTAAATGAAACGCAGCCACACATTCCCCCACAGCTGCAAACCTGCCTCACCCTTGCCTGACTCTCTCTCCCTCTCTCTCTCTCTCCCTCTCTCTCTCTCTCTTTCCCTCTATCGCTCACTTTCTCTCCACTGGGCTACAAAGTCGCGCGCTGACCTAAATCAAAAAATACGCTAATGCCCGATTTTCAGCACCACAAAATACTACGGCAGCATCGGCTAGCTAACCCTGAACCTCTCTACAGCTCTCCAACTCTATAGCTACAGTTGCAAGTCCCCATTGAACTCGGTCGTAGAATTCATATTTGTTCCATTGCGATACATACCACACACACACACACACTCACACACACGGCTGCATGCCACATGGCACAACATGTTGCCCTATGCCAGGCAACAATTCACTCGAGCGTTTGTCTTTTTGTTTTGGAATTTGTCGCTGCGACATTTATACCCCGTACGCAGTGGGCCAACAGAGCAGGGTATATGCGCAGTTATGAGAGAAAATATAGTTTTACTTTTACCTAACTGAGAGGAGTGCGAAGAAAAACTTAAATCAGTCGCATTCTGCATGGTATCACGTAGCCGCACCGTTGGCTTTATTTTTTTCTAAACTTATTGTTTAATCTTTCTGCCTCTCTCTCTCTCTCTCGCTCTCTCTCTCTCTTCGTTTTCTGTTGATACTTTCGACTGTTATCAATGAATATTTATGAAATACTGCTTGTGTATAAGTCTGTGTGTGTGTGTGGATTGGTAATAAATACATGACGCAGATTGCTGTGGGAGCAACCCAACTCAGCAGCAGCAGCAACGACTTCAGTTCTCAACTGCACTGATGGTATAAAAATCAAGTGGCCAGCACATGCGTTATATATATATCATATATAGAATACAATTTACAGCTACTGTTACAGTCACAGCACAAAATTAAGCGTTTCCTTTGCAAAACTAGAAAAGGGGAAGCGTAGATATTTCTGAAATTCAATTTATTACAATTTACCTCTAGCAAAATGCAAGTAGAAAGTGAAAGAAAAAAGAGTAAATACCCTTTAAATGTTAACAGTTCTTAAATTACTCAGCACATCGTACATATTATGGAAATTACACAAAACTATCTTTTGTTTAAGATATATGTGTAGATCTTTCACACATTTGAAACCCCTTTTGAACCCTTTTGAAATGCTATTAAAACACAACGATTACCTTTATATGTTCATGTATAATTATTATATTGTTCATACTAAAGAAATACACTTATGATTCCTTTGGTGTTATTCTGTTGCTCCTTTAAGTTCATCATTTTTTGTATCGGTATCTGAATTTGTTTTGGTCATAAAGAACGAACTTGGGCCGATTTATGGTTTTCTGAGTTAATGGACTAATTTCAGGAGTAGTGGTGGTTCTTTTATCTTTTCGTGTTGGTTTTTTTAACCCTTTCATCAGATCGAGTAATTTGAATACATTCATATTTAGCGGCATTAAGAAGTTTTCTATCATTGGAATTACTTCATCAATGCTCAAAAACTGCAAATTATCCACAACAGGAAAGTCTAAAGGATATTGATGAGTGTGCAGTCCCAAAGCAAGCAGCAAAAAAATCTGAAAAACTTTATCCATCGACATCTTAAGGCAATTTATGTACTAATTAAAATACCACTTTCTCATCGGCTTATATAGATCTTTTGCAGCAGAACTCAAGTTGTACCTATAGCATTACGAAACAAGTCCCCGAATAGTTTGCAAACAAAGTACATGTGGGCTTAAAAAGTTTCTGGGTTTCCATTAGGATTTAAATATCAAAAAACCTCTGTAATTTAGTTTTAAAATAGGTTTTATTCCAATTAAATTAAAAGCGTATTAAATAAATGAATATAAAATCTATACAATGCAGTTTTCTATAGTTAAAAAATATTTCCTATAAGTGAAATTCATTTCCATATCCCCTTTCTACAAATATTGTTTTCATATCTTTTAAAAAATCATGATATAACTATTTTTGCCATTTCTTTTACACACAAACCTATAAATATATAAGAGCCGCAACGAGCGATTTCACTTGGCCAAAAGCCGTAAGCGACTTAAAAGCCAACTAACTACGGCCAATTCTCATTAAACTTTGGCCATTATACTCCCAACTCAATTGCAGCTTAAGTAGAAGCCGCTTAAGCGAAAGAAACGAACGACAACGACGACGACGAGAACGATGATGATGATGATGATGATAATGTTGTTGATAAGGCAAATAAGGGAGAGGACGAGGCATAAAATTTACAAATTAAAAAACGCTTGAAAATAATAATAAAGGCCAAAGGCAGACAAAACAAAGTGCAAAAAAGGGCAGCAAAAAAAAAAACAGTGGAAAAGAGCAGGCGAAAGAAATACAAAACTTTTTGCCCCAGCTAACAAAAGCTAATTAAGCCATGGCCTAGACAAAGACAGCGACACAGACAGCAAAAAAGAGACAGAGACAGAGATGGAGTAAGGAAGCAGGGGAAAGAAATACTAAGGCAAATTGAAAACTAGGCAAGCAATGGGAAAAACTGCAGCTCAAGGAAGCTGTTAAATA
The DNA here is from genome assembly GCA_018901885.1 of Zaprionus kolodkinae. NCBI lineage: Eukaryota > Metazoa > Arthropoda > Insecta > Diptera > Drosophilidae > Zaprionus > Zaprionus kolodkinae. The sequence continues at coordinate 13,105,907 of JAEIFM010000068.1, forward strand.
GCTTAAATGGCGTTGAGCGTGTACGACATGTGTTCAGCATGGCAGGCAATGGAGGAGTGAGACAGAGACAGAGAGAGAGAGAGAGAGACAGCGAGAGAGAGAGAGGGAGAGGGGTGTAGCTGCACAGTGTGTGTGCTCGTGCTCAAGTCGGCTTGCTGCCAGTCAAACAAATCCATTTTAAACCTTAAGCCTTGAGTAAACAACACGCACAAGTACATGTACACACACACACACACACATGCACACACACACACACACACACATGCACACACAAACACTATCAGACAAGTGGCGCCCACTTTTGCGGGGCGTGGCAAGTAGCTGACGATGCTGCTGCTGCTGCATTTTGTTTGTGTGCATAACAAGCAGAGAAGCAGGAAATTGAAATGAAATTGTAATCCTTGTTTCTCGAGCGGGAGAAGTGCTTGAAGAGCCGTAAGTACCGCTGTGGGGGGGAGGAGGGGAGTCCAGGGGGGGGCAAAGCATTTCACTGCGCACGTATGCATATTTATATTTGTATTGCCACTCTGTATGTGTGTGTGTGTGTGCGACAGGAAGTGCACGCGGAAATGCAACCGCTAAGCAGACATTTTCCGGCTGCCAACAAAACAAAGAAAATAAAATAAAAATCGAGACGAACTGGCAATGCGCTGCAGCGGAAAGGACAACTAAATGAGCTGAAGAAAAACGGCTTAAATTATGTTTTAATAAGAGAAAAATGCTAGTCTTTATTTTAACTAGCATGTCAGCCTGTTCAGGTTAAGTAAATATATGAAGATAAACCTACATTTCAGGAGCGTACCGGCTGCGTGCTCTCTCAGGTATAGGTAGGCCTGGCATACACCTCACAGTATATACATTCTATCTGTACGTTTTCCGTCTGTATGAACTCATAGATCTCTGCTAATATAAAAGCTAGAAACATCAAATTTGTCATACAAGTTATTCTATGCCATAGGCTTCTGAAGTTTATTTCAAGTTTAAAATACCATGCCCATCGCATGCGTGAAACGATAATATGCGATTATTATGCAAAATATGGAAGACATAATTTTCTAGTTAGGTATACATATAGATGAATGACATAAAGATATATCTGCCAAATTTCTATTCGATCCGACTAATAATATACAAATTATTCAAGTCAATCTAGAGCTTCATTAATTATGCAGAATTTGCTGTATAGAATTATAAGCATGAGCGTAGGGTATCTTACTGTAGATATCGCTCGACTGTTGTCTTTCCGATTAGTTTTCAAATCAAAACGACAGAAGGCTCTGAGTATCCTAGTAAGTGTTGAGATTTCTTACCGTCATGGCACAAGGCTAACGACAGCTGCAAAAAAATGCTCTCTAGTACCACAAGAGGCAGCGGGAGGGAGGGAGCTAGCTAAGGGGTGTAGCTGCCTTTTGTTTTTGGGATTCTTTTCTTTTGTTGCCTGCCAACTTTGTTTATGTGTTTTTTACAACTTCCTGCTGCTGCCTTGTTTATGTCCCAGCGATGTCTGCACTTTTAATCGTCGTCGTCGTCGTCTGCGCTCTTCGCTCTGCTTATTTGCTTCCGTTTTGCTTCACCTACGCCCCCCTGTCCCCTCTCCTTCCTCTCTCTCTTCAATTTTTTTCTCCTCGACTGCAGCCTGCAAGTCTGTCTGCTTGGTGTGTGTCGCTGACATGTCTAAGGAGCACATCCTTGGCCTGGCCCAAAGTGGCAGTCGCAGTGCCAGCAGGCGGCAGCTGTGAAGGCGTATTGAGAGGGGGGCGAGGTGCAACGATAGCGACAGGGGCAAGTTTACAAGTAAATGTGACAATGAACAGACATAAACACGTTTTGGCTGCACAAAACTGTTAAGCGGGGGCCGGAGGGGGAGTTGATACGGTTCAGCTCTGTTTGTCTTGGCTTGAAAAAACAACACATGTATGACTTAAGTTCTTTACACACGCGTGTGTGTGTGGGTGTGTGTGTGTGTGAGCTCATGTGTTTGCGAGCGGGTGGAAAAAGTTTTATGTCCAACTGAAAAGTGAAAGAAAAGCAAAAAAAAAATAAAAATAAAAAGAAAAAAAGCGAGCTTAACGAATTTGTTCGTGTACGTCACAAATTGATGGAAAGTTTAATGACACGTTCGATTAAAAGGCGTTTTATTGCCTCGACAACGAGGCGTATACGTAATGCGTTGCTTTTCTGCCTGCAAAGTGTTGATTAAGCGAGCGAGAGGCAACCGGAAAGTTACACAAAACTATCCAGACTAACTAAAATAAATCATACTAACAATAATACGTAAGCTTAAGTTTCTATTATTCACTTTATTTATATAACATCAACTAAAAGCATTCGATTAAAATTTATTTATATATTATGGATATTTTATATTCAAATTACAAACAAAAAATTGCAGTTTAAATATAAATGAAATGAAAATTACTATAAAATTAAAGATATTTTATTGATATGCAGCTATAACGATTCTTACACAAATTAAGTGGTGAAAATTATGTTACAAAATTAAAGCAAATAAAGAAAAACTATTTTTAAATAATTAAGGACCTTAATATTTGCAGATCTGTCAGCCCTGATAGCTTGGCCGGAACACACGTTGTGGCAAGTGGCAGCTGTTGCCACATTTCAGGCTCGTGGCAGGCCTCATGCTGCATACACGTTTATTACAACAAATTTCACAGCAGTTTCTCACTCCTCCTAATGCAATTTGTGGCAAGTTTAGCAGGCTTCAATCTAACCAAAAAAAAATAGTAAACTCTTTGCCCAATTCTAGGCGAGCTTCTCTCTCTCTCTTACTTCCTCTCTCTCTCTCTTGAGTTTCTTCGCTCGTTCATCAATTTATTTGCATTTTGTGTAAGCCGCAAAACTTGACAGCCGCCTGTCAGCTGCGGCTGCTGCTGTTGCTGTTGCTGCTGCTGCTGCTGCTGCTGGCCACCGCAGCAACTTTAGCCCAACTGCAACTGCAACTCCGACTCAGACTTCGACTCCGACTTGACTCGCTAACAAAATTACGTGAGCCAAAGCAGCTTGGCAAAAGTTACGAATGGAAAGAGGCAGCAGGAGCCTCAGCACTTTCAACTATTAAATCATATTTTCTGCTGCTGCTCCTGTTGTGCCCCTTGTTGTTGTTGTTGTTCTCCTCATATGTCGACTCTGTGCTGGCTCTGACTTTTATGCCGTCCGCATCTCAGCTTCATCCTCATGCGCACATAATTTCTACTTATGTACTTTGCTGCACTCCCAACTCTCCGTCTCCCCCCCCAATCACAACTTTACTATCCGCCCATATAAAATGTACTTTATAGTTTTGTTTAAGAAAGGGAAAAAATAAAAAAAATAGGGAAGGGAAAAAAACGAAACTTGTAAGCGCATTATACTCAAAGTTTCAATGTGCATTTCAATTACACTTTGCCCCGGAGTGGGAGGAGGAAGAAGGAAGTAAAGTGCCAGCAAAATACTAAAAAATATAGAAATAATAATGGGGCAGCTGCAGGAGTAGGAAGAGAAGGAGGAGGAGGAGCAGGTGGAGAGAGAAATGAGTTACTTCGAGTGCTGCTTGTCTGCTGTGGGCGTGGCCAGTGCACATAACACACATTGTAGCATGTCATGTAGACAATGCTACATGCCAGAGAAAGAGAGAGAGAGAGAGAGAGAGGGCAGCAGTAGTTGCAGCTGCTCTGGCTGATGTCCTCTAATTGGAGTCCAGGCAAACAGGCACTCATACGCCCCGTTGTACGCGCCAGCAGCCAACAACGTTTATCCCTTTGTCAGTTGCTAATAAACAAGAAGCCAGCACATAAATTGTTGACATCTTACCAACAGCTACAAGCCGGCTGCTGTTGCTGACAGACCGACCAAGACAACAAGAGAGAGAGGGAGACATAAATAGAGAGAGAGAGAGAGAGAGAAGGGGAGAAAGCGTGAGAGTGAGCATTTGTCATGTGTCAACTGAAGTGCGAAGCTCGCATAGTCAGGCCAGGGTTGCAATAGTTATTTGATACCTGCTGATAACAGGTAAGAGCACAGAAATCAAATGCATGAGCAACACACTTTTCCAGTGTTGACTAATCTCTGATTAGTCAGAAAAATAAAATCCAAATCATTTCTTGCGAGGAATGAGTATAAAACATTTACTATATAGCACAAAGTATTCCCTCCACAAAAATAGAAACATTTAACGAGCGAAAATGAAGTGAAACTTACTAAATCATTGCATTTACCAGCACTGGCTTTGAGATGCAATGCAGAGAGGAGAGCTCAGAATGAATAGGCAACACAGCTTTATAGTGTTGACTAAGCTCTGATTAATCAGTGAAATAGAACAAGATCATTTCTTGAAAATAGAGCATGAGCTAAGTCTAAAACATTTACCACATACTACCAAAAACTATTCCCCCTAGAGATCAAAATAGTTTTAAAGCGCAAATGCCTAGAGATAAAACTTTGAGGTACGTTACTAATTTGAATAATTAGCTGAGGAGTTTAATCTGATTATATATTTATAGTATCAAAAAGGAGAGCTCAGAATTAAATATGCCGGAAAGCAAATGAATAGGCAGCAAAGCTTTATAGTGTTGACTGATTACTTAGAAAAATAGAACAAGATCATTTCTTGAAAATAGAGCATGAGTTAACTATTCTATTACTATTACTATTCCCCCTAGAGATCAAAATAGTTTCAAGGCGCAAATGCCTAGAGATAACACTATGATATACATTAAAAGGGCGAGACTAATTTGAATAATTTGCTGAGGAGGTTAATCTGAATATATATATATAGTATCACAAAATACAAGCCGAATTACCCCTAACCCCGCTGACACTTCTAACTAGCTCGGGTTAATCTACACGCTGACTAACCAGGGTTGCCCTGCTGTCAAACGGCCACAATTGCCTGTCAGCATTATCAGAGTATCGTGCTGTCCACCTGTCCGCAGTCGCAGTCTCAATGCTTGGGCGCTGTCATCGTGCCCTCCTCCTCCTCCTCCTTCTCCTTGCCGAAGGATGCAGACATCCAGCTTTTTGTCCACCTACACATAGTGCCAGTTTTATTTATGGCTTCAGCGGCACGTGTTAAACCCTTTTGCTCCTCTCCGCGCGCTCTTCTTTTTTTGTTTGTGCTCTGCTGCTTATCTTGCTCAAGGAGACAACGTAGCCAATGTTGCTCCTTGACACTGGCTTGAAGAGGGCGGCAGAGGGGGCGTGTCAACAGCTACAGGTCACAACAGGCGGCACGTCCGAAACGTTCGCTTCGCTTCTCACTTCTCGCCTCTCGATCTTTTATCTTTTAATGGAATTTTAAAATCAAATAATTGGTTTTGTTAAGTTTTTAGTTACCCTTTAGTTGCACACGGCGAGTGCAGGTAGAAGACAACAGACAGGCTGGCGATAATACATATCACGGTTGTCAAGCCCAACGGCTCATCACGTCTAAAACGTGACGTCATTGTTGCGAGTCGTTCGACCATTATCAAGTATGTTTCTGTTTTGATTGATGGCAATCGAAATAGAATCTCAGACTTACTGACTTTAATTAAGCAGTTGACTATTGAATACCCTAGAAATGTAGTTAAATCTCTTGACATCACTTTGATTTTAATAATTTAGTTCGATATTCGATAGTCGAAAGCTTTAGATCTTGCTGACAAAATTCTCTCTCTCAGTCATCTTAATTTTAAATATTCTTTTCATTTTTTGATAATTTTCTATAGCACATGACACGTTTAATTTGAATAAATTTATGTCCATAATTATCATGCTGTTCGATCAATAAGTCGGCCTGCTTTGCTGCCTCAACTGTGCCTTGATAACATAACTCTCTTTAATTTCTTTCACTTGCAGATATCACGAGGCATTTTAAATTATTTATTATTCAATAACAATATGATGTTTAACCTTAATTTGACATTGAGTACTCTTAGAATCTTAAAATACCCAGGTCACTCCATAATGAACCCGGATCGAGCAAAGCACGGGCCGAATTATGGTTTCATATATTCTATTTAAAATAATTAAAATCACGCCATGTCTGCCTTATCAGACTACGTCATTCCTAGTTGCACCATTTGAGTTATAAAGACGCAAGTCTGCCTAGAAAACATCATTAAATATTTCCGTCCAGTCTGAAGTGTCGAAGGTCGAGAAATGTTTTTAAATAACTTTATAAATAAATCGAATATTGTGCTAATAAAGTAGAATTTCCCCACTGCATTTTAAAATAGTTCAGTTATTTCTTTTATTTTGGAAACAACTTACATACACACAGATTCAAGTGAATGCGGGCCCGTGTATGACTTCAATACTTTATTTAATAATTACAAATTACCAATATCATTTTTATTGATATTTTTTTATAGCACTTTGCATATTTTATTTGAATAGGTTGAATCGATAATTATCATGTTGATCGATCAATAAATCGAACTGTCTCGCTGCTTCAGATCTTATGCTTTGAATCCTTGACGTTCTTCACGCTACGGTTACCTTTTGTTTTCTTGGCATCTTTGTCATTCTTCTCATCCTTGGCATCTTTATCCCCATCCTTGGAGTCCTCCTTGGCCTCGTCATTGGGCTCCTTGGTTTCGGTTGTTTCCTTAGCCTCGGTATTGGGTACGTCTGCAGCGCCAGCTGTGGTTGCTTCTGCAGCAGCACCAGCAGCAGCAGCAACTGTTCCTGCTCCTGGTGTTGCTTCGGCTGCTGGTGCTGCCCCTGGTGCTGCTCCATCTGCTGCTGCTGCTGCTGGAGCTGCTGTTGTTGTTGTCGAGTTGATCTTGGCCAGATACGACTGGGCATAGCCGGGCTTCACAGTCAGGGTGGCAGCACCCTTGCTGCCATTGGCCGTGGCCCAGTGCACCACATCTTCGTGCTTGGATGTGGTCGTATCTGCGGTCACCAGGATGACAGCGATGGCAGCGAGGTAGGCAAATTTACAGATTAGAGACATGTTTGCAATGTTGATTGAATGAGGAGAGAGCCAACTGCACACTGACTGCCATTGTCAGAACTGGACGCTTTTATAGCCACAAAACCGCTGAAACCATTGTGGCCGTTTTTCAGCTGTTTTTCAAGTATTTGCTTGAACAGTTGTTGCGATTGTTTTGCGATAAGTTTCCGAAAGAAACATGGGATCAGTAGAACTTGCTATACTTAGTTTCTGAACAGTTGCTCTACAACTTTGTTACCTATGATCATAATCCACCTGCCTTCTCTCTCCCTCTCTCTCTCTCTCTCTATCCCTCTCTGTTTCTCTCTTTGGAGAAACTTGACCCGCATTTGCCACAAGTTAAAAGCAGCTGCAACAGCGTCGACAACATTTGCATTTCTCTAGGTAAATGGAGCACAATGCACCGAGCAGCAAGTGCAGTAATGTACATAAATCAGCAATGCACACACACACACACACACACACTCACACACACACTCACACACACACATATGCATATTACATACGTGTGTGCTGCATATATATTTGTGCAGGGAAAAAGAAGAAAGCAATTTGAATGGAAAACGAGGCGAGCAAACAATTTGCCTCACGGCGTTGACGTTGAAAACGACTTACGCAAATGAAAGTTGTGTGCGTGTGTGTGTGAGAAAAGATGGCGCCATGTGTATGTGTGCGTGTGTGTGTGTGTGAGCTTGAAAGACGACACAGTTAGCAGCGCAGTTCGCTTGCAACAACAAAAGGGCTGGCGACGCCTGCAGCGTCCAAAAGTCGTTCAAGTCCAAGCGGAGACAGAGAGCGAGAGAGAGAAGAGTAGAGGGAAGAGATGAGGGAGAGAGAGTGCAGAGAGAGGTAGAGGGCTGTAGCGCGTAGAGCTGCAGGGATTGGTAGCTGTTAGTGCAGACCAGAGTCCAAAGTCCTTTCAAGAGAGTTGATACTTGAGTAGCAAGTGCGTCAATATGGAACAGCTTAGTGTGCCAATGTGTGCGTGTGTGTGTGCGAGTGTGCGAGTGTACAGCTGGCTGTGTGTTTGCCTGACAATGTCAGCCGTGCGTGGCAACAGGAAAATCGCTTTTCCCTTCAGCGAGCAGCGCTTTCTCCCTTTTCCAAGCTACTTTTTACTCACTGTGCGCTATATTTGCCAATTCACGTTATAAACTTGTTTTCAATTTCAAATTCAAATGCAAAACTCACAACTTGGCAACATTAGTCGACCCCCAAAAAGAAAAAAAAATAAGAGAAGAAGTTGTGCATGCGCCACATCCATGCCACGCCCACCTTGTCACGCCCACTCAGACTTAGGATACTTCAGTCTCGACTGCAGTCTCATAATACGGCAGCATGTTGCCCAAAATTGCATTACCTTATTCACAATTTGATCGCTGCATTCATTCGCTTCTCTCTCTCTATCTCTCTCCCTCCCTCTCTCTCTCTCTCTCTCTTGCACATTTGCATGCGAAAAAACTTTTGCAAAATGTAAAAAGTTTCATAATAACCCCAGCATGTACTACATACTAGTTATTAGCAGGCATTAGATAAAATCTATTGTAATTTGTTGGAATTACTTTGTTTCAGAGATAAACGCTATATATATATATATTCTCATGATATTTTTATTTCACTTTTTGCAGTTAATTTAAGAGTACGTGTACGTGGATGTGGAAACTGAGTCTATATGCTTGGAAAAACTTTGGAAAGTTTTCTTTAACAAGTTCGTGATAGTATGTAGAATTTAAATCGAGTTTTATGTTAGTGTTAGTATAAGATAAATGATAATAGAAAATCATCTAATTTACGTTTTCGAAAATTGCGTAAATATTTCCAAAAATTATCTTGTGTGTATATACAGTTATAGACAAATATATATTTATATATTGTATATAGAAAATTTCCATATACCTGTAAAGATACCGTTATGTATTTATAGCAAACTTCAGCAATGTTTTCGGTATTGAAACAAACTTCTTCAAATTGTCTGCGAATTTCATTTCCATCAATTTTGTATATGTTTATGTAAATATGTATATCGATTATTTATAGATTACGTATATATTTGAAACTCTTTGAAACAACATCTAAAACTCTATGGCTTTACAACAAGATTTCATAAATATTTTCACTCGATTTTTTTTTGAGTATTTACCAATCAAAATATTCGGCTTAGCCTTCTTTGAGCACATATACATATATAAATATATATATTAAATTTTCTTTCTTTATATAGTTCAGCACATATGTCCTATAAAGTAAACTACTGATAAATTCGTGAAGTTTATTTCATGTAAATTTCAAGTCTAAAGAGTTTGGATATGTTTTGAAAATATGTTAAAAGGAACAAAATAGAGGGCACAATTCTAAAAAAGAATACAATACAAGTGTTTTATATCTAGGTATATGCAAGGATTGTGCTCTAAGTCATGCTTAATAAAAGTTTATAATATCTGCGTTTAAAATAGGTCTAGAAATTGACTAGTTTTGATCATTACTTGCAGGGAAGTTTAAAATATAGTATACTATACATATATATGTTTATAATTAATTGAATTTAACTTGCATATTTTAATATATATATATAATTTGAAGAATATATTTTATTAATTAATTGATTGGAATCTCAGCGATAAGTTTTTTCTTCGATTCGATTAAATGAACAATAAGCCAATCAACAGAATAAGCAACAGAATCAGGCCAATCAAAAGGGAAAGCTTCTTGCGGGGACTTTTCTTACGATATTTCTTGGCCCGCTTTGTCTCCTCGATGGCCAATTGGACAAAGTCCTTGGCATGTTTCACATTGTATTCGATACAATCGATCATATCGCCCTGAGAGTGCAGCAACATTGTCATCTCACTGAACATTCCATGCAGATTCCCAATAGATGTCTCCAGTTTCATGATATCGGCATGTCTCTCCTCAATATCGGCTATCGTCTGTTTCGTCTGCTGCGAATCGGTGATAATGCCCTGTGTGAAGATCAGAGGATTGCCCTGTTCCAGCATATTCTCCAGCTGCTCTCGCGATATCGATCGTCCAGTGATCTCCAATTGACGCTGTATCCGTGCCTTGCAGCACTCACGATACTCGATCTGTATGCGATTATAATCGGCCATCAGCTCAACGAACCTATACGATAGTGTTGCGTACTGCATCTTTCGCATACGCAACAGAGCCGATGTCTTCTGCTGTTTCTCCTCACGATCGATGGCCAGTTCGATGAGACGAATCTTCTCGTTGACACAATTCACACTTCTCTGAATATCGCCCATCAAGAAGTTCAGATGCTCCTTGGCATTCGAGTTACGTAATATGCTGGACAAGATGTTCGAGTGCAACTGCTTTACCTCGGCAATATTTACTTGCATTTTATTCAGCATATCCAGTATATCTTCGACCATGGCAAAGAATGCCTTCATATCCATATCCATGTGAAAATGCACCAAATTGAGCAGCTCCTCTGCCTCAGCCTCCTCCTCCTCATCGTCCTCTTCCTCGGCCTCGTCCTTGCCATGGTATTTCGCTTGGATGGCACATAGCTCTATCAGACGATCCCTAAACATTATCCTAAGTGTTGACTAAGACTTAAAGAAATACTATAATTTTGACGGAAATTTTTAGTAGAGTGCAGTATTCTAGGGATTATTATCTGTCTGAGGCTACTTACTAATCTAGATGTGCTGTAAATGCGAAGAAAAAAAAAACAAAGTAAACAACAAATTTTGGGTTATTATCGATGGATTCTATGGCAATTGTAATGACAACAAGAATTTGAGGTAAGGTTTACATCGAGAAAAAAGAAAACATCGCATTCGTTGTGATTATTTGAATTTGGAGTGAGCAAAGAAGTGTTTTTGGAAATTAATCGTCTTATAGAATGTGCTTTATTATTATGTATATTATTTAAGCAACTATTTTACAAATTTGTATTTTTCTATTTATATATTCTATATATATTAAATATTCATGCACAGGCACATGCAATCAAGTCATATAACTAAAGTCTATATTTGCAGTTAGAAAGTTAAGATAATGAGAACTGCAAACTAGATGATAAATCTAAAGGAAAAGATTTTTGTTTTCTTTTAAGATTAAGGTATGCGATGAGACAGTAGATTCAGAGATCGCTTTCATATATATTATTATATTTAATATTTAATATTTATATATTTATATATATGTTTCGATATAGTTGTATAGCTGAAAACACACAAAAGAATCGCAGAGTTCCTCTTACCCATCTGCCCGAGAATCCACATCAATAACATTCCGATTTCATGACAAATTAAATACACATAAAACATTGAAAGTTCATCCTGAAACACCCAATTCCCCCCGCCCCCTCTTCACACAACCAAATCGCCCGTTTCCATTGCTAAAATTGACTGAAAATATATCTTACCTTATTTTGTTTTATTTTATTTTATTTTAGTATTTTTATTTTGTTGGTTGAATGTGGCCGCAAAGAGATGTTGCAAGTGCGCGTTGGCAATCAAAAAAGAATGTGGCCAAGCGAAGCTGCAAAGAAACGCAATTGAAAGGGAATTTCTTTGGGTTAGTCAGGTGAATTGAGTGTAAATAATGCTTAAGAATCGAGCCTTAAATTTCTTATATAAATATTTGCAGATACGCATGTGTGTATGAACGTGTGTGTGAACGTGTGTGTTATTTTTTTGCGCGTTGTTTCAACTGAATTTGCAAATGTTTTAAAGTTGAAATTCAAGTCGAACTTCTGTTGCATACTCTTGCTTGCCACGCCTACAGCCAGAGCTCAAACGACGCCCATTTGGCTTGGCACACACACATACACTCATACACACAGACACACACATGCACGCCAAACATGGGAGATTTTATCAACAATGTTCTCGTATTTTTCGAAGCTACGAGATGCTTCACACAGACAACAAACACACGCAGACAGGCACACACACACACATTCACACACACACACATTTACACACACATACACACACAGCACTCTCATGCAGCTCAAAGGCATTGCTAAGCAACTGTTGGACATATTTGTGCGTAGGGGGGAAAACTCTTTTTAAAGTTGCGCATCCTTCAGATACTTTTGGCTGCCTTTAATAATGTCAATTTACTCCCGTGTTATTGTTACTCAGCCTCGACCCCCCGCCAGCCCACCCACCCTTCTCACATCCCATAAAGCAGCTCAACCACCTGTTCAATTGCGCGTGCGTTTGACAGAGCGAGAGAGAGACAGAGAGAGGGAGAGCGAGAGCGAGGAAGGAAGTGAGAGTGGCCTGTTTTGGGGCAGACATTTTTGCGTGTCACTTTGGGTATTTGCGGCATTTCGATGGCCAAAAATGCCTTTGGGCCTAATAATGTTTGTGGCCCCAAAACGAGGCTAACTGAGACTAGGTCGAGTTCACATATTCAACATTGCGTATACGCAGCGTGTGGCACTTGCAATTGCAGCAGTTCTGGCCTCGTTGTGAGTCACTTAATTTAATCGAATTTCATTTCATTTAATTAATTAGTAATTTAATTTGTTTGTTTGTTTGTTTTCTTCACCAGCTGCAGCAGCAAACAAAAATAAAACGGCACCAACTGCCGCGTCTCGAATTATTTTGCGTGCGTAGTTAACGAGCTGTGTGGACTGAATGAATACGAATACGCCTGATCCCAGAGCGTTGTCTTCCTCCGCCTCGCTGTCGCACTCGCACTCGCTCTCTCGCTCTCTCTCTCTCTCTCTCTCTCTCTCTCTGTGTGTTTGTGTGTCTGTCTCGCTCGGTTGCGCGCCTTTTTTGCAGCAGCTGCACGAGGCTGGCTCCGCGTTCGGGTGGAGTAAACTGCATTCGGAAAGCGAATGAATGAATGCACGAACGAATGGAACGAATGGAGCAGCTGCAGGTGTATCTCGAGCGGCTAAAAATAGCATCCGGGCAAGGTGCTGCCAGCCTGCAGCAGCGACCCGGCCCGAAGTGCATATAGAGTCGATGCAATTATCAATCAAAAACAAGCAGCAGCTGCTTATGCTGCTTATCTATGGCAATGTTCAAGCAGGCTTATCAATTGCGAGAAGCTTTCGGCTCTAAGCTGGGCAATCTTTCAATTATGCTCTGCTCTGAGTGTAATTTCATTAGACTTAGACCCTCAAAACTAATCCCAATTCCATTTCCATTTGCTGCCCTAAATTCACTTAAGCTGCTGCGTGTGTGCAACAGATGATATGGCAACCCTGTGCGGGTAATGGCAACCCTTGCTGCTGCAGGTGAGCTTAGTGCTTAATTTCCTGTTTGCATGGACAAGCGTAGAAGAAGTCACTTAATTAAATGCTACCCATACGCCACGTGGTCCCAGGTTTGCCTTATCCCTTTCGGCCGTATCAAAAAACACCTTGACAGCGAGACTATGGCATACAGAAGGCACTAAGGCATCGCCAGCCAGGCGCAACTTCCTTTGGCGCTTTGCAATTTTTCCCCTTCAATTAAATGTGAATGACAAAATGCTGCAAGTGGCAAGTGGCAAGTGGCAGGCGGCATTGTCAGTGCACAGACACAGACTGAGTCCAGACTTCTGCAAATTGTAATTTTCAATGCTTATTACAATATTTATGCGGAGACAGCCACGACTTGACTTCTTGCCCTCCCCTTGGCTCCTCAAATTGTTTTCTTATCATTAGCGTTGATGAAATGTAAGCCAAGGCAAGCAGAGGTAGAGGCAGAGGAGCAAGGGAGCAGAGACAGCTGCAGCAACGGCAGCTGACGTCAAAGTTTCGTCCTTGCTGCGTAATGGCTGCCATTTCCGTTTTAGACACCAGACACCACGACAAGGCATGCGCGCCCACAGGAAAGAAAAGCCAATGCCAGGACGCTGCCACGGCAACAGTTTCTCTCTCCCCCCCCCCCCAAGTGCAAATCCTTTTGGCTCTAGAGAGTCCTGCTGCAAGTGAGACATTTGCATTAAATTTTTAAGACTACAAACAGCGAACTTTAAGTCCAAAGCGGATTTGTTTGACTAGACAGTAACTAAGACTAAGACGGTCTCCAAGCGATCTTGCCCAGCTGAGATTTGAAGTGATTATTTGTTGACCTTTTGGGATTCATATTCAAGAAGCTGGTGAGTCTGGGAATTATCTATCTGCCTGATATATATTACGCATACGCAGCGTACGCATAAATAACCTTTGCCTCCCCCTCTGTGCTATGAGCAGCTGCTGAAATCTATAGAATATTTCCTATAATCTATTTTAAAAATAATCTACAACTTTGTTGTATGTATTATCAATTTGTCAACGGAAACAAATCATCTGCCAGCTCGAGTGACTCTTTGAGCTCGAGATAAGAGTACGCTCGCGCCAATCGAACCCCAATGCCAGGGTCAAAAACTCGGGAACTTGCGATGACGACAGCATAATATAGCGATAGTAGCGATAGTGCACATCTGACTCAGTTTTCTAGGCAAAATAAACTTACGTTGTTGATAAGAGTTTCCCTAGGTCAGTTACAAAAAGCGTGAAACGTTTGAAATAAATCTGATTAATCGTAGATTAAAAAATCGTGCTTATTTTTATTAATAAACTATTGCGAGATTAATGTCTTTTCTGCCACTTGTCTAAGCTGCTTTTCTCGTTTTTATTTTTTTAATTTTGTATCTGCTTTTTTTTTGAGAGGAAAAGCTGGCTAAAAGTGATCACATATTTCGTTTACTTCCTTCTTCTTTAGTTGCCTCTTGCTACACTCCAAAGACAGGTGAAAAATCTTTGTAAAACGAACATTTCAAATCATGCTATAAAACCTGTTTAAAGCAGCTATAAACCTAAACAGCAACAGCCATAAAAGTGAGCAACATAAATCAAAGCGAAAACTATTTTCATTTGCACGGCAAATCGAAGCAAACCCAATTGAACAGAACCAAACCCAGCCCAATCAAACCCAACCTAACCTAACCGAAACTGAGCTGAGCTGAGTGCGAGGCGCCATTAAAGCATGCCGCCATTAAAAGGCGGCAGTAAAAGCACTACAAAATGGCGGCGTGACTGCGAGCTGACGCGCATTGACAAATCGAAGTGGGGTAAGGGGAGAAGTTTTGGGCTCAAAAGTAAAAGTCTCGTATATGGCGCAAACCGCACGCGTAATAAAGTTAACGCTAAAAGAGGCAAGGAGAAGAAGAAGAAGGGGAAGCAGAGTGGAAGAACGAAGGGAAAGACCGAGTTGTGTAGGGGTGAGGGAGAGAGAGGGAGAGGGCAATCCAGCGCGAGTACAGCGCGCTGCGGTTTGGCAATTGCTGCAAAATTTGACAGTTTTCTGTAAAATTTTCGCAATTAGATGCGAACTGCGACGCATTGCATTGCACAGGGTTGCCATGTGCTGCCAAAGGTGACTGACAGCCAAAAAAAAAAGGAGAACTAACGCAGCTCGTCAAGTCACAGATTCAGTTTCGGTTTCAGCTTTGGCTTCGGCTTCAGTTTCAGTTTCAATTCGCCTGCAGATTTTTATTGCTTGTGACATTTACACAGCACATTTTGTTGTTTATTCACGTGTGCGTGTGTGTGTGTGCGGGTGTGTGTGTGCGTGTGTGTGCGAGTCTGCATTTGGTTAAGCGGTTGTGCGGCTTAGCCAGGCATGTTCACAATGCTGCCGCCTGTCACACGCGGCGTATGCGCAATGTGAGTGTGGAAAACGTTAATGATTTGCACAGCAGCCACAGTCACAGTGTGTGTGTGCGTGTGTGTGTGTATCCCTGAGTGGGCTGCCAATGTTGAGGTAAAACTTTGACTTTACTGGGGGAGGCCTAAATGAAATAGTTTCGAGACGCATGTGTCTTTGTCTGTGTGCGTTTATGAGCTATTAATTGCGCAATTGTGAATAAAATTTGTGGGCTAAATTTATGCCCGAGGGTGCAGTTGAATCGCAGGAAACTTCATGCCGCTTAACATAAGAGCAGAAAGAGAGAAATAAATGCTAAATAGAGATAGTTGACGAATAGAAAGACAGAATATCTAACATGAAGTGTTACTGCTTACACAAGCTCTTCTCACTTGAACAGAGTTTTTTTTAAAGGTTTGTTGGGCTTGTAAGGGATAAGAAGTTGCGCAAATCTTCATATTGGACTGAGTGTTACTTAAAAGATATACAGTACAGAATACAGCTAAGTAAGAATACTCAAGAAGCGTGCAGAAAGCTCTATCCTTGATCTTAGCTCATAAATTCCCTTTCTTTGATTATTTTCAAGCGTTATTTAGCCAGCGAAGTAACTCTAAATGTACAGATATTTTGAAAATTGATAATAGCATAAGCCGCACTCACAAACTCTCTCTTTCTCTCTCTCTCTCTTTCTCTCTTACACTCTCCCTCACATTCTTCACCTTTCAATTACACTTTGCCTCCTTGCGTTACTTGTGCGCTTTTATGGCCAAGAGGCTAAGACAATTGACCGCTAAGCGGCCTGGCTAACAATCTCAGCAGCCGTGGATAGTGGGAGAGGGGGGGGGGCGTGGGAACAAAGGCGTTGCAAGGCCACGCCCCGCCACTTGGCTACAATTGCGACTATTACAGCGTAGCCGAGCGACAGACGCGCCCAAGAAGCATAACCATAAAGGACGCGATGTCCAAGTTTAATGCTTGGCTAGAAAGCGAGTTTGGGTCCCTGCGACAGATATATACAAAGCGAGAATTTCACGATTTAAGAAGAGGGGAGGGGGGAGGATAAAGCGGGTGGTAAGCGTGAAAATTGTTTGGGAAATTACACTGAAATCGACAGCAGACTAGGAAAGTGCTATCGCAGCAGAAAATATAACAAAAAAACAAGAAAGCAAGGCAGTTGTACGGGTCGACAGAAGTACTTTCCCTTCACTCTCTCTGCACTCTCATTGATTCAAAAAAAAATAATATACGAGTATATAATAGAAGTCGCTCAACTTTGATTTCACATTAAATTTAAAAAGCACCCAAAATCTTGAATTACCCAGGTCAGTCCATAATAACCCCGGATTCGAGCAATGCTCGTGCCAAGAAAAGGTTCGGTATATAATATATATTTGATTTAAATTATTTGATGCACGCATTACACCACATCTGCCTTATCAGGCCACGTCATTCCTAGTTGCACATTCTGCGCTATAAAAGCCGCGAATCTGCCTGGAAAAAATCATTAAATATTTCAGTGCAACTTAAGTGTTCTGTATACATAGACGTATCTTTTTCCAAATGAGACTAATATTGCTTCTCTTCCTCTGCCCGATCCTGCTCTGGGATTCGAGAGGACAGTCCGAGGCAAAAGAATACGATCGGGTGAGTAAGATATACATAGACCTATATAGTGTAAGAGAATCAGGATCAACATCATAAGTGACCAAATTGAAATTCGAATTTTCTCTTGATTAGTATTGTGGTATATCCCATGAGAAGGACAAAGAGTGCGGGGACTATGCATACAATATAATTAAGCCAATGATGGCATATTTTGAGCAGGTTAATCGGGAGATTAACCAGAATAATGTTGAAATGAAAAGCAAGAATGACCAAATTGAAGAACTGCAAAAAGAAGTGACTCAGCTCCGATTAGATATTGCCAGGGGCACATCCAAGGATGAAATTATAAAGTTGCATAAAGCCAAAGAAGAATCTGACGCAATGCTAATAATATCCTTGCAACAACAAACCAGCGATATTAAAGAATTGAAAATTCAAATCAAACAACTTCAGAAGGAGATCGAACTCAAAAACGAAGAGGTTAGAAAACTTGAAGAGAAGAAGAAGGATGATATCAATTGCAAGAAGGAGATCGAATCAGAGAGGATTAAATGCGAAAGTGAATTGAAAGAAAAAGAAAAAGATATTGTAGAAAGAGAGTCTGCAATTCAATTGAAAACTCAACAATCTGAAACAGAATTAAAAAAATCAAGTGAAAAAACAAAACAAATCCATTCTCTGACTCATGGTATCAACATCTTAAAGAACACAATGGAGACGCAACAAAAGGAACTGAAGAAACTAAATGCCAAAATAATTGCAGATGCAGGAAAAATGGTTGAATATGAAAAGTGTTTGAAGAGTGAAGAGGAGAAGAAGAAGGGCTGCATTGCCCGAGATGGATCGGGAGTGCAAAATATCACTCTTTTCGATTGTTACACTTTCGAGGTACTTTGCAACTCTGACATCGCAGGACTAGGATGGACCATAATACAACAAAGGATTAAAGGCGGAGTGGAGTTCCAAAGAGATTGGAACACGTACCGAGACGGGTTTGGAGACTTCTGGGACGGGGACTTTTTCCTCGGCCTGGAAAAAATCCACAGATTAACCAACGAGAAACCCCACGAACTTTACATTCACATGAAATATTTAAATGGCAGCACCTTCTTTGCCCGATACGATGAGTTCGCCATTTCGGGTAAAGGTGATCAGTACAGGATCATCAAGCTGGGTCTATTCTCTGGAAGTGCAGGCACAGAAGACGCTTTGGATTATAACAGAAATATGAGGTTCACCACTTATGATCGTGACAACGACGAATGGGGTAAAAACTGCGCTTCAGACGGTTTTAATGGTGGTTGGTGGTACCTGAATTGTTCCTATTGGTGAGTGTCTTTTACCGATATAACTTTTAATATGTTTTGCATATATATTGAATGCGGTCTCTTTCGTTACAGCAATCTCAATGGGAAATACTTCCAAGAGGAAGTGGAAGATGTAAACGGCATTTGGTGGTATTATTATCCACTACTAAAGGAGGTCAAAATGATGATTCGTCCCAAGGCTGTTTAAAAAGAGCCCTAAATATTTTCAGATAAATGCAATTTAATTTTCGATCTTCTTAAAAATGTATGTAATTAACATTAAAAATGTTTAATAAATAAATCGAGATTAAAATGGAGAAATTCTACAGCATATTTTCAAATAATCGAGTTATTTCTTTAATTTTGGAAACACACTAAAAAGGGAATGGATGTGGACCGCAGTCCACTCTACAGTTTTAGATGACAGAAATTACTTCCTATTTATGCTTGCCGAATAGGGTCAGTGAAACAAAGTTACGAAGCTTGTTGAGAAAGTGAATAAACTTGCAATATCCATTTTTCGACTCCTCTGGTGATGCTGATTCAGAATATATATACTTTATAGGGTCGGAGATGTCTCCTAAGGTGCGTTGCAAACTTCTGGCTAAAATTAATATACCCTCTGCAAGGGTATAAAAACACATTGAAAAGCAGCATGCACAGACATAACACTTGCTAACAAGAAGTGTTTGATGCTGACACACACACACACACACACACACGCAGGCAGACTCACACACTCACTCACTCACACACACACATTTTCTAGTCTACAAGCAGCCATTTTAAGTGGCATTGTGAGATTTGCTTTGAATTTGGACTCACTTTGAACAACGAATTGAACTAGTTCACGAACTAGCAAGCAGTATAAGATGTGGAATATATATAAAATAATATATATATATTTATCAATATATATTTCTATATATTTATATATATATGTATGTAGCCGGCTAGCCCCCAGCTCGCTGCCTGACAAAAGCATCAATCAAGTCGGCGCCAGCAAACAGTTTGCGCTTTTGTGCGATTCTCTTTTGCACGCTGCTTCTGTTAAAGCAAAAGCAGAATGAAAATGAAAAAGCATAGAAAAACGTTAAGAAATATCGACAGCTTCTGGGCCGAAGCAGGGGTAGTAGAGCAGACTTGTGTAAACAAGGCGACAATTTGAAAAGCAATTATTGAAAACCTTTTTCAACTTTACGACAACTTTACGCAGCTGTGGGCGTTGCCACGCCCCTGAAAAAAAATAAAATAAATAAATACACAAATATATATACAATTTAGCTGCACAAAGACATATATATATATATATATGTATATATACATGCGTGTGTGAGTGGCGAACTAAGCTGGACAAATGTTTAACAAACTTTAAGACATGTTTCCGGGAACTTTCTTTCTCTCTCTCTCGCTCCCTCTCTCGCTCTCTCTTGCTCTTGCTAAGCTGATTAAATGCCCAAATTGGCAATGTACACGCCCACATTAGCGCCCACATCATGGTAAAAGCAGCTGCTAAGCTCAGACACGCGTGCATTGAAATCAGTCGAAAAAGTTTGCGCCACACTTCTCCCTCTCCATCTCTCACTCTCTCTCTCTCTCACTCTCTTACATCTCCTCCCTTCCTCTCTTCCTTGCCACCTGCCTTGCCCTGACACGCCCACCAAAAGCCAAGTTTACTAAATGCCTTGGGCAAAAAATACAGCGAATCGATATGGTTGGCATCAAACTCTGCCTGCTCGCTCTCTCTCTCTTTTCCTCTCTCTCTCTCTCTCTCACCCAATATTTAGGGAGGCGGTAGGCGTGCCCACTAGTTGTGTCAGTTCTTCGAGGCGTTGCCAGTCAAATTTTCGCATGTGCACGCCAAATTAGTTGATAGCACTGAAAAGCAATAAAAAAGAAACTTTGCACAATTGGCAAAAAAAAAGAAAGCAGCACAGGAACCGGAAGTGCTGCCACGAGCAGCCATTGCAATTACAGTTTTGGCAAAGGGCAAAGGTGTAGGTGCAACCATACATACATATTTGTAATTACAACGCAGGCAAAACAATACGAAAAATGAGTTTTAAAATAGAGTCGATGCGCCTTGAGCTGCAGGCGGCAGGCAGTCAATATTCATGGCCGCAGCAGCAGGCATAGCTGGCGGCCATCTTGAAGTGAATGTGTGTGTGTGTGTGTGTGTGTGTGTGTGTGTGTGTGTGTGTGTGTGTGTGTGTGTGTGTGTGTGTGTGAGTGTGTGCCGGAAGTGGTGGCACACAGTCATATCCTGTGTAGAGCAGCGTTCGTTTTGCCTAGGGCTCTTTAAATTGCTTCCATCTTTTTTGCACTTGCTGACACCCGCTGTACTCCCCCACCTCGCACCTCCTGTACTTCCTTCCCCTCTGGCTTTTGCAGCAATAAAAGCGCAGCCAATTCGTGCACTCATCAAAGCACAAAAAAAACTGCCGAATCAGCTAGAATTTCTTTATAGTTACACATAATATCTATGCATGTATACACATATATAAATTCCTTGCCTTGAGCTTATTTGGCAGATCAAATTTGCGCTCAAAGTTGCCACAAATTTGTTGCCTTGCTTACCCTTTGCATTAAATACCGATTGATCTTGATGTTGATACACATGCCACATGCCCTCCAGTCATGCATAATTCTTATGCCACATTAATCACAATTTTTTAGCAATTTATTTTCGATCAATCAGTTAAAGAGGAATAAAGATATAAAAAGAGGGAGAGGCATGGAAAACAATTAAGACTCGTTACGATGCAATCGAACAATGTAAAGTGCAACAGCATTAGCAAAGGTGTGTTGGCTGGATGGGGATCGGGGGAACGGGGCAACAACGGACAACATTTCGAAACAAAATTTTTAATGTGTTGAACAACAATTAAAATGATTTTTACACAAGAAAATGATTAAATTTAAATGGTCGCCGAACACGCAGCCACGTAAGGGGCTCGAGGCAAATGTAAACTAAATTAGAGTGCCTGCATTTTATATGAAAATGAAATTGAAAATGCAGCCAGCACACGATATGGGCTGTGAGAGAAGGGAAGAGAGTGAGAGAGAGAAGGAGAGGGCGGGACAATGCTGAGGTTGAGGTGCGCCCGTAAGTATGCTTTAAATTAAAACGAGCAGCGAAATGAGGCAGCTGCACGACACACCCGCCGTTCACACACCCATACACAAAGGAGTTCTCACACACACCTATACATACCCACACACACACAAGGGAACCCTCACACACACACAGATTCTACACACTTTGGCAGTCACATTGTTTGCGGCCCCATAGACCGCATGTTCCACCAAAAAATGCTTAGCTCAGGCACAAAAGCAGCGCATAAAACTGTAAAAGCTGCTCGACTGCGTGATGCTCTCTATGTGAGGGAATAGCTATGTAAAACAAATATATTTTCATATTTACATTATTTTTTAAATATTATATTTTTTTAAATTATATTTTCTTTATATATATTTATATTTATTTATTTTTTATTTGCATTTATTTTATTAAATATTATTAAACCTTAAATAAGCTTAATTAAGCTCACTTAACTAGCTGCAATTATACTCTGCCATTTTCCTACACTAGACTACAAGCTAAGGGCAACTGCGTTGGGTTTAGCTGCCCGCTTGGCGGCCATTGCAGCTTGAATTTCAATTTCAACGCGCTGCCTAAAAGTATGCAACGCTTTTTTACACTGCCTGCCAGTGACTCTGCGCGAGAGTGTGTGTGTGTGTGTGTGCGCGCGTACATGAAATTAATTTGTGATGTCCGTTCTGGTTGTTGGTATCATAAAGCTGCTGCCTGCTGCTGCTGCTGCCATTGTTGCCGCTTGCATCACCAGCATTGCGGGCCCTCAGCCCTGGCCCCAAAAAAGTATGCTACAAATTGCCTTAATTCCCCAACGAAAATAACTTATTCCTTTTCGTTTTATTTCGTGTGTGTGTGTGTGTGTGCGTGTGTGTGTATGTCGCTTAACGCTCGACGCTTTCATGTTACGAAACTTTTCGCATGTGTTAAAATTAAAAACTTTTCTTTTGCTTTTTGTTGGCTGGGTGGGAGAGCGTGTGTTGCTTTTATCTGTTATCTAACACTGGTCAACTGCGCTCCTTGTTGCCCTCTCTCTCTCTCTCACACTCATCTTCCTTAGCAGACTCTCTCTCTCTCTCTATCTCTGCCTCTTTCCTTACCTGCTGTTACCTGTCTCTTTGCGGTTAAGTAAATTTGTTATTTTTCCTTTATCTCAATTATTTAGTCAAGGTCAATTTGTACTCTCTCTGTGTGTGTGTGTGTGTGTGCGTGCCACACGTGGCCTGCGTGTGTGTGTGTCCTTTGCGGCCTGCATATGTTAGCAGCCTGGCAAAACGCTTTTGTTCTGCCTTCGAGCTTCGACAGTCACGTGGCGCAATTTTAAATTGAGTTGGCCAAATGTGCTGCGGCGAGGCTGTGTCTCGCCCCTCTCTGTGTGTTGTGTGGCAATAAAATGACATTTGTCTAAGGTGGCGGGTTGAGAGAGAGAGGTGTTTGCTCTAATTGCTATGGGAATCGCAGGACGCTTTAAAGACAATAAAATATAATAAACAACCAGGCATAAAGATGAACGTTGTGTATGCCCAAAGAAGGTTCACATCAAGCTCAAGTAACAAGATCTAGAGCAGGTGCGTTTTTTAAATGCATTTTTCACATAATACGCGATCTAAACAAGCTCTAATATTTCATCTCTTTAAGAGAAATACTTCTAATAATAATATTTCTAATATTTCTCTCTTTTAACTGGCATCATCGACGGGATTCCCCATGATTAGCAGCAGTTTTCGTCATGTCTACAGCTTCTGCTCAGTCTCTGTCTCAGTTCATCCCTCTCTCTCTCTCTTTCTCTCTCTCTCTTTATCTCTCTGTCTGTTTGGCAATTTATCTATCTACATAGATCCTTGGAGCATCTGCTGCTGCTGCTGCTGCTGCTTGGCAAATATGTACAAACCTTAATCACACTTTGTGCTTCCGCTAAAGAGAAGCAAACAGCTTGCCAGAGAAATTTTCCCATTACCTGCAAGAGGTATGCAACATAATTTTTAACCTCATGCCGCCACGGCATGCACATAAATTTGCAGTTACCCAACACTGCTACACGCTGCTGCTCTGGGAGTGGGAGGGGGGGGAGGGGCCTGCCTCCATTTGAAGATTAACGCGCGCGCGAGCATAAATAACAAGCGAGCGCGCAACTATTGAAGAGCAGCAGCGGCAGCAGCAGCAGCAGCCAAAGGAATTGCAACAAAGACAAGCCGTACACTGTGGCTGCCCCCCGCTGCCCCCCCCCAGCTGCCCTGCCCCCTCTGCTGCGCAAATTTATTTTTCATAAGTAAATCTCTCTCGGGGGCGAATAAAAAACTTTGCCATTACGTGCCACTGCAGCCGAAAAGTCAAAGTGACGGCAAAGTCAACACAAGAAATTGCAGCCCGCCAGTTAGCGTGGCGCCGTCTCAAGAGGAGGAGGAGGAGGAGGAGGAGGAGAAGGAGATGGAGCTGGGCAGGGAGTTGCATAGCTGGGCAACCTGCACAACCTCCACTCCACAGTTAATCTCCCGAGATCGTCTGAAGTGCTGGCAGAATGTAATAAAAACCTGAAGTACGTCTGTTTGATAATCCCATTTTAATATTTATAGTAATAAACGCTTTTACGCCTTGCCGCTTTCCAGGCACTGCCTGCAGGCCACGCCCATCACTATCTCTCTGCCTCCCCCCCTCTCTCTGTCTTTATTAGACGACTGCTGGCTTGATTTTATTTATTTATACGCTCTGTGGGCGAAGAAATCAAGATTAGCAGCGTGCAAGTGCTACGAAAGAAAAAAACCATAGCATACTTACTCGCATATTTGATTTGTACTGATTGTATCTTCAGCTGTTCAGCTGCTTTTCTTGCTTTTCTTTGATTTTCCACACAAAAAAGGGTTGCACTTAGGCAAAGGATAAGTACGCTGCGACAAAGACTTCAATTCAATTGTGTTTCGTCGTTTCATACGTGGCGTATGCGTAATGTGATTTACTATAAAAGCGAGCTGAGTGAGTGTGGAATTGTTTAAAGGGGACGCATCATAGTTTCTTTAAAGAACACACTTCCATACTCTAGTCAAGCAACATAAAATAGAAAAATAATATATATAGTTCCTTATTAATTGATGTTTGGCTGCAAAATGTATACCAATTTTATTTGCCAATAAAATGTGTATTTATTAATTAACAAGGCTTGCAGCAGCACTGTATGATTGATAGCAGCCTGACAAATGATTGATGAACGCCGGCTTGAGCAGTTGCCACATGCAGCCCACAAAATGATTGATTCTTCTTAAAGTATCTGCTTCAATTCACAACAAACTGCATACCCAATGCAATTCCTCAGCTGTTCGTTGGGTAATTAAATCCATTTTGGGGCAAAAAATGTTTCCCTCACCTGCCAAAGAATTCAGCGTGAGAGCGAGGCCCATTAATAGAGCATTAGCGCTAATAACTCTGATGACATGCAATGTCGGTGCAGGCACAAGGATGAAAAGAGACAGAGAGATAGAGAGAGAGAGGGAGAGCGGGGGAACAAATCTGCTGATAATCGGCTTATAGTTTTCGGTTTGGCCAATTTCTTTGGCCTGGCATAATTTCGCACACACACACAAACGCAGAAGAAAAGCAAAACGTAAGCGTGTAATCATTACTTTCAATACAAAGGGCTGTGTGTGCGTGTGTGTGTGTGTGTGTGGGGTAAAGTAGCATAAGAAAGCATAATGAACCCTAAATAAAAGTACGCTCTCGCATTGAGCGAAAACTTCGCCTTGAACTTTTCCGCGCTTAACACTTTTCCGCAACAATTTATCGTTCTTGTCGCTCGGCGGAAGTGTTTGGCATTGCCAAAAGATAATGCCGAACGGCGCGTACGGCGAACTCCCAGGACTCTATTCTCCAGCATCTCCGGACCAAGGACCAAGTTTGAGACTCGGCAAATCCATAGCCAGCGCCAGCGCCACACACACACACGCAGTCTAAGGGAAAACTTGCCACACCGCTTGCATTTCAAACAAGAAAAGCAAAAACAAAAAAAAAAAACAAAAAGGGAAAACTATATGCCAAGTGGCGGCACTACTCGGGCAGCGGCGTCTGCTTATGGGAAATCAGTGAAAATACGTAAACGAAACCGCCATATTATTTCGACATTGATTACAAATGGCGTGAGATCCCGTTATGCCAGCGACAACGACAACGAAAGTAGAAGAAGTATCGGAAGAACTTTCGAGGCGAAGCAAGTCGACTTTAATGTGACAATGGATTTGTATTTCGCACACAGTTTTGGCGGTTTTCATTGAAGATTTCCAACTCTTCAAACACTAAGATATAAGCGTAAAGTGCATGAAACTTGCTAGGTTTTTATTTTTATCAAATTGGAAAAGGAGAATGTAGAGAAATCCCTTTTCAATGAATTCTTTAAATACTTAATATATATTTTTATATGTAGTTTTATTTTTATATTTTTATTATTGTTTAATAGTAAATAACTTTTAAATAAATCATATTTCTTAGTAGAAAATTTCATTTAGTGTCTGTACTCTAAATATCCATATATAACAATCACCTACAATTGTTTACCACCATATAATTTTATTCTATTTATACTCTGAATTTAATATCCTTTTAATGAAGTAATTCTTTAAATACTTAACATACATTTTTTTATAATATATAAAACTTCATATTATTATCATTATTTCATAGTAAATTATTTTTTATATAAATCATTTCTTTTGCCTGTACTCTAAGTATCCATCTATAACAATCACTTACACTTAGAATAAAGTATCCCATATCATTTTATTCTATGCATACTTCTAATTTATTCGTCTCTTAATTAATTAATTCTTTTAATACCTAACATACCTTTTTAATATAATATATAGTTTTTTTTCATATTAATATTATTGTTTCATAGTAAATTATTTTTTATATAAATCATATATCTTAGTAGAAAATATATATAACAATTTAATACTATACAATTTTATTTAGAATAAAGTATCCCATATAATTTTATTTTATTTATACTCTTTATTTAATCTCCTTTTGCCATTCCTTCTATTAGCTCCCTACTGGATTATTTTCACAATTTGATTGGACCATGTCAGACCCAGTTAAAGTGCCTCCCTCCCAGAAAGTATGCTAAGTAGTTGAGCATGTGAGCACGCAGACACCCTACAGAGTTGTCATTTTCGAATGAATACATGTGTTGATTGAGTGAAATTGATATCGATATATGTATGTTCATATGTATCGTACATATCGTTGATAGACTCCTTAAGGATTGCACAATGCCAGCTTGCTACATCAATGTCCCCTCTTCAGGGCCAATTGAGAAAGAAAGCGAAAGGAAGCGCAGACACACAGATACAAATCTAGCATGTCTTCGCCCTCTCTCTCTCTCTCTCTCTTCCTTCTTCCTTCTCCTTCCCCTTCTTGCAATGTAATAACATTCGCAGCTATTTAGAGCAATTTTTTGCACGCTTCTGCAACCTGCTGCAGAACTGTCAAAGGGAAAACGACGTGACGCAAATGAAATGTAACAGCAACAAAAGGGGCGACACATTGGGGGTAAGTAGGGGGTGTTTTAGGGAGAGGGGGTTGAGTCTTAACTTACTATTTCGAGTAGCAACTCTCTCGGACAATTTTCATTTCCGCTTCTATTTGCACTGCAAGCCAAAGGCAAACAGGCAAGTGGAGCTGGAGTGGAGCAAAGCAAGGCAAGGGATACCGAATATCTAGACGTAAAGAAAAGAATTTCTTTTGAGTTACTTTAGTAAGGGAGCAAGACAAAAAAGAAACAGTGAAATAGACAGAGAGAGAGAGAGAGAGAAATACAGGCAGCCCGAAGAAAGGACACATGTGTCCTGTGTGCGCCCGGACAAAGTTTGCGCCATTTGCGCCGCCTTAAGGTGTGTTTAATGAAAAGTTGCCCAGGACGGACACATTAGAGGAGAGAGAAAGAGAAAGAAAAAGGGAAAGAGAGGGTAGATATCGACAGACAATGCTGCAAAAGGGATGCAGCTGTGCTGTGGCAAATGTGGCCGCAGGCTGCAGGCTGCATCAATATCCTGTTGCCATTTTGCGCTATTTACAAATGAAATACGCCGCAAGTTTTCCCAGCCAAAGTAACCACGAAAATTAAACTTTTGCCTCGTTTGTGTTTTTCTCCGAGGGGGTTGGGCAAGAGAGCAGGAGAGGGAGGAGAGAGAGGAAGAGGCTGCCTGCCAGAGTGGCCAAAAGTTTGCACAGCAAAAGAAAATGCAATGAGGAAAATGAAATTAAAATGGGCAAAGTGAAGAACCAACAAGGTGCAATTCAAGTGGATTTTTCTTAAAGTGCATGCCAGCAAATTGAGATTGCTCTTCCTACTCTCTCTGCCTCTCTCCCCCTTTCATTCTCTCTCTCTCTCTATCTCTCTGTCTATAGAGCGAATTTGAGGCAAACCAACAAAGTGTACAATAATTTACTGACAGACTGAGACTGTGCTGCATTACTTCATCTACACAAGATTTATATACTGTGCAGGTTGTGTAGCATCACTTTAGATAGATGGCAAAAAGCATACCAGATATGCAAATACATATATCAAACCTGGATATGATTAAACTTTTATGCAACCAGTTGAAGTTCTTCTCTGGTTTCATTCATATTTTATAGCGCTACTTTCATTCAACTTTCAAGTTTTTCATTTGAACTCAAGTAGAAATGGAAACTTTAAACAAATCAAAGTCTTCATTTATTAAACCTTTTATTTCACTACCTGATTCCAGCATTCTTACTGTATTTGACTGTAGTTTCAGTTCCTCTCAGCTTGCATACTCTGTTCAACAATCTCTACCCCAAGATATGTGGAAACTTTTATTTTATTTTAATTTCAAATCAACTTAAAATGAAACCTGGATATCTTCTAACCCAACAACCTGACAGTGCCATTATGTGTTGATTTATTTAAATAATTGCAATTTGGACTATCCGCAGATACTACTACTCTGCAGGTGTACTAGTTCCCTGCTCAAATTTGTGACTCCTTTCGCCATTCAAACGTGGCACAATAAGTCGTTCAACTCTGCCATCAGTCACACAATTTGTATAGCATAAAAATGGGAAATTCTATCAGTTCGACAAGATCTAAACAAACTGTAAGCATTACAATGCCATCGAACTGGCTGGCCCTGAAGGCAAAGCACAAAGCACAAAGCGGAACGGAAGAAGACGAGACATGAGAAGGAGACGAAGACGGAGACGGGAAGTAAACAGTAAAATCTGTAACATCAATTTTTGTCAAGTTTTCACGCGAACAACAACAAATCAGAGGAGACTATTTGCCTGGGAGACATTTTGCGCCTAAAAGCATGCAAACAATGCACTGTAAGAAACTGGAAGTGTGTTTAAAATGTCAATCTTAAGCTGCTGCAGTACACTCTATATATAAACTCTCCCTATTCTACTCATGCCGTGATACTCCAACTAGTTTCACTTTGATTTATAGATTTCTTTTATTTTCTCTCAGTGCATTGCGAATGCTTTCTAAATGTCTCGTCTTGTTTAGAGACACAGAGAGAGAAAGAAAGATGGGAAGCTAGAGCAGGACAGCTGGCATAGAGATTTCTTACGCACAGTGCGAGAAAAAAGTCACTGGACGTGCCAAAGCTTTGAATGCCAAGTGACACTTGAGTGGAGTGTTGGACAGCTGACTCCAGGGGGTTGTAAATTCTAGACAGTACCGGGAGTGAGGTGTGTGGGGGAAATGAGTAGGATAGCGCTAGGGCGACATCTTTTGGGGGAAACCCAAAGAAAATCGATGCGACTTGCTGCCTGCCGCCTGCCTGCATCAGAAGTGACCGAGTAATGTGTAGAAGCGACAGCACTTATTAAATTGAAAATTCTTACTCAGTTTTGGGAGAATTTAAGTTGCCAAAAAATGCGGAAAACCTCCAACAAGATGATAACAGAAAAAAATGCGGGAAAAACCACTGAGCTTTGATTGATTGCTGTCGCTCTGCTGCCTCCGCCAGCTGAGAAGCTTAATAAATGAATGTGGTTTGTATCACTATCTGCGAGTGTGTGTGTGTGCGAGATATTTGATTAATTGCCAGGGTCACGCCCCCCACACCCTTTCCCCCTTACCCCACCCCCTTTATCAGGCCAAATGTTGCGTTAGTTTTCAATTAAAAAACTTTTCACTTTGCGCCACATTGTCGTGCGGCTTCTTCCTTCGTCTCCGTTTTGCCAGTTGTCTTTGGCATTTTACGACGTCGCCACTGAATTAATGTAAATCCTTGTTATCCTTCATTTTATGTGGCCACCGCCTGCATTCTTATAAGGCATACCCCCATCTCATTCCTTCCTGCTGTATCTCTCTTTTTCTCTCTTGCTTTTTTTTGCCCTACCTCCTGCTGCATTGCGCCATTTGGTTGTTTATGTGCGCCTTCTCAGCCTCATTTTTTGCGGTTTCCCCTATCCCCCTGCTTCCATTACTCACTTCAGTTTCCACTCCTTCTTTTTTATGATTTTTTGCCCTCTCTCTCTTTCTCTCTCTTTCTCTCTCTTTCTCTATCTGTGTGTCTGTGTGTCTTTTACGGTCAGTTTTGTCTTGTTTTGTAATTATGGTCACGTATGTGCTGCAAAATTTTATGTGCACGCTCGCTGCAAAGCGCAATCCAAAGCCAGACAAATAGAGGGAGAGAGATGCAGAAAGAGAGAGAGACAGCGACACATTAATTGCAACTTGTACAACATTTGCCCAGTGGCATCCATCCGTTTTATGGGGGCGACAATTTATGGATAACTCGCAAAGAACAGACAGAAATAACTCGAGAATTTGTCAGCAACTTGTGGTACACAGAAATGTCGCCTGTTCTTGAGGCACTGTGATATAAGATGCCCAGACATACAACAAATGTGAACCAGGTACAGTCATGTTTAGAACTGTATAAGGTTTTATAAAATTGCAGAGGCGTGTCAAAATTAAATTTTAGAGCACTGTAATACTTAGGAGTTTTGTCACAAAATTTGGTAGCTCTTGCTCTTATAATTACTGAGATCTAGGCATTTATTGTGGGGGACAGACAGATAGACAGAACGATGGACAGACGAACAGATAGACCGAAGGAGTGAAAGAAAGTCAGAAATATAGAGAGAGATAGAGAGAGACTAAAAGATAGATTGATAGATTGACTAATAGGCAGACTGACTGAAATACAGACAGACAGATAGAGAGATAAATAAACAGACAGATAGATAGATAGAAGAGCATATGGAAAGACAGACAGACAGATAGACCAGCACGCAGACAGACAGACATGCATGCAGAAAAATTGACAGAAATACAGACAGATATAGGGGCAGACTGAGAAACCGAGAGATAGACAGGCAGGCAGATAGACGTATAGACAGACATATAGACAGGCAGACAGACAGGCAGGCAGACAGACAGGCATACAGACAGGCAGACAGACAGGCAGACAGGCAGACAGGCAGACAGACAGGCAGACAGACAGGCAGACAGACAGACAGGCAGACAGACAGACAGACAGACAGACAGGCAGACAGAGAGACAGACATACAGACAGACAGAGAGACAGACAGAAAGACAGAGAGACAGACAGACAGACATGCAGACAGACAGAGAAACAGACAGATAGACAGACAGACTGACAGAGAGACAGACAGAAAGACTGACAGACATATAAACAGACATGCAGATAGGCAGACTTATCCAAAGAAAGTCAGAAGCAAAGACAATTAATTTGCAGATCTACAGATTCTGTAGAGTCAGGCAATGAGAAATGATAATGATTTATTTTGATAGTAAATAGTCCCTCATAATATATGATTTAGAATGACTCAGCCAAGACTCTAACAGAAAGTTCTCCTGTATTACTTTTTATCGTGCTTAAAAGTTCTTAAACTCGAATACTGATCCCAATTTATTTCTGCAATGATCTAAAGACTGCACTGCATTATAGACAGACTGCAATTATATCTTTATAAATTACTGCCGCCTTAGTAACTTCTCTCGATTCTAGTTACTTATCAATAAGTTGTTAAATATCCGTAATTCCACTTTTAATTAAGTTCAAGATAAACGACCTTCGACCTTCGACAAGTGAATTGAAATGTCAGACGAGCAGCTAATTTGAAAGTGATTAATTTTTTGTGCACCCCACACACACACGTACACACACATCCAGGCACACACAGACCAACACACTCAGACGGAAACTAATCGATTGATCAATCAATCAGTCAGTCAATCAGTCGATGGGCCAAGTCATTCAATTTGTATGCAATTTTGACCGCAAACATTTGTTAATTGACCGCACAAGAGGAAGAGCAGACGGCAACAGCACAGAGAGAGAGACAGACAGAGAGAGAGGAAGAGGAAGAGAGAGAGGGAGAGAGAGTGTGAGAGAGAGAGAGCCAGTTAGAGTTAGAGAGAGCTTGCGTGTGTCGAATGTGTTGTGCGGCAAAAGTAAATCGCATTGCCAAACACACACACAGGCAGCCAGCTGCTCGCTCTCTCTCTCGCTCTCCCTCTCTCTCTCTCTCACTCACTCACACATGTAGTAGTTGCACAAATAATTAATTATGTACGCTCAGCTGCATTTGGAGCTGCAGGAAATGATGCTGCGCTCCGCTGGCCGCCAGCTAAATTATGCCGGCATCTTGTTCCTCCCCCAGGACAGGCGCTTCCGGTCTGACTGACTGTCTGACTGTCTGGCTGTCTGACTGTCTGACTGTCTGGCTGACCGACTGTTTGCCACGCTTAAGTGCCGATAATTGCTCACCTTGCTCTAACTCTCCCCCCCCACTTCCCACACTCCTCCACATTGCTGTGGCCATCTCTAGAGTCCATCGCTGGCCATGAAGGTGTAATCGAATGACATTTAAGTGACATTTAGAGCTTAATCGGTAAACAGCTGCGAATCGCCCTGCAGTCGCCCCCAGTCCAAGCGATTGTCTTCGACTAATTGTCCAGTCATAACTAATGCAGATGCAGTCAAGCGGCACAAGAATCGTGCTAATTCGATAAGATTGTCCAGTGAAGTGAGTGTAAATGTGTGTGTGTGTGTGTGGCAAGTCAATCGACACATTAACTACACAAAACAAGCAAGAAAAGTGCAGTATTTATGGCAATTTGAAATGATATTGATAATAATAAGTTATGGCTGTGGGGTAACACTGGCAAGGAGGGTAAAATTGCTACTGATTTGTAAGATACAGCTACGCTTTGTTTAAGTTAAATAATTAGCTGACTTCAAATACCACAATGAGCACTTAAAAAGCAAGTGTGTACACACTGACAACAATGTTGCCAAATGCCACAAAGCAGTCGTTTGATACAGCGTCTATTACCACACACTCTTCTTGATTGATAAAGATTATTTAAATGAAATAAATTAAGCTAATACAGTGTCCTTAATATGGTATTTAGTTATCGCTGTGGGGCAACACTGCAGCTGGTAACCAATTAAAAGGGTAACACTGGCAAGCAGGGTAAAATAATGATAATGATTTATTGGATACAGATAAGCTTTTGGTTTTAATTGATCATTTTATATTAATAAGCTAAATTAAAATTATGTAATTAGCTGGCTTAAAGTAACAAAATCACAGAGCAATTTAAAAGCAAGTGTGTACACACTGACAACAGTGTTGCCAAGTGCCACAAAGCAGTCGCTCGACACATGACTCCACTGCGCTTACACCCAGACAACTCTTGACTTCAGTTAAGTTGCGACTGTAGTTTATGGCCAGCAAACCAGACGCATTTAGAGCAAACGCTAGACAGACAGACAACTGTGAGTGAGAGAGGGAGAGAGGCAGAGAAAGAGTGTGAGAGAGAGAGAGCGTGTGGGGCAAAACATGTGCATAAATTTCAACAACTTCGACGTCTGCGGACTGCGGGCTACTTATGCCAATGCCAAGATGCCAATAGAAATAAAACGAGAGGCAAACGCCTTAACAAAGCCACACAAAGAAGAAAAGCCAAGGCAGGAAAATCGACAGGAGTCGAGGCGAGCCGAAAGAAAAGTTGATACAAAAGTAGCCAACGCTCTGCGCTGGCGACGACAACGGCCAACGAAATTGATTTTCAGGCAATTTGTTCGTTTATGGATTGTTGGCCAGAGACGAGAGAGAAAGCCAGAAGCTGAGAAAATGGCGATAAAGGACAGCTGCTGCTGCTGCAGGAAGATGCCATCGGTCTTATCGTCATCGTTGAACAGCCCAAAAAAAAGGAGAAGAATGTGAGGGAAGGCACAGTCCAGGGAGGAAGCTGAAGGAAAGCTCATTGACTGCAACACTTTGACACCTGACAGCTGCACACAAAAAGGCGTGCGGCATATTAGCCCGCATCCAGCTGCGTCCCCTCAGTCTCTCAATCTTCCAGTCCCAGCGGAGCAACTCGCCCGCCTCCCTGTGGACTCTCTGCCCGCTGCGGTTGGAGAAACTTAGCGGGCAAGACATGAGATTTATTTGGCGTTGTGGATTTGGTTGCGGCACTTGTTTGTGCCTCGTGGGGCGTGTGGCATGCGGAGTTCGTGCCTTTGCATGCTGTGAAAAAGATTAAGTGGCGCCCTCTAGCGCAGAGTAGCATGGGTGCAAGGAAAAGTTGAGAGAAAGTTGAGATTTGATATGAGAAAGGAGTAGGTAGAGATAGAATAGATACTAGATACTAGATACTAGATACTAGATACTAGATACTAGATACTAGATACTAGATACTAGATACTAGATACTAGATACTAGATACTAGATACTAGATACTAGATACTAGATACTAGATACTAGATACTAGATACTAGATACTAGATACTAGATACTAGATACTAGATACTAGATACTAGATACTAGATACTAGATACTAGATACTAGATACTAGATACTAGATACTAGATACTAGATACTAGATACTAGATACTAGATACTAGATACTAGATACTAGATACTAGATACTAGATACTAGATACTAGATACTAGATACTAGATACTAGATACTAGATACTAGATACTAGATACTAGATACTAGATACTAGATACTAGATACTAGATACTAGATACTAGATACTAGATACTAGATACTAGATACTAGATACTAGATACTAGATACTAGATACTAGATACTAGATACTAGATACTAGATACTAGATACTAGATACTAGATACTAGATACTAGATACTAGATACTAGATACTAGATACTAGATACTAGATACTAGATACTAGATACTAGATACTAGATACTAGATACTAGATACTAGATACTAGATACTAGATACTAGATACTAGATACTAGATACTAGATACTAGATACTAGATACTAGATACTAGATACTAGATACTAGATACTAGATACTAGATACTAGATACTAGATACTAGATACTAGATACTAGATACTAGATACTAGATACTAGATACTAGATACTAGATACTAGATACTAGATACTAGATACTAGATACTAGATACTAGATACTAGATACTAGATACTAGATACTAGATACTAGATACTAGATACTAGATACTAGATACTAGATACTAGATACTAGATACTAGATACTAGATACTAGATACTAGATACTAGATACTAGATACTAGATACTAGATACTAGATACTAGATACTAGATACTAGATACTAGATACTAGATACTAGATACTAGATACTAGATACTAGATACTAGATACTAGATACTAGATACTAGATACTAGATACTAGATACTAGATACTAGATACTAGATACTAGATACTAGATACTAGATACTAGATACTAGATACTAGATACTAGATACTAGATACTAGATACTAGATACTAGATACTAGATACTAGATACTAGATACTAGATACTAGATACTAGATACTAGATACTAGATACTAGATACTAGATACTAGATACTAGATACTAGATACTAGATACTAGATACTAGATACTAGATACTAGATACTAGATACTAGATACTAGATACTAGATACTAGATACTAGATACTAGATACTAGATACTAGATACTAGATACTAGATACTAGATACTAGATACTAGATACTAGATACTAGATACTAGATACTAGATACTAGATACTAGATACTAGATACTAGATACTAGATACTAGATACTAGATACTAGATACTAGATACTAGATACTAGATACTAGATACTAGATACTAGATACTAGATACTAGATACTAGATACTAGATACTAGATACTAGATACTAGATACTAGATACTAGATACTAGATACTAGATACTAGATACTAGATACTAGATACTAGATACTAGATACTAGATACTAGATACTAGATACTAGATACTAGATACTAGATACTAGATACTAGATACTAGATACTAGATACTAGATACTAGATACTAGATACTAGATACTAGATACTAGATACTAGATACTAGATACTAGATACTAGATACTAGATACTAGATACTAGATACTAGATACTAGATACTAGATACTAGATACTAGATACTAGATACTAGATACTAGATACTAGATACTAGATACTAGATACTAGATACTAGATACTAGATACTAGATACTAGATACTAGATACTAGATACTAGATACTAGATACTAGATACTAGATACTAGATACTAGATACTAGATACTAGATACTAGATACTATCTTTCTACTGAATTTGACTCCGCTGTGCGACTTTCCTTTTCCTCTGTCCCTGTCGCATTATTCAAGGTTTGCATAGAACATTGGTTCGGGTGTTTCGGGGATTTCCCGCTTCCGGTCTGCTTCTCACACACACACACACCACACACACACACTGACGTATTATTCGTCGGCCTCAG
Organism: Zaprionus kolodkinae; assembly: GCA_018901885.1. Classification (NCBI taxonomy): domain Eukaryota; kingdom Metazoa; phylum Arthropoda; class Insecta; order Diptera; family Drosophilidae; genus Zaprionus; species Zaprionus kolodkinae. The sequence goes on from JAEIFM010000068.1 coordinate 13,142,235, forward strand.
ATGTTGCTGCTGATGCTGCTGTCAAACCGGCAGCCAATCACTCAGTCAATTTGGCTTTTTGGCTTACAATTTCACCATGTGCAGTGCAGTTTTATTTTTTATCTACCTCCCCCTGCCCCCTGCCCTCTAGCCGCCATCTGGGCAGGCCCTTTTCTTGACGCTGGCTAATATGTCCAACCGTCTGTCTGTGGTTTGATTTATGGACAGTTGCTCCATTGGCTGAGCCTCTCCACGCCATTAGCCGGCAGCATATACATAGAAAGCCGCAGGATGCTGTCGGAATGTCAAACTGTGCATCAATTTGACTATCCAATTATCCCAGTTCTGTCTTATTTCCTGCCTCTCTCTTACATCCCTTCTCTATCTCAATGTCTTTATAATTTTGTTAGAGAGTTAGAGTTAGCAATCATCAAACATATCATATAGAGCAGAAGTTGCCATATCTAATTTAAATTGTCTGATGTATTGTAACAGAAACACAATCCTAAATCGTTTACCAGAAAGGGAAATGTGAGAACTCTAGACTATCTTTACTTACATTCCACTTACACTTTCTTTTCTCTTGACACGAAAACGATGACATATTGTTTGAGTTTCTCTTAAGTCTCTTCAGCGATTGTTAACCCCTTGAGCAGAGCACAGTAGAAATTTGTGATTCATAAACTTCCTGATGCTGCTGTCCGCCCATTAATATTTATTTATGCGCCAATCAGTTTCAAACATACTCTTACATAGACTTCGAGTTGCCCAGATTCCGCGCCATTTGCCTAATAAAGTGCATAAATTTAAATTATGCAAAAAGGGCGAAACACAAGCTCAAGACACGCCCCCTTCCCCTCCCCCAAAAGGCGGCACGCCCTACAAATTGCTGTGTGGCGAGTTTGCAGCAAATGATCAGAACATAAATCAAGAAATAACCAAATAAATGACACAAATATCATTTTTATGGCAAAGCAAAGAGCAGAGCGAAACTTGCCAAAGTTTCCACAAAGCACACAAAGAGAGAGACAAAGACCGAAAGAGCGAGAGAGCGAGAGAGAGAGAGAGAGAGATAAAAACCCATTAGATTTTCTAATAAATAGCGGCATTAACTAAACATAATGAGCACTTAAGCGCGCACTTCCGGGCCCGGTCGAGAATGTTGGGCGACAGTGTGACACGCCCACAAAAAGTGGCCCCGAACAGAGGACAACGGGCGATGCCATTAAATTCAAACTTCCTGTGTGTGTGTGTGCGACTGTGTGTGTGTGTGTGTGTGTGTGTGTGTGTGCGAACTTGTCTCGCAGCTGCCTTAAGTGTTGCCTAATTCACTACAACAAACAAGCTGGCAAAGGAGGCTAAGAACGAATTACGTATACGCTGCGTACGCCGCGAATCGAATAGTTCAAACATAAACGGGCATAATCAGCCTCAACTTTATTACCAAATGACATACAGAGCCAGCGAGCCGAACTACTCGAGCAGCAGAGTAGACAGAGAGCAAAAAAAAATGTCACTGGGATTTTGGTTGCGGTTCGGCTGCTACTTTGGGCTCTTCCTTTTTGTGGCTGCCTCGGATATTATGGACATTAAATCCGCATTATTCATTTCGTTCTCGGACTGCGTGCGGGCGGACACAACGAGTGAGACACAATGAGACAATGAGAGAGAGAGGCACAATCGGCGTGTGGCGCTTATTAAAGCCATTTTTGGGGCAAAATTCACGTGCACGTTGCGTATACGCACCGTGGGCCCCGCTGGCCCATTGTGCGATCATCGTAAAATGAGTAATTGCCAGCATGTTTCAACGCATTCACATTAATGAGCACGATATGCGTGTGTGCGAGTGTGTGTGTGGGTCATTTTGATATGTGCAGCATTTTTATGTTTAATCATTTTTCGGCGTCTTTTTTATTACCTTCTACATCAAGTTTTTGGCTCTCTCTCTCTCTTTCTTTGCCGCACAACAACTGCAAATTACTAAATCGTGACTAGCGTAAATTTGGCCATTTTCGTTGGCCATAAATATGCCATTTGCTCAGCAACAGCAGCCCAAAAAGCATTTACAGACAATCTGCTAGCTGGCCACTTGAGTCGACAATGGGCTGTTATTAGTTTAAATAGCCCCAGAAGTTGTTCAAGTCTAAATACTCCCCTCCCTCTGCATTCTTCTCTCCATGCCTAAACAGCTGAAAACATGTGCAAGTGATAATGGAGGAAAAAAAATATACGAATGTAATAATTCATTACCTAAATGAAATAAAAATAAAAATAAATTGAATTTCAATTTCTAGCAAATTTCCAAAGAAATATTCCATAAATAAAATATATCAACATTTTTTTTCCACATACCAGAAATGACATTTTTATCAATCATATCTTTGTTTTTTTTTCTACACACACAGCAAACAGTCTTCAATTAAAATAAAAATATACTAAGCCAAAGGGAATCGGAATGAAAATATAGACAAAGCAATACAATTTGCTTGACAAAGGGAAATGTGCATGAAAATAGAAAATACCTATACGTACAAGTATGTATATCTATTGGTATTTGTATGTATATATATATATGTATATATATATTTACTGGCCGACTTGTGGCACAACATTTGGCTAGAAAAAGGCAGCAGGGAAAGCTGCAAAGCGCGACAAGCAAATGAAATCGAAACCGGAAATCGACAGACGGAGAGAGGAGCAGACAAAGACAACACAGGTTGCTACCGTCTATAGTACCCTATCCTATACTACTCTATCCAAATTTTACCCTCTTCTACCTCTGACCCCGCCACAAGCAGCCCTGTTTTGTTTGTGCGCCTTGCACACTTGAATTGTTGCTCATTCAACATTCATTCACATGCTGAAGGATCCCAGCCAGGCAGCCAGCCAACTGTCTCTCTGTCTGTCTGTCTGTCTCTCTGTCTATCAACGACTGCGGTACGCCGTATACTCCTTCATGTGTCGATATTCAAATATTTTCCATTGACAGATTTCACAATTTTCCACTTTCATACCTTTTTCTTTTCTTTGGCCGTCGGCCATGGCCCAAAACACAAGCATTTTCCTTTTACTTATTGTTCATTCATTCGGCCGCAGTTTCTTCCTTCTCCAACCCCCCTCACACTCATTCGTCGCATCTTCTCTTGGCATTTTTCTATTTCGGCTCAGCGGCAATTGATGTGTAAAACTTTGATTAGGTTTGTCAAGTGTGGCCCGAAAGAGGGCAGGCAGCAGCAGCAGCAGCAGCGGCAGCAAATTGCCGTTTAGATTTTCCCCGGAAAATGCTTAGCAATTGCTGCCATAAGACATTGGTTTATTTTCTTTTCTTTTCTTTTTTTTTTTGTTTTTTGCTTGAATGAAGTGAAATTACAATCGCACAAGCTGCGAGGTGTGATAATACTAAGCTGGAAAGCAGGAAAATATATACGGATATGCTAGAAATCTAAACGTCTAATCATTGTCAGAAAACTGATCAAACCGAATATGAACGTTTTTCTAATAAATATGTAGATCAAGTGTATAGTTTAAATTCCAAGAACTCATTAATATTAGTGTAATAGAAAATACTTTGAAGCGTTTTAATATAAGCCCACAGAAAGTCCTAGAAATTCGTAAACTTCACATAATAAAAATATATATCGTAACATAAATCGAGAGTTTTAAATTATTTAATTCTTTTTTAGGTTCTAACTAAATTAAATAACAATATCAAATAGTGTGAACTAGAATGAGAACTATTAAAACCTTCAATTATTTTCTTTTCTTAAAATTAACAAAATGATTAAAATCCTTTATCGATTTCCGACAACATCTTAAATTTATATTCATAAATTTGTTTACTTTTTAAAGCAAGCAATTGAAAACTATAGATTTGTTCGATCTTGCACACAGCCTTTTAGCCTTTTTCTTCAGTTGAGTCAACTCTTTATTTAGCTGTCTATTTAAGTTCTTTAACTGTTCGATTTCTGTTTTTTATTTATCTCCCAATTTCTTAACTTCTGCCCCCAACTGCAGATTTTTGTAATCATTAGCAACATTTAACTGCGTTTGCAACTTTAATTCTCTTTCGTATTTGATTATCTTATCATATAAATATATATATGTATATATCCTGTTCCAGCCTCCAGCAGGGAATTTCCCTGTGAGAACAATACTAAATGCCGACCATTAATATCACTTCTCCCAGGACTCCGGCTTTGTCAGGGGCCATCGGCGATTAATTAATTATGAACACACCGTTTAAAACGGCATGCAAAAAGTGCATGCAAACATTTTTCCATTTTCCATTTTCAATTTTCCATTTACCATTTTGTTTTCTATGCTGTGTTTGACGGACAAGATCGACACATAATTATGCCAGTTCGGCGGGTCTGTCCGACTGTCTGTCAACATTTTTCTTCATTAAGTGCCAATAAAATAAAGCAAAAACAAAGCAAAAAAAAGAAAAAAAAAAAGAAGGAAAACAATCGACGAAATGTGTGTAAATGTTGGTAAAATGTATATCAAACGATTTACATGGCACATGACACAGTCAATTCTCATCGTTGTTGTTGTTGTTTTTACTGCTGTTAATTACTTGACGGAAATTATGGAAGTTGGGGGCGTTGAAACCCAACGTCGCATCCATCGAGAAAAGATCTCGAGGCGTGCGCTCATAATTAATTTATTATGCAGCCCATTAATGCGCAGCGTATTAAAATTCATTTAAAACAATACACAAAAAAAAAAAGCATATTTGCTGGGTGTGGCAATTGCCATTCTTTTACATACAGATATACTATATATATAGTTATATATATATACTATATGTGTCAATCAGTCAAGCTATTCAGCTCTTTAAAGCTCGATGCGGTTTTAACTACATTCAGCAGATTATTCAGAAACATTGCCCATGCTTTTGCTTCTTATACTCTTATTTGCTTTCTTTTTCTTCCTCTCTCTCTGAAGTTCTCCCGCTACAATATGGCTAGCTAAATAATACATCTATCCACACCTTGGCATTTCAAGACCTGCATAACATATCCATGTCCATGTCCAATTTCCCTGCACCTTGGCGATATATTCTAATTTTCTGCATCGCTCACCAGACTTTGGCACTTCTCTCTCTTTCTCTCTCTCTCTCTCTCCCTCTCTCAGTCTCTCTCGTTTCCCTGTGGCCTCTTTCACCGCTTTACATATTTGCCGCACATTCCGAAAATATTTTTGTTTTTGCTCGCTGCCAGAAACAACAAAAAAAACCACAAACCTAACGAAACACTGAAAAAAAAACTGTGCAGCAACATGAGGAATGTTTGAAATTCCACGCAAAAGTATGCAACGAGGAGCATTTTTTTTTCTTCTTTTTTTTTTTGGCTAGACATTTGCGTAGGGAGTAGGTAGGGACAGGGGCAGGTGTCGGTGTGGAGGGAGGAGTTAGGGCTACAATGGTTGCAGGGCATTTGGCAAAGTCAACGTCAACATGCGGCGAATGGCAGACGGAAGTTGTACGCAAAGACAATGACTAAGCACACGAGGCAGACGGAACGCCATAGAGACAAACAGACAGACAGACACATGGGCAACCGCAGAGACTGGGACAGACACAGCAAGAAAAAGAGAAAGAGAGAGAGAGAGAGGGAGAGAGACAAAGAACAATATGCATACAATGCAAAGCCACAGATAAAGTTTCGTTTTTGTTTTTTTTTTTCTCAGTTTTAGTTTTTTGCCAATTCTTGCAACTGGTTTTTTTTTTTGTCGAAAACAAAAAGAATATAAAACTTCCTTGACAAACAAATGGGTATACTATTTATATATGAGTCTCTGTGTGTGTGTATAGATGTGTTTTAATTTCTTGAAAGTCGTACTAAAGGGATTTTAAAATATTCCAATGAACGAGTACTAGCGACAGATAGTGGAAAACTAATCAAAACGAATATGAACAATTTTCTAAAAAATGAATAGATCTAATGTATAGTTAAAATTCGAAGAATTCAATAATATCAGTGGAATAGAAAATGCTTGGAAGTATTTAAAAAAAAGCCCACAGAAAGTTCTAGGAGTTTATAAACTTCACATTATAAAAAACATAGCGTAACAGAAATCAAGAGTTTTATTTTTTTTAACTCTTTTCTTTAGCTTCTAACAAAATAAAATATTATAAAATTATCAAATAGGGTGAATTCGAAAGGAAATTATAAAAACCTTCAATTATTTTGCATTTTTCAAATAAACATATTAATAAAAATGCTTTATCTTCTTCCAGCAACATCTTAAATTAATATTAATCTGAAATCTGTTTACTTTTTAAAGCAAACAATCGAGAACGATAGGCACACAGCCCATTGGAACAGCTTGTGTGTGTGTCTGTGTGTGTGTGAGTGAGTGGGTGGATGCATATAAATTGCCTGGGCGTATGCAGTTCAATTAACTTTTGACCCGCAAACCGCTAAAAAGAAAACTCCAACAACAGCAACAACTTTCAAAGACAATAGCGAAAAAATTAAAGTTTGCCAAACAGTTTAAACTTTTGGCATGCCAACGAGTTTTTTAGACAATACTGCACACACACACCCACACACACACACAGAGTGGGTAGTGGATCGACTTTTTAGAGCCACTGTTGTCTGCTTCTCATTGTTGCTTGTTGTTGTTGTTGTTGTTGCTGCTGGTGTTGCATACTCCACATTGACATGCAACGTGGCCCACAAAACGCCAAGCCCAGGCCCAAGCCCGAGCACTGTAATTTGCGAAATGCTGTGGCAGACATATACTTATGCCGCACACTGTACTGATCTAGTACAAAAGTTGTTGTACGCTGACGTTTAACAAAATTGCCGGTTTCAGCCCGAAAAGCATGTTAAGCCATGTTAAAGGCAGTAGGAGTGGTGTGTGGGAGTGAGCTGGGGTGGGGGAGGAGGCAGAAAACAACTAAAACCGATCAATCAGATTGTGTGGATTTTGTTGTACATTATATTATAATAATTATTGTATATTTCCTACCACAATTCAAATGGAATTCAATATCGGAAACCTGAACTCTTTTAACTGCAATGTTTCTCGTGCAGAGCCAATTGACCTATGACCCTTCCACAGCTGACAAGCAGCACCTGGAGTCAATCAATTAACCTGACTCAAAAACTGGGCGTGGCCGTTGTCCCTTGTCCCTTGTCCCTTGTTTCGTGTGCAAAGTGCGATTTTGATTGATATTTGACATTTATGCGGCACGTTCGTTATAACTACATACTCCTTTGCCTTTGTTTGTACTCCTTGTTATTGTTGTTGTTGTTGCCTTTGCTGTTGTTTATTTGCGCACATTTCCAAAGACTAACAACCGACATGGATACCCACACACACGCACACACACACACAGAGAGAAGTTCTATGAGCTCGCTCTCTCGACGTCAACAAACAATTTTCGACATTTCAACATTCATTAATCAAAACGGAAATTATGGGGAGACGTACACACACACACACACACACACAGGGTAAACAATTTACACATGTATGTGGCAAGGAGTGTGCGTGTGTGTGCCTGTGTGTGTGTGTGTGCTAAGCAAGGAGTCAGCCAGTTCAGGGCAATTCAACTGACCGAAAATTTGTAGCATACTTCTCAGCGCAGGCAGGCCAATTCAGCTGAGCGAAAATTGTAGCATACTTCGGAGCGCTGGCATTAAATTCGCAGCGGCAAATGGCCGAAAATAAACAACAATAAACAAAATGAACAACAACAACAACTTGTAGCAACATTTAAATATTGAAATTTAACAATTTTTACAGGGTATTAACACCGGCAGGCTATGAGCTTTAAAGCAACGCAAAATGCATATTATTTTCATGCAAAATTTATTGATTAAACACTTATACTTATATATACTTATACACACACTTATACATGACATTATTTTTTGCCATAAACTCGTGTAGCGTGTGTCCGCCTCGCATTGAAAGGCTTAAATTTAATTTGCAGCCCGAAAGTATGCAATGCGAACGAGCGAGCGTGTGGTTTACTCTGCACGTTGGCTACGGCTACTGCAAGCCGCTGATAGATGATGCTGCGACCAGGCGCAGGCTCCGGCTCAGGTTCAGGCGCAAACCTGCAACCGTGGCACCGAAGCCCCCCCCCCCAACTGGCCATAATGTTGGCCAAATCGGGACAGCAGTAAATATAAACGGGCCCGGCTCTTGTGCCGCACACAATTGAAAACGTCGACACACTCTCACAGTCTCTCACACACACACACACTCACACACACTCTACGCGTCCCATTAATAATACGCTTACGCGCTTTTGTACCACCGCTTGCCACATGCTTCCCCAACTCCTTCAGCTGCTCCTTCTGCCCTCGGGCAGTTGGCAAACTCGGTCGGAACTGCCTACGGGCCGCATAAATGCGCCAAAGTGAGTGCAGTTGGCAAAATGAGTGTGCCCAGCTCGAGGACATTTTTGCGGCAGTAAACACACACACACACACACACACAGACGCACACCACATGGCACACAGGCGGAAAATATTGACAGCAGATATGTCGCAATATGCGTGATAAGAAAAAGCATCCGCTAAAGTCTTGGTTAAATTGCAAGTGAAAGAAATGCAAGAAAGAAGAGAGATTTTTATTTTACTATAACTATATACTATATCCATTTGCATACTATATCTATATGCATATCTAGAAACAACTTCTTCAAACCTCTTGCAAAATATATTAAAAAAAATTTATACTATCGAATACAAGCTTCTGCCCTATTTAATATCAGCATATCGATAAATAGCTACTTCAGCATTTCAAACTGAAAATACGAACGCTAAAGATTAAAAACAAAATAAATTAAGTTCAATATTATTGAAGCACCCTTCAAAATGGCAGCACAATCCAAGCAATTTAGTTGCATGCCTCGACTATTTACGTAGATCGCGTGCCAAACGCCACCAATCGATTTGAGTGGAAACTATAATAAATAAAAAAAAAAAAAAATACACAACTTTTGCAAAATATGAAAAATTACAGAACCCAGAACCCCTTAACCCCCTACGAAACAAAAAAAAAAAACAGCAAGAAAAATGACAACAAGCTAGCAAGAGAGTTGAAGTAACATAGCAAGTTAGCTGTCTAAATACTCTAACAATTCTACTAAGTTAGGCATTAAAACAAATGCAAGTCACATCAACAATTCGTAATTTATGAAAAAAAGGTTTTATTTTGTATTTATTTTCTTATCAAATTTATCAATCAGCACCAATGTGATGCCTGTACACATATGCCCTCATTCTGTGTAGGGTAATGTTAAATGGAACACTTTCGAGGCGCTGCTTTTCGATTTGTAACAATTATTGGTCGTTACGAGGCGCAAAGCAAGCAGCCCAATTTCCTTCCTTACATGGCACCCTCCCTCCCCTTCTACCACCTCCTCCCATTCCTCCCCCTTCTGCTGCTGCCGCCATCAACAATTATTGCACATTTTGTGGCATACTTTTCGGCGGTCGGCAAGCACGAACGATGTCGCGGCTAATGCCTTTGAAATAATAACAATAAATATTATCGACATGCAAAACTGCCACAAAATGTCGGGAAATATTTATTACACTCCCGCACACGAGTTTTAGTTAATATTTGCTGTCGTCTCTTATTATTAGTATTATTATCATTATTATTATGATTATGATTATTTACTTTTGTATTTCTCGTTTCCTTTGCTGCAATCGCTTCTGTTTCTCCATTTTGCTGTATAATTATCGTTAATTGATTTGCAGCTGCCGCTGTAATTATCTGAACTATTTTAATTGACGCTGTGGGCGTGGTCCGTTGACCCAAAAAAAAATGCAGCAACAACAACGTCAACAAACAAAAGCAAATTCAATTTGAAAATCCAAATGAAAAATGCACACATGCATTTTGTTAATGCCCAAACGCGTGCATTAAATTTCGCCCTTTTCGTGTAAGTAGATACCCTGCAATTTCGAGAAAGAACAGCGAGCATGCCATGCATTTACAAAATTTTACATTTTTAATTAATTTGTTTAAGCACAAACCATTAATTTTCCAAGTATATTTAATTTTGTAGAATTTCTCGGATAAATGCAGAATTGCTTAGTTATTTACAATAAAATATATTATGTAATTTTGAAAATATTTCAATAATGTATTTGGGCGTGAAAATCACTGTATTACAACGTAAATAATAATATAAAAATTATTTAAACTAAATTTTAATATCCCACATTTTCTAGGGCATCTGCTAGCCTGCATTGTGCAGGCACCTCGTCTATTTCGGCTTGTTCATTGAAATTCGTGTTGACATTTTTATGGCTTTTCGTTAGGTTTCCCTGTCGCAATTTCGGCCAAAAATGTTGCAGTTTATTTATTTAAATTTATTAGCTTTGGTTATTTCGCTTGTCGGTTTAAGCGGACGCCATTTAAAATTCAATAAAACCCAAAGCATTTCCCCCTCAATGATGCGAATGCATCTTCTAGGCAAATATTGACTGAAATGATGCAACTGCAAATTGCCATGCGATGCTAATTAAATAATTTGTTAACTATTTTCTATTTTATTGCAATTCATTCTTGTTTTTTATTTTTTTTTTAATGGATACTTTGTTTTAATATAAACAATAAAAGCGCAGGCTCACAGTCATTTAAAATTTAAAATTTCTTTTTGTTCCTCAATTTTACAACGATTTGCACTAGAAAAAAAAAAACTATAAGCTAAATATAGAACCATTTAGAGTATTCTATATAAGGTATCAATGGTAACTCTGCATAATTTACGTTTATAGCAAGCTGAAAGAACTCCGAGAGAGAGGAATGTCGATTTGCCTTTGCCTCATTTTCATAGACTCATGCATACAATAATTTTTGTTTTTTCATTTTCTTTTGTTTGCTGCACCCACTTCGCATAATGTTTTCCAAATTCCCAGCTGCAATTTCTATATTTTTTCCTCTTACAATTGCAATTTTAAGCCCACGGGAGAGAGAGAGAGAGAGAGAGAGAAAAGAAAAGCGATGCCAGCTGTAGTTGCTATTGTTATTGTCTGTTACTTATATTGTCCTGCTTGGTTGCATCTTCTTTTCCATCATCATCATCATTTTTGCTTTGTTTTGTTTTGGTTTCTGGTTTTTTTTTGTGTGTGTGTTGTTGTTTTTTTTTACCCCATCTTGTGGCGCACTTGAAGCGCTTTTCCACTTGAGCAGCGAGCTTTTCTTTGCTAGCACTCAAGCGGCGCTTCAATTCGCACTTCACCTGAAGAGGCGGCACAGTCGGCTCAGGCGCGACGCCAACGATGCCACCTCGATGTACCTCACTTCCTGCCCATAAATGACAATCGAAGCTGCAGTTAACAGATAAACATGCAAAGGGATGGAGAAGGAGAAGGAGAAGGAGAGGGAGAACCGATTGCCGCTGGGAATTGTTGTCTTACACTGAACCGTAATTAAAAATGCAGCGGAAAGTAGGCAACACTTTTTTATACCTAACATTGGGCCGCCATTAAAAATGCAGCGAAAAGTAGGCAACACTTTTTTGTACCTAACATTGGGCCGCCATTTAAAATGCAGCGAAAAGTAGGCAACACTTTTGTAAGCCTCGTTGTTTTTATTAGTTGTAAATGCCTAATGAATTTTGCATATATGAAAATCGACTTTCAATGGGTATCTAAGCGTCGAAACACACTGCTAGCTGTTTATTTTTTGTGCCCTTTCTGTTCATCTACTTTTTGCCCGTTGGCATTTTTAAGTGTATTTGTGTTTAATTAAAATACTTTTCGCACTTTGCATCTCTTGTTGATTGCATATTTTGCCAGAATTCTCGTTTGTTTGTCTGACTGACTGACTGACTGACGGACGGACGGACGGACTGGCTGACAGACTGGAACTGTTGAAACTTTTGCTGCAACTTCCTTCTTTTTGTTTTTTTGTATTTTATTCTATTTTTTGCACACAGTTGCGATACAGAAACTGTAGCTAAAAATGCCTCGCATTCTTCGCAGTTTACCCGAAGTATTTTAATATAGTTTAACATTCGACAGCCTCCCATTGGGAGGTACTGTAGGAGCAGGACTGCAGTAATTGGCATAACCTTTGGTGGTCAAAGTTGAGTAGAGTTAAGGTAGTTGTAGGGCCAGTAAACTGTATTCTACCCATGATTATTATTATTGTATTATTTTCGCATAGTTGAGTTTCGAAATGTTTATTAAATAGACTGCAAAGCGATGCAGTTGAAACTTTCAAGTTTATCCGTAAAATAATATGAGTTTATTTTTTTTAAAGCACACATTAAAGAACATTATTTTATATATATTTCTGGGCATATTTTTTAATTCCTCAACCACAAAGTTCATAAAACTAATAACTTTTATTTATTCATATGGCTAACTTGCATAGTATATTTTAGGAAATATTTACGTTGCACACTTACCCAAGCTTGTTTACTCCTGAGAGCAATTCTACACACACTTCGTAGGGTTATTAATCAATTAATGCATTATACAATTTATATTTTCCGCACTTTCTTTGTTTACATTGTTGCCTTAAACCAATACAATTTATTTGCACACACTTTATGTTTTTCTTAAACTATTTTTGTCATTGTTTTGTTTAATAACTTTACTTGACATACATAAACGTAATGTATCTCCTGCCTGTAATATATTTGTAAGAAAAATAAAAAAACCATCTGATGCTTCTTAAATAACCAAACTAGATTTCTCTCGTATTAAACAAAATATGAACGGCTTTTAAGGAGGATGTGCGACATCCTAAGCAAAACATAATTCTACTCCACATTTTAGGGGCCTCAAGACTCTGTGATATTGTGAATTTTTTTTGTAGCAAGAACTAAGATTGTAATAAATTGCATTTTTCATAGCATACTTTTGCGAGTAAGGGGAAAAACTAAGGAGAAGCCAGTATTAAACCGTTTGAAATGCATAAAAAATGCATGAGAGCCCCACACACACACACACACAGACACACACACACACAGACACACACACACACACACACACAGAAACACACGCCTGCTGTCTAACGGTAACTTACCCGGCCGAAAAACTAACGTTAGGTTTATATTTTGTTTTTTTGTTTTCTTTTTTTTTATCGCACAAATTTTTGCTTAAATGTAATCAAAGGCGAATCGATGCGATACGTTGCCGCTTTGCGCTCTAACGGGAGCTGCAGATTTCGTTGGCCGACGCGGCGAGAGAGAGAGCGAGAACATCGAACTCAACGCTTAAATCGTTCGTTTGCAACTGAAAGCAAAACTAACTAACTGCACACAGTTGGCCAAATTCGCTGCACTCGCTCGGGACGCGAGCGTTGCCCACCAGCTCAGCCAGTCAGCCAGCAGAGACAACGACGACGCTGACAGCGACAGCGACAGCGACGGCAACGTCGACAGCAGCAGCAGCAGCAGCGGCAGCGAGCGCCAAAGGCTTCCAGTGCGAGGCGAACGAAGGCTCCGGCGAAAAGCAAACAAAACAGAGAGACGCCGCCTGCGACGCCGGCAAATTGTTCGTGCGTTTTACGATTTCCCGTATTCCCTGTTCCATTGCCGAAGCGTTCCACTTGCACACGAATAATTATGGCAAATTGGAGCATATTTTTTTTGTCTGTTTTAGCTTTAAATACATTTTCAATTAAACTTGAGTAGATTTTTGTCTGAAATTATTTTTTTTCTATTTTTTTTATATAATTTTCTGCCGGCTGTGTTGGCATTTTTATGGCACGCTCTCTTGCCTGCTCTCGCGCACTGTTGCACATTCGTTTATGGCACTGGAAGTGCCGGCTGGAACGGCTGGAAGTGCCAGAGAAATTGCAATGCCGTTAGACGACAGTCGAAGTATTCGCATCGCAGCAGGCGACTGTGAAGGATGCAAAGCAGAGCCACACAAAAAAAATTAAAATATTCCATAATTTCTATTAAAGTAAAAATAAAACAAAAATAAGAGAAGAACGCCGAATGCTTTATACCCTTGCAGCTGATGTATATTCCTATAATAATTATATAATACAATATATAATAATTCAATGCTCTAACACATTGTTAAATGCTTAATGAACTCTAACTGTAAAAGTCTATATTTTAACCAGATTTATCTTATAAATTTATAGGAGAAATTTGGCCGACTCTGTCAGTTAATAGTGTTATGACGAAATACTTTTTTATATTATCTTTAAGACGATCGACTCCCATATTGATGGTGTTACCGATCCAAGCTATACTATATTATATTACCTAACAGGTAATTTTACTCAAAGCTATAATAACATATGCAAGATTAAAATAGACATTTATGGTCAATGAATTACCTAGGTCAGTCCATAATGACCCCGGATTAGAACAATGCTCGTGACAAGATAAGCTTCAATATATGATATATATTTTATTAAAATATTTGATAACACACATCACGGCACATCTGCCTTACATTCATTGCACATTCTGCGCTATAAAAGACGCGAATCTGCCTGGAAAAAATCATTAAATATTTCAGTCCAGTCTGAGTCTGAAGTGTCCAACTTAAGTGTTCCGTATACATAGACGTATCTCTTTTCAAATGAGATTAATATTGCTTCTCTTCCTCTGCCCCATCCTGCTTTGGGATTCGAGAGGACAGTCCGAGGCAAAAGAATACGATCGGGTGAGTAAGATATATATAGTTTAAGAGAATCAGGATCAACAACATAACTGACCAAATTGAAATTTGTATTTTCTCTTAATTAGTATTGTGGTATATCCCATGAGAAGGACAAAGAGTGCGGGGTCTATGCATACAATATAATTAAGCCAATGATGGCATATTTTGAGCAGGTTAATCGGGAGATTAACAACAATAATGTTGAAATGAAAAGCAAGAATGACCAAATTGAAGAACTGCAAAAAGAAGTGACTCAGCTCCGATTAGATATTGCAAGGGGCACATCCAAGGATGCCATTATAAAGTTCCATGAAACCAAGGAACAATCTGACGCAAGGCGTATTTATTCCTTGGAAATCTTTACGGCGCGTCAAACTAGTGAGCTAAATGAATTGAAAACTGAAATCAAACAGCTTCAAAAGGAGATCGAACTTAAAAACGAAGAGGTTAGAAAACTTGAAGAGAAGAAGAAGAGGGATGATTCCAATTGCAAGAAGGAGATCGAATCAGAGATGAGGAAAGGATTAAACTGCGAAAATGAATTGAAGGAAAAAGAAAAAGATATTGTAGAAAAAGAGTCTGCAATTCAATTGAAAACTCAACAATTTGAAACAGAATTAAAAGAATATCAAAAGTATTTGAAGAGTGAAGAGGAGAAGAAGAAGGGCTGCATTGCCCGAGATAGGTCGGGAGTGCAAAATATCATTCTTTCCTCTTTCGAGGTATTTTGCAACTCTGACATCGCAGGACCAGGATGGACCATAATACAACAAAGGATTAAAGGCGGAGTGGAGTTCCAAAGAGATTGGAACACGTACCGAGACGGGTTTGGAGACTTCTGGGACGGGGACTTTTTCGTCGGCCTGGAAAAAATCTACAGATTAACCAACGAAAAACCCCACGAACTTTACATTCACATGAAAAATTTCAATGGCAAAACCTTCTTTGCCCGATACGATGAGTTCGCCATTTCGGGTGAAGGTGATCAGTACAGATTGATCAAGCTGGGTCTATTCTCTGGAAGTGCAGGCACATTTGACGCTTTGGATTATAGCAGAAATATGAGGTTCAGCACTTATGATCGTGACAACGACGAATGGGATCATAACTGCGCTTCAGACTTTAATAATGGTGGGTGGTGGTACAAGGATTGTTCCTATTGGTAAGTGTCTTTTACCGATATAACTGTTAATATGTTTTGAATTTGTATTTAATGCTGTTTCTTTCGTTATAGCAATCTCAATGGGAAATACCTCCTAAAATTGGGAGATAAGAAAGGCATTTTTTGGAATGATAATCCATTACTAAAGGAGGTCAAGATGATGATTCGTCCAAAGGTTGCTTAAAAACACCTAATTATTTTCAAATAAATACAATTTATTTTTGCATCTTCTTCACAATTTATGTAATTAATTTTTTAAATGTTCAATAAATAAATCAATATTCAAATCGAGAAATTCTACATTCCAATTGAGTTATTTGTATCTATTTTGTTTGGAAACTACGAGCAGGAGGCTGAAGAAGAAACCATATTTTTGGGGGACCTATGTATATCATTGAAACAAGTCGGAATGATAATATGTTCCCGGGCTGGAAGTAAATAATATTCGATAATAGTATCGAAATAGTGACAATGAATGAAAAGTCTAATAACATTTAATAAAAAATAAATAAATTGAAGCATATAATAATTTGAAGATGGTCTTAGTGAATATAAGAGAGATTTTTAATAAGTAATTTTCTAGTCTTTCCTAACTCTCGCATTTTCTCTCTCTTTCTCCCTGACTCTCCTTCCCTCTCTTAAATAAACAAAGCGTGCTCTTAAGAGCAGAGTCGTATATAGTGTTTGCCCCGAAGTTGCTATAAAACTTCCAGCGGCACGAGAGAAAGAGAGAGAAATGTTTAAGGCATACTCTCGGCCGTTCGTCCGCTCTGGGTCCGCCACTCTGGCCGCTTTGCTGCTATCTCTGTCGCACCCCATGGCTGGCGCTGTGCTCCACATTTCAAAGCCACAAACTGCTGACAGCTGACGTTTTGGAGATGTCATTTCTAACTGCACCATGGAGGAGGATGAGGACGCTCTGCGGCGATTTACGAGCGTCCACGAACAAGCACACGAAGTGCGAAAGCCAAAAGGAGGATGACGACGACGAGGACAGTGGGAGCAGCTCATAAAGATGAACCTGCCCCAAGAAGAGAGGCGAGCACGCAGCCATAAATTAAGCCATTCGCTTTGCCAGGCCGGCGAGGGAAGGATGCAATGGGGAAGGGTTTTTGGGGTAAGTGGTGGGAGGGGGAAGGGGTAAGTTGGAGCCCAGTAGTGAAATATTTTGCGAGATTTTGGCCAAATGTGAAATTGTAACGGATTCTCCGGGGCATGCAACAAAAAACCCGCCAGCAGCAGCAGCAGCAGCAGCAACAGCTGCCAGCGCTGTTGCAAGCTGAAACTGCTGCTGCTGCTGCTGCTGCTGTTAACGGTAATCAGCTTTCCATTTTGAAATCCTTTTAGGCTCCGCCTACCCCACACCCTACCCGCTGCCGCCATGCTGCCTCTCAAACTGTAACTAGACACGCACGTACATGGCATACACCTGTTTCCCCTAGTCTTATATAGTTTTCATGTTCATCCGCTTACCAGGCGCGGCCTTTGTTCCATTCCATTTCGTGGCCTACAGTGCCCTACCCTACCCGCCATCCGGACCAGCCCTACCAGGCCACTGGGATGGGATTCAAATCAATTGCTCGCAACATGACTAAATCTTTTGGATACACGAAATTTGTTTAGTGTGTTCTGCTTTGGCGCCCCGCCGCGATGGTGTGAACTATAGAGAAAGAGCTAGAGATAGGGAGGGACAGAGAGAGAGAGAGACGGAGAGAGGGCGGGAGAGAGATTGGGTGGGTGGTAGAGGTAGAGGAGTAAGATTATAGGGGTACCACGAACCGCGCATTGATTACAACTGGCAATTTTTCAGCTTGTTGCACATTCGCCGTGCACGACAAGGGACGTATCGAATGAATTATCGAAACCAATATCGAATAATCGTATCAAATCAATGCTATCGCTAGAGAGAATACATTGTAGCATTACTTATTCTGATTAGCGTACGATTCAGAGTAATATGAATCATATATATGACTATAATAACAAATCATGCAATACTATGAATTCTATGAATCTTGTATCGATGATATCGGTTAAAAAATATATGTACTACCAAAGTAACTCAAACATTGTGTATCAATAGTAGAAATGACACAGAAATTGATCTCTGTTACTATACCATATATTGTATAAATTAAAGATAACTGAACAATTGAGATTGAGATAAGTTAACTAGCAAACCATTCAATTTATAAAAGCGAGTATTATCAAATAAAAATTCTATTGAAAACTACTGTAAACTAATTTCGAAAGAAATCAATAATGCAATATTATAAAATTATGAGTAGCCATGAATGTGCATTATGATATTATAATGAAATAAAATATGAATAAAATGAATCAGTTTCCAAACAATCGAAATGAACCTATCGCTAAAGAAAGTCTAGCCTTGATAAGGTATAAATAATTAATTAATATATTAAAGTATATAACATTCCAATGAATCTGCGCATCATACATATAATACAAATAATGTGAATAATTTAGAAATTATGCAGAAAATTTTAATCATACTAATGTTCCAGTTGGAAACCTCAAAATTCCTTTATCTCTATCATACACCTCATCATCGATCTACACACTCATTCCATATCACTCTCGCATCTACTCTAAACTTTTCAGGGCATGCCTTTGGATACTTTTCTAAATTTATAAACAAAAAACAAATGTAAATTACAAAACACAGTCCCAAAATGGAAATCCGAACTGGAGAATCCAAAGAGAGAATCATAAAGAAAATTGAAAGAAAATTTGAGTTCTTCGATTGCAAAAAGAGGGTAGCCAAGATACGTAATGCTGCCAAGGAGAAATTCTCGAAACGTGCAGAATCTGATGTGGAATCCGAAAATGAATCCAATCAGCAAATAGTAAATCCCTTAACCACAGAACGTCGTTACACTTGGATAGATAAGAACGGTAATTTGGCAAGTCGCAAGCTTACCGACTACGAATGCCGCCTGGAGAACGATGTGCAGAATTTGCAGGATGCATTGTTCAGTATCTCATCGCATTATGCGAAAATTCAATTTCGACTACGTCAGATCGCCAGCTCGACGGGCAGTGAGCGGCTGTGCCTGCTACGTGATCTGGAAAAGGTTACAAGCCAGGGCATTGATACGACATCCCAAGGTAACGACGAGTTGCCCAATCTGCTGCAGGATTCAAAGAGTTTCGGCAACGTGCGACTTCGACAGAAGGCGATCATAAACCAGTTGAGGGGGCGACTATCGAGTCTGCTGGAAGCGAACGATGTATGCTTCCCCCCAGAGGGTGAGTGTAGCTACAGACATCGCAAGTATCAGTGCCGTCGCTGCTGGCAGCCACAATCATCCTCTCCGGTCCACGATCGTGACTGTAGTTGCATCTGCTGTCAGGAGCAGAGGAAAGCCAACGATATATCCACAATCCGTAAGGGTTATCTATGCGAAGTCTGGCCAGATAAGGAAAATGTTCCCAAGCAGGTCAAGAACGATGATGAGAATGGGTCGGTGGCAAAGGAACAAGAGAAACGCAAGTCGAGATCAAAATCAAAGAAGAAACGACATAGCAAGAAACATAGAAATTCATCTATCCAAAGTTCTTATTTATATCTAAATAGCTTACTCAGAAATAGTATTACCACTCCTAGCGTTAGAGCACACAGTACTCGTAAGTCAAGATCCTCTAGTCGCAGATCCTCAAAGAGACAACAAAAAGTGAAACGAACGTATAGTAGAACCTCGAGCTATAGCTCAAATGAAATCGATTCTAATGCTAATTTCAGGCGCAAGCGTAGGGAAAGCTCCACGATCTATCAGGATGATCAGGGGGAAGCAATGAATGATTCTCAGGAATATGGAAAATATGAAAAACCTAAAAACACTTGTCGATGTTCGCATAATCCGCCGGAAACGATGCTAGAGATGTCACCCTCGTTTATCGAATGGTATTGTAGTAAACCTCACTGCCTGGATGAGTGTAAAGGCAAATGTTCCATAACAGGCAACTGTTTTGAATTCCAATTGGCCGACAACGACGAAGGTAACAAAAAGAAAAAATCAAAGAAAAAAAAATCTAATCAAAATGTGACATGTGATAAAGAAGTGTGTATGAACGATTCAAAACCTTTATGTAGAAGAATTCGGTCCATGAAAAAGGTAGTCAGCTCATACTTCCAAGGTGCCCGTTCGTCGTCTACTCCCAATGCAATAGGATCAACTCTGGTCTATCCGCATGCCATCGGTAGACCCAGTAATCTTTGCAAATCTTTAAGTCATGCTTCCTTCCGACATGGTTCAAGCCGCACTCTCAGCACATCCAGTAGATGCGATCTCAGTGATCACACATTACGATGAGTCCCAGCCGTGAATCGATAGAATGAATCTCTCTGAAGTTGGTCTAAAGCACTCTCAGCCCTGCATGTATAGTCAGTCTGTTGCTATGCCGTCTTGAGAGTGCTTTATATCAAGTTTAGATAGATTCTTTGTCTTAATATCGATGTGTGACGCACAATAATAAATATATATATATTTTATAGAAACTCGAACGAGTCGTCTATGGCATAGTTCGACCAACAATTTGGAAGAGTTACGAGTAGTTCTACAAGGGATGGAGAAGTGTAGTTTCTATTTTATAGAAACTCAAACGAGTCGTCTAGGGCATAGTTCGAACAACAATTGGGAAGAGTTACGAGTAGCTGTGCAAGGGATAAAAAAGTGAAGTTATTATATCTTGTAAATGGATAATTGTTTCTAAAACGAAACTCACCAATTAATGAGTTCTCTACCATGTCTTCTTGAACTCCATATTGATTTTCCTGCCATACTCTTCCATAGTCTGCGTGCTGACCTTTATCTCACAGTTATCCCAAGTGCTGGCACAAAGAAACCACATCAACGTATTCTCTATTCAGGCAAAAACGATGCGAGGTCTTTGAACCCAAATCAGCATCCCCTAAGCGCCGCTCTCTAACCAAGGCTAACAGCGCAGGAGGGAACCAGTTTTCATTGTTCTTGTCGGCATCGTGACCGTCTCCTTGTTTTGGCAATTTTCCGCGCATGTGCAGCACATTTTTGCAGCTCAAACTACGTTATATGATGTATTAGGTAGAGAAGACCCGACCATAACCATAGCTTGGTATGGTACCATACCGTCTACAAAAATAAAAAAAAAGGTCGAGATCGTGTGAGGGTTGTTTTCATCTTGGCAGCAGACTCATTGTTCTCCCTACCTATCTCTCTCTCTCTCTCACACACACACACACTCTGTTGCCCTCATCTCTCCTTCTGTTTGTCGCGTCCGTCTATTTCTCATCCGTTTCATTCATTCATGAGTGACTGAGGGCCTGCGTGGCCTGCTCCTAAGTTGGTCTATATCATATTTGGCATGCCCACATCTGGTTGTCCCATGGCGCATGCGGCGCTGCTGCTTTTGCTGCTGCTGCTGGGCTTATCTTTTGTCTCATTGTAGGACTGGTTTTTATGACGCCTCCGGAACGTCGCCACGTCTTTAGCTGAGGGGTTTTTATGCCAGACATCTGGCCAAATGCGTACTCTCGGTCACCCTCTCGCTCTCTTGCTGCGCATATGTGTGTGATATGCTAATAATCTGGAACGATATTGTCATTAGAGATATGTTGGGTAGATAAGGTTATTTAAATAGTGAAATACCTACGGAAATAAATATAAAGATTCCTTTATTTTAGCAGAGATCTGCAGAGACACAGGGTAAATTATTAAAAAAAAAAATCATATACATATTTAGATAACTTAAAGAAATGGAGAGTCCTCCTTTGGAAAAGGTCTACAGAGATACAGGATCAATGATAAAATCCTATACATATTTGCAGATCTGTGTATATAACGAGAAACATATAACCACATTTTAGAAATATTTTTGTTGTTTTTGTTTTAAGTTTATTTTATTTAACGTTTCTTTTTGTTTTGTGAATATTTACAACGCGCTTTGTAAACGATCGATAATGTCTATAAGAAAATATTACGCTGAATTTGCGAAACTATAAATAAACGTACATATATATATACATAAATATATATGTGTTTATATATATATTGTAAATGACATGTATATATGTGTATATAAAACTATAAATATGTATATATGCCATAATAGATTTAACGTAATATAAAAAAGAAAGGAGGCATGAATTCAAATGGGGCATTCCGTCAACATTTTGCACCCATCTAAGGAGTATCTTGAAAAGTTAATTAAACATAATCTTATGAGTTTTTTTTTGGTTTTTGTTTTTTTTTTTTGTGTGTATATGTTTCTTGTGATGAACTATTCCGATACTTTTCCATTCTATGGCAAATCAAAAAACAAAAAAAAAAACAGAATGAAATTCTTTAAAAAATTGCATAAAGTCTTTTCAAGCGAGAAAAAAATCGGAACAAAGGCTATGAGAATACAATTATATATGTTTGTATGGTATATGTATAAGTTCTAGAACTAAATTAACGTTTATAATATTTTATTTATATGCTAAATCTCATGGTACATTGCTAACACTCTTTGTATTTGCTTTGTGTCTTTTGCTTTGCTTTGCTTTGCTTCGCTTGGTGTGGTGTGTTGTGTGTGGTGTGTTTGGGTTTAGCTATAAGGTGTGGTGTGTTCCCTTCGGGGATCACAACACATTTTGGTACAACTAGTTGACTTTTTCTTTGTATTTTGTATTTTGTATTTGTTCTTGTTGGATTTTTTTTTTTGGCATGGCACAAATTTGGCATTGAAAATTGAAAATTTCGAACATTCCTCTCATTCTCTATCTTTTTCCCTTTAGATTCCTCTCCCTCTCTCTCTATCTCATCTGTTGTATGGCAATATGTATATATAATATATGTGGCAAGAATAAAGTTTCTTATTGCTTTGAGCAGCTGCATTAATCCATAACGAGCTAACCCTATCCCAGAAAAAATACCCTAATCCCTAATCGATCCGAGCTTGATCGCCCCGCCTGATCCCCACCTTATCCCGATCCTATTTGCCCGTCTCGCACTGCTGCATCTGCACGACCAGCAGCAAGATGCGATTCATCAGATTATCCGCCTCCGAATCCTCCATGCTATTCAGCTTGGCCGATATGAAGCCACAGAACTTGGAGTTGAGCACTTCGCGTATCGTTTGCGGCGGCGGCATCTCCATGCCACCCACAGCGGCAGCGGCAGCAGCCGCAGCAGCAGCGGAGGCAGCAGCATTCTGTTGCCGCAAATGTCGATGCTGCTGCAGCATTTGATCTTCATAATCATCGCCATCCATATCGCCGCCAACCATCTCATCATCCAGCTCATCCATGAGTTCACCATTGCGACGACGTCTGCCACGCAAACCGGAAACGGAGCCCAGCGCGGGCGTTGAGTGTACATGTTCATGTCCATGGACATGATCTGCTCCGCTCACGCTCATGCTGCGCGGCGAATTCGAATCGAGTATGATGGGATACGGGAAGTCAGCATCGATGGCCTCCAGTTCCTCCACCTCATCCGATCCATTGCCCGTGCCATCATCATCCATGCTGCGCAACGAATGCGCATCCATATCGTCGTAGCTCTGCTGCAGCGCATGTGCGCTGTCATTGCGCGTCGAGCTGACGCGGCTGTCGTTGTGCTGCGCAGCTGCTGCCGCCTGTGCCGCCTGCGCCAATGCCTGAGCATGCTGAGCGTGAGCGTGAGCGGGCAGCGGTTGCTGTATAGCGCTGCCATTGCTGCTGGCACCGCTGATGCTGCCCACGCTGTAGCTGCTGCTTGTGTTGGTGTTGTTGCCCATTCCGCCCGTTGTTGTCCCCGTCGTCGACGCCGCCGCGGCTGCTGCTGCTGCCGCCGCCGCTGCTGCCGCTGCTGCTGCTGCTGCTGCGCCCATTGATAAATCCAATTCGGGCTTAACATTACCACAAAAACTGAAATTATAATCATCGCTCAGTGCGGCGGAGTATTTGGACAGATTCAGCACAGATGCATCGCCAAAGGATGAGCTCAGTTTGAGGGCAGAGCCGGCTTTGCCGCTCAGGATGTTGTTGCAGCTCTTTTGGTTGTTGTTGTTGTTGTTGTTGTTGTTATTATTATTATTATTATTGTTGTTGTTGATGTTGTTGTTGTTGTTGCTGAGGTGCAACTTGTGAGCGAAGGCGCTCAACGAGAGATCACTGGCATGGGCGGCGCCCCTAAAAGGATAGAGAGAGAGAGGGAGAGAATAAGGAGATTAATAAAAAAGTTTGATTTTTAGAAACTTAAATATATAATAAATATATCAATATATAGAAGGATAGATGAATAAATAGATAGATATATAAATATATAAGTAGATAGATCGATAGGTCAATATTAAGATGGATAGATGGATAGATAGATAGGTAGATAGGTGGATAAATGAATAGATAGATAATTGAATAGATAGCTAAATAAGTTATAAATAAGAGAGATAGATAGAGGGCTAAAAAAAATAATATTATATAGAAAAATAGATAGACAACTAGATAGTCAGATATACCATATACATATACATTTATAGAGTAAAAGAAACCTCTTTAAAATTAAGCAATCATAAGTAGTTGAAAAAATATATAAGAAGGTCTACTCTTAAGTATTGGCTGCATAAACTTATGGATTTACAAATTATTATACGATCTACATCATTATATATCACTTTAATGATAATAATACCAGAAATGAATGTTTTAGCTTGCAATTCGTTTTCAAATGATTTCCGGGGGCGTTTCGAACAAATTTTAATCCAACTTTAAGACACTTTCAAACATATTGTCACAAAATTTAATAACTCCCGCTCTGTTAGTCTCTGAGATCTAGGGGCTTAGACAGACATCATCTATGATGATATTTTAGAACAAAATTCAAAATATTTCATAAGTATCCTTCATTCATTCCAATCTCCTCGCTCCCCTATAAACAAAACCATAACCAATATGTAACTCTGTCTCTGTGGCATATTCTTGCTGATAAGACTGGCTCGTAATTTCCGAGAATGGAGAATACCATAGACGAGAACTACGCAATTAAATAGAAATGCAAACTGTCCATTATTGGTCTGCCCCTTATGGGTCTGGCCAGGGTGGGGGGGACGGAAACAAACATTGATAAGACCAAGTCGGGAAAAAAAATATAAACAAAACGAAGAAGAAGAGAAAAAAAACAACAACGATATGACCACAAAAGCCGCAGGCAAATAGAGCGCGATTCGGTTTTTTTTTTTTTTTGGGACATGTGAAAAATACATTTAGCCGTGTTGGGATGTGAAATGTGAAAAACCATTTGACTCGCATATCATTTTACAGTTTTCCAATTGTCCTACTACCTGCTAAGAGAGCGAGACAGAGAGAGGGGGAGAGAGAGAGCGAGAGACTGGGAGTTGGGGCGGTTAACTGAAGTGTACAAATATGTATGCATGTTCTTCCCTTCTCCAGTTCTGAATCTTCTTGTTCTTCTAAAAATAGCCAAAAATCTATAGCCAGACAGCTGCAGCTCTGAAATATGAGTAGTGCAACCGGGGCTCCAGGAAATTTCAGAGCCCCGAAACCGAAAAAGAAAAACCCAAGTCCCAAGACTACGAAAAATTAAAAAATGAGCCGAGAAAAAAAAATACATCGTGATTTTTGAGCACTTTTATAGGTGTTTTTTTTTTGGAATTGTTCAATTGTTTCTGATAGTAGTTGAACCCATGTAATACGCTATATGCTCAATTTTTGGTTCCCTTTAAGTGCTTTCAAGTGGATTTTAGAGATTGGTAGAACGATAACAGTTGCTTAACTAATATCAATCATTTTTCCTTTTATCCCCACAAATCTAGCGGTTTTTTGAAGGCTAACCGGGAGTAAAATAATTGTTTTATTTTATATTATGTTAGCTTTTCTCCGCCTTTTTTAAAATGATATCTTGTTTATTTTTTATAACGATAATATGAAAATTACTCGTTTTATTTAATATTTATTTATATTTTTTTTTACGCTTTTTATTAAAAATCCTTTATCCTTTTTGTGCCTTTTTTGGCTTTCTTGTTGGCTATTTTTTTTAATGAGCCCAACTCAAGTTAGGATTAAAGTAAAATAAATAAATAATTGGACCCCCCCCCCTACCGCACAAGCCTACAAATATTAAACAACGCATTGAACAAGCAGAAGTTCTCGAGATAAGCCTGTAAACCAGTACAAATAAAAATGTCAATTGTTTAATCATGTTTTTTTTCTTTTTTTTATAACATAACGGGTGTCGACCTATTTGGAATTACGCAAATTGGGTATACGCCCAGTCGTTGTTATTAAGTTGGGTTCCAACATGCTGTGTGACGCATATGCGAAAACATTTTCAAGACGATCTCGACATGCCTCCCTTTTTTATTAATTTGCTGAGATTCTGTTTTTTTTTTTTTTTTTTTTTTTTTTTTTTTGTGGGGCGCGGTTGGTCAAGCTGGCAGTGTGAGGCAGAAAGAGGGAGAGAGGGGGAGGAAGCGACAATTTCATCAATTTTTCAGCTCATTTGCTTATTAAATCATAAGCGTGACACAGCGAACGAGCGAGCGAGAGAGAGAGAGAGAGAGAGAGAGAGGAGAGCAACCCCGTTGGGCTGGCTTGGTCGCTGTTCGCGCATATTTTTAACCCTGATCCGTACGTTGGCAACGCTTTGCATTGCTTCAATTGCTCGAGAGAGAGAGAGAGAGACGCACACACACACACACATGCGCGCACATACTCAATTGCTCGCTCTTCCTCTTCTTCTTCTTATTCTTGCCATGGCGCATGTACACAATTTTTAATCCACGCTTCTTTCGTCTAAACTTGGTCCACTCGCGCTTTGCTGCGGTACAATCTCATATCGCGAGTACATTGTGTCGTTCAGTTGTCCCGCTGCTCGCACGCTCTCTCTCTCGCTCTCTGCATACATTTATCATCTTCAGTCGCCGCCTCTGCCTGCCAATGCGAACTCTCTCATGCTTTCGCTCCCTCGCCTCGCCTGCTCGCACGTTCGTTTCGCTCGTTCATTTCGCTCGGCTCAACTGTTGCTGCGCTCACTCACCCTCTCGCACGGCTGCTGCACAAATTACTCTCACTCTCTCTCTCTGAGTGGCGTCAGCAGCAGCGCAGCAGCAGGCTCTTTGCTCTGTGCAGCTTCCCTCGATTTTGTTTTTGGTTCAAGTGCCGCTGCCGCCGACGACGCAGCCAGCAGAGGCAGCAGCAGTAATAATAGCAACAACAACAACAACAACAACAACAATGAGAACGAGAATGTTCTGTGTAATTTTCGCTCTGGACGAGATCTGCCTTTATGGCTCAAGCCGCGTTCCCGGGCCCGGTTCATTCTGTTCCGTTTCGTTGTCTGTTATCAGCTCAAAATAATAAAAATTTAAATATGCCTCTGTGTGTGTATGTGTGTGTGTGTGTGTGTGCGGGCATGTGTGGACCCGGGGCCGCCGCTGTCGCTGTTGCCGCCAGAGCTCTTGTTGCTTGTGGCTGCTGCCGCTGCTGCTGCTGCTGCCGCCGCCGATGTGGGTACAGTCAATTGAAAGGAAATGGCCTTATTTCATATAAATATATGTACATAAAGTACAGTGGGGTACGGTGGGCAGAAGGAGGGGGGTGTAGGGGCTTCACAATATCGCAGAATCACACATTGATGGACCGTGAGCCCTGACGAGCCTGGTCATTTCTTTGTTCGAATTGGTTTTTTCCCTTCTCTCATTGCACACGCACACACACACAGACACACACAAACACACACACACACCAACAGAAGTGCAGATGTTTTTACAGGGGCTTAGCACAGATTTGTTTGTTACCCTCTCTCTCTCGCACTCTCGCTCTCTCAGGCAAATGATGCTGCCGTTGGGATGCGATGGTTCTCACATCATGCAAATTGTATAGTCTCTATAAGGGATCCCCAAACTGGTAGAGGCACGGCACAATAACAATTCCTCCAAAAGAGTCTTATTTAAATCAAGGTTTATACACCCCAAAGGGAAGGGTAACAAAAAACAAGGAAGAACTTTAAATTTTTATAAAATTTAACAAGGAATCACGTTTTTTTTACTAGTCACAACTGTGACTCATCACAAACAACCTATTCTACACTAAACTAATTTATTAATAGACTTTCATAGAGTTTAATATAATGTAGACTTATATAGGAATATATATAAATATTAATAAAAAAAAAACAAAGAACTTTAAATTTCCATGAAGTTTAACAAGGATTCACGACTTTTTACTGGTTTTATTTACGTAAACTAAAAATGAGTCACTCATCGCAAACAACCTATTTTAAACTAGACTGAACTGTAATATAGCTGACTATTACAGAGCTTAAATTCTTGATACCATGTAGAATTATTATTTTTATAATTATATATAAAAAATATTTATAAATATACATATATAAAAAATATAATATAATAATATACATAAACAGAGTATAAAAACTCTTAAAACATATCATAAAACACATAAACTAAAAAGATTTCAAATCTTTACTAGAAACGCTTCTTCTTCTGTATCCAATTTTAAACTAACCACCCGGAAATATAGAACTTACGTGTTTCAGCTTACTAAATTATTTCATAGAAATTTCTTCTACATACTAGAGTGAACCTATTGGGGGTACGGGCCCGCCCCAAACCCACAAAATGAATCGTCTTATTTGACTCTTATGCCATGTTTCACTTCACTGAACAACAATGAGAAGAACCCTCTATATAAAGTACGCATGTGTGTGTGTGTGTGTGTGTGTACAGTCAATAAGAATATAGTATGCGCCATCATTTCAATTTCAAAATAAGATCGATTGAGTCATCCACAGAAACGTGGCAAAGGAAACAGTCTTCTATAATGAAAATACGTAGTTTTTTACACTTTGCACTGGACACGCGCAAAACAAGAAGTAGAGGAAGAAAAGATTGAAGAAGAACGTAGAAAAGAAAAGAAAAGTAAGAATCAAGCAAAAATACTTTCGTTCTCTTTGTTTCACCATTGTAACTAGTATGTTGCTAAAGTTATATATGGTTTTAGGGCTAAATATTATGAGTCTCGAAACCGAAACCAAAACAATGCGACTAATCTTAAAATGAAAGAAAGCGTTATTCATCGCTTTCCAGTCCGATCTTTGGCCCAGCTCTGTTTTGTTTTATTTTTTGTTTTTCTTTTTCAGTTTCTTTTTCTTATCGCACATATTACCCATTTGTAATATTAGTCAAGTTGAGGCTCGTATAAGAGACAATAAAATAACCGATGATTCGACCGGTCAACAATGACCAACTTCAGGTGGGTGTAAGCTGAGCCGCTGATAAGGTGAGTACTACTTACAATATATAATATCAATATTGCGAGCAAGGTTCTCTACATACTGCTTTCTAGGCTACTAGAACTAGATTAAGCTGAACCCAAGTAATGTGTATACAATATTATCGATAATATGTTTAGTTTTCAAAATATTGCTATCTATCAGCATTATTTTTATCGCTTCTCTTCGTGTTCTTGGGTTAGGTCAGGTACCTTATCGCATTGAAAACAATAGATCAGGTAGAATCTTAGGATTGGGCGGGCTAAGCACTTTTGTAAATATTTTATAATGAGCAAAAGAGATAAAAATAATTTATGGAAGCTTATTAAATATTTTAGTAAGTCTTTTGATATGAGCAAAAGATTTAGGAAAAGATTACAAATCGATTAAGAAGGTGAGTTAAATGTTAAATGCGAAAATAATAAAAGCAAAAAAATTGAATTAAGAAAAGTAATATAAATCTCCCTCCCCAAGTTTTTCACAGTCTAAACAATTTGGGTCCAGCCTAATTATGTCTACAATTTTGTACTCACTTTCTCTCCCGTATGACATCTCTGAGGAAATCCATAGACTCATAGAGACCCCATTTGGGTTTAAAATCATCACCCAATGTCTTCACATTGGCCAATTCGCGACGATACGATTCTCGCAGAGATTTGAACGCCCTCGCCACACGTCGTCCGGGCGCATTGAACTCGCGTCCGATTTGCTCCCAGGCGCGGTTCTTCTCCTCCTCGGCGCCCTTAAAGTTGGGCAGGCGGGAGTCCCATAGAATGGGCTTATTGTGAACCATTCGGATGAGTTTCAGCTTGTCGGAGGCATTGCGACGCACCACTGTGAATGATAATAATCAAAATAATTCATCAGCAGGGTCAGAGAGAGAGAGAGAGGGAGAGAGGGAGAGCGGGAGAGAGAGAGAGAGATTTTACGCACATTTTTTGGGCTTCTGCGCTGCTGCAGCGGGCACAGCAGCCAATTCGCCTTTCGGTTTCATATCCAACGCTGTAGCCGCCGCGGCGGCGCTCATGTCCTGCAGCGAATTCGTTGTGGTGGGCGAAGAGCCCAAGGCGGCGGCAACGGCGACGGGCGCCATTAGAATTTGTTGCAGTATTTGTGAATTAATATTGATATTGTTGGCCAGCGCCTTTTGGATTTCACCGTTTTTTCACTCACAGTCACAATCAGTTTACACACAATTTATTAATAATCTGTGTTTTTTTTTTTTGTTTTTGCAATTTATTTATTTGTATTTTTTTTTTTTGAGCCAGCGCGATCGTTTGGGCTGCGACGGGGGCTGCTACCCTCTCACGACCAAGTTTAAACAGCAACTAAAAACCAAAACCAAAAAAAATAACAACCACCGCGAGCTGTGACGGCCGCGACGACAGCGACGACGCGACGTCAGGCAGCGCCGTTAGCAGCAAGCCCGCATTTCCAAAGCGAAGCCAAAACCAACAAGAACGTAACTGCAGCTGACTGAGGCGAGTCAATCGGCGAATACTCTCACCACTGCGCACATCGTGTGACGCGTTACACACCCTACAACGCATGCGATATACTCTCACTGGGCGTAGAGCATGAAAACACAAGCACGACTCACATGCGCACACACAACGAAGCACACAGACATGGGCCAAACAAAGACCCAGGCGCAGGCGAAAGAGCCACAAAAATCACGCGCGCTCAACATGCGCTGCCCTCTCTCGCTCGCGTTCTCTCTCTCTCGCTCTCTTTCGTTCTGCCGTTCTATTCGTGCCGTGCTCTGCTTGGCTCGTCTCGGCTCGGCTCGGCTCTAGCCTAGTCGCTGCGCCTGGGCCAATACAGTACGTGTGTGTGCGTGCCTCGGCAATACCGTTATCGACGTCTGCGTCTGCGTCCGCGTCGACGTCGCCACAACAGCGTCTCGCGCATTTGCGCTCATAGAGAGCAGTCCAGGCCATTGGGACCATTCGGACTCTGGGGCTCGGACTCGGACTCGGACTCGAGCTTGTGCTCGGTTTCGTGTTCGTGTGCGTGTTCGTGCTCATCTCTCCCTCTCTCTCTCTCTCTCTCTCTCTGTCGGCTGGAAAAATGCCGTTTAATTGCAATAACAGAAAGTAAAAGCGAGCGAAAGAATGAGCGCAAAACGACACTGAGACTGACAAACACACACACACACACACATGCACACATATATACAGGCACACATAAGCAAATCAAGAGCTAAAAATGTGTGTAAGACAAAAATCCGTTGACGCGTTAGCGCTGCCGACGTCTTTCAGTTGCCGTCGTCGTCGCTTCTTTCTACATGCATGAAGATGGGGGAATTGTGATATTTCCTACGGCGATACCCTAGTCAGAAATCATTTGGTGCTGCGTGGGATGGAATAATAATGCAGATGATTGTGTAAATTTTAGCATATGTAATATCAATTTTATTTAATTAATTGAATAATAATTGAATATGATTAATTTAATTTATTGTGTTTATTAATCAAATACTAATTTGTATTATTTTATTAATTTATAAATCTTTTTTTAGTAGTAAAACAAATGAAATGGATTGATAGAATATTTTTGTTTATTCCCAGTTTTAAAATTATATACTAAATACAAGATTATTTTCAATGTATAGAAAGTATCGCACTTGAGAGCACCCTAAAATTTCTTTCACAGCTAAATATTTAAGTTATTTGGTAATTGTTATGTTTTTTAAGAAATTAATTATAATTTCTTTATAATTTTTTTAGTATGTTGTAGAAATAATTAGAAAATCACATTTAAGCCTGATATATATTTACACATTCACACATAAACTGTATATTAATCCATTAATAAAAATAAATATCTTATTTTTGTAAAATAACTGTGTGCAAATATACAACATTTCTTGAGTGTAGCGCACTTTGACTTGGGAGCACCCTGAGATTATAATGACACCTACTTTATTAGACTTTCTATGATTGTGCTGATGCATAATTAATTACATGTATATATATTATAGAAAGAAAAGAAGAAAATCCTATTATAATTTATAAAATATATAGCTGCAAAATTGAGACATCTTTAAATTTTTACTTAGTTGACCGACTGTAAAAATAAATGCATTTTTTTTATATTAAGGAGTATTCTTTATCTCATATAGAGTCTATGCAATTTCTTGAGTGTAGAGCACTGTGAGTATTCGCCTTCGCCTGCCCTTTCGCTCGCATTCATTAATCGACAACTTTGTTTTGTTGCTCTCTCAGCTAGCGGCTCAGGCTCGAGCCGCGACCAGATCAAAATGCCATGTGGCTCTCTCACTCTCTCTCTCTCTCTCGCTGTCTCCCCCTATCTACCCCACACACACACACACACACACACACACACTCCGCATACGACAACAATTGTTGCACTTATTTCATTTTTCATTTCGTTTTTCGTTTGCCGCGATGCACTTCCAAACGGAGGGGAACGCGACTGAGCGCGCTGTCTCTGCGTCTGTGAGTGTGTGTGTGTGTGTGAGTGATTGAGAGCGGGTCGAGTGCAGTGTGGTGGGGTGATGGGGGAGGGGTAGGGGGAGTAGAAGCAGATTTGAGCCCGCTTAATAATGGTTCTCTTCGACGACGCTGGCGTTGGCGTTGGCGTCTCTGGCTGAGGTCGCGTTCAATTGCGTTTTAGTTGAATTTATTAATGTGCCCGTTTTGTGCTCTTGTTTTGCTTATTTCGTTCTGCGTTCTGTCCCTATGCGTGTTGTTCTTCTTCTTGTTCATCTTGCCTTGTTTCTCGCCGTTTGCTCGCACAGTGGTCGCCGTCGTCGTCGGGCTCTTGTAAGAATTTACAAAGCAGAAAAACATTTGGATCACACATGTTGAGCGAGAGAGAGAGAGAGGGAGAGAGAGAGGGAGAGGGCAAGCGAGAGCGCTGCAACGGGATGTCAGCGACGTCTTTTCTTGCTCACTTGCTAATGCCCAACATTTGCGTCTACGCTTTGCACGCCCATTCGCCGCGGCGAATGGAAGATAACAGCGAATTCCCGTGCAGCCATTTAAGCCGCTCAAATCTAGTAAATATCATCGACAGACAGACAGACAGACGGACAGAAAGAGAGTGAGTGAGTGAGAGAGAGAGAGAGAGTGGTAGTGTGAGTGCAAGCGAGAGCGCATGCTTTTGTCTGTAAGTAATTTATGCCTAATGAACTATTTCCGGCCAAGTGTCAATTAATGTATTCTGTATGTACATTCTAGCCCTCGCTCGCTCGCTCGCTCGCCGCGCACAGTGGAGCAGCAGCAGCGTGCCCGCACAAATATTGTCATGATCATTTCTGGCAAAAAAAAAAAAAAAAAAACGAAAACAGAATTAAATACCAACAACAAGAACAACTACACTGCTCGCCTAGAACTCTCCCGTTTCCGTTGCAGCCTTTGTTCTCTTCATTCTATTCTCATTCTCTCTCTCGCCTCCATCTTTGTGCAGTTTTCAAGCCAAATTGAAAGTCATCGGTGATTACATTTTTTGCATGGGCGAAATTAATCTCCCCATATTTGGCGTTTTCTATGGGTTATACCAAGTTGAAAATTGTATAAAACTCGAGAAATCAAATCAGATATACAGATTAATATAAAGAAACTCCTTATAAATTTTTTAAAAGATTACTTTTTCTAATTAGTTGGGTTGGCCAAGCTTAATATATAATATTATGAAATTCAAGAAATACAGGGAATTATATTATAGAGAAGCTAAGAAATAGTTTACTTGCCTGCAGAATAGTTTTATTTGTTTACTCATTGGTTTCTTATATTTTCTAAGATTAAAAAAAAATAGTCTGAATTATAAATTGTTAAGAGAAAAGCTTAGAAAGAACGCACTACACTTTTTAAATAGGTATTTTAAATATTAATTATTCACATTTTTTGGGATTTCCTTAGATTATACCTATAAATATTTTCTAAAATTCAAGAATTCGAATTACATATTTTGAATTTGTTTACGTTTTTCGTAGGAAGTATGCTCACAAATGTGAATTGAGTGAGAAATATGTTCGAAAATAGCCGGCTTTATGGGTCTGGCCATATCGGAAATACCAGGCTTCGATCCCGTGCCTGATCGTGGGGCTTATCAGGCAAATTAATCATGAATTCAATGCAAATAGCCCAAGCGGGCTCTGGCTCTGGTAAATAAAGCCCATAAATATGTTATATATGGTATATATGTATGTATATGGTATGTTTATAAATATTGACACAGGTCGGAAGACGATGACGAAGAACTGAAAGTGTAGAGTTGTGAAGAAGGAGCGTAGTGGGAAGAGTAGGGTTTTTTTTGCCGGTTTACTACTAGCCACGGTATTTCGATAAGCCCGAAATAGCAGAACCCTAATTGAAGAGCCCAAACCCAAACCCAAACCCAACCCAAAAGACAGTTCAAGTCGAGTTGATTCAATCGGGCAATAAAAAAGAATACATACATACATACATATATCGATGTATGGGGAATGTGTAACGCTATGAGAGGGGGCAACAATAGAGATACAGGGGTCGGTCGGACTCATCAAGACCATGTTCAAAACAATATTGGTTTTTTTTAAGAAGAAGAATTGGTTAAATGAGTTTGTAGACGGGAATTCAAGTAAAACGATCGAACCGAAACGCGAAAAATCAGTTGGATCCGTTGTTGTTGTTGTTGTTGTCGTTGAAATATTTAAATTTTGACCCAACCCCAATCCAAATAAATTTCATGGCGTAATGTTTGCAGCTGTGTGCGAGTTTCTTCCCCCCACTCACCCCTAAGCGTCGCTGTCTGCCTTCATATCGCTGTCTGTTTTTCTGTTTCTTCTCCCTCTCTCTCTTTCTTTCGCTCTTTCGCTCTGTGCAGTACTCGCTTTTTGGTCTCTTGGGGTCAAAAACTGTCGCATATCGTTAAGAACCCGAAGCGTACAGCGAGCACTTCTCCAAATTGGCCATGTGCCTAGAGAGGGAAAGAGAGATAGAGAGCGGGAGAGAAGTAGAAGGAATAAAAGAGAAGAAGCGAGCGAGAATCGTACAATAGGCATTTTATTTTGTATTTTGTTTCTTTGAACTGTACGAGAGATTACGAAGATGTAAATGAGGCTAACGTGCTGTACGGTACCGGGCGCGGCTTGACACCTCCAAAAACTTTGAAATTATTTAGCCTTTTTCCCGCTGTCGATTTGCATAGAATCTGTTTATTGTTTGTGCACATTTATTCCTGATCATGATTTTTTTTTACCTATTTGAGACTATTTATTGCATTGTTTTTAGTTAAGATTATTATTACATAATTATTATTATTATTACTATAATTATTGATTCTATAAGGAAATATCATAGTTTTAAGTAAATTTAGCTGGTTAAATTAACAATGAAAAAGAAAAAAAAAATAAATAAATAAATAATAAAATAAAATAATAATAAATAATAAAAAATAAATAAGAAGAAATTTGTAACGATATCAAACAAATTTCAGATATTATTTGGTTAGTTTAAATTAATTTATGAATTAATTATGAAAATCTACGTTGTAGCTTTATTAGTACTACTGACAGATCTATTGATATACGGAAGCGTAAAGAGGCTTGCCTTAATTCTAATCAAAATCTAGCAGACGCAGCAATACATACATACTATATGAGTGTTATCAGTCAATTTCATGGCCCTAGCTCAGACAGTCTCTGAGAGTCTAGTCGCGAATACACAGAGCGAAAGACAGAAAGATTAAGAGTGAAAGAAACTGTGAGAAAGGCATTTCGATTTCTCTTTTTCTTTTAGGTAAACGTAAAAGAATGTTCAGTTAAATATGATTTTAATTAAAATGTGTGGTGTATTAAAAATAAAAATACCAAAAAAGTGCTGAAAAGTAGAAAAAATATATGTTTTATTATTATTAAATAGTTTTTAATTTACTAATACATATACATATTTAAATATAAATATACACTTCATATACATGTGTATTTATTTCCATTAACACACACGCATTTATTTTTCACAGTGTACAACTTGGAAAGGAACCTCTTGAGCGCATCGGAGACTGGGCAACTGCTTAGCCAAGACACAAACCGCACTGCTCGCGTCTTCTGCTCGCAGTTGTTGTTGTTGTTGTTGCCTTGTGAGTTGCCAAGTTGCATTTGAATAAAGAATGAATAAAGAAGCGAATGTGTGACTGAGTCACACACATACATATATACGCTAGTTTGTTTATCTATGAGATACTCGCATTCATTAAGCCCAGCGCAGCCAATCAGACGCGTTTCTCTACCTCTACCTCTCCCTCTCTCTCTCTCTCTCTCTCTCTCACTGTCTCTCTCTCTTTTATTGTTGTTGTGGTTAACTCGCTGGTGTAGGCCAGCTTGGGCTATCGTACTTTTTGTCGCTTATCGCTGTTTCTGTTGTTGTTTGTTGTTTTGTTGTAATCGCCGCTCGCCATTGGCCATGTGTGCTGATAATTTTGCTGCTGCTGCTGCTGCCACGCGGTTTTCAGGGCCTGCCTGACTTGCCACATGTGTTGCCAGTTGTTAAGTAAATTCCCGCCGCGTCGCTTATCGCCTCAAGTTACCCATACAGTCGCAGCTCTCTGTCTTACTCTCCCTCTCTCTCTCTCTCCCTCTCTCTCTCTCTCTCTGTCTCTCTTAATTACTCAGCTCAACTCACCAAAAAAGAAAAACCATCTTCCACATTGCATCGACGTACAGCTTGTGTTTTCCCTCTATTTTTTTCACGTTCCTTGCTGAATGAGAACAGCAAAAATTTAATTAACAATTTACAGCAAACATTTTGGGCCAATGGGAGCGGGGCTGGCAACGACGCGCATATACCCTGTGCAAACCCCTGCTTCTAGAGACTCGAGCCCACGGCTCAATTGAAATCTTTGAATTCATATAATCTGCCTCTCGTTATCGGACACTCAGCAGACATAGGCAGGCACCCACATTTCAGACATATTTTGTTTTTATGTTAAAAAAAAAAATAGGAAAAAAAAATGAAAAATTTGAGAATATTTTTAAAGTGAAATTCCTGTGATTAGTGAGATAAATGTACATAGTAGGGGCAAACAAGAAAATAAAATCCTTTGTCGATATTATCAGTCATACACATAGCTTAATATGCTGGTTATAATAATAAATACTACTTAGTTTTGTTCTGAAATCACGTCACGTTTAATTCAACTGATAAGAAATTGACAGACCAGAAATTCCTTTTTTTTTAGAATAAACTGTATACTGAACTAACTGAATAAACTGTACTATATTATATTTTATTGTATATTCAAATATGTGTGTATATATGGGATATATAATCTTTAATGAAATATTGATTTTATTATATTTTTTTTTACATTTTTGCAACTGGAATATCTACTCTCCTATATACATTATATATTCCTATTTCCCACTTGCGATTTATTATTTCCATACCATTATTATTTATTATAATTTATATTTGTTTTGCTTTTTATGCTATTTGTCTGCAATACATGCATTAATTATATTGTATATTCCCATTCCAAGTTGTGCATTATTATTGATTTTTCAAACTACCCTATGCTGCGAGTTTACAGGGTAATCAGACAGCAGACAGCACAGCACGCGAGTTAGTTAGTTGACGCGTGCGCTTGTATTGCCCTCTGACCTCTCTTCCCCCCCCCTCCCCGGGCAGCTCCTGCCCTCCCCTCTTATCACCAAACCAACTGACAGCAGCACTTATCACTCAACAATCGAGGCCACTGCCAGTATCGTGTTGGGATGGGGGAAACTGCCACCTATTCTTCCCCCTCCCTTTCTATATCTATCCGAAACTGGCCAAGTAATTACGAGAGAACATGCCAAGCAGGCTAAGGCAGGGTGTTCGCATCTCGGCTCTGTTCACATTTAAATTGGCAACCAAAATTGTTAGCTTAAAAGCAGAGGCACAAAGTGTGCTACGATTCCGATTGCAATTCTCCAAATCCCCAGCAAATATTCTTGTTAAAATCGCAGGACATGTGTGTGTGTGTGTGTGCGTGTGTGTTGGCCAATTTATAATGCCTGCTTGTCGTTGTCAGATGTAAGGCAACTATCATAATCAAGCCAACCAATCCTGTCAATCCGCAGGGACTAGTGTGAGTGAAAGAGAGAAAAGTTATGAGTGAGAAGGTTGTATACAGAAGGGGGAGGGGAGGGGGAGTCTTTGGTATAGACATGGTATTCTGTTTAAATAAAATATTATTTGTGATCAACCTGCGGCATATGCACTTCAGTAATAATGGCAATAACGATAATGACGATGTTGATGAGGATGATGATATGGCTGGCTGAAATAAAACAGAAATGTTGTTTAAATCGGCAATTAACTGCACCATGATTGCATATACATGTATATATATATATATATATATATATATTATTTTAACATACCTAGAAAAGTTTTGGGTGGTCATACATGGCGTATGCGCAATTTATCATATTTTTACACCCAATTTTATTTTCATTTTCTTTTTTGCTCTTTTCCACTCCTCCAAGCTCTCTCTCTCTCTCTCTCTCTCTCTCTCTTACACTTCCTATCTCTGACTCTCTCTCTCTCTCTCTCTACTTAAAATTCGATTTATAACAATTTGCGGTAAATAAACGCACGTTATAAATTGATGCATATTTTATTTTATATCTTTGCTTGTAATTTTTACAATCGTTGCGCTTTAAGTGCATTCACACACTCATTATACCCTGTAAAGTAACGTGGCTAACGTGGGAATGTGCATTCGTGTTTTGTAGAAGTCTTTACTACGCCTTAGCTCGTATTTATAAAAATCGATAATAAATATATGCACATATCATCTTATCATTGAGAAACATTATATGATAAAATAATAAAAATTTCAAAAAAAAAATATAAAATCGAATAACTTAAATAATTATTATAATTATAAATTTAAAAAATTGTATTTAATTTTCTTAGTTCTAAGTTAAATTATACGAATATTTTTTATTTTAAATAAATAAATAAGAAATAAATACAAAGAACTTATCAAATAAAATCTAAAATAATTCTACACCCTTGGGTTGGGGTTGCAGACCATGCTACGTATTATAGAGTATTTTTCAGGCGAGTTCCCTACACTATTTCCATTTTTCAGCATTGAATGAATGCATAAATTATGCAAACAAAGCGATTTCCCGAAGAGAGCTGAGGGTGGTGGTGGGGGGGGGGGTGGAGTTGTTTTTTCACAAAAGAAAACCCCGAGAAGTGGGCGAAAAGAGGCTCGTTTGCGTCTGTGTGTTTGTGTTTTTCTTGCACCGTGTAAACACTCGTAAAGCTCATAAAACTGTACACGCCCATTTAACCAGAGGCGATATACGATACGATAATGACAATATTTCACAAAGGGAGACAGCGACATCGACTGCAATTGAGAAACATCCAAGTTTTCAGCCAACCATGCGAATATATGTATGTATATATACATTCCTTAATTATAACACACATATAATATTCCCCATGCAGATGTCACACTTAAGGAGCGCAGGGTATAAAACAACCATGAGAAATATGGTATCTCCTGCATGTCAAATAACAGAGATCTCTGTCTCCACACAGACATACACATCCTGGGTAAAAAGGTATGCAAGCAATTCCTCCACTCATAAGTCGTTTTCAAAAAAAAAAAAAATAAAGAAATAACACAAGTATTTGAAAATTCTTCAATTTTATTTCAATTAATTTATTAAGATATTAAAAATTCATTAAACACTTCTTCACGAACATTGAAAATTAAATTGCATTAATTTGAAAATATTTAAGGGTTTTTTTTAAACAGCCTTGGGACGAATCATCATTTTGACCTCCTTTAGTATTGGATAATAATACCACCAAATGCCCTTTCTATCTCTCACTTCCTCTTGGAAGTATTTCCCATTGAGAGTGCTGTAACGAAAGAGACCGCATTCAATATAAATGCAAAACATATTAACAGTTATATAGGAATAAGACACTTACCAAAAGGAACAATGCTTGTACCACCAACCACCATACATCCATTCTGAAGCGCAATTTTCATACCATTCGTCGTTGTCACGATCGTAAGTGGTGAACCTCATATTTCTGTTATAATCCAAAGAGCCTCTTTTGTCTGCACTTCCAGAGAATACACCCAGCTTGATCATCCTGTACTGATCATCTTCACCCGAAATGGCGAACTCATCGTATTGGGCAAAGAAGGTGCTGCCTTGAAATATTTCATGTGAATGTAAAGTTCGTGGGGTTTATCGTTGGTTAATCTGTGGATTTTTTCCAGGCCGAGAAAAAAGTCCCCGTCCCAGAAGTCTCCAAACCCGTCTCGGTACGTGTTCCAATCTCTTTGGAACTCCACTCCGCCTTTAATCCTTTGTTGTATTATGGTCCATCCTGGTCCTGCGGTGTCAGAGTTGCAAAGTACCTCGAAAGTGTAACAATCGAAAAGAGTGATATTTTTCACTCCCGATCCATCTCGGGCAATGCAGCCCTTCTTCTCCTCCTCTTCACTCTTCAAACACTTTTCATATTCAACCAGTTTTCCTGCATCTGCAATTATCTTCGCATTTAGTTTGTGCAGCTCCTTTTGTTGCGTCTCCGTTGTGTTCTTTAAGATGTTGATATCATGAGTCAGAGAATCGATTTGTTTTGTTTTTTCACTTGATTCTTTTAATTCTGTTTCAGATTGTTGAGTTTTCAATTGAATTGCAGACTCTTTTTCGACAATATCTTTTTCTTTTTCTTTCAAGTCACTTTCGCATTTAATCCTCTCTGATTCGATCTCCTTCTTGCAATTGATATCATCCTTCTTCTTCTCTTCAAGTTTTCTAACCTCTTTGTTTTTGAGTTCGTTCTCCTTCTGAAGCTGTTCGATTTGAGTTTTCAATTCCCTGGTTTGGTTTTCCAAGGAATAAATACGCCTTGCGTCAGATTGTTCCTTGGTTTCATGGAACTTTATAATGGCATCCTTGGATGTGCCCCTGGCAATATCTAATCGGAGCTGAGTCACTTCTTTTTGCAGTTCTTCAATTTGGTCATTCTTGCTTTTCATTTCAACATTATTGTTATTAATCTCCCGATTAACCTGCTCAAAATATGCCATCATTGGCTTAATTATATTGTATGCATAGACCCCGCACTCTTTGTCCTTCTCATGGGATATACCACAATACTAATCAAGAGAAAATACAATACAAATTTCAATTTAGTCACTTATGATGTTGATCCTGATTCTCTTACACTATATAGGTCTATGTATATTTTACTCACCCGATCGTATTCTTTTGCCTCGGCCTGTCCTCTAGAATCCCAAAGCAGGATGGGGCAGAGGAAGAGAAGCAATATTAATCTCATTTGGAAAGAGATACGTCTATGTATACGGAACACTTAAGTTGCACACTTCAGACTCAGACTGGACTGAAATATTTAATGATTGTTTCCAGGCAGATTCGCGTCTTTTATAGCGCAGAATGTGCAGCTAGGAATGACGTGGCCTGATAAGGCAGATGTGGCGTGATGCGTGTTATCAAATAATTTAAATAGAATATATATCATATATTGAACCTTATCTTGGCACGAGCATTTCTCGAATCCGGGGTCATTATAGACTGACCTGTTTAAATCATGATTTCAGGTGCTTTTAAAATTTAATGTGAAATCAAAGTTGAGTTATTATATTATAGATTATATTATATTATTATATTTATATTATATTATTTTTTGTAATCAATGAGAGTGCAGAGAGTGTGAAGGTAAAGTACGTCTGTCCTTATATATATATTATATAATATATTGAACCTTATCTCGGCCCATAAATTTAAAGTACTTGGGAACAGTTAAGTTTACGTATTATAGCAAATGGATACTAGTGAATATATAGATTGCAATACTATATATATATATATATATATATACTACATATATATATTTTATTGATGAGAAACAATGGATTAGAACTTGTGCCGCAAATATCTTTTGCGTTCTGTTTTACTGCTTTAGGAAATTTCACATTTATTTGTCGATTAGTTTTGAATTTTGTTATAGATAATCGTTTATTTTAAATAATAATAATAAATGCATTGATTTAGTTGAGTGTATTTCTTTTACTTTAATCTTGTACGCTCGGGGAGATTCCTCAACCTCTTCTGCCCACAAACTATACTATACTTCAGCCGATAAGTAGGCAATAAATACATATAAAACTTCTCCGATTGTCGGCCATAAATTGTAAATTTAATGTGGCCCAAAAGGCTGCACACACACACACTCACACAGAGTCAGTTGTCAAACAGTTTTATTGACTTTCTACAAGTTGATTTCAAATGCTGCCCCCCCTACCCGCTTATCCGATAAATAAACAAACCCCTCGGCCAGTGGGAAAATAAACACTTGGCCGCACAGCAACAGAGAAGGAGCCCAAAGAAATAGAAGAAGGTTCGGAGGGGGGGGTAAGGATAAGCAGCAGCTGAAGCAGATCAATGACGCGACCCACAATAAACAAAAAAAAAAAAAATAAAAATAAAAATAAAATAAAAAAATAAAAGAAAAAAATATTGGAACGTTAAGGCTTGTACCGGAAACAGATTAGAAAACTTCCAGAACAACTGACCGAAGTTGTTAAAAATAAACTTTTGTGAAACTCCCCTCCCCAGCTGCGCTACACTTGCGGCTTCTTCTGTTTTTCCCCTACGTATTTTTGAGACTGATACGAGGCGAGGGTCCTTAAGTGTGTCGCATATCATCGAGGCAACGAGTTGCTACACCAAATTGACATATGACATTGAAGTTTCGGCATAAACTTGGTCAAATCCTTGGCTAAATCCCCCTCCCCCACCCGCACTATACTCTTTAGCTTTAAAGAAAAGCTTCGTGCTTTACAAATCTCAAGAAATGTGAGCGGACTGTCGCAATGAAATTACACATTTTAACACGTTCGCCAGGGATCACTTAACACTTTGAGTATCGCGCCACTCGCAATAAAGTCCAAAGTCCATTCCCGCGAGGGGAAATGCACGACGTGCAATTACCCTAGATGGCAACAATAAGATGGCTTAAAAATGAAAAAACAATAATTTCGCACAGTGCATTTCATTTTTAAGAAAATATTTAAGGATTGGTGGGGTAAAAAAAAAAAAAATGTAGGCAAATTATTTATAATTTAAAATGTAGTTATTTTTATTGGAAATATAAAATAAATAATTAAATAAATAAAATAAAATAAAACATTTAAAAAAAAAACTCTAGAATTCCATATAATTAATTTTTTCGAGCTTCAATAAAAGCTAGATTTAATGAGGAAAAAAGCAGAACTAGCAGTAGATCGTCAGACAATCGATAAATATATTAACGATACAACGATTGTTTTCTTTTACTATCGATTGCTTGTAAAGATTCTAGGCTTACGTCAGAAACACTCGTGTAGGAAATGCATTATGATCGATGGTATCGATAATTGTTTCGATTTACAATGATGCATTAAGTTTGATTAATTCTAGAAACATCGATAGAACATTTTGTGTAGGAAATTCCTTATGATTCGAATAATCATTGATTTTGATTAATCATGAATAGAATCGATAGAATCGCAAACGGATTATGTTACATGACGAGTGCATGAGTCGATATACCCTTTGGGGAAATTGGTTAGCGAAATCATTTGAGTGAGCAACGATTTTGAAACG
Organism: Zaprionus kolodkinae; assembly: GCA_018901885.1. Lineage (NCBI taxonomy): Eukaryota > Metazoa > Arthropoda > Insecta > Diptera > Drosophilidae > Zaprionus > Zaprionus kolodkinae. Next base: position 13,185,906 of record JAEIFM010000068.1, read on the forward strand.
AAAGTGGGGGTTGGTTTGGTTTGTTTTCAGCTCGAAACCTTCTACCTTTCACACATTCGTGCCGCTGCCTCTTGCAACGTTTATTGACGACTCTTCAGGCAGTTTTAATGCCGCCCAGACACACATCGGAATTTGCGCCCATTACAGAGAAGGAAATGTTGTGCTGTTGTTCCCCAGCAACTTGGCCTGCTCTGCCTGCACCCCCTCTCTGCCCCTTGAGCTCGGCCTGGCTGTTGCTTTGAAGTGGTTTATACTGATTAGTCGGGTAAATTGGCTTAAAAACGCGCGGTTTACGTAGGGTACAGGAAACGGGGTAAGACACAAGTCGACAGTCAAAAAAACAGAGAGAGAGAGAGAGATTTTTCCATTTCGCCGAAACTGCTATACCCTTTTTATTGCGCTTGAATCGACTGGCGTGATGCACAGGATATACCCTATCCTGGCTAAGGGTATACAAGGCGAACAAAAATTGCCAGAAATTACAGGGACGCAGCGCCTCAGACAGACAGACAGACAGACAGAGAAAGACTGAAAACGTTTAGTTTAGTTTGGTTTTATTGCCAACGCGTTGCTAATTGGCGGTTTTATAGTTTTAGCTTGTAATGCGCCCCTCCCCGTTCTCTACCTCCCCCCCCTCGCATGTGGCATGCGGCATGTGGCAGGCAGCCGGCGGCTGTCAAACCACCAGTTGCCACCTCGATCCACAGCAGCAGCAGCGGCAGCGGCAGCAGGCGCTAATGATGATTGGCAGCTGTTAAAATGATTAGAGAGTTTGCCAGAGCGTTCGATGTGCACCCCCCCCCTTCCGCCCTCCCCCTTCTACCCACCCCACCATACCACACCAAAATTTTGTGTCGACCTGTCGAACCCGTAAAGCGCGTAATACGTTTAAAACTTCAACTTGAAAATGGCGTTTTGCAGTGCAAATGTTTAACTCATTTCAGATTAGCCAGGAAACTGTCAATTCGCGTTTTACGTACTTTTGGGGCGTGGCAAAGACAATTTGAAAAATGCTCTAACTCATTCCAATATTCTAGTATATCCATATTAAATTTCATTACTCTACCTCTGTAAATAGCCAAGAACGAACGGAAATACTGCGACCTTTCCCTATCAAAATGGAAACATTTTAAATGCAATTTCAATTATTTGTTTAAAATCTTGAATATTTGTGTATTCTATCTTTCATTTGGACTGGCTAAATATGATATAGATTTTTTAGTTATATTTTCCAGTCAATTCTTTCGCTATTTTAATGATATTTTAGTAATATATCTAAGCTTTTCAAGCATACGACTGTCTTTACTTTCTGCTTCTAAATCTTAAGATTGAGTTGGTACATTTTCCTTAGAATTCTTTCAATGTTACAATGTTATATATGAGCAGCTTCTTCAGCATTTTAGTTGCTATAAAAAATAAATAAAGTATATTATAAATATTATAAACTAAATAAATTAATAATATGTACTCAATAAACTATATAGACTATATAAACATTAGTCAACTGAATATTGTCTTGACTTTTCGCTTGGTAAATATTTCAAATAATAGTCAAATATTCTTGGAACATCGATAGTATATGTTCCAAGAATATTTGACTAATAACTAGCTTAATATTATCTTGACTTTTCGCTTGAAATTAGAAATTGAATTGGTAAATATATATAAATATTTTATAGTTATTAAAATCTTATATGACTAATTTATCTATGCAGCTCTTCAAGCTCCCAAATTTACGAATTCCAGCTTTCAAAGGGATTTACTAAATATTTTTCTGCCTCCTTATTTTGAGTTTAAATATTGTGTAAATGTGCCAATCTTTTGTTTTTTTTTTTTTTTTGTTTTTTGAGTTTGACAAAATTGTGTAAAATTTGCAGTAAATATTTGTGGAAATTAAATTGTTGATATGGGAAGACAATAAAGATGCTTTGGATTTGCCAACGAATAACAAAACAAAATGCAATCAAAGAGAGAGAGAGAGAGAGAGAGAGAGAGGAGAAGAGGTGAGTAGAGAACTCTTTGCATAAATCGATCAACGATTGTTGGAAACATTTTTCTTGCTCTGGCAATTTTTGATTAGCATTTCGATTTCGGGCAAAGTAATAACGATTTGAGAGGGCTGTGTCAGTTGACACAGCTTCTTCGCTGTCTCACTCTCTCTCTCTCTTTCTCTCTCTCTCTCTCTCTCTCTCTCTCTGTCTAACAGTGACCTGACACACATGCAGTTCGAACAATCGCAGTGAATTCATTTTGCGTGAGAAATTTTCAATTAATATGCGCAATTGGAATCGACGGCGACTGCAAGGGAGTTTTTAGCATATTTCCTATATAGAGGGATTCTAGTTCTGGCTGCAGTTATGTTTTTGGCATTTTTCTCTCCCTCTCTCTCTTGCACTCTCTCTCTCTCTGGCATTTTGTATTCAAGTGTAAATTGCATTGCAGCTGGCACTCTGTGGGGTGCGGCGATTTTTGCATTTCGAGTGTCGAGCAAAAGGCAACAAACAGTTTGGGCCATGTTGTCGCAGGTGGCGCCACAGTGCCGTATGTGACAATGCCAAGTAGTTTGCCAGGCAGCAAAAGAAGAAGACCCAACCAGCCTGCCATCCATCCATCCATCCATCCATCCATCCATCCGTCAGGCATTTCTTTGCCAGTTGATGTGAAGAAGAATTTACAATTCAAAATGCCGCAAAATTGTCTTCGGTTCGCGTGCTACATCTATTTGACAGCTGTCGCTGAGGAACTTTTGCCGCCTCCACTGAGAAAGAGATGGCAATAGTGTGAGCGAGAGAGGGATGTAGCAACTTTGTCTTGCCGCATTTGTAAATGCAAATTTTCAATCAAACCCCGAGACGCCGCTGTTGGTTTGTCACTTGTATCAGCGCTTTCATCTCAAAATCTTTTGGACTGCCTAAGCCGGGCTCGACCCACATACCGCGACCCGCTACGTCTATGTCTGTCCCTTTCGCTCTTGTTGTCGGCTGCGCCTATTGCATATGCAATACATATGTCTCTGTCGATTGCAGGGCAAAGAAAGCGCATCGATTTATCGATCAACATATTCGATTGGTAGAACAGGTTCGCAATCGGAAAAGAAAAATAATAAAACAAGAAGATAGAGTTGAAATTTATTTAACTAGCTAGTATATTCGATAGTTCTATAAATGCAGCTATGATATAGAAACATAGAATTGCAGTCGATATATGACGGCAATTTATCAATACTTCTTCAATGCATATGGTAGAAGAGACTTTGATAAATAATCGATAAGTTGAATATATCGTATATAGCAATCTGAGAAGAAATTATGTGGAAGAGCAATCGATTAATAAATTTAAAAATTGTAAAGAATTAAATCTATGTAGTTCAATCGATAAGTCGATAGATAAACATATTATAATAAGGCTGAGATGATAAATACGATAAAAATGATATATTTTGTACATATTGCAGAGAAGGCACAGGCGATTAATCTAATAGTCTATTCGATAAATCGATGGATATACCAGGTAGATAAATTTTGAAAACACTATTCGATATTATAGAAAAGTCTTCGATAAACACTTGATAATGTGAGATGACTCTATTGAAGGGCAAAGCAATCGAATGAAAGTACGGACTAGTTTTATACGATATACGATTAATCGATAGATTCACCTACGTATTATCGAAATGTTATTTTTGTATTTTTATTTTAAAATTCAAAGCGAAGTTGATTTTTTGAATGTTTGGAAACTTTTGAATATGCAATCGAATAATCGAGTAGCGAAGTAAGATTCAATTGACTAGGGAGAGGGCTTGCTGTGAGGGGAGGGGGAGGGATGGTTGTTAGACAAATGGGAAATGCGGAGCAAATCCCTTTCCATTTAGGAACTTAAAGCGGCTTTCCCACTGCTGCTGCTGACACCTGAGGCATTTCCCCGGCTCACTGGCAAAGTTTATTGATGTTTTCTTTCTCGTTTCTCTGACCCTTTCTCTCTCTCTCTCTCTCTCTGCCTCTCTGCGTCGCCAGCTTTTATGCGGCGCCATCAAAGAAGAAATGGAAAAATCTCCAAAGGCGCTACGAGTAGTTTTACGCAAAGTGCCAAAGAAATGTCAATAAATGGCTCGCAACACATAAAAAAGATATGCACAAAAGGCAATAAGAGATTGCTCCGCCAGGGGGAGGAGACGAAGGAGGAGGCGGAGGCGGAGGAGGAGGCGGAGAAGGAGGCGGAGGAGAAGGCGGTATCAAGAGAGAGGATGGGCGTGTTTGCCAGCCAGCCAATTGGCCACATTAAAAGCGAAGCTTGTAAAGGCTCTACCTCTTCCTCTTCACCCCCCTTCTCTCTCTCTCTCTCTCTCTCTCTCTGTCTCTCGACAATCTTCGGTTTTTGTTTCCTCTGTTGCTTGCCACAAAAATATCCTTTTATGATTTATCCCAGCGGTGCCAGTTAAAAGTTGCACAAAAACATGCGGCCAACTATGCTGCCTTTTAGCCCCTTCGGGGTTCCAGGGGACATTTTTAATAAGATTGTGTGGGCGTGTGCCCCTAGAGACAGCCAGAGAGAGAGAGTGAGAGAGAGATATGCTCTCTCTCTCTATAAGTAAGTTATTTAAAAATTATTTATGTGTCAATTATTGCAGCTTTTGTGCGCTGCCTCCTGCTCCTCCGCCTGGGACCAAATCGAATTTCTGACCAACACTTTGGCGATTTATGGTTAAGAGGCAGAGACGGGGAGGGGGAGAGGGTTCAGAAAAAAGAGTATGTTGCAAGCATTATACAGGTTGGAATGACTCGTAAAGCCAGCACGAATTATGGCAAAGCCAGTGTATACCCCAACTCGAGATAATTGCAATGAATTATGCCAAGCCAAATTGAGCAACTAAAAGAGAAATAATGATCATTAAAAAAATAGTATAATATATAGTAGAATCTGGTGTGGTATATAATATTCCTGAAGACAGTTTGAGAAGAGCCAATATCGAGCATTGAACACACTGAGAGCACTTGTAAAACACAACAAAACAAGTGGGAAAACTTAATGCATATATAATTTTCATTTTAGCGATTTTATATTGCATACTTTTGAGAATATCTTTAGTTAAATATCACATAGAGTTTCCGAATAATGCCCATACTACTAATAAATTGTTTTAATAAACTAAATCACATTTAATATGCATATTATAAAATAGATAATAGGTCAATTACATTCGTAAATAAATTTTAAATTCGAGAAATCTTTTTTTTTTAATAAAAAAATCAATATATTTATAATATGTTATATATAATATTTGACTTTATATTCAGATGCAGTAGAAAATTCCACTTCTGGGTTGATATTAGATCAAAAAATATAAAAATAAATATCTACTGGTAATGCTTATAGTTCCATATATTTTTTGTTCTATTTATTTTAGCTTAAGGGTAGCCTGACAAAATTCTAAAGTTATCCTAAAATGCGGCAATAATAAGACGCATTATCAACCAAAATTTGATAGCTCTAGCTCTTGTAGTCTTTGAGATATGGATTATTTAACGAATAGACTTATATATATCGCCTTGGCCGTTGCAGCTGATCAAGAATATATATATGTATGGTTCTCTCTCTCTCTCTCGCTCCTTGTATGTGTCTGCTGGCACCGTTATTGTCCACAGGATGCGGCAAATATGCCACTTTTATGGCACGCTTCCGCATCCGGCGAGCAAGACTGAGCGAGGTAACAAGCCGGATATAGTTGGTAAATTACGGCCCCAACCTGCGACAAGCTCGATGCACCAGAGACAGAAACAGAGAGAGGGAGAGACAGAGAGAGATAGAGAGACAGAGAGAGAGAGAGAGAGAGCGAAAGGAAGTGGAAAAATGTAAAGTAGCAACGCACTGGCAAAACTATCTATAAGTATGTTGATAAAAAAAAAAAATAAGACGCAGAAAACTCTCGTTGCCAGCTCAACGACTGGCGCACACCCTACCATAGAGATGTGTAACCAATATATATATAACTATCCGTAGAGGCAGAGCTCTTCCAGACTCATCTATATGCATAGTATATGTATCTTCAGAGATTCCTATTCTATACTATCCCAGCATGAAGTGAGCCTCAAGGAGGCAGGTGACATCGATGCGCTGCTTTGCAGTTTAACAGTTTGGCAGGAGCAGGAAGTGCAGCAGGAGCAGGAGGAAGTGCAGCAGGAGAGCAGCCGGTGCCAGCTGGTGGCATCTGTTGGTGGCGCATTTTTAAGTTTTACGTGCGGCACGTGCGGCAAACATTGCCCAACCATGGATATGCGTATGCAGATGCTGCTGCAGCTGGGTAGGGTGTCGGGTTGGGTTGGGTAAGGTAGGGTAGCTGCTGGCTGTGCTGCCTGACGCGTGTGCTCCTTAAAGCCGCGTGGCCTGCATCGTCAACGCGTCGCTGGGACTGCGGCAGCTGGTGGCAGCCCCGTTTTGGGATGCCAACTCGCTCGCAGTTGGCAGCAGTTTAGGCCAGCACTCAACTTGGCCCAGTTGGGCGGGCCAAGCGGATTGGCTTAAAGACTAAGGCTCAGGTTTTGTTTGCTATCATCTACAGTGACTTTAGCTGGTTTTATTGCTCTATCTCTCTCTCTGTCTCTCTTTCTCTCTCTCTCTCTCTCTCTTTTCTCTGTTTATGCCCTATATTATTTTCCTTTTTCTATATTTTTCCTTTTATTTTCTTTTTAAATGTATTTTTATATTGAATATTTCTTATGTTTTTGTCTTTCTTTCCGTTTCTTTTTCTCGTAAATCTCTTTTATTTAATATTTATTTATATTTTTCCTTCTCTGTCTTTTTATTTTCACTCTATATTCTGAATATTTCGTACTATTTAACTTTAGTTCTTTTTATGCCTTACTCATTCTTCCTGTTGTCTCTATTTTTTTAATTTCTTAATATTTTATTCTTCTTAAGTCTTCTCGATTTGCTCCTTCTTCAAAAGGCAAGGCATATGTAAAATGTTTCCTGTCTCTTTCTACTTGAGCAGCTCTTCGCAGCTCTTCTCTCTCTCTCTCTCTCTCACACACATATTGCAAACATCATTAGAAAGCAGTTCTTCTCTTTTTCTTGAGTAGTCTATCTCTTTTACTCTACAGCTTCTGTAGCTGCTCTCTGTCTCTCTCTCTCTCTCTGTATTTCGCTCTCCCTCGCACTGCCAGCATATTTAAAGCAGTTGCAACTTTTGTAGCATGCAACAAATTCGATTATTTTATCTATTTCCCGGATATTTCGTAATAGTCGAGCTGGGCAAATTGCAGTGTGCCACAAGAGCTGAAGGAAAACAAAGCACAAAAGTGTCGTAAAATAAAATCAAAATGTAAGCGAAAAGAGGCACAGAGAGTGAGAGAGAGAGAGAGAGAGAGACAGAGAGACAGAGCAACAGTTGCAGAATTATGTAGGAGATGAAGAAAAGAACGAAAGAACCAAGTTCGAAGTTTAAATAAATTTTTTGACTTAAGCAAAAAAGTTCTTAAATAAAATAAAATATCTGCACACGATGCAGGGCAGGGGACTACTCTATGGGGATTCCGGCGGCAGCTTGCCTAGTCGTGGCATGAAAATGCGCTAAAAATAATGGGCCCAAAGCCTTTTGGCATTAAGTCGAGTTTAACCAGAAGCCGCGCCAGGATGTGTGCACAAGGATATGGGCGACCACATAAAATGTAATGCTCGATACTGGAAATAACCTTCCCCTCGCCCTGCACGTTCGGGGATGCCCCACAACGCGGACTGTTACATTATGAATGCGGCATAACTTAAGCACAACACGGACTTGCAACATGCAACTTAAAGTTGCACGTTCATAGGGTCCCCTTAAAGTTTCAGATCTTTACAAACTTTTACCCCTTATTCTCTCTAATTTGCAATCAAATTTTCTCATACAAATTTAACACTGAACTGCCCGATTATGGAAATAGAGTATAAGAAACTTCATTGATAAGGAATTTATATGAAATAGTATTATTATTTAAAAATATACATTAAACACATATAAAAATAAAAAAATTAAATAAAATGCCTTATTGATAGATTTAGTATTGTTTAATTATAATTTATAATAATTATAATAATTTATATTATCGATTCTTTTTTGCGCTAAAATAATAAAATAATTCCAATACTATATTCTATATAGTTTTTTATTAAAAAAATGTTAATGTTACCTCCAGTTTTTTTTTTTTTTATTTGAATTCAGCATTATGTAAGTGCATTAAATAAATAGGAATGATATAATATATAATAAACATGGCATTATTCGATTACTTCCTTTCTTCCATATCTTCCATATTATCACTTTGCCCGATTTCAGTATCCCTATAGAGTCGTTATTATGAAAAACTTCGTCAAAAATCATCTGAATTCCTTGAGCGAGGACATTTTATCCATTATTTGGCCTTTATTTTTTAATCAAAAACCTATTGTCCTGCTTTCTGTCCTCTTTTTCGCTGATCTATCCCTTTTTTTTATTTATTTTTTTTTCATTTTGATCAATCCTTTTTTTAAGAGGGACACACTCAGAGAGAGAGAGAGAGAGAGAGATGGAGATAGCATAAAGTGCCCTTGTCATATCGCATTTGGCATTGTGCGCACAATGAAAATCTAATCTATTTTTGATGAATCACAATTGTGAATTTCCAACAATGCCGCCAGTGAAGCAACGATGCTGGCAAAATTATTGTTACATATATGCATGTGGATCATAATATGAAAATACTATCCCTACATATGAGGGAGCATCATGTCAGATGAGACTCTCGACTTCCCTACTTTGTTTATGGCATTTGCATTTCTCTAGTAAAAATAACTAAAAATCAATCAATATAATGTAACATAGAAAAACTACATATCACAGTTATTGTTTTGTGTAGAGCATTCACTAGCCTGCTATGCCACCATTGCATTTGCATACAAGTTTTTTGCTTATGTCCTACCCCTTTGTTTGGGCACTTTCTGGTCATCATGGCTGATGCTGCTGCTGATTTGGCATGCACAAAAACAGCGAATCCTTCAGAGATGCTGAAATTGTCATCAATAAAACAAAATTGTTGCATTATTATTTGCAGTTTGTTTTAATTTTCTTTTGTTACATATCACATTTATTGATTATTCATGAAGTTCGCTCGCTCAATGAGATTACAACAAATATGTATACTCTTCACTTTGTGTGTGCTCAAAACTCATTTAGAATCGGTTGAGTATAGTGAAAATACTTAACAATATGTAACAATTCGAGTGCAATATTTGTGTAAATAATTTAAAAACCAAATAGAATTGTTTTGTTTTTCAGCAAAAAGTCCGTAATTGTTTTTTTTTTTTTTTTTTTGTTTTTAATTTAAGACTTTAGTATAATAAGCCTTTACTTACCTGATATATCAATTGTTTCGCTCACACGACTGATGCCTCTGATGTTCATCTAAATGGTTGTCCATTAATAACAAGCAAAGAGAGAGAGAGAGAGAGAGGGGGGGAGGGAGACAACAGATGCAAATTCGGGGCAATTGCAGCTTATAAATATGCTCGACTAAATTAACTGGCCCATAAGATGGACGGCAAGAGAAGGCCTTTAAAAACGTATAGCCAAAGTCCAAACAAAAGGACTGAAATCTTGTCGTAAATTTCTCACAAACAGGGGGAGAGGGAGAGAGAGACAGAAAGAGAGAGAGAGAGAGAGTGCTGCAAACAATTAAACAATGAAAAGTGGACAGTCAAATGGCCAGGACCGGAAAGGGTTTGGCAAGGCGAAGTGGTGGGATAGGGTATTACAGGTGCCATAGTTTATTGCCTAGTTACCTACCAACTGTCCGCACTTCATCATCGGCAGCGACGAGCCGACATCGTTCAAGGAATTGGCTTGAGACGATTGTCTTAGCCAATGGTTACACACTTAAATACCCTGTAAAAATATTCAATATTGGGCGAAAGATAAATAGCCAAATTGATTGTTTACAAATTATGCAGGCAAATACCCTTTTCGTTGTGTTGCGATAATTATTAATATTAATATAAATAATAAAAAGAAAAATTTTAATTTTAAGGCAACAAATGCAAAATAATATTAAATGCTTGAGTTAAACACTTTTGTTTCGAAATATTTTATTGGAATTATAAGGCAGAAATAGAATTAATTTTATTTACTCTAAGAATACTAAAACCAGTTTTATTATTAACGTAATTTTGAATAAAAAAAATTATTTAAAGCAACTTCAGTGGAAAACTCGATTAATTAATTTATCTAACTTTCAAATATGTAAATATAATTTAAGAATTGAATTTAATATTGAACTTCTAAAGAAAGACTCGTGCATATTACGTATTAACTTTTTGGTATATTTAACTTGAAATAGGGAAAATAACACCAATTTAAAGTGAGCTTAAATTAATTTGTATTATTTTTTTTTTTGCATTTAACAATAAATATTAATTTTTATATTTTTCAATTCAGATTAAATTACAAATTTATTTAAAACTCATACAAATTTAAAGAGTATCTGTTTGTGAGGTATGCTTCAATTTCTGAGCTTGTAGCTGCCATTGTTGTTGTTGTTGTTGTACCAGCCATTTTTATTGTTGTTGTTGTTGTTGTTGTTGTTGTCTAGACAAAGGCGCGTGCCGGTTGCCTGCAGACGACAATGGCGCCCAGAAGCAGGCAACAAAAAATTATTATTTATAAATTGTTTTTGCTTTTATGTTGGCAGCATGTGTGTGTGTGTGTGTGTGCGAGAGCAAGAGAGAGAGGGCAACACTTACAGCAAGGCAGCTAAACCCCCCTCTCTCTCTTTCTCTCTCTCTATCTACGTAGCCTGCCTGAGCGACAGAGCCAGCAAATCTTTTGACTTTGGCATAAAGTTTTGAGACGCAACATGAGGGGCGGGATGAGGCAGCAGGTTGACGCTGCGCAGATAGCTTCTGTCTTATTCTATTGGCATTTATTGTAAACTCTTCCGCTGTGTGTGGCCCATTGTCGGTAGTTTCGGGCCTATTGTTTAACTCAGTTCCAGCACAATTTGCACAACATGAGAATTATTGCGCCTGCATTGCACTGGCAGTTCAAGTGCAAAGCGAATGCCAAAAGGCACAAAGAACTGGGCAGAGAGAGAGAGAGAGAGAGAGAGAGAGAGAGAAAGAGAGGAAAGACCAGATAGTGTAAGGTAGGTCGCCAGACAGAGACAGAGTCATTGCATTTTTTAATTAAATTCTCAGTGGCAACTGCACAAATACAACGCTTCGAATTCGCCGGGCAATTTGAAATTCGCTTCGCTTCGCTGTGAACTTTTTTTCGTTTCATTTCATTTCGTTTCTCTGCATTTCTTTTTTTTTTTGTGTTTCCCTTTTTTTTATTTCTTCTCGCATTGCTTTACGTTTCAATAAACAATTTTTATTGGCCCCATGGCCCCACGCAGAAATAGTTTCCTATTTTCCCTTCTCTCCCCCTCCCTCTTCCCGCCTCTCTCTCTCTCTGTCTCTGTCTCTCTTTGGCACAGTTCTTGAAACCACAAAAAGTCGAATCTTGTTTATATAGAATATATATGTTGGGCAAAAAAATTAATTAACTTGAGCAATGGAAGGAAGAATGTCATAAGAATAACTGTAGTTGAAAGTAATGAAAGTAATCTAGAGATCGTTTTAAGGCAAAGTAATTTTGGTTAATATCTTTCTTTTGCAATCGACTAAGGAGGTTTTTTTTCTCTTCTGAAATTTCTTCATAGCAAAGTTGCGATTTAATAACAAAAAAACGCATCTATTGAATTTAAAATTCAAAATTTGTATAAAAATTCGTATACCCTGCTATCGATACGCTGCCTCTTGCAATTCGATCAATTGTGAAATATGTCAAAAAATATATTGAGATTGCCTGAGATCATAATGATAAAGAACGAGTATACAGCAGATTCTGACATTGCCTTGAAATGTTCTTGAAATTCATATAAAAGTATGTATAATATTTTAAAATACTTATTTTTTTGTTAAACATCTTTTGTTTATTGTCTTTTTTCCCGTTTTTTTTTTCGATCTTGATATTTTACATTTTATTTATATATTATATTTTTTATATATTTATATTTATTTTTATTTTTTTTTTTTATATTTTTTTTTTTTTTTTGTGGAAAGATAGCTTCGATTAGTAAATATGTTTAATCGATTTATTTTCGGATCTGGCCGCTGCACAGCTTATTCACGCAAACACACACACACACACACAGCCCCTCCCCCTCCCCCTCCGCCTCCTATACAGTAGCATTTACCCCACCTTGACACCTTCGACACGTTCCCCTGTTGTACACCCCCTCTCCTCCCCCCCAAGGACAGTCACTTTTTTGCTTTCAGTTAAATCGCAACAATCAGCGCTAATTGGAAAATTTAACAGTTCATAAAAAAAGTTTTGACGCGCCAAATACCCAGCAATACAGGATGGAGAGGGGGGTGTTGTGCACGTTATGAAAAGGTCTCGATGCTACTGCATACACGTACATACTCAGAGTAGGGCGGCGAGTTGTTGACCCACATAGAACGCGACGCGTTGCTAAGCTTCTGCCTCAGTGGCGCCCCAAAGGGGGTTTGAGGGGGGCGTAAGGTGGGGGAAGACGCCGAAGGGATTCCTCAATGATGGCAAGAGCGTGTGTAGAGCACGCGGTTAGCCTGCCATATACAAGTATAGGGTACATACATACATACATACGTATATAGCTTACACCTGGTTCCATTTATACACATTCACACACACACACACATACACACATTAAAAAAAAACTATCAGCGTGTGTTTCATTTCACTTTTGAGCTCGCTCCCCAACCGCTCGCACCCTACACTAATTTCGCACCACTAATTACAGTTTTTTTTTTTTTTTTTTTTTTGCCAATATCTGCCCCTGTATCAACTACCTAACTACCCCACCCCCCAATCTTCATGCTTTTTGCAGACTTCACTTTGCGTAATTATGCGATGTGGCAATGTGGCAATGTGTGAGCCAGTTACTATAGTATACGATATAACTCACAACCTATTCGTAACTCACTGGGGGAATAACGCTGCATGAACAACAAGAAACAGAACAAACAGAAATTGAAAAAAAAATACCATATAGATATGTTTATCGTACTATAAAAATGTATCCATACTAGTCGAGAGTTTCAGTCTGGATTTTGTAAAAAATATAATCGCTTTTTGAACGGTTTTGCTCACATCATAATCGTCGCCAAGGCAACTCGCTCTTAGATCTTCCAAATATCCAAGAGAATGATCAAAACAGTTAATTGAACCTTTAGGAAATTTGACATCACAAACCGCCGTTTTGGACATAAGGCATTCCATATAGATTGCGTTTTTTTTGGTTAAATCGGATTTCATGAATGTTACCATTACAACATTTTGATCATTTGAGGCTGTCCAGATCTCATAATGTGTATTCATTGGTGCAAACAAGTTACTCCAACGTAGAGATGTTTCTCGAGACACCTTACCCGTACACTTTTTCTCCATGATAAGACTCTGAGCAAACGCACAATCTCCGACGTTTTGCGTTCGGTAATCAAATTGAAAATGAATGCGAAATACTAATAAAATGAAGGCAAATAAATGCATTATGTTTCTATATAGCAGATGTCAACTTAAATTTTATTATATGTATATATATTATGTATTATATATTTACGAAAGTAATCAATGATTTGACAAGCATGTCAATTGTATCTGTATTCTTATATTAGTTAGTATTATACTACACTCACTCAAACTTATCCCCTCCATAGTTCATATCAATAACTCTCCAATCTCCATTCCTTTTCTCCAAATGATTTTCAAATTTCTTCTGTACACGATGTGAACCAAAAATAACTTTTTGGATATTAAATAAAATACACAGAAACAGTATTTTTCTAATTTTTAGAAACTGATACATTTTAGTTTAAATCGAGAATGATATACTATTATACCAAACTCTCTTAGATTTAAATTAATTTAGTTGAAATTAATTTAGAAGAAGATAATTCCAAGCTTATATTTTGATTACAGAACCAATGTAAAATTGAAATGGAATTATTTTAGTAAAATTCTCATCATATGTGAAGTGACATAATATGGTGAATATTCATTTTCGATCGAATCGCCGTCGTAAAATCTAAATTAATGAAAAAACAAAATTTTGTGGAAATAAGAACACAAGTTGGAAACACACACACACACACACACACACACACACTCAATTCCAGAGGTCATAGATCAGTTTTAATGGCAGTTTGACTAATTAAAAAGGCCTCACCGACTACTTTGAGCCATAAAAACTTTTATGACCAGCGAGAGGTCCTACTATACTATATGTATAGGATGGAGTCCGGGCAATTAGGCACCAACCGATAGATGGATGGATGGATGGATGTGAATAGTGGATAGGGAAGCAGGGTGAATGAAAAGCAAATATTATTATGGATGGAAAACTCTCGTTGAAGATGGTACGAACACTTGACCAAATAGCTTCTGGGTGCCTTACCCCTACCCCTACCCTCCCCCTTCCCCACACACCATCCTCATGGAAACTTCCTTTGTGACATTGAACTGGCACAACTAACCACTTGGCCGACACGCTGCTAACTTGAGGCTTGTCGCTTAGTAAAAAAGGCACAGTGGTTGTGTTACTATGGAAAATTGGTTGAAAAATATTTCCAGTTGAGATATCGTTCGGAAACTTGCCTAAAATTATTGTACTGCATTAATATGTTTGAATATACCGATATATCGTATAGCTGTCATAGAAACTATCGACCGATATTTTTTTTTTTTTTTTTTTGCAATATAATCAAAGAGTAACAGATGAGTTGTTGCAAATAGAAAAAAACAACCGTATTTGTAGAACGGGCAAACGGACAAACATACTTGTACACCCTGTAAATTACACATTCATTCTTATTGCGTACCCAGCCAAATACATTTGCAGTTGCAATACCCTGTAAATGCCAAAACATTCCCTGTGAATTTCACATAAACTTGCCTGAGCTCACCCCATAATTTGCATGTCGTCTGCAACTGCCTGAAAATACCCTGTAAATTGCACATTAATTTGCCTGAGCATACCATATAAATTGCAGTCGACTAACAAAATTCTTGGCTTGCTCTGTAAATTGTGCATGAATTGTTGGTGCCTGAGGGTATACCCTATAAATTGCCTGACAATGGTAATTGTCTGTAATTGTCTCTACCTTATAAAATTGCGCATTATTTGTTATGGCCTGGAAATACCCTGTAAATTATGCATCAATTACATGTCGACGAGTCTCTATATATTTTCATTCACATAACATGCAAGCTCTGACCACTGTATCGCCTGTTCATGCATTTGTAGGGTATATACGTAGAGGGAATGAAAGTGCAGCGCAAAGAAATATACGTGTGTGTGTGTGTGTGTGTGAGTGTGTGTGTGTGTGAGTGAGTGTGTTCCTGAAGCGCAACAAAAAACCACAATCAGACGCAGAGAATGAAGACACAAGTTGATAGAAACCTGAGCGTGTGTCTCTCCCATGTGTGTGTGTGTGTGTGTGTGGGTTCGCATAGATGCTGTGGATTTTACGCACTGCTAAATAAGCAATTTGCAAAATGTCCAAACCAATAACATAACAAATGACAGTGGCCCCAGCAGCTGCAGCTGCGCTGCGGTTAGCTGGCTGGATAACTGGCCGGAGACGGAGAGGAAAGCAGTGGGGCCAAAGCCAGGCAGACATAGCCGGAGTCACACACACAGGTTTTGGCCAACTAATAAAAGAAAAAAAAAAAAGGTAAAGTCTGCTGCAATCGTTTCATGTGCCACATCGTGGGTCACGACGAGTGTGAAAGTTTTTCTCTGGCCTCCCACGTGGTTTATTCAAATTCAGATCTCAAGCTGACACACCAAACTTGAGGGCGGGGATGGGGTAGGGGTTGTGGCATGCCAGAATGCATGGATAGTTCATTCATTAAGGAAGGTACTAAGTTCTCAGCGGACAGAAATTGATACTTTGCTAAAGGCACGATCAAATCAAAAATTACTCTATCAGACAGAGAAACAGACCGACAGAGAGAGAAAGACGGAACGACAGACGTACTTTCCCTCTCCCTTCACTTTCTCTGCACTCTCATTGATTAAAAAAAATAATATACGAGTATATAATAGAAGTCGCTCAACTTTGGTTTCACATTAAATTTAAATAGCACCCAAAATCTTGAATTACCCAGGTCAGTCCATAATGACCCCGATAAGGTTTAATATATATACAAGTATATATAGACAGACGTACTTTCCCTTCACTCTATCTGCACTCTCATTGATTAAAAAAAATAATATACGAGTATATAATAGAAGTCGCTCAACTTTGGTTTCACATTAAATTTAAAAAGCACCCAAAATCTTGAATTACCCAGGTCAGTCCATAATGACCCCGGATTCGAGCAATGCTCGTGCCAAGATAAGGTTCAGTATATAATATATATTCTATTTAAATTATTTGATAACTCGCATCACGCCACATCTGCCTTATCAGGCCACGTCATTTCTAGTTCCAAACGCTGCGCTATAAAAGACGCAAATCTGCCTAGAAAATATCATTAAATATTTCAGTCCAGTCTGAGTCTGAAGTGTGCAACTTAAGTGTTTCGTATACATAGACGTATCTCTTTCCAAATGAGATTAATATTGCTTCTCTTCGTCTGCCCCATCCTGCTTTGGGATTCGAGAGGACAGGCCGAGGCAAAAGAATACGATCGGGTGAGTAAGACATACATACTCCTATATAGTGTAAGAGAATCAGGATCAACATCATAACTGACCAAATTGAAATTTGTATTGTATTTTCTCTTGATTAGTATTGTGGTATATCCCATGAGAGGGACAAAGAGTGCGGGGACTATGCATACAATATAATTAAGCCAATGATGGCATATTTTGAGCAGGTTAATCGGGAGATTAACCAGAATAATGTTGAAATGAAAAGCAAGAATGACCAAATTGAAGAACTGCAAAAAGAAGTGACTCAGCTCCGATTAGAAATTGCTAGTGGTATACTCAAGGATGAAATTATAAAGTTGCATAAAGCCAAAGAAGAATCTGACGCTAAGTTCATCCACTCCTTGGAAAACCAAACCAGGGAATTGAAAACTCAAATCGAACAGCTTCAGAAGGAGATCGAACTCAAAAACAAAGAGGTTAGAAAACTTGAAGAGAAGAAGAAGGATGATACCAATTGCAAGAAGGAGATCGAATCAGAGATGAGGAAAGGATTAAAATGCGAAAGTGAATTGAAAGAAAAAGAAAAAGATATTGTAGAAAAAGATGCTGCAATTCAATTGAAAACTCAACAATCTGAAACAGAATTAAAAGAATCAAGTGAAAAAACAAAACAAATCGATTCTCTGACTCATGATATCAACATCTTAAAGAACACAACGGAGACGCAACAAAAGGAGCTGAAGAAACTAAATGCCAAGATAATTGCAGATGAAGGAAAACTGGTTGAATATGAAAAGTATTTGAAGAGTGAAGAGGAGAAGAAGAAGGGCTGCATTGCCCGAGATGGATCGGGAGTGCAAAATATCATTCTTTCCGATAGTTACACTTTCGAGGTACTTTGCAACTCTGACATCGCAGGACCAGGATGGACCATAATACAACAAAGGATTAAAGGCGGAGTGGAGTTCCAAAGAGATTGGAACACGTACCGAGACGGGTTTGGAGACTTCTGGGACGGGGACTTTTTCCTCGGCCTGGAAAAAATCCACAGATTAACCAACGAGAAACCCCACGAACTTTACATTCACATGAAAAATATGAATGGCAAAACCTTCTTTGCCCGATACGATGAGTTCGCCATTTCGGGTGAAGGTGATCAGTACAGGATCATCAAGCTGGGTCTATTCTCTGCAAGTGCAGGCACATATGACTCTTTGGATTATAACAGAAATATGAGGTTCACCACTTACGATCGAGACAACGACGAATGGGATAAAAACTGCGCTTCAGACCATCGTAATGGTGGTTGGTGGTACAATGATTGTTCCGAATGGTATGTGTCTTCTTCCGATATAACTGTTAATATGTTTTGCATTTATATTAAATGCTGTTTCTTTCGTTACAGCACTCTCAATGGGAAATACTTCCAAGAGCAAGTGAAAGATAGAAAGGGCATTTGGTGGTATTATTATCCAATACTAAAGGAGGTCAAAATGATGATTCGTCCCAAGGCTGTTTAAAAAAAACCCCTAAATATTTTCAGATAAATTTAATTTAATTTTCCATCTTCTTAAAATTTGATGTAATTAACTTTTAAAATGTTCAATAATTAAATCGAAATCGAATTGCAGAAAACCTAAAGAGATTAGTTGAGAGTTATTTATTTCTGGGCTGGATATTCGTAGACTGCCGAACCCAAAGAACTTAGAAACCAAAAGATCCATGAAAAGTGTTTTAGCGAGTTCGCCTTGAGGTTATGTTCCGTTTGAAAAGAACAAGCCATAACTAAGAAGATAAATCAACCATATATTTAATCCACAGTCGAAGATAACTGAAAGTCTGCAAATAGTTGTTTCGAGAAAGGAGCTTAATACAATAAAAAAGAAAATATACATATAGGAATATCGTTATTGTTGCCCGTAGGCAGATTAGTTAAAGCAAATGGAAATGGAATACACAGACAGCTGTTCGATCGTTAGATTATCTTCGAAATCAGTTATAAAATAGGTAACGCTCCAGATGAACTTACCGAAAGTCTTTTAGTAAATATTCAAATCGATTGAATCTGAAAACGTTGTCAGGGCTGAAGGCAGCAACACAACCGCAAAACATCAAATTGACTTGCCCGAACGATGGTAACATTGCAGGAGCGAGAGCCGGAGCGGGAACCGGAGAAGGAGCCGGAGCGGGAGCCGGAGTGGGAGCCGGAGCGGGAGCCGGAGTGGGAGCCGGAGTGGGAGCCGGAATGCAACAGCTTCAACAACTTGAAGGTTAGGGAGACTTAATGCATCCCCGTATAATTTACAGTCCACCTTCAGGGATGATAGCGAAATTGTCGAGCAAACGCCCAGAATGGCATAGGCACAGTGGGGCAATTAGTTGATAAACTGCTTTAATAATATTGAAAACTGTTATATTGTATATGTTTAATAATAATAATTGAATATTTAATACTGCTCGATAAATTACTATCGCTAGCACCTACATACTATAAATTTCAGAGTTTGGCAAATAAATGTTGCTATGTCTTACCAATGCTACGGTAAAACCAAAAACCAAAAACCACAGATTTCTCATAAAGTATGTCTACCAAGTTTCATTGGGATAGCTCTGAAACTAAGAGACTAAATCGTGTTTCAACAGAAGGACAGATGCTCTATCAGTTGCCCCATGTCTATGCTGATTCAGAGATATATATATATATATGTATATATAAAATATATAGGGTATACAAAACGTTTAACAAATCGATTGTTATTTGTTGGTTACATTTCATTCGAGATCTTTAGAAGTTGCCCAGAAAGCCTATGTAATATGTTAATACTATCGATAGTTCGACCAGGTAAATGCATCGCTAGCACCACTGTGCAGTGGGCTGGCTCTGCCCTCTTGCATTTGACAGCATCAACGCAAAAGGGGCGTGGCCAAAAACACCTACGCTGAACGCGTTGATGTTGATTGCGATGCTGATGTTGAACCTGTAGCTGAAGCTGAAGCTGAACCTGAAGCTGTGCAGCTGATACTGTGGCCATCGCATCGTCTGTTTATGAACGCTGCCCTGCGTGGTCAGCGACAACGTTGATGGCAACCATAATTGCCGCTCTGCATCTTGGAGTCATGGGGCACAGACGTGCCGGAAATCAACTTAACACAACCGCAAAAGCGCAAGCTACCACACAGCCACCCCCCACCCCTCCTCCCCCCCCCCCCCATCACCTATCTCCATAACACATGCTACTCCATTATCTCCTTTTTTTTGTATGTTTTGTCAAAGACATGTGCGTGTGTGTGTGTGTGTGTATTTCGGATAATTGCTGTGTCCATGTGCAACCACTGTGCCGGCATCCCACTCCCTGGCTGCACATTAAGTCGCCGCCCCCCTTCCCTAACCTCCACCCCCTCCTGGTCCCCTATATGAAATTGACTTAATGATGCTTTATGCCTGATGCGATGACTTCGAGTGTGTTGCAAATTTCTCGCAACTTTCCCATCGATGCGTGTTGATGGCGACAATTCTGGGCGGAGAGGGGGGGTGGGTTTTGGGACTCCGTGTTACTCCCTGTGGTCCCATAATGATGTGGTGCATCGCTGCCTGCCCCGCTTTAAACACACTTGCCAGACATGTTTCGTTGCCCATCGGCGCCTTGATGTATGCAACAAAATCAGCTCGCACTGTGGGATATCGATATAAGCAGATATACATACACATATGTATGTACATGTATATGGTCTCCTAATATATGCTCCGATTTTGAAAAGACTCATTCACAATCTGCACAACATATTGATGTAAGTATTCAATGAGTTTCAATGCATAATCTCAGCAATCAATTGAGATAAACACATGCACAAGCAGGAAACTAAAGTAGACAAAAAAAAAAAAATACATATAAAATGCAATTTTCAAAAATGAAAAAACAATTTATTTGTGTTCAAGACAATATTGTTGTCTCAAAAAAAAAAAAAAATGAATATATTTCGCGTTTAACTTAGTGAATGCACAAAATTTGATTTACCACGATAATCGAGTAAACTGAAAAAACTGAACATATGAAGAGAATTAAAAAAATAGAATAGGTAACCTTAACTTGTATTCTATATGCTTTCAGATAATAATATGTAGTAAGTTAAAATTTCACTTGCAATTGGATTTTTATCAATGTTGATGATTTGGAAGTCAACAAGAAGTTTAAAGTTCCTGCGGCACATACATACAGTATTGTCACAAAATTTGTTGTCTCCAGATCTTATAGACTCTGAGATCTAGGCATTCATACAGACAGTTGGACAGAAACTGTTGGAAACTGTCAGAAACTGCTATTGCTTTGGGTTAACACAACTTTGCTCATATGCTTTCCACATGAAAAGTAACCAACAATATAAATAACTAGAAACAGAACATTATCTATATATCTTATGCACCCTATATAAGTATACTCAAACCTAAAATCAGTTCTGATCTTGCATTCGTTGTAAACGGTCGCGTCGCGCTTGCGTAAATCAACTATCAGCATCACTCGTTCACCGTTACTTTCGTGTGCTTATCTGCACACAATCTATTTTTAGACATCGCTGCGTGCGGTGTCGGCGTAAACACATCAAAATAAGAAAATTTAAGTGGTTTTGTATCAGCGAACCGCGTGCTTGCCCATTGGGCAAGCATTACCTATATATTAAAACAAACAAGCGAATAATTTGTCTCCGATGGAGAAAAGAGCTGCTATGAAAGCAATAGCTGGAGGTCAATCAGGTCCAGAGATTCGAGCCACGCTGATGAAGGAGGCCCTGCACATAACATCCATGAACATTGCTGTAACCACAAGCAGTGCAACCAGTGTCTCCACCTCTATTACCACAGCGACCACGGCAATGTATGCCGCTACCACGACAGCACCATCAACAAAATTCTGCCTAAGCGTCTGCTCTACAGCCCCGTCGCCGAATGGGCTTCTGGGGTCACCCTTACCCGAAAGCACTGGCACAACCAAGGACCCGAACAGATGGATGAAAATCCAGAATATCAAAAGGAAGGAGGCCTTCGCTCCATACTCTTCCAGCAAACGGATCCACACCCATGAATCCGCCAACTATGAAAACAGCTTTGCCATACTATCCGATAATGAAGAAGATATGGACTACGATCAAACCAGCAACAACGGGCTGGTCAACAGCCCCCCAAACGACCTTGAAAGCCCATCCACCAGCGCCGCAGCAGCTGCTGCTCGTCTTCGCATAACAGCTAGAGATAACAAGCAGAAAAGCCAAGCCAAGCCTGCTGGCCCCAACTTGAACCGAGCTACAACCAAGTCATCGCTCCCAATTTATACGCAGAAGGCTCAGCCAAAGCCCCCACCCATTGTCCTGAGAGATATCATAAGCATCAACGAGCTGCTCTCATGCATAGAAGAAGTCTGCAGTCTTAACAATGTGCACATTAAATCCTCTATGGGTGAGTCTGTCAGGATTTATGCAAACGATTCAGACTCCTACAGGAAAATTGTTCGACAACTTGAAGAGCTGAAGATCGAGTTCCACTCGTACCAGCTCAAAGAAGACAAGCCATTTAGAATCGTAGTGAAGGGTTTGCACAATTCGCAAATCCACACTCACATCTCCGAAGAATTGCTTAGCCTGGGTCACAAAGCGCTTTCAATCCACAACCCAATTAGTAGGAAGACTGGAGAGCGGATGAACCTCTTCTTCATAAACATAGAAGCGAAAGATAACAACAAAGAGATCCTTCAAATCCGCGCGCTATGCCACCAGCAGGTTCGAGTAGAAACGGCAAGAAAATCGAACGATCTAGTCCAGTGTCGACGGTGTCAAGAGTATGGACACACCGCGAAATATTGCCACAGACCCTTCTGTTGTGTATCATGTGGTGAAAACCACAAGTCTGCTGAGTGCACCAGAAGCAAGGAAGAGACAGCAACATGTAGCCACTGCAAAGGAAACCACCCAGCTAACTTCCGGGGGTGTGCTTCGTATAAAGCCTATGAAAAAAGAAACAGGCCCAAATCCAAAACTTTAGCTCGAGCCACGACGAGTACAAAATCCCAGGATGCGTCATCTAATCCTAGTCAAAACCACGGAATTTCGTATGCTCAAATCACCAGTGGCCGCGTACCAAATCACAGCCCTAAGAGGCAAAATCACCTGTCTCAGAGGTTGCAAGAGGCAGGGCAACAGCAGCAGCAACGACAGTGGCAGCAGAGTCAACAGCTACAGAGTGAAGTGCCTGTAGAAAACAAAATGGAGAGGATGCTCGCATCCCTCATCAAAGCTGTAGAAGCACTCCATATTATGCAAGCCCAAATGCTCGAAGTGCTGAGCACAATCCGCGCCAATCCCCTTAAATGACTCCCCTAAAAGCCTTGATCTGGAACGCACGAGGAGCTTCCAGAAAGCTTCTGGAGATCGAAAACTTTGCCGAGAGAGAGGGAGTGGACATAATCATGCTCTCCGAAACCAAGACAGCACAAATTCGATTGTACGGATACGATGTGTACACAGCCAACCATTCTGATGGAGCTCCTAGGGGAGGTGCCGCCATTCTCATCAACAAGAAGATCAAGCACATCCCTATTGAGCCTATAGTGTCGAATAGAGTGCAATTAGCTGGAGCCCTAATCCATACGGACCTTGGTGAATTCCTGATTGGTGCGATTTACTGCCCTCCGGGTTACAACTGGACTGCAGCTGACTTTGATGACATAATTCTGGCCACGAACAGCAAGAGATACCTAATTGGCGGCGACTGGAACGCGAAGCACGCTTGGTGGGGATCGCAAATCATTAGCCCCAGAGGAAACGCCCTAGCCACTAGCGCTTTTGCAAACAATGCCAATATCTTGGCTACAGGATCCCCCACCCACTTCCCAAGCCAAGCGGGCCGAAGACCCTCCCACTTAGACTTCGCAATCTTTCGAGGAATACGTAGAGACAGATTAATGATACAGGAAAACTGGGACCTAGACTCAGACCACCTGGCTCTCATTCTGACAGTTAATGCCCAAGCTACCCAACAATCAAAACGCCCCAAGCTTCTGAGCAAACACGCAAATATCTCTACGTTCAAAGAAGCTCTGAGTAGGTCTATAGAACTAAACCTATCGATCAACTCAGCAGGTGACATAGAAGAGGCAATTGACATGTTCAACGCCAAAATACACCAAGCAGCCAACCGAGCCAATGAACATGAAACTGAACGCAACGAGCGAGGAGCGAGGTCTCCGAATCGTCCTGTGCGGCCACCTCCAGCTATATCGGGTCTCTTGGCCACCAAGAGAGCGCATCGTCGGCTATACCAGCAAACACTACACCCCCACGACAAGGCTCTATGGTACAGGAGTGCAAGGGAGTTGCGAGACGCTCTAGCAGAATTAAGGCAAGCCCGGTTCGAACGATTGCTAGCAAATATGGACTACACCAAGGACGCCAGCTACTCCATCTGGTCATTCACCAAGAATATTAAGACACAGCCTAAGCGAATAACTCCGCTCCAAAATGCCGCTGGCAACTGGTGCCGTTCTTCACTCGAACAGGCGCAAATATATGCAGATCACCTAGCCCAAAGATTCACGGCTTTTAATACCGCGTCGCAGGAAGAAGTTGACAAAGTCGACGAAATATTACGCCGCCCGTTTCAGATGTCCCCGCCAATCAGACCCATCCGGCTCGAGCAAGTGGAAAAAATAATTCGAGCACTCAAAGTCAGAAAGGCTCCTGGTAAGGATGAGATCACAAACTCCATTCTTAAAATTCTCCCGAAGCGAGCGCTCCTTTTGATTACATTGATATTCAATGCGATCTTAAGGATAGAATACTTTCCCAAGCAATGGAAGAATGCGAGGATCTCAATGATCCTCAAGCCAGGGAAGCCGGAACAGGACCCCAGTTCCTACCGGCCGATAAGTCTCCTACCTTCTTTATCGAAAGTATTCGAAAGACTGTACATCTCCCGGCTTCTTGAATATATGGACGCCAATAAAACAATTCCGCCCCATCAGTTTGGATTCCGATCTGGTCACGGCACCGTGGAGCAACTGCATCGGGTGGTTAACCATATACTTAAGGCATTCGACCAAAGAGAGTATTGCAATGGAGTATTTCTCGACATCCAGCAAGCCTTTGACAGAGTCTGGCATCCGGGACTACTGGCAAAAGTCAAGCTAGCGCTACCAGCCAATCATTACAGCCTTATCCGCTCGTTCCTTGCCGAAAGAGAATTCGAAGTCCAATGCCGAGAATCAATCTCATCCAGTCGACCTCTAAATGCCGGTGTTCCCCAAGGAAGCGTCCTAGGACCGATCTTATACTCTATATTTACAGCAGACACTCCAACTCCAGATGCGACAGAAATGGATATTAACAGAGAAAAGATGCTGCTAGCCACATTCGCTGATGACGTCTGCATACTGTACTCAGCAGCCAGTGAATATGGGGCTTCCGACGGCATCCAGGAATATCTCAACTCATTCCAAGAATGGGCCAGATGCTGGAACATTGGCATTAACGCACAAAAAAGTGCAAACGTCTGCTTCACCTTACGTCGCGGTACGACACCAGCAGTATATCTCAACGACACTCCAATTGAGCAGTCAACAAAAGCCAAATACCTTGGCTTGACGTTAGATTCCCGTCTGACTTTTCGCGACCACATAGCCAACACAGTCGCAATGTGCAACACAAAAAAGGAGCAGGCTGTACTGGCTGCTCAATAAAAGGAGCAAGTTGGCACTTCGGTGCAAACGTTTAATATACCAGCAAATCATTGCACCGACTTGGAGATATGGTATACAAATCTGGGGTATTGCAGCAGCAACACACAGAAAACGAATACAGACATTGCAGAACAAATGCTTGAGACTTATTACCGGCTGTGAATGGTACATAAGCAACACGACACTCCACAGAGATCTCAATCTGCGTACGGTGGAGGAGCAGATCTCATTTCACTCAAGCAGATACAACGACAGACTGACCATGCATAATAACCGACTTGCCCGACGTTTAAGGCGGAACATTCCAATAAGAAGACTCAAAAGAAGACATTTCCACAGTCTTATAAATCATTAGTAAATATAACAAATAAATAGTAATCTAACTACACTAGGAACATACGCTTAAGTTATTATTAATACACAGAAACTACTTACTAATTAAATTATAAGTAGTCTTGGAGAAGCAACAACCATAGATGCTCATTAGGTTATAGAAAAATTTGTACTCTGATCCCTAATGAAACAAACAAATAAAAAAAAAAAAAAAAAAAAAAAAAAAAAACCTAAAATCAATGCCAAGCGAAAAATATCATAGAGAATGTAAATCGTGAAATGCGCAAAAGATAAATAGAACTGAAATAAAATGAAACAAAACAATTTTCGAAACAAATTTTGCCAAAATAAACAAAAGCAAAATACGTAATTTTCTGAAATTGCATTTGCCCCTCTCTTATTTTTGGCTATTATTACACGCAAATAGCCAAAGACAAAATAAATATTTAATAATCACTCGACGGGTAAGTAGAAAGAACAACACAACATGAACGAGTTTAAAGTTTTTGTTAGGTATTATTATTATTATTATTATTTTATTATTGTTTATTTATTTTTTTTTTTTTTTTTTTGTGGTATTCCTTAGTATTATTGCAAGCCGCTTTTCCGGCTTTCTTTCTTTGCATTTCATTAGGGAATTGCATAAGCAGCGTCGCAGCATCGCAAAACTGTTGCATACCCCCAGGGGGGCAGGGGCAACTTGACGAATGTCCCTAATGTAATTAGTCTGTTGGCTAGAGAAGTGTCTATCGAAAGACTGAAAGGCTGATGTGTATATACATGTATATATATATATATATATATATATGTGTGCATGTTGTATGTGTTCTCACAATTCATTTCTATTCATTTCGTTTCGTTTCGCCTCCCATTCGCTTTTCATTTCATCGCTTTGGCTCGTAAAAGCCACAAAACAGCAACAAAATATTATTTGCCTTGCTTTTTGGCTTTTACGGCAATCAATTTCTGTGGCTCCGCTTGCCAAATATGCCATTAATAGCATCGTCTATGCCCCAATAATATCAACGATTTGTGTACACTCAATTATCATTGATGTATCAGTGTGTACTATATACGTGTATGTGACCATAGTTTGTTGGTCACACTCACATACACACACTCACAGTGCACTGCTATGGTTTATTTGCCAAACAATCAAAATTTTGGGCACAAATTACCAAAAAACCAATGATGAAATTCAATTTAAGCACAGCATTTGCAATATGTTTATCAACAATTGGTATAAGCTGAAAATTTTAAATTAAATACTAAATATACATTGGTATAATTACAAGTTCTACATACCAGTTTATTCCTAAAATATAAATATCCATACATATCGACAATAATGTTGACTAGATAAACTATAATGCAAAAATCAAAACGATATTTAAATTTATTAACCATATCTTCAGGCTTCAAACAATAATCCGATCCAGCAAAGATAAATAGGAAGTAATGTCTGTCATCCAAAACTGCAAAGGGGACTGCGGACCACACCCATTTCTAACTGAGTGTATGTTAGCCGTATTTTCAAAAACAAGATTGTTTGAAAATATGCATTTGAATATCGATTTATTTATTGAACATTTTCAAAGTTAATTACATACATTTTTAAGAATTCGGAAATTTAAATCGAAATTAATTGAAAATATTTAAGGGTTCTTTTTAAACAGCCTTGGGACGAATCATCATTTTGACCTCCTTTAGTATTGGATAAGAATACCACCAAATGCCGTTTACATCTTCCTTTTGCTCTTGGAAGTATTTCCCATTGAGGCTGCTGTAACGAAAGAAACAGCATTCAATATAAATGCAAAACATATTAACAGTTATATCGGTAAAAGACACTTACCAATGGGAACATTTATTGTACCACCAACCACCAGTACCATCGTCTGAAGCGCAGTTTTTACTCCATTCGTCGTTGTCACGATCATAAGTGGTGAACCTCATATTTCTGTTAAAATCCAAAGAGCCTCTTTTGTCTGCACTTCCAGAGAATACACCCAGCTTGATCATCCTGTACTGATCACCTTCACCCGAAATGGCGAACTCATCGTATCGGACAAAGAAGGTTTCGCCATTCATATTTTTCATGTGAATGTAAAGTTCGTGGGGTTTCTCGTTGGTTAATCTGTGGATTTTTTCCAGGCCGAGGAAAAAGTCCCCGTCCCAGAAGTCTCCAAACCCGTCTCGGTACGTGTTCCAATCTCTTTGGAACTCCACTCCGCCTTTAATCCTTTGTTGTATAATTGTCCATCCTGGTCCTGCGATGTCAGAGTTGCAAAGTACATCGAAAGTGTAACTATCGGAAAGAATGATATTTTGCACTCCCGATCCATCTCGGGCAATGCAGCCCTTCTTCTTCTTCTCCTCTTCACTCTTCAAATACTTTTCATATTCAACCAGTTTTCCTGCATCTGCAATTATCTTGGCATTTAGTTTCTTCAGCTCCTTTTGTTGCGTCTCCGTTGTGTTCTTTAAGATGTTGATATCATGAGTCAGAGAATCGATTTGTTGAGATTGTTCAGTTTTCAATTGAATTGCAGACTCTTTTTCTACAATAACTTTTTCTTTTTCTTTCAATTCACTTTCGCATTTTAATCCTTTCCTCATCTCTGATTCGATCTCCTTCTTGCAATTGGCATCATCCTCTTTCTTCTCTTCAAGTTTTCTAACCTCTTTGTTTTTGAGTTCGTTCTCCTTCTGAAGCTGTTCGATTTGAGTTTTCAATTCCCTGGTTTGGTTTTCCAAGGAGTGGATGAACTTAGCGTCTGATTCTTCTCTGGCTTTATGCAACTTTATAATTTCATCCTTGGATGTGCCCCTGGCAATATCTAATCGGAGCTGAGTCACTTCTTTTTGCAGTTCTTCAATTTGGTCATTCTTGCTTTTCATTTCAACATTATTCTTGTTAATCTCCCGATTAACCTGCTCAAAATATGCCATCATTGGCTTAATTATATTGTATGCATAGTCCCCGCACTCTTTGTCCCTCTCATGGGATATACCACAATACTAATCAAGAGAAAATACAATACAAATTTCAATTTGGTCAGTTATGATGTTGATCCTGATTCGATTACACTATATAGGTCTATATATATGTCTTACTCACCCGATCGTATTCTTTTGCCTCGGACTGTCCTCTCGAATCCCAAAGCAGGTTGGGGCAGAGGAAGAGAAGCAATATTAGTCTCATTTGAAAAGAGATACGTCTATGTATACGGAACACTTAAGTTGGACACTTCGGACTCAGACTGGACTGAAATATTTAATGATTGTTTCCAGGCAGATTCGCGTCTTTTATAGCGCAGAATGTGCAACTAGGAATGACGTGGCCTGATAAGGCAGATGTGGCGTGATGCGTGTTATCAAATAATTTAAATAGAATATATATTATATACTGAACCTTATCTTGGCACGAGCATTGCTCGAATCCGGGGTCATTATGGACTGACCTGGGTAATTCAAGATTTTGGGTGCTTTTTAAATTTAATGTAAAATCAAAGTTGAGCGACTTCTATTATAAACTTGTATATTATTTTTTGTAATCAATGAGAGTGCAGATAGAGTGAAGGTAAAGTACGTCTGTCTATATATACTTGTATAAAACTATATATTAAACCTTATCTTGGCACGAGCATTGGTCGAATCCGGGGTCATTATGGACTGACCTGGGTAATTCAAGATTTTGGATGCGTATTAAATTCAATGACGACTCAAAGTTGACCATTAGTGTCTATTTGAATCTTGCATATGTTATAATAGCTTTGAGTAAAATTACCTGTTAGGTATAGTATATTAATAGTATAGCTTTAATCGGTATAAATAATCAGGCTAATAACGCTGTATTTTGCGCTCAAACACATCCCTCAGCACGTATATTTAGCTTGAACTATATATATTCTGAATCAAAATCGACAGGGGAGTTCATAGACACGATCAAGTCTCTCAGTTTTAGAACTATCTTAATGAAACTTTCTAGACATGCAGAAGGGTGTTTATAAGTCGGAACGAGCCATATCGGATTTATGTTAGTTTTCAAGATTATGCCTGCAAAATTTAATTCGAATCGAAACTAACTATAACATATATAGCTGCCACATGAACAAACAAACCCTTTACAATTTAACAGGTTTTCATAGTACAGGTATACAAGAATTATATGTTACTTTGAATGAGAAGTCTCTGCAAGGGTATATAATCTTCTGACTTAAATATGCTTTAATTATAATTAAATTTTTGGAACTTACTCTTCAATTTCAGAGCGTTACGCGATGCTGTCTTGTTTGCCTTGTGCAACTTTTTTAATTAATATACAGCAAAACTTTTTATGGCCTACATAGACGTCACTAAATTAATGATAAGTTTTTTTTTTTTTTCAACACTTTTTGCAAACTCAAGAGCACTGATTGTCAAAGGGCAAGCTGAAGACCCTGTTGGCATTTTGGCCCAGAGCTAATGATGATAATTTTAATGAATATGTATATAGTAACATAAATAGCGCTTGTTGCTGTTGTTG
Source organism: Zaprionus kolodkinae (assembly GCA_018901885.1). NCBI lineage: Eukaryota > Metazoa > Arthropoda > Insecta > Diptera > Drosophilidae > Zaprionus > Zaprionus kolodkinae. The sequence goes on from JAEIFM010000068.1 coordinate 13,216,181, forward strand.
CTGCTTTTGGCTTCCGGGCAAGTTAAGCGGCAATCAAAATTATTAATTTATGAAAATTTTGCTGCAATTTTCGAGCACTTGTGTTGACTTTGCAATCCGTTTGCGAAAGTTATGAGCACATCCGAAAGGTAAACTTGCCATAAAATGTGCAGCAATAAATTTTGCAATTATGCCAGAGTGACAGAGAAAGAGAAAGAGAGTGAGAGAGAGAGAGAGAGAGAGAGCAAGTGCGAATAAAGCGCCATTTTTAGTGCCGTTCATGGCGAAACAAAATGGCGCCAATGAGGCCGATGAATTATCGATGCAATCGATATTTTGTTAATTTGGAAAATATTATAAAATCTATTGCCACTTTAGATTTATCGAATATTTATGGGATTATATCAAGAAACTAAACTAATAGAGATTGCTTAATAAATGAAAATATCGAAAGTATCGAACAAATTTATTTAACAAAGTAAAAAAGCATTGATTATGCATATTTTAAATATAAATAATTAAATTGCTTGTTTAATTTTATCGCATTACTGAATCATCGATTTTCAAAATGGCAATAAAATACAAAAATAAAATTAGAAATGAATTGACAACTAAACTAGACCAATAAAACTGTCTTTAAAATGATGAAATTTATCGAAATAATCGATTTGAGGCCTGTCGATCGATCAATTGAATTGCCGTTTATCGTAATCGCTGCTCGAGCATTTCCCACTCCATGATTTAAATTAATCGTTGCCAAAGAAGCTGACTAATCATTTCTACAAAGATTTTATTGGGGGATTTTCAGTTTTTGGGTTTTCGGTTTTTTTTTTTTGGGGGGGCTTGTGTTTTATGATTGCAGCGCACGTCGCCGAAGACGCTGCACGTCATCAATTCTTTTGACATGTCCTGCGGCCCATTAAGACGCAGACGAAGGATGCGACAACGTCGATGATGCCACAGAGTGTGGTGTGTGTGTGTCTGTGTGTGTGTGTGTGTTGCCGTTTCCGCTCTCTTTCCGTTGCCTTTTCCCAATGGCTGCGTCTCAAATTAACCTGATAGCAGCGACGGCTTTACGTATGCCATCAAATTTCCCAAACGCAGACGGAGACGGAAGCATTTCCCAGCAGGCGGAAGCGAAGCGCAACGCAGGCGCCTCCTGCTCATTAAAAATGCAATCGAGTCTGAAGGACTATTCTCTCCATCCATCTATCTCCCACTGCCACTCCCTGTCTCTCTCTCTCTCTCACCCACTCTCTCAGTCAGAGAGTCTCTGCTTATTGTATAAAATGCCATATTAATGCCTGTCAATATTGATACTCCTCCCCTTCCCCCCCCTCCCTCTTATTGGCTCATTGCCCTGCCTTTTGTGCTCCTTATGCCTCATTTGGCCGCCAGACTTGGCCAATTTCGAACATGCAACAGCAGCAGCAACAACAACAACAACAACAAGTCTTCAGCTGCATTCCGTAGTCGACCTCAGTCGCAGCTAGAATTATGTTAATCTATTTGAGTTGGCAAATGGCACATTCAATTTGATTCTCAAGCTGATTCGGAATTGAGCTCAAATATTGATATTCAATTAAAGCCGAGTTTACAAATAGCCAATAATGATATAATATGCATGTATATAGCCCATGTGATATGTCACATATATTGCAGTTAACAAAGGATCAGCTGCAGTCAGGGAAAATGAACAAAACAATTAAATAAATAAATCATAATACTGAAAAAGTGTTCGGAGATGAACCATAAAATACATAGGTATATAAATTCTGGATAAGTCTCAAGAGAGGAAACTATCGATCCTCAGTCTCGGCTTTTATATAGCTATGTATAATACAAAAAAAAAAAAATCGAATGATAAACGATTATTAACATCGAAATGATATTTACATGGAATTAACATTTTAGTATATTTAGCGCACCCCTTAAGGTATGCAACAGAAAATAATTATACTTATTACTTGTCTTCTAATTTGAAAATTGCCTTTTAATAAGAAATATTTTTTTTTGGGAAAAAGCAACATCAATTGAGAAACATAACAATTGTCGATTTTTAAGAAAAAAAAAACAAACTTGAGAAAACTAAAAACCAAATAAAAGAAACCCTATAAAAAGTGTTATGATTAACTGAATCGTAAATTTTTCCTCTCTCTCTCTTTCTCCATTTTCCTTCTTCCTTCTCTGCTCTCCCTCCCTCCCTATCTTTAACTATTCGGTGAAATCCATTAAATTTTTACGACCATTGTAAACATTAAGTTGCATATGCAATTTTATGGTATACTATGCGAGGGGACTAAACGTCTCGGGATTGTGCAACAATTTTCTAACCTCAAACTTGCCCGAGTGTAGAAAATGTAGATAAAGACGGGGAGGTTATTGTAGTCCAGCTCCACGGACATTGTAAGGAAACTGTAAAAATAACTGAATAAAACTTGAAAAAATATGAAAAATAATATCTCGAACAAATACATCTACTATATTACTTGCAGATATAAAAAAAAAATTAATAGTACGATATATACTGTAATCTAAAGCACTAAAGATCAGTCTAGCCAAAGAGCTATCATATTCACATATACATTATATACTAAACGTATATTTAAATTGCAAAACTTAGTTATAAATACATTCAGGCCAAAAATTGAACGAACGAAACTTATATAATCTTGTTCTATCGTTCACTCTACCATTTATCATATGTATGGTGTATATAATTTTATACCCATTTTTCTTTTTCTATTTCGCCGATTTTTTGAATCAAAGTTTCGCTACTGTTTTGCTCTATCAGCGGTGCGCTGCGTTTCGTATACATATAACGATAATTTATGGCAAATTTATAATGTTGTAAGTGCCAACAAACTTGCTGGAACTATCCATAAAATGCCGCACACACACACACACACACACGCAGCTTTGCACCCACTGTGCGGAATTGAGGCTGAACTCGTAAAGCTGTTGCCACAGATACCAGATAACAGGGGGCAGGGGGCGTGGCAGTGGGAAGGGGAAGGGGACAAGGCCTAAAGTTGATGGAAAAGCCACAATGGCAAGCAAAGGGCACAGCGCGTCTGCGTCTGAAGTCCAGAGAACCCGCCGGATGGACTACACTTGTATAGAGTAACTCCAATATCCTGTAAAAAATTAAAAAAAAAAACAAAATAAAAAAATTATTGCTAAAGATAATTTGAATTTGATTTAAGCTTCGCCATGAGCTTTGAGCAGCTTTAAAGCTCAAGCATATAATTATCATTGATAATGAATGAGAAAGAAAGGCAAATGAATTAAGAACTTCGTAGAGAACTTAAGCAATCCATATTATATCTATAATATCTACATATTGGTTCTTCATAATACTTTACTACAATATATTTTCTTTACCCTTCGAACATTTAAAATTTTTAAATGTTGGGTATACTAACTTTGTACGCCACAGGCACAAGAAGGACACCATAAAGTATCCATGAACACTCTTGCTCTTGCTCGATTTTATTATTTTTATTTATTTCAACTATCTTTAGAGAAACTTATAAACCTCGATTAATGTCTAGCAAAAGTTCTTGATAATTCTATCCAAAATTCAGCTTACTTAATATTATAACTTTGCAAAACATGAACACATTTTTATTTTAGTTACTATATATTTCCTGAAAGAAACTCATCCACATTTATAGTATAAATAAAAAAAAAGAGCTTTTATTTAAGTTTTGAGGATTCTACGGAAATGCACCATAGTAAGTATTCATATTCTTAGGATTTTACACTGTATAACTTTTTAGTTAAGTTAGTAAAAGCTTGTATTATAATATATTTAAAGCTTTTCTTGAAATCGAAATAATCCTTGGGAGTAACTCAAGAAAATTGATTATTGATTGATCATATGTGCAAAAATATTCTAGCAAAATTTTATTAAAGCTTTTAATGAGCTTTCGATAATTCTGGATGCAAAATGCCGTACAGTAATATTCGTAACTTTAGAACAGTGAAAGCTCTCTCTGAAGCTTTCAAGCAGCTTTAAAAAAATCTTAAAAGCAAAGTTGCTTCAGTCTTAGTCCAATTTTCAGAACATGAAAACTTTGCGAAAATAAAATAAATGTATTCGTGAATTCTCTTCGATTTGTTGCACTCTTCTCACTTCCTGTCGCCGTGCCCCACTTCTTCTTCTTCTTCTTCTTCTTCTTCTTTTGACCAACAAAATACTTGTGCAACTAGTTAAGATCCGCAAAATTTATTAGTTTGGTCAATTTGTGTGGTCGTCGCAAGTTGCAACAATATATTTAAATTTATACATTTACACATACATGTACACAACATAACCCCAAAAAAGAAGTTTGTAATTTCCGCACACTGAAGTGCCCCAGACAGAGGAAGAGCGAGGGAGAGAGCGAGCAAGCGAGAGAGACACACATACATGCAGCACATCCGAAAACGTTGCAAGTTTTGCGAAAATTTGAAAGCCTTTCACGCATAAATAAAAAAAACACCCAAAACTAAAGCCGAAGCCAGAAAAATGCCGCAACTTGCCAACAGAATCGAAAACGGACAATGACCGCGACAAAGTAACAAAAAAAAATAAAAAAAAAAAAAAAATATATATAAAGAAACAAAAAAACAATAGGAAAAACAGAAGAACAACAACAAGAGACACATGTATACTGGCACAAAAAAAAAAAGAAGAATAGAAGCGAATAGACAGAAAAAGAAAACCCAATAAATTTCACATACTGCACTTAACTGGCGGCAACTTGATTTCCACTTGCAGTTGGCCAATTCCTGAAGCGATAATAATGCATACTATCATATTAATAGAGCCACAAACGATTGACGGAAGTCTCAACAATACCAAAGTTTTTATTTATTTAAATACCATGACGTATTTAAAATTACTCAATTGAAAGTTGATTATGACTTGACGGATTTGATTTGACTTTGAAATCACCCAAAATCTTGAATTACCCAGGTCAGTCCATAATGACCCCGGATGCGAGCAATGCTCGTGCCAAGATAAGGTTCAGTATATAATATATATTCTATTTAAATTATTTGATAACACGCATCACGCCACATCTGCCTTATCAGGCCACGTCATTTCCTAGTTCCACATTCTGCGCTATAAAAGACGCGAATCTGCCTGGAAAAATATCATTAAATATTTCAGTCCAGTCTGAGTCTGAAGTGTGCAACTTAAGTGTTCCGTATACATAGACGTATCTCTTTCCAAATGAGATTAATATTGCTTCTCTTCGTCTGCCCCATCCTGCTTTGGGATTCGAGAGGACAGGCCGAGGCAAAAGAATACGATCGGGTGAGTAAGACATACAAACTTCTATAATAGTGTAAGAGAATCAGGATCAACATCATAACTGACCAAATTGAAATTTGTATTTTCTCTTGATTAGTATTGTGGTATATCCCATGAGAAGGACAAAGAGTGCGGGGACTATGCATACAATATAATTAAGCCAATGATGGCATATTTTGAGCAGGTTAATCGGGAGATTAACCAGAATAATGTTGAAATGAAAAGCAAGAATGACCAAATTGAAGAACTGCAAAAAGAAGTGACTCAGCTCCGATTAGATATTGCCAGGGGCACATCCAAGGATGAAATTATAAAGTTGCATAAAGCCAAAGAAGAATCTGACGCTAAGTTCATCCACTCCTTGGAAAACCAAACCAGGGAATTGAAAACTCAAATCGAACAGTTTCAGAAGGAGATCGAACTCAAAAACAAAGAGGTTAGAAAACTTGAAGAGGAGAAGAAGGATGATACTAATTGCAAGAAGGAGATTGAATCAGAAAGGATTAAATGCGAAAAATATATTGTAGAAAAAGATGCCGCAATTCAATTGAAAACTCAACAATCTGAAACAGAATTAAAAAAATCAAGTGAAAAAACAAAACAAATCGATTCTCTGACTCATGATATCAACATCTTAAAGAACACAACGGAGACGCAACAAAAGGAGCTGAAGAAACTAAATGCAAAGATAATTGCAGATGAAGGAAAACTGGTTGAATATGAAAAGTATTTGAAGACTGAAGAGGAGAAGAAGAAGAAGGGCTGCATTGCCCGAGATAAGTCGGGAGTGCAAAATATCACTCTTTCCGATAGTTACACTTTCGAGGTACTTTGCAACTCTGACATCGCAGGACCAGGATGGACCATAATACAACAAAGGATTAAAGGCGGAGTGGAGTTCCAAAGAGATTGGAACACGTACCGAGACGGGTTTGGAGACTTCTGGGACGGGGACTTTTTCCTAGGCCTGGAAAAAATCCACAGATTAACCAACGAGAAACCCCACGAACTTTACATTCACATGAAAAATATGAATGGCGAAACCTTCTTTGCCCGATATGATGAGTTCGCCATTTCGGGTGAAGGTGATCAGTACAGGATGATCAAGCTGGGTGTATTCTCTGGAAGTGCAGGCACAGAAGACACTTTGGATTATAACAAAAATATGAGGTTCACCACTTACGATCGTGACAACGACGAATGGGATAAAAACTGCGCTTCAGAATTGGTGTATGGTGGTTGGTGGTACAATAATTGTACCCTTTGGTAAGTGTCTTCTTCCGATATAACTGTTAATATGTTTTGCATTTATATTGAATGCGGTCTCTTTCGTTACAGCAATCTCAATGGGAAATACTTCCAAGAGGAAGTGAAAGATAATAAAGGCATTAGGTGGTATGATTATCCAATACTAAAGGAGGTCAAAATGATGATTCGTCCCAAGGCTGTTTAAAAAGAGCCCTAAATATTTTCAGATAAATGCAATTTAATTTTCCATCTTCTTAAAATTTGATGTAATTAACTTTTAAAATGTTTAATAAATCAATCGAGATTAAAATGGAGAAATTCTACAGCATATTTTCAAATAATCGAGTTATTTCTTTCACTTTGGAAACAGCTAACACACACTAAAAAGGGATTGGATGTGGACCGCAGTCTACTCTACAGTTTTAGATGACAGAAATTACTTCCTATTTATGCTTGCCGAATAGGGTCAGTGAAACAAAGTCACGAAGCTTGTTGAGAAAGTAAATAACTTTGCAATATATGTAGAATACAATTTAGAAATCCGAGGAGGATTCCTGGATCCAACAACGATATTAAAGACAAAACAAAACAAAAAAAAAAAAAAAACAACAAATATTTGAAATGAACTGAATGTCTGCACAAAGTACTTATGAGAAGAGGATTTAGCTAGTATCTAATAATTCTACAGTCACTAATACAATAGTTAGAACACATAAGTGTTCTACAAGTAGTACTTGGAGAGTCTACAGAGCGTAGGATATCCTAAGTGGCCTAAGATATTTAATGGATGAAGTGCAGCTCCCTAATCTTTAGTTTATTGAATTTGCATTTAGTCAGTTTAACATGGAATTATTTAATTTACTTAATGATTAAATATACGTACACAATAAAAAATAATAATATTATATTAAATATTTTAAATATTTAATTACAATTATTTATGGCTATAACTAACATTCATTTCAGACTCTCAACGTCTTGGCCAGTCAGTTAGCTCTCTGTCTCGATATGTGGATTAGATCCTGCCCTCAGCTGGCATTCATTCTTCATTCATTCTCTGTTTCTTTTGCTGCTCCTGCTGCTCCTGCTCCACTCACTTCTCCGCAATTAGCAGAAGTATCTTGTTCATCAGCTCGTTGGCCGTGCTGTCGTGCAGGGTATTCAGTCGGGCGGCAAGAAAATCACCAAACTTTATATAGAGCATCTCTCGGGGACTTGGCTGATGTCGCGGCATACGATTGCCGGCATGGCCGGCTGCCGTAAAGCTGCTGCCCGGCGAGAGGCGATCCCCCATGCCAACGCCAAGCATATCCACATCGACAAGGGGCGGACAATGGCCACGCCTACTGCCAGTGCCCGTATCATCATTAACCCCATTTCCAACTCCAACTCCAACTCCAACTCTAGATCCATCACCATCATCATCAACGTCATCATCATCATCGTCGTATTCCAAATCATCATCATCATCATCGTCATCATCATCATCGTCCTCCAAATCTCCAGCGTCCACATCGATCAGCTCGTTATTCGTATTGATAATCAAATGCGGCGGGGGCGTGGCATATATGGGTACACCGCCATCTTTGGCATCTTGCCCCTGCACCTGGCCCTGCCCCTGACCTTGGACTTGCACCAGCAACCGCGCCTTGAGCTGTTGCTTTGTCTGCGCCCGAATTGTGGCCAATTTCTGTTGCGTGTTGCGCGTCATTCGACTCTCCTCATCATCATCGGCTGAGTCGGGCTCATCCTTGATGTAAATGGAGGGTGAACTGCTGCAGGATCGGGCCAACGGCGATGTGATAGCAATTGGCACCGCAATTGCCGTACCCGCCGTACCTGCCACAGCTGGCGTCTTCAGCGTGGTCAACGTCACGTCCGGCTGCAGTTGCAGTGCCTGCAAGTGTTGTGCCTGTTGCTGCAGTCCCACCGGCAGCTGGCTGAGATTCGTGAGATTCAGCGTCGATGTCATCGCAGCAATGGGCACAGCTGTAACAGCAGTAACAGCAGCAGATGTTGGTGGCGCCGCCACTGATTGTTGCAACGCGCTGGCAAGTTGATGTGATTTATTCGCCTGATTATTTGGATTGTTGGGATCACTTGGCGCAAAATATTGATACTCATCATGGGGGATGTTGCTGTTGTTGTTGTTGTTGCTGCTGGTGTTGTTGTTGCTGCTGCTGTTGTTGTTGTTGTTGCTGGTGTTGTTGTTGTTGTTGCTGCTGCTGCTGGTGTTGTTGTTGTTGTTGCCAGTAGCAGATTCCATGGAGCTGTGCTTAATACGCTCACGAGATCTATAACAAAAAAAAAAGGTGAGAAAAGATTAAGGTATTTATAGCATACAGCAGTGCTCAAAAATATAGAAACACTTAGAGAGAGAAAGAAAATTAAAAAAATAACCTTTGAAATATAAATAAATATTAATGTACACGTATGAAAACTATGAAAATCCTTAACTAACCTAAGATGGAACTTTCTGCTTGGGCAAATTGCAAGTTGGGTATATTAAGTTTGTTGCAAAAAGAAGATATTTAATTCAGCATATTCTACACTACTGCAGAGTACTCCAAAAGGTATCAAAAGGCAGAAGGTATCTAGAGTTGTTTTTTTTTTTTTTTTTTAGAGAACAATAGAATAATTTCATTTATTATATACTGCACAAGTGAAGGTCATAGATGTTGTTATGCGAGTCTTTTTGATCTAATTTAGATTTTAAAATAAACTTCGACTGTCTTTAAGTGTTTTTCCGAAATTTCATAACCGTCACTTATCTAATCTCTGAGATCTAGACGTTCATACAGACAACTTTTTTTTTTTCTTCAACTCTGCTGCTGCTTAAGTATAATGCTGAAGATTCCACTTACTTGCGCTCCCTGATGACCTCCTTGAGAAAGGCCATGGCATCGTAGTATTCCCATTTGGATTTGAAACGTGTCGGGCCCAACATCTTCTCGTGATTCAATTCACGACGAAAGATTTCACGCAGCGATGTGAAGGTGCGCTGTACCCGTTCCCCGTTCACGCTGAATATGCGACCCAGTTCATTCCATTTGATGGCCTTCTTTTTGTCGGAGCGCTTATAGTGGGGCAGACGACAGTCCCAGAGTATGGGATTGTGGCGTACTAGCTCGATGAGTCGGCGCTTTTCGATGTTGTGGCGCGAGAAGGCCATGCTGGTTGTGCTGGTAGTATCGTTAGCCAGGACTATGTCGGGTTCTTGCTCTCGCTGAAGCTCTATCTCTCTTGCACTCTCGCTCTCGTCACTCTCTTTCGTTTGAGTCGCTCTCTTAGGTCTCTCTTGGCCGTGTGTTGTTAATGTTGGCTCTACCAACTAACTGCACACTGCGCATGTGTTTGTGTGCGTGCGTGTGTGTGTGTGTGTGTGTTGGCCAGTTTCGGATGCTGTGTGTGTTTGTGTGTGTGTGTAAAGTGAGAAGTGAGAAAATCGTTAATATGATTTGTTGTTGGCCCCGTATTAATGGTCAACAGGCCGCAAAGTATGCAACACACTTTGCCCAGTTATCCCATAGACATTCTTGAAGGCGGTTTGAGGCGGGTTCAACGAACTGTATCAGCAGCCCGGTGGGGGGGAGGGGGGTCCCGAGTTAAGGGTATTTATTTCGTGTAAGTCACGTAAGAAATGCAAAATAAAATAGGAAAATGGGGTAAGGTGCATTGAATGCAATAACTATGCAAATTAGGCAATTCGATTGGGGATTCTATTGTAGTAATAATAAAATATATAAATTGCAAATCATGCAAATATTTGCTAGAATATTAACGGAAATCGCTAAGCAAATCTCTAAATAATTAGGATTATATGCAAATCGATTAGATTTAATTATATTTAAACATATGTGAATGTTCTGCACAATTTCAGAAATTACGAAGACTTGATAATGAAAATATATAATAAATAATAATATAATATTGGCAAACATTTTTCGACAATAAAATCTGGAAAATATTACGCCAACTTTATTAAATGTAAGAGATTATATAGACAAAATAAAATTATTTGTTACAATTTATGATATATTACCAAAAATTGCTTCACAATCTTATACATAGTTAAGAGTTGCTTAAAATCATTTAAATTAAATGATATTTGAGTGAAAATTGAAACTATGCAACATTTAAGAAACTAAGTACACTTGATCTAATATATAAAATAAAACAAATGATATTTCAATTCATCATTTGTGGAATACTAAAAAAGAATAATGGAAATTACTCAACAAAAGCTCTGACTAGTTAAGAACCGTCGAAATTTTGACAAATCTTATGATATGATAATAAAAATTAAAATTCTTTTGAATTTGCATAATAATATTTCAGAAGAAATTGAATAAATAACTAATTATCTATATATAAATATTTTATAAACTAAAATCAACGAAATAATGTTAAATTTGAGGAATAATTATGTCAAGGCTGGTCAGGTATATTTTAATGCATTCTATGAACGAATTATGTGATGATATGCAAGCTCTCTAGAAATATATACAAACACTATGTATGTATTTATTTAATTTACTTTACGAAGCCGCACACTCATTATGCCATAATTTGATTCAGGTGAAATTAATGGGAAAAACGAAACCATTAATACATATATAACCATATATACTATATATATAACCATATATATATATTTATGTATGTTTCTGTGTCTGTGCGAAGTACACACTTATACAATAGTTAGGCAAACAAATCGTATAAAATAAACATATTCAACGCACACGCCTCAAATTCGCAGAACTGAAGCGTTTGTGGTCGAGAATGTGCAGGTAGTAAATATGTATAAATATACTCTATATGTACATACATACATATATACGGTATATATTCATTACAAACATCCATACATAGATGCATATAGGGTATGCCTGCTAGATGAGTATGATAATCTTGACAATTTGCTGTGCCTGAGTGGTAGAAAGTGTAAATGGGGGAATTTCAATTTACAGGGTATGCGTGCGTTGTCAACATGCTGGTTTAGTTTTTAGCCGTAAAATAGCTAAAGTTTTAGCACATTTTTTTTTTTTTTTGCTTTGAATCTCTGTTGTTAACGTAAATGGCAGCAAACCTTACCAATCCTTGAGACAGCTTCCGCTGTCACTCTCTCACACACACACACACACACACACGCACAGTCGCTCTCTCTCTCTCTTTACTCTCTCGCTCGCTCGCTCGTCTCTCTCTCTCTCTCAGTCCCTTACGTAATGATTTTTTTTTTGCCAATTTCTTGTTGAACTGATTTTCAATTGTGCGCTGCAACACACGCACACTAGCGCGCTCATTCACACACACATACGCACACGCACACACACACACACGCATGCAGGCTAAAAATACGCACAACAACGAAAATTCGCTGATACCAACAACGGAGAACAAAAGCACAACATAACGGCGGAATTTACAATAACAACTACAAACACAGCTACAACTACAACTACAACTACAAGAAATACAACCACAACTACAACTACAAATCTTGCACTTGCCTTTTGCTGTGTCGCCTCCGAAATTCGCCGCAATTAATTTTTTTTTTTTTTTTTTTGGCGATAAAAATCGCTGGAATTTCTTGTTGTTATTTATTTTTTTCCTTTTTATTTATTTATTATTTTTATTTTGCTTTCTTTATTCGTATTTAATTGAAAATGAAATTGACTTTTTGCGCTCTTTTTCTCGTTTTGTTGTTTTTTTTTTTTTTTGTTTTGAGCTTGTTAAACATTTGACGGCTGGCAGGCAACTAAAAACAACAATTTAGCAATGTTTTTAGCACTGGAATTGAATTTGTTTATTGCTCATATTGTTGTTGCCGTGCGAGTGAGTGTGTCCATGTGTGTGTGTGTGTGTGTGTGTGTGCGTGTGTGTGTTGTGGTTTATTGTTGTTGCTTTTATTAACAATATGAGCAGCACGTTGAGAATTTATTTCAATTTATTTCAATTAACAACAAACAACGTTGTTGCCGCTGCGCTCGGGGCTGCCGCTGCCTCTGCCGCTGCTGCTGCTGCTGATGCTGCTGCTGCCACTTGTCGCAGTGTTAGTAATTGTTGCTGTTGCTTTTGCTGTTGTTGTGCGTTGTATGAAGGCTATGCAACAACTATTTGCCACCACAAAAATCTGTAAACGATGCGAGCGCAAAATGTACCACAAAATTCACCAACACAGCTGCTGCTGCTGCTGCTGCTGCGCTCGTGTATGTGTGTGTGTGTGTGTGTGTATACACACACAAATAAGCGGGCGGACGCAGTGAGAGCACACACACACACACAGCGAGAGAGAGAGAGAGAGAGAGAGAGAGCAGTGCAAGCTCAATTGATATTTGTATATTATTAAATTAAATTGTTTATTATGCGTTTATCGCCGCTTTGTCGCTTTTGTTGTTGCCACTTCTTGGCAATACGCTGAGCTTGGCGCGACGCTCGACGCTCGACGCAGCTCTGCTCTGCTCTGCTCAGCTCAGCTCAGCCTGCGCTCGTTTTTCACAACTTGCCCCACAAAACCAACTGTAAACGAACTTAAATTTTCTTGCAAATTGGCGGCGCAGCAGCCGCAACTGATGAGCGCACGTAAGCCACACAGAGCGAGAGAGCGTGCAGAGAGAGTAAGAGTGAGAGAGTAACACACACAGCACGCGTGAGAGAGTGCCGCTGCTGCCTTGCTGCCTTGCTGCGATGTGGTGCGCTCTGCCAATGTTTTTATTTGTGTGTGCCAAAGAGAGCGCTGCTGGCAGCGACCCACGCGTTGTTTTTGATGCTGCCTTACGCTCTCGCTCTCGCTCTCTTAGTTATTATTAAAATGCCCAAAATGTTGTTGTTCCTGCTGAGAGGATGCTGTGCGCGCTGTGCTTTCTGCTGATGTAAACAATTGGGGGAAACTTTTGCAGTGTTGCCAACTAAACAATTTGAGTGTTCGGTGTGTGTGTGTGTGTGTGTGTGTGTGTGTGTGTGTGTGTTAGGTGGAGTGTTGGATAAGGAGCGGAAATACCTGGCGCCATATTAAATATTTATGCAATAGTAAACAATAAAATACAAATTAAATTAAATAAATAAAATAAATAAATGAAATAAAATAGAAAAATAATTGAATTAAATAAAATAAAAATAAATAATAATAATAATAAATAAATAGTGTTTATAAAAAATAATTTTAAATACATTTTTCTCATACAATATTTACTCTCTAGCAAGCACGAACACGCTTTAATAGCGCACTGCAAGTGCTGATAAAAACAATAATACAGATCGCCAAGAAAAGAATATTCTCTAGCCATAAATCCTCTTCATATCTGCAAACTGTGAGCCGCAGAAATATGCCCGCCCCTCGGTGCGCGGTCTGCGTTATCAACAAGCGCAAAGGCAAATAAACAAGAAACCAACACGGAAAGGGGCACACAACAGCAACAACAACAAATAAACAAACGGGCAGAGTTCTCGCTGAGTAAACAAAAGAAAATCGATAATGCCCAAGATTGGCAAGAGCAGCAAAAGAGGCAGCAGCGGCAGCGGCGGCAGCGACAGCAACAGCAGCAGCATCAGCAGCCACAACGGCACCGGCAGCAGCAACAGCTCGCAGGGCGCTAAACAAAAACAAAGCAACAAGCAGCAGCAGCAGTAGCTAAAGAGCGCATACGAAGAGAGAGAGAGAGCGAGAGGAGATTGGGAGAGTGGGTGAGCTGAGCGAGTGTGTTTGAGAGCGCGAGGGTTGCGTTTGCCCTTGAAGCTGGACCACAGTACGAATGCTGCTGCTGCTGCTGCTGGCGTTGTTAGCAGACGCAAGTGTTAAATTGGCAGAGCCGGCGGGCAACAACCGTTAACAATGTTCTCACTGCAGCGAGCGTGGGAGCGCGCTCGAAAAGCTCTCTTGCGCTGCTCGCGTCGCTGCTGCTGCTGCAGCTTCTGCTGCTGACATTTAACAATGCGAACAAATACAAACAAAGCAGCTCACACACACACACAGGCACATGCAGAGGCAGAGGCAGAGACACACTGACACATACAGAGACAAATATTCAATTTGCCGCTTGCCACTCACTGCCTGCAATCAACTTTATTACTGGCGCTGCCGCTGCCGCTGCCGCCGTCGCTGTTGTTATTTACTTTTTGTTTGTGTCGTCGCCGTCGTCGTCGTCGTCGCCGTTTGGTCATCTGAAATATACTCTACGTCGTCGTATTTATCAATCGTTCTGTGGGCCATTGCAGGCATCATCATCATCATCTCGTTCCGTTGCCATCCCCGTTCGCATTGTTAGACTTATCAGCGTGCGTGTGCATGTGTGTATATGTGTGTGTGTGTGCATGCCGCTGCTGATGAAGCTGACAGCGCTGCTCGACACACGGTCCAATATTTTGAATGAGATTAATTAACAACAATGCAAACGTTACAAGCGTGTACAAGTATTTACATACCTTCACATTGTTGTTGTTGTTGTTGTTGTTGTTGTTCTCATGTTTTCATTTTCGACTTGTTTGTTTTTAAGCTTTACGCCCACTTCAGCCCACTTAGGATAATCCATATCGAACTAGTTTCAATCGTGTTTGCTCGTGGAACATATTGCACAGTGGGCAAAAATTCGACTTTACTTTTGCGAATTTTTGTGAATATTTGTTCTATTGTTGTGAAAATTTAAATTTTTTTTAAGCAAATTTAACAAAGGAAAAATTCAACATTTTCCTTGGAATATAAAATTTGTTCTAGTTAATACCTTATTATATTGCAAATAATGCAACAAAACGAACTTTTTGCTACTAAAATATAATTTAAAGTGTGCATACATACATATGTATATTTTATTTATATACATAGAACATTTTTTTAACATTTTATTTATCAATAATAGGAATTTGGATTTTACAAAGTTTTTCTTCATGAATATTTACTAAATTTAAGAGGTTTGCTATGGCAAAACACAGTACGTCTTTAGAGTGAAATTATTTGCAAAATAAACCTATAACAATATTTATTAAAGTAAATAAATAATGACTTTAACATTTAAACCGTTTTTAATAATATAAATATATAAAACAATAAGCAAATCTTACTACGTTTATGCCAAGATCATGCCATGAAATCCCTGAAGCACAACCAACTTAACTCAGTTAAACCAGATAGCAGCGCTGCACAGTGGGCTAAATAGACGATTAAGCCGCGATTTATACACTTCCTTTATTTGGTAATTTTATTTTGCAGTTACATTTGTTTTTCAATATTCTAAAGAATAAAGTAATTTTTTAACATATATTTTTAAGATTTTATCCACTAAGTATAATAAAATAAGGCTACCTGAAAGCTTCCGTAAACCTTCCGATAAACTAGGATAAACTAGGTTTATTTATTTCCATTTTTGAACTGCGATTGAAGTGCGGAATTTTGAAGAGTTGACCGATTTTATGTTTCTTTTTTTCTTTTTTGGAGCAATTTACTTGCCGTTTATTTCAATCCGAGCCAGTTGGCCTGGTCCGGTTGGTGGGGGAGGGGCAAGTTTGCACTATATTCTGGTCCTGTCCAATTAGCCACGATTGGCTGTGGAAGAAACAAGAACAAGAACAACATCATCATCAAGGCGAAAATAGTCAAAGTCAAATAGTGAAAAAAAAAACTTTTACTATAGTGTGGGTAGATTGGCTTGGTATGTATATATATCTAGGGGTCGTTGGCAGTGCAAAAGTTTGTCGAGCAGAAAACTTGTGAATTATTTAAAATTATGCTTGTGCATAGGCCAAAAATAGAAAAAAAAATCTGCATTGGCAGAGTAGAATGGAGCAGGAAAAAATACCGAATACGAAGAGTTAGGAGCACCGTACTTTCAATTACGCTCTCTGCCATTTGCCAGCAAATTGAGGTGAAGTATTTAAAACTTAAATCGGCTTGGAAGCTTTCAGCAGAAACAGTGCTGCCAACTTGTGAGAAAATAAAAACTATTGTTTTTTGTAATAAATAAAAAAAAAGCCAAAACATTTAAAACTAAAACTGGAAATAACATTTATTAAAGAAACCTAAGCATAAGTTTAAATTACCATCAGTAAAACTGAAATATAAACAATTTACTTCAAAATTATCGTTAAAAAATTAAAATTTTATAGATAGTTGTATCAATTATGAAGAAAAAAATTAAAAAGCAAACAATTCTTACGAAAAAGAAGCATTTATAAAAGAAAGAGCGAAACAAAAGCTAAAATTACCATTAGTATAAGTAAAATATTGACAAGTAAATCTTGAAAACCTTTATTATAATATTAAAATTTTATAGATTTTCACGTCAAAAAAAAAAAAAGAAAAAAGGCTAGTAATATTTTTAGATTTAGATTTAAATTTATAAAGATATATAAAGATTTTTTCCGCTATTGGCCTACAATAAAAGCTAGATTTGACGAGAAAAAAAGCTGAATCGACAGCACTGTAGAGAAACGACAAACAGAATGAGAGACACAATATGCGAGACTTATAATTTGTTATCTCTTTTCTTGCAGCTGCTGTCTGTCCGTCTCTCTCTCTCTCGCTCTCTGGGCGTTGGTATCCATTAAAAATCCATTTAAATATTATCTCAATGCGATTTGTTGCTGCCTCGTCACGGCTTCCGTTTGACATTTAGCCAAATGCGATGACAAAACGTCGTCAGAATTTGCTGGGATATCACACATGGCATTTAATGAGAACTCGCAGAGGTATGCGTAATTATTTGCCTATTTGAGTTATTAATTGGGCTAAGAAATTAAATAATCTACAGCAATTGACTGGCTGACTGACTGACTGACTGTCAATCTCGAGGATTTTTTGTTCAACTGCCGCAAAAGACAATTAGTTGGTGCCACAATGCAAGCTGGCAACATGTCTGCAAATTGCATCAAATCAAATTCACAGACAATGCCACATAAGATGCCATTCTGCCCTCTCTTTCACACACACACACTCTCTATCTTTCTCTCTCGCTCTCTCTCTCTCTGTCTGTGATTTGATGCGGTCAAGTCAAGCATTAAAATTGTTTAGTTACAAATGATATTTGCCTAAAGCTTGCGGTATTTTCATTTCAATTGGCAGAAATCATGAAACCCTGTAATACCCTATAACTTGGCCAATTGATGAGGCATGCACAGCTAGTAGGCATTTACGCATGCGTAAATGAAATTTCACAAAATTCGGACAAACACAAACCATAGTTTTTCTATATTTTTTGCATCTAAATTTTGTAAATGGAAAACTGAAACCTTCTGAGTATCCCTCAAATTATATCAGTATATGTATATCATATTCATCTCATAATTGCCTCTTTATTATTAAGATCATTCAACGGGAAAATCCGCAAGTAAACATTGGTAAAAAGCTTTAACTTTATTTGGAACTCTGTGAACATACATACAAGTAGACAGACGGCCAGACCCAGAACCTTTTAGAAAAATTAATATTCATGGAACTCTTAAGACTCGGTCTGGGACTGAGAATGGGCAACCTTTTCAGAAGTCAAGCGCTCAATTACGTAACTTTATGTTTTTCTTTTATTTTGGTTCACAGAATGTTTTATTTACCTTTACGTTTTGCTCTTATTTCGCTAGAATATTGTAATTTGGCATATTTCTTTTTGCCTCCTCGTTCGCTCAAAGGGCAACGAAAGAAAACAAAGAAATCCGAATGCTGTGCAAATAAATGCAAAATAATATTACGAAAAGTTGACCGAGAAATGCCGAGAACAGGCAGGGGGAGGTGGAAGAGGAGTGGGAAGGAGTAGTCGGAGCAGAAGGCTGCACACTGATGGTGCCCGGCTGGTGCGCCTAAAAGCACACACTTCATTTCTAAATAGAATCTCGCAATTTGCCAAAAGTTCCCCACTTTTTCTCCATCATTCCCTTTTTGGCCTTTGGCCATTACTTGTCCATTGGATTTCAATTCCATTTTTACCAATTGCTCATTGGCTTCTTCTCCTCCACTTGCAGCTCTTCTCCTTCTTCTTCTCGCTTCTGCTTTGTCTGCACTTTTATTTCCTTTCCTTAGCCTGACCCTTGATTCGTTCAGTATTTTAATGTGCAATTTAGCAAAAAAAAAAAAAAAAAAAAAAAAAATTTCATTTTGATTTCTGATTTCTGAGTGCCGACTCTCCTCGTAATAATAATCATCATCATCATCTCACTGATGATATAATGGACAGCGAAAAGCTCTTAAAGGGTTTCCTTATACTTATCAAAGTGATGGTTCCAGTTCAGTTCCACCAGGTTTGAGGTGATTGAGTGGATTTTAAAAGATTCTCTGTAGGGCAACAGATTTTCGAAGGTATAAGCAACTTGTCTTCGTAATACCCTCGTAAACAAGCGCTGTAATTGTTTATATAATTATAATTTATTATACACTCAAAGAACCCTAACATAACCCGTGATATTTTATTTTAATAGAATTACGAAGACAGCACTA
The DNA here is from genome assembly GCA_018901885.1 of Zaprionus kolodkinae. Lineage (NCBI taxonomy): Eukaryota > Metazoa > Arthropoda > Insecta > Diptera > Drosophilidae > Zaprionus > Zaprionus kolodkinae. The sequence continues at coordinate 13,235,125 of JAEIFM010000068.1, forward strand.
GTCGTGGCAAAATTTTTAAACAATATTTTCGATACCTAAATACCTAAAAGTATTGTCACAAAATTTGATAACTCTAGCTCAGATTGTCTCTGAGATATAGACGTTCGTACAGACATATTTGCTTTCCCTTACAGATTTTAAAGCTTTAAAGCTATGAAAGATGACTAAACCAATTTATGATCTTATATTAATTCCCATTCTTTCCTTCCCTTTATCAGAACTAGAATTACATAATTATAATCTGTTTTTTTTTTTTTTTTTTTTTTTGAATAAACTTTATTATTCCATATGCTTCGGAGGGGACAGGTGTAAAGAACTATGCGTATTTAAATTTAAAAGCATGGGCAAAGAGTTCGTTTCGAGTGTGAACAGTGCAGGGCGGGGCAGGCTGCATACATCTACTATATGTACATATATGTAGCTTCTCCCACAGGTTTATCCCCCACTGCCCGGAACTCTGTGTGTACTATCAGGATCAATTTGGTTCAATAGGCCTATGTTCGGATTAACTGCTACATAAGTGTGGGTTGTCCCTAATGGCGGTAACGGTAACGGATGCGACGCACGGTCTTGTAACGGTAGCCATCCTTAGCAACCTCGGTACCCTCATCGGCGACAGACTTCACCTCAGCCTCGGGTGCCGGTGTGGGCACCTCCACGGGTGGCAGGTACTCTCCATTGGTTGCCTCAGCGGCATCCTCCACAATAGCCTCGGCCTCACGACGATGACGACGGAACTTGAGCTTGCGCACGGTCTTGTAGCGATAACCATCGGCACCCAGCACGGTCTTCAGCTCGGGGGCAAGCTCAACCTCAACGGGGGGCAGGTACTCGCCGGTGGGTTCAGCAATTTCGGAGACATCACGACGATGACGGGCACGGAACTTCAGTTTGCGCACAGTCTTGTAACGGTAACCATCGTCAGCGACCTTGGTATCGACAGCAGGTTCAACCTCATCGACCGGAGGCAGATATTCCTCGGTGGGTGGCAAATACTCCTGGTTGGGTACCTCACGGCGATGGCGCAACTTCAGGCGACGCACTGTCTTGTAGCGATAGCCATCCTCGGACAGGGCAGCTGCCTCAGCATCACCAACGGGTGGCAGGTACTCGGCCGAAGGGTCCTGTACAGCAGGATCAGCCAATTGGGCAGCAACGATGGCCACCAGGCAGAGGGAGAGGGCGCCAATGAAGAGTTTCTAAAGCGACAAGTTGAAGTATGCTTAAGCAAGGTAGCAGTGGTAGTGTCTCAGTTGGGAACAGTTCTATGATCACATCCCATATGGCTGCTCTCTAATGATCTATGGAGCAGGATCACAATTGAGGACATTCGGTAGGGTTACAGGAACGCAACAAGCTTAAAGACTTGTTAGACCTTCTACAATGGATCGATTTGCGATCTGTTCTTTAATGACCGGTAGGGTTACAGGAACGCAACAAGCTTAAAGACTTGTTAGACCTTCTAGAATTTGCGATCTGTTCTTTAATGATCTATGAGAATAGAACACTACAGTCTAACCATGCTATAAAGCAAGGTGCTACCTTGTTGTTCGATGAAGTCTCAGGAACTTATCAAACTTAAAGACTTTTTTAACCTTTTTTTACTGTCTTAAATTGCGATCTTCTCTGATGATCTATGGGGCACGATCAATGTGCTACCTTGTAGTAATATACGGACTAGGCTGTACGATGAAGTCTTGTTAGACCTTCTAGAATGGATCGAATTGCGATGTGTTCTTTAATGATCTATGGGAAAGGATCACTTCAGTCTAACCATGCGACCTTGTTGTTTGATGAAGTCTCAGCAACTCACTAAGTTTAAAGTCTTGTTTGACCTTCTGGGATGGATCAAATTGCGATCTGTTCATTAATGATCTATAGAGCAGGATCAGATTAGATCTGCAGCAAAGTAGCTGTAGTAGTTAGACACGGTTGAGGCCGTACCCGGTAGGGTTACAGAAGCTCACTACACTTAGATTTTCTTACAAAATGCGATGATCTTAAATGATCTATAGATCAGAATACAATTCCCGATAGTATGAATAGATGATTTAGAATGTACGGTAAAGTTTAAGGAACTCAACCTAGTTTAGACCTTTTAGCCTGACTCGATTTGCAATGTTCTCTCTAATGATCTATAGGGACAGGATCTTAGACTCACCATGTTTGTAGCTTTAGTTCTTGCCTGATACCGAACTATGCGAACTGACTGAAGATGTTACTGTGTCGTAGGTATTGAACCCAATGATGTCTTGGTCACAATTGCTTAGCGTATTTATACCAAAAATATGGATCAAATTATGGTTAAGACAATAAGACAATACCAAATCTGGTTTTTTAAATGAGACGAAGAAGCATAACTGAAAATCAAACGAAATATCGAGCCGCCTCAAGTGCGCATCAAAGCTCGAGTTCGGCTACGTCTTCGAGCTATACATAGAGTAGAGCTCGAAATGGGAGAGGGTTGGGGGTCTATTAACCACTTGATGATCTATGGCTATGACGAACCTACGGCACGATTCGCAGTGCCTCGAAACGTCCGCCTTCGCCTCGTAGTCGAGTACAATTATTATTATTATTATTTTTGGATCAGGTTTTTTTTTTTTTTTTTTTTTTTTGTTGTACCTCGTCAAGTGTTGAAACGTTTTTTTGGGGGGGAGGGGGGTCTTACAGTATTTTATGGCTACCGTTTTACAAAGACAATGGCCCAAAGCCCAAGTGAATTATATAAAACCATTGTAGTATAGTATTAGTATATTAGATAGGTCTTCGTACGCAACTATTCTTTAATATCTTCGCGCATTTTAATGAAGTGGCCACTCGATCTCGTTGGGTTCTTGACTCGAGCACCTCAATAGAACACTTGAAACAATCTCTGACCTTGAGAATTGCTACAATTTTCGTATCTTTTGTATTATACCATTTCCTGCTTTGTGTGAGGCAATCGAATCTATTACGCACCTTATTAGATCATTTCAACGCATTGTTATATACGAAAGAAAACCCTTAGATCATTTCATCATCATTTCGATTCTTTAAGATTTCCAAAGATTCTTGCTTCCAGTCAAATTTGAACAATTTTGCCAATTTTTCAAGTACATTTATTCAGCTCTTATGTTATTTTTGTTAAGACTCGGCTATATTTATCGAAAGCAATTAAACATGTGTATTTTTGGACATGAGTGAAGATACAGAGAGAGAGAGAGAGAAAGAGAGAGAAAGAGGGAGAGCAAGAAATAAGCAATCCATCAGTTTGATTGTGCTCTTGGGGAGTTCAAGATTAAAGATTTCTTTAGCTTTTATCAAATTTATTTTAATTTAAGTTTATCAAATGAATATCTTAGTATAATTTCTATATATAAAAATATATAAATTATTCGTCTATTTAAATGCTTATAAGGTACTAAATTGCCTTAAGATATATATATATATATTAAATGTATTATTAAAGAGTTTTTGTAGCCTTGTAAAGTGTACATTAATTTTGAACACATTCAAACTTTTTTTAAAGTAGAAAATATCTCAATAGAAAATTTCTTTCTTTCAAAGCTGACAACTATATATGATATATATACTCCTATGCTATAATAGGAGTAATTAGTCGAAATATAGGGCTAATAAGTCGAAAATAAAAACTGATCATTTATTTTATTAAATTTATTATTTATGAAATTATTTCTTTTTCGTTAAATATATTATTATAATTATCATGTTTCTCTTTATTTGTATTATCTATGTTTTTCTCTTATTCTGCAAATATACTTTTTATTTTTCCATCTCTAATTAATCCCAATTAATCCTATTTTTCTATCTCTCTAAATTATTATCTTTTTATTTATTTTTTTATTAGGTAATTCCTTGTGTTTTCTATCTTGTTCTTTTTCCCAATATATTTTCTGAATATGTTTTTTATTTTCTATATATGATATCCGTTTCTCTCATTTTTGCCATCATTAAATCAGTTGAAGCGGCGATCAACACTTGACAAACACAGACAACTCGCAAATACAAATGACAACAGCAACAACAACAGCAACAACAACAACAATAATAATAATAATAATGGCGACTCTTAAAAACGTGTGCATGAAACCTGTAACTTGTCCGGCATTTAATTGACCCCACTCCCTCTGCATGACCCCCCCGCCACACCACTTGCTCCTTTGGCTGCACATTTCGATTTGTTTGATAAGGCCAAAAATTGTTTACGCACAGCAGAAGGATAAGAGCAGAAGGCTGAGCACCTTTAAGGGGGGGAGAAAAGGAGAGAGATAGAGATGGAGAGAGAGAGAGAGAGAGAGGGAGAAACGCTGCATTAAAATGAAATTAAGCGCGGATGCGCCGCCAATTTGCTGCTGCTGCTGCTGCTGTTGTTGCTGCTGCTGTTGTTGCTGCTGCTGCTGCAGTTGTTGCTGCTGTTGTTGATACTGTCATTGTTGTAACAAGCGTTGCTGCTGTTGCATATTTTATAAAAGGCAATTGCGGGTACTGAGCGGAAATGGGACTGTGTATTGGGGCTAAGGAGGGGCAGGGTGGGGGCGTAGTCGAAGGCAGCAGATGCCTGCAGTTTGTTTGCATTTTGTTGCTGTTGTTTTTTTTTTTTTTTTTTGTATTTATTTTACGTTTTTGAACAATTTAAATCGCATTTCGCAACATGAAAGCCGTCGCACAGGGCGTATGCGTAATATAAGCAGACAACAACAACAAGAAGAAGAACAACTCGAACATGGCCAACAAACAAAACGGTAGTAATAAACTGCACAGGAAAAAAATGTATAAAAAATGAAGTGAACGATAAAATCAGGCATGCATTAATCTGCCATACATATGTACGTGTATAAGGCAGGTCGAGAGGAAGATAATATAACCAATATAAAATTGAACAAGATATTCACTACAAATGTACCATATGTACAATATTTGTGAACAAAAAAAAAACGTGTTTCAAATAATATGCTTATATTAATAAAAATTTAATATAATAAAATCAGAAAAAATAATAATATATATATTGCTATAGATTATATATGGAATTGAGTATTAAATTATGTATGAACACAAATAAATGAAATACAAAATAATTACAATATTTTAATAAATTAATATAAATAATCGAATCTAATTTTGTTGAAATATATGCCTAATTTAATATATAATTATGCCTATCCCAGTTAAAATATAAAATCAAAAAACAACACTAACAACAATTTTAATTTAATCCGTTTTTTTTTTGTACTTTGAAATTATTAAAATTAATTAAATCAGCACAAGCATTAAGAACAAATGAAGTAAATTATTAATGATTTATTTACAACTTATATACTGCAAATACTTAGCTGTGAGATCTACCCAATTCTTAAGATAAAAGATAAAGATAAACCTTATCCGTAACGTACGCGCTGCATTAGCTAATGTAATCGTTGTTAAAGGGTATGCAAACAACAAACAAACAATGCCAAGCTGTGCTGGCTTGTTGTCTCCCTCCCTCTCCACTCCCTCTCTCACTCTCTCTCTCTGTGTGTATTTGCTTGTCGTTGGGCTTTGACTTGCGGAGCCACGATAATGTGTCATTATATTAAAAGCTTTGCAAATACGCCATCTAGCGGGCAGCGGCGGCAACTCCCTGGCCAGCTCGCTGGAGCTCGACTTGCAAATTTCATTAGCGTGTTCGGCTTTTGTGGCTTGTCTGTTGGCCATATAACTAAGACGCCATTGGGAATTTCCCCAGCCCTGCCACACACATGTATGTGTGTGTGTGTGTGTGTGTGTGTGCATGCAGGCTTTAAGCAGCCGCCTAAAAGTATACAATTAATTTGTTAATTGCCATGAATATTGAGGGTAAAATCGACGATCTCAAGCGGACACAAATCAGTCAATTAATTAATTGGCTGAGTTATCGTAAACTGTTTTCAAACCCGAAAGAAATAACTTGATTATTTGAAAATATGCTGTAGAATTTCTCCATATTAATCTCGATTTATTTATTGAACATTTTAAAAGTTAATTACATCAAATTTTAAGAAGATGGAAAATTAAATTGAATTTATCTGAAAATATTTAGGGCTCTTTTTAAACAGCCTTGGGACGAATCATCATTTTGACCTCTTTTAGTATTAGATAGTCATACCACCAAATGCCGTTTACATCTAGCTTTTGCTCTTGGAAGTATTTCCCATTGAGAGTGCTGTAACGAAAGAGACCGCATTCAATATAAATGCAAAACATATTAACAGTTATATCGGAAGAAGACACTTACCAATGGGAACAAATCTTGTACCACCAACCACCATACATCCATTCTGAAGCGCAATTTTCATACCATTCGTCGTTGTCACGATCGTAAGTGGTGAACCTCATATTTCTGTTATAATCCAAAGAGCCTCTTTTGTCTGCACTTGCAGAGAATACACCCAGCTTGATCATCCTGTACTGATCACCTTCACCCGAAATGGCGAACTCATCGTATCGGGCAAAGAAGGTGCTGCCATTGAAATATTTCATGTGAATGTAAAGTTCGTGGGGTTTCTCGTTGGTTAATCTGTGGATTTTTTCCAGGCCGAGGAAAAAGTCCCCGTCCCAGAAGTCTCCAAACCCATCTCGGTACGTGTTCCAATCTCTTTGGAACTCCACTCCGCCTTTAATCCTTTGTTGTATTATGGTCCATCCTGGTCCTGCGATGTCAGAGTTGCAAAGTACCTCGAAAGTGTAACTATCGGAAAGAGTGATATTTTTTACTTCCCATCCATCTCGGGCAATGCAGCCCTTCTTCTTCTCCTCTTCACTCTTCAAATACTTTTCACATTCAACCAGTTTTCCTTCATCTGCAATTATCTTTGCATTTAGTTTCTTCAGCTCCTTTTGTTGCGTCTCCGTTGTGTTCTTTAAGATGTTGATATCATGAGTCAGAGAATCGATTTGTTTTGTTTTTTCACTTGATTCTTTTAATTCTGTTTCAAATTGTTGAGTTTTCAATTGAATTGCAGCATCTTTTTCTACAATATCTTTTTCTTTTTCTTTCAATTCATTTTCGCATTTTAATCCTTTCCTCATCTCTGATTCGATCTCCTTCTTGCAATTAGTATCATCCTTCTTCTTCTCTTCAAGTTTTCTAACCTCTTTGTTTTTGAGTTCGATCTCCTTCTGAAGTTGTTTGATTTGAATTTTCAATTCTTTAAGCTCGCTGGTTTGTTGTTGCAAGGATATTATTAGCATTGCGTCAGATTCTTCTTTGGCTTTATGCAACTTTATAATTTCATCCTTAGATGTGCCCCTGGCAATATCTAATCGGAGCTGAGTCACTTCTTTTTGCAGTTCTTCAATTTTGTCATTCTTGCTTTTCATTTCAACATTATTGTTGTTAATCTCCCGATTAACCTGCTCAAAATATGCCATCATTGGCTTAATTATATTGTATGCATAGTCCCCGCACTCTTTGTCCTTCTCATGGGATATACCACAATACTAATCAAGAGAAAATACAATACAAATTTCAATTTAGTCACTTATGATGTTGATCCTGATTCTCTTACACTATATAGGAGTATGTATGTCTTACTCACCCGATCGTATTCTTTTGCCTCGGCCTGTCCTCTCGAATCCCGAAGCAGGATGGGGCAGAGGAAGAGAAGCAATATTAATCTCATTTGGAAAGAGATACGTCTATGTATACGGAACACTTAAGTTGCACACTTCAGACTCAGACTGGACTGAAATATTTAATGATTTTTTCCAGGCAGATTCGCGTCTTTTATAGCGCAGAATGTGAAACTAGGAATGACGTGGCCTGATAAGGCAGATGTGGCGTGATGCGTGTTATCAAATAATTTAAATAGAATATATATTATATATATTGAACCTTACCTTGGCCTTTGTGTTGCTCGAATCCGGGATCTTTGCCGGGAGTTGCCACAAAAATAATCTCGGTTCGACAAGCTATCATCGACGTTATCAACGTCATTCGCTAAGGGTCATCAGCAGGGTCATCGCCTGGGGCATACTCATTATCATTGGCGAGCACACACGTTGTGTTGTTGCTGTTGTTGTTGTCGTTTAGCATATGTTAAAATTGTTCACATAATTCTCCCTTAATCCACGACCAACTCCCCAGTCGAAGCGCCCCCCCCCCACCCGCCAATTTGTCGCTGAACTGATGTCAAATAATATTTATAAACTATTCGCATAATGTGAGGATTATTTTCTTAATTAATGCTGATCGGGCTATTACATCATATAGTATATACATAGGTGTGTATATACGAGGTGTGAGCCTTGTCCACACCAACCAGATTCGAATGAAATTTTTAAAATTTATTTCGAGTTGCGGTTTCGAAATTTATTCGCGCTAAAAGTTAATTTGATTTCGTAGACCGCATGTAAAATTTGAATGAACTTTCTGACTTTGGCATTTCTACCAAGCGATGTTGTGGGGGGCGGGATTAATGGGAACATTTGAAAACTAGAATATTATAGAGGTAAGGTTTGAAAAAATATATAAATTCAACTCAAAAAAACAACAAATTATTTCTTTGAAGATCGCTAATAAAAAGAAAGAAAATAATAGATTAGACAATTGTCTATATACATATATATACAATTTCTTTGCTATTATTCATTTTTTATACCCTTGCAGAGGGTATATTAATTTTAGCCAGAAGTTTGCAACGCCCCTTAGGAGACATCTCCGACCCTATAAAGTATATATATTCTGAATCACCATCACCAGAGGAGTCGAAAAATGGATGTCCGTCTGTTGCAACGCAAACTAGTCTCTCAGTTTTTGATCTATCTTTATGAAACTTGGCACACTAGTTTCTTATTGCTGTATGCTGTAAATAAGTCGGAACGAGGCAGATCGGACCGATATATCGTATAGCTGTCATAGAAGCTATCGGCCGATTTTTGTTGTTTTTCAAGATATTGCAACAAGATTTGGCAAATCTTATTCTTATTACGTTCTTAATGTGCTGTCAAAATTGTATTAAAATCGGACCACTATAACATATAGCTGCCATAGGAACAATCGGCTGAAATCAGGGTTTTTGTATGCAAACCTGTTTTGTTTTTGGAAATACCGCACATTATCAATACTTTTTAATGTTACACAGTAACCCGCCCTTAGTTTTTCCATTTAAATATCTCAGACGTTTATATTCTATAGCTGTTATAGGAACTGCAAGGGTATTAAACCTACGGCAAGCCGAAGGTAGCCTTGCTTTCTTGTTTTTTTTTTTTTTTTTATATACAATTTCTATGCTATTATTCAGTGAATATACGATCATGCTATATACGATACGATTACCATTTATAATACAGTATTATGTTATCCTACTTTTTCTTGCATTATCTGTTCTGATTCATCAAATTCCACAACGCTGCGATACTGTGTGTGTGTGTGTGTGTGTGTGTGCGTACTTAACCTCTTTTTTTCTTCTTGTTGTTGTTGTTGTTGTTGTTGTTGTTGTTGCTGCTGCGCTTTGATATGCTGCATGGCGCGTGTCCAGTTGCATATTACAGGATTAAGCACTTAGCAACAATTTCACGCACGCATTTTAAATTAATTATGTGTTATTTATAAATAAATGAAATGCACACGCAACCCGCGCGTATACCAAAAATGATGTGTGCGCTTTCGCTCTCGCTCTCTCTCTCTCTCTCGCTCTGTCTCTCTCTCTCTCGCTCTCTCTCTCGCTGTACTCCCTGCAGATTGATACTGATGCCGTAGGATTTGATGGTGCAAAACCGCAGTACGTACATGTTGCGCTTAAAATACTTTGCTAATTTTTCGCTAATATTTGCCAGGTGGCTGTTGGCGGGCAGCTCTCGACGCTGTTCCCGTTGTTATTCCCGTTGTTGTTGTTGTTGTTGTTGTTGGGATTTGGGATTTCCCCTTGGTAGCAATGCAGCAGCTTGTCGGCCTGTCGGAAATAACAAATATTTAAACGTATTTAATTAAAACTCACAAATGAAACCGCAACGCGCAATGAGCGAAGAGTTTGCATCGTCCCCCCCCTCCCTCACCCCCTCCCCCCGCCGTGCCACACCTTGTTACCCCTTTCGGGCTGTTCAACATTTGCATTACATTTTGTGCTAACACACACACACACACACACACGCACACCCACACAGCAACACATATGCTTAAACGCGGCTCAAATTATTGTTTATTTATTTACAGTTACAGTCATGTGAGGCTTGTGTGTGTGTGTGTGTGTTTGTATTTGGCTTCCGTGTGCGTGCATGTGCGTGCATGTGTGTGTGTGTGTGTGGTTATCTAAAGCGTTACGGTTTCGCAGCAGCAGCTTACGCCAGTTCTGAGCCAGCAAATACTCTATAATCTATAAGAAAATTAAGAGCACTTTATAAACCTTTTCTCAATAAATAGACTGACAACTCAAATGCATCAATTTAAAATGCCTCTATTTGATTTACAGTTAAATTTTTTAAATTGATTTAAATCTCTTTACTTATTTTTGACGTCACCAGCTTCGATAAATTCGATTAACATCTTATTATCGGCTAACCGCCACTTTCGACCATCCCTGCTCAAATTTAGTGTTGAGTAAGTTACAAATACATATTACAAAATAAGTGGAATGAATTAGTTTGCTGTGAATGACTGGAAAACTCAATAAAACTCTTGCAGACTAAATTAAAGCAATGACTTGCCAATTTTATATATATATATTTTAGACTGATTAATTGTTTCTTAATCAATAAGTGTAGAGTATTTGAGTATTGCAACTGCGCTGCATACTTTTAGGCTGCCTGTTTTTCATTCGATCGCGCGCGCAATACAAATTGCATTGCATACTTTTGCGTGCTCATTGTTATTTGATGCAACAACAAATTGCACTCAGTCAAACAGCCCAAGCACAGCGGCACGCACTTTTCGAAATTGCGGTCACCGCCGCCGCCGCTGCCGCCGCCATCGCTGCCCTCTGCAGGTTTATTGAATTTTTGGCTAACAAACGAATAGTAAAATATTTCCAAAACAAGCAGCGCAAAAAGACAAAAGAATGTGCAGCCCAAATTATCAAACAACAACAAAAAAAAAAAGAGTAAATAAAATAAAACCAATGAAAACACTAGAATAATGAGTAATCATTGAATATCAAAGCGCTGCCATTTCACACAGGCCTCTGCTCTCTTGCTGCAGTCCAAATGTCACAACTGAAGAGAGGCTTGAAGAGGGCAATGCGCTCATAGTGAGCGTAGTACTCAGTGCATTTGAGTGCATTTGACATTTGCCGCTCTTGATCGCAACGAGAGCGTAGGCACGAGAGCAGCACGCACGCACGCAACGTGAGCGGGGGGCGGCCCTTTTAGTGTGAGCGCAGCGATTCAAGTGTAAGGGTCGCATTCGCTCTTTAAATTTCTTGCAGCTAAAGAGAGAGAGAGAGTGAGAGAAAATACAAAATAATCGTGGCAAAAAAAACCAATTGAGTTTCTCTTGCTAATTGAGAGCGTGTGAAAAATAGAATCCTTACGCAGATGTGCACACAGAAAACGATGCTATAAAATACACTGCAAAAAAACTGCACAGGGCTTTTGCATATTATCTCAGTGATGTCCAAGCGCATTTGATATCCTTTTAAAAGGCATAAATTAATGCTGAACCCAAAAAAAAAAAAAAAAAACAAATAAAGGAGTAAAAACGAAGAAGAAAGGGAAATGCAAAACATGATGGCACAAGAAAGACTCACAAAACAATTTTATTTTCTCAGTGGCGCTCTTTGTGCATCATCTCCTCCATCTTCTGTTTCTGTTTCTGCTTTTACTTCAATTCACATATACCATATGCATATGCGCATGTGTGTGTGTGTGTGCCTGTGTGAGTGTGTGCGTGTACGTGTGTTTGCATTATCCCTGCAACTTTCGTCTGGCTTTTTGGCTTCAGTTTGAGTTTTTGACTTGCCTCTGTTATTTACTCTACTGCGTTTTATCCCCCCCTTCCCCGTCCCCCTCTCTACTTGCAGATATACTAAAACAGAGTAGAGTAAAAGAGATGGCATGATGCGAGTGCAAAGGCAGCTTATTTGCCATTTAACTAAGCTGCTAAGCTAACTAGTTGAAGTCGAAACGGATGCAGCGCAGCTCCAGCCTGTAGCCTGGACTCTGGACTCTGGACTCTGGACCCTGGCGCAGTGAGCTCTCTCTCTCAGAGCTCAGAGAATTTTTGATTGTATGGTTATGGTTGGTTATATTGGTTAATGCGGGCCTCTGCATTTGTCCAACCCAAATGGTAGATACTTCAAAAATCTCTTTAAATAACACTGAAATTATTACAGAGTGCATAAGAGAACCGATTATAGTATTTTACTTTCATTATAATCAATCAATCCATATCGATTGTACCAGAATAGTGCAGAAGTGTCATCATCTAATCTTGGCATTCACTTACGTTATTACCAATCGATAAGATTATACACTCTTTCCTCATGTGGGGTATGCGATAAGATTTAACCTTGAATAATTAAGTGCAATCTCCCCCTTCCCAAAATTTCTGATATATAGCATAATCGTTTTTCTCTTTTTTTTTTTTTGGTAAATTTCATTTTTATTTAACAAAGAAGTAGAAATTCGTATTTGTTTTATATTTATGTTTTTTTTTTTTTTCTTCTATTTTTATGGGATCAAAGGCGGCGATATAACTTATCAGCTAAATAACATAAATACTCAACTAGCTTAGGATTGTACAATTGACATTAATATGCATACTATTTATTATTATGATACATAGCGACCAATTGTGGAATTGTGACAGTAATAAAAGAACAAACATACTATATGCGATAGATAGATTTTTAAGGCCTATACCATATACATATATATATTTACAAATATCACAACAAAATCGGGGCATCATTATGTACAGCAGCAAAATAGAATAAGAAACCAAAAACAAAAAACAAAAAGAAAAAGCTCAACAAATTAAAAATTACTCTAAATATTACGATAAAAGTCTGCATTGAGCGATCATCAATCAATATATATAGCTTAGGAAGTCGTGTGTGTCTAAATTTCTGGCGCATAAAAATAACGTATCCCTACGAAATGGAAACGAGGGAAACATTTAATTTTTGATACGCAATCTATTCATCTCTCTCACAAGCACATAATATGGAAAAAATGTCAGCGAGTAAAATACAAAAAATACTAAACAAAGTCTCTAGCAAGATAAGGGGGGGCGAATGGGAAATGGGGAGGGGGTTGGTAAATCCAAGCCAAGTTAAAACGTATCATCAAATCAACATAATATCTCCAAGAAAAACAGAATTTCCTTAACAATTACTTAAATTGGAGATTTTGTGGCGAATTGGCAAACCGGAATACGTTTTTCGACTCAGCAACGATACTACAAGGCAACTTATAATACTTTTCTCTCTCTCTCTCACTCACACTCTTCACTTTAAAGCTTTTCCGAGTAAGTATACGTGGGCGGGGGCAGAGGCTTCACACCATTCTCCAGTTTCCAATCTGGCTCATAACCTTGATTCTCATGCTGTTCCGGATGATCGATGGAATTGTTGGTCATATTATTGGCCGATGCCTCGGCATGATTACGATTTCTAGAGATTTGTGTAGAGTTGCGTATGCCATATGAGAAATAAATGATATAACCAATTGCGATCCAAATGAGGAATCGCACCCAAGTGGACAGATCCAGCTGGAACATCAGATATAGATTGACGAACACACTCAGGCAGGGTACAAACGGTACCAGTGGCACCTTGAAGGTTAACTCAATTCTCGACACCGGCTGCAGGGCAATGCTGATGCAGATCAGGACCAGCAGGATACCAACAATACTCAGGGCAGCAATACCGCCGGCTGTCTCGGTATCGATGACCTTCATGAAGACGCACACAAGTATACAGAATATGGCAAAGAAAACAATACCAAATTTGGTTATAGCCGATGTCATCGTATTCGGCTGTGGGAACTTATTGCAAAACAATTGACGGAAAATATTGGGTGCCTTTATGGAGACCACCTTGGTCATTTGATCATCCTGATAGCGCAGCACAAGCACACAGATCGCCACAATGGTGTAGGCCAACAGGGTGCCAATAGACATCATATCCACCAGCTGATCCAGATTGAATAACATGGCCATAATGGAGGCAAAGATGCCCGACACAATGGTGGCCAATAGCGGTGTCTGCGTATACGGATGAACCTTGGACAAACCCTTGAAGAGAATACCATCTTTGCCCATGGCATAGAGTATACGTGGCAATGGGAACATGGCACCCAACAGGCTGGTGCACAGTGCAAACACAGCTCCAATGGTAACAATCCATTTAATTGTATACCATTCCACATGATCGAAGGCCTTGGGGAATGGTGCATCACGATCCTGATCGAAATATGGTAACATCATGGTCAGCACCGTCGAAACACCAAAGTAGGCCAGAAAGATGATGATCAGCGAGATGACTATGGCCAGTGGGATGTTACGTTTGGGATTGATCGCCTCCTCACCGGTTGTGGCAATGCAATCGAAGCCGACAAACCCAAAGAAACATTTGGCAGCACCCGCCATGACGCCAGCAAAGCCATAGGGCATAAAGCCACCGCTACCAGCCCAATCATATGGCACATCCGCCGCAGGAATACGCCAGTTGTCCACGTTAGCTAACGAAGAGAGAGAGAGAGAGAGATCAGTTCGAGCGGAATTAGTATTGATTGATCAGGGTTTATTTAATCAAATTTGTAGGATATTATGAGCTAGATATAAAGAAAACGCAGGAAGAAAGTGAAGATCGAAAGAGAACTTGGAACTATGGAAAATATTAAAAAGAAAAACTGCTCTGTTTATGCTTCGATCAATTTAAAATTCAGAATATACAAGCATATAGTATGCAACTATATAAAGCTAGAAGCAGAAGGTATCAGGCCTATTACTCTTCTTAAAAAACCTAAATTATTAATTTTAGTGAGTTGTGAGCATGACAGGCAATATTTGAAATAAACTCTATATGTGTAAAATAAACAATAATTGATCTGCCAAATTTCAAAACTTTAGGTCTTATAATAGCTAAGATCAAGGCAAAAATATGAAATAGAAAAACTGCTCTGTTTATGCTACAATCATAATTTGAGTGAATTTAGAATATGATTAACAATATAGTATGCAACTATATAAAGCATAGAAGCATATAGCAACTTCTCTGCCATACTTTTCCAAAAGTATACCTAACTTATTAATTTGAGTGAGTTTTATGCATTTTCGGCAAAATTTAAAAAAAGAAAAACTGCTATATGCGTAGAATATACAACAATTTATCTGCCAAATTTCAAAACTTTAGGTCATATAATAGCTGAGATCAAGGCGAAAATATGAAATAGAAATACTGCTCTGCTTATGCTAAATTAATAATTTGAGTGAGTTTAAAGCATGACAGACAATATTTGAAATAAACTCTATATGCAAAGAATATATAGCAATTTATCTGCCAAATTTCAAAAGTATAGCTCTTTTAATAGCTGAGATCAAGGCAAAAATATAAAAAAGAAAAACTGCTCTGTTTATGCTTTAATCAATTTGAAATTTAGAATATATTAACATATAGTATGCAACTATATAAAGCTAGAAGCAGCAAGAAACGCCTCTCATACTTTTCCTAAAAAACCTAAATTATTAATTTGAGTGAGTTTTGTGCATTTTTGGCAATATTTGAAATAAACTCTATATGCGTAGCGTATACAACAATTTATCTGCCAAATTTCAGAACCTTAGCTCTTATAATAGCTGAGATCAGGGCGTTCAAACAGACGCCGAGATGAATGACAAAACTGGAGACTCACCATTCATGCCGCCCGCAACGAGTACAATTCCGATTAGTCACCAGATTGACGGTGGTAAAGATGTTGTTCAGGAAACTGGACTCCTTGGCGCCAAAGGCAAGTAGACCGGCCAGCAGTAGGACCATACCGAATGACAGGAAATCCGGATAATCACCCAGATAGTTGACACCGATATGCATCGTTTCGTTCAATGCCTTCGACATGCTGTTATCGATCAGCGAATCGAAATATCCGCTTAGACCTCGAGCTACCGATGCTGTACCGATCACATATTCCAAGATCAGATTCCAACCGATGGTAAACGCAACGAATTCCCCAATTGTCACATAACTATAGACATAGGCACTACCCGCCTTGGGTACTCGGGCAGCAAACTCTGCATAGCATATGCCCGCAAAGGCCGAGGCAACGGCGGCAATTAGAAATGATATCGTAACAGCCGGTCCGGCTATATTATAGGCCACCTGACCGGCCAGTACATAGACACCCAGACCCAAGGTACTGCCCACACCCAGAGCAGTCAGATCGAAGAGATTGAGTACACGGGCCAGTTGGGATTCTCCCTCATTGACATCGTCCGTTTTACGGCGCGTCAGTGCGTTCCAAAATCGTGACATATCTGCAAATATTATATTTAAATCAATCAGTTAGGATAAATATTATCATAATAAATATATATCATTATTATTAAAATATCATTATTAAATAAATATTATTTAGAGTCCAACTTGGCACGCTCATTGTCCAGGTCAGTTTGTGTATCATATTGTATAATATAGTATATCTCGCATAGTTCGCACTATCGCAGTATGTCTCAAGACCCTGATAAGCCCCCAGGGCCAGCACAGCTGCTTTTGGGTAAAAAAAAAATTAACTTCCACCTTGTTCATTTATCATGCCAGACACGGCTGAAAAAACAACAAGATCTTTCACATACACCACAACATACTGCATATATAATATAAAAAGATCCGGATAAAAAGCCGATTAGACAAATTGCAAGCTGTGAGATAGTTAAGGTTCAGACAATATCTATATACATACATATATATATAGATACTATAATATTATTCGAATCAGCCTGTTTGACTTTGTGAATATTCATGTGAATGCAAACGAGTGTAATTAATTTTTATGATTGTTTGTTTTTTTTTTTTTTTTTTTTGTAATGTCTATCTGTTTTTTTTTTTTACTAACTGAAATTGTTATTATTTAGGGGATACTTGTGTGGGTACAATGAATATAAAGCGAGAAACAGGTTGAGAATAATGTAAAAACAAAGTTGAACGAACCTTGAAACAGTTAAAAAAAAAAAAAAAAAAAATTAATCTATATCAAACTACCTTAGCTTAACTCTCTCTCTCTTTTTTAACTCTATTCTAATCTAACTTGTCAGCTGACACTTAGTCATACCTTAATTAGATTTCAATTTTCAACTAACTATATATGTAAGTATATATTATTTACCCCCTGCTCCCACGCCTGATAGCCAAATTTCTGGTATTTCCAATTTTCCAAGCGCCATACAATCCAATTACCTTTTAATAACCTCCATTAATTATGGCAAAGGAATCGGCACATGTGCCATATGTACCCTATATGTACAACTACTTATATATAATATATATACTAGATATCATTGAGCTGCCACAACTAAGTATTTACAGTGAGCTATAAATTGATATAGTATATGTAGAATATTGGTAACGACAACGACGATAATGCCAATAACAATGTTAACGGCACTTCGTCATGTTTCAGACATTTTGATAGCAGACCATAACCCAAATCTATCGATAAGCCCCATACTAACATAACTAACTATAGCACGCGCCCCGTTTTCTAATCTAATCTAGCTGTATATTTATTTCAACTCATTTTTTTTTTTTTTTTTTTTTGCGGATTAACATTTGGTCTGAACACTTGAATTTGATGTAATTACGTGGATTTTCGATTTCAATGTCGGGAGAGAGAGTTATAAAAGTGTCAATGGTGTTGGGTAAATAATACTCGATACTGGCGATAACGCACTGACAATCGTATTTACGTATATCACATATATATATGCTATATGGACATATTGACTTTTGTATGGCTGATCGAAGTGTTCCGTTATCTACTTATGGACAACGTGCGATTAATAAGCGCATCTAGTTGAGTTTTCCCACGCAAACCCAATGCGAATGCGAAGGTTAAGCGGCCCATTAAAGTGACTCGGGGTCTGAAGGGGTCGCTGAGCATATGAATTGGGTCAGACAACAAATATTATGTATGTACGGTATGTATGCCAATCACGTGCCATACAAGGTTAGCATAGCTTTTGTTTATGGTTTGTATCCATAATATGCATAAACGATTTGAGGAAGTAAATACAGCGGAGGTCGACATAGTGTAGATCGCACCTTATCTCAGACTTTCACTCAATTGCTTCAAGTATCTCAAGTAAATTGATAAGATTGATAGCTGAATATAGTACACAATACTATATACAAGCTATATTAGCTCAGCTGCAACTCGACCTTTTTAAAAAAAAAACTCAGAGAAACTTGTTTACTATGCATATTAGCAATATCTATTTCAATTACAAATGATGTATGATCATACAGATATCATGTGTAATCTATTAGTATATTAATATTTCTTTCGCAAAGTGCTTTTATCATGTGTATAAGAAAAGAAAAACTGAGATCAGAACTCTCGTTGAACTCCAGTCTCGTATTTGTGGTTTGTAAATTACACAAGTTTATGATTTAATTGTTGGGCAGCTTAGTTTTTTATTATTATATTGTAGAGAGACCCGCAGAATACGAATATTATATGGTATAAAGTTGGCTTTGTTTTTCTTATTTTTCTTTAATTAATCACACTTTTTTATAATGTACGTGATTAAGAAATATATATTTTATATATTAGTAGAATATATTATAAAATTTATTATTATTTTTTTTTTTTTAAAAATAATTTATTTAGATCGAATCTTCAATATTTTTGTATTATTATAACTTTTTATTTAAATATATAATTTATAGTTTTCATATTTTTAAAAAGTTCAAGATTTTTAAATTTATTTTTTATATCTTTCACTGATTTTGCAAAAGTTTTATTTATCACACACAGAGAGACACAAAATAAGTTCTTAAGTCCTTTATCACGGTTTTTTTAATTTCCAGAAAATTCACATACTTTTTATTCAACTTTTTCTCCTTCGATTATGTTATGGCAGTATGTACGTATCACAAGTGTTCTACTTAGCGGACAACGAGAGTTACTAACGCACGATTTTATATATATTTTTTTTTTTTTTTCAAGATCTCTGACTGACTGCGAATTGTTTGGGCGAGCAGAAATACTCAACGACCATGCGCGACACGCTCCAAAGTCGTTCTGATCGCTCCGCGTTGGCGTTGGAACGCTTAAAGCTTTTGCCTGCCGCCCAGTAAAAATAATATTAACCGCAGCAGCAGCAACAACAGCAACAACAACAACAGCAACAACAGTAACAACAACAACAACAGCAACAACAACAACAAATTGTTAACAACTTTTTCTTAACGAAAGCGCACGAAAGACGACGCCGACGAGCCCGTCGCGAAGTCGGTTTATAACATTTCCCAGCACTAGATTTCCGGTTCAAACCGATTTACGTACTATATGCAATAATAACTCAACAATTGGGCATGATTTCTGAATTGTTATAATGATTTTTGTTATTGTTAATTGACTTGTTACCCCAAAATTGTTGAGCCCGGCCGACGGCAGTGTGGTAGAGTTAGCGATAAGTTAGTTAGATTAGGTACGACTGCAGGCCCTGACGTCATAACGATTACCTTTTTTTTTATATATTTTATTGAATGAGTATATCAGTTAATTGTCGGGTATTTTGCAATGGCGAATGAATGGGGGAATATTTCATATTGCGATCCTACGATTGTGAGGTCAATTGACTTTGGAATAGTTTAAAAAGTACTATATTTTTTAAATATATATTTATATATATATTTTTATAGCTTATCTGCTCTATTTAAATTTCTTTTTATAAAAGACCAACTATATATCTTTATATTATCTAAAGATTTTTATACAATATTTATATTTATTTCTTAACTATCTCTTTCATTTAAACTTTCTTAAGATCTTCAGAATATTTAATTTTATAATTTTGTATTATCTTATTTATAATTAATCTCTTTAATTTTAACTTCCACCTCAAAAGACTTCAGAAATATCTTAGATTAAAGTTTATGAAGAAGTTTATTTCATTTTTATAAATTATTGGTCTTTCTTTAATTTTTATTATTATTTATTAATAATTAAGATCTCAGAAATCTCTTAGATTATCAAGAGATAATCATAAATTTTGAGTTATTAGTTTAATGAAATTTTAATCCACTACATGGGAATTTTCTGCTAGCTCTATTCTATACTATTATTAGGGTATCTTTTGGGCGAGCATACCATCAGAGCAGTATTGCCCTCTCTCTTTCATGATTTCTGTGTTCGCATATCGGGGGACTCGTGCCGATGATTAGTCGATTTTTACAGCCCACTCTCTCGAGCCCATAGCCATAACCCCAAGACTTTGTCGGTCATGTGGGTCTTCTGATAAGCCCTCAATGAGGCATTCAGACACGTTCGAACCCTTCGATTTTCAACCAAACTTACACCATTTTTTCGGGTCATAAAAATGTAAATCGTATTCACGTAGGGTTCAAAGAATGCGCCTCTGCAGGTGCCTGGTTACATATGTATGTAACTCTTAATGCCTTTGGAATAACCTTGACACAGTCGGATGAAAGAGAGAGTGCAGATCGTGTGGTTTAGTTCCGAAACAAGGCAGCTAGCTCTACATGTCTATTAGAAAATTCCATTTCAATGATATAACAGCGAAATGGTACCTTATTATAAATCTTTTGTTTATTTTTATTTGACTAGGCTAAATGGAACTACTGATAATAATACTCTCAAATTCTTTTAAAGTAATCTACATACAACTTATAATTTCATAAGGATCTTATTTAAATCCGACATTTCAGTTTCTTTTAAATAACTAATGGACAGAAAATGATAAAATATTTATCTTTTAAAACCAATTCTAAATCAATTAAAGAAAGTTTAAAATTGAATGAAACTAAAAATGATAATAATACTTTAAAAGAATTCTATATAAAACTGAGGAGGTGATCAAACTATGATAATAATCTCAAATACGATCTTTTAGTTTCTTTTAAAGAACTGCTTATAAGTGATGATACTAACTACCTTATACCTGTTTAAAAGCCAATTATATTATATATCGATATCAGTTAAGGGTAAATTGAATTCACCAAGTTATATATATAATATAACGAACAATATCAACATCCACTTCACGTGACACAATCCATTAAGACGCCCCATAAGTGCCGGCACTCAGAGAGTGCCGCGGAGCTCGGATCGATGTCTCGGTAGTTTTCCATTAGCCGGCAGACGACGTGGCCAACAACAACAACAACAACCAACAACCACAAAAGAAGTTGGTAGTAGGCTTACCAAATTTGAATAGCTACGGCAGCTGCAGCTCAAAAAACAAAAAAATAAAAAAAAGAATACAAAAAAGAAAAAAACAAAAAAAAACCGAAAAACATACAAAGTTCAGCTGGGGGCCTCGAGCAAGATCAATGACTTGACTCGAGTATTCTGAAAACATCTCGCACAAATGCAAAATCCAAAAATGGAAACCAAATGCAGAAATCGTATGTAAGACAAGATAAACGTGTAAAATCAAATCAGGCGGCAAAGAGCGAGTTGCTCTCTAGAGAAATAGATATAAATATAGAGAATCTCTCTCTTTCTCTCAAGATTCCCGATTCCAAGAGGCGTTTAGCGCAATGTTTGAGCTTGTTTTATGATCTGCATTACGGATTCAATTCACAGTTTCGATTCAATTAGATATATATACAATATATCTATCGCATTTGACGTCATCAAGCCTTAAGTAAGCCAGGGACGTCACAGCTTCACCGAGTTTCCCCCGTACAAGGCATACGATTTGATGGTATTTGAGAAATTGATCTGTTAATTGAACTCTTTCAATTATCTGCAAATATTATCACCGCCCATTAGCACCTCTTTTATGTGCTTCAATAGTTTGTTTTTTTTTTTTTTTTTTTTTGACAGATTTCTGACGTTTTCCGCAAATATTTTGACACATATTTATACCATAGAAGGAAGGAAGATGTCGATGCCGTTGCCATTGCGTCTCTATTGATATATCGTGTTAGCCATGCAAATACCTTAGATAAACATAGTTGTCGTACCATTAGTACCATAAAGTATGTGTCACATATGTATGATATAGTTGTAACTATAGTTGTATATTGGAAATATCAGTTTGATTTATAGATCCGTATTCTCGGCTGATTTATATACGCTATGGAGTTGTAAAACTTGTTTGGGTCATATGATTTATTGTCGTTTCTTATAGTCTACCCTCATATAAGATAATTATAGCAATTCTTGCTAGACTTCTTCTATTGGTCTGGCCGCTTATCGGGAAATATCATTGGAATCTTAAAATCTCAGCAATTACCTTATTTTTTACAATCGACTACCTAATTTAAATGATTCGATTCATATTTGCTTTTATAGCTATTTTAGGATCTCTTAACAAATATCAGATATCATTATATACTGATCTTGAATTTCTTTTTTAAATATTCATAAATAGTTCTTAAATCGTAATGTCCAATTTCCCGTAATAAACTCATAAATAATTCCCAATTTTAATTGATCCCTCAGTAAAAAATAGGCTATGGTAAATATGTTTTTATATAAATATAAACTTTTTAAAAATATACATATATTATAAAAAATACAAAATTATTAAATTGCTTTACCTACGGCCAGATATGTCAAGTTATACTTATATCTCAAGTATAATCGAGTAATATCTTTGTAATCTTTAAATTTTAACAGTTACTACCACAAGTAATTCAAATGATTGATAATGTGTTTTTTTTATAGAGTTTTCTAAAGATCTTTCTTCAACTTATCCTGATCTTAAATTCCTTTTAGATTTCCTGTCAATAAAGATTTAACACACGCCACAAAACTCTAATAAGGAGAGCTCTTATGCCACTCTTAAATCTTATTGTCGAATTTCCCGTAATAAACTCATAAATAATTTCTTTCATCAGCCTCACCCAGTTTTAATTGACCCCTCAATAAAAAATAGGCTATGTGTTTTACAATAGTTTTTAAGAGGTTGTAATATACTAACATACTATATACTATACTATATACTATACTATAGAATTGAAATTGGCTCTTCAACGACGCGTCGGGTGCTTCACCTAGGGGCCAGACATCTGAAGTATAATCGGCACTGGGGAACTGGGAACTGGGAACTGCAGAACCCCACAGTCTGGTGAAACACGCGTTGGCCAAGTGCAAAGTCGGCCTAGGGGCCCATAAAAGTTGATTCCCTTTTAATGGCAGTTGCAATTAAAGTAGGCACCATTCATCTATGAGGCATTTACCAGACTTTCAGAGAGATAAGAGATAATTGCACATTATGACGATTCTTGGGTCTCCAAAAAAAGAAGGCGAACATAATTTCCATGTTGTGTCGACGACTTGATAACAGATATCAGATAACCGAGAGAGAATCGTCTGATTTTCAACGATTTTCTTTCTTTTTTTTCTTTACATTATTATCTTGTACGGATCGTGTGGCATTATCTGGGCATACTATATGTCTGTGCTGATAATGGGGAATGCAAAGACATTTGCAATGTTTTTGTTTTAGATAAAGCCTGAAGTACTTTCTTTCCCTTGACTTGTTCGACGGCCCACAGAGGCGTCTCTTCCGACTAAAACTAGGGGTTAGATGTAGATACAAAATTTACGAATTAAAAGTATTTTATTTTTAGAATTTTACAGAAACATGTCACATGAGATCGCCTGGAACATTCCGCCCCCCTTTTAGACTACGCCTCTGCTCTCTAGGCATATATAATTTATGATATTTTGTATGCCAGAGAATATTTACAGAATTTAGGCACGAGCGACTCGTGACTGGAATTCGTAATCGTATAACTTGCATATGGCATATATAGTTCAGACGATTAAAATGTGTGTTTACAGTTATTGTCGGTGTCGGTTTTATTTTTGGGGTTATCTTTTATTTGAATATCTAAGTCTGCAGCATGATAAGAAGACCCACAGGTGTTAAGAAACAAGTATATATCGTAAATCCGATTATAATGTGACTCGATTATAGAATATAGAATATAGAATATAGAGATTATATTGAATATAAGGAATAAATTCTCTTAGGATTATATATATTATATATTAATAATAAAATATAGGAATATAAAATATATATAATATAATATAATATATTGCAATGCATCTAGAGGACGTTCTCTTTATACAACTCTACCTTAGTCACCTTACGCAATTATCAGATTAAATGTTCTTTACTAGATGCTACTAAGTAGACCCCCTTATCTCTTTTTAAGGTAGTCTAATTTTCTAAGGTTACAAGATTTTAGCCAGATTATTTGCGCATTTAAGTCATTGAACTCTGGGGCTGAGAGTTTTTGGCGATTCTTCAAATAGAAAGTCTTTTGTCGCAAAAGTTTCAATTTGTTTTCAAGTACATTCGGTTTATTAACAATTTTGTATGTCCATTTAAAAAACAGCGGGTATCACCAGGTGAGCTACGTCATCGTCGGGCCTTACGTAGTGCTCGTTACAATGGGTTTTATTTAACTGCGGCCTGTTGAGTGCTCAGTGTGCCTTGCAAATTGTTTGTGACTCTCAAGCACCGCATGCGGTTTACAGAAGGGTGCACTATATATAGTATGTATAGAAGGAACGACAGAAGGGTAGGGGAGTTGCACTTCTTGACATTTGCCTGCCGACTGCGAAAAAGTCAAAGCCAGCTGCAAGGGGTTACTCAAGCGAGCTAATTTAAAAATATAACTGGTTTCTCAACTGGAAAACGCAACTCGAATGTAATTTATTAAATGCATTTGTGGATGGCATATTAAAAAAAAATATATATATTTGTTACATTGTTACACTTAGACAAATTAAAAACTCAACTGTAGAATTTTTAAATAAGAATCACATGAGACTGAATTGTAAACCTTCTTGAGTTAATTTACAAATATATAACAACTGCAAGTCCTTCAAAAATATTTCAATATAATGATTTCTATTTAAATGTTCATATCAGAAAATTGTTAAAATTTCATTTTTCTTGAATCGCTTCAAACACAAAATTTCATATTCAATTCAATTCACTAAAGAGAACAAACAAAATGAATCGTATGTCCTTTCTGTGATGCTTCCGCCCAATCTTTTTAAGATTTTGCAAGTTAAATATCTTTTTTATTTATTATGTTTTTTTTTGCGTACTAATATATGTATATTTCAAAAATGGGATGTCTAATCAGGTGATAATGCTCCATTTGCCAATTTTAATCAAAATTTAAAAACTTAACTTTTCTAAAGAACTTTACAAACATTGAGAGTCCTGATAAGAAATTCTTTCATTATTTACTTTTAACTTTTTTTTTTAAAAATAAAAAAATAAAAAAAAAAACAAAAACTTTTTATTTTTTACAATTTTTAAAAATTTTTATATTCCTTTAAAAAAAAAAAAAAAAAAAAAAAAAAATAAAAAAAAAAAAAAAAAAAAAAAAAACAACAGACACACTTTCATTAGATATATTATATATTCGATTGTAGTAACAATCGCTTGAGTTGTTCTAAAATTCCCGGAAAGTATTAGAACGATAAGGATCTTACACTATGATGATGACTGATGAAATCCCCGTAGAAATCTAAGTATCAAATCAAAATCATATTTAATCGTGCGTCGATAATTTATTAGATTAATTTAATCATGGTATTTCGTTGGGTTGTTGCCAGGTGACTTTGCATTCGGGTACCTTCCTTACTTTGTTAGGCATATCAGGCATAAGTGTGCCTGTAACTGATAGAGCACAAGTGTTCAGAAACCTTGTACCATAAATCAGAAATAACTTTCGAATCAGCACGTATACACACATATATTTATACATATATAGGTAGATCGGATTTGTTGTTCGGTTCAAAAAAAAAAAACTCTTCAATTTAATGCTACATCATCAGATAAATCATTAAGTACCGCTCGTTAGAGAAGCAGACAAAACGGATCAAAACAAATAGGTAAGCCATGCATGTTAGTGCTCGACTAGTGGAAATACCCTACACTTAATACATTATGAAATGAGTTAAACTTATAACAGTCTTATGAAATTTACTTTGAGCTCGTGTTTTATACCCTCTTTCAGAAGTCTAACAATTACAGGGTATAACTACAATTATGTCTGCCAAAGAGACCTTCAATTGTTCATACTTCAAGCTGCACTTAACTGGCATAAACAAAGGTATTCAAAAAAAAAAACTACATTTATGTCAAAAGGCGAAAACAAAACACACGCAATGAGAATGGGGAATGGGGAATGGAGAATAGAGAATAGAGAACAGAGAACGGAGTGGGTGGAGAGTGCGTGCAAATAATTCCCCAAAAATGATGTCATTATAGGTATCAAAAAAAAGAGACGCAGCTCATTAACATGGCCGGAAAGCGTAAACAGAGAGAGGAAAGAAACAGCAAAAAAAAAAGAAAGCGATGTAAAAGCGCGACAAACTTAAAAAGAAACAACAACAAACACTTTTATTACACTATAATAATAATATATGTGATTTTATATAGCAAATTTTAAAGAAATTAACCTTTTTTAATTTCCTTCACACACTCTTGATGCTGCACTGATTCTACTTCTTTTTTTTTTTTTTTGCTTCAATTCTCACTTTATTTTCTCACGTGCGAATCGAAACTCACTCGACAACAACTTTTCGATTAATATTCTCTCAATTCGTTTCGCATTTTTGTTTTATACTCGAGACAGAGGAAGGGAAACATTCGCGATGCTTATTAACTAATTTATTTATTATTAATTTGTTCCACACTCGAGCTTATTATAATATTTTCTTTCTTGCGACACGACACGATGCGAACACTCAACGCACTGCACTCATTATTCCGCTCTCTCTCCCACTCTCTCTCTCTCTCTCTCGTTTACTGCTCTTCCTCGTATGCTGCAATACGCAATGCAACTTAACGGTATCGAAGAAAGATAAGCAAATACCTTAACGACTAGCAAATACCTTAATATGTGGTGAACATATAGAAATAAAGCAAGTTTAAATTAATAATAGAAAAATAAATAATGATCACATGATGACTATCTTTAGATATTGTTCAGCTTGCTTGCACATCTCTCAAGTATTATTTCAACATAGTATATTAATCACAAAATTAATTAAACCCAATAGAGCCAACCTAACCACCTTTTGCTACCCTTTATTTACCCACTGTAAGGGAATTTACAGACAAAGTGCTCAATAAAAACATCGATAAGTGTACTAAACAGAAAGTCCAAATAAATTAAATAAATTAAAACAAAACATTAAAAATTATAAGTCCCTCTAAAATCAACTCGAATTTTAAATAATTCCCACAAATCTTATAATTACTCAGCTTATGTACTATGTAGATGTAAACCCCGTTAACTCTGGATTATATGTATGTGATTTGCCGTTGAGGTGTGATTAGAAACCTGTATAAGCCCTGTAAACTTTTCGTAACTATTGCAAATGCAGCAAAAAAAAAAAAAAAAAAAAAAACATTGACTCACATATTGGCACAGCGCAAATGTGGATTAGATAAGGGAATTCCCAGAAATAATATAATAAAATTCATTAAGTAGAAAAAAACGTGCTCAGACGCAGCGACAGATGGTAAACTATTTATAAATTTAACAAATTAACAACAATTCTTTCTATTCACAATATCTTGTCTTATAATTGTTTTACCA
Organism: Zaprionus kolodkinae; assembly: GCA_018901885.1. Taxonomy (NCBI): domain Eukaryota; kingdom Metazoa; phylum Arthropoda; class Insecta; order Diptera; family Drosophilidae; genus Zaprionus; species Zaprionus kolodkinae. Next base: position 13,262,853 of record JAEIFM010000068.1, read on the forward strand.
ACGCGTTGGTAATTTGTAATTCAATTAAGGGGAATTTCATTTGACCATATATATACAATACAAATATGATTACCATGGGAACCAGGCACGGGCTAGACACACTCCAAGGTAAACGGGTTAAGGCCATCACGTGTACTAAACTATGATTAGCTTAGATAATTCGAAGGCGAAGACGACTACTTAATACTCTGTACTGTAGTTTAGCTGCATAAAAAGCTTGTTATAATAATAAAAAAAAATATACAATATACAATAAATATAAAATATAAAATAGTATGTATATAATTAATGGGAAATATCTATGGCATAAACTCATTTATCCTATATGCCCCATGGCAACATCTGCCCCACACACATCTTTAATCAAATCACAAATACAAATATTTTGAGCCAGCACGTAAATTTATTAAATAATTGCATTGCATTTTGTGTTAACCAAATAAAAGTTTAATTTATGCCAATAATTGGTCGCTTGGACTGGGGAACTGTAATCATATACTATATATACGAGATATGTGTGCTCTGCCCGTCTGCAGTCTATCGGATTACAAATTTCAATTTATCCCGGAAATTATTTGCACATCGCTTTGACAAATGAAAACAAAGAACCAAAAAAAAATACCCCCTTTTTTCTGTGTGATTTCTCCTTTTGTCAAACATAGAATATAATACATATATCAAATACTATTATAATAATTAATATTTATTGCATAGCGCAAAAAGTGACATAGCTGAAAATGAAACAGAAATGGGGATTGGGAGGGACAAATAACAAATTCCTTTGATAAGGATATAATGATATACATATTTACTAGAAATATTATGGTATTTTTCTCTACAGTATTATAACTATTCTAATAATTGTTATACATGTTATATTAATGGAAAAAATTAGTTATTCTATTCTAATAGCCCTGAGAATTGGCGTAAATAATTTTCCGAAAATATTTCCATTCATAATTCCAGTCTAAACATAGTTCTCTCTGTCTTACTCCCTCAGTTTGATTCAAATTTGTTGCCAACTGCTAATGCCAAAATTTATTGGTAGTAACGCCTTTTTTTTTGTAAGCCTCACTAATTGATTTGTTTAGCGGAATTATATTTAAATTAAGTACGGGGGCACAACTCGATGGGTGCTAATGAGAGCTGCATGCCGCAGACTGATTTTTATAAGACACTCCCAAAAATAAACCTAATAATTTGCAACATTTATATATTATAATCATTATTATTATCATTATCATTATTGTTGTTTGTCTTTGTTTTCCGCACGAGCCTTTCGAATTAAATTTTGTATTGTTTATTATCAATTTCCATTTGACTTATCGTATCTGCCTTATTGATGTGGTAGGAAATTGACTTTGAAAATATTTGTATATATTATTTATATGGTTTTTTTTTATTTGTTTATAAGCTAACAATCGAAATAAAGATTAATTAGTTATGATGGCATACAAATTGGCTGCAAAATTTATAGACAATTTTCATCAAACAATTTGAGGAAAATGTAAATAAGTTGGGCGAAATCAATTGGCTAAAAGAGTAGAAGGGGGAGGAGTTACTTACTTACTTATTTTGTGACCCCAAGCAACAACTTGCCCACCCCCTACTAACCCCTTTACTATCTCTTTTTAACTTAAGAAGTGATTAGCCTCACAAAGTTTCAACGCATCCGGTAAAAGTTACTGCCCTGCGGCTCTACGTCGAGCCTCTTGCTTTAAAGTCACATTTCGGGCATAAATTATAATGCTGATTAAAAGGGCGAAATTTGCCCAGGAAAATACCGTCCCGTCCGTCTGCCTGCCTGACTGCCTGACTGCCTTCATTTGCCTATGCAATTTTGTCTAACGATGAGAAAGACTTAAAGCCTCTCGACGTGCAATTAGAGCGCGGCTAATTGCGGCCAATTGTCGGGCCTGGGTCGCCATAGAGCCTCCCTCACTCTCTATGCTACTATATATACATATACTATATATAGTGCACATCGAACAAAGTGTTATATATAGCATCCGAATCTGGGCAGGTGCCTGCAGCAGCAGCAGCGGCAGCTTGAAATGCGGAAGCTTTGCGCGCTGGATAGTTTAGTAATTAGTCGGTTGTTTTATATAGCCAACTACCCGTTCATTCATCCGTCCAACTGTCTGTCAGTTAAATGCAAATTGCCTCGTTTTATGCAGTGACTAAATTGTGCATCCCCGACAATGGAAAGTGTCAGATATTATAGAACAGTTCTAATAATAAAATGGGAAGTCTACAAATCGCTTTATATTAGCTTCAACATTCACCTACATTGTATTTATTCCAGTGAATAAAGATCTATCAGTTCAATTATTTTTGACATTATAATAGCAAACTGTATTATTAATCTATTGCAGTAATTCCAGTTCAATTAGTCAGAGACTATGCTAAAATTAAATGTTTATTGAACTTGATAAAATCAACTTGATATTCCGCATTTCTTGCATCGATATTGGCCCACAAAAAATTAAAAACTCACTTGTTCAAACTGGAAATATTCTGAAATTCAAAGATTCATGAATCAAAAATCTTGAAAAAAAAGGCATACTTATAAACGATGTTTGCAGTTTGAACATGGTCGAAACCAGTTCACAACTCGTTTCAGGCAGTCTCATTGACTTGCCTGTTTATGTCCAATAAAATATTATATAGTATATACGACTTCGATGGGTAATAAACAAAGTCATCATGATATGATAAATTTTAGCACTTTTAACGGTAGTCGGTAGTCAATAAAATGATAAACATGGAATGGGAAATATTGAAAACATAAATGAGAATGAGAATACTGAATACAGATTTAAAGATTGAAGTTAAGATTAACAAAAATATAGTTTTAAAATTCATTTTAATAACTAATAATTATTTGACGAACTATACAGCAATTTGCAATTATAATAATATTAATTTGAATGTCAGAATATTTCACTACAGGAATATTATTACAATCAACAAGTCGTATAAAAAATGCAGCTCACCTGGCAATTTGTGCGGCACCAGCTATGTGTCTATTGTTATTACTATTATTACTAACACTAATAACTATAATAAATAGGTGAAAATATGAGTATATAAAAAAATCCAACCGATCCAGCCAAACGTTGGCGATGAACTCGCGCGAGACGCGAACAAAAGATACGCCAGGTTCAGAGATAGAATATGCACAGAAAACACAGAAACAAATAACAGAAAATTAACTCTGAACGAAAATAGAGACAACAATAGAACAGCTGCAATAGCAATGATTATACAGAAAAACATGTGAAAAGCACATGCCATAATTAAGTTCATAGTCGTAGTTAGTGTTAACTAATCGAACTGTTTGTAGCTGCAATGGGCTGAAACGTTCCATTGTCGATAAGAAAATCCTTGAAGATGATCTACTAAACTTGAACATTTCAATTCGAGAATATTAACAATATAAGAGTTGAACAATAGCAAAACGCGGAAAAATAATCTAGGATTGTACATAGATGGAACGAATCTAACATAAATTCTTTTATATATTACAAATGCTTATGTATTTTATTTCGAAGTAAACAAAAACTTAGCTCTTAGAATAGTTAAGTAATGATAACATTAATCTATAGATACAAGGAGTGGCTTGGACATTAGCCAAAACTATGGGTTAGTTGGGAAACTGATTGCGCTGTTTGGATGTAGTCGGTACCATTGGCGGCACCTGTGGCGTATCGCCCGCCTTGCCGCCCTGCTTTTGATAAACCAAACCGGCTACGCCTGGTATTGTATTACAGCCAACGCAGGCATGCAAGGTCTCGTGGATGAAAATATCACAGTCGATGCAAAAGAATTGATTGCAATAGCCGCACTTAAAGACGCTCTTATCGCTTTGAGCATTTAGCACCTTAATGCAGCCGTAACACTTGCGTAGACCACCGCAATCGGGTGCCGCCGGCGGCACAGATTCGAAGGGGAACTCCTCGAAATTGGGCACCGGAAACAGATGATGATAGGAGCGTGCCAAATGAGGTGCCGAAACTAGAGTGAGGCCACAGCACTGGCACTCCACAGGCAGTTCACAGTACTTGCTGTTGCACTGCGGACAATGGTGACCGGTGGTGGACAACTCGCTCGGCTCATCAAGGTTGTCAATATGACACATGCACATGGAGAGCGGCGCATCTTTGCCTTCGACCTCGTTCTTGCTGTGTGGAAAGCCCATGCGTATTAGTGAATTATCCTGTGTCTTGGCCGCTGGCGGTGGATCCACTTGTGACAGTAGCTGATCACGATAATGGGAATCATCGAGTACAGCGCCAAAGCTGCCCATTGTTTGCTGGGTCAGGTAACGACAAATGTGAATTTCAGCCGACAGCGAGATGACTGAACAACGTATACGCTCCTTTTTCAGCTCATCGATGGTTTGATTTATGTCCACCGGATCACAGGTTGTCAATGAGCCCATAATGATCACTATCTCTCGCGATGCATGCGAAGGCACCACCTTGAGGGTCTTCAGGGCCAGATCTAAGCCATTCTGTAGCGACGGTTCACTGGTCAGAGACACATTGGCAAGACTAAAGAAAAATTGGAATATTTAGAAGAAATTCTTAAGATATTCTTTACAATCAGACTCAAACTTACCCTTCCAATGCCTTTAGATGCACACGAGATGTCCCAGTCAATTCGGTTATCTTCTCGGCACGCTTTGCTTTCAATGCTATTATGCCCAACTGACTGATGGGATTCTGATCGAAGAACTCTTCAATAAAGATCTCTAGCAGCTTGAGAGTACAGAGCAAGCGTGTGGGTTTCAAATCAGGCACGCTCATCGACTCGGAACAATCTAGGACAATGAACAAGTGACGCATCATACCCAAACGATTCTGTTTGGTCTTTTCAGCCTGACGCTTTCGCTTGGCTTTCTGTATAAGCTCGGCAATAGCCCCGTCCAGCAGCCCATCATCATCCTCCTTGATGGCTTCCCTGTTAACCAAAGTGTCGATTGAAATGTGAAAATCATGTGCAGTTTTGCGATTCATCACTTACCATGTCTTCTCGTAGCCAGTCTCCCAGCGATACTCCTTTTGATCGTCTTGTTCGTCATCAGCCATTTTAACTGTTTTGTTTTTAGCTTAGTTTATATAAATATTGTAATCCAGATTAAAATAAGATAGATTTCGCCTGCACATACAAAAACAGGCCGGCAAACTAAAAAGTGTTTACATATCACAACAAAATAAAATAATTGCAGCAGAAAAAAGAAGAGTTGCCACATAAACACAAAATTAAAAAATTGTTTGTACATTCCATTTACTAACTGAAATATTTATAAAGTAATAACAAAATAATGTAACTTGCAAAATCATATTACTATTAATATTAAAGTATTAAGGCCCATTAAAACAATTTATTTTCAATATCTGTCAATATGTCGGTGTTGCCACATTGACATCAGTAATCCACCATGCCACATGATTGGCTAACCAAGTGCTACAAAACGCGGACGAACGGAAAAGAGCGCTACACAATTCGTTGAGCATATACGACAGAGCTAAAATATTCAAGTGCTTAAAGTTGTGTGAAAAATAATAACAAAGACTATTTGAATAGTTAAATATTGTTATAAAAGCCATTTTAATTATATAACCAAATTAAGTTTACTAATTGTAAGTGAAGTTTGTTATTATTAATATATTCGATAGCTCATGCAAAAGTCACCCTTGCCGCACTCTAAAACCAGAACTGGCCACTTCGTTCAGTTGTAGAAATTATTTTGGCATTCAGAGTTGGCGCGCGTGCAATTGTGAACAGCGTTGCGCGAGTTGGAGAATAAAAACAGTTAAATTAAAATTAGTTGTTCAAAAATCAAGAACCCTCTATTTATCTATTCTAAACGCTTATTTATATGAAGGTGCGTGAAATAAAATAAAAAGCCAACGCTCGTTAAAGCTTGTAAAAAGGAATACAGAAATCTGCCAAAATGGGAACACAGTGCAAATATGATATCCATAGAAATCTGTGCTAAATATTATGGATAATATAGTTGCAAATCAGCTGCAAGGCGTTTAAGAATCCTTGAATCAAACATCTGTCTTTGTTTTCTTGCGATTGTGTGTATATATTAATTGCTTAAGTTTGTTCTTTGCAATTGCAAATGCAGCGGCATATTTGCCGAAAAAATGGCGGCTATAATAAGATAAGCATAATAAAGTAATTTTGGAACTGCTATGCTGTAAATGAATATACATTTTTCATCTATAATAATTGTTTGTTGCTATTGCATTTTTTCGCGCCCGGTTTGCTATGTTTTGTGCTTCTACACTTTGTGCGAGTGTTCGTTGCATTTTTGCCATTTTGCTTTGTGCTCGTATTCTTGCCTAGGTGCTGTATTCTCTACAGCCATTACATACGGGTGAAAACCCACCACACTTGGTTGCCACTGTTAACGTTGCCACTTTGTTGCATAAACACACCACGGCACTGTACTTTTTTTTTTGCTCGCATGTGCGAGTGTGTGTTTGTGCGCGTATTTTTACGGTTTTTATTTGTTTTTAAATTGAAAATACAAAATTTCAAATTGTCTATCCTTATTTCTTAGCAATATCGTTGGTGTTGTGTATAATGTTGGCACAGGAGATTGCACCGACGGAAATTGGCAAACACGCAAATATAATTAGAGGTAAAATACGAAATGCAAAAAAAAAAAAAAAAAAAAAAAGTAAAGAAAACTATAAAAACCTTCGCTTCGTATTTAGCTGCCCAGGACGAATTAGCCAACATGGATGTGCTTGTTTGTGGTCGCTGTTTGAGGGTCTTTAACTTTGTGGAGGAATTTCGATCGCACAAGGACGACGATGCCTGCGAAAAGGAGAACACCAATTTAAAAGAATCCCTCGATACAAAGCCTACGATTTGGGCATTTACCCTATGGAAGGCCACACAGCTGCATACTCGTAAGGGAAGTAATTCCTCTAATTCGTGGGCTATGTATCAGCATTGGGTAAAGTTAGAAGAAAGTGTCCGGGAGCCATGGATTGTTGCCGGTAGGACAATCCAGTCTTTCGGTAAAATTGGACACGGTCAGTTGCAGGATATGCCTGTGCGTATCACTAAAACTGTTGTCAATCCAAATAACAATAACAACAACAGCACGGCTAACAGCAACACATCTTCCAGTGTATCACCCACAAGAAGTAAGCGCCTTAAATGAAATTATAAAACTAGTATTTGATTATAAAAAACTAATTTTCACTTCTCAACAGAATCTCCCGCTAGTAAACTGTCGACAGGCGCCTCACAAATAAAGGATACGGAAAATGAGAGACCCAAATCCAAACCGGGCACTCCCACCCCCACTGGAGGGGCCTCAGCGACCGGCAGTGTCAAGAATAACAATCGGATTGCCATACGTGTCGACCCGAAAACCGACCAGCGCTCCGAAGAAGCTGTCGAGAGTATAGTTGCTAAACGTTTTAATCCGCGTCGTAAAACTCACGAATATTTAGTGAAATGGATTGATCGATCACACAATGAGAACACATGGGAGGTTCTGGCCAATCTGGAGCGTGTGCCCCATTATCTGCAAATGTTCGAGAAGCAGTTGGCGCGACAAAAGCTAAAGCGTGAGAAGAGCTTGGAAACACTGAAGCGTATGCAGCAGGAGAAGCAGCAGCATGACAAGCAACTGACGGCGTCAAGCGGTGGAAAAACGGACTCAGATCCACATAGTCCGCAGTCGGCATCGGCAATTTCTCCAAATTCATCGAGTGTTGGTTCATCGCGTCCATCACGCACCTCAAAAACCAAAGCTATGGATCAGTTTAAGCATTGGGTAAAGGAAAGTGGTGGCGGTGAAGGCTCCACATCGCCCTCATCGGCCAATGAAGATGAATCAGCTACGGAGCAAGACTGGTCAACAGCTACAACAACGCCATCGGCTATCAAACGTAAACTCAATCATACAGACTCTAGTGCCGAGGGTTCTGTTCTCAATGTATCCAATGAATCTATGGAACTAGAAGATCTTGAAGAGGATTTAATACCATCGCATACAGTTAAGCGTTTAAAAAACGGCGGAAGTTCCGTGCAGCTGAATAAGCCCAAAGTGAATACATCATTAGTCTCCTCAACACCGGCACGAATCAATGGCAATTCCTCCTCGTCATCAAGTGGCCTTGTCTGCGAGAAGGAGTCTAAAATGGGCGAGATCATCTACACGGACGATAGCACAAGTTCGGGCATGTTTCGTAAGCCCGAAATGCCCAACACAATACAAACAGTGAGTATATATAATCCCTAACACCAGATATACATAATTGATTATTTATGATTCTCAATTTTTTTTATTGCAGAAACGTCAAAAAACCGAATGTCCTGTACGGTATTTAACCCGCTCCGAAATGACCAGCAACAATAGAGGCATATTTCGCGTAGATCAAACAGAAACAGACTCACTTTCACCACTTCCAAAAGGTAGCCCCGCTGGTACAACATCCTCCACTGGCACATCGGCAGGCTTAGTGCCCGGCAAGCGCCCGGTAGTTGCTCGAGCCGCGGGAAGTAATTCTCCCGTTACAGTGGGTCAGCGTACTCATGTGTTGCGTGCTCCAGGCCAGGGAGCTCAATTACAACGACGGCCGGTCGGTACGAGCAGCACGCCCAATCCGCTGCGTCAAGTAGCAACGCCTGCTCGAGCTGGTGCTCCGGCTGGCAGCGGAGGTCGCATGGTGGTTGCGCGCGCTAATACCCCGCAACAGCAGCAGCGACAGGTGGTCGGTGGCAAGGCAGTTACACCGGAACAGAAGATTCTGCAGTTGTCTAAGTCTGGGGATCTCAAGGTAACGCGCAAAGTGATGACACGCGAAGATATGATGGCACAGCGGGCTGTACAAGCGCGTCAGCAACGTCAGGCTATACAGCAGCAGCAGCAACAACAGCAGCAACAGCAGGTGCAAATCCAAAAAGTTCAACAGTTGACACCCTTAAGGCAACGTATGACAAATGCGTCAGCCGCCAAGGCACAACCCATGCAAATCGAGATGGAAATCGAACAGGATGACTTGCAGCAGCATCAGGCACAGCTCTGTCCCATTACGGGCAAGCTTATTGGCCAAGAGGAGACGCAACTTCAAATGGAACAGGAACAACAACAGGAACAGCAACGTGAACAGCTCGAGGCTGCCGCACAGGCGCTGCTGGGCGGCGACCAGCAAGTACTCACTAACGAGGATGGTTCGGCGTTGTTAGTGCGTGGCGAAGATGGAACCGTTTATCAGGTGGCCGGAAAGAATGCCGAAGGTCAGACCATTCTCGTCACCCAGGGGCCTGATGGCGAACAGCAGTTTGCTTATGTGGCTGCTGCCGAGGGTGAGGATCAGGATGTGCTAACGCTGGATAATGCTGTCGCCGAAGCGGTTGCTGCTGTAGGCCAACAGGGCGAAGCCACAGCCGACGGAGAGCATATATTGGTTAGCATGACTGAAGAGGAGTTAGCCCAGCATCAGGCCGCAGTATTGCAACAGCAGCAGCAACAGGAAGCAGCGGCAGCAACGTCCGGTGGCACCAGCACTCCACATACGGCACAAATTCACATCACAACCTCGGATAGTGATGGCACCGAGGCGCAGATACCAGCTGAAGTTGTTCAAGCGGATCTACCATCGCCAGGTAAGCTAACACATCCAGTTCTGGAATTTATTTACTTATTCATGTAATTTCAAATATTTGATAAACTATTTTAAAATTCGAAATCTTTACAGGTGGAACGCGTCGTGTTGTTTTGTTGCTGCAGGATGGCACCTTTATGATGACTGAAATGCAAGAAGATCAGTTCAAGACGCTTAATATCCCGACGTAAATAAATAACAATATATATATCGTATATATATCGGAAAACTCCTAGGCATATGTATATGTAGCTTATAAGCATTATGATGATGATTATATACAATGAGACGAGTGAGTGGGAGTGGACTAGGAGCCGCATAGACCTAAGCCATCTAGCATAACATTCATCCCGTAGCAGCGCTCCCATTATGCCAATCATATCGCACTTTTGAGCATTCGCATTTCTCTCTCCAATTGCTCTTAAGGACTTTGTTTATATTTTGTTTAACAAACAATTCAATTAAATTAAATTTTTTACCTTTTCATTAAATGTTAATCCTAAATCTAAAACAAATAGAATATACATACATTGCAATAAGGGAAAAGTTCTATAGTAGCGTCTATTAAATCTTCGATGATAATATACCGGAACGAAAACTATGCTATGTTTTTAACTACGAAAATGGTCTTGTCCTATCGAAAAGCGACAACAAAAGAATCGCATAATAGAAAAGAGAAAGAGTTAAAGAAAAACTTGTATTTGTACTAAATAAACAAACCAACAACTATTCTAATTTAATTAATTCAACTTAAATAATGCATTGTGTAATTCTTTATTCAAGGCAGCAATAAAGTGCAGCAGTTGCATTTTATAGAACTGTTAAACAATTAGTAGACTCGACTCATACTGTGCGAGTAAGAAAAAACAAAAAACCACAACTAGGGATATAACATGTAATTGTAAAATTATTATTATTATTATATATTGTACATTATTTAAGTATTTTTTAAAAATAATGAACTAACTGCAAACAGCATAGACGACAACAACTAGGAGAAGAGTTCATTAATTTTAAATTGAGAAAGAAACGAAAAGAATGCCACAAAAACTTAACAAAAGAAACGTAGTTGTAAAATATTAAACAAAATATATATAAACTGCAATTTAAATTAAAATAAAACGAAAGAAATTCACGCAATTTCACTGGACTTTGGAAAAAAATCTCAAATTGCTGAAGTTTGAATAGTTGGTTTATTTGTATTTTAAATGTGGTTGGGATTTGTTTACTAGCTTTAAAATATTCAAAAACATCATCTACGTCAATTCTTTTTTAAACTTTGCTATGAAAAATCCGACCGTATCGAGGTTGGCAACACGATTCGCAGCGCTTGGTCCAAAGCGCTGCATCAGCTCACACTGTGCTACATCTAGTCCATCAAGAGGCAGACCAGGTGCGCCCAGCTTGGGCGTGGCATCGACTAGCCGCAGCTGGGGAAACTTGCGCAGCGCCCAAGCCACCAGTTGTTCACACTCCGCTTCCGTGACAGTGCAAGTGCTATAGACAAGCACGCCGCCAGGGCTCAGAAGAGGAACAGCTTGTGCGAGTAGATTTCGCTGTATGTTTGGATAGGATTGTAGAACTTTAACCTGTTTTATGCTGCAAGACAGTTGCGGACGATTGCCCAATCCGCTGCATGGTGCGTCTAGTAGGATACGATCAAAAGTGCCTGAGCCAAAGGGTGGCGCTGTCGTTGGCTTGTCATTTGCGCTGCAGTTTGCGTCCCACGCCTTAGTGGCATCATAGTGATATACCTCAATGCAACTGTAGTTGTTGCCCAGCTTCGTTTTCATCGCACGGACTCGACTCGCAGAGTTGTCCAGCGCAATAATCTGGCCTACATTGCCCATGAGTTCGGCAATGTGCGTTGTTTTGTTGCCCGGCGCTGCACACATGTCAAGGATTCGTTCGCCAGGCTGTGGGGCCAGCACTCGTGAGCACACAATCGAGGGAAGATTCTGCAGTAAAGCATCTGAATCGCTTAAATCTCCCAGAGTTGGCACACCGCTCACATTGTGCTTCATGCGAACCGCAATCCCTGAAAGCGGTTCTTTGCTGTCATTGTACAACTGATGCCGTTGCATCAGCACCTCACCCACACCTAGAAAAATTTTCTCATCGCATAAGTAACGTGTGGCTGTACCACGTTTACATTTTCCTGGTAAATCCGCGAACACATTCACCAATTCCTTCAGCTGTGTACCAGATTCCATGGCCAGAACGCCAGGTGCAAAAATATGAGCACCACGCAGCAATGCCGCTCCACAACTGGTGTCCACAACGATCTCCTTGCGCGTATCATCAAATGCATTTTTAACTGGTGTTGCCAGTGGGTCAATGCATACGATTTCCGGTAATTGTGGTAATCCGTAAACTCTGGGTGCCGATTGACCGTATATTTCGCTTAATTTATTCTGCAATTTCTGTTTAAACTCCTCTACACTGATGCGGAGAGTATTAACTCGGTATGTAGTGATGCTTGGCGTCTGACATAGCCAAGGTAGCAATTGTAGCAGGGCTGAAGACTAGAAATCCAGAAATAAATTAAAATTTGCGCCATCATTTACGTAAGTTATCGATAAGCTGATACTGATTTCATGTTTTAATTAATTGTATTTATTTAATGAAGCAATGTTACCCTACTTAGATAATACAATTATCGAAACACCTCCAATCATTCATCTGCTTCTTATAGTCAATGTTTTGATATTGTCTAATTGTGTGTATAACTTTCAGGGGAAGGAATTCATATTGCTACGCTATCAACTTACATGCACTTTTAGAATTTCATTTTCCAATAGCAAATTGCTTAAAAATGGCGTCTTTGGATAAAACATTTATTAACCTATCAATCGATATATAGCGTGTTGTCTCACGGCTGCTTGTCATCTCTTAAACTCAACACACCGGCCTCGCTTGTAGACAAGACGTGGCAGCATATGAGAGTGCCGCAAAAGAAGTCACCACGAAACAGTATAGTGCTGCTCTTCTAACACATGCTTACGCTTAGCGTTTAGTGCATGCTCAGCGTTGGTGATTTTGCAGTTTTTTCAACGGCAAGTGTATTCTCGGTCAAGTTTTATTTCGCTCTGTGATTTTTAGACATTTCCAAGCAGTAATTTATAAAATTTCTGCTCAGATTGATGTGCATTTGATTCGATTAGTTGGTTCGTATGGGTTTTCAATCATGTTTTGGGTGCATATTGTGCAAAACTACGTATTTTATACTAAAATCTGGTAGCATTTTTATCGTTTGAGATTAAAAATGCTACCGCAGCAATGTGGGTATGGTTGGTGTATTGGTGTAGAAATTTTGACACACGTACATATACAACTATCGGAAGGAAGTGACGATGGGAATAATCGTATGAACGGATATCGAATCATTACTTGTGATAAATCTTTTGTAAATTGTTTATTTCTGTCAATAAGCTTGTCTCTCTAATAAACATTAGTCTGACAATGGTGATTGATTTATATTATATAATAAATAAGACTTTTCGCTGAACAGTGTCAATCGATAGTCACGTTGCTGTGTATATCGATTAACAAAACCGCAGTCACCTCTGTCATCGCCAACTTTTACATTCTTCTTCGCCGTCGGTTTGGCAGCAGAAAATTTCTATCAAAGGAAAATTAACAAAAAAACTGCGAAGAAAACGGTAAATAATGAGTGCAAAGTGCAATAGATTAAAATTTAATACCCTGTAAATCATGCAAATATTTTAACTTTAATTTAACAAAACAAGGCGGCCGCTGTTTGACGAAAGCAAATGAAAAAAAAAGCATACGTCGCCGTCATCATTTCTTGACACTCACACAGAGGTAGTCACACACACAAACACAGGCAAACTCACACATCTACGCGTAGAAATTGCATAGGGCTGTCTAGTGTGTGCGTGGGACTCGCCGTTCATTAATTTTGTGTGCAAACAAAGGAAACTTAAATATTCTATATATATTTAATGTACACTCAAAAAGTTCAACAAACGCCGTCTGTGCCTCTTTTGTGCAGTTAAACTAACATAAAACGCGACCTTTTAACACGCACACACACACGTATTGGGCAACCCTAAACTCTAGTGTGCGTATATCAGTGTTTGTGTGTGCTGGGTGTTGCTGCTTTTGCGACAGCATATAAAAAGTTGCTACGTGTAGTTTTTAATTTCGTTCACATATTTAATGTGACATTACGTATGTTTTTGCACATTTCAATTAGTTTTTGCCCAAGCATTCATTTCAACAACGTTATATATGTAGTTATTGGTTTATGTCTAAATTTAATATTCCCATTTTGCTTCGCCATCTACTGAGCTGCCTGACTGACAATTGTTGTTATTGGTTGGTTCCTCCTCCTCCAATATTCTTCCCTTTAACACGAAATCAATTAATCTCTTAATTGTACTGCATATGTATATTGGAGCTTGGTTAAGTGTACGCTCGTATGTGTGTTATGCTCCCTCACACTCGCACACATTTACATGCAGGCACACCAACACACAGGCTAGTTAAAGTTGCCGCTGCTGACTCACCCACAGAATACTGAGTCAAAATCGAGTCATTTACTTTGAATTTGCACTGATAAATCGCATTTTTTCATATTTCACCTTTTAATAATTAAGGCGAATATTATCTCACACGTTTATGATATTTAAAGGCACACACAAAAAATCAATATCTTATCAGCTTCTATGTTAGCAACGTCATACCGCGAAAAGTTCAAAATTAAAGTTATTTTTGACAGTAGTTCTTGTGGCTTTGTTTCTACAGACTTCTTGAACTTACGTTGTTGTCATTGAACTTTCGCAAAAGCTTTCACAGTGCCTTTTCTTGCACTTTCTCGCTCGGCTGGAGAGATATGTTGTTTCTGTTGCTTCTATTAAACATTTTTAATGGTTGTGGTTTTGCAATTTCACGATTTCGTTATTGGGGAGTATTTTCCGGTTTTACTTACTCATCAGTGTGTTGTTATTTAAACACGTCAGCCCAACAAAATCGAGTCCGAAAACGTAGTGATGAAAACTGATTAAATCAGTTCGCAATAAACCAGTGAAACCCAAACAACAGTTGACTTAAACTTCTCAGTATTCGTATTATTTGTAAACGAAGTCAGTTTCATTAGTGTATGGAAGTCAATGGAAGGTTGTTTCTGCAATCTGGTGCTTGTAAACTGTGCAAAAGAAAACATAATAATCGATTTATGTTATTGTTTACATTTATTTCGTTCTATTGCAGTTTCTTCGAGTCACACAAGGCACACAAATCCTCAACTAGAGTTGCATATTAACAACAATTGCAACTCGGATTTGAACTTGTTTTTATAATTCCAGTAAAGCAAGAAGGAGCAGCAGTAGATAAAAACTATTTTAATAAATATACCCCTCCACATTGAAAGACATTGAACGAGAAACAACACCAGCAACATGGGAAATGTAATTGGGAATCTATTCAAAGGCCTCTTCGGTAAAAAGGAAATGAGAATATTGATGGTCGGTTTGGATGCCGCTGGTAAAACCACAATTCTGTACAAACTCAAATTAGGCGAAATTGTTACAACGATACCTACCATTGGTAAGTTATAGAAAATTAATAATTTTTAAGAAATATAATCTATATATCGCGCTTTCTTTCTTTCTGTTCATAGGTTTCAATGTGGAGACTGTAGAATACAAGAATATTAGCTTTACAGTGTGGGATGTGGGCGGTCAAGACAAAATTCGTCCATTGTGGAGGCATTACTTCCAGAATACACAAGTACGTTATGTTCCTTGTGGATCGTTCCACGTATCTTAATTAACTTCTAGATGATGTTAACAACTTGTAATGAATTTCTTATGATTATTCAAAGTTTATTTTGTTTCAAGACGGGACTGATTTCTTATAAGATCTCCCAGCAGTTTATTTTATCAATTCAGATTACATTGTCATGGATTTTCTTAATTCACTTTGCAGGGTCTTATCTTCGTCGTTGATAGCAATGACAGAGAGCGCATAGGTGAGGCGAGAGAGGAACTGATGCGCATGCTGGCCGAGGACGAGCTCAGAGATGCAGTCTTACTAATATTCGCCAACAAACAGGTACAGTAAATATAACGCACTACAATATTTTTCTTTTGATTTCCTGTTTCGCGTGTCCATATTAATTTAGCCATTAAAAGAAAACACATTATGTATGTTGTATAATATTCGTATGTATACCTGAAAGACTCGCGTGTGCTAAATATGTTTAGTTTACTGATAAGAAATGGAGCTGTTTGCAAAGATAAGATGGAGCACTAAAAATGCACTTAAACAAATTGATAAAAAGCCGTTTAGACTTATCTCTTAATGAATTTCTAATGGTGTTCTCACTATTTCCTTTCTTTTTCGACTGTTACTTTCAGGATCTGCCAAATGCAATGAATGCGGCTGAAATTACCGATAAGCTTGGCTTGCACTCACTCAGAAACCGTAACTGGTACATTCAGGCGACGTGTGCAACCAGCGGCGATGGACTCTACGAGGGACTCGATTGGTTGTCCAATCAGCTGAAGAATGCTAATCGCTAAATAAACTACAACACCAGCAGATGCAACAACCACAA
The DNA here is from genome assembly GCA_018901885.1 of Zaprionus kolodkinae. NCBI lineage: Eukaryota > Metazoa > Arthropoda > Insecta > Diptera > Drosophilidae > Zaprionus > Zaprionus kolodkinae. The sequence goes on from JAEIFM010000068.1 coordinate 13,279,083, forward strand.
CAACAAAATAATTATACATTAACTTTGATTTAAAAAGCAAAGCAGCAAGACCTTCAACAACAACAACAGACAACAACACGGCAACAACGGCATCATATGTGGAAAATCTAAGAACAACAACATTCAAGAGAGAACTGAGGGTTCTGCGCCTTTCCATTTTTAGCTAAGAAGAACATGCAAAGCCGCCGCATAAAATAAAATTTGTTTAAGAGAATCGCAAAAGTAAAAACACCCCACACACACAAATTTTGAAAACAGCATCAGCATATAATGAACGCTATGATTTAATTTAAATTTATATATATATAATTATTTGATGTTTAAATGCAAAAATGAGTAAACAAAAACAAACAAAACAAAAAAGAGAGAACCCCCAACCACCACAAAAACGAAAAAATCAAGTATATGGTATAAAATTGTCTTTTTTAAGTTATTTTTGCCCTACCCCCTCATCAATATATATTTCTTTTTAATTTTATAAATATAAAAGTAATAATAATGAGAAAAAAACAAAACTGTAATTGTAATTGCTCTTTAAAAATACAAGAAAAAACCAATTAAGTTTTTTGTTTGTGTCCGTCGCTAGGAAGCAAAAGAAGTAACAACAAAACACGTGCTTAACATTAAAACAAAAAGAAAGAAAACACAAGAACTATATAAAAACGGAACGTACTATTTGTAAAGGTAATTCTAAATAAAAATTAAATTAAATCAAAAGCCGCAGACAACCCTTGAATTTAATAGAGATAATAGCGATAGAATTCAACTTGAACTAACCAATTATCGATTGTTATAACGATAACAAAAACCGATTCGGTTGACTAACACTGCATGATAAATTTATTCTCGCAGAAGGGTTGCTATTACCGATAACGATAACAAAATAAAAATCTTCGTCTGCTTCTGCTGGTGCCAATTTATACGTCATTTTTCAATTAAATTAACACTAGACTAGTTAAAAACCTTCACCAAAAATGTCGCTAAAGCAGAACTCTAAGAAATCCAAATGGGCGTTGGACTTCAATGTTAGGTACAGGTAAATATATCACTTTGCGTTCACTTCTTATTGGTGCACCTTTTGTAATGCAGCAAAAATGCAGATATGCCATCGCCGCCTGGTTACAATCCCACGGCATTGGTAAATCAAACTGAAGTCGTTCGTGATCAGCGTTTGGTGATAAAGAAATCTTGGGACTTGGCATTGGGACCCTTGAAGCAGGTATGCGTTTGCATTTGAATTTGACCCAATTAAGACTTAACCGACAATCCAATCTGGTTTCTAGATACCAATGAATCTGTTTATAATGTACATGTCTGGCAATTCAATATCCATATTCCCGATTATGATGGTAGGCATGATGTTAATTCGTCCCATAAAGGCTATGTTCACCACACAAGTAACATCGAAAATGGCTGATGGAGCACAGGGTACCGGACAGCGCATCGTATATATTCTTGGAAATCTGGCAAATGTGGCGCTGGCGCTATACAAATGTCATAGCATGGGACTGTTACCAACACACGCATCCGATTGGTTGGCATTTGTGCAGCCCCAGACACGTTTAGAATATTATGGTGGAGGTGTTTCATTCATATAGATTATACATACATTTAAAACTTTGCTTTATTGGTTCATAGATAAATTTGTTTTAAAACAGCACAACTAAATTATTGCTTAATATTGTCACTCGCCCAGAGCTGAAAATGAAAACTTAGATATCTTCTAATCATCGAGAGCCTTTTTCGCCTCCTTTTTGATGTCGTGCACAATTTGTTCAACTGCTGTACTGAAAAATGATAAAACAAATATTTAAGTTTGCTCATTTAATATTATTTTATTGTACAGCGTTTTATAAAACGGAAAATTTATCTGATAATTGGTCTAAAAGTTGATAAATCTTGAGTGTATTATCGTTTGAAAATGGTGTGAGTTTTCGTGCTAATCTCCCTTTAGTCAGCATCTTGATATCATTCACTTAAAAACCAGTTTCTTCAATTTCAAGATTTGTCAACAAATTTATTGGAAGGCTTATGCGTGCGTTTTTAATGGCGAATGAAATAACATTAGGACCAGCCACATCCGTTTTGTATGAGATGATTGATTTTCATAATTTGAGCTTACTTTTTCTTGCCATCTATTAGCTCTCGGATCTTTTTATTCGCTGATTCTACTAGAGCTTTAGGACTTTCGACTTGTGGAACCTAAAACCAAATAGAGAGAAACAACATTTAATAAAGATCACCAGTGATCTTTGGTTACTTACCTCATAATTTTGCGAAACATATATGCCAGTATAGACACCGGCACCAAAAGTCACCTGCAATTTAAAAAGAGAGTTTTCATCTTATTACCAATATTTAGCCAACTTTAACGATTGTTGCCCAATGCTAACCAAAGAATAGAATAATACGCTACAACACTTCTTCCATGGCTTAGGAGGGCACGGTGGCAATGGCTCACATTGATTACAACCACTACAACAATAATGGCGTTTTACTATCTGTAGGCCAGCGCCAAGCACCCTCATTTTAAAAATTCCTGAATTTACTAACAACAAACTTGTGTATTTTTTGTATAATGCTGTATAAATAGTGAGTTGAGATCCTAAGGAAGTGAAGTAAAATGCATATGGTATATATGTTCATATGAATTCATTTGAAAAATATAAATGTATTTGATTTGTAGAAGAGATTCCATGGTTGAGATAACCGAGCCTCGAAAAGTTGGTTAAATATTTCTAATCGATTTCTGGACTTAAGTGAAAACACTTCTTTGTCCCAAACAACAACACACTGGTGATTTTATTGAATCATCGCTATAAAAAGAAAAACCTATCGCCCGTAGAAGTGTCTTTCGGCGGGGCACGTATCAGTACATTGCAACATTTAATTGCAAATACTTTCACTTGTTGTTTGTTGCACTTACCACGAATTTTATCATTGTCAATAAATTAAAATCACTTTTTTCGCCTGCACGCGCCAGTGTAATAATCAAAAACACCTACGTCTGTACGAAATGCCAAAACCGTACGAGCGCCGCCGCGTGAGAGATAATTTTAAGAGAGAGAGAGTGATTGTTAGTTGACAGAAAACAGCTGGGGAACTTGTTTCTCTCTTTTTTTTGCTGTTCTCTTGTTGCTGTTTGTGTTTTATTATCTAATCACAAGCTATGTATGTACGTAAACTGCAGTCTGTGGTTTGTAACTCCTCAAGCAGTGTATATGAATAATTTTGACTGGTCACGGTATTCTCTTTAAACAAATTATTAATTTTATCGTTTTTAATTTTATTCCGAAATGCAGGGGCGGATTTGAACCAGTACGACGAACGAACAAACTGTAATTGGCCAGAAGATCACAGCAAATATGTAAAATAGCCAAAAATAAAAACCTGTTATTTTTAAATAGGTATTTGTGTGTGTTTCAGCCATTAGGCACCATGCATATAACTATATAGTCTTATCGAAATTAGCTAATCGAATTATTTGAAATGTGCGCTCTCTGAAGCAGCTGATCCCATAATATTTTGTGTTTTACAACACTCAAATTGTTTCTTGTCGACTAATACTCAGAAATACATTTATTTACTTTGACTAATTTCGCTGCATTTTATTGAGCTTTCATATAATCAAGTTGTAAAACAAATTGCACTATTCCTTGGACGCAAATACACAGTTTGGATTATACACATACATTAATAAAATAAAATCTTTCACTTTTAATCTAATGCTTAAACTAGTTCAGATTATTTGTTTCACATTCTTAGGCCAAAACCGCAGGTCTTGTCTTCAGGTAAATGAATGCCACTATCTAGAAGTATAATTGTTACAATTGTTAAACTGGACTCTTGCTAAGTTTTGGATATACCCACTATTATGGCGATGAAGCCTAGCGCCGGCAGAACAACTGTTCCAATTTTCGCCTGCGTTTGAGCGTTGTCCAATTTACGTTCCTTCTTTTGCTTTCGCGTCTCCTTTACCTTTCCTTTTAATTGACGCATATTCTAAATAACATTATTTTTCATTAATAATTTAATTTATTACATGAGATAAATACTCACATTTATGTTGCGAAGACGCGGTCTGCTGACGTGTAGAGTTTATAAATGCGTGCGTGTGTATAATCGGAATATGCAAACACGACAAGTGGGGCAATATAAGCAAGAATTCAGGTTGCTGCCGTCTGCCTTGTCAACAAGTAGTTTCTGGACTCTTTTTGACAGCACTTCTTCGTCTTCTTTGGCCTCTCTCTCTCTCTTCGGTGTGTTGAAGAAAGTTGTGCAGGTGGTTGTTGTTTTTTTTCCCTGTTGGCACAGCTGCTTAGTGTACAAACAAGAGGGAAGGTTGGATAGAGTTGTATAGCCCGAGCAGCAACAGAAATAAGTTTCGATTCTCTCTTCGCTTAACAAATCCACACTCGAAATAGGTATTACTGACGTCACAGCGCCGTTCATGGTCTGTGCCGAGTACAAGTGAACGTAAACTCATGCCATTGGCTTGCCAGACTGACGAAACAAGTACTGAGCGTTGCCAGTGTTTTGCCATTGAGAAAGCGCGCATTTGGAAAAGGTTGCCACAACAACAACAAAGTGTGTAGTTGTGTATAAAATTAAATTGCAAAATGAACAAGTACTAAATTATTGGTATATTTCATATTGCTCTCTTTTGTTATTTTTTAATTTGAAACTGCTGCTTGTTTTTCATTTTCTCTGCAGCGGCTAAAAAATATTTTTTACCCAAAACAAACACTCCACACACACACACAGCCACACGCAACTGATACTGCGCAGTGTATAAACTGTGACTAATATTAAAGTTGCTTTAGTTACTTAAAGCGGCCGCCCACACATTGGTTCGGCTTGGTTCGTCTGGTGAGTATGCTTTGGATGTGCACAGTGGTTCCCTCTAACCCATATATCTTTCCAATTTGCCAGCGTTTTGCTAAGCCCTGCTGGCACGGCTCCAAGAGGCAGTGAACCAGATACTATGCCCACTAACTGTTGCACCTTCACCTTTAAATGCGCTTTGCCAAATGTGTGCGCAGTTCCAAATGGGCTTACGGGGCAACTGAGGCTGAAGGGATTGACCGGGAGCAGCAACAGCAGCAGTCACTACATGGGTTTCCCCCTCCCCCCAGCGAGCGCGGAACTCTTTTCACCGCAATGGGGCAGGGCGTACATAAGAAGGCAGTCAACTCTCGCCCACTCAGGCTCATTAAAAACGCGCTGCTCCTCGCTTACGCTAATTGACAGCATTCTCTTGGCGAGCTGCAAGTGCAGGTTGGAAATGAAGCAATAATAATGCAAAATGCCGCTCGAAAACCGTTGCAAATCATTCGGGACGCACGCCCAAGTTTGTGCATCGATAATGAAGCAAGCAGCGGGCAGCGCACACACACACACACATATTTTGGCCACGCTATGTAAGTTCGTCCATTACCATAAACGGCAACCCGATCAATTTGGACACGGATTATTGGCAACTATTTAGTCGGTGAGGCGGCCAGACGGACAGCAGCATAGCGGCGGAATGGACAGATGATCGGTCGAGTTGAGTCGAGTGGAGTCGATTCGAGTCGAGTCGGGTTGAACGTCAGCGGTTGGGCACTAAAATGGCCCAAAGCTGCCACTTGTCCAAGTCGTCAGGCTGCCTTAAATTGAGCTTTGAATCCACCCGTGCCGTGGCTCGCCTCGCCTCGCCTCTCCTCGCCTGCCTGCCCGCTCCTGCTGATTTGGCCTGGCCTAAATGTGTATGCAGCATGTCGAAAATGCATGTTTCCTGATCGCGCAGCGCTCGCTTCTAGTTCTGCTTTACGTTAAACATGACGTTCGACTTGTTCGTTAGCTGCAGCTAGAGATGTGAGCGTGTCCCGCACGCAGCCACAGCCAGAGCTACACGATATTCAATGTGAGCCATGTTGGGGATCTTCAGATTGTTAACATTGCTTATACCTATTCTAAGATAAGTAACATACACATATATGCTACTTCCTACCATCTCTAGCCACGTCTCAGCTAGCCAAGCTTGCTCGCTGTTGGCCCGTTGATTGGCCACACATTGTCCAATCGTCCGTGTTGTCCAAGATCACCAGTCCGACAGTCCTGACTTCTTTACTGACTTAGCTAAACTCCTTATTTTGATTGCCAAGTCGTAAAATGATGGATTACCGAGTTGGGATTTATTTCTTGTTACGGTCATAATAGATTATCGTTGCTCACTCATTGTCAGAAAGCCTGGTAGTAAGCCTGCATTCAAGTGGCTTTTCCTTATTTCCCCATTTCGCATCTTCCTCTTTCGACAACTGCTCGTTAGGCTCTTTGGGAGCGTTGCCAACTACTGCCTACCGTTTGCCATGTGATTCTATACGCCCTGCTTCTGCGGGACATGATGAGAGGACCGCGGTAAGGTACTACATAGATTGTTGCAGCTTAATCATAAGTCGCAGTTAGCTTTGGGGTGAGGCAATATGATTAAGTCGATTAAAAGTAACGAGTATTGCAATAAAATTAAACTTTTTTTGCCCGACAAGACGATGGACGAAGCAGCAGGATATTGCTCTATAATGTTCTTACTTAATTCAACACAAGATTATTATATTGTATTGTGGATGAGGTGCAAATATAATAGTTATATTTATTTTCAATTTGCATTTAGCAGAAATTGTTGGAGAAGTGAGGTTTCCACTTTAAATTATTATTATAGTCTAACATCTAATCGATAGAAAAATATTATGTTATATTATTTGCATTATTTAAGAATAGAAGTAGAAGTATTTTATGCATTCTAACTAAAAATGTTTTTATATTATTATAAAAAATTGTTTTATGATAAAAATGAAGAAAAAAATGTTTACTTTTAAGTAGAAGTTTAAGTAGAAGTTTTTGATGCATTCTCACTTGTTCTTTTTTATTATTATAAAAATTGTTTTATATTTAAGCTAAAGAAAAAACATAGCAAAACTTGTAACAAATCGTTATCATAGTTCGGATAAAATGATATAACATTAAAGAAAAATGTATATAAAAAGATTGCAGAAAAATCCGTCAGGAATGAAAACTGCAAAATTATAGAGTAATTGGAATAAATTCTATAAATGTAGATAGATACTTTAAACACTTTGTAAGATCAGAAATATAAAATATGTAGATGGAATATGTATGAACCAAGTAGTAATATCAAGGTAAAAATTGAATGGCGTATATATAAAACTATAGTTGTATATAATTTAAAATGCTAATCGATTTATTGAAATATTTTGTGCCTCGTTGCGCATGGTGATTCGTGTCCTTATCGCGGCAGGCCCTACCCCAAGTAGGCGCCATAGTATTGGGGTGCGGCCACGTAGGCGGCAGGAGCGATGGCTGCCGCTGCCGGTTGTGGAGCTGCCGTGATGAATTTGGCGTATGTTGTTGGCTGCACAAAGCTTACGGCGCCGGCTGGATAGTAGACAATCGAAGGGGGAACAGCAGCGGGAACAGGAGCGACGGCAACTGGCTTGCCGGCTGCTGGTGCGGGTGCTGCTGCTGCTGGTGGTGAAACCTCCACCTCCTCGGCTGCGTCATCGATATCCTCCTGCGCTTCGCTGTTGGCAACCAGACGCGCTGGCTTAGCCTGCAGACGTGCGGGTGCAGGTGCTGCAGCGGGCAGCTGCGGGATGGGGGCAGCCGGCGCGCTATACAACTGCTGTGGCTGCTGCTGCTGCTGCTGTGGTGCGCCATAGGTGCGCGAGGGCTGCTCCAGACGTGCTGGCTGATAGTTGTAGCCCGATTGCTGCTGCTGCTGCTGGCGTTGCAGGCGACGCTGCTGCTGCTGTTGCTGCTGCGCCGAGCTCAGGCTCAGCAGGCAGCAGGCGAGCAACACGATGAGGGCAACTGAGCTGCGTTCCATTGTGAGGGGCGACGGTTTGACTTGACTGTTCGATTTGCAGCGCTTTGTTGGGTGTTTTATATCTGGCGCGCATCGCTGCAACTGCTTAAGATGCAGGACGCGTACTTCGCATGCTCGCTCGGGCAGTCGACCAGGAGGCAGGGGCGCGACCTCCCGCGTAACAAAACAAAATTGACATTGACCCCAAAAATCGAAAGGCCCGGTACCGCCCTGTCCCGTCCCGCCATGCCTCTCTTTTCATCGTCGACAGAGTTGAATTGTTGCATTTGCATTTTGCAGCGTGAAGCGCGGGCAGCGATGTGATTCGTTTTAACCCAAATCCGTAAGCGAATCCGAAAGCTTCGATATTGCATGCGCATGCGAGCAGTGGCGTGGCCAGAGGCTAATGCAAGGGGGCTATATGGGAGAAGCTCACTATGTCTCAAACTGAAAAAAATTAAAAGAATCTTGAAAATTAAAAAAATATATATTTTAATAAAAATATTGTTAGCAGTGGACACCCCTTTGTCACTTAGGGGCATGAAAAATAGATAGTTCCTAACTGAATGTGCATTAAAAATTTCATAATAATGCATCAAGCCGTTTCGAAGAACTATGTATTTAAGAGAAGAATTTTTTAGATGGTAAATATATTTAAATAAATCTGATATGTATGATTATTTTACATAATATAACCTAATACATTTCTTTAAGTTTTCCATTTAAATAGAAATACACGATGCTTATTCAATATCTAATCGATAAGATAATATTATATTATTTATTATTTATAATTTTATTTGGAATAGTTACATAGAAGTCAATGCGTTCGAAGAACATTTTATAAAAAAATAATTTTTGTATATGGTGAATATATTTAAATATATCAAATATATAAAATTGTATTAGATTTCCTAATTTCTTATATTTTCAATAATACAATTTATTACAGATTTTTTTAAATTTAAGCCATATTTATACCCTTCGACCATTGAAAATGGTCAAAAAAGGGTATACTAACTTTGTGCAAAATGTATGTAACAGGCATAAGGAGGCGTGGCAGACCCCATAAAGTATATATATTCTTGCTCAGGATCACTAGCCAAGTCGATTGAGACATGTCCGTCTGTCTGTCCGTCTGTCCGTCTGTCCGTCTGTCCGTCTGTCCGTCTGTATGAGACAACAGATCTCAGCTATTAAAAAAGCTAGAGATACCAAATTTGGCATGAAGGTTCCTGTAAATCATAGACAGATAAAGTTTATCTCAAATTTTTGATGCCACGCCCACCGCCCCCGCAAATCGGTTATTTGCGATTATTAAGCAAAGTTTTAAATCCATAACGTTCTACTTTGGTATGTATAAAGCTAAATGCAATGTGAACATATCCTCCAAATTACAATCCGATCGGACCAATAACACAGAAGTTATTCAAGTCAACGTTTTCAGTACAAATGTTCGGTACGGGCAGCAGCCGACGCGCTGCTTTGAGCAGTTGACGCCGACGTCGACGTTGCGTCGTGTCGCTTTACTCTTTACGCGCGTCGCTGTGTGAGTGCGAGCGAGTAAGCTATATGTAGTAGAAGTATTTGTGCAGAATTCTCTGTTTGAAATTATGAGTGTGGTTACACGTTTGTAACGGATTTAGAAAATTGGGAGAAGGGTATCTTACTGTCGGGCGCCCGACTGTAGCCTTACCCACTTGTTTTTAATAATTTCAACTAACTTAACCTGCAGTACTTCTACCCCCGTCAGTCTACGCCACTGCCCATTTGCTCTGTTCGTTGTCATCGCGGTCATCATCAATATGCAGTCGATGTTCTAACATTTTATTGAACTCGATTTTGTTGCTTTTGTTTATGTTTTTTTGTTTTTGTTTTCTTTGCTTTTGTTTCACGTTTATGTTGGCCCGTTGCCCACGTGTCGCACTGGGATCAGTTTTTTGGTTTTTTGGTCAATCAATAGATTGCTCGGAATATGTATATATATATATATAGCGGCATATAGCGGGCCACTTGTAGTTTAGTCACGTCTATTGTAACATCATAAATTAGCCTATCTGACATGGTTGGAGCATTGCAAGGGCGAAGGGGTGAATGAATGCAGGTGACAAAATGTGTAATGAAAACAAACTGACAAATTATAAATAAAAAAAAATAAAAAACCAAAAAAATGGCAATTGCAAGCATTGAATAATAGGGTTGCCAGGTTATTTGAAAAAACATTGTAATAATCCTATAAATATCTTTGCTATGTATAATTAATTATTTTATATAAAAACTTTTTAAATATTACTCAAGTGCGAAGGATTATTTTAAGGGAATATTATGAGTATATGAAAATTAAATTATAATTAATCGTTAAAGTAAAAATGATATAGGCTTTTTTTGTTTATTTATCATAAGGACATTAGTTTTCTTTAGAATCTTTCACATGCCTAAAGCCCGCCCAATTTATATACATACTTTGCTCCCATCGCTCTTGGCATACCATTCTCTAATAGATAGTTAAATGAAATCACTTGAGACTGATATTTACAAATGAGTTTACCCATAAAATTTCACGCCCAATAATTTCGTAGTGCATTCGAAAATCAATTAGCTAAACTATCATTTTCTTTGAGATGAAAAACTGAAAACGCCTATGAAAATGGGTAGGTAAAACCATGGATTGTCGTGAGAAATGCGCAATAAATACACAGCTGGGCGGCTCAGGCTCAGGCTCAGGCACAGGCCCAGGCACGGGTATGCAGATGCGTTGTCTAGCACAATATTTACAGGGATTTCAATAAAAATGCAACAACTAATTGATGCAATTAATTTATTAAATTACATTCGCCTGCGGCTACTTGAAGTTCCTCTTTTTTTTGCCATTTGGCTGTGGCACAACGGGTGGCAGGTGAAAAAAAAAAACCAGGCACATACTGTCAGTAGCCACTGTGGGGACTGTCAGACTGCAGAGTGTACCCCCTTCCCCACCGTAATGGCCTGTGCAGTTTATGGGCCGCAAGAAAAACTGCAGATGCAGCATCTTTAGTAGAGTCATTTGCATTAGGCAGTCGCACTCTAATACTCTGGGCTTAATTTGAAAAAAAGTCGCTAGTTACTTTATTATTATTATTATTACTATTATCTTTTTACTATCTCTTAAACGCGTTAATTTCATTGTGAACCAGAAAGCAAAGCCAGCTTCGGCATGCCGTAGATTATATACCCTTGCAGAGGTTGCTCATTTAAAGTATGTATATTAAATTATTTCGCATATAAAGCATTACAAAAGAGTTGAGTAATAGTTAATAATAGTTTTAAACAAATAATAAATTAGTTTAATTTTTATTTTTCTACCGAATATTTCTATGGCAGCTATATGTTATAGTATTTCGATTCGGATGAAATTTTGCGGGCATAGTATATTAATTAATAAAAATCTATCTGTTAAATTTGGAAACGCTTCCTTGAAAACTAAAAACAATCGGTCGATAGTTTGTATGGCAGCTATGCGATATATCGGTGCGATAAGGCTCCTTCTGACTTATATACAGCCTGCAACAATAAGAAGCATGTCTACTAAGTTTCATGAAGATAGCTCTAAAACTGAGTGACTAGAATATACATATATAGTATATGGGGCCGGAGATGTCTCCTAAGGTGCCTTGCAAACTTCGGGCTTAAATTAATATACCCTTCGCAAGGGTATAATAAAGATCAACTGAAGTTGGGACGATGCGTTGGTTTTGATTGAATTAAAATGCTCAACTTTTCTAGAAAATTTCCATTTTTTCCTTTAGTGTTCTATAACTGTAAAATGCACAAAAATGATTAGCAAATAAATGACTTTGTATACTAATAGAACTAGTATATCCACATGTTCCTAAAAAATGATGATATATGCAGAGTCAGTAATAATCTACGGAATTGCCTGTAAATGCTAATCCCACTCGCAGATGTATTACAAATGCCATCCATGTTCGTTTCTGGTAAATTGAAAAGCAGAGCAATCCGGGAAGTGTTCTCGGAATGGAATTACACTTAGAAATGGGAGACGAGACAATCGTATCTATTGCACAAAACAGGAGGAATCATATTTCATGGGTAGACTGACTGGCCACGCATGCGTCGTGGTGGTAAGGAGTGACTCCAGATGCAGGGGGGGGTACTACAATATTTCGCACTCTACGCGCTGCGGGAATTATTCAGATGGAGGCTGAGCTGGCGGCGAAGCGTGTTTGGAGCGAGCTTTACAATTAATTTTGCGCCCCAGACTGACTGCGCACTTGGTAGCCGATCCAGACGATCTTTTTGTACGACCGAACCAAAGACCGGATCGGTTTAAGGAAAAATGTTAAATGTAAAATGCAAAAAAAAAAAAAAATAAATAAAAAGAAAAAAGAGGTAGGAATACAAATTTCTCTCTAATGTTCGCCCGGTTTGCATGGATAGTTTTTTTTTTTTTTTTTTTTTTTTTTGTGATTTATTTTTGCTTTTAGTGTCTTTTATTTAATGATTTATGCAGACTGCAAGCAAAAGAGAGCTTAGCCCGCTCTGGGGGTTTTGCCTCGTTTTCGATGTCTTTTTCTGCTTCTTCGTTTTTTTCTTTTTCTTCTCTTCCATCGACTTTGACTTTGGCACTGGCGATTTTTCATTATTTTCATCGTAGATCAAAATTAAGTGATTTTAATGATGAAATTTATTGGCGCATTTATTTGTACATGATTTTGGAGCAGAGACTTGGAACTGGAACTGGAACTGGAACTGGAACTGGAACTGGAACTGCAACTGCATTGCGAACTGGTACTGGAACGTAGGCCTGCGGGAAGGAGACCAATAAATATGTTAGACATGTGACAGATTTTGTTGGAATGATAAACGACTTGGCCAATATGTCCGCCAGCCATGGAGGGGGCCCCCTGGTAGAGTACGAGTAGCTGGGAGGTCTAAGAGGCCCCAGTAGGCTTCATTATTGTCTACTTTACTCAACTTATCTGCTAAAGATCAATTAAGATCAGCATAATTTTTAAAAGTTTTCCGCTTTCTTTATCCGTACATCAATTTGTTCCGGCATTAGTTCTCAGTAATCTGTGTTGTTTTCATCTGAAATTCGAATAAATGAATATTTAGAACGGAATCTGTATAATATATCTCTATCTGCCTGTGCATTCGTGTTATACGAACGTATATCGTATATCTTATATAGCATATTGTTTGCGATGTGCAAACATTTTGCATTTCTGCAATTTTTTATTAATTGTTGTCTGGGTTGTTGGGTTTGTTTCACTCTTGTTGCGGTTGGTCGCGGTCTGTCGCATTTCTTATTTGTATACCATATTATTTATTATTATTATTTATTTGTTTTTTTTTTTTCTCTTGCTCTCTCGGTCTGCATACAAATGACGCGTGCGATGTGCTTGCGCCTTGTCATAAATTTAATTTATGATTGCGAATTAAAAAAAAAAAAATAAAAAAAAGCAAAAAGTAAATAGCGATGGGTTTTTATTTTTCATTTTGTTTATGGCATGATTTGTGCCTTAATTCTGTTTAATTATGTGCGGAATGCAGCCGTTAATTAATTATTTATTAGCTGAAAAAAAATTGTCTGAATTTGCATAAGTAAAGGAAATAATTGGCAGCAAGTTCGTAAATTATTTAAATAATGTGGTAAAGGTTAACCCTGCTAGAAATGCTCTTACAATTAAATAAATACATTATGTATAAATTTATATAGAAATAAAAATAAATAAATAAAAATAAAATATGTATACCAAATCAAATATAAAATATATAAAAGTAGTATTTAAATTTATCAGAACTTTAGCAATCATTTCCGTGAAAATAATATATAATATAAAATAATAAACTAATACTACAATCATTCTATCTATAAGAGAAAATATATAAATATAAAATAAAATATATAAATACATACATATAATTCTCTAAGTATATCTGTACTTTTCCTATATAGCGCTTCTATGGTAAAAACTATGGTAAAAGGGCGCCTGTAAATTACCGCCAGAAAGCATGATTTGCAATACGATATGTTTTATAGGGAAAAACTGCGTTCATAATGAGAATTCGTTAACGTTTTTTTTTTTGTCAACTCTATCGCATTCCTCTCGTCATTGTTTTATTCAGCCGATTAATAATGAAATCGTTAAAAAATGATTATAATGTTTTTTTTTTCTTTTCATGTGTAATTAACGCGAAAAATGTGCAGGTTTTAATATAATAAAACACAAAAGTGTAGAAAGAAAAACTACAAATCAGACTCTGGAATTCCTAAGTTCTTATCATTGACTTTCGCCCACGCTCGGTTGCCATAGGTCAGGGGCCTGTAGACGACGACGACGACGACGGCGACTGTCTCTCAGTTCCATTTCGCCGATAAGAAAATCGAGTAGAACGAACAATCAGCAAGCATTATGAGAGCTGTGACATTTATACTATATCATATTTATGTGTGTGTGTGTGTTTTCCATATATGTCTGGTATCATTTGTAGCTGTCGCCTTTGGGAGAGTAGGTTAACCTGTCTCGTTTTGTCTTCTTCTTCTTCTTCTTCTTCTACTGCTTCTGCTTCTCTTTGGCTAATCAAAGAAAATTTGTAATGAAAGCTTCTGAATCTGGTTTAAACTCACACACACGCAGACGCGAAAATTTTATGAAAACCATCAGCAATTGTAGATTTCAGGCACAATTAGAGCATACCCTGTAAAATAATAATTATCCTTTTATCATTGCATTTCAATTCGAATTTTCAGTAGAGCCTTAGAAAAATGTATTTATATTAAATGTAGATATCAGGCACAATTCGAGTATACCCTGTAAAATAATAATAATCTTTGCATTTTAATTCGAATTTCAGTAAAGATTTATAAAAATTTATTTATATTATAATAAAAAAAAAAATAGTAAGGTTTTTATAATTATATAAAAATTAATTTAATTTTAGTTTAATCGATACACCCCTTGTATCCATAACTCGATGAAAAAAAAACCAACCTCAGAAATTTGTTTTGCGTGCCCCAACTCGAAACCGCATGCAGCTTTTATTTGCTTAAATGAGTTTCGCTTTTTGCGAGAGAGCTGCTTAAATAAAAAAAAATAAATAAAAGCAACAGAAAATAAAATAAAAAGAAAAGCGAAAAAGAGAAAAGAAACCTCCAATTCCTGACGGCGTGTCATGTGAATTACGAGTTTGTATTCCAACTAACCTTGAAACAATTTCGGTTGGCGTCGTGTTTGGCCAGCCAAATGGGGCTCCTTATCCACCACCAGCAACCCCTCCCCTTTCCCCTTTCCCCTCTGCCCCTGCAGTTATCCCCTGCGAGTGTGTGTGTGTGTAGCTATCGCCTGTCCGTAGTTGAAATTTGATATCTGGAGGAGTCGCAGGCAGCGGGCAGCTGCAACCTGTTGCCTGATTTGCTGCAATGTTGTTTGGGGCAATCAACAACTAACAACGGCAACAGCAACAACAACGACAACAACAACTTGTTGTTTGTCGCCAAATGTTGTTGTCGTCGTCGCCGTGTGTTGTCTTTGCCCACGTGGTGTCATGAACCCGCCAATCCGAATCGGGTGAAAACTCAACAAAATGTTGTTGCGAACTACGAGTGAAATTTTTCCGAGGAAAGTCGTTGAAACAATTTTCTCACGACTCGCGAAAAAACTGTAAATTAGCCAGAGTTGTCGCTGAGTTAAGGTGGAAGGAGGTTCCTTGGTTTTCCTTATTTTCATTCAATTTAATTAGTCTCACAATTCTAGCTCAGACTTGACAGGCCACAAGTGTAGGTGTACTAGAAGCCTTACCTCCAAACTCAGGTTCTCCTTCTGTGGATAAGCTATGGGTAACTCTAGTCCCATTTCCATTAGCCCATTCCCTAAACATTAAGTTAAGCAGGTTCTTGGTTGTTTGGTTATCCCTAGTCTAACTATGATTCTAGACACTTTTCTACCTATTTCATATTATACTTTTCTGCAGATTCTATGGGTAACTCTAGTCGTATACCTTTTCTATCTAACTGTAAGTCAGGGTACCTTCTTCGTCCTCTTCTTTTAATTAACAACCTATTTCTCATTTTTTAGTTCCTTTTCTCTATCTCACATATTATCCCTTGTCATCACTGGTTTAATCTAAGATTAAACTTAAATTTATTTATTTATTTTTTTATAATAATCTTCGGGCTTAGCTGTACTAGTCACAAGTTCCTTGTTCTCGTAGCCAACTCAAATTCATTCTTGTTCTTTCTTTTTTTCCCTATAAGTTTTAAATTTGTCAGATTCGACTTCTATTCCTTTTCTAAAGATGATCTTTGACTATCTGCTGATAAGGATTCCATTCTTCTTCTCTTTCCCATCCCTTCCCAGTCCCAATCTGTGCTTCACTTCTTGGGCAATTGCTGCTTCTGCAAATGGAACCCACATCCCAGAGGAGAAGTAAGGAGAGCTATGGCTGCTCTTTAATTAAGAAAGAAGTGCAGCAGGAGAAATGCAACAAAGCGGAAACGGGACATGGCACGAGCTCGCACTCTCTCTCCCCCTCTCTCTCCCTCTCTCTCCTGGTACTTCCCCTGGTCTTGGGTCTTGTGTGGGTCTCTTGGTTGGATGGTTTTCTCGAATAACAAAGCTGCAAGTGAGGCAAACGAATGACAAAACCCGCAAAAGCCGCATTCGCCGTTGGCAACACTTGAGTTAACACGAGAGACACGTGTCATGCCAGGGGGGAGAAGGGGGGATCAGGAGGTAGAGCGACTGGCATGTGGCTAATTAGGGTTAGAAGGCGGGTGTGAGTGTGTTCAAGTTGATCGACACGAGAGCAGAGCACAAACACGTGACTACAAACCGTTTTAAGATACGATTAAGATAGGGATTTAGCACTGGAGTATGGTATTTTATAGACCTTACCTAAGATTTCTTGTAATCAAGGTTCTATTAAATTACCTGCCCCATTTCTTATAGACCCATCAGCTGCAGCTTAATCCAACTGACAGCTCAGTTGTTTTGGCCTAAATGGCTGAAAAGGAATGAGGTTAAGTCTGAGAAAGATTTAAGATAGAGATTTAGCACTTGGAGTATGGTATTTTATAGACTATACCTAAGATTTTCTTGTAATCAAGGTTCTACTAATTCGCCTCCCCAATTGCTTATAGACCCATCAGCTGAAGCCTAATCCAACTGACAGCTCAGTTGTTTTGGCCTAAATGGCTGAAAAGGAATGAGGTTAAGTCTGAGAACGTTAGGTTAAGGCAACGGGCAAGGGGAGTATGGAGTATTAATATCATATCGTGGCAAGCCACTATTAATACAATTATGTAAAACAGCATTCCAGTTGCAATTGTAGCTGGAAAATAGAAGGCAATTTCACAATTATCGCATGTTGTACGAGAGGAGTACCTTGTGCAAAATTCCAGCAACTTGTTATGTTGTTTAACCCCCTCCCCCTCTCCCCGCCATTCCAGAAATTGTTGGCGAACACGCAAACAAACTACTTGGATCTACCCTAGCTCTGGCACACGATCTCTTCCCCCTCTCTCCCTCTCGCTCTCTCTTTCCTTAGCTCTCCCGCCCCAGTGTTGCTAATTGAAAAACTGCGTGGCAACACTGGCGCGTCTTCTATGTCCGTCTGTGTGGTCTTATCATTGACAGTTGTCGGTGCCTATAACTGACACCTAACATCGCACCACTTACTCTCTATGTGTGTGTGTGTGTGTGTCTCGCTCTCACTCTCTCTCTCCTCGTGTCATCTTGCTTGATGCAACAGCGCAAACTTCACTGCGACATCATTTGTCAACCGGAAAGACGACTTTAGAGAGTGTCAGATCGACGTATAGATGGAAGATCTTGGTAGAGAGTCCTGATTAAGATCGCTAAGCAGCTGATTTTGTTGCATAACTGTCATTTAGCCAATTACCAATAGCCAATTGATTAACGCGCAGCTCAACTTGAGATAAGACTAAGAAACTCTTAAGCTGCTTTGGAGCTGCGTCTAAGTGATCTTGCGATAAGAGCGTAAGTCTTAAGTCGAACTGTCTGATTAGCTGCTGCATAAGGAGGATGGATCTTTTTTCTTGGCATTAATAACCTTTGTCGAGTTTTTTCTTTTTTTTCTAAAAACCCGCCCGATTATCTTGAGCTTAGTCGAGAGGTTAATGCAACGCGAAACGACTAACCGGATTTGCCGAACAGAATGAAGCCATTAAATATGCGAGTAATCACAATTGGACGCGCCCATAATCAAGCAGCGATTGTCTAGGGATGGGTTAGGAAGAGGAATGGAATGGAGCAAGCGGCATGAGGAGAGGCAGAGCAGGCATGACAGGTGATCGCAGGTGATCGCAGGTGATCATCATCATGGGTTTCGAGCTGCGTCATTGATTGACTGCAATTGAAGTGCTCGTCACGTACAACTGGACACAACAGACAAGGCAAAAGAAGAAAAGACCGATCGACTGGGGACTAAGGGACTGGAAATGAGACGAGGATCTAGGAGAAGTCTAGAGCGGATAGATCGACAGTGTCTGGGAGAGATGACGGCGACAATTGTGCGCTAATTATCGCCTCATGTGCCGCACAATTGCAACTGTGCCTCTTCCTCTGTCCCACAATCCTCTCGTGCTACCCTCTCTCTCTCTATCTCTCTCTCTCTATCTCTCCCCCTTTGGCTTTGTCTGATCAAAGACGTGTGTCAAAGGCATTTCTGGGCAGGCGTGAATTGAATTCCCATCCAGGTTCGATGATGATGAATGGGATACCAGCTGTGGCTCCACACCGGGCTAACTACTTCATTTAGTACTGTCTTGCTGTCGCTCCTCTGCTCTCCTCTCTGACTCTCTCTCTCTCTCTCTGTCTTTCTCTCTCCCTCGGACTTTGCGCATTTGATTTATCGCGCTGGAAAATTAAAGTTGCGCACACTTTTGTTATGGAGAATGAATTGCAGGAATGCAACTGAGGAGTCGCTGTTGACGCCGGAGTTGGAGTCGGAGTCGGAGTCGGAGTACCCGCTGGACCTGAGGCACCGCAACGATTAAGCGTTCAGCTCATTAGCCTGGACAATGCGTTGGTATTTGGGTTAGCTTCAGTCAGTTGCTGCCACTGCCACTGCCACAACTGCCGTCTCATCCTACTAACGGTTAACGATCTGCACTTTTTACTACCCGACAGGGAAGAGCTGAAGACAAACCAATTAGCAGAAGTCATTGCAGTTGCAGTTCCAGGGAGATTAGTCTAGGTACCTAGGCGAAATTAGGGAGATTAGGCTTGTGTCTAAGCACCTACCATGTGGGGTTTGGGACATTGGGATCGGGTCTAAGCGCTTAGCATTTGGGGTTGGGACTCCAAGCTTGAGTCTAAGCCCTTATCCTGTGGGGCTTAGGACTCTAGGCTGGAGTCTAAGCACTTACCATGTGGGATTGGGACTCTAAGCTCGAGTCTAAGCCCTTATCCTGTGGGGTTAGGACTCAAGGTTGGCGTTTAAGCACTTACCATGTAGGGTTAGGACTCTAAGCTCGAGTCTAAGCCCTTATCCTGTGGGGTTAGGACTCTAGGCTGGAGTCTAAGCACTTACCTTGTGGGGTAAGGACTCTAGGCTCGAGCCTTAGCACTTATCATGTAGGGTAAGGTCTGTAGACTGGAGTCTAAGCACTAAGCATGTGTGGTTTGGGACTTTGGGATCGAGTCGAAACACTTACCATGTGGGGTTAGGACACCAGGCTCCAGTCTAAGCCCCTATCCTGTGGTGTTTGGGACTTCAGGCTCGAGTCTTAGCACCTACCATGTGAGGTTTGGGACTTTGGGATCAAGTCTAAGCCTTTGGGATCAAGTCTAAGCACTTACCATGGGGGGTTGAGACTCTAAGCTTGAGTCTAAGCACTTACCATGTGGAGTTAGGACTTTCTATAAACTTTCTGCGGTAGCTGGAAAGTAATTTGCCTAATAGAATTTTAATTGAGCAGTTGCATGATCATTACATTGATGACATGCATAAGGTAAATGAACGAAGCGTACTTAAGATCAGTTTCTAACTGCATAATGAAGTTATTAAATATAATTTCAGTAATAAAACTTTCCTTGAAGTATTAAAGCTTAGCTTTAAAGCCATGGCTAAGGCTGTTGCCGATTTAACGAGTTACCGCCGACGATAACGAAGCTGTGGGTTATCGGGCAATCGATCACACAACGAGTCGTCGCTGGCATCGATTTATCGTTGACGGTGACAACTGTTGAAATGCAGCTCCATCAAATCGGCGACAAATGCAGCAGCAGCTGTGCAGCTCCTGCTGGGGCGATCGATGCAGGCCGTTAACACTTTATCAATATCTAAGCCGACCGAGCGAGCGAGCCTCGAGCTGCGCAGCGACGACTTAGGAGGCGGTACAATTGACTGAACCGCATCAAAGCGATTCGCCGCAGTCAGATAATAAAAAGAAAATAAAGCGCAGGTGCCAATGGAGAGCAGACGAGAGAGCGAGAGAGAGAGAGAGAGAGAAGACGACGTCGCGCCGCAGGTCTAAGCAAGATCATCGCTCTTTGGTCTCGGCAAGATCAGAGTGGAAGCGTGGCCGATAGTGAAGATCGTGTATTGTGGCTGACTCCACCTTTTTGTTGCTGTGTCCAGATGCGGCGCGTTGGCTTAATTGACGCCTTGATTTGCAGCCGATTGGCTCTGCTTCATATTTGCCCCGCACTAGCGCTATCTCTCTCTCTCTCGCTCTCTCTCTCTCTCTTTATCTCTCTCTATTATTTTCTTTCTTTGCGCTGGCTCACACGCTTATCAATTTAAAATTCGATATTTAGTTATTTTTAACTTAATTTTATTCTTGTTGTTTCTCTTGCTAGTTGACCCACTTGATATCTCTTTGTGCTCTCTATGCTCACTGCTTTCTGCTCTCTGCTCTCTTTTTTTCGTTGTTTATTTCATATGTGGTTATTTTCGCCGCCTCAACAAGAAGCAGTCGTGGCCGAGCGGTTAAGGCGTCTGACTAGAAATCAGATTCCCTCTGGGAGCGTAGGTTCGAATCCTACCGGCTGCGAGTCAAATTCGTTTTTTTTTTTTTATTTTTATAAAAATTATAAATAACTACTAATAGTTTTTTTTTTACTTTGATATTTCTGTGGGTGGAAATAATTATACAATGCAGGAACACGAAACATTTAAATGAGGTATTTAAAGAATCTGAAATTATGGAAATGCTAATTTCTTTTTTTTTGTTCGTAATAACGCGTTTTTTTTATTATTTATTTATAATAATTATAAATAACTACTAATAGTTTTTTTTTTTTATAAAAAACTTTGATATGTCAGTGGGTGTAAACTAATTATAAAGCTTTTGAATATGATTTTTATAAAATTCTGAGTTATGAAAATGCTAATTTATTTTATTTCGTAATAATTCCTAAAAATTATATTCCTTGAACTTAAAGTAAATAGTATAATCTTGTTTACTTCTTTTAAATTATTACAAATGCTCTACGATTACTGCCGGCATACTCTCCACAACGATTTAGTAATTCCCAAACTATTTATCAGACAGAACTCTTTAGCATTTCAGCTAAATTGGAAGTGGAATTCTAACAGCATTTCTCCCATTTATCTTGTAGTTTGGCGTGTGTAACAACCTCAAGGATACCCTGCAATTAGGCTCATTAGCATTTGGCATTTAAATAAATTGATTAACCCATCACAAAAGGCATTCGCAATTGCACACGCTGTCATGGCCAAAAAGGAATAGGCCCAGTTTCAGCTGCATGTTATGTAATTACAAGTTGGCTAGCAGGGGGGGAGGGGCGACTGACTGCCACATGCAGCACAATAATCAGGCATGCAGACGGCTCTTGCAGCAGGCTCTAATTAAAAATAACAGAAAAATATAGGTTACACCTCGACAGAAGCCGCAGCCGAAGCCGAAGCAGCAGGGAAAAGGTGAAACCAAGAAATGGGAAACATTTTCATCAAAGCAAATATGCCAAGGCGTTGTCGGGTGGAGTAGAAAGAGAGGGAGGGGGAGAGTGAGAGGGAGAGGCTCTCTGGAGTCTGTGGGCCGGGCAAGTGGCACTTATCATGCATGCGCCAAGTGGTAAGAAGCAACGGGGCAGCAGCAACAACATACAAAAATTAATGGCCTGTAATTACCTGCTGCAGTTGCCTGAGTCGAGCGAGCCGAGATAGAAGGGAGGGGCAAGGTGTTGCCCCAACCGAGACGCGCTGCACCTCCGACTCCAACTCCAACTCCGACTCCGGCTACGGCTCCGTTGTCTTTTATAGAAAATTAAAGCCTAAATTTGCTTGTGCAAAATTTACGACGTGTTTACGATGCTTTAAATTATCGGTTACGCTAATGCGTTGCAGCAACGCGAACTTCAGTGTCTCCCCTCGTCAGAGTACCGTCGTACCGGGTGCACCAGGCGACACCCATAACATTTAAGGAGACAGCGAAATTCCCCTCCCTCTTCCCAGCGTCACTTTTTGTCATTGTGTCTCCAGAAAAAAAAAGAAGCTCTGATACCCTACACTGCAGTTGGTTTGGCTTCTCTGTCACGTTATGCCCTTTAGAACAATATTTAAATTATACTAAATTTATTATGTATCTATAGATCTTATATGCTGTTAGAATATTTATATGATTTTTGGCAATTTTTATTATAACTTTCGCTAAAAACCTATCATAGCCTATAGAGCTGTAGTGCCCTAGTGAAGTATATTCTTTATTCAGCTGATTCCAAAAATTTCAGCAGATTTTGGCATCAGATATCGCATATTAGCATTATATATCATATTATATCTAATATTTTAATAAAAAAACAGTAGAAAGTTATATTTATCTTGCTTAAACTTCTCACAATCTATAGATCTGTAATCCCCTTTGCAACATAAGCAATTTCAGTAGATTCCTTAAACTACTGCAGTATTTTACCATTAGATTACCGAATATTTAGTATTATTTAAAAGTATATAACTGAAAACTGTTACTCTCCAGTTTCTTAAATTTGAGAAGACCAAAAAGCATATATAACTTCCCTTTCGTACTACTCAATATTTCTACTTCTCTTTTGAACTATGAAAAGTCAACTTTCATAAATCACTCAAAATTTAGAAGCTAACTCGTAGTCAAATATTGTAAATTTACAGTATTCTGAAATTGAAAAAAGAAATTTTTAGATAATTTAGATTTTTTTTTTTTTTTTTTTTTTTTAATTTATTCTTAAATATTTATTTGAAAAAAAAAAATGGAAAACAACGTATCAGGCAGTAAATTAGAGAACTCTTCGGAAATATTCGAAGGAATATTACATCAGGGTCAACTGAAGATGATTCGAGCACAGGCGGGGGCAAGGCGGGTACAGCAAAAGGGCTTACTTATAGAGGTATGTATAAATGCTAGAGATATATTGGATATAATTTTATAGTAAAACTTAATCTAATAGACCGGTATACGGGAGTGTTTTGATTATCCGAGCAAAACGATTGGGGATTGCAATCTAAGTGAAAGGGAACCCAAGATATTGGATAGTATGGATGCAACAATGGAGGTTTGTTTGGATTTAGTTTAGAGTTAAACTTTCTAAATAATTATTCTATAGGAAGAAAAATTGGAACATCGTACTGAGGAATATCCTGCAGTGTATCAGGTCAAAGGTTCCGAGGAATATGTACATCAGATGAGCGTGAGCGTAAAGCCATCTCATCTGAGGGAAGTGCTAATCGAGAAGGGTCTTCTCGAGTCGTGGGTGAAGGAACATCGTGGTCTGGTGCATGAGGTGCCGCACATAGTCAAGGAGATCAATCAGTTCTCGGCACGCATAGAGACACTACAGGATAAGATCGATTGGAAGGAATTCCACCGGAATTTACTCAAAGTGCGTGAGTATTATGTCAATAATATATTCGCCGATGAGGAGGAGAATGAGATCGAGCACGAAGTTAAAGAAGATGCTGCGACGAAGTCACTTGGTATAGTCGATGATGTCTATAGAGCCGAACTGGATATCGAGACAGTTATGAGTACATTGAATAATCTGATTGTTCAATCGAAACGTCTAACCAATAATATTCAATGTGTCGATCATCGGATCACCTCATTGGATCATAAAATCGAACAGTTCTATAGGAAATACAATCAGACCCTAATCGAGCGGGAGAAAGCCTTCCAGGATATGATTGCTCTGCAGACAATGCGCTCGGAGATCGAGAGGAAACTGTTGCGCATGGAAACCGAAATTCATGCATCCCGTGCTCAGATCCATCAACAAGGTGTGCGCGATAGATGAGTCGAAATTGCTGGGTCCTGCTCAACTGGCTCTCTCTCTCTCACTGCTCATCTGTCTCTGCTCATGGCAATTTCGCTTATGAGCCCCCATTTTCAGAAAGTATCAATTACCCAAATTACATGGAGTAGAGCAGCAGCAGCATCCGATTTGGGTACTCACGCTCTCTTTGCATACCACATCGGGTTGGAAGCAGCTCCTTCTCCTCCTCGCTTGGTGTCTGGGAAATCTCATTTACAACTTGGCCAAATCGAATTCGAAGTTTGTCCTCAACTGATAATCAGCAAATGATAAGTAATAAATTCTCGTCTTCTAAATGATGTGATAATTGGTTTCCCATTCAATTTTTGATTGGAATTCTGGGGGAAATAACGAGATTGCAAAGAAATTGAAAAATTACAGTTTTATATGGGGTATTATAGTAATGGGTTGCAATTGATGCCCGGAGATGGTAAGGCTGATCTTGAGTATTTCAACTTGTTTTCAAGAACTTAAACCTTTAGAAAGAGCTGGAATATTTAGAAAATAAATAGATTCTTAGTTACGAAAGAGTTTTGAGAGTGCAGGGTTGGAAAATATTTTTTAAATAGAGTTTAAAGACAAATAAAGTTGAACAATTTTAAAAGATATGAAGTAGGATCATAAAACTCTAAATTCTGAAAGAGAAGTCAAATTAAAGATAAAAATCTATATTTTTTCAAAATTGATAACGCATTTTAGCTAGATTGATTTGCTAATTTTCTGAATATAGTATTTAGTATTATATATACTTTTTGAACTACGATTAATAACTCTACTTAATTTATAACACAGTAGGCAATTGTAATAATTTCTATAAATAGGCATTTTTCCAGTAGAATTTCTTTAGATACTTAAAAAATTGTAAAAAATACTTTTTTCTTTTTTTTTTCTTTTTTTTCTCTTTTGTTTCGTGTTGAAAATTTGTTGTTATCTCTATCTCTCTCTCGTTCTCTCTCTCTCTCTCCCTCGTAACGCTCGGAAATGAGATCAAGGATAATTAAGAATTTCGTACGTGATATCTTTAACGATAGTTACGATTTCTATGCATGCGCATTCGACTCGAAGACAGATCATGGAACAGGGCGTGGCAAGTTCAAGCCGCTGCCCTTGAAACCGGCCAAGGGCACGCATGTTGTGCCGCGAACACCTCGTCTCCAGGACTTCCAGCGCTATTTCAAAGGACCTGAGACCAAGGTCGTATTTTCAACGGCCCAAACGCAATGATAATAGCGCAGCGAAAAGCTCAGTACCCGCTCATGTGGTCGCAGAATCTACCTCATAGCGAAGATATAGTATTCCCCCTCCATGGTAGATGCATTTCCTAGTTGATGGTTGTTGGAGAAATGAGGCAGTATGATATGATTTCACGTTGAAATTTTCTAAGGATCCAAATAAAAGACGACACGACACAATTTCAGGCCTAGATAAATCTTCATTCTGAACCCCTTGGAAGCCTAGAGATCTTATCATAGCAGGTTTCAGTAGTAAATTTGTATTAAAACTTTCATTTGTTGTTAAGCTGAAGGGTCTTAAGGCCCCAAAGGGTTCTTCAGACCAGGAATGCACAAGGAACTTTGGAATCCCTTGAAGAACTACAGAAAGGCTTTTCCCTAGAGGATTGATTCTTCATCTTTTTTGTAGTTGAATTTCACAGTACCTTATCCAATTTCTCCTCTGGGAGATTTCCTCTTTATAATAATAATAATAGCCTCTTTATTTTTTTTTTTAAATAATCTTCCAGATCTAGGTTTTTTTTCACTTTATCAAGGAGGCATAGAGAGTAGAGCAGGTATAGGTACTTGAATACCCTCCAAGCTTTTCATTCACTCCAAGATAAGATATCCCCCCCCCCTCCCCCCTAACAGTAAACAGTCTGCATAGATAAGTCTTAAGCCTCAAAGTACTCACCTTTTCCTTGGGTACTCTCTCTCTCTCTCTTTTCTCCTCTCTCTCTCTCTGGCTCTGCCCTCATTCACATATCCTCATAGCCTGCAGCTAGTAGTGCCGCCTTATTCATTGAAGAAATTCCCTACAAAGAGAGAAACCCGTTCTCGTTTTGAAAACCAAAACAAAGTTATTTTTAATTCCTTTTCTTTTTTTTTTGTTCTTTTCTTTTGGAGCAGAACCCGTCTACTAGAGTACTACGAAAGTATGCTAAATACTACACGGAAACTGTGAATTGGCGGCGAGCAAAGGAAAATGAAAAGCAAAAAAAAAGAAAAGAAAATAAAAAATAATAAAATAAACCGAAATAAGGTGAAATACTACTACAACAACTACAATAAAACTGCATTCCATTAAAACTCAGACAAATGAGAAAAGAAACAACAACAACAAAAATAAAGCCTCAGCTCGGGAGCAAGACAAACTTCTACAAAAAAAGAGCACAGAATATAAAACCGAAAAGAAATACAAAAAAAAAAAAAAAAAATACAGGCAAAAAAGAAATCCGGTTTCGTTTTCAACCAGAATTTCGGAAGGTTGCGTCGCTCAGTTCGTTTTAATTCTGCGCTTGCCCGCACAAAACGGGCCACAGGATACATAGAAGCAGAAATTAACCGACTGCTGAGCGGGGGTGGTCACAGAGAGAGCGGGGGAGGGAGTGCGGGGTGTGCTCTTTTCAAGTGCTGTTATGAAGAGGGCCAACCGTACCGTACTCAAGTCGGTTATGTGGTGAGAAAAAAAAGTGCAAAACGCGCGCTGCAAAACTCTCTGATAAATTGCAGGAGACGAACTTGAAATTTAGATTTCGAGAGCGACGCCAATGTGTGTGTGTGTGCTAGTGTGTGTTTCACGACGTCGGCGTCGACGACGCAGCAGCAGCAGCGACTGCACGCGAGCGAACGAGTTGTGCTCTCAACTGCAACTTGCTTGTGTGTGTGTGTATGTGGGAGAGCAAAAGAGTGAGAGCGCCAGACCGAGAGACAACTCGTTGGAGCAGCAGCAGCGGCTGCTGCGTCAGTGGAGTTTCTTTTTTGCACACACACACACACACATACACTCGCACGTACATGCACACAGAGCGAGCGCACACACAGTGGCAAATATTATTGCAGTTTTTATTGCCTCTTTTAATGCCTGAGTCTGTGCAAAGGGTTGTGTGAGACTGTGTGTGTGTGTGTATGTTGTTGCACTGGTAGTTAGTTGTGTGTGTGTATCTTTAACAGGAGCATTTTATTGATTTTTATGTGCACAAAAAAGTATCGCATGCGTTTCTGTCATAGCCAAAAACTGGACATAATTTAGCGCACCATGTTGTCTGCGGAATTGAGAGAGAGCATACATACATATACATACATACATTCATAGTGTAAAATAAGTTATAAACTTATAAGCGCAGAAAGTTAGCGAAAACTTTCGGCTAGCGCTAAAGTTGCCAACATAATTTCGGCAGTTCGCTTAGTCTATTTTTATCGCTCTCCTCTCTCTCTCGCCGACAGCTGCCAAAAATGCAAGCCAAAATTAATACAGACACACACACACACACACACAGCAGCGTATTCAGCCTCTCCCGCTCTCTCCCTCTCACCCACACTATGCAATCGCATTTTTAGCTAAACTTCTTCTTCTGAGCTGGCAACTCCGCCGCGCCGCGCCGCGCCTGAAGGCATGTCAATTCTGGCGCAACGAATGAGCTGGAAAATTGCGAAAGATAAAAAGTTAACTTAGTCTGAGCGCGCTCAACCTTTTGGCCCACAAAAATACCAGCATTACCACCCACACAGACGTGTTCCACACGACGCGCTGACCAACTAAACCGGACAAGCGGCAGCTCGACGCTCGACCCGCAGCCAAAAGCCAATAAATAGCCCGGTGGGCAAATGCAAAAACAACTACAACAACGACAACAACTCTCAGGAAGATGCACAGTAAACGAAGTTCGAGGTCATTGCATTGCTCACACAATCACAGGCACGCACACACACACACAAACTCTGGCAAATACAGACATAGCTGCAAATAAATAAAACAACAACAAATGAAATGCGCTCGGCGCGTCGCACTCTTCTCGCGGGAAACGAAGGAGTCGGTGGGGAGGAGACTAAAAAAGTTCAAGTCAAAATTGCAAATAAAATAAATGGAAATAACTAAAAAAGTGAAATTCACAAAAAACGAAGAGAGCAACAACAAGAAGTAACTGCAGTTTGTTTGTTTGCTGTTGTTTTTGTTGCTTGTGTTGCTTGCGCTGTGTTGCTGCCCGTGGGGGCGTTGGCAGCGCTGCGGCAGCGACAGCGACTGCCATTTGGCACAAAAGGGAGCAAAAACTATGTGATTTACCGGCATGACATACAAAACAACTAAGAGAGCGTGGCAAACGCGTTGGGAATCGCTTGGTGAGTACCCTGTAGGGGTGTTGAAATTGATTAATAGTTTTCTATGCAAAATACCCTTTAATTAAATTTGAATTTTGAAAATTAATTATTTATGTACATTTAATTTAAAATGAAGTGAACCCAAAATTAGTATTATTATAAAAATACCAATTAATAATTTTATAAGAATCAAATAATTTATTTAAAAAATTTATATTGAATAATAAAGAAATTTAACTGATGCCACATTTGTTCCGCGAGATGGTGGAAAACCTAGAAAACCACAAACAAGTCAGGTGTATAAGTTTAGTTATACAGTTTTATAATAAATTATTATAATATTTAAGAAATTCTAATACTATGCCTTTATCGTTTTTATTAAGGCAACGAGCGCTAAAAGAAATTTTAAATCATTATAAAATTTACTCATGCTGTAATATCAATATTATTTGTTAATTTAAATATTATTATGATCGTTTTGTATTTATATAATTATTGTTAGATCAATATTTTAATATTATTGCTGTATATCATAGATAGTTGCAAGGCAAAGCCGAGAGTTTTTGAATCCTTGAGCAAAGCATTTTTTCTTCTTCCCTTTTTAACTTTATTTTAATGTTTTCGAAGTTGTAGCTCCTATCAACATTGCATGCATCTACTGTCTGCAGCTACAAGCTCAGAGACACACACGGTCACCAAGGAAGAGAGATAGAGAGAGAGAGTGAACGTAGGATACACAGGGTGTGAGAAGGAGAGAAGCATAAACATGTATAGATTTTAATGACTAAGCGTCGCCTTCTCAGCTACTGCTTAACGACCCGACCCGAACCGACCCCATCCGATCCCCTACCTCGCCGAACTGTAAGTTGATTGTTTTTAACGAGCCCGGAGACGTTAGGCCTGCTAACTGCCCAATTGCCGCAACCCGCTCCCCTTCCCCTTTCCTTGCCACCCACTCTTCTACTGTTTTGTGCTAGAGGTGGCACAGCAAAAAGTCGAATACGTTGTCTGCGTAGGCGTAAACGCTGCAGCTGCTGCTGTTGCCGCTGCCGCTGCTCCTGCTGTGACCGCTCTCTTCCCCACACTCTCTCTCTCTTGCTCTCGGGCTGACTCACTTAATGACCGAACGGCGGAGCGTGCCTCGCAACAGCAGCAGCAATTCCTCTTTGTTCTCTCTCGTCCCTCGCTCTCTCTCTCTCGCTGCCTCCTCTCTTCGCCATGATGGCGTTTAATGACGCATGCTTGCGAATTTTTGCATTCAGTTCGTGTTTAGTTTTGTGGTTTCAGACAGTATAGCGGGTGGGGGGAGGGGTTGGACGAGTGAACGAAACAAAACACAAACCAAAACTGAATCTCAAGCGAACTGCGTTATCGCTATACCCTGTAGGTTTGGCGGGGAGCGGGGCATATAAATAAAATAAATAAAAATATAAAAAATGCATGTAAATTAAGTTTAAAAAATTATACAAATTGTCTATAAATTAAATATATTATATATTATATTACCTAAATATATATTTATTTCTACAGGGTATCTGCTCGCCTACACATGGCGTGGCAATCGTTTTGCAGTCATGCTTGAATCTTGAGATTCTTTTTATGATTTTGCGCTCGTATTGTTTTCATTTTGATGAATACATAAAAAAAGCGCAAGTGATTTCCAAGTGGGGCACAAAAGGAAACGTCTGACAAGGGAAGAGAGTGAGGCAGCGGCAAAGAGAGCAGGAGCGAGTGCGAGAGCTATGAGCAACTACTACAGCTTGATAATTGTCTGTCTGAAGTCTCTCTTCTCTCTCTCTCTCCCTCTCTCTGCTGGCACATTGTTGCATGCAAAGTAGCTGCTAATGCATTGATGGAGTTCGAGGGGGGGCGCAAAGGGAGAGACGCGACGCTTTATGGCTTGGCAGGCAGCCCGCCAGGCATATCCATTGGGTCTCCAATACATACATACATACATATGTATGTATGCAAGTGTGGATATGGGTCGTCAACGAGTTGGCAGCGTCATTTACATCTTCTTCGTGTGTGCGTGTGTGTGTGTGTGTGTGCGCGCGGTGTGCCTTCTTTGTGTTTGTCTTATTTCTTGGCATTTTTGTTTTGTTGCGCACATTCCTGCTCCTAAAACTCTGCAGCCCTGCGCCGCTTTTGCATCTTTATGCCACGGTCAAGGGCACGTGACGTCGCGAGGGTCGTAAAATCGACAAAAGGGTACAGTGGGCTAAGCTCATACATAAATACAATACATACGTTCCACATGGAATACACATATTCCCATTTTACTTTGTTCTTTTCTCTTCTAATTTAAATCAATGTATAATAAATTTAACTTATTAATTTTACTATTCTATTCTATTTGCTTTGTCCTTTTCTCTTTTAATTTAAATCAATGCATAATAAATGTAACTTATTAATTTTGCTATTATATTGTAATTTAAATCAATGCATAATAAATGCAACTTATTAATATTACTATTCTATTCTAATTTAAATCAATGCATAATAAATGTAACTTATTAATTTTACTAGTCTATTGTATTTTAAATCAATGCATAAAAAATGTTACTTATTAATTTAACTCAATTTTATTATATCATCTATATAGTAAGATCAAAAGTTTTTTTTTTTTTACTTTACGATTTCACCACAGTAGCTGGTCGTGTTTTTCTGCCAGTTTTCTTTCGAAATTCCTCTAGTATATGCGACAATTTCCGCTCTAATTTACTTGCATTACTCGATGATATCTGAAAATCTTTTTTACCCAGGATATGTTTTACTTTTAATAGCATTAGCGGTGGTGCTTCGACCTTTTGGGGCTTATCCTCCGGCGATGGTAATTCCAAACTATCCCTTAGAGTTCTCAATTCGTTTGTCGAGCTACACAATTGCCTATATTGTTGCATTAAATTTTTCATACGATTCTCAATTTGTTGCACATTTGAAAATGTCGAATCGATTGTCACCGAATCGTTTCCAAATTTGGTATTGAATTTTCTATAAATATCCGCAGAGGTTTCCATACTCGCAGTACTATATGGTATATATAATATATGTAATTAAATTTTTTTGTTTTATTTTCGTTTGTTTTTTCACTTGTTAATTTTGACTTCTAAATTTTTGGAGTTCACTTGTAATTTAACAAAAAAATCAGGAATTTATAAACTAAATAAAAGTTTTTGACTAAGAAATCGTACTATCTTTGATCAGACGGATTTCGCTTCCAGTTTCCAATTAGAAACTCTCACGTCACACATATATTATTATTGATTATATAGTCGGCGGAAAAAGAGATAAGAGAAGCTGCTTTGGGTGACATCGACATGCGGTAATTAAAATTAATTTTTTCGTAAAATACATCGGATTGGTCTCTGGTCTATGTATGTTCGTGGTACCACCGTCCCGCCCGCCCATTGGAACTCCCAAGCAACTCGGTCAGGTTGAATCTAGTTTTCCCAGTTCGCAATGATAAATGGCGTCTAGTTAGCGTAGCGCCAAAAGAGAAACAAGTTCAGAGGCCTCTACAACAACAACAATCTTCCTGCTCTCCTCATTTCTCCAAAGATCTTCGCTAGCTAGCTCGCTACCTGGTTTGGGTATGTGTTGTATTTCAATTAGAGCAAAAGTCGTCCTCGAGTGCAATTAGCAACAAAGTATCTGGCAATGTATGTTTTCGCTATTATCATTTAAATTTATGTTATGGTACTACATATATTTGTTACGCCCGTCTCTCCCTATCTCCCTATCTCTCTCGCTCTCTACTCTCTCTCTCTGTTTCTTTCGCAAGTTGGGTAATTTGTTAGCCCGGCCTGGTCGGGACTTGGCGATGCAGTCAACTCGATAAAATGCCAGGCGCGTCTTTAGCTTGCGGCAATTCCGCGTCCATTCAATGAAAATTAACTAGGGACAAATTGTCGATCGTGCCCGGGGATCGTCGGGCTTGGCTTCGCTTTTGAAGCCATTGTACGCTTTACGATCGCTGCTAGGGGGGACTTACTGACGCTTTATAGTTATCACTCGGCTGTGCTTCTCCTGATGTTTTTTTTTTGCTGTAGTCTCTAGAAATTATAGGTCTATACATGGATTATTTGTGCTTTTGGATTGGAAATGGATTGGAAAGCGGTTCCCTGACTATATACTTGCTCAATTTTAATTAAAAGCGCGTAGTTTATGAGAATAACTGCTAAGTGTAGAGAAAAGTTGGAAAACATAATTTAAAATATCATATTCTAGCTATAAATTATATAAAAATTAAAAAATGTTTATTTATAAATATTTTTAAATAATTTTTTAAATTTTAAAACCTTTTCTATATTTAGAAATATGAAAAGAAACTGATATATAAGGTAAAAAATATATACAAAAAAGTCCTTTCAAATTTATAAATGATTAAAACAATTAATCCAGTCTAATCTATGAATAGAAGCACCCTGTATTGTCAGTTTGCATCCCACTTGCATCCATCTGCATTTCAGCAGGCGCACACCCTGCTTTTTTCCTGTTGCTGCTTGAGGCAGACTCTTGCTCTTTTTTAATAAATGAAAATGTTTTTAATTAATATGCTTCAATATGTCGAGTGCGGCACTT
The DNA here is from genome assembly GCA_018901885.1 of Zaprionus kolodkinae. Classification (NCBI taxonomy): domain Eukaryota; kingdom Metazoa; phylum Arthropoda; class Insecta; order Diptera; family Drosophilidae; genus Zaprionus; species Zaprionus kolodkinae. The sequence goes on from JAEIFM010000068.1 coordinate 13,312,115, forward strand.
TACTTGCGTCGCATTCAAGCCAGCCTCCCCCATAACAGCATCCACTTGCAGTCCACACACACACACACACCCGTTTCACGCCAGGACTGTGTGTGTCTGTGTGAGAAGTTGCGAAATATGTATGTTTACATTGCCTGCATTTTTATTGTTTCACATTTATTCGCAAAAGAGTCCGTAGGCTAAATTTCAATATTTTATATATTGTACATATGGCAGCACAATAAGAATCCTTCGCTGAAGCATGCAACAAAATAAATACCCCAACCAACAAAAAAAAAAACAACCCAACCTCAACGTTCTCTCTCTCCATTCAGCTGGCGCGCGCTTCTCTTTTGTCAAGCTCTTTTCAATAGCCCACAGCAGTCATGTCGCTCTGCTGCCGTTGCTGCCGCTCTGTGGACAGTGGCGACTTTTGTTGATTTGCTTTTGTGCGCCTGTGTGTGTGTCTCAATTATTCAATGCGTACGGCTGAGTAAGCGGGCAGCGCAGCAGCAGAGGGCGCTGCGATTAAAGTCTCTCTCTCTCTCTTTATTAAGAGGCACGGCATTAGATTTGCCTTTGCCAAGTGTGCCTGCTTTGTATAGCTGTGTTAGCTGACTAAACACAACCATCCCATATTGTCTAGTGGTTAGGATACCCGGCTCTCACCCGGGAGGCCCGGGTTCAATTCCCGGTATGGGAAGTGCTCGTTGAGTTTTTCTACTTTTTTTTTTTTAAGTATTTTTTTTTTTTTTGGCTAATTTAACAACACAGCTTTAATACTACGTGGTATATAAATTGTATTTTATATTTTAAAATGCTAGTTTATTTTATTTTTGGCTCGACAGAACACAATCTACCTATTGTCAACTGCCGCATATATGTATTTGTATATTCAAGTATATATATATACTATATATGTATGTATCTGCCTGCATTCATTTATTTGCATACTGCAAATCCTGCATTGGACTGTCAACTCTGGCGATAACTGATGAATGATTTTCCATTTGCAATGACTGAGCGACGGCGACAAACGTCAATGCGCTTTGTGGGGGAGGGGGGCGACGGCCCGACAATCCTAGAGGGGGGTGGGCACTTTTTTTTAACCCAACTCTGATGGTGTTGCTCATGATTTTGTTGACAGAGAATATCAAAATATGTATATATAAATCGTATAAACTTCTCTAGTGCATTTTTCAGTTAAATTTATCGAATTTTTGAAAATATGCATCAATATATCGAAAAGAGATGTGTAACTAGTTTTTAGTTTTTAGTAATAGTGAAATTAGTCGGAATTATGAAAATATGCTAAATATATCGTTAAAGATTTACAGTTAATTAATTTATTAATTTATTGGTTTTAAAAATTATTTTAATTTATCGAAAATATGAAAATATGTATGCTTAAACATGTAGTAAGAAGATCGACAATTAATCTATTTATCAATTTTTAAATTTTTAGTATTAATAGCATTTATCGAAATGATAAAAAACACATAAATTTATGGAATAAAGTTCTATGGTGAATTTATCTATAAGTTTTTTTGAATAAGTTAAATTTATAAAATTTTATCAAAATTCCATTTAATGGGGAACCATTCATATCATATATATTTTTTACTGCCTCAAACATATGCATATTGAAATTTCCCATTTCCTCTCTCCCTCATTTCTCTCTCTCTCTCTCTCCTCCCAATCGGCTGCACCATTCACTGCATTTTGTGCGAAACAAACCGCAAACTTCATTTACATAAAATGCTCTTTCAATTCAGGTAGGGTGAAGGGGAAGGGGTGTGGGATCCCCTCCCAGTGCAAATTTTTATTTAAAAATGCAAAAGCCTTTGTCGGATATTGCCTCTGACTCCTGGACAACAACAGCAGGCTGCATTAAAATTGGCAATCGTAGCCCCCGCCCCCCTGGTGCGGTCGAATTGCTGACAACATCGAACATGGCCAGTTCCACACGCCCCACACCCCTCCCACACTCCCTCCCCCTGAAAAGCACCTGCTGACAAGCGACGAGTGCCAGCTTCATTAGGTGTTACCTGGAGGAGGACATGGCAGAGAACATGCCTCTGATCTGTGCCTACACCCCCCCCCCTCCACATACACACACCACACACATCCTGAGCTTGCATATCAAAAAGGCAGCTGGCTGCCATTACGAGGGTTGGCACAGCAAATCGAGGGTTGGCACAGAACACACGGTACACTGCGAACAAATTAGGATTTAGAAAAAAATTCAAAAAATTATATTTCTTATTTACATATTTATATTCTCAATCAAATAACTTACAAGTTCCTATTCGGATATTACAAAACATAATTTTTCTGGTATTTCCCTATTTGAAAATGTTGAAACTTTTGAGAACTGTTCATTCGCCCCAAGGCTGCTTGAAAAAAACACTTAGATGTTTTCAAATTATAATTTCCATATTCATGAAAATGTTTTTGATCAACTTCTTTAATCTTTACTAAATAAATCGAATTGAGCATGAACATATTCTATAGAGGAAGTTCTAATTCTTGTATTTTGTATTGATCCTTGACGGATTGAAGCAATATAACAAAACGATTTAAAAAAGGTTCAGTAGAGCGACCGTAATATACCCAACTCGTTACAAACATATAACCAAAATTTTACCTAATTTATTCGGTCACCCATTGCTTTTCCGCTCTCAGGGCAGCTCGTACATTCGTACTGAAAACGTTGCCTTGAATAACTTCTGTGTTATTAATACGATCGGATTGAAATTTCAAAGATATGTGCATATGGCATTTATCTATTTATAAACTAAAGCGAAGTTATTATGACTTTAATACTTTTCTCAATAAACGCAAATTGCCTATTATTCTTTTTCATTATTTTACTATTTTATTGTATATTTAAACAGTTTAATTTGCTCTATTTTCATATTTTTTTCTAACAAACACTGTTGGAGATTTTTCTCAGTGCAGGTTGGGCCACCCCTTGCATTTTTGAGCATTGCATACGATTTTCGGCTTCACCTTCAGTCGTCGTCGTCGTCGTTGTCGTCAGTTGCATTTTTTGGCAATTTGGGGGCACTTGTAGGCGTGGCACACGGTGCTTGCATCCTTGCATTGCATTCGGCTCGACTGCGCTGGGTCCTTCTACTGCTCTGCCCCTCCCCCAGCCTCATCCCACATCCCTTTTTATGTATATGGCAGGCGCATTTGCATTTTTTATATTTACAGTTTATATAGTATGTGTGCAGTATATATGTATACTGCTCTCTCTCTCTCACTCGCTCACACCTTTCGCCTGCGTGGAGTCATCTCGCTCGCTCGCACGTGCTGCACACGCATTCACATAAAAATCGATAGCAACAAAAAACCGATTCGAAATGCACTTCATGTTGCCATTGTTGATGTGTGTTTTTTCAGCTTGCATAATATAATATGTACATATGTATGTATATATGTATGTATATATAGTATATGGTATATGGTATACACAGCGCGCTGCAGCCAGTTTACGCATGTGTACATAAGGCGCAGGCAGGCAGCAGCACCTTATCTCGCATGTCGAATGGCGCGCACTCGCCCATTTCAAGCGATTTAATTCAATCAGTCAATCAGTCCCTGTTCCCGCTTGATGTGTACACAAACAATATGGCGTGCTGCCATATTTGGACGCTGATTGATAAGCTCGAAGGGGGGCCACGATCACGATATGACGTGCATTTGGCGAGCGAGCTACAACCATCCCATATTGTCTAGTGGTTAGGATACCCGGCTCTCACCCGGGAGGCCCGGGTTCAATTCCCGGTATGGGAAGTGTATAATTCTTTTTTTTTTAATCTCATTAATATTCTTTTGTTTTAAATTAATGTGTATTTTTTTGAATTTATTTATACACATTTTAATTATAAATAGGCTCGAAATATGCTATATTATTCATAATTATGTTCATTTTGCCCTGCGTTTATCACTCCCATATTGTCTAGTGGTTAGGATACCCGGCTCTCACCCGGGAGGCCCGGGTTCAATTCCCGGTATGGGAAGCAGTGAATTTATTTTTTTTTATTTTTTAGATATATTTTTTTTTTACTTTTCTATATATAGCATGTTTCAATTGTTTTTTTTGACCTGCCTTTTTCTAATTATAACTGCAGTTGATCGTTGCGTTATTAACAAGTGTGGTCACAAAGGCGCGTGATCATTCCTCCCATATTGTCTAGTGGTTAGGATACCCGGCTCTCACCCGGGAGGCCCGGGTTCAATTCCCGGTATGGGAAATTCTCGAGGAATTTTTTTTATTGAAAACTGTAGTTGAAATATTTTTTTAAAGGTTTTTCAAGTTTTTTCTCTGCACTCAATTAGCTGCCTGATGGAGTCAACTGTAATATATCTTCATTCAGGTAGCTCAGCTGCTGTTACACACAGCTCTGACTGATTCGGCTACCGATAATCCAATTACAGACGGGGGCCGCCCGCCTGCCATATATTATCCATTAGGGACCCGGCATGCGAATGAAAGCAAATTCGATTGGGGAACAATCCGAAAAGCAGCAGAGTGTTTCCCCATCCTTCCTAACGAACATTTAATTGAATATAATATTCAATTATTGTTGAAAGGAGCGCAAGAAGTGCAAACACAACACGCATCGAAAATGTCCAGCGATGGGCAAATTAAATGAAAGCAAAAATATAATATATGTATTTATATATATATATGTATACGGGTATGTGTATATTTTTTACGGTTTTCGGGTTGAAAAATAAACCGCAATGCATAAACAGCCCCCAACAGAGTTCTTGCTCCTCAGTTCTGGCCCATAGCTGACCAGGCGCAGCAGCAGCAGCATCAGGTGGATGGAGGTTTCTGCTTTATTCATATACTTGCACTGTATATAACGCACTTAAAGCCCAATGTCCATTACACACAGATACACACACACACACACTGCCAATCTATCGCTCTCTCTCTCACACTCTCTGGCCGCACTCAACCCATCAATGTCTGGCTGCAGCTCAACCCACGCAAACCCAGCAACCCCATCATGATGCGTTTTTACTGCACTGGACGACGCAGCGCTGTCCCTGTCCTTGTCAGACTCCCATCGCCTCCTTCCCACGCCTCCACGCCATACATACAAAAAAATAAACCTAGGCTTGTATTAATGAAAAATTTCGTACATCGAATTCGCATCATTAAAAATAAAACCCCACTGTATAAAAGCAGGAAAAAAAAAAAAACTGAAAATGAAAAGCCCGAAAATCGCATATGTGAACGTGGGAGGAGGTGGAAGAGGAGGTGGAGGAGGAGGAGGCTGCAGAGGCCGCACAGAACTTTTTAAGGGTTGCAATTTTTGGATGCCAAATAAAAAAAAAAAAACATTCGAAAATGTTGTATGAAAATCAATTTGGTTTTTTTGTTAAAGGTCTTTTCTGTAAATGCCAACAATGCAGGTAGTATATAAAGCTAACGGGTGTGTGTGTGTGTGGGTGTGTTGCATTTTTTAACATGTGAACAATATAAAGAAAATTTTAACATAGTCGAAATTTACTAGGGGGGTTATGCTAGAGAGAAGAAGTATTATATAGCAGAAGATTGTATTATATGTAATTAATTATATTTTAAGTATACGCTTTTAATGCGTATTAATTTTTGTATTAAAAAAAAAAAATAGAAAAATAGATATAATTATATGTTTAAAAAAAATAAAAATCTCAAAAAAATCTTGTCAGAAGTGGGATTCGAACCCACGCCTACAGAAGTAGACTGCGACCTGAACGCAGCGCCTTAGACCACTCGGCCATCCTGACACATGTGTGGTCAGCGATAAAGCGCTGTAATCAATTACGAGTGCTTGCAGAGTTCTTGTGATCGTATGGTATTCTGGCTAATATGAAAAAATATATAAAATTAGCTTACTGATTATTAAAACATCATAAATAACTGCTTAACTTAAGTATGTGTTTTAATTACTACAAATTTCCTCATACTCTTTTTGAGCCACCTGCAGCGAGCGATAAAAATATGAACTACGCCTCTGCCATTGATATTTACAAGTGCATATACTATTAAGTACATAGCACACACACACACACTTACACCTACATGCATACATGCATGCCGAAACATATGCGACAAGTAGAAAAAACTCTTTCACATGCGCAAAATTTGTTGGGCCGCTGCAATTGCAACACAGTGTCGCCTCCTAAAGGGGTTTCAAAAGGGGTGGTGGGGGGTAGACATGGTTAATCAGAAGCTCAGGCTAGGGCAGGGGTAAAGTCCACTGAAATATGCAGGCGATGCATTCACAACAATCTGCAGAGACGCTACGCAGGCAGGAAAATAATATTTTTTTTTTTTTTTTTTTTTTTAAAAAAAATAAAAATATTAATAAAAAAAACCTAATATTAATAATAATTAGAAAAAAAGTATTTCAAATATTTCTTTATAAATAGAATAGAATAATAATAATTAGAAAACAATTATTTCAAATAAACCTTTATTAATAAGAAAGATATAACTATGATATTTTTACTGTGCTGCACGAGAATATCCAATAATAATATCAAAACTTCCGAACTCTCGAACTGTCTGAAGTGTAAAAATAAAACCTGTTGCTAACGATATGCCCACGACTGTAGGGTGCAACGTGGCAACGCTAAAAATTAAGCAAAAATTGCCAAAAATTCGAATTTGTTTTAATGTCAACCCATATAGCACATACATATACAGATATATATTATATATGGTATATAGGTACGAGTATATATGGTATATTTGTAGTATATGTAGACTGTCCCATAGCAAAGCCGAGTTGTATATTGTATATAGTACGTATATAAGGCCACGCTGGGTACAGTAGGCAGCTGCCACGTAGCATATACATATATAGATATATGTATTACCGGGAAGGGTTTTTTCATGCGTAGCCCAAACCGAATGACAGACAAATGAACAGTAAAATTCACTTGGAAAAAACTGTACTTTTTTCTGAATCGAATATGCATAGAACCTAATTTGGTCTAGTAATAGAGAACATATATACCATGATGGGTTTTTTTTAGATAATACGTTCGATTACCAACCAATCATTTTTCGCTGATTTTCCATTACGTGGAACATAATTAGCCAATGAAATGTGACTTTATCGTGGGCCTCAAACTCTGCTGGCGCTAATTAAATAAACTGTCATTATAAATAATTACAATGTTTACAATGATTGGATAAAAAAGAATGAATTATATACTTTTCGCCCTTTTTTGCTTAATTATCGCCTTTGTTTTATTCGCATATACAATTGTGGATAGATATCCGAGAGGGTTTTGAGATTTATATACATATCGATATATGTATGATATACATATATAGAGAGTTTTGCATATTTTTATGGGGTGGATAGTGCGGCTAGTGACAGGTTCCTTCTATTTAAATAAAGAGTATTTATGATATAAATAATATTAAGGCATATAATATTATAAAAATGGGGGAAAGTAGTTAAGATATAGTTATATATTTATATACCATAACGTTCCAGAGAAAAAGAGATGGATTAAATGTTTGTTGTTTTATTAAGAGATCTAATATATTATGAAATAAATCAAGTGAAATGAAAATATAATACATTAATAAAATCGGAAAACTATATTTATCCTTAAGATTTTCAAGAAACAATTATTCGAAAATGTAGATGTTCTCTAAGAAAATAATACTATGTATCTTCAGCTTTGTTTAGGATTCGATTAGACACTGTATTAAAATATATGTATATAATCAGCATAGATTGCTATAAAGACTGTAGAAAAACTTCGTTATGCTGCAAGTAACTTTTCCTGTTCCGGTTCATTATATTATTTTGCATTTGTCTATATCTCTTTCACACACACACACACTCGAAAATTTCTACCCAGTCCAAAACACCCCTATGTGGTATAGTAAATATATGCACATATATTAATTAATCATATACACGCAGCTATATATAGTAGGTATTATTATGCTATATGTACATATGCCACTTTAAATGGAATTGAATGTTATGGAATGGTATACGCAAAATGACAATAAAATCGAATAAAAATTGCAGCCACAAAAAAGAGAGTAAAATAATATAAATTACAATAAAACAAAAAAATTAAAAATAACGCGTCGACGCGCTGCTGACGTTGCGTGCGTGCGTGCGTATTCGCCCACTGTAAGATAAAAGAGTGGTAGGAGTGGGGAGGGGGGTGTACGATGGGTTGGGTTGCAATTTGGTTGGTCGCCGCTTTTGGGTAGAAAGAGAGAAAAATAAATATAATAATAAATTGCATTATAATTTCTTTTTTATGGCTGAAAAAGTGTGAAGAGCATGAGAAAATTGTCAGCCATAGCCAAGGAAAATCATGGAAAATCATTTACAGTGATCTTAAGTATGGTATATGAAAGTATAGTATATATAAAATAGATATTAAATAATATTCAAATTAATAGAAATTATGGGAAATGTTATTAAATGTGAACAAGTAAATGGGAAAGAAAATAAATATCAATATTTAAAAAAATAAATATATATAAGTACAAAATTATCTAATTTTTATTAAATATTATATTGAAATCCTTAATATACCATACAAGACTGATACAAGGCTCAACCCTCTAATCGTATTTGACATGATCATTTAGTTTTTCTCTTGGGCATGTACCACATATAATATGATATATGTATATATAATCAAATCTTGGAAATTTATTATAATATATAGTAATATTATTGTAATATAATATTTTAATAATATAATTATAATATATATTGTAAGCTTTGCAGGCGAAACGAATGTGAATGAAATGCGAAATGTGAAAAATGCTACACACCATTTTTTTTTGGGCGAAAAACGCATCTAAAAAAAGAATTAAAAAAAGCTGTTGGGGTGCGTTGAGGGAGCTGGCAGGGGGTGGGGTGGGGCGTTGCATTAATGCAGCTGCGACTGCTGCGTCTGCTGATTATGTTGATGCTGCGGCTGCCGCTGCCGCTGCTGCTGCTGCTGCTGCAACAACAAAATAATCGAATAAATTAACATGAAAAAAGGAGCAAAAACAAAGAGAAGCAGAGAGGAAGGCAAATTATACAAAAACAAAAAACAAAATGCAATTTCAATCGACACGCGCAGTGCGGGAGGGGAGGGGAGAGGGCAGGGTATACGTGAGGGGGGCGAGGCATTAATAGGGCTGCTAATTATTGACAGGCAGTGCAGCTTCAGTCCAGCCTGCCCCCCCACCCCTTGGCCACCCACTTATTGCGGTTTGCTGCTGCCGCTGCTGCTGCTGCCTCTGCTGCTGTTGCTGCTGCTGCTGTTGTTGCTGCTGTTGTTGCTGCTGTTGTTGCTGCTGTTGTTGTTGCTGTTGCTGCTGCTGTTGTCGCATCGCAGCTCATAATGAGTTTTTTTCGCTCACGCACAACTTGTTGTTGCTGCTGCTGATGATGTTGCTGCTGTTGTTGTTGCTGCTGCTGTTGTTGCTGCTGTTGTTGCTGCTGCAATTTGTTGCCGGTTCGCTGTGCGCTTTGGCGAAAATCAGTTTCGAAAATGCTTTGTCAACAGCAACACGAATTCAAAAAACTTTCGGTTTAGTCGCATAAGTTTTTTTCCATAGACTATATTTTTCGCCTAGTTTTTTTGGTCACGTCTTCCTATACATTTCGATCGGCAAACGTTTGGCAAACAGAAAATGGAAAAAGGAATAAAAAAAATGCAAAAAATAATGCAAAAAGCAAGCGGGAAATTCAAAAGAAATCAATGTGAGATACTAATTACGTATACGCAGCGTGGTTCAGCTAAAACCTTTATCTATTACGCGCTATATATGTGTGTGCTGTGTGTGTGTGTCTGCTGTGTGTGTGCTGTGTGTGTGTTTGTTTGTATGCTGTGTGTGTGTTTGTTTGTTTGTTTGCGCCAAATGCCACCCCTAATTACTGAACCTAAACCCAAACAGTGCCAAACAGCCGACCTCTGCCTGCCACGCCCCCACTCCCACACCCACACTGCCGCCCACTCTATTTCTCTATTACGCTGACGTCGACGTCGTCGTCGTCTGCTATTTTGTGGTTTTTGCCCTTTTTTTTTTGTTTTTTTCTTGTTTTCTCTGGCCTTAACTACGCCGCCAACTGATTAACAAAATTAGTTTAGAAAACTCCGCACTCGCGTTCGAAACAAACCAAAAATTTGTTCGGTTCTTTTCGCATCAAAAACGGTTCACAAAAACAAACAAAATATATAGAAAACCCAATTAGATCTGAGCAAATTTGTTTAGAATGTTTTTCAGTTTATCGAAGTCTGAATTTAAATTTAAGCTGTGGTATGCTCAATTTTAATAAATGAAATACTATAAAATACATTTATCTTTGATTTCTAAAACTATAATATGAAGTGCAAAGTGTGTGGGAAAACTGTGAAATATTTTGAAGAGCTATATCTAACCCTATTACATAAATTCTTTACTATTTCAATTAATTTCTTTCACAATTTTAGGAAATTATCTATAAATCTATAAGTATAATCCTTATTTCGATAAAATATTAAATAGTGAGAAAGAGTAAGGAAAGTGTTTCGTTGCATAGGATAGTTATGCGATAAATATCGAAAGATGAAATTCAGAATAACATTGAAATCGCCAAGTGAATTATTTTGAACTCAGCCTATCTGGCATAGGATTGGATACGTATAGGATATACGTATGTTCCAATCCCTTGGAAAGTTTAAGCGATTGATCTTTTGTTTCTTTGATTTTATTTCGTTATTGATTTATCCTATGATTTAGTGACTTTCCTTTTGTAGGTAAAGAATTGTTTTGTTTTTAGACATAAAAATATGTATATTTATTTCTTATAATTTTGATATGCTTTTGTTTCTTTGATTTTTTTTTTTAATGATTTATCATATGATTTCTGACTTTTTTGTTGTAGGTAAAGAATTTTTAGTCTTAAGACGTCAATTATTATATTTTTTATATGCTTATTTTAATCTCTTTCTTAAGTTCTATAAATCATTTATTTAGTTTTTACTTTTTTTAAGACAGAATTTCTCGGGTATGTTTTGGTGAAATTGTATTTTTTTTTAAATTTTAATTCATACAATCTTTATTTATTTTTTTTATAATAAATGCGGATATAATACAAATTGCAGATTTCATTTTAAGTATATCAGAACTAATAAGTATTTTAAAGTAAAATTTGGCATAGATGTCACTGAGATTATTATAAACTTAGAAAAAATAAAATATTACCAAATTCGATGTTCCCAAAAAGTTTAAATTTAAAATGCAACTTTTAATTTTCTTCGCAGTAGTATAGTATGCAGTATCTTGCCTATTATTACTTATATGTTATACTACTGCAAGGCTCTTATATAGTATAAAAAGTAGTCAGACTTGTGTATAAGAGATTTTCTTAAAGTATTTTCATACGCCGCGTATGCCCCACTTTAATATTCAATTGGTATTTCTAGCACCGTCTGTGCGTGTGTGTGTGTGTGTGAGAGGGAGAGAGACTGTGTGCGTGTGTGTGTGTGCATGTATTCTAAACGACCCCGACGGCGGTTTTGTTAACCTTTTTTGTGATCTATTTCGCTCGCAACGAGAGTTTTGGCGCTCGATTCTCCCGTTTTGTGTGTCGCACACTGTGGCGAAGGGGGAGGGGGGAGGGTGAAGACTCGTCTTGAATGAAAGTCAAAGTAAAAGCGGCACCAACAACAACAAAACCTAAACAAAACATAAAACGCCACGCGAAACAGGCGAGGCGGCAACTAGAAACAAACACACTGCCTGCGAGAGAGAAGGAGAGAGAGAGTGTGTGTGTGTGTGAGTAGGGAGAGCGGCAGAGAATGCCAAAAACTTGTGATAAGGAACATGCGGGCCAAAAGGGGCATAAGGTGGTGCAGAGTGCGGGGGGGCTGTTTGAGGGTAGGAGGCGCGGCAAAACAACAACAAACAAGACAAACAAACAACATGCGAGCTGCTGCCGGCAGAAAAGAAGCAAATGCAAAAAGGAAGACGACAAAATGCAGCACGGCGAAAATGAAAACGCCGCGAGACGACGACGGCGACGCCAAAGCCGAAAGGGCGTCATATGTGAACGTGTGGGAGGCAGGGTTGGAGGTGTGTGTGTGTGTGCGTGCAGCAGGCAGAGGGGCGTAAGTCAGGTGCGGCTAGGGCTGCTGCTGCTGCCTCTGTCGCTGCCACTGCCGCTGCCGTGTTGAATGCACGCCGCATGCATGACTGCGTGCAAGTGAGCTAGCTAGTTGCGCTAGTCACACGCTCTCACTCTCACACGCGCTGCGGCTGCTGCTGCTGCTGCTGCTCTCTCGCGGCGCTCTCTGCGCATACGCAATGTTGCTCTCTTTGGGCACGCACGGATGCTGCACGCATTGGGATCACTGCGCTGGGTGTGGGAAGTGCAGAGTGAACGTGATGAGAAGAGATGAGCAGAGAGGTGTGTGTGTGTGTGTGGGGGAGGGGGCGCTTGGGTTGGGGATGTTGCAGGAGGCGACTCAGGTGCATTTATTTATTTATTTCGATTCATTTCCGCTTTTGTGTGCGCTAAATGAAAACTCATTTCCCTTTGATGTTGTTCGCTGCTGTTTTTCATTATTTTGCTTTTATTTCGCTCTCTCGGACATTCGCCGTGCTACGCAAACACACACACATACACACGCATGCATGCATATGTGACGCAGGGCGATTGCGCGCTCCTTCGCTCTCGCTCTCTCGCTCGCTCTCGCCCTCTGTTTTTGGGTGCTGCTGCGCGATAATGAAAAAGTATAATGCACCAAAGTGACATAAGGCTGTAAATTAAGCAACAAAAACAACAACAAATTGTCGGCCTTTACATAGGCAGTCGCACACACACACACACACGCGCATACACTGGCACATAGAGTTATTTACCGTTATCTGCATATGCTGCGTGCGAACGAAAGGACACACACACACACACATAGACAGATAGACAGACAGACAGTGGCAGCCAGCAGTTGTCTGCCAGGCATACGTTAAAACGTTTGAGAGAGGAAGGCAGAGTGGGAGAGTGGGAGAGAGAGGGAGAGAGCAGGTGGGAAGGGGCGAAGCGCAAAGCAGGACGTGCAAGGCGCTGCTGTGGTCCAAGCTAAATGCCCAAAGCGGCTGCTGCCGTTGCCATTCACGTGTTCACGTGTGTGCAGCATTAAATTAAAAGCCCTTTCACAGCAAATTACAATTATGGCAAACGAATCCCGTATACCTCGCACACTATATACCATATATGTACATATATATTATACCGCTATGTACCTCACCGGTGTGTGGCTGGTGTTAATGGCGCCCTTTGTAAGCCAAGCGAATTTAGCCAGCGGCCCATTTGATGCTCTTTGATAGCTCTCAGGAAATTTCGTAAAATTGTCTATGGAAATTGGTAAAAAATAAAAATGAAATCCGTAAAATCCGCACCAAAGAGGGCAAAATTAACATGCGCTTTAAAAGTAATTAGAGCTCGTTGTTCACATGCAGAATATCATGAAAAATAATATATATATAAAGAAATGCAAAATAAAATAAAAACTTATCAGATGATATGAAAAGCAGAAACTCTAACGGTTATAAGTTTAGGTCCATTTTTATGTTTAATAATTTTATTAATAGCAAATATTGTTGACTTCTGTGACAAAAATAGAAAAATAATTAATATTTTTATTATTATTTTTAAGTCTTCAAATAATGATTCTTTAAAGAAAAACAATTTCTTCAAAGTCTCAGATTTGATTTGAATGATATGAACACAATGTTTAAATATTGTTCCAGTAAATTAATTTCAATAATAAATATGGCGGATAATGCATATTTATTTAATTTATTTGCAATCTAGAGAATTTTTAAGAAGACATACTATTTATAAAAGTTTTTCACTCATTTCGGTTATTTCTTTTTACTTTATTTTTTAAAAACAGTGTTTGGTATATGTTTTATTGTTCTGTATAATTAAAATTCCCTTTTGTTTCTATGTTATTTTTTGAGAATGGTTTATATTATTATATAATATCATAATCTTTGTGGCTTCCTTTAAGCTAAGTCCTTAGCCCCACAGTTCGCTGATTATACCATAATTTCGCACAATGAATATTCATGATTTATCTAAATTAGCTTCAGACGGGAACCTGCTCGGCTACTACTCAGCGCAATCAATTAATTGGCTTATATAAAGATGGATAGATAAATAGATATATATAATACATACATAGATGATATACGCTTGTATCTGTATGTAAATGCGCTTCCTCAATCTATAATGCGCATATATAGAAAGCCATTAGGGAATCCCCATGTCTGTCTGGCCAGTACAGTGGGAAATAAAAAAGCATTTTTGGCTAATTCATATTTATTGCTGTTCCATTTCTCTCTTGTTGTTCTTTCGGCTTTGCTTTGCTTTGCCTTGCCTGCCTCGCCTGCCTGCCTGCCTTTGCCACTCACATTGCGCGCCAGCATATGTTGTTGATATCACTCCCTCTCCCTCTCTCCCGCTCTAACTCTTTATACCCTACACTCCTGCTTTACGGCTTTAGGCCTGCGCTCGTTGTTGTTGTTGTTGTTGTTGATTTTGTTGTCTGGGCACGCAAATTTACATAGCCAAAGTCAGCGGTGAAAAAGTAAAAAAAAAACCAAACCGGATCGAAGCTACACACAAACACAAAGCGTAAAGCTCCCTAACCGGCACAAACACACACGAAAAGCTCACCCACATACACACACACACACACACGCGCGCGCAAAGATAACAAAACAAAACCGGCTTTTTATATACGTTTTGTTTTAGTTGTTTTAGCGACCTAAAATTTGCTTTTTTTTTTGTTTTAACTAATTTTGCAAAAAAGCAAAACAACAAAACACAGTACGGGAGAGAGAGAGATAAAGAGAGACAGTGGCAGATAATAGCAGCAGCGCAGCGCAGCGCAGAGATAAGACAAAGGGCGCCTTATCAGCAGCTGCAAACATGCATAAACAAATAAAGTACAAATGTGTGTGCGTGTGCGTGCTTGTTCGAGCTTGTTCTTAACCTATACCACGGCGAACAATTGGCGATAACAAAAACACAATTAAATGCGCTCACACTGAGGCGCTTTTTTTGAATGCCGAGGCCAAGAGGTAATCGCACGCGAGGCGGAGGAGTATGAGAGAGAGCGCAGAGCGAGGAGAGCGAGCAACACAACACATACTTACATACATTCATACATGCCAATGCATGCAAAAAGTTTCACTGTGTGCGTGTGTGTGTGTGTGTGTGCCTAGCCTGCTCAACTATTTGAAGTAGTCTTTTTATTTGCATTGCTCTTCGCTGCCTTCGTTTTGCCTGCCCCGCTCTCTTCTCTCTCACTGCATGTGTTTGTGTGTGTGTGGGTGAAGTGTTTTTGCTTCTATTTCTGGTGTCGTCTATTTGCGCAAAAATTTCTCTGCCTGGATGACAAGCGAGAGCGACAGCTGGGCGCAGTGACAACGCCAGAGAGCAAGTAAGAGAGTGAGAGAGAGAGAGCGACGGCGGCGGGCAGCAGCTTTTAGCTTTGTTGCCAGTTTTCGTTCAACTCTTTTTGTGCCGGCGGCAGCGGCAGCAACGGCAGCGACAGCGACAGCAGCACATACAACACACAAAAACTAAACACAGCCGGCAAATGTTTTTGTGTGTGCACTTCGCTCTCTCCCACTCTCTCGCTCCCTACGATTTGCCCGCTGAATTTGTTGTGCTTTGACGTTGGCGCCAAATGTGTTGCTAGCGCGCTGTTGCCGCACTTCACTGCAGCTTAGAATATTAGCTTAACCCGTGTGTGTGTGTTTGTTTGTTTTTTTTTTTTGTTGCCATATGGCCGGTTTTTTTTTGTAGTCTATACATTTTGGCGTGTATTTATTATTTTCAATCGCAGCTCTTTTTACTCATTTCACCAGCAGCTTCCAGTTTCTGAGCGTCTTCAAAGTCAATTCGCATGCACCATTGATTCAACTCCTTGAGAATTGTCTTCCAATCATCCTGAGCCAATGCAACGCTGTCAACTTCATCGGCAACGGTCTTGAGGCTGCTCAGCGATTGCTCACTCCTGGGTAGACCGCAACAGACTCGGGCAAAGCTCGCTTCACCGAGTAGATCCAAGTTTTTTATATCATTCAGACGATCCTGTAACACTTTATTGTCCATGCATCGCGTCTTTAGCTCCCCAAGGGGTTCACACAAATTACAATATCCCAATTGATCCCACATGTTGCCGCATTTCTTCATTTCACTCTGTTTCAGTAGATTCTTCTCGTCCGCAGTGCTTAGCAAAAATTGCATAGGTTCAATTCTCTGCTGGACATCGAACAATATCGATTCGATCCTCTCGTGACGCCTGAGTATATTTTGCAACTTGAGGCGAGTGCAGGCGAAATTCTTAAGAGCTTCGCTGCTTGCGCACGGTTCCATTTCCATCTTGCGTGGTGTAAAGTTCGGTTTGCACTTATGGATGATCGGATTCAGGCACGGTGTCCTTCCATCTTTCCATTGCAATAATTTTCCCATCGATCCCAGCGATATGCTGTTACCCAAAAATATATAGAGGTTTACTAACGTATTCGTTTTGAGATAAGTCTAATTTTTCTTTGGCAACTATCACCTACGTATCTCAAAAAAATAAATAAACCAAATCTAAATTATGTATTATATGTGTTTGAGAGATTTTATAAACAACAATATTTCAACTTTAGATCTTAGTGTGATTGTCCTTAACATTTACAGAACATATTATATAATATTAAAGTTGGCTTTATCAGCCACATAGCTGTATTAAGTATTAATATTATAGCCACAACTTTTGAGATTCATAAAGATACAAAGAGCAATACTTAATTCTTATCAATATTTCTGAATTTACGCAATTTCTAGTTCTCATCAATATTAGTTTTTATTATTTTCAATAATTTCTTTCTAAAAAAGCTAATTTTTAAAGGAATCTCTACTTTACTTTCAAGATTTTAATATATATCTGATATGCAAAAAACAAGATAATAGAAAATGTGTGATATGGGTTTGATTTAAAGAATTTCTAACATATATGTATATTTATTTTCATATATTTCTCTGCATATCCGTCGTACCGATTTATGCAAAACTTCAATTTCAATGTTTTGGCACGTGGCGTGCGCTGAATTTAAAAGCATCGAAGCACCCTACACCCCATGCACCCCTTCACCCATGTACCCTACACCGCCCACTCGAGTTACCCAGTTCTAAGCTTGGCAATTTTCAAATCGTAACACTTTCACGCGCTCTGCGCCCAAAAGAAGCAGCGCGAGGAGACGTCGGCCGCGGATGCGACGATGTCGTCGACGCCGTCAGACCTGTCGCAACTGCATTCGCACGCACACACACACACACACAGACACACACATATAATGTGTATGTACACACTTGCATATGCGCTGTGCAGTGGCACTGTTAATGTTAACCCTTTGCTGCTACTGGCCGCGTAAAGCGACCCAAACCAGCAGTAACTTCAACTCGAGTCGAGCAGCAAAGGCACGCGACGTCGACAGCGACGCTGACGCCAGCAGAGGCAGTCGCGCGACAAGCACGCACACAAGAGAGAGAGAGAGAGAGAGAGAGAGATCCCAACACAAAACTCAAACCAGCAGCAGCAACAACAACTACAAGCACATGGAGCGAATTCCATGCCATGCACTGCCACGCCATACACAACACATGCACATTAATACATGCACACATACGTACTCGTACAGGCTCGCCAACACTCACACACACACACACACACACCTCCAAGCTGTCGTTTTTGCACATTTTTTTGCTGCTTTTCATTTGCTTTGTTTGTCTTCGTCTGCGCTCTCTCTCTCTCTCTTTCGCTCTCTCACTGAGTGCAAAGTCTTGGCGCTCTCGCCGCTGCTCTTGCTCTGCGCTCTGAGTACCTGCCAGTGTCAGTGGGGGCCGCCGCATCGCAGCAGCAGCGGCGTTGTCGACGTCGTCGTCGTCGTCGTAGCCAGCGTCATCGTCATCGTCTTTTTGCGTTCGCTTCGTTTCATTTCGTTTCGTTTTTGTGGTCTGAGCGCGCGCGTCTGTAAAAAGCTCTTTCAAAGTCGCTGCCGTTGCCGTTGTTGCCGCCCCCAACACACCCCCGCCAGCATTTTTGATGTGTTTTTTTTGCGCTGTTTCTGTTTTTGCGTTTTATACATTTCTTTTGCTCTCTCAGTTGCGGTTGCCGTTGACGCCGCTGCCGCTGCCAACGTTGGCGGCTCTGCTTGGCTTGGCCGCATCGTGTTCATGGGGTTCTTGAGCGTATGCAAAAGATTTTTGCACATATTCATCTTTTTGGCCGTTTTCGGTGCGTTTCGTGGAGCGCGAGTCGCGCAAAAATTTTCAGCCAAAGTTTTTCGCGCTAAAAGAAATTTTATATTCCGCCTGTGTATT
The DNA here is from genome assembly GCA_018901885.1 of Zaprionus kolodkinae. Lineage (NCBI taxonomy): Eukaryota > Metazoa > Arthropoda > Insecta > Diptera > Drosophilidae > Zaprionus > Zaprionus kolodkinae. The sequence goes on from JAEIFM010000068.1 coordinate 13,330,516, forward strand.
CTGTGTTCTGATTCTTCTTTGTGTCTGTTGTCGTCTACTCTGACCTGCTGCTGTGCCCTTTGATTCCATTTCTTTGCCTTAGCTTTTTTCGTCTTGTTCGCCGCCTTGTGAGATGCCGATACATCGCAGCATCACTTGGGACCCGCACACACACACACATACACATGCACAAATGGAGTACACTTCCTACACTTTTCGTGTGTTTCGTTTCGTTGAGCTATTTCTCGCTTACAATTATTATTTAGTGTGTGTTTTGTTTCGTTTTCGCCTTACACTCGAGTGCATAAGTATGCGTATGCGAGACTCTTTGCGTGGGTCGCTCTTTGCTCTGTGTGCGTGTGTCGGTGTGTGTGATGTGTGGCGTCTTTGCAAAGAGAAGTGCAAAAAAAAGAAAGAAATTGAAAAAAATTGTAAATTGCGAATTTTGTGAGTGGAAGACGCTTTCGATTGACACGACTTTGCAGGGTATTCCGAGCAGAGAAAACGAATTGCGGAACTCATTCAATTAAAGAAAACTCTAGTGCATTGAAAAAAATATAGTGAACTGTAATTGTTGTAACTCAGCAAAGTGTGTATAAAATGCAATTGAAAAAGTGATATATGAAATTCAACAAATGAATTGCGAAAAAAAAAGAACAGGAAAAAGAAGTGCAAACTTTAAATTAATTCATTCATTTGAAGATGTTAATAGAACATTAAATAAGACAAATAATGTTCAATATCGTGGAAAACAGAGGAGACGAGCAAACAGTGCACAAATTGTCATGAATTAGCAAATATAAAATGAATGCATTCATTTTTAGAATACGAAACATTAAAAAACTCCAAAACGTGTGCATATATGTACATACATATATAATTTCGTGAAGAACAGAGAAAATGTAGAAAAAGTGCCTTATTGTCATGATATAGCGAATTTGCAATTAATTTAGTAATTGTTGAATATTAAAAGAACCTCAAATAACTCAAAAAAAATCATGAAAATGTTAAAATATCTATGAAAGTTAACAAACAAGCTAAGAATGTATTTGTAAATTTGATAGAAAAAAACAAAATGTGGCAAAAAGCAATGAGATCTACAAATATGCATGTACATAAACTGCAAATAATTTTAAAATGTGCCGAATAGAAAAATCTTATGTGATTTATAATGCATTGAAAATATAACAACAAATGGAGTTGAACAGAAATCTATTAAAAAAACGAACAATGTCAAAATGACATTAAAATATACTTTTGAAATTCGCCAAGAAATCTTTTTTAAAGATCTTTTACATTATAAAGTAAACTTTTTTAAATGTTCAGTGATTTACTTGATTTTAATTAACTCTTTGCGTGCATAAACACAATCAATCTGAGGACAAACATATTCCTAACACGAACTTAATTCTATCAGAGAACTTTTTGCTAACATTTTGTGCCCGATAAACTAAACACAGTGTCCAAAAATGTGCTAAACAATATTGCGCGAATGGGCTAAAAATAAGTACAGAGAACAGTTTCAACTTAATGACACGCCACAACATGCAAATATACAAACAGACATACATACATATATATGTAAATATGTATTTATCATGTGTGTACATTTTGTAGGAAAGTATGTACATATACATATGTAAGTTGCCGCTATTCATTGGGACTATCGTTGCGGTTCGGCAATTTTTGCACACATTATTTGAACTTCTCTGATATGCGGGGGCAAGTTAAACGTGTGTGTGTGTGTGTGTGTTTGTCCCATTGTGCGCGATGTTTGATTCACTTTTTAGTGTGTACAAAATGTAAATGCGATAGTTACGCCCGCTTTTGTTTGCCGCACTGTATCTATTCATGTGTCCCGCATTGTGCATTGCCGACGCTGCGCTACGCGACGCTGCTGCTTTAGTTGATTTTTTTGCAGCATTTTTGATTGTATCACTATTTTCGTTTGCCTACGTTCTGTTTCTGCTTTTGCTTTTACCGAATGCCTCTCACACGTTTCACTTGTTTGTTATTTCCTTCTCAAGGCAGATGCAGATCCCCTTCACCTCGCTTCACACACCATGCTTAAATGGGGAAGCTGCTCTGCAGCAGCTGAGGAAGCAGCAGAGGCAGCAGCAGCAGCAGCATCTAGCGGCGTTTTGAACTTGAAATTGTTGTTTGCTCGTTTAGTTTTGTACGATTATTTTCATATTTGCCGTTTTGTTGTGTTTCTTCCTTCCTCAGCGACGTGTTTCGTTGTCCTGAGAGAGCGAGTTGCTCTCGCGGCCCCTTCGCTCACTCTCTCTCTCGCTTTGCGGCTGCTGCTGTTGCTGCTCTCGCGCTTGCTCTGAGCTTAGACAATGCGTTTGTCTATGCAGGCACGCGTGTCTGGGCTTAGGTTCGTTTGTGTGTGTGTGTGAGGTAGTGTGAGAGCAAGAGAACGAGCAAAGGGCGAGCGTATGTGTGTGTGTATGTGTGTGCGTGAGTGTCGGCGCCATGTGTTGTGTTAGTTTTGTTTTGGCAAACAGAAAGTGAAGCAGGAAATTATTAATGAAGCTTTTGCGCGCCCCGAAATGTTTATAAAAGTTATCGCATTTTTATAAAGAAATACTATAACTACATATTATGCCGTCGGCCAATCAATGCCGACGGCAGTATTACTCATTTTACTGCAATTTCCACTAATCGTTTTTCAATTTCTTCTCTCTCTCACTCTCTCCCTCTCCCACACTCTCTTCCTCAATTTCCACAATTCTTATCGCAGGTGCTTTTTGACTGTTTGGAACATTTTTAAAGATTACGTTAAAACGTTGTTGATACTTATTAAAATAATTTTTAGTTAATTAAAAAATAATAATAATAAAATAATATATAATATAATATATAATAAATATAATACTAAGCAAGTCATCATAATAACAAATTACAAATGTAATAATAATAGAAACATAAACGAATTAAAAACAACAACTTATGTGCAATCAGTTAGTAATTTTATTTAATTTATATTTTGTATAAAATAAACTTTATAATTTTCAACAAACAAATTCTACGACAACAACAAAACCAACAACAACAACAACAACAATAAATGGAAATAGTTAAAAGAGAGCAGCAAATTAACGTTAACTTTCAGTTGTAAGCGAAAACCAAAAGTGATTTTTAGTTAGTTTCTCAAAATTTAACAAACAAAATTCACAACAAAATTTGGAATACAACAACAACAACAACAATTACACAACTACAACCACTGCAACAACAACAACAACAGCAACAACAGGAGCAACAAACCAACCGACAACAACAGCAACAATAATAAAGCAACAACAGCAACTACAAATTATATAATCTAATAATAATAATAATAATAATAATAATACTAAGAATACAAGTAAAATCAACAAACAAAAAAGGAATAATACAGAAAACGAATTGTAACCATAATAGAGAAGAACTAAACGCAACGGTAAACGAAATACATAAATAATACGAAACTAAATCAAAACAAACAAACAAACACACACAAATATCAAAGCGCAACAACAACAACAAAAATAGTTAAATAATAAAACCAAACCGAAACAAAGCCAATAAACCAATCTACAACAACAACAACAACAACCATAACAATACAAAGCAACAGAAACAACAAAATAACAAAGTAACAACAAAAGAAATAGCAACAAATCGAAACGAAACCGAAATAGCCTTAAAACAAACATAGAAACAACAAAATATAATAAAAACAACAAGCCCCCCCAAAAAAACCGATAGACCGATAAGCCGATAAACCGATAACAAGCAACTGCAACAAATAGAAAACATAACAAAACAAAAATAGAAAATAGCAACGAAAACCGAAACCGAAACAGAAACAGTAACAGAATAAACAGCAGCAGAAGTGAAAACAAAACAAACAAAAAAAAAGAAAATCAAAAATCAAATTCTAAAGCCAAAAGAAAAACAAAGCAAAAAACCAATAAAAGAGCAAAAGGAAACAAACTAAACAAAACGAAATAGCCAAAATTTGTTAAATTTTTTGTGTCTAATTAAAAACAAAAAACCAACCGGACTACAAAACCAACCAATCAACCGATCTAATAAAAAAATTGAATAAATGAAAAAAAGTGAAAAGAATTTTTGTCGTTGAAATAAATAAAAAATAAAAACAAAAAAAATTAACAAATTGAACTTTTGTGTTACGGTTTCAATTTTTCGTCTTTAAATTTACGTTCGTTCGATATTGAGAAAAGCGGTCAAAAGCAACAACAACAAAAACATCATGATGAAAACAATTTTAAGAAAATGTTCTGATAAAGTCTTGGAGCAAAGCTATTAAAAAAGCTAAAAACTATTTTTAAAAACTTTGATCGAAAATCAAAAAGGTGAAGAATTTTCAAAACGCGGAGCGCAAAGCGTGGAAAACTACTAAGACACTTTTCACACGGGAAAAGTGCAAAAAGTGCGTGTGTGTTTTTCTTTTGGCTAAGAACACGAAGAAGAGCACGGGACAGAGACAGTTACACATATATCATTACGAATATTACGAAAAAGTTGAAAAATAAGAACACAGGAGATAAATTCAACTAGAGTCAAAAGTATTCATATCGTGGCAAAGAAAACTTAAGGAAAACCCTTTGGGAAACCATGTAAAAACCATTTTCAAAGCAAAAGAAAAAAGAAAAAGTAAAAAAACAAAAAAAAGGAACTATTTCGTACATATAAAAATAAAATAATTATTCGTAGTGCAAAAGCAAAAATAATAAAAAAAAAAAACCATTCAGAAAAAAAAAACCAAACATAAGCTAGACATTATAAATTATATATAACATTTATGATAAAACACACACACAAACACAATTCAAGAAGAACAACAACAAAAACAGCAACAACAAGCGGAACATATAACAAAAAGTATATTTGAGAATTAAAAAAAAAGGAGAAAACAACAACAAAAACAAACATCGAGAAGACAAACAGTTTTTGGGCCCAAAATAAAAACAAAGATAACCAAGATTTGCAAACCGGACACAGAAAATTAAAAAGAACTAGGAGGTAAAAAAGGAAAAACACAAAACCAAAGCAGCAAACATTTTGGCAACTGAAATTTTGGTAAGTAATCGCCAAAAGAAATGGATATGGTATATAAGTATTATTGGATATAGCGATATAACGAGCGAAATCTTATAATTATCATTTAAAAAGGTAAAATAGATCCGACACACTAAATCTTTTTCACAGCTAATTTGCTCAAAAAGTAGCCAAATCATCTCTAAAATTTCCAAACATATCAATATTAACCCGGGTTTTTCCTGCAAACTTAACGGGACTTTCTAAAAATAAAATTAAACAGGAGAAGAACGGTACAACTTCAGCTAAAGCTGTCTAAATCGTAAAATTTAAAATGGTTTTGAAAATGGGAGGTATTTACTTTAATACATTATTTTTGTTTAAAATTTTTAGATAATCTATCTCTTTATATTATATCATTTTGTGAAAAATGATTTATTTAACCCTTTTTGTGTATTTTATGAAAGTCTTTTCTATATTTGTTTAAAGTATTAGTTGTATTTCCCCCGATTCTCCTAATGAAACCTTAATTAGTGAGTTTGACAATAATAATAAAATAATTGCACTTTAATTATATTTGAACTAGCCGGATTTTTGGAAAAAACTAGAAGAAGTAAGGTAAAAACTGTCAGAGTAAATTCGGGATTGTTTTACGCTCATCTGATGTGTCGGATCTCAATCTGTACATTTCCAGGCTAAAATGTTGAAGAAATTTTGTCACTGTTGGGTTGAAAAAAAATTAAGTACAGACTGACTGAGGAGTAGGCGGAATTTCGCGGCTGCGTGACAGAGATGGAGCGATTGGTCAAGGCATTGCGCGCCAAAAAGTATGCAATAAAAAGTGCCGTTATCCATGCGCCATGCGAACCATATACAACATGCATATGTATGTAGTACATACTATGTATATGCATACATAACCGACTATATACACATGCCACGGGTGTGTGTGTGTGTGTGCTCATCTACATGCAAATTGCATTTACGCGCAAAAAATTAATTATTGAAAAAATTGCGCGAACACCCGAAGTGGTAACCCATTCCAACGAACCACCCTGCCTGTATCCTGTATCCCCTCTCTCGGACGCCCCTGCCCACAGACCATTTAATCCGCATTTTCGGAGCTGGTTGGTCAGTGACAGTGGAGGGGGAGGAGGAGGATGGGGAGGGGTTGGTAGGCTGACGAGCAATTGAAAATCGAAGCACAAAAGTCGAAAGGATGAGCAAGCGAGCGAGCGAGAGAGAGAAAGCGTAATAGAGAGACAGAGCAAGAGAGGGATAGAGAGAGCGAGAGCGCGCAAAAAAAAAACAGAAGAGCTAGAGGCAAGAGGAAACGAAAGGGAATTACACACATATTTTAAATGAATTGAAATAAAAATTTCGCACATAAAAATGTGCGAGAGAATGAAATGAATTGCGTACGTACATATGTGAGTATGTGTCTGTGTCTGTATGTGTCTGTGTGTGTGCTATGTGTACATAAAAGTACAGTTGACGCCACACATTTTTAACGGCAAATGGCAGCATTGCCAGGGGCGCAGTTGGAGCTGATATGAGAGTGGAGAGGGGGTTGGTCACTCAGCATCCTTTGCTGACATTGCCGTGCGTCGAGTGTGTGTGTGAGTGTGTGTGTGTGAAAGAGACTCACTGTCTGCAGTCACCCACCTGACTCGCTCGCTCATCGCTCCTCCCTCCCCCACCCCCTTCCGCTGCACTTTGAAATGGACTACCCCCTTGTAGTAAATGCAATTACATACCATATATCTCTATCTGGGGAAGGGGACGCGAAGAGTCTGCTGAAATTAGCATGCGTTTGGCAGAGCCTTTGTATAGGATTACTTGAGTTATGAATGGAACATTTTGAGTGATTTTTGAGTACCAATTTGAAAATATATATTGCATGGGTGCTATATAATAATTAACAATAATAATCAATTTAAAAACCCATTAAGAATATTTGAAGTACTTTTATGATTATTTTTTTAAAAAATCTTTCAAAAGTCCTCCTGATGTTCGCAGTTTTATGGTTTATACTTTATACGATATATTTTATTTTTATATATTGTAGTTTTGCCATTATATTTCATTGCTCAGAGAATTTATTCTTAATTAAATTACAAATTTTGTGTTAAGTATATTGTATTAAACTACAAAACCTCAAAGGACCCTTTGTTATTTAAAGAAAACGATATTATCGGCGATAGTTTAGCCAATTTTCTTGAAAGATTTTCGCTATAAATCGTTGGTTGCCTTTGGGTCTTTGCGTGTCGTGTCTCTTCTATGGACGTGTGAGTCGTGTCATTAATGACAGTTTTAATTTACATCGTTTTATTATCGCTATCTCTCTTCCTTTCTCTCTCCGTCTCTCTCTTCTCTCTTTCTGCTTTTTGATTCGCTTTTTATTTTCGCTGCGTGTGCACTTGGCAACAGCAGCTGCAGCAGAGTAAAAAAAACCGAACCACATCACCCTCACCCAATGAAGAAACGCATCCAACGAACCGCACCGAAAATTGCACATTTTCTTTTTGGTTTTTTTTTGGTTCTCCGCCCTTTTTTGTCTGTTTTCTTTTTGCTTTCCCCTCCATGTTTTCTGCCTTTATTTCGTCTACATTCTTTTCCATGCCATTTCGTTAATTTTATTGCAGCTGCTGCGCAATTTTCTGTTTCTTTTCTTCTCTTTTCTTTTTATTTTGGGGCTCCGTCATTGAATGCAACTGCAGAACGGAGTCTAGAGCAAACGTGACATATCATTACCCGTTGCTGGCAGAGAGTGTAGAGAGGTGGAGAGAGGGGGGTCTTTAATGTTTTTTTTGTCTATAACAACAGAAAACATTGTAACATGGGTTTTTTTTTTGACCAGCGAAGGTTTTTGCTTTTAATGCGCTTGACAAGCAAAAAATTTGGAGTAAAACGCATGGGTAAAGAAGGGGGAGACAGAGAGAAAGAGGGATAGAGAGAGAGAGCAATTTTTAACAGCCCCAATAATTGAACATATTAACTAAGCTTTGCTTATGCTGGAATTATTTTTATAGCTTTTGTTCTTTTTTTATTCTCTTTAAAGTCGAACCCCTCCCCCACTAACTAATTAAGCCATATAGACGACTATAATTGCTGCTTCTACCAGCCTTCTCTTCTTTTTCTCTTTTTCGTACCAACTTCAAAAGCATTTTTGGCCATACCTTTTTTTCTGGCCTAAAACAAAAAAAAAAAGAATCACGTTCCCTCCAGGCCACATATCATGTTAGGAATGCTACGCTCGTGTTTGTTCGCTTGCATTGACAGTTGCAGATATCTGCCCTCCCCTCTCGCCCCGCCCCCACACACACACACTCTCCAAGGCCAACGAAGGAGAGGGCGCAGGGTATGCGACGCCCACCACCCCGCCCACTCTACAAAATCCACTTGAGGTTTAGTGCGCTTAGATGGGCGCACTGGGGACGAGGTCTGCTCTACGGGGGATGGTGCTCTACAACAGTTATGGGTGTCTCTATGTCTCCCTCTCCCTCCCTCCCTCTCTCTCTCTCTGTCTGTCCCTCTGTCTGTCTGGCTTCCTGTCGCGCACAGTTTCGCTTTTGTGTATTTTCCCCATTCTACACACATCTTTCATGACTTTCACTTGCATCCCAACGCGTTGTGTCACAGATTTACCAAACTCTGCGCATAGCAGATGCTTTTGTTTTGGCCTACAGCTACGCAGATAGAGCCTACACACATACCAGCCACATATGTACCCTTACCCAGATCCTAACACACACACACACACAGACACACGACACACACCTTTCTATGCATTTTAATTAGAGCTCTGAAGTCTGAAGTTTTGTCGTGCACTCATTAAATATTTTAATTGCTGCATATAGTACATACACCCTACCCCCCTATATAGTTTCTGAATAGGTATACCTGCAGTTTTATTATATTAATGAAATGTCTGCTTAAGCAGATAGTCGTCGCATAGTTACCCTCCATGTACTATTTGAGGCAACGGATCTTAGTTATTCTAACAGAAAGATTTCTTAATTATCGTAGGCGGATTTGCGATTATTAAGAAAAAAATAGAGAAGTCATAATAATTCTGCTACAGTATACACAAAGATAAATGTTATATGTTTATATCTTTGAAATTTCAATCCGATCGTGCAAATAACACAGAAGTTATTCAAGTCAACGTTTTCTGTACTAATTCACGAGGTTCTCTGAGAGCGGGAAAGCAATATGTGTCTCCACTAATGTGAATTACTTTATTTCAAAAAGTATATATTTTAAATGTTGGATGCCACGCCACCACTGCACGCACAAATCGAATTTGCGATTATTTAGAAAAATCTGCTATGGTTTACAGTAAGTACAGGGTTACAGAAATCGTTATAGTTTTCGACTTTTTATATATTATATATTTATTATATAGAAAAATATGCTTAAATCTTAAAAAAATGTGTGGGAGCACCTTTTTGTTTTCACCCAATGCCAAACTGTCTCATTTGTTTTCTCCACTGTGCAACAATGGGCACATGCAAGTGCACTTTTTGCCAAACTGCCGGAACCATCAACAACAACAACAACAACAACAGCTGAAACTAAAAAAAAATACAACGCGAAAAACAATACAAAAATATTTTAGTGCTTGCGGGGCTTTCAAGCAGACACAAAAGCAACGCCCCCGAACACCGAACCCCAGGTAACTGGTGAACTGGGAACTGCAGAAGTAGTAGATGGGCGCCTCCTTTGCATTTGATTTAAGTGCATTGAAGGCTGTCAACGGAAAAGTCTTAAATATGCACAAAAACTGACGTTTTTAGCCTCTAACGCAGTGTACAGTAGCGCCAAAGCTGGCAACAGCGTAAATTTCACTTGGTTGGAGATTTTCTAAATGGTTCACTATGCTTGATTTACTCAGGCAACTTTGGAGCTTATGCTTATGCGTGCTTTTCAGCTTAAAGTCTATAATCTAGTGTTTTGTGGGTATGTACAGTGTCTATGCAGGCAATTGCTTGGCAACAGCGCAAATTTCACTTCGATTTAGACTCTACTGTGTTTGAATTGTTAAGGCAGCTTTCTGCTTTTTGATTACGTGTGCTTTTTAGCCTAGAGCCTATAGAGTTAATGTTTAGTGGGTATATGCAGATATATCCTTCATTGCAATGACAGCAACAGCGCAAATTTCACCTGAGCGAAGCCTTGATTTGTTTTGGAAAGCTTTGAGCGCATGATTGTGTCTCTTTTTGGAATTTTAATAAGTTAAAAGCATAGTTAACTGTGGGTAGAGCATCTATGCAGGAACACTCCTTCTTTAAATAGCAACAGCGCAAATTTCATCTCAATTGAGACATCTAAAATGTGTTTGAATTGTTAGACGAGTTTTTTAATGCTTAGGATCTAGGGAGGTATGTACTTTCCCTTTTGAAAGATTCCTACAGTCCCATACTCCTTCTTCTCACCCATTTGCGACCTATTATCGATGCATAAGCAACATGTCAAACGAGTCTAATGCAATTAACTTAACTGAAAGCAGAAAAATGCAATTTAGCGAACTATGTTTTAAGCTAAATGACACAAGACACAGCAACAATACGCTTAAAACTATTAGAGAATATTAGCAAAAAGAGCAAAAAGAAAAACCAGAAAAAAGAGAAAAAAAAACAGAAACCTAAAGTTTTACCCGCAACACTGACAGGTGACAAAATGCAACCGTGCGTATGCTGTGTACCTCCCCCCCATTTCCCTAAGGTCTTCATGCGTAAAGTGTGAAAATCCACACGCACCTAACGGAAATGTGTGTGCGGAAAATCCATCAACAAAAAGGGCACCGCTTGGGGCAAGTCATGACAAGTAATAGGATTAGTTTGAGGTGCGATAGGTGCCAGAAGTCAGACGCAAGGGTTCAGGGTTGACGGGGGAGGGGTTACTCGAGGGAGCAACCAGCACGTGCCACAAGTTGTAACCTCCTCAGGTATGTGGCTTTTATAAGCGACATAGTTATCAGTACATGACCCAGTCTCAAGAGAGAGAGAGAGAGAGGGAGAGAGTATAATATATTTAGAAGTATTATAAGAGTTGGTATAAGAAGTTCCTGTAACATTTGCCTAGGGTACAACTCACTTTTGGTATTATTTGCAGTACTTTTTTATTTTTATATTAAACAAACTTTAATATAGAGGGATTTTTTTATAAAAATAAAAAGCAATTGGGTTGCACTACCCCATCTATTATATCTATCGCCTGCCCAGGAACCCTCCCATAAATTTCAATATGTTTTTTAATATAATAATATCTTTTTAGATAATCTATTACTATGATTATCATATTGAGTAATCTTAAACAAGCTTATCTGTATGGCCAAATAAACATTTCGTAGTTGGTTTTAGAAGTTCCTGGAACATTTGCCTGGGGTACAACTCACTTTTGGTATTATTTGCAGTATTTTTCACTCTTCTATTAAACAAACTTTAATATAGAGTATTTTTTATTTATTTTAAAAATAAACCCTCTGTGAAAGTGAAAACAGAAAAGTGATTGGGCCAGAATTGCAATGCCCTACCTCATCTACCGTATTTTCTAGCCCTTCCCCTTCTGCTTTGAGTACCCACTCATACTCACATTTTAATGGAGAAACAAGTTGTTAATGTAAGTCAAAGTTTTTCCCTTCTACAGCAGACGGTCTCTAGACAAAAGGTACTTAACCAAAGGGAGAGGGGGGAGGTATAGGTATAGGTACATATATAAGAATGAGTAGGGCAAACTTAAGAGGGTGTCTATAGGAATAGGTCAAAATTTAAAGGCGTAAAATTGTGCACGTTTTCCTTTTTGCCATTAGCAAAATTGATAATCGCAAATATTTGCTGCAGTTATCAGCTGTGAATTATAATATATACGTATATATATGTATTGTATACTATATGTATAGGGGATTGTAAGACCGGGTATTCGCATGGCGATAAGCGCACTGAAATTGAATAAACAAAGTGAGCACTCGAATCGAATCTAGAGAGCCGTCGCCACAATTGTGAATGAATACTATTGTGACTTTGTATATATATGCACATAGACATACAGACATATACGTATGTGTATATATTGTATGGGCATTATCATTGCCCAGCGATATGTCATAATATTTGCTATTCTATTTTCATGGGTTTGTGCCTTTTTTTTCTGTTTTTTTTCCTTTGCTGTGTGGGGGAAGGTAAACAAAATCAAATCGATAGGTTACTGAACCAAAAGGCAAAGCCAAACAAACAGGAAAGCAGCTCAAATACAGATACAGATACAGATGCAGATACAGATACATATACATATAAAAAGCGAAGTACATACGAAATGCAAATGCAATAACAACAAGATACAAATAGAGATACAACTACAACTATTGATATATATATATACATAGATCTAAAGCTACTTGAAAGTGTTGCCAACAATACGGAATTCTAAATTTAAGCATAGAGACTGCATCCATCCTCATAATGCCAAAGACAATAGACTCTGAGACGCTCTGTCGCTTTTGTATCTTTCAGATACTTTATTTTTAGGAGGCAACATGTTGAGAGAATTTTTGTCTTTCTTTTCGCTAGTTTCATTTAAACTTGTCGTTTAAAGTGCTGCACTCTGTATACCCAGTACCTCTAAAAAAATGGGTCTATTAATTTATAACTAGCAAGACTTTTGAATTTTGCTAAATTATATATGAAAAATATTTAGAAAATACTTAAAAGTAATTCTATAAATAGAAACCGTACATAATGTATTTATTTACAGGGTATATTCATGGTCGGCACCGCCATAAAGTGCCACAATTCTTGTTGTTTTTCGCAACATTGCAAAAAAAAAAAATATACGAAAAAGTAAAATAAAACAAAACGAATTGAAATGAAATGAAACGAAACGAAAAGAAATGAAGTGAAATGAAAGTAAACAACAAGCAAAAACGGCACAAAAGACACGACGAGACGATGTCAGCAGTTGTGTATATACACATATATATATAAAGTATCTGATATTATACATATAGATACATGGGTCTTTACCTTTTTGCATGCTCAACTTGTTTCATATATTTTTTTTTTTTTTTTTTTCTTTTTTTTTTGTTATTATTGTTTTTTGATTGTTTATACAAAAATTTTCGTTGTTTATTTACACAAAATTGCATGCACATCATACATCAATTTTACCTTAAATTGTACATATGTCTTTGCCCCCTCCCCCCTCCCCCACAATTTGGCGTCTTTGCTCACTCTCTTTCTCTCCCTCCATCTTCCCCGTTTTGCCCTGCGGTTGTCAACCCGGAAAACAACGAAATCAAATGAACAATTGCAAATTGTGCTGGGTCTGACTGTGTGGGCGTTGCTACAATAGGTAGGCGTGGCTGTATAGAAGGAGGGTGGGTGGAGGTAGGCAGAGAGAGCTTGGAAGAGCGAGGCTTAGCCAAGCAGTTTGTCTGCTTGTGGGTGTCGCTGCTTAACTGATTGCCTACCAAAAATGCTTGCGAGTGGGTGGCAACTCTAGTGAGGGTAGAGGAGGAGTGTTTAGTCGTGAGGTTTAGAGGTTAGGAAAGAGAAAGATGATCGAAAGAATTATAAGATCAATTAAATATTTATTTATTAATTTAAGTATATAATATAATATATAATATTAATATATTTACTATTACTTAATTATAATTTATATTTATTTATTTATCTTATTTATAAATTTCTCAATTAGCTTAGCCTGTCTAAGCCAAAGAGACTCGTTTTAGGATCTACAATTCTTATCATTGTATTGAATAATAGATATAGGCTAGGCTGATAAGCAGTTGTGACTGCACAAAGCAGCAAAGGCAGAAGGGGGGAAGGCGTTTTTTTTTTTTTTTGCCTAAACTGCGCACTTATCGTAAAACTCAAATAGTAAGCAGACATAATAAGCAAAGAGAAAAAGGTAGTTTACAATCACACACACACACACACACACAGGCACGCACGGGCAGAGAGCGACTCACACAAACGCAGCATAAAGCGGGACAAACGAAAAGCGCACACAAAGTGCAGCAGCAGAGCAGTAGCAGCTGCAGCAGCACGCGCTAAAAGCAGCAGCGTCAGCCGCGCAGTTAGCGTCGTCACAACGTCGCTGCTCTGCTGTTGTGGCGGCATGCTGCAACATTAGAAAATTGACAACAACAGCAGCCAGCAGCGTCACAGCAAGAGAGCAGCAGAGCAGCTGAGCAGCAGAGCGTGGGAGAGCGCTCGTTTGAGAGAGTGTGAGAGCACGCGAGCGTAAGAGCTGCACGAGAGCTTTGGCGCGACTGCACCAACACTAAGATACTTGTGCTGCACACACTTACACACACACACACTCACACACAGCTGGGGGCCGGCGTCCGACCCGCGCCGCCGGCAAAAAGTGAAAAAATTTTGCAATTGTTTTGACTAAAAAAGCTTAGAGAGCGCGCCAACATGTTGTGAGAGAGCACACTCTTGTATTTGTGTGTGTGTGTGAGAGCGGAGAGTCGTCTCGCTACTCGCTGCTCGTTGGTTTTTTTTTTTTTTTTTGGTTTCAAGTGAGTGTAGACATTGTATTTGTAGTTTGGCGGCGAGACCAGAGACCCCAGACTCGTGGCCATAGCCATAGCTAAAAGTTGGCGCGCGCTCAGCTACGCTACAGAAACAGACAACGACGACGACGACGCTGACGCTGACGTCGCCCCTTGCGCTGAGTTTCGTTTCGTTTCGTGTTCGTACTCGGATTCGGTTTGTTGTACTTGACTTGTTGTTGTTGTTGTTGGCGTTTTTTTTTTTTGGCATTTTGTTCGATTTTTTTGCCGTTGCCGTTGCCGCCTGCAGTCGTCGACCGCCAACGACGACGACGTCGTCTAATAAAAAAGCTGCACACGATTTATATATAGAAGAGCGGCCAAGCACTTGTATTGTAGAGCGCAGACTGCGTGGAAATTGACAGTAAAAAAAAAAGAAAAACAAAAAAATGTAGTTAAAAAAAAAGGAAAAAACAAGAAAACAACGCGAAAAAGGAATACGCGCAAACCCGACACAACAACAACAACAGAAACAAAAATATAAAATAAAATAAAACGCGTATGAATTGTTGAATAAACAAAACGAATTTTGCTTGCTGCGGGCGTGTGCGAGCGTGTGTGTGTGCGTGTTTGTGCGTGTCGCTGCAGCAACGCGGCGTATACGCAATGTGCGGTGTGGAAAAAGCGCCAAGTGATCTCAATAATAAATAAACAAAAATAAGTAAATAAATAAAAATAGAAGATTCTCAATTTCTCAACAAATTTGCAATTTCTGTCAACGTTTGCAGCTTTTTTATTTTTGTATATCGCTTGCAACATTTTGTGGCAACTGCAAATTTCGATAGAGTGCAGCGAGCTAACGGTAAGCGGGGGTGTCTGCATCTCCAACTCTACCCCTGTGTGTGTGTGTGTGTGTGTGTGTGTGTGAGCACGTGCAACTCTGCCCCACACAGCTCACAGTGCAGCTGTGTGTGTGTATGTGTGAGTCGCTGCAATTTTTGTCTACACACTGCCGTCGTCGTCGACGTTGCGCCGCTGCAACTGCGCGCAATAAACTTTTTTCATTTTTGAGGTTAGTTCACACACACACACACACGCTCGCCACTTTTGCATTTTCTGTGTGTGTGTGTGTGTGTGCATAGCCGCACTAATATAGCAGTTACACGGCCCCCTCCTTCTCCCCTCTGCCCCTCTCCCTCAGTATGCAGATGAAGTGTAGCCGAGAGTTGGTGTCGTTGTTGTTGTTGTTGTCGCCTTTAAAGTTATCGTCGTTATCGCGTTTATCGCACTTCTTGTTATTCTTGCCGGCTACCAGCCCTCTGTCTCCCTCTCGCTCTCCTTACAACTGTCCTCTGTCTCACTCTACTTTCAAAATCACTTGGCATTTCAGTTTTAAGTACATAGTTTTATTTGATTTGCTTTTCAAAGAGATATTTACAGGGTATTTAATTAGTGCACCGTGAGGTGAAGGGGGAGTATTCAGTTGGGAACTCATTTAATATATCACATATAATAAAAATAAAAAATAATAATATATAATAATAAATTTATTAGTAGAAGAAGGAAGTATCCAATGAAGAGTTTATTAAATATAACATTAATACTAAATATAACAGAAAAGTCTATTAATTATATACATATATAATAAAAAGTTTGCCATGAGAGGAAAAAAAGAATTATATTCAGTAATCGTTGTCTTTGTATTATTAGTCATTGTATAATAATATATTATATATAAGTAAAAAAAAACTAAAATATTAACAATTTTATTGAAATACTTTCAACTTCTTCAAAATGTTTTAAGTACAGTCTACACAAAGTTCAAAATTCAAATTTAACTTTCAAAAAACTTTACTTGAAAAGCTTCTGCTAATCACGCAAAAAACACTTTCAAAACATGAAATTACTTTATAGACATAAATACATACTATGTACTTGCATGTATTTATAAATAGCTTTTTGAAACGGGGGCTCGAGCTCTATAAACGCGCCCATCAAGGGAAAGTACGCACGTTTTGGTACTTTATAAAGTTGAAGAACCACACACACACACATAAATTATAATCCAAGGCCATGCTAGACAATGTGAGGTGTGAAAAGAGTTTGTGCTGTTGCTTTAAAATAAAATGTGGGGAGATTTAAAATCGGATATAATTCCTACATAGATTATAATTTAACTTTTTGCAAACTTTTTAAAGATGTTTCTCTTTTTTTTTTGCAGCATTCAGAAAAATCTTATGGAAACATTTGGAATATATTTTTTGGATATAGCTGCATTTCAAAACTAACGGAATCTACAAGAAAATTGCAATACAAAGTGGTAAGTAAAAACGAGAGAAAAACGGAAAAGTGAAAACTCAACGAAAAAGTCACTAAAAATACAGAGAAAAACGCACAAATTGAAAATGTTTGCGCGTAAATCAAGTTGACAAAATGCAAAATGTGTGGGGTGTAGGGATGAGGGGGCTGAAGTGGGGGAACAGAGCGAACGAAAGAGAAGATAGACACACACACACACACACACACACACACACACAAAACGGCACTAATGAGCGCCAACAACAACAGCAGCAAAACCAAAATGAAATACGCAAAAACTAAAAGCAAATAGAATTCAAGAAATTTGGTTTACACACGATGAGATACCCTTTCCATAATTGAAAACAAATATATGTACATTACCAGTCTCATATTGTATTAATGATATTATTCCAATGGGATATATATATATATATATATATATATATATATATATTTTATATGTTAGTATGGTATTTATCGTATGCTTCGTTAAATTCGATTTTTTTAATAGTTTTTATTATTTAGTCGACTTAAAAATGAATACAACATCTAGATTTTGATTAGTAAATTAATTAAGACATTAAAATTTAAAGTTTTAAAAAATGCTGAAAACTGAAAAAATGTATTAATAATTAATAATAAACTGCCAAAAATAGCAGTAGGATGTAACAAACTGACCTATGAATTGCATATACTCTTTTTTAGAGCAGCGAAAAAAATTTGCCACAAATCATTTGCGATTTTTTTTCTCTCGTTTTTTTTTTTTTGCGAAATTCCCCTTGGGGCCAAATTCGTTTATTTCGGATATATGTATGCATGTAGTGGGGCTTGAGAGTGAGTGAGACAGGGAGAGAGAGAGAGAAAGACAGAGACATAGCCGTGCGATGGAAGAGCGGGGGGTAATCTGTGTTGGTGCGTATCTAAAAATGCTGTACGCGAATGTCAGGCCATAAAGGAATATGATGAATTATACGCGAAAAAAACGACAACAATATATACATATATATAAATTTTTGCACAAAAAAGTTTAAAAATCCACAAAATATTTTCAACAGCAACAACAACAAAACAAGCAAAATCACTTAATTGTGAGCCCCAAAGTGTTTGACTCTCCCCCAGTGTATGCGAGTGTGTGTATCTGTATGTCTCGCTTGTATATATGTATGTATATACAGTATCTAACAGATACATCTGCAATAGCCTAATGCATGTGTGGCGTGTGGAACTGCCATCCAATCGGGCCCATCTATCATCAGCGGAGAGATCTCAGTACCAAATGTTGTTGCCGGCAAAAAAAAAGAAGAAAAAAAATTTGTTTTCCTCGTTTTTTTTTTTTTTTTTGCTGTACTCTTTCTTTTTTTTTTTTGTCTCTTGTTTAACGTTTGTCACAGAACATGGACTTGGCGGTAAAAAAAAAAATCGACGCGTTAATTAAATGTGCGGATATTTACGTAGAGTACGAAATATACATACTATATAGTAGTATATTACTTGAGTTCTAAACTTGATTTAGCACGAAACTCGAATACGCTACAATTTTAAGTTGGTTTAAATAGTTTATGCCATAATATTAATTAGGTATAAGTATTCTGTATAGAATTTTAAACATTTTTTATATTAAACACTGCTTAGACAGTTTAGTAATGCATTTCTTGTTGAATTTATCAGTATATAGAGTTATAAGTAATACGTGTAGCTTAGAAAATATATTTAAAAAGCATAGAATTTTGCAATTTTTAGACTTATGGTTTATAGCAACTATAAATTTAGTTACTCCATAGAGATAATTGTTATAAAGATTAATTAATTAGTGGTATCCGTTATTTTTCCATTGATAGGGTTAATCATTAGATGCCGTATTTTTCTGAAGGGTTATAACAGGAATTCCCGATTGCTTAAAATTTTAGTTAGTCCTGTGATTTCTACCTATAGTTCCCTTTGCCAGGGTAACAGACTAACAGGTGCCAGACTATCTGTACTCCATTTAATGTGTTATTTTTTTGGCCGTAACTCTCTGCACAACTCAATCTAATTTGCAAAAATAAAAGAAAAAAAAAAGGAAAAAAAATTGCCAAAACTCGATTGCAAATCGTTCGCTTTGCGCCTTTGCCTTTTCATGACTCATTTTTTTTTTTTTCGTTTTTTATTTCAATTCGTGTGTGTCGCATGGAGCAATTGTGCTTTACCTGTAGTTTATGCTCGCTCTCGCTCTCCTGTGCTTATACTCTGCCACTCTGCTGCTCTCCCACAGTGCCGCTCTCACACAGTGCCGCTCTCCCACTCTGTCGCTCTGCCACTCTGCCGCTCTCCCACTCTGTCGCTCTCCAACTTTGTCGCTCTCTTTTGCTCATGTTGCGCTCTCTCTAAGCTCGCGCTCACGCCTAGTGTAACGAGTGGCGAGCATGTTTAGGCCGCGTTGGTGGGGTGAGGCAACCAGAAGAAAGGAGGGGGGCGGCGGAGCTTTCGTGTATTGAATTAGACGAATGCATAAATTACGTTAAATTTTTGGCGCTCGTTTTTGTTGTTGGCGTCGCAAGCAACAAGCGCAAAAAAGTTTGCCATTTTATTGTTGTTGTCGTTGTTGTTGCTGTTGTTGTTGCTTCTATCGTTCTTTTTTGTATTTTTTTTATTCTGTTCTAACCTTGAAATCAAATTTTGTTATTGTTGTATCGCGCAGTTGAGCTTCTTCTTCTTCTTCGTTGGTTTTTTTTTGCGCTATGTTCAGATAAATACATTGGATAGATAGATAGGCCCGCCAGTTCTTTTGTAAATATTCAATGTGTGTGTGTGTGTGTGTGTGTGTGTGTGTATATGTATGTGTGTAAATCAATTTGAAAGTTAAAATTGCCGGGCATCTGTCGAGAGTCGAGCTAAAGCTATTTGTATAATGAAGTGCCTAAGCAGTTGATAAATAAAAAAACTAAATAACTCAAAAAGGTTAAAAAATTATAGATTCAATATAACTGAAATTGGAACAATCAGTAACTACACTCAATTGTTATCCCTTTTTTATGCCTTTATTTCGTAAATATAAAAAAACAAGTTTAATAAAAATTATATATATAGATAATTGCATATCAATTCTAATATTTCACACAAAAGGAGACAGCGGCATGGACTGCAATTGAGAAACATCCAAGTCTTCAACCAACCATGCAAAAAAAATAAATAGAAATAGGGGAAAATAAAATAAATAAAATAACTCAAGTATTTGAATATTCTTCATTTTTATTTTAATTTATTAATTCAACATATTCATAAATTTATTTAAAACATTTTTTTACGAACATGGAAAGTAAAATTGCATTAATTTGAAAATATTAAAGGGTTTAGTTTTCAACAACCTTGGGACGAATCAGCATCTTGACCTCTTTTAGTATTGGATAATCATACCACCAAATTCCTTTCCTATTGTTTTCGTTAACGTGAAAGTATTCCCCATTGAGAGGGCTAAAACGAAAGAAACCGCATTAAATTAAATATAAATGCAGAATATATAAACAATATATATCGGTAAAAAAAAAACAATTACCTATCGCCACAATTATTATACCACCAGCCACCACTAACCCATTCTGAAGCGCAGTTTTTTTTCCATAGGTCGTAATCACGATCATAAGTTGTGAACCTCATATTTCTGCTATAATCCAATTGGTCTTTCGTGCCTGTACTACCAGAGAATACACCTAGTTTGTACATCCTATACTGATCATCTTCACCCGAAATGGCGAACTCATCGTATCGGGCGAAGAAGGTGCTGTCATCGTAATATTTCATATGAATGTAAAGTTCGTGGGGTTGCTTGTTGGTTAATCTATAGATTTTTTCCAGGCCAAGGAAAAAGTCGCCGTCCCAGAAATCTCCAAACCCATTTCGGTACGTCTTCCAATCTCTTTGGAATTCCACTCCGCCTCTAATCCTTTGTTGTATTATGGTCCATCCGGGACCTGCGATGTCAGAGTTGCAAAGTACCTCGAAAGTGTAATTATCGGAAAGTGTAATATTTTGCACTCCCGATCTATCTCGGGCAACGCAACCCTTGGCCATTTTCTTTACTTCTTCACTTTTCAAATGCTTTTCATATATATCTTTAATTTGAGTCAACTCTTTACTTAGCTGATCATTTGAGCTTTTCAAGAGTTCCATTTCTTTTCTATCATTAGCAGCACATTTGGTCGTCTTTTCAGAGTCAGACTTTACCTGATCCTTAAGTTCATTAAATTCTTTTGTTTGTTTCTCTATCTGCTGCTGCAAGAATTTGATGTACTGTACGTTAGTAAGGTCCTTGTCTTCAAGGAACTTTACAATTGTATCCTTGGAGGTACAATTTCCAATTTCTATTCGGAGTTGAGTCACATCTCTTTGCAGTTTTTCAATTTGATCATTCTTGCTCTTCATTTCGGCATTATTCTTGTCAGTCTGCTGATTAATCTGCTCAAAAAATGCCACCACTGGGTTAATTACTTTGTATGCATAGTCCCCACACACTTCGTAACTTCCATAGGACTTACGAGAAGACTAATCAAGAGATAATACAAATTTCAATTTGGTCACTTATGATGCTGATCCTGATTCTCTTACACTATATAGTATATCTTACTCACCCGATCGTATTCTTTTGCCTCAGACTGTCCTTTCGAATCCCGAAGCAGGATGGGGAAGAGGAAGAGCAGCAATATTAGTCGCATTTCAAAAAAGATACGTCTATTTATACGGAACACTTAAGTTACAAACTTCAGACTCAGACTGGACTGAAATTTTTAATAATGTTTTCCAAGCAGATTCACATCTTTTATAGCGCAGAATTTGTAACTAGGAATAACGTGCTGTGTATTATCAAATAATTCAAATATAATCTATATTATAATACATAATAAACCTTATCTCTTGGCCCATCCGTCCATCTTGGAATCCGGGGAAAAACGTTTTGATTTAGGTTATTCGCAAAATAAATTCAATGTATAAATATAAAACATATACGTATATATATCATTTCTTTGGAGTACAATTGGAGGTTCCTGAACGTTTAAATAACGGGAAAAACATTTGCACGCTTCGCGGGCAGTGAAAGTTGTCAACATCCATTTTGATACATCCCTCCCCCTTGTACGCCCATTTGACTTGATTTCTACTCTAGTTATTTTTTTTTTTTCAATTTTCTTTCTTCTATTTCTATTGCAATTTCAATGGCGTACACAGACAGGGCAGATAGAGAGAGAAAGAGAGAGATCGACCAATCGTCGCATTTGGCCATATGTATACATATATGTCTGGCAAACACTGTGGCGCGTATCTTTGTATCTCATGCATGTGCATGTGCGAGTATCTTGCATCTTGTATCTTGTATCTTCTATCTGTCGCTTTTTAATGTCTTCTCGCTGCTGCTGTCAGGTGTGAAGTAGGTGGAGTTTTGTCTCGTGCTCTCTCAACATCAAGTTGCATTTCGATTTGCTCGGTTGGTTTTTTCACTATTGTCGGGTTTACGATTACGCAGCAATTGTGAATACACTCATGGGGGCATTCATTGTTTACGATCTAGTTACTAGTAAGATCCGCTTACAGCAAACGAGTAAGAGCTTATCCAGAGATAACTATAGAGAAATAAAAGCTGAGGTTTTATATACTGATTTTCTATGAAGAAATAATTTATTGCATATACCAAACATAAATATTCTAGCTATTAAATTACGCTTTAGATTTGCATTTTATTATTTTACGTAGGCGCAGAGGGGTGTGGCCTAGTTTTAAAATAAACTTCAGGAAAAAACAATAATTACGAGAGTTAATACAAAGTTTTGTGACCTTAGCTTCTGTAATCTCTGAGATCTAGACGTTTATACAGACAGAGAAATAAATAGACTCAGCTCTTGAAGCTGATTAAATCATATGTGCATACTATATATTATTAGAGTGATTAATATTATAAATTTTATTGATATAGTTATATTATACACCGTAAGTTCTTTTTTATGAAACAAAAAATAGATAAAAATAATGTATAGATCTCTTTTCTTTCGGAATGATACATAATCTAAGGGTTTTCTCAATGAAATGTTGCGTGAAACACAGATAAATATCTCTATGTTATACTATACTATATATCATCTGATTTGGCCAATGCATCTGCTAACACTCAATCGAAATGGCCGCACGCATTTAAAAATAAACTCAAAATAAACTGTTCATTGCATTTGCAAACAGGCCGCCTAGGCTATACTATACTATACTATACTATACTATATATGTATGTAGAGTAGATAGTACTAGGGTAGAGCAGGGAAGCGAGGGGTAGATGTGCGGGGGAACGACGACAACGAACGCATAAATTGCAAACGCTGTGCGCGCTGCCAATGGAGCGCAATAATTCACAAATAGCAACAAAACATCGCAGCGTCGCGTTGTGCACGAAGTGCAACTGCATTGCCATAGTCCCAGTCCCCAGTCCCCAGTTCCCAGTCGTAGTCGTAGTCCCAGTACCCAGTCCCCAGTTCCACTTCCCTTACTGCAGTAATACCCCTACACCTCTTTTAACCGATAACTTGCTGCTGCCTCTGTTCTTCTTCTGTTTGAGGTATCGCCCTCTCTCTTCCACTCCCACTCTCCCTCCCCCTCTCTCTATCTCTTTTCCTATATCTCTGCTCTCTCTCTCTCTCGCCTACGTTCACGCTTCCTCTCGCACATTCGCTTACGCGGGTTCAAGGTAGTTTAGTTCTCGCGCCTCGCACGATCCGATCCCGCACTCGCACTCGCTTTCATTTTGCATTGTATTCGCAGTTGTACTCATAGTCTCTTATTCATACTTATTCATACTCATACAGGGTTCGATTCGTTTTGATTCATATCGATTTTGCATTAACTTCTTTCTAATTGCTGCTGTTCTCTCTTCATCTATCTCTCTCTCTCTCTCAACTTTTCTCATCTTGTTTCTGTTCTTCTTATACCCTACCATCAAGTAGGGGTATATTAGTTTTGTGCAAATGTATGTCACAGTCTGTACGTTCGTGTGTCTGCCTGTCTGTCTGCTAGTTTATTAATAACTATAGATCTCGACTATTACAGAAGCTAGAGATTCCAAATTTAACATAAAGGTTCCTGTATATCATATGCGGATAGAGTTTATTTAAAATTTCCTGTGTCACGTCCACCATCCAAGCTTGTAACAATTTTTCGATTATTAAGCAACGATTTTAAATAATAAAATTCGGTTATGAGAATCTATTCTCCAAAATTAAATAAATAAACAGAAGGTTCTTTTACACAAGTCAAGAGAAAATGAACTTGATCTGTGATCTTACTATAGACAAGTTTTTAAGTTTAATGTAAATAATGACAAAATGATACACAGATTAAAAAAGCCAGCTAATTGGACAGGCAGGCAGACGAACTGATGGATAGAAGGATAGAAAGACAGATATATCGAATCTACTTAGTTGTTTAGAGAAAATTTTCAGGCTTTCTGCATTCAGTTCACAATAAGTGTTTAAAGGGTATATAAAGTGCGTATACTTTTAAAGTTAGATGCACTGAGAACTAACATATGTTTTCCTATTAAGTTTGTAGTAAAGAATTGAGTTCTATTGAGTTCTTGAGTCGAAAACGATGAGATTGACAAATTAATAAAGAGGCGCATAACTGTGTGTGTGTTCGTGTGTCTCTCTAGCTAAGCAGCAGTACGTGGGGAGGGTAGACTCGGGGGGAATACGGGATATGGATTAAGGCTTTAGAGGCAACCTGAGGGGGCATCAGACGGGGGCTTGCCACTTTACTCGTGCTTGTAGATTGTTAATGGATCTGGCCATTTAGGACAGCAGTTTGGACACTCACGACAGGCCACGATGTGGGCTGCGCCCCTTGCTCTAACTGTGTGAGTTGTGTGTGTGTGTGTGTGAGTGTGTGGTGTGTGTGAGTGTGTGTGAGAGCCGCACGCTTGCCGAGACCTTGATCCCGCATTAAAAAGTTGGCACGTCGTGTTGGAGCAGACAAAAAGAACGAAGCTGGCAAAGAGAAACAGTGCGAAAAGATAAACGACAAGAGGGAGAGAGACGACGTCAGAGGTAAAGGAAGGGGGTAAGAGAGAGGAGATGGAGAAGGGGGTAGAAGGAGTCTGTCCACAACAAAGAAGGCAGAAACAATATGTGGCCAGTTGCCTGCGGCGAAATGAGTAGGATGGGTTGGGGATTTTGGGGAAGCAGCATTAGGCCAGCAGGAGCAAGTGTTGAGGCATGGTGAAGTGAGGTGCAGGGGGCACTACTCTCCCTCTCTCTCTTTCACTCAATCAGCCGCTGATGATCTTTATTATTTTATAATTTCTTTTTTCTTTAGCCTTTATTGTTTTTACTCTTTTATGCAAATTAAAAGAAGAAAATACTTTATAAACTTTATAAAACAGGGATAAAATAGATAGGCCATAAAAAATAATATACAGTCTTTTTATTTACACTATCTAACTTCCTACTTCTCCATCTTCTTTGCAGTTGCAACAAAGCAAAGTCAAAGTCAAGGAAGAAACCTGCCCAAATTGAAAGGAAAATCCCAGTAGTTTCTCATGCCCGGAAATGCGCGATATACGCGCAGATATGTGAGGTAGATCCTCGGGCAAAAGAGCAGATCAAAAAGGGGAACAAACTAGAAAAAAAAAAACCAACTGAAAATTCGCAAAGCAACATGAAGCGAAACAAATGAAACACGCATAGAAACAGAAAGAAATAAAAATAAAATTTAAAAAAAAAAGAAAAGAAAAACGAACACAAAGCAAAACACTTCAAAAATGTGCAACACAATTCAATAAGGAGAGAAGCAGTAAAAAGACGCAAAGAAGAGCAACAAAAAGAAGCAGCAGCAACAGTAGCAGCAGCGACAGTAGCAGCAGCAACAGCAACAACAGCAGCAGCAGCAGCAGCAACAGCGACAGCAGCAGCAGCAGAGTAAACAACAACAAAGTGAGACAACAACAAAAATGGCCATAAATTTCTCGGCCTCCTTCGCGGCGTGCATTGCAGCCGGGCTGAAGGTTCCCCGCCAGATTATGTACTGCATCACACAGGATACGGGTCAACCGTATGTGCTGTACAAGGATTCGCAGGATGCGGAGCGCAATGCGGGCGCAATTGGTGCCAGTGCAGCGCAATGGGGCAGCGATATGTATCCCAATATACAGCAACAGGCGCAGCAACATCTTAGCGCACAGCAGCAACAGCAACAGCAGCAGCAACAGCAGCAGCAGCAACAGCAACAGCAGCAGCAGCAGCAAAACGCCACAGTCGCTGCGCAGGCAGCAGCGGCGGCAGCAGCTGCGGGTCAGCCGCAGAGTCCGCCCGGTGGTGGCCCCGAGTCCAGAGACAATGGCAGCGGCGATGGACGCCAGCAGCAGGTGTCACCCTCCTCGAGTCCGTATCCGGTGCAGCAGCAGCAGCAGCGCTCTAATGGCAATGCCGACGAGGATGCCATGAATCAGGTGAGTCTAGGACAGCTCCAATATCTCCAACGTACTAACCAGTTCCCCGTTTTGCAGCTTGCCAATCAACAGAACTCCGCGCCAAATCCAAACCAAAGCAGCAACGAGCCACAGCATGCGGCCACGAATGGCGGCGGCAGCGATGCTCCGCATGTGCAGCAGAATGGCAGCGGTGCTGGTGGTGGTCAGGCACAAGGTGATCCTGGCAATGGCTTCCAGACGCCCGATTACTATACGCCGCGTGGCCATGGAGCTGGGCCGCAGGGCGGCATGCTGGCGCCACCTGGCTTCCCGCCACTGCACTATCTCAACAAGGGCGTGTTGCCCATGGAGCAGAACGGAGGCGAGGCATATGCGCTGCCCGAGCTGCTGCCTGGCCAGGGACAACAGCAGCAGCAGCAGCAGCAACAGCAGCAGCAGCAGCAATCGAATGGAGCGCCACAGAATGGCAGCCAGGCGAATGGCGGCGGTGGCAGTGATGGTGGCACACCCGTTGGCGGTGCTGGAGCTGGTGCTGGAGCTGTAGCTGTTGGCACCGGCACGGGAACGGGTAGCGGGGGACGCAATGGCCCCGGACGTCCGCACAAGAATAAACCGCATAGCGATCTGAGGCTATTCAAGTGTCTCACCTGCGGCAAGGATTTCAAACAGAAGAGCACGCTGCTGCAACACGATCGGATACACACGGACGCCAGACCGTTTCCCTGCTCCGAGTGCGGCAAGAGATTCCGCCAGCAATCGCATCTGACACAGCATTTGCGCATCCATGCTAACGAAAAGCCATTCACCTGCCCATACTGCTCGCGCAGCTTCCGGCAGCGGGCGATACTGAATCAGCACATACGCATCCATTCGGGTGAGAAGCCCTTCGCCTGCCCCGAGTGCGGCAAGCACTTTCGCCAGAAGGCCATCCTCAATCAGCATGTGCGCACCCACCAAGGCGAGCGACAGTTAACAAATCAAACATTAACTTTAGCCATAGCCATAGCGATAGCGATATCGATATCGATATTGATATATCGATTTATCGTCTATCGCTGTATTGCTTTAGGGCCAGCTAATCGACCCCAGCACAATGCAATACGATCTGCTGCGATCGTATCTAAGCAAAAATTCAAAGCGAAACCTTTTCGACCCACAACATTTGCAGCAATGCGAATCCCTTGCAAAATTCCATTGATTATATTGAGTGATATTTTGGCCAAAATTTAAAGAAAAGAAAACAAGAAAACAAGAAAAAAAAACTTGTACAATTTTAAAATTATCGATGTTTCCTTTTAAACGCAAAAGATTGTTGACTTCTTCAATGAGAAATAATTTGTAATACCTATACCATTAGTATTATATTATATGATATGGTATAATATATTTTTCACCCCAGAGTACTGTTGAAAATAAATCACAAAAACTGAATTAATATAAAAAAAAAAAAAAAAAAAAAACAATTGAACAAGTCAAAAGAATCAAGACAGAGAGAGAGATAGAGAAGTCAACAAGCTTTTTAAAAGGAAACTACAGATAAGATCACATAAGATAGCTCTCTAGTTCAGATGATGTTAGGTGACCTATCTGTTAAGATCGATAGTGGCTTAAAGCCAAATTTAAGCGCTGCTAACAGTGGCAATCTCTGGCTTGATTACTTTCATGTGCATCCTGTTGCGACGACTGCGGAAAAACACGTACCCCATACAGATGTCTCACCGCATCTCATCTTCAAGAATGGACCCCATCCGACCCTATGGCCATCGGATGTACCATTTCCGGGTGAGGAGAATGACTCAAAGGGCGATATTGCGATTGTGGGCGGCGCTGGAGGACCTGGTAGTGGCGGCGGCGGCGTAGGAGGTAGTTCTGGTGCTGGTTATCATGACGATGATTCACAGGGTACACCCGATGGCAGCGGTGGCATGCATTATCCCTCATATTTTAAGGATGGCAAGGGTTAGTGTACTGTACTTACGGATTCCATATCAAAGTTCAGCTAATAAACCTTTGCCGTAATCAGCAGGTCAAAAAATTCTACCCGAGGTACTGCAGCATATTGGAGTGCGACCCGCCAATATGCCGCTCTATGTGCGTTGCCCCATCTGCGACAAGGAGTTCAAGCAGAAGACGACCCTGCTCCAGCATGGCTGCATACACATCGAATCGCGACCCTATCCCTGTCCCGAGTGCGGCAAACGATTCCGCCAGCAGTCGCATCTCACGCAGCATCTGAGGATCCATACAAACGAGAAGCCCTTCGGCTGCATGTACTGTCCACGCTTCTTCCGCCAGAGAACCATTCTCAATCAGGTGAGTTGTGCGATCTACTACACCAAGGGCCAAGTCGATAGGGATATTATAAAGGTACCAAGCCTCAAATTGATTGGGAAATTATAAAGGTACAAAATTATAAAGGTACCAAGAATCAAGTTGATAGGGAAATTTTAAAGGTACCAAATTACAAATGTACCAAGCCTTAAGTTGATAGGGAATTTATAAAGGTTCCAAATTATAAAGCCTCAACTTAATAGGGAAATTATAAAGGTTCCAAATTATAAAGCCTCAAGTTGATAGGGAAATTATAAAGGTTCAAAATTGTAAAAGTACCAAGCCTCAAGTTGATAGGGAAGTTATGAAGGTTCCAAATTATAAAGCTACCCAGCCTCACGTTGATAGGAAAATTTTTAAGGTTCCAAATTATAAAGTTAAAAGGAAAATTATAAAGGTTCCAAATTATAAAGGTACCAAGCCTCAAGTTGATAGGGAAATTGTTAAGGTTTCAAATTATAAATGTAACGAGTTTCAAGTTGATAGGAAAATAATAAAGGTTCCAAATTTTAAAGCCTCAAATTGATAGGGAAATTTTGTACTCCCTCTTAAAGATTTCGGTTGTTGGTATACCCCACCGTAGGGAACCTATACACATTCATTTCCTCTTTTCTAGTTTATCATTTATTCACAAAGATTTCAGCTGCATATTTCGAGTATTTATTTAGTTTATTTTTAATCTGCCCGAGATCGAATCATCATCCTCACTTGTTTTAGTGGTTTGTACTGTAGGTGACTCCAATAGATGCTGTCTTCAGCTTTCGCTTCAGTTGAATAATATCGACCATTTAAATTACTGTAACAAAAGAAATCTGATTAGTATGTATGCAAAGTATCTTAAGTTTTGAACCCTTTACCATTCGGCACAGCGATTATACCACCAGCCTCCATGGCGTAAACTTGCGCAGCTTGCACCATAATTATCGTTGTCACGATCATATGTCGAGAATGCAATATTGTTGTGATATTTCAAAGAGTCCCTTAAATTACCAGAGTATCGACCCAACTTGATAAGACGGTATTGATCGTCTTCACCGGAAATGGCGAACTCATCGTATCTGGCATAGATGGTGCTGCCATCGTAGTTCTGCATGTGAATGTAGAGTTCGTGGGGTTGATCACTGGTTAAACTGTGGATCTTTTCCAGGCCGATGAAGAAGTCGCCGTCCCAGAATGCCCCAAAGCCATTTCGATATGCCAGCCAATCCCTATAGAAGTTCACTCCACCGTTGATCCTTTGTTGTATTACGGTCCATCCAGTGCCCGCAATATCAGAGTTACACAGTACCTCGAAAGTGTGATTGTTTCTGAGAGTTATGTTATGAACTCCTGGTGAATTTAGGGCAACGCAGCTTTTTGATTTCTTCTTTTCGTTTTCTTCCTCTTTCTTAGTTTTTAGATCTGCTTCACATTTTGTTACTTTTTGCACTTCTAGGTTGATCTTTTCGTTCAGGTTTACAATATCTTTATGCTGTTGCTCCTTCAAGATGCTTATGGAAATAATCTGGTTCTTAATGGTTTCTATTTCTGTTTCCAATTCCTGAATTTTTTTGTCCCTAGCGGCAATTATTTCTTTTTGATTTTTCGATTCTATTTCAAGTTTTTTCACTTTTTCTGTATCGTTTGATAAACCAATTCGTTGCTGCAATGACTTAATCAACACTTTGTTGGATTCGTCTTTATCTTCAAGTACTTTTATCATTTTATCCTTGAGTACGAAAATTTGCAATTTCTCCTCGAAGTTGAGTAACTTCTTTTTCCATTTTATGATGTTGTTCATTCTTGCCTACCATTTCCGCGTCATTCTTGTTGATTTTCTGATTGACTTGATCAAAATATATCATCATGGGTTTCAGCACTTCATGGGCGTAGACCCTACAATCATTTTCTAGCTGGCCAGACATACGACATGGCTATCAAGAAAGAACACAAATTCGAATTGCTCGCTTTATGTTCTTATTTCGGTTCTCTTAACAATTTCCATCTTACCTGATTCGATTCAACTGTAACTGATTGCCTTATCAAGGGCAACAAGAGAAGAAAAACAAACTTCAGAGACATTACTCTTTCCGACAACTTTCCGAGTATTTCTATAAATTATTGAATTATAACTGCGACCTTTTATAGCTCAGCTCAAGCTTGAGACTGGCCTGGGCTGATAAGACCAATGCTTGACAATGATAACGTCAGCGGTAAACCAGAAATGATCTTACTATAATCGGGAATTTTTTTTTTATTGATATGTGCATACATGCCACAGTCTTCCTCCAATTGGGAAGACATACGACAAGACTATTAGAAAAAACATTTTGATTCCATATTAGTTACACTAAATAATTTTATTCTTACCTGATTATATTCAGCTGCGATAGCTAGTCCTATCTATGGCTGAAGTACAGTCACGCAGAGGGGAAAAATATATATCATATTCCATTCACCTTTGAAAGTTTCTCAGAAAACAATTTAAATACTTATTTGAGCACAGTATTAAAACGGTCTATGATATTTTGTATGCAGTCTTCTGCCATTTATAGCGCTCATCTTACACATGAGACTGGCTTGGGCTGATAAGACCGAGGCTAATGTCAGGGGTGAAGCAAATTGATACAATCGGGTATTTTTTTTTTACGTTATCAAAAGGTTTTTGTTGCTACTGCGAAGATTATTATTCATTTATTAATTAAAAAAAAACTTGAATATTACATATAACAAATTTGAAAAGAATTTAAATGTTGTTTTTTTTTTTTAAAGTAACTTCGGCCGAATCATCATCTTCACTTGCTTCAGTGATTTGTAATTGTGCCAACTCCAATAATTGGATTCGTGAGTTGTTGTTTCATTTGAAAAGTACCTGCCGTTTAAATTGCTGTAAAAAAAAAAAAACCCTCATTATCATTTATGGAAATTCATTCTAAAGATCAAATCGACACTTACCATTGGGCACACCAGTTGTGCCACCATCCACTTTTATGGTATTTTGCGCAATTTAAGTTTTTTCGTTCATCGTTTTCCCGATCATATGTTGAGAATTTATGGTTAAGGTGCTCCGCCATTTCGTCTGTTGTACTACCAGAGAAGGCACCCAAATTTGTTAATGTGTATTGATCGTCTTCATTCGATATAACGAAATGATCGTATTTGGCATAGAATGTAATGCCATCGTATTTTTCCATGTGAATATAAAGTTCGTGAGGTTGATCGTGGGTTAAAAGATGTATTTTCTCTAGGCCGATAAAAAAATCCCCATTCCAGAAGTCACCAAAGCCGTTTTTATATGTGGTCCAATTTCTATTGAAATCCTCTCCACCTTTGATCCTTTGTTGTATAACTGTCCATCCGCAACCTGCGATATCTGAGTTACATAATACATCAAAAGTAGCATTATTCGAGAGGAGGACACTGAGCACACCCGATGAACCTCTGCCAAAGCAACTCTTTAGGTTATTCTTTGGGATTTCTATCGACTTTGTTTTCAATTGTAGAATCTCTTGCTCTTTGTTGGCAATTATATCTTTTTGATTTTGTATTTCTCTCTCACATTTTTTCAAATTTTCAGCATTTGAATTTATTTCTCTATTTTGAAGTTCGATCTGTTGTTTCATGGATTTAATTAAGTCTGCATTAGATTCGTCTTTCTCTTTATAAAGCTGTATAATATTATCCTTGGTTGTGCAACTTGCGATTTGCAGTTGATACTGAGACACTTTTTCCTCCAGCTTATCAATTTGGGCATTCTTTTCTTCCATTTCTGGTTTAGTCTTGTCTAGTATCTCATTTACCTGCCTAAAATATGCCATCATAGGTTTTATTATTCGGTGTGCGTACATGCCACACTCTAATTCCTTTTTGGGAGACATAATATCGCAGGTCTATTGAAAAAATAAAACAATTTTAATTGTATATTTATTTCTATTCCATTTAAAACTCTTTTTTCTTGCCTGATCTGAAACTGATCTGTTCTGCACAGCATGTGCTTTCCAGGTCTGGAGGCTCAGGCAAAGCAGCAGAATATAAATTAGTCTCATCTCGCACTCGTTGCAAACATACAATGATGATTTTTAGTTAGCTTCAAACATTTTATAGCCCATAGGAAATAACCCGATCTGATAGTGCCGAACCTAAGCTTTAAAATTATTGTGTGATTAGTTGCTTATCAAAAGTTGTTGTCATATATTTTTTCTGTGCCGAGGCAAATTGTCGTCATATATTTTTGCTGTGTCTATTCTTAGACCTTTATTTACGTATATTAAAATTAAAATTGTCATCTGAAAATCTTGTATCATTATTATATTCAAACATTCCCTCTCTTTTCAGCACTTACGCATCCACACTGGGGAGAAACCGTACAAGTGCGGCCAATGCGGAAAGGATTTCAGACAGAAGGCGATTCTGGATCAGCACACGCGCACCCACCAGGTAGTTGTAGCCTAGCCGAGCCCCGAGCAGAGATGATCTTATCCAGCAATATATTTTAAATTCTAATCTATTTTGTACGTTTCTCTTCTCTTCCCTTAGGGCGATCGTCCGTTCTGCTGTCCCATGCCCAATTGCCGGCGACGCTTTGCCACGGAGAACGAGGTGACAAAGCATATCGATAACCACATGAATCCCAACAGCACCAAGGTGCGCCGGCAGCAGCAGCAGCAGCAACAACAGCAGCAGCAGCAGCAACAACAGCAGCAGCAGCAGCAACAGGTACAGCAGCAACAAGTGCAACAGCAGCAGCAGCAACAGGTGCAACAGCAGGTGCAGCAGCAACAGCAGCAGGCAGCTGCCTCGGCTGCTGTCGTTGCCAATCATCTGATGAACGACGTCAAGAGCCTGGCCGCCCAGCAGTTCCTCAACAATAACAATCCTGCCGCTGTGGACAACAAAGCGAATATATTGCCGGTGCGCAGCATGGCGGCCAATGTGGCTGCCGCCGCGGCCGTTGCACAGCAATCGGTTGTCAAGAACGAGCTGTATTTCCCACAATGCTATGGCCCGCCCTTCCAGCATCCCTTCCACGCCCAGCAGCAGCAGCAGCAGCAGCAACAGCCGAGTGCGGCGCATGCCAATGGCGGCCCGACGCCGCCGGTTACCGTTACCGTTGCCAATGCGGTGGCGCCGGGTGTTGTTGTGCAACAGAATGCGGCCACCTCTGTGGTGGCCCAGTGACATCCCACCACTGCAGCAGCTGGAGCACAACAACAGCAGCAGCAGCAGCAGCAACAACAGCAGCAGCAACAGCAGCAGCAGCAGCAGCAACAACAACAGCAGCAACAGCAACAGCAGCAACAACCGGGAACGGCAACAGCAGCAAATCATCATCAGGCACCGCCACAGCAGCCTCCATCATTGGTAGCTGCAACGGCAGCGCATCATGCAACAGTCACGCCCCCGTCAACACACGCCTCCACGGTGGCGGCACCACAAACGGTCACATTATCGATAACATTGCCGCCACCGCCGCCGACATCGGTGGTGCCGCATCCGCATGCGGGACATGCGTTAACGGGCACACCCAATGGGGGTGTGGGGGCACCACCGCCGCCACCGTCGGCCACACTGTCGCATGCGATACCCATACACCCACACATACACTCGATATTCGGATCTCTATGATGTCATCAGTAATCGAACTTCACGCTCTCATTGGCAAAACTTGGAAAAGGAATCGATTAAAAAAAACAAAAGAAACTCTGCAACCATAAGCCACGCCCACTCTTTGAGTATAATGCAAATAAGTTAAATACATATACATACTTAACAAATTATTATTCAGATCAAATGAGAGAGAACTATATACTATATAACTAAATCCCATATTTTGTAAGTTTCAAATAGTTTCGATTAGTTCGATAAAATTCTTTAAGTTTCTAAAATGAAAAGGAAAAACGAATTATGCAACCTTGAAGCGAATAATGTGAATAATTTTAAAAAATTTTAAATTAATGTCTACTTTTAAAACTGTATGATTGAGTAAGTAGTTCCGCAATGGAATTCACAATTTACGACGCTTCAATGTTGCACGATTACAACCCAAGCAGAACAAGGACGTGTACTAGTCTTTTCGAAAAGGACTCTAAACTCCTTTTATTGAAAGCATAAACAAGGAAGATAGATTTATGCAAAAAAAAAAAAAAAAAAAAAAAAAAAAAAAAAAACAATCGACCACAGAACACAACGTTATACGAATCCTTCTAATAATTTTTTTCGCTTTAAGAACCTACACTTTAAATGGAAACGTATTTATAATGAATTTTTCATCGAGTTATACGATTTTTAGGCGTACGAGACGTGAGAGATGGGAGAGAGTAAGATGAACGCGATGTGTCAGGTAGGTTGGGACGGGGGAAAGGGAGGGGGACTGCTAGATGCAGGACTACGGTCGGTGGGTTATGGGTGATAATAGAGTATGTAGGGATGTATGTTGTTTCGAAGGCATAGACGTTGCGCTAAGCTATCATTATGTTTTCATTTATATGTATAGAATCAATCATACAAAATGTATTTCGGCAAACAGACAGCAGCTAATTATTTTTATATAAACAATTCTAATTTTTCAGTTTTACAACTATAATGTATTGTAGTATTTGAATCTTGATATATACTACTACTACATTGTATACCTATTAGTTTTATATTTGAATTATATTCGTACCACAAGCTAGCAAAACATTTTTCTAATTTCTATTGAGATGTGATTTTTTCTTTAATTATACTTTTAAAGTTTAAATAAAAACCTAAATATGCAATTGAAGAATTATGCGGAAATCGTACGTCATAAGTTGTAAATTGATTTGAAACAAACGTTTGTTGTCTTCCCTAATTGTTTGTGTGTAATTTATGTTGAGTTTTACATAGTTATTAGTTATATCTATCTATCTTTAAATATGTAATATGATTAATCCAAATATATCCACACATAGGCAGAAAGAACCACAACACAATCCAACAATACCATACAACCCACACACCATGTTAATACAAATAGCAAAAGATTAGATTCTGAATCAGATGTGACTCTTCAGGTGCCATAAAAACAATATGAACAATAGTCAGAGATGCACTCGAAACATTGTTAAAATCTGAAATCTGAAGTTCTGTGTGGATATTTTCTGAAAAATCAACAAAATCAAATTTAGTTTCTTATTCAAATTTTCCAATGTACCGTCAAAGCATTTATAATTGTTATTTAACTGAATATAGCATCGTACAATATATCATTTGTATGGTTGTATGTTTCCTATAACAACAACATTAAAAGAAAGAACAGATCAGCAATGAATAGAACAGAATTAATTAATTATTTAGTTAACGTCGTCGTCGTTTCCCATTTTGCAAGTAATCTACTCATTATTTAATATTTATCTATAACTATTATTATGTAGACCTTATACGATAAGTCTTTGAAATTCGAAATCAAATTTGCGGAAGATTGATTTGATTTGTTTTAACTGTTTTAGTTTATTTTGTAATATTATGTTTGCATATATAGTATACATACTATATATTATTTAATCATTTTTAATAAACCGACCAATAATTACATATATTATTATTTATTTTTGGTTCATTCCTATAAAAATCAATGATTTTCTAATTTGTGCATGGAGAATCCTTTTAAACTCTCTCGAAAAAAATTGTTTGGCATTTACCAGGATCATTTTCGGCTTGGGCAAGGCGTCTGATTTTTGTGATACGCTCAGTTTATAAAACAAAACCCCCTTTTTCGGCAACCAAAATGGGATAACGATATCTGTAAATAGTAAACTTTTGGGCAAACAAATTAAAACGAAAACAAAAGTTCGTGCAAAGGTTTTATATAACATATAAATAGTTTAAAGACGAGAATGAAAATCGAAAATTGTTTGGCATTGTAAAAATTTTATTAAAAATTAGTCGAAATTTTAAATGAACACTTTTTAGGAAACATTGAGAAAGAAAATCAATTCCATGTTTGGCACGCAGGCAACAGAGCTACAACAACAACAACAAGAACAAAAACATCTAGAACAACCAGAATAAGATCAATAACAACAACAAATTATACGATATCCAATATGGAGGCTTTTATTGGAATTAAATCAGAGAATTCCAGGAAAGAGCATGATTTGCTATAAATATGTATATGTATATGTACTACAAAACTACGTTTAGGCCTTTTTAGACAAAATTTTTAACAATTCTTTTTGGCTTTAAATGAAATCGAAATCGAAATCGAACAAAACAAAGAACAAACACCTTTTGGCTTTAAATCAAAATTATGTTTAGTTTTAGTTAACTAAAGTGAATATCTACTATAAATATTTATATCAATTATGGCAAATTATGCTATAATTCCAATAAAAGCAAAATTTAGACTGAATGTCGCTGTGATAAATGCAAAAACAAAAAAGGAAAAAAAACAAAAAGAAAAATACGAATGCATGAAACTTTTGTAAAATTTTAGGCATATAAACGAAATTTAACACATACCGTTAATCAAAATGAAAACAACATAAATTTAGGCGCTAAAAAATTTATTAAGACAAGAAAAAACAACTAAATACTAATCAAAATTCTCAAAAAAAAAGGCTCCATTTTCACAAATTACTCAAGCAGACGATAGAAACTGCTCTCTTAAGTTTTTCACCATTATTCTTATCAACCTATTTATTGGTTTATCATTTATCCAGTTTTTTAGTTTGTAGTTGCAAACCAAAATTTTATAGAGCGAAAACATAGAAGAAGAAGATGTTGAGAACCAGCTGCTACAGTGGAATTCAAGAGGGGAAAAATGAGCAAAATATATATTATGAAATATGAAAAAACGAAAACGAAAACTTAAAATAAATAACAACCGGCTTTGACAAAACCCAGGGGTCGGTAGACCCAGGGGGAACAGTGACCAGGCAGTGACATGACAAACACAAAGCCTAGACAGATAAAGGGGCTAAAACGTGCTCAATTTAAGAGCCAAAATATACAGAAAGAGAAAAGGATAATAGGAGGCAGAGAGGGAAAGATAATGAAAGAAGCCAGAAGTGAATATAGTAAATGATATACTAGAACATAGAGCAGATAATCATCGATCATCATCAGATCAGATCAGCATCTGCTACATAGAGCAACACACAAAGTTACAAGCATACCTAACAACCAACAATAGCCCAATTTAAATAACCAAGAGTACAAATACAAGTAATTTTTATAGCAGAAATTTTAATTGCAGTCTCAATAAAGCATCCATTATAGTGCATATATTCACACACACTCAAACACTCAACCACACACACACACACACACATACACACAGTCACAAAGGCATGGATATGAAAATGCAAAAATCAAAACTCCACTTGGCAAATCGAAACCTTGAGCGAATCGAAAAATGACAAAAAGAAAAAAAAAAACGAAAAAGCAAATAAAAATTGCGAAAACTCCTTTCTTCTTAAAACAAAAACGGAAAATAATAAAAAAAATGATAAAGAGAAAATGAAAAAGAACTAAACATGAAAATTATGATAAATGAAAAGTTTCCATTTTATATTTGAGCATAGAAAAAAAAATCAGCAAAAACCTCCCAAACAGAATAGTTCACTTCCGGCTTACAAGTTCAGACAACCCTATCAAAAAAAAAAAACAAGAAAACTAAAACAAAATTCATAGTAAATGCCTACAGTAACAACAACAGATACAACAACAATGAAGTAACAACTATAGTTGATATGATCGAATGGCATATGGATAAGGCA
Source organism: Zaprionus kolodkinae (assembly GCA_018901885.1). Lineage (NCBI taxonomy): Eukaryota > Metazoa > Arthropoda > Insecta > Diptera > Drosophilidae > Zaprionus > Zaprionus kolodkinae. Next base: position 13,368,839 of record JAEIFM010000068.1, read on the forward strand.
GAGAGCACTGACACTCAGATCTATCCATTTGCCATTCAATCATTTAAACTGATAGAATTGAGTACAGCCGCTTTCGCTTTCTGCAATAGTGATAATAGTTTTTAAGTGAACCATCATCAAGAAACAAGATAAAATAGAACTTGAAGCAAGACAACAAAACAGTAAGAGAAATATATAAGTAATAGGTAAATCAACATTGAAATAGCAACGGTAAGCATTAATTTAATGAGAAACTGAAATAATACCATAAACTTGTGTATAACATAAATCTATAATATACATATAATATATATGATATGATCTGATCGCAACTGATCTGAGACGCCCATGAAAAGCTGTTTGATTTCATGCATTTAATTCGAAACGATTTTTAGTTGAATTCTCAAATATCAACAAAAACAAAAACAACAACAATAACAACAATAACAAGAACAAGATGAATAAAGATAAACATAAACAAAAAAAACAACACGCCATACACTATATACGATATGTGTGTATGTATACGATGTATGTGTGCGTGCACGACCGAAGGATTATAGCATACTTTTTAGCATGCTTGCAATACATAATCTCTTATATTATATGTATGGTGTATTATATTTTTTAACGTATTTAATACATACTCTCGCTCTCTATATATATATATACATGTACGTGTATGTATATACATATATATATATATATACAGTAGATATTATACTTATATTTGACGTAAAGATTAAACTACATTGAGACAACACCACAGCCAGCGATAATAGAACCGTACTGAGAATTAATTGTAAAATAGCAGCGAATGATATATATATATATATCTATATATACATATATACAAGCGTAATAGCATATGCAAAGAAAATGAAAACCAACTGTTTTTATTTAATGAAAATACAAAACAAAACAAGCAACAACAGCAACAACAATAGCCTCGTTAGTTCTTAATGAATACAAAATACAAAACCAAATGAAAATATTGCAAAAAGTTAACAGATATTATGGTAACTTGACAACCCTGGGCTTAAATACATAGTTAGTAATTTATCAGTTCAAATACTTGATTGTTTTTCATTATTTTTATTTATTTATGAATATCATTTCGTGCAACAATCAAAATATGGTTCCTCATTACTTAAATGTAGCATAGAATTGTACAGATCAAATTAATGAGTTCAGCAAAGAACAGAAAAATAACAAAGAAAAGAAACAATACAATATACCCCCACTTATACTTATAATACTTATAAAACAGATACTAAATGAAAGCCATAGCAGAACAGTAATTTCAGTAATGAAAATCGGAGAGAAGTTAATATTCTACCTCGGATTTGAAATTATTTATAGATTAATGTTTATATATCAGTTAAGTTTCTGTTCGATTCGTATATTGCCAAATCAACAAATGATTTAGTGTTCCTATAAAGCGCCAATTTATGTACATACAATTATATATACATTTGTATATGTATGAACAGAGCCCCTGGAGCCCCGCCCCCCTCCCACGAGAGTCAAGCCGATAATGTAATTATAATACCATATTGAAACTTTTTGCAATACACACAATGTGCCCATAGAACAAGAATAAAGTTTACGATATAATGATGAAATGACAAAAAGAAGTAAACAAATGATCAAACGATTTATTTATAATTATATTATACTTATACGAAGCAATTGTTGTTTTTGCAACACTAACCAAATGAGAAATAGTACCGAAAATATTTTACAGAATTTTTTACAATCAGGAAATAGCATCGGCATCAGCAGATCAAATAGTTAAATCAAGCTAAGGAAATACAAACAACAACAACAACATCAACAACAAGAACAAAAAAATAGCAAAAGTCAAAATACGAAAAAAATAAACTCAATTATAGTAACATTTACTTAAACGAAACTCCCCATAAATAATAATATTTGACTAAGTGTTAAGTGAGAAAGAGAGAGAATAATGAAATGAAATGAAATATGAACAAAAATATGCAAAACAAATATTTTTAAAACTTGCGCTCGCTAATGTGCATAGATCATAAACCATAATTAAGTTAAAAGCACGTTGAAGAAAATCGCAAATAGGTATAGAGCAGTACCAGGAACAATAGAAGTAACACAGAACCGAACGAACTCACAGAATTTGTTAAGTTGATATTTTGTTTAAAGATTTAACATAAATCAAAGTATGAGTACAGCTTACGCAACGCATACATACATATGTTTTCCAGTAAATAGTGCAGTTTGTAATTTATAATTATTATAAACAATTGACAGGGATACCACGTAATAACCATAGAAATAGCTGAGCAACAACAAGAACAATAGCAGGAAATTTGATTTTTGGTTCAGCCTGAAGTTCATCGAGCTCATTGAACATATTACTACAATTCTTATTATTATCATTATTATTATCATCATTAATTCGTATTACATATTATTATGAAACTAACTGTAACTGTAACTGAAGATTAAACTGTACATATAGGCTCACGTATTATAATTATTACGCGTATAAAAACCAGATACAAAGCTGCAATAGTACCGACGTAAGTAAATCAATTATTTATTATTCTCGTTCTGTACAAACATCAAATCATAAAATACAAGTAAATAGCTAAATCTTAAGTTCCAAACTATGCGAACTAACCACATAGGAAGCCAGTCAAGACTCCGCCAGACTAAGAGTTAATTCTTCAGTTGAACGAACGATCGCAACATATCCGCTTACTGGAGACCCCAGTAACCCCAACAACCTAGCCCACATATTATTATATCTATATTCTTTTCATAATCTGTTATCTCCCTATTGGTTTTTTTTTTATCAGAAAGTGAGAAATAATATTCATTCGATTTGTTGTACGTAATCGGTAACCACAAATCAACACAAATCAAATAAAATCAAATCAAATCAAACAAAGCAATAGTGATAAAAAGCTGATCGGGTGCCGCAGTAGCAATGGGCGGTACCTGGTACAGTCGCCATAGCCTGATAACAATTGAAACTGACTTACTACAACCAACAATAAACCAAGCGAATCTTTTGATTTATATACAACAAGCAATATGAAACAAAACAACAAACAAATGCAACATATACCGCAAACAAAGCAACCATAGTACAATAAACAATACATTTTTATTCTTATTGAACAGTTTATACAGATACAGCCAAAGCAATAGACAAAAAAAGCGCAAGAATTTAACGAGAATGTAACTTTATAATATATTATCCATATATAATTGGTGTACACTGTGCGAACCCGAAGCGAAATCAAAATCGTGTAATAAATATACAAATGCAGAGAGAAATCGTCAAAAAGAAGAAAAAACCACACACTCATATACATATAAATATATATATATATTACAAATATACATATATTTTTTAATGAAGCAAAACTAACAATAGCTAAAACGATTGTTAAACATTTTTTAAGTATGAATTTGTATAATTTATATTCAAGTCATTTGAGAATCAAATAATATATATGAGCCAAACAAACGACAACAAATGAAAAGAAAATATATAAATAAAAAACCTTTTTATATTACAAGAGACAACCTATAAAATCTCACTTTACTGGTAAAAAAAATGAACATAATAAATAATTGGTATAAGCAATAAATAAAAAACCGAAAAAAATGCACATGAAAAGCAATAAAACTGGCTACAAGAATTGTGAATAAATCAACACGTTTTGTTTATTGATTTCGTTATCTTAATTCGATTCGCATTTATTTTATTCTGATTTCTAATCTAAACCAATTTTTCATTTTTCATATACATTTTTCAATTTGTTCTTTGCACACACAACATCTACAAAACAAATACAACAAATGAAAATTCAAAACTTATCCAACAACTGGCAAAGCAAGTTCGAAACTCAAGTTTTAACAAATATTTGTGGCTATAACAATATCAAAAATTAAAAAAGGAATACCCGATAAGCAATTTGCATAATTTAACTAGATTTTGGCTGGATTTATATAAAATGCAATGGCATAAAATATCTCAATAAAGAAGACAGAAAGAGAAAGATAGAGATAGAGAGAGAGAGAGAGAGTAAATTTAAAAGAAAATTTATATCCTACAATATGCGAGGATCGTCAAGGAAATTTTTGGTTACGATAAAGGGCAATTGTAATGATACTTTAGATGTCAAAAAGAAAAAAAGAAAAAAATGAAAACTAAGCTAAAAATGATGACTTGACTCAAAGGCAAAAAATGAAACACAAAAATGCTAAAAAAAAATAAATGAAAATGTAATACAAATGATGAAAAACCAAACAAAACAAATCTCGGCCTATTCCAAAACATAAGCTCTCGGCTAATACAAACTTAACACTCTCGGCAATTCGAAAATTTAAAAATGGCAACTACAATTTACATTAAATTACATTTTTGGAGCAAAAAAAAAACCAAAATTTACAACTAAGCCAAAGCATCATTTTTAATTACGAACACGTTAAGAGGAAAAAAACAAAAAGAAAAACAAAAACAAAAAAAAAAAACGAAATTTACAGAAAATTTAAGTAACTAAAAGTAAAATACTTTAGGTATTAAAATTAAAAGTAATACTAAATTATGGTAAGAAGATGAAGAGAAGGAGAGTATTTATCAATTTTGAAACTGGATGGAAATTAAATACACATCATTACACGAATGCAAATGTGCGAATAAGAAAATAAAAATAACCATAACTCCGAAAAAGACAACGGAAATATACTAAAAAAGAGAAACAGAAATTCAAAATTTTAATTGTTGTAAGCAAAAACCAAAAACCAAAACGAAAATCAAGCTACTTATACACATACATACATAAATGAGCATATAATCAGCACACTTCTTTCACACACTCACACACACACACACACAAACACAAACACTAGTCCCATCCCACCACACAAGAACACACACACACTGGAACCAAAATACAGACCACCTTACTAACACAGACAACACTGATACCCACATGCCACACCCACAACGCCCAACTTTTCATTGGTTTAGATTTTAAGCATAATTTTAATAATGTAATCGTCAGCCAAAGTAAACAAATCAATTTCACGGCAGTCAAAATTGTCCAAAAATTACTCCAATACGCGATTTTAAGACACAAAAATACAAAAAAAAAAAAAAAAAAAAAAAAATCTAAAAGAAAAACCACACACAACTATGGAAAAAAATATTTAAGCGAGTCAAAATATATAATACATGCAAAACGTCGTCTAGTTTAATGTCGTCAAGTTTTACTTTTTGTAATAATTATTAATATTTAAAGCAAATATATATTATACGAGTATAAAACATGGCAAAAGTAAATGCGAACATATTGTCTAACGTATTGTCGACCTACTAATTTCAAAAAGTAAACTCCAAAAACCAAAAAAAAGGCTAAGCTAATGCCACGGCATGTGCAACCAAAAAAAAAAATAAAAATTTAAATAATAATGAATAAAAATTAATGAAAAAATGAAACTACAATGAATTTCTGGCATTCAAAATAAAACATAGGAACTACTTAAATTACGACAAAAACAAACACTTATAATTATACAAGAAAAAGCAAAAATGAAATAAATTGAATCTTGTAATAAAAAAAAAAAAACATTTCTTTCGCTTTTAAGTTCAACAGATATTGTATTACAGATGGTAAATATTCAGTTAGGATACCCTAAGACAGTTGTGAGGCTAGTAATGTATGATATTTGCTAGCTTTCCAACTGTATTATGGCATCCTCTGCATATTTATTGTGTTTTTCTTTTATGATACTTGACGGAATTTGCAGATAATTTATCCATATTAAAGGGACTGAAAGAGGAAGCGTACGTGGTCGTCATGATATTTTGTTTTTCTAGTTTCATTTCACATTTTCTTCGTTGAGCATAATTTTCCGTCTTTGTCAAGTTACCGTAGGCCTGCAATAGATCCACTTCCGGCGGGCGCTTACGCACTCCATCCGTTGGTAGATCCATTTTGTGCTGCTGCCACTGATGGGGTATCCAATCGTAGATCATTGTATTTGTGGTTGTATAATTATTGCGCAACTCCAGGCTATCCAATAATCTCAAATTTGATTTAGTACCCTTGTTATAGTTGCGCATAAGAGTCACACGACGCTCCAGGAAATTCTTCTTGGGCTCCTCTCCCTTATAGCCAGCATCGCTGTAGCTATCCTGGTTGAGCGTGCGATGTTGCTCACAACGATCTGTCGAATTCAGGCCCGGCACAATGCTGTTACTCTTCTGGTCGTATCCGAAGCGTCGATCGAACCAATTGCCAACGAGTACCTGCTTGCTATACGGCTGCAGGGCCACATACTCCATGGACGCAAAAGAAATCAGAAAAAAAGGAAAGCAACACAAACAAACAACAAAAAAAAAACAGAACAAATATATAAATAATTAGGTTGCTAAAATAAAACTATATTTTGACTTATAAGTCACATATGCTAAACAAACACATACACATGTTTGTATGTAAGAATTTTAATGATGTAATTAAATGTTTCGCCTTATAAATTTGCGAATTTCCTTAAGATTGTCTTGCTATGCAAATTTGCATTGCATTCTTTAAGTGAGACGATCTATAGTATCAGGCCTTCTTATCATCTTACGGCGCTCCATAAATTTTGGTTTTTTATAAGCCTGTGTATATGCAGTGGGTGATGGACAGAATGGTTCTTTGCGTATGCCAAAAAATCCAGAGTTCTGATTACCAAAGGAATCTAGTCGATCCGGTTTCCAGGCACATACAGCCGCAGCAATATCTGCCGGTTTCGAAAATTGCTCAGCAGCAACCTTGTATTTCTCCTTGAACATTTTCGGCCACATATCGTACACGAGGTTATTCAAAGACATATAGTTATGTCTGTATTTCTCACCATCCATATACTTGCAGCTGGAACGTTGGGCCATTAAGTTTCCAAACTTATTCACCTTACGTCCAATATAGTTGCGGGACAGTTCAATCGGTTCGAAGTTTTCCACTGTGAAGTCATTCTGATGGTTTGTCAGATGACGCTCACAGGCGGCGTCATTTCGACTCTGATCGAGTAATATGGATGGCACTATGGCAGTTTTGCTCTGAGGCAAGTCAGCGCAGCGTAGATTATACCACAGGCCACTCAATACGTTGCTGCTGTAAACTGGCTTCGATTCTACGTATGTGTAACGCTCATCCTTCTTTATCTCCTGATCCATGTCAATTATCTGTTGCGAGTTTAAGTAATGAAGCAATGAATCAAAAAACAAAATTCTAAATTATGAATAAAGGAAGGGATTGTTAATGTATGTATGTGTGTGTGTAACTCAACGTCTACTTTGTTAAAATATAATCAATAATTTTACTTCTCGCTCTCTGATAATTCAAACACGTTCACTTTCGCGCAATTTGTCGCATTTTAGTATTTTAATAATACTCAATCAGTTAATCAGCTGTTTTTCGATAGGCATATTGTATTGTTATGAAAAAATATCGATAGTTCTTTTATTTCACCACTAGCTTCCCACACATAATACACATACTTGTTTGCCTTAGGCAATCGCATAAATGTTTTCATATTCTATTAAATTAACAATTATAGACAATTGCAATGCTCGAGAAACTTAACGATGACTGCTGGCTTAAGATTCTAGAGTATGTGGACAAAATAGGAGATCAGCTCACACTTGCACGGACATCGAGAAATCTACGCGGAATTGTTGATTACCATTGGCGGCACATCAAGAAGGCCAGCGTGGACAATGGGCTAATAGAATATTTTGAGGAACATCCTGATGAAATGCACAATTTTCTGCGCCTTGCTAGTGGATCACTAGAGGAACTGGAAGTCAAGCGAGGAAATTTGAAGCTGCTGGAGTCATGGAAGTCATATCAGTTTCCCCATGTGCACAGCCTGAACTGCACCATCTGGAACAGTGATCTTGAAGCTGCCGATAATGATACTCTGATGCTGACTGAGCTATTTCCACACTTAAAGAACCTTACGCTAGAGATGGGCGGCAGTGGGCAGCATCTGTGGCGCTGGTCTCAACTGCAAGAGCTGCATTTAATCTGCTGTGAGTTCCTGGACACCTCAACGTTTGAGCAAATCTTTAGCACGCTACCATTAAAAAAGGTGACGCTACTGTACTATGGCTACAACACCACTCTGGGCCCTGATGTAAAGCCCATCTCCTTGTGCGCCACGTTGGAGGAGCTGGTCATCGACGATCATCACTTGCTGGGCGAGTTTATGCCAAACCTGTTGAATTTGCCAAACTTTCGACGTGTCGCCTTCTACACCCGAGACTATTCAGATGGACTTGTGCAATCAGTTTCTAAACTAAAGCCCCTCAGGCTACAATCGTTGCTCTTCAACGATGTCTTCTGGAGCAGCTCTCGTCTAACCGACTACACTTGCAGCTTCGCCAATCTACGGCGTCTAGTTCTGCACGATGATGACGTCGAGACGAAGTTGTTGTACAACATTTGCTCGACCCTACCGCATTTAGAGGAGCTGCATTTAATAAAGATGCGGGGATTACCCACACCAACGCAGATCTGGAAAATGGTGGCCGTATGCAGTAGCCTGAAGTGCCTGAATTTGTCCCACAATGAGTTAGATGAGCAATTCGTTGAGCTCAGCTCTTCCTGCCTGAATAGAGTACTCAATATGCGTTCGCCCTTAACGCTCCTCCTGCACCACACCAATCTGTCGCGCAATCCCCAAAAGGTGAGTCACAGTTTTTATACATATCTATTTATGGTGTGTACAATTATCATATTTTCATTATTTCAGACCCTTGATGAACTTAAACACCCAAATCTAGTCATATCATTTAAGCCCAATGACTTTGAAATTTGGAGCTCGCGCTTTATCGAGATGGAATTTAACTGTACTGCAAATGAATAGTCCTTCTTCAATAGGCAAGACTATTGTTAAAAATTGTCTTTTAGACGAAATGTGATACTTCTTTACTTAATATTTATGTATATTTATATAATACATAATCGTTAGACTTCTTATACACACCGAATGAAAACTCCTTAATTTATATATTCTTATTTAATATTTATGGCCTATTCTGATAATCTCCTTCATAACGGCAACTTATAATATCTTCCTGCTTCTCTTATTTTTGTATATCAACCAATTTCTGGATTTCCTTTGCAATTGAAGAATTCTTAGTTCTTTTTCAGCAATTATTTTGTTTTGGCTTGTTAATTAATTTTAAAATGTCGCTTTTCATCTTCTGAAATGACCTTCGTTTTCAGTTCTGTTATCTCTTTAAATTTCTTACCCTCCACTTGTTCCATTGTATTCTTTTTGTTTTCTTACTCTTGAAGTGCATGGAAGCAGTTAGAACTCAAAACTGCCTGGGTTACATTAAGTAATGGTTGTAATTTCTGTCTTATTTAATTTATCTTACAATTTCCTGTAAAACCTGGCACATGCCTTCAAAAGCAGCCTAACAAACTTTGCGAATAAATTTAGACTTAAGAACAAATTAACGCTGACATAATTAACATACGATATTAAAAATAAAATAATAAAATATATTGAGTTTACTTTTAATATACATATGTTTCAAATTTAAAAAAATTAATGGTCTAGTCTGTTGCGTTTGTTGGTCTCGATAAAGTATGTACATCAGGTAGACATCTATTGACTCGATAAAGTATGTATGTAATACTTAAGATATTTTTCCCAATAATCAGACAATGCATACCCAACTTTAGCTGCTTTAGCTGCGCACCCATTCACCATACTTGAGTAAATCCAGTTAAAAATAATATTGTGTACTACATAAATTTAGTTTTATTAGTAAATATTTGTTTTCTGGTATTCGGTGATACATATAGTATTCATTAGATTGATTTAATTTGTATTATACTCATAGTAGTGAGTTGTTATTTGTATAATTTGTTTAGTATTGTTAGACTTGCAGAGCGTATGTTAGTTTCAATAACTGAATTGTGAAAGGTTTTGACAATTTTCAGTTAGTTGTATTTTATGTTTGTTAGATCAACTTGCAATAGTTTTGTTTAAACGAATAGAAACATGTTTAGAGCTTGTTAGAAGTGTGAGAAATATTTTTGAAATACTCGTATTCGCAACAATTTGCTCTACACGTATTTATTACGGATATTGATCTATGTGTATGGTATATACTTGTGTGTACATACTTATTTAAGCTTACATTTAATAGCACAGTTAGACATAGTTTTATAGTAATTTTAGTTTTTTTGCTATTAGATTTAAAGATGAAACAAAAGCAAACATATTCCAGAGTTTTGTACAGTACATATTTAAACAATTAACTAAGATCATTAGTTCAAATAATCAAAATAAACGATTATAATTGAGTAATTGAAAGTTATTTAGTAGTTTGAGCGCATTTAAATATAGAGTCAGTTGTACTCCGAAATAAAGCAGTATGAAATGTAATTAAGCCAGAAGTTCTAGAGATTTGCAAATCGTATTTGAGTTTTTATACGACAAGGAATTTCTCAGCGTCTTGTCCATATACAATGTTAATACCGATAAATTATTACAATCTTTTGTGATGGATTAAGTCAAGCGAATTGCATTTTAGCATTAAAAATGTTCGAAATCTCTTAATATCTCCATCGGATATACATATTTAGTAATGTTAATACCTGTTTTTTTATTTTTGATAAGTATTCCACTAGAGGCGTTACTCGTATATTGTTAATTTCATTATTCAGACATTCACATATGCAATAGTTGTAATACATTATTTAAATACTCTTAATTTACTAATTATTGTTACCATTGTGGATGAGATGTAGAAGTGTGTTTAGGTGTATGCGTCGTGTAGGTTATGATTATGAGAGCATCACGTGCTTTAATTATTTAATTATTTCCTTCTATTTCCCATTTTTTTTTTTTGTTATTTTTTGCTTTTTTCCTTTTTTGTTACATTTTCTTTGCCATGATATATGAGTGTGTGCAGTGAGGTGAGAGCTTCGCTTGAACTTGATGTGTGAGATGAGGTTGATACGCGTTCGTAGGAAATCGAAATAATTAGTTATGCTTGGTCCATTAAAGTATACAAGTTTGTAGTAATTATTAACAGATCTTTAGACTAATTGCCGAATAGGGCTACGCTCCAAGACAAGTACAAGTGTGATATGATGTATCTACTTTCTGTAAACTTTATCGTTTAGCTATCGAGAAAAAGGTTTGAAAATTTTCTGAAGAAATGTGCTTAAAAGCTTCGGTGCCTTGAGTGTTGTATATAGTAGTATATAATAAGTATTTAAATCTTTGTGGATCTTTGATGATATGAATTATTTGAACGTTTTTTGATTTTATTTTTCAAAGATGAGTTCAACTGGGTAACAGTACTATAATTGATCGGCTGGTTAAATAAACGTATTTATTTTATTGAATCTGAAGTAAATCTAAATTAATCATTTTATTGATTCAAGATAACTATGAAATCTTTACCAAAACCTATTTGTAAACAAATTGTATTGTTTACTTTATTGCTTTATTGTTACTGTGAATTTTTGCAGTTGCTTGGTAATATTTAATACAACAATGCGTGTGAAGTGTATTTATTGCATTCTTTTATTAAAATGTTGTCCGTTTTTAAACGTTTTCAATTTGATTTCGTGATTAATAATAAACTTGTTAAGTATGCAAATTCAATTGCCAAAGTACTCAAATATTTATTACGAAACAATTTAAATAAATATTTAATTACTTTGATTTCTTCAAAGTTGTTGTTTTCATTTCATTTTTTCTGCTCCCGCGCTAGAGTTTCATTGTTGTTGTTTTTACACAAATGTTAAATACCGAATAAATCAATCAATTAACAAAATTATTAAAAAACCATTTGCTAAGCTTTGCGTCCTCTGCTCCTACTTGCTTTTCTTCCTGCACATTTCATTTTACATTCTGTCGCGAATCTGTAGCTCCCTTTTCAGGTGCTGCTGTTGGCGAAAGACAATGGGAAAGGTTAGTAATAATAAATACAATAAGAAAAAAATTGATTATTTGTTTTAATTAAAACTGAAACGTTTATTAAAGAAATAATAGAATACCTGTTCAGCTAATAGAAAGCAAATAATAATATTGGGAAATTTGGCAAAATGTTTTCATTTGTTTTCTTGTTGCTATGTGCTTAAAATAATATCACATTAAAATGTAAAACACTTTGATACGACCTTAAATTGAAAATGTAAATATGTTAATTTAAATTAAATTTTTGTAAGACTATTGCGCACAAATTAGAAAGCCAAATGGAAAGTCAAATTGCATCGCAGTTTATGTGGAAAATATAATATAGATTAAAATATATATGTATATATACCATAAATATTAACTGATGCGCTGAGATATACAGAGAGATTTGTTTCATACAGGATTTACAAATTTTGCTTAAACTCAAAAACTGAATCAGAACAGAATCAGAACTTTAAAATACAAACTACGTAGATGCAAATTTGTCTACTTACAAATAAAAAATTAGAATTACAAAAATTATACGATATGCAAAATAGAAGAAACGCAGCACATAACACTCAATACATTGTAATTTGATATCTTACATGTTGCTACTAAAATATGGAAATCGAGATTTAGTTAGAATTTGAATTTGGAATTTTTCGGATCATAAAAATGTATATATGTTGGTTGATTTTTTTGCGATTTTCGAGTTTTAAATGTAAAATTAAACACACATTTTGTCGCAATTCAATCATCATTAGTTCGCTCGCTCGGTCTCTCTTGCTTGTTTTCTTGCTTGCCACGCCCCATTTTTATAACGCTGCCACGCTCTTCACTTGGTTTTTGCATAGTTTTGCTATTTTTTTGTGGTTTTTTTGTGATTATTTTGTTATTTTGCTGTTGTTGTGTTGGGATTTACTCGGTTTTCGCATGTTGTGGGTGCAACTCATCTCTAGCGCTTGCGTTTTGTCATACAAAATCCAGCTCGGATCGTGTGCTATACATTTTGCGCTCCAAAGATCGTTCGAACCATTTCTTGATCTCCGACACAACCAGCACCGATGAGGTTAGAGTGACCAAAAAGAGTATATCGTATGGCGTTAGTGCCTCCGTTTGGAATACCATTTGTAGGGGCGGAAAATAGACAACCAACATTTGGCCCACAATCGAGAAGGCAACGGCCAGCAGGAACATGCGATTTGTGGTCAATCCAATGGTGAAAACACTCTTTGTCTGCGACCGGCAGGACAATGCGTTGAACATATCAAAAAATACAAAGCAAGTAAAGGTCATAGTCGTATCCCGTTTCGTCTTGCCCAACGTTCCGTCGGCCATCTCTCGCTGGAATACCCACAAGGTACCCAGCACAATAATGCTGGCACTGAGCAGCACATTGACCACAACTGACTTCGTTATCATCGGCTGTTTGACATTCCGTGGCTTCTGCTTGAGTACATCATGATCCACGGGCTCTACGCCCAGTGACTGGGCCGGTGGTCCATCCATTATGATATTGATCCATAGAATTTGCATCGCATTCAACGGATTGGCGATATCCATTAGTGTGGCCAGTGCAATCAAGGCCAGAGCAGCAATCGATGTGCTCAGCTGAAAGCGCACAAAGTTTCGTATATTATAGAAGATGCCCTTGCCCTCCTCGATGGCAGCACTGTGTGTGGGTAAAGAAAATACCAATATCATTAACTGTACATACGATATGATAAGATAGGATTACTTACATAATGGTGTGAAAATCATCGTTGACCAAAATCATATCGGCCGCCTCCTTGCACACATCTGTTCCATTCTTGCCCATTGCAATGCCAATGTCTGCCTTCTTGAGGGCCACACCATCGTTTACTCCGTCTCCGGTCATGCCAACAATGTTGCCCGTACGCTGCAGTGACTTGACAATCTCCAGCTTGTGTCGCGGGGAGACACGATAGAAGACGCTCACATTGTTAGCCACCTTGTCCAGCTGATGCTCGTTCAACTGATCGATCTCCTGGCCCGACAGCGTCTGATGGTGTATGGTATCGATGCCAATTAAATTTGCTGCAAGAAAATGAAGAAATATATTGGTGTTAGTTAATGTTCTTTAAGTAAGGGTATACACTAGCTCAGCCAGGCAATTCAACTAAATAAACCTGCACTAATCCTTGAGTAATCTTTTACCTGCTTTAAGCTGCGGAACAAAGGAAAACCCAAATGCTTTTCATTGCATTTTCCAAGCAATTGACGACAAACTTTACAAAAGCAACAGTTGAGTAAACGGAAATGGCAAATGGGGGACAGTGCAGGGGGAAGTCAGAACTGCAGATGCTAACTTTAATTCCCAGCAGCAGGGGGAAAGAGGGGCGAGGAGTGAGAAGAAACAATTGTTAATTTGCAAAAGGGGAATCAATTTCGGGGAAAAGCTTCAAGAGTGAAGGCACAAAACTCCTTTGGGTTCCCATTTAAAGTCCCATTTAAAGTTCTATATACAGGGTGCACTTGGGTGCATTTATGAAGTGTAGCAGATAACAAAAACAACAACAACGCGAGAGAGAGAAAGAGAGAGATAGAGAGCGAGACAGAGCGACAACAACAATTTGCGGATGTTTTGCAAAGTCGCATTATGGCGCCCTCTGCGTATTTGTCTTGGCAAGTGCCAGGACGATCTCCTCGTCCTGTTTATACAAAATTTCTCTACCCAAAGCGCAGTGAAGTAAATAACAACAAAAGCAGCAGCTGACAACAACAACAACTGCAACTACAACTACAATAAGCTTGCACACACAATGGGCGAAAATGTGTGGCAAAATGAGCAAAAGAAAACGTAATTAAAACGCATTCACCGTCCTCTACATCATCATCAGCAACATCAGCATCATCATCATCGCGATAGTCTCTTCTTGTGCGAGACAATTAAAAGCAGCGTTGCAGCCAAACCAAGGGATATCTTTTGCCATCCACTTCCTGCAGCAGGAAATGGCAAAGGTGGACATCCTCCCGCTCCCGCCCCCTCCCAACCCTCCCCCTATTCAAGCCAAACAGTTTCCATTTTTCAGGCAGCATCTTCGTCGTTTAGCATGCTCTCGTTGCCAGCTAAATTGAAATTAATGCAACGGCTTCACCAGAAGCAGTTGGCGGTCGCCATTTTATGACACCCCAACCACGCCCTCCTCCAGCCCCTGGCCCCTCAGCAATGCCACCTTCAATTCTGTATCCATTCAAGTGTCATGGCAAATAGTTTACTCAGCGTGCCCCCTTTAGAAAATGAAATCAAAAAAAAAAAGCAGCAAATTCATTTTTAATATTTTTACGCGGCGTTTTCGCTGCCATACCCTGTAGCCATAAAAACCCCGCACAGCAGGCACCACTGACCTCACAAATACCCATGCATGTATGTACATAGTAGTCTAAGGCCTTATAAAGCACATCTCATTTGGGTCACAGTAATCGTAAAATAAAAAAACACAGCCTCGAACAAACCCATTTTCCATTTGCAGTTATGGCGTCAGAGATGAGCAGGGAGACACCTGTTTGCAGCGATTTCATCACCTGTCATTGACCGCAATAACCCAACAACAACGACAACAACGCAGAGATAAAGCATAATCGAAAAATATTTCCAATATCTATGTATGTATGGGAGGAAAAAATGCAATTCCGAATGGATTTTCAATTTCTGTCGCTGACAGCTGCAGCACATCATCTGCCAACGTTAGTTACAAGTTTTTCACAGTTTTCCACACAGTCATCAAACGGTACCGCGTGTTTATGAAACCCAATTGATACAAAAAAATCCAAATATGATAAAAACAATGTGAGGTTTTGACACCAGAAAAGTTGCATAATTGAAAATACTTTTTTAGTTTTCGAGCTTATATAAAAGGTAAATGGGCAACAAACTAATCAAAGAACATAATACAAATCACAAAATATTATATTATAAATCGAAAATAAATAAAGGGAAGCTATAGGCAAATAATTTAATTAGAATAATAAATTATATTTAATAAATTAAATAATTATTTATATTATTATACAATATATCGTTTCTAAAAAGAAGTCAACCAGAAAATAAGTAAATTAAAGAATTGAAAACCATAAAATTTAAAGGGAAAGATTTGGAAAGCTTTGGAAATCAATACAAATAAAATTTTTAAATTTTTCATGTATGCCAAACTTAATAGATTGATAAATCATAGAAAACATTATATTAATAAACCTAATCCCAAGGAAAATTGACTAACTTCACAACAGACTGAGTGAGAGAAGTTTGTAATAATAAAAATATGATTATTAAACAGTTCAAAACATATATGTATTCCCTCTGACATAGAGCACACTTGGTAATTGACTAACGGAGGGTATATTAGAACCAAAAAAAAAAAAAAGAACGAGACAGAGAAAGAACTTTATAAACCCAGCACGACAGTTCAAACAAGTTGTTGGTCAACTTTGTTGCTTGATAAATGCCTGGAAAAATTGGACAAAATACCCCAAAATGCACATGGTAACTGTGTGTGTGTGTGTGTGTGTGTGTGTGTGTGTGTGGGTGAGTCTTTAGCTATATATATATGTGTAGTTGACTTAGGATCGAGAGCTATTCGTTCTGACGCAGACAAAGTTGCACTCAAAATGAGTGCAAGAGTTAACGAAAACTTTGTAAAGTTTTCATAACAGAAAATTGGGATAGGGACAAAAAAAAAAGAATTGGGGGAAGGTTTTTCTCGTAGCAGCAGCAGAGAAAACCGCAGGCGAAAAGCGGATTAGAGAAGTTTGTCGAGATGCAAAGGAAATGCAAAAAAATCGAAAAAAAAAAAAAAAAAAAAAAACTTGCGTGCAACAAGCGACATAGCTTGCCACTTGACTTGCCACTTTGATGATATGCGCCAGAAAAATCAGAGAAACATAAAAGACGACAACAAGAATGGGCACAACAATGGGGAGAACAAGAAAGAAACTGAAACACAGAACAGAAACAGAAACAACTTGTAAATGAAAGTTCTCATTTGGTAATGGAAATTCGGGGCGTGGCTGTGGGCGTAACTGTGCGAGTGACATTTGCATCTCTATCGGCAGGGAGAAGGACAAGCGGATAAGGAGACAGAGAGGATTCTTCTTCCTCCCCTTGCTGTTTATTAAGCGACTTTCGTCGTGTACGTGACAATTCTTTCAACGCTGCTGCACACTGACTTTGACTTCCGCCTCCTCCTCCTGCTCCTCCTCCTCCTTTGGCTTCTCCTGACATGGCAATCGCTGTCTCTGTGTGTGTGTGTGTGTGTTTGTGCTTGTGTGATTATCTCTGGCTTCCGTTTTGGGTTGCTACTGATGCCCGCTGCTGCTGCTTCTGCTGCTGCTGCTGGGAGACAACACATCCTGCCAACACGAGCAGGCTGCCCGATTGATGTGCAACATCCCCGCTCCTCAGCTGATTGTCTCCGCATTGGATTACAAGTGCATTTCGGAGTGCATTTCGCTAATTGGATGTGTGTCAAGTTTGGAAGGGAACCAAAGCAGCAGCAGCAGCAGGATTGCCCCCCAAGGCGTGACACAAGTCCGGAAATGTGGCATTGATTAAGATTTACTCAAGTGTGCGGCCCTTGGGAAAGGATTGTCCCCCCCTAATTGTCTATTTAAACGTGACCAAAAGCTGATAATGCCCTAGATAGATGCCTGTTTACTTAAGCTACGTTTATTTCTATATAATCGATAGGTTCAGGGTTGTCACACCTACTGATTTATGAGTAAACTGTAAAGGTTCTTTAAGGATTAGCATAGGGAGGGTCTGTCCCCCTAGTTTTATATTTAAACGTGAGGTAACACTTATATTTCCCTAAATAGTTGCCTGCTTACTTAAGCTAGTCTAGTTCGATATTATCGATAGGTTTAGGGTTGCCATATCTACTTATTTATGAGAAAACTGGATAGGTTCTTTAAGGAGATAAGATCTGATCTAATTCTCGATTTAAAATGTCACCTAAACCTGATAGTTCCCTAGATAGTTGCCTTCAGCTACTTTCTATCGATATTATCGATAGTTTCTGTGCTCTCGATAAACAGTGCTAATTTAAAGCACTTCACATTGAAATCGATACAATTCCCCACGAAACCTTCTTAAAGAGCACGAAAAGGATACAGCAGGCAGTGAGGTACGGAGAGGGTCGGGTGTTACCCAGTTAGGGAACGAAATTAGCCAGACATACCGCAGATTCAATTAGCCGCAAAGGGAAGTTCGGTTTAAGCAGTCAACGACAAAACAGGCAGCATAATTGGCAAGCGAACTGAAAATGAAATACACCAAACCTAATTATGTCTACTCCAATCGACTTGCTGTCTGTCTGTCTCTCCGTCTGTCTGTCTGTCTGTCCGTCTGTCTGTCTGTCCATTCGTCTGTCACTTTGTACGACTGCAGTCATCATTCTCAGTCAAAGAATGTGAGTGCACAAAACAAAAACAACAACAAATTACTCAGGATTAGTAGCAGTAAAGCTGGCTGGCTAACGAAAAAGAAAGCTATGGTCAGATAGAGAGAGAGAGAAGAGAGAGAAAGAGAGAGAAATAGAGAGTGTAGGGTAGAGGGTGCCAAAGTACCGCTGGCCAATTAGGCATTCGATTCCCACTAAGCGGATTTCGGTCTCTATAATAACAAATACTCGTTAAACGCAAAAGGGGGCTGGGGCCGTGGGCGTGGCAACTTTGTTTTTTGCTCATTTACAAGCTGCACGTGCAAATTTCAATCAATATGCAGCTTTGCCAGAGTTGCCAGAGGCTTTAAATCAAATTTGGTCGATCCCTCAGCGTTTGACTCCTTGTATACCCATTCAATACTGCGCTATTTCGCTATTCCCCCCATCAAATTCGCTGGCATTTTATAATTATACCGTTATTCACTGCTGCAAAAATGGAAATTGCAAAGCGGAAAGCAAACAGTGCAAGATACCAAGGTCGAAACTCGAAAATACCCTGGAAAAATCCACGAATTATTATCATATATAACATTTATTTATGAATGACATTGAAAATTGCCTATAAAGGGTATATAGTAAGGATCATCTCTCTAGCTGTCTGCCCGTCTGTCTATCTGCCTGTCTGTCTGTCGCTCTGTCTGTCCGACTATTTAAACACACAGATCCCAGTTATTATAGAAGCTAGAGCTATCAAATTTGGCATGAAGGTTACTATATATCATAGGCTTCTACAGTTCATCTCAAATTTTGGGTAGGGCAACAAGCTTGCTCAAAAATTAATATTTTGTGGGGTTGCTCGACAGTTGCTTCCCTATGATATCTTTTCTTACAAATTTATTCGCTTCGGGAACTTATCATACCCATCATCTGACAGACTAAATTGTTGCCGCAAATTGCAGACAAAGTGAATTGAAGTTTTTTCTAAGGTTCTGTCAGAACTGATGAAAGTTTCGAACAGCGGCAGAAGCTGAAACGGAAAGGTACTGAAGTTGTTGTCCATGTTGATGAATTCCTGTTCGCAGCAGACATGCCAATGTTGATGTCGATGATGATGATGGGGATGGAGTTGATGATGATGATGATGATAGGGATGCTGGTGTTGATGGGTCTGGGCTGCTGTGCTGTGCTGTGTCCTGACAATGACGTTGTCGTCGTCGCTGATGTTGGTGAGTTTTGGGCCAGAGTTAATTATTTCAGCGACTGACGATGCTGCCGATGCTTCTCCCATCTCATCATCTCATCTTTTTCTTCATCTACTTTCGTTCGCTTTGGATGTTGCGTCCTCCTGTGCGTTTCAGGATATTAGATATGGGCCCTGAGTCCCGCATCCATTTCGTTTTTCTTCTTTTTTTTCGCTTGACTCTCTGTATGATGCCCGCAGGGCACAACCAGGGATCAGGAAGGCTGAAGAATGTCTCGCCAACGTTACCTGTACGCCAGCGCCAGGGTGCACTCTACCCCCATTACAATTTTCCCTATTTTTTTGCACACATTTTTGCTGGGTTGTTTTTTTTACGTTTCTCTCTCCCTCTACCTCTCTCTGCTTTGTGTGCTATCTTTTCCAATTTGCTGCGCTCGCTACCTTCACCACACCCTACTCTCTTCTTCCGCTTCTCGCTTTTCCTCTCGTTTTGTGGTATAATTTTACCATGGCGTTTCAATTGAAGTACTTATAAATATACAAATACACACCCCACACATACCATATACCATATACCATGACAGTCTGTCTGTGGGGGTTTGTGTATGGTTATGACGACTAAGGTCTCTGTCGTAGTTAATGAAAAAGTTTTGCCTGACAAACAGAGCTAGCTGCATACCAGTTGTCGGTCGAAAGGAACTTTGGCAGCTTTTCTCTCAGTGCAACTTGCAACCAGAGGGTAAACTTCAAAGTTTAGCATAGCGAAACCCTTAGAGCGAGACAGAAATAAAGAAGTGGGAGGGAGGGGAGACTACCTCAAGTTGAGTTGTCACACACGCATCTCTCTAGCGGGAATAAAAGTGCAGCTCGGGCTAAAACTTGAACTTAGGCTCAACATGAAACTGAAACTGGAACTTTCAACAGCTTTGCCTGACATGGTTAATTAATTCTGTTTGCATACTTTTAGGCTGTCCGGCAACCCTTGACTTTAGTGGGCCGAGAAACTATCCCAATCCCCCCATCCGCAGTACCTGCCTTTTGTCAACCACATACATCATAGTTCATTCCTGCAAATATTTCACAAAATTTCTGAGCTATACTGTGCTGTATCCGAGCAAGAGGGAGGCAGGGTATTTTGGAGCAGGATCTTTCTGCCACTTTTAATTACGTTGCGTTGACAAATTTATTTGCATAGTTTCGGGCGTGCCGGCACTTAAGTTAAAGCCAACAATTTGCGGCCAACATGAGCAGCTCCTAAAGAGCTTTTAATTGAGTTTGCACTTGCGGTAATCTTGGGGATAAAAACTCACAATTATGTGTGTGTGTGCTTAAAGCCAAAGAGATAATGCCGCATCCTTAGGCATGTGATAAGTTTTCTTAATTTTTTGAAATGTTTTCTAACCCGATTTGAGGCATCAACTTAACTTAATGAGCCTAACAAAGGGCCACAACAAGTGAGCCCATTATGGCGTTTAGTGTTTGCATAACTATAGATAGATCTTTTTTAGCCCTGAGCTTATTTTCCTTTTTGTTTTGTTTGTTTGTTAGGGTTTCCATCATTTCCAGTTTATAGAGAATGTTTATAGGCTCTATAATTAATTAAAACCGCTACTTATAGAGTATTATAACTCTGAGTCACCCCACAACATATACATATTCTTGGTCTACGTCTGTGTTTCTGTATTATAAGCTAGAACTCAGAGACTACCCCTGTGCTCTTGCCACTCCTTGAAATCGTCGTTTATCAAGCTCAAGCAGTTCAGTATCTCGGACTTGTCCTGTTATTCTTTCAAACTGATCAATGTCTTGCTCATATTCCAAGGGGATATAATTTATATATACATATATACTAGTGGATATACTGAAAAAGCACCGGGCAGGGGTTAGATAAAAGTTCTAGAAATGCCTCGGCTGGAATTATTGATGGGGGTAAGCTTTAAGTGATGACAAAGTGAATTAAATCTGGAATCTTTCTAGGATCTGCTGGCTAGTATGTAAGCGCTCCCGGGAAAACATAATTAAGCTTGTGTTGCGGCCTTATAATCGCGTTATGCAGCTATTTCCCTTTAGGAGTACCTATCCGAGATCCCCAGTACGTGTGTGCTTGGCATTCTTATCTGCAAGAAACCTTTCACCGAGTGAGTCGAAGAATGTTGTGAATTTTTGTCCTCAGAATTTGTGAAGCGAGGATTGAGAGCAGATTGGGAGCATTGAAGGCTTATAGAGGTAGATTTTAGGCTGTCTTCTTGCCAATAACAAAGGAATATCCGGGTAGTTTGTAATGTAAAATGTATATTCTAGTATTTGGAAATTGTACTTGTCAGTCAGGTGAGTCTCTGAGAGTAGCAGGACATCAATGTTTCTATCGGTTAAGAACTAAGGAAGTTCTAATGTTCTTTTATAAGAAACGAGCATTTGAATACGAATGTTTTGGTTCCTCATAAACTTTTGCAACCGGATAAAAAGCATAGAAATTATATAAAATTTTAGTAGATAAACTTGAGACGTAGCAGTACAACTCAAAACGCTGGTCACACTTACCAATTGCCATTGCCGTCTCCTGGGCATCTCCGGTAACCATCTTGACACGCACGCCACTCTGCATCAGCAGCTCGATGGATTCACGTACCAAGGGTCTAGGCGGATCGGTTATGCCCACCAGACCGCAATAGATAAGATCCTGCATAGATCGTCCCTTGGCCAGAGCCAATACACGCAAACCTTTGCGTCCGATCTCATAGGCCTCGGCCAGGAACTCAGCCTCATTCTGCTTGGTCAGTGGCACCGTCTGTGTGCCAAATTGATATTTGGTGCACTGCGGCAATAGGGTCTCCAGTGCACCCTTGGCAAAGAAGATTTCCTCCTTGTTGTTGTTATACTTGTGAATACACTTCACCGCCATCATTTTCTGTTCCGAGCTAAATGGATACTCCTGGATGCGTACATAATTCTCGGCCGTAGCGTACATGCCGTTCTTCATGGCCACCGCCACGAGGGCACCCTCTGTGGGCTGACCAAGTAGGGTGCCATTCTGTATATAGGCATTATTACAGACAGCTCCGATTTCCAAGAGATTCGTTATATTCGTTTTGGCCATTTCCACATTATTACAATGTCGTATATGTATCTCTCCCTGATCGTTATACCCGGCACCCGTCACATCCGCCATGTAACCGTCGGAGGTGATGATTATCGTGGCAGTCATCTCGTTTTTGGTCAGGGTGCCCGTCTTGTCCGAGCATATGACATTCACACAGCCCAAGGTCTCCACAGTGGGCAACTTCTTGACAATCGAATTGCGTTTGGCCATACGCATAACGCCCAGGGCCAGCGTGACCGTGACCACAATGGGCAAACCCTCGGGTATGGCGGCAACTGCCAGCGAGACGCTTATGTTGAACATCTCCGAGAGCGGTTTACCCTGCAGCCAGCCCAGCAGCATGATCACACCAATAATGAGAAACGAATAGAAACTCAATTGGGCACCCAGTATATCCATGGATTTTTGCAACGGTGTCTTGGGTGCCTCCTCCGCCTGCATCATCTTGAAGACCTCGCCGAACTCACTGCGCTCCCCGGTGCTAACCACAATACCCTTGCCATTGCCACAGCGCACCAGGGTGCCCATAAAGGCGATGTTCTTCATGTTGCTGTGATCCTTGACATTCGTATTGTTTAGCAGGACATCGGTGATCTTGCGTGCCGGCTCCGTTTCGCCAGTGAAGCTGCTCTCGTCGATCGACAGATCGACTGCCTCAAAGAGGCGCACATCGGCGGGCACACGATCGCCCACATTGAGATGCACCACATCGCCAGGCACCAGTTCACGTGCCAGAAA
The DNA here is from genome assembly GCA_018901885.1 of Zaprionus kolodkinae. Taxonomy (NCBI): domain Eukaryota; kingdom Metazoa; phylum Arthropoda; class Insecta; order Diptera; family Drosophilidae; genus Zaprionus; species Zaprionus kolodkinae. The sequence continues at coordinate 13,392,231 of JAEIFM010000068.1, forward strand.
CGTATCGAGTCGTCCCTCTCGCAGGCAATGACATTCCGGTGGCACCAGCTTCTTCAACTCCTCCAGACTCTTCTCGGAACGATATTCCTGTATGAAGGCCACCGTGACCACAATCAAGATGGCAATGGTTATGCTAACCGCATCATCGAACTGTTTCATAATCACGGACACCAAAGCAGAGCCAAGGAGCAACAGGATTAGAGGATTTCTAAATTGCTCAATGTACTTCTTCCATGTGGGATCCTCCTCGATGACATTGAGCTCATTGTGTCCGATGATCTTGGCGCGATATTTCGCTTCGGTCCATTTCAGACCGGTACGCACATCCACCTGCAGTCGTCCGGCTACCTCGGAGGCGCTGTGCGTCGATGACTCGGAGGTGGAGAGCAGCATTTCGGGTGTTAGGGTTAGACCCGTCTGCAAAAAGAGTAAAGACGATTAGAGCATACTAATTAAGGCAGGTTTAGTCACTTAGTTAGTCATGTTTAAAGTGCTTGAAAGAGTTTACGAAGTGTGGACTAATCTCTGGTTCTAATGGGGTTAGTAACGAAGCAGTGAAGGTTCTTTCCAGGCAATTTCATCAAGCAATTTTCTTGCCCCAACTCAGCTGTAGCGCTCCATTGATTTTCCAAACCAAGTGCCACATTTCCACTTGCATTTCCCAGGCAAATTCCACTTACTGCCGCAAATTGAATGCCTGCTCGAGCTTGGAAACCCTGTTCCCCCCCCCCCCTCCCCCTCTCCCTTTCCCACTTGCAGCTAATTTGCACTCGTCAACAAGTTTGTAATCATTCACAAAGCCAGGCAGAGGAACAGAACGAATGGCAACTCGACTACCCTACCCTACCGAACTCCCTCGCCCTGTTACTCACTCTGCTGCCCAGAGTTGTCAACTTTTGTTACATGCACCCGGTTTGCCGCTGTCATGTCCAGCCCCAGCACCACCCACAGTTGGTACCCCTACTGGACTGCACTCTATAGTGTGTGTACATCCCGAGAACGTGACTTCCTGGCATTAAAAAACGTTTCTTATTTTAATTTCAGTTCCTTTTTTTTTTTGGGGTCCACATATTATTTTTTGTTCTATAGATTTCATTCCCTTTTGGGCAACTGAAACTTCTGTCTGACTGCGTTCATGCAAAATAAATTCGAGTTGTACCAGTGTGGGAGTGTATGTGTCTCTTTCTCCCTCTCTCTCTCTCTCTCTCTCTCTCTCTCTCTCTCTCTCTCTCTCTCTCTCTCTCTCTCTCTCTTTACGTGTGTGTGTGTGCAGGTCGTAAATTTCTGTCGCTCAGTGTGGCCAATGTGATATGCAGTTGTGTTGGGAGTTGCGGAATCTAGAGCACTTGCTTCGGTTTTAATTTGCAATATTCTCAAAATCCCGCACAATTTCTTTATAGCTACTACTGCTGCTGCTGCTGTGTTTCACAATATAAAATACTAAACTTACTATAGGGGATGAGACTCCTATTACTTTTTCCTTTAGTTAGTAAGTTTATTGTGGTAAAAACTTGTGGGATTCATTGTCCCTAGACAATTAACTACTCAAATTTTCAATTTGAAAAGAAAAATCATATAAAAAAGTTACGATAGTTAAGAGACTATCGGTAGCTTTGATTTACAAGCACAATTAACTTCTTTAAGGCAAAAAAAAACATTATTACAACAAAATACTATATTTAACAATACTATATATGAAGTTTAACAAATAAATATAGAATAGTAAATTGTCGGGATTGAAAAAAGCAAGTTTAACCACTTTATATTTATATATTATATTTATATACATTTATTTTTAGAAATATCAATAGCTTTGCACCCCCTCGTAAGTTTTGCCATCCCTAGTTGGACCAATCTTTCAAAAGTTTTCCCCATTTTGAGTTGCAACGCAGCAGACAAGTTAATGGTCCAGACGTTTGGGCATTTAACTGCAGCCGAAAGGGCCGACCCAGAGATCTAAGGGGAATCATTCATCTTTCATTATGAAAGCTATGCGGTGTGCATTTTAATTAAATGAAATTTTCCCTGACCAAATGGAAGCATGATAAAGTGAGAGAGTGAGAGAGAGAGTGAGAGAGACAGAGAGAGAGTAAGCATAAAAGCGGGCAGCAGGCAACAAACTGGAAATAACTGAGCTTCAAATTATGCAATGGAGAATTTCCTTGACTGCATTGCAATAAACTGAGAAATGGGAAAATACAAAAAAATAACATGGAAGAGCATACACCCTAACTGTATACATTTAAATGCACTCAACAAATAGCACATCTGATTCCAAGTACCCTCTGGTAGAGTAATATGTTTGTATAGGTAAAAAAAAAACAAAATTAGTTAATATTTGTTCTCTGCTTTATGCATACTTAAGTGGATTAAATAGAGTTGCACACAGTGGTCACAAATTATATATATACTATGTACTCGAAACAAGTATAATTATATATTATTTTGCGAATTATTTTTGTGTTTTTTCTACATTTCGCCCCATTTAGAGCACTCACTCAATGCCAACATTGCGGACAGTTAATTGCGATTTCGACTGGATTTATTACCAACCCCCGCAATCGGATAGTCCCATCGTAAAGTCGAGTACATCAAATTGTTTTTATCAGGTATGCAAAAACTTGAAATAGAAACACAAAAGAGACAAAGAGAGAAGAGAGAGGGAGATCCCAGCTGAATATTCACATTGAAACCCATTCGAAATATGTTAGATTGTCTACCTTTGTAATGGGTGTATCTCTTTTTCTATCTCCAGCTCGCTTTTTTAGTATTTATCCAATGGAATATTCCAACTCTATTTGCACTGGCCTACATTGAACTTTGGTGTTTGCCAGTTGTACACCCCTGCCCCCTCCCCCCCCCCCCTATTCCCATTACGTTGTAATACCTTCTTTTGTGTATACAAATGCTCACAAGAAAGAAAAAAAAAAGGAATAGCTCAAAGTTGCGTTGTACGAAAGGTAAACATACATGTATCTAGTTTGTGGCTTTGTAAAGTTTTAAAACCTTTTTTGCTGGAATTGAGTCTATTGTCTAGTAGTTTAGTCGGTGTTGGAAAACGTTCAAGTGTGCGAAAGAGAGGGAAAACAGATAAATATTGTACAAACTTCATCAGGTCTATCTACACTATAAGAAGTTTCTCAGTCTAGTGAACATACTCTCTGTCAGTCACGTAAACAATTTCCTAACTTAATTATAGTATTTTTTATTCTATCATGAACATTGTCAATGCAATAATAATTTCAATTAGCATATAGTAAATATTATTAATAATTTATATCCAAAACTAAACTGGTCCCCGGTGAAGGGTACCTAGAAAAATATTTTAATCTCTACAAAGTACGACTTCTCTGGAAATTTAAAAATAAATTATATTTTCAACGTAGAACATGCAAATAATTTGCCACACGTGTATGGTTTGTCGGCTTATCGATGGGTCTCATTGGAAGTTCCCCGACTGAGACTAATGTGCTTATAAAGAATCTAATGAAATGGACATTACAATGCGGTTTCAGCTGAACTCGTATACCTGTTCATCGTCAATATATATGCTTATAGCACGCCTTGTTCTAAGCATCGTACTAGGCTAAAAAGAAGTTTCTGCAAAATAAAGCTCTAAGATATAAAAACAATTATGTTTTAAATACCCAACACCGTTTATAAGGCGACAAAATCTCATACCAACACCATATGATATAATAAATACTATAATGGACAATAACAATAACCATAAATGCCACTTACATCAGAAGTATTGATGACTATCATTTTGATAAGGCAAAGACGATGACGTCGATGAGGTGAATTCTTATCATTAGTGCGGCTTGTGAGCCCACTCACTCGACATTTAACAAATGCCTAGGCAATACGTGGATATATATGTACATATATGTACTATATATACTATATGGTATACACAGGGAGTTCTCTTGGGAGCTATTTTATTATTTTTATCAGTATAAGTTTGCTTTAATTGTGAGACCTGTTGTGGTCACGCACGAGATGCGAACATGAATATTATAATCGAAATATCGTATGTACTTTTTTTATTTAGTATTATTATTTTTTACTTCTACTCTCTTAATTTGCTCAAGTACGAGACGATTCTTCTAATAGAAACAATACAAATTATAGGGTTTCAGATATAGTCTTTAATTGTGCTAATTTAATATTCTTCGATCGTGATTAAGGTTATGCCTAATGAACGCAAAATATATTCGCTAATAAATTAATTAATTGCTTAATAATTGAGTAATGCGTCAAATCGGTCTATTAAAGTGATAGTTACTATAATTTATAATATCGTTACAACTCATTATTATTTTCTGTGATTTATTCACTATTTCGATAACTTGTGAATATAAATATTCAATTTCTTTATCGCGCATATAGTGGGAAACTCAAAACTGATAACAATAAAAGTAAGGCACGTATAAATTATTAATCAGACTACGTGGGTCATTGACATATACACACAAACAGACACAGACACAGACACATAGGTAATTTAAATATTGTTCGCTTCTTTAATAATGTAGAGAAAACAGAGTCAAGAATCGGAACACGCCACGAAGAATGTTGCCAATAAGACAAAAATAAGTTAACTCCAATTGGAGCGATCCACGAGCAGGCAAAACACACACACACGCACACAGTTACAGATCTTGTGACGTCAAGAATTTCTCAAGAATTTCTTGTTGTTTTGTTTCTTTTCTTCTTTTTCTTTTTTTCTGCACATGAGGGTATATTTATTAGAAAAACGATAACGTGGCTATGAAGTGGAACTTTATAGAGTTGAAACGCGTCTGGTTTATTGTTTTCCTGTTTGGCAGAATAAAATTCATCAAGCAACACTATGTGACACACTTTCACGTGATCAAAACCGAAGTATGTACAATATATATAGTAATACTTGATCGAGATGTTGCCACTTAATTACGATCTTCAATTATTTTTTTTTAATTCAGAGACGGAGCCTTTGCGGCGTTGCGATTAGAACGCTCCGAACACGACTAAACAAACACTTTGCGATAGGCTCACTACAATGCTGCATGTTATGAGAAATTGACGAATTGATGGAGTGTTGGGATGGGAGCAGGGAATATCTGTGATAAATGACAGTGAGAGATAGTTGCGAGTGCGGTGTGTACATATGTATGTATATAGTAGACAGGTAGATATAGGCAGACAAAACGAGCGACAATCATGGCCAAGCGGAACAACACAAAACGCAATAACAACAAAAACAACAAAACAAGCGGCGCAAACGAAAAAAACAATACAAAGAGCGCACATTGGCGCGCGAGAGCAGAAGAGAGCGCAGAACTACACAGAGAGAGAGCGAGAGAGGCGCTCTCTCGTTTTTTACTCACGCAACAAATGGAATATGAAATGCCACTTGAAGCACCACTTAGAATTCAATTTGTAATGCACTTTCCACTGATTTCTTTTGCTTCTTTGTTTTACTTCTTTTAATTTCGCTTTCTGCTTTGCCGTTTCACACCACGCAGCAATTACAACAAAATTATAATGTAGAATTATTATTAACTAAGCAACGCGGCGGACACGTCGCGACGTGTACAAAACACAACGGCGGCAAATTGTGAACTGACCCCGTCCTCAAGAGCAGCAAGCGGCCAGCAAGACTGGAGCGTGTGTGTAAGAAAGAGCGAGAGGGAGAGCGAACATGACTGAGCGCGAACGTGGCGGCGGCTGCTAGAAGAATGCGCGCAATTTTCGCAGAGAGAGAGAGCGAGAGCTTACAGTGACAACGAAAAGTTTGACAAACGGGTCTCATTGGAAATTGGCAAGGTAATAAATTGAATTTAGATTGTAATATTAATATTATTGTGAATGGATTATTACAATAATAATAATAACAATAAATAGTTAATTGATAATAATAATAATTAATAATAACAAATTGTAGCATTATTGTTATTATTTTTGTATATGTCATTTTATTTATTGTTATTTTTGAGAATTTATTTTCTTGTATTTTATTTTGCTGTATACATATTTATTTAATTATTTCTACCTAGTATATTTTACATTTATGCTATATGCATTAAATAATTTCCCATAATTAATTAAAATCCACTGCAATAATTATCACTACCTAGGCAGGTAGGAGAGGCAAGCTCGAGAGCATAAGAATGTCGTTCGGAGAGCGCCAGTGTGCAGAAGATGGAAATAAGAAGAAGGAGAGAGAGAGAGAAGCGAGCGTACACAAGATCAACAACAGGAATGCTGCGACACTGGAACAGAATGGCAACGAGACGTGTCGTTCCGCTCAATTCCAATGTTCTTATTGGAAACGGAGCAGCATACTAAACTAAACTGGGACACTTGTATGCTTGTGTGTTCGTGTGTGTGTGTCAGGTTCGGGCGATAATCAAACGAATAGCGTAAACTAACGGAAGTGTAGATGCAAATAAACACACACACACACACACACACATGTAAATACTGTAGGGTATCAATGTAATTATGGTTGGGAATATGCTGGTGCTACCAACAGTTTCGATTACAATTGTTCTGCCATCTCTAATTGCTTAATTCACAAAATATTACTGTGTTTAGTTTATACTCGTGTGTGTGTGTGTTTTTTTTATTGTTCCGCTTGACTTTCCAATTAGCATGCAAATGCCAGAGAAACGTCTGCTCATTCATGTGTTATAGATTTCTATCTGGCATTGTTATACCTCGAGGCTATTACGACGATATTTACACAACAATCATACAATAATGGTCATAAATAATAGGCGCCAAATATCGTATAGTATCGTATAGTATTGGTATATGGGAAAACGCTGAGGGTTCTCCCAAGGATTGAATGTCGTGATTGCGTAAACAAGCGCATAAAAAACCGTACAAGTTTAGGATTTATAGCCAAATATAACTAATTTAAAAGAGCAGCAAACCCTTGAGAACTGGAAAAAAACAAACTCATTAGTATGTCCCTTGTCAAGCTGGAAGAGAGAGAAAGAAAAGGGGGGGAGAGAGACAACACCTGTTGATTAATGTTGCAAGCAGTTCTTTCCTTTCTTTCTTTCCCACTGTGGTTCCCTTATCCAAACTCTTTCAGTGCACAAATAATTAGGAAAATTGTAATCATGCTAATCAAGTCGGGAATACTACAAGGAAACCCCCCCGACACAACCCAACTCAACTTTGCTGTGCAACATTTAAAGCAAAGTTGTTCTTTCTCATCGTTCCTGCAGCGTCGCTAGGTAAGCTTTTGATGAGGCACTTTACCTTGCAACTTTGACTAATGATGCTGCCGTGACAGAGGACGCAGCGAGTGCGTCCTGGACACCAACGGAACAGACCCGACCAGACCAGACCACACCAGACAATTGTAACTCCCTCGCGCAACCAAAGCAATAATAAGACAGCGTCGCTACAGGTCAAAGACAGAGAGAGTGAGACAGAGAGAGGAAGAGTGGAACAGGGTTGCCACAAACTGTTGGCGCTTCTTTCGACTCATTATTAATTTAATGTCGCTTACTACAGAGAGAGATGCTGCAAAGGACGCCGTGGGGAGGCACACAGATCCACAGAACTTGTATGTATTGAAATTATTTTGGTTGCCAAGACAGAGCGGGATAGAGAGAGAAAGAGATTGAGAGAGAGAGGCATACTGCACTGTTGCCAGCATAATAGTTGCAACAATTTCCGGCATCAATTACGTGCAGCACGGCACAGTGGTTCAAAGTTTGTAAATATTATAGAGAATTTGGCAAAACTATGAGGCAATAAATACAGTATAGTAAACTTGTTAAAATATTCATAACAAAACTGGAAAGTTGGGATTAAAAAGTGCAATTTAGGAGCTGTCTTAAAAAAAAATGCTGTCTGTATGAACGCTTAATACCCAGATACTACAGGAGCTAAGCCTATCAAATTTGAAGACAACAATCCTGTGTGTAGTAATGTCTCAATGCTGTTTTAAAATTTTAGCCACAACTCTTTTCACCCCTCTAAATAAGAAAAAACAATCTAAAGTCACAATTATAACTCTACAGTAAAAATTTGTAGACACTAAGCTGGAATAGCTCATAGCGAACGTTCATTAAAAAGTTCATTAAGATTGAACCATAAATATGAAAGATATTCAAGAAATAGTAGTTTTTTTTTACCAGTTTCCATTCGACTGCGAAGCACAGTTATCACCTGGTTATATCTAACTGCCCCGCACTGTCGGCAAATGTCTTTGGCAAACTGCTTAAGGATTTGTTTTGTGCCAGGCAAAGGAAGTTTCATTCCTCCTCTGCTCTTCGGCCACAAATTGTGGCATAGCTGGCGTCTAATTGGCATGCATATTTTATGGCCATAATGAGCATAGCCAGCCTGGTTTCCCCCCCTCTCTCACTCTACGCAGATCTCTGGGAATAGCTGGGCTAACCAGCTGCCTGGGATAGTCATGTGTGTGTGCAATCGTGCTCAATAATTGCAATCAACTCGAACAGAGAATTGAAATTGTTTACCAAAAAGGAATGCGCTGCTCTTCTATCTAGCTATATATCTATCTATCTATCTATCCATGTATGTATGTATGTTTATTGTTCCGTATTCCGAAAAACTGTCAGTTAGCCTGAACATCAGACATGGCATAGCGTAGCCGGAATTTGATTTTCCATTTCAAAAATCACACTTCAGTGCATCCGTTGACACTTGAACGTGGACGTGGAGAAGGAGGAGCATCATCTCGTTTGTTGTTGTGCACTGTTCCAGCTGCACTACAGCCTGTCCTGGTCTGCTACCATTATGTGCCTTGTCTGCTCTGTCTGCTTGGTCTACCCTGTCTGCCTGCCCTGTCTGTTGCTCCCTCAATGAGCTCAGCTCATCTCTGCTTGCCCAAATTATGCGGCATCACATTTCATAGGCAGCTCACAAGCTGTTGATGTGTGTGTGTGTGTGTGTGCGGGTGTGTGTGAGTGGGAGGGGGCAGGGGAGGGTTAAGCATTCAACTGACATTTAGTGATACATAATGACAGATCAAAGTGGAGTCCATTGTCAAAGAGATGTTCGAATAGAGAGCAAGAAATGCACAACATGCTCAGTGTGTGGACGAGGCAAAACACTTTTGGCTTTAAACAAGCCAGATTTTAAAGCTGCAAATCTAATTGATATTTATGTAAATCCATCAACTTTAAAGCTTATCAGCTTGCGTTACTTTTGGCTAGTAAATCACCAAAAAAATGGCTGCTAGACGAGACGCATTCATCATCCGAATACAATCGCTCTCATCATCACAGGCCATGGGCCACAGGAGCCAACGTGCAGCTTGCTGCGTTCCAACTATGCGTTACTTAATGGTCAAAGCGTAGAGAGGTTGTACCCAGCCCCTACAGAACCCCCCCCCCACTCTGAGCACATAATAAATGGCCAACAAGTGCGGCCATTATTCTTGGACCTCCAAGTGCGGATGAGGCTACAAGGGGAAGGGAAGAGGGCACCGAGCGAGGTCTGCTCGAATTATTTTGTTTGCGTAGCAAATGTCGTGTAAAACTTCACAAAAAAAGCTAAAAAAAAAATAGCTAAAAGAAAAAAAAGCTAAAAAAAATAGCAGCAGAAACATCAGCTTCAGGCATCAGTTTTGAGCCGGAAAAAGAGTCTAACGAGCTTAACGGAAATGCAGAAGAGAGAAAAGAAAAAGAACGAAAGAAAGAAACGAATGACACGCAAAAAAATGTGCGAAAAATTATTTGAAATTCAATAAAAGTTAAGAAAAGAACTGTGAGGGAGTATAAAAGGGGAAAAGAGTATGGAAAAGCCGCTAATGATGAGCAAATAGTCTCGTTACAGATATCAAAACGATGACTGACTCGTAAATCCAATGTAAATTGGAATCACCAGGCCATAATTCAAATGAATGAAGAGACTCAGTGCACAGGGAGTAATACTTTCTTAAGGCTTAAAGTAAAAATAATAGAAGAGGAAAATGATAATATGATTAAAAGAATTGTAAACTATATATAATGAAGGCTTAACTATATGCTGGTAAAGTATTTCTACTTGAAAACAAACAGAATCAAAAGTAATTATATTTTCTTAGGCTTTTTACAAAGTTTTAACAGTTTGTCTGTTCGAACATCAATATCTCAGCTATAAGAAAAGCTAGAGCTACCAAATTTGGCATGAGAGTTCCTATAAGTTTCCTGTACCATATGCAGCTAGAGATTAGCATGCATTTTTAAACCAGCCAGGCAAATCAGCAGCTTTTATTTAAGATCACTCGCACTCCTCGGGATTTTATATTAAAATTTAATCAAATTTCCAATTAAGTTAAGCTCTAAAGGTTTCTTAATTTCCATGGATAGTATAGCAAGTCTTGGCCTAAATAAAAAAGAAGGAAAACATATAGTCATGCCGCGCTTCACTTTTCGCTTGAGCTGAAGTTTGACGGTTTTTGGGTTTTGCTGCGTTTTCCTGGCTTGGCCTTTTCTCTCGGCTCTTCCATTTTGCCTCACTCTCAGGGATAACTCTCAGATTTCAGCATGGTTTATGGCCCTAAGCAGCTTAGCCTAATGGCTTGCAACCAACACACACACACACACACACACAGAGAGCCACATGTTGTGCTTTGTGTATTCTGCATGTTGTGGTAATTTCAACATTTTCTGCATCATTAAATGCAACTCAAGTTGCAAGTTGCAGCAGCAGGAGGGGCAAGAGGAGCAGAAAGACCTTAAAGTGAGCAGAAAGTTGGCCAACAATAGATGTGTGTGTGGTCATGTCTGGGCAAGCGATGGGCCTATGCCAAGTTGAGTGATTTGCTGGAGGCTGCAGGCTTTGAAATCAATCCAGATCTGCATTCGAATTCGCATTCGAATTTGAATTCAAATACAAATACAAAGGCAATCGCTTTGATTCGGATTTGCCATGCAATTTGACTGGAGCTGCTTGCCAGATTTGCATGCATCACCGAAGGCAGGGCACACTTCAAGGATTTCCCCAGCCCAGGGCCATATATGGTACTACCACATACTATATATATACATATATATGGTATGCAGCTGTACTTTTTGTTGGTTTGTATGTATGGCATTTAGTAGGGTAGTCGCCTCTATTGTGTGTCCCGAAAACAAAAAAATCCTTTTAAATGCGGGCTCTGGTAGTGCCTGCCGGGGCAATTATAAGGAGGAAGTGCCTCCTAGCACTCTTCCTCTTCTTGCTTTTGGCTCTGTTTTAAGTGTTGCCCTTCTTTGCAGCTCATTTTTTGTATTCCTCTCTCTGTCTCTCTCTCTCTTTCCTCATTTTCCTTTCCATCTCTACCTTTGCTTGCATTTTATGCATGGCATAATAAATTTGTGAGTTTCTCTTGGTTTTACGACAGTTTTTTTTTTGCCCAACGCTTTGGGTTATATAATGCATGCTAAATATTGAGGTTAGATTGCATTTTAAGAGCAAAACCTTGAGATCATGCTGCATATTATGCTTTATCATGTTGGTTTTTTATCTTATCGTACTCTTCCAGCTGAACAGGCATCCGTTTTTAGGCATTATCATTTGCAGTTGATATTTATTTTTAGTTCTTTATTTATTTTTTCGATTTACAGGGGCAGTAGGGGGCGTGGCTGTATTTATCAATATATACTCTGTTACTGCTAAACATATTGAGTATTTTTCCAAAATTTGATGACTCTAGTTCTTTTAGTCTCTGAGATATGGATGTTCATACAGACAAATAGGCAGGCAGACAGAGACAGCAAGCATACATGGCTTAAATAATAAATTCCGTATAGTATAATATTAGTACTGTATAATTTTCACGCAAAAAGCTGTCAGGGTATAACAACTTCGGCCTGCCTAGCGTAACCTTTGTATTTTTTCCTTTATTCTTTTTTTTTTATTTCTGTCTCTTGTCGCTCTCTTTGTGGCGAACCTTCAATTACCTTGCACTTGTGTTCACAATGTTATAATTACAGGTTGTGTCTGGCATTTTTTATTTCGAGCTGCTTCTCCCCTCGCTGCTTTAAAGCTGAATAAACTATCCTATTGAATGACAAACAGAAGCGACGACGAGTTCAACGTTGAGTCCACAAAGCGAGAAACAATAATGGATTGCAATGGATTGCATTTACATATGGCAGGGAGAGGGACAGTCAGATGGGGAGGGAGAGGGAGAGAGAGGGAGATGCACAATGTGTCTAACTAAGTGGAGACGAGTGTGAGCACGAGTGCTTCAGCTAGACAAGAACTACAACCTAACCAGCTCCACGAAGTAATGGAAACGAATAAATCTTGAATGCCTCAAATATTTGCTATATGCAACGCTGTCTTCTTCTCCCATTCCCTGTTCCCTGTTCCGGTCATGTGTATGTGTGTGAGTAGGATAGAAGAGTGTGCAGGAAGGTATAACAAATTTCTATACAACACTTTAGATAGAAAGGAAAGAAAAGAAATTGTAAAGTTACCCAAACGGACGAACAGGCAGGCAGGCAGACGGGGAGACGAGGAGACAGACAGGCATGGAGGGGCAGGCAGGGAGGGGCAGGCAGGGAGTGGCAGGAAAGGGGAGGCAGCCATCGCAGGCCATTATAATAGTTTGCAGCGCCTTCAGCGTCATCGAGGGAGTTCTCTCTATCTCCTCTCTCTCTCTGTCTCTGTCTCTCCGGGCGGGTTGAACTCACTTTGACACTCGAGAGCCGCAACGAGATAAAAATGGCTGCTGCAGACGTTGCCAGACTGCAGACTGAGAACAATATGCGTTCCACACACACACACCCATACACACACACACACGCACACTGGCAGCACTTGCAGCAAAGCAAAGGAAAGCAACACCCTGTGCCCCTTAAAATAATATAAAATATGCATTGGCAGAGCTTAACTAGATAACTGCATAATATGATATTGCGCATACGCCGCGTGGCAGCAAGCTGTAAATAGCATTACGTAGAAGGAGAGAGAGCGAGAGAGAGGAAGAGAGAGAGAGAAAGGAGAGGGGCAGCAGCTGCACATGACAAAAGCTTCTCGAAGCAAAGTTTGTTGTTTCCAGCAGCTGCACTCAAAGGCTTAACAAGTAAAATGGCTGGAAAGAATTTACCAATTTTTTTTTTTTTTTAGATAATTACAGCAGCCTCAACTCTGGCATAATTTAAACTGATTAAACTGGCAACAACACAAAGTGCTGTCACATTTGAAAGTGCTGCCAAACGGGCACAAAGTGCTGCCAATGCAAATCAAGGCTGATTCAAGCACGCTTCGCCTCGTTGTCAATTTCCAGCGCAATCTGTTGCCAATGCCAAACGAAGTTGCCGGCAAAAATGCAAATCAGACAAATGTTGTTGCAGTTGTTGTTGTTGTTGCCACAGCATTGTCTGTTGCAAGCTTCATTAGATGCACGTACAAATCGGAAGGGAAAGAAAAGCAAAAAAAAAAAAAACAGAAAAACAGAAAAACAGAAAGGAAACAAACGAGAGCAGTCGCAGCAGCTGAGACAGAGACAGAGACAGAGGCAACACTAATAGATGTGGTATTCAAATTTATTTTCCATGTATAGAGCAGCCTGCACTTGGTATAGAGTTGCCACCGAGCTTTCCCCTTGAATGCGTGAGACTTAAGTGACAATTCAGTTGCGACACATGTGGCAAACAAATGTGGAAATCGAAAAGACAAGAGAGAGAGAGAGAGAGAAAATTGCAACTAGGCAGGGTATTCCACAATGAAAATTTGCATTTTCACATAAGAAAACACGCCAAAATGTCATAAAACAGAACGAATGCTATAACATAGTATAATTGCAGTATATATACATGTATAATAGAAGATTAGACAGATCAGACAGATCAGACAAGAAAAACAACAGCAATTTACGATCGTTTATTCGTAGGGGAAAACTATACACTATATGCCTCTATATAAACGTATATAGCCAGTTTAAATTCCCAGCAGTGTGTGCAATGTGGAAAACGTAGTTAAGAGAGACTCTCCCGACTGCACAGTAAATTTAATTAATTAGGAATATGTTCGGAGCAAGGCAAAAGCAAACGAAACAATGGAGGAAAACGACTGCAAACAACAATAAAATATTGACAAAGTTCTCGATAACTTTTTCTCACAACTAAACGCAAAATAAAAAAAAAAAAAAAAAAATAATAAAATTGTTGCCTGAAAAGGGAAATGAAATCAGCTTGAAAAGGCAGCTGCGTTACGTATACGCAGCGTGCGACAAGCAGAGAAAATTGTGTAATAAACTGCAGCAGACACACACACAGACACATACGTGTATGTGTACTAGAAAACAAAACTGCTTAACTGATAGATACCCTGTAGTTGCTTGATGATGCTTTCACCCGCATTACGTATACGCCGCATGTGACAAATAAATGAGAGACAGACAGACGACACTGACAGGCATTACGAAGCCTAACTTGCAATACCCTACATAAAAAAATAAAAAAAATATACTAGCATATCTGTTAATTTTTCTGTTTTAATATATAAACTAAATGAAAATTCCACAACATCCTCAACTCAATTTGCAATTTTAACTTCATCAGCAGCTCACTTACGCAATAAATCGAAACTTCACTCAATTTCAATATGCCCTGCAGGCGCACAGAAAAAGTTTTCTTTGCCGAACTCCCCTCTATCTCTCTCTTTCGCTCTCTGTCCTCTACAGGCGTGAAATTGAACATACACAGCCAAAGAGAGAGAGAGTGAGAGAGAGCGAGAAACGAGGCGAATCGAGGCGTGGCGAGGAGTGTAAATATTGAATATTTAATTTCGTTGAAATTATTTAATAATAAAAGTTAATAAAAGTGACGCCAGCATATGCGACAGAGACAGGGAGAGAGAGAGATAGGGAGAGAAAGGAAGAGAGAGAGAGAGCGAGAAAGCGCGAGTGGAAAATCGGTAAGCGAAATGAAATTGGAAATTGCAGTTGCACAACACAGACTGATAATTTACATATAATTGACTGTAGTCCTCAGTACAGTCTGTACTTATCTGTGTGTGTGTGTGTGTGTGTCTGTGTGTGTGTGTCTCTCTCTGTGTGTGTGTGTGTCTCTCTGTGTGTGTGTAGTTATCATTGCTGGCTGAACGGAATTTATATGCATGCGTTTGTACTGGCAACATGTAAAATGAAAATTTATGCACACTTAATGGCCGCCTTTGGCCCTGCTGCCCCGCCTCCTGCCTTCCGCAGGCTTGTCCACTTTTGCCACGCCAACATATCCTGTTGAATGCACTCGTTAAGTTGGTAACCTCAGGAACTGTGCTGCAGAGTCGGACAAGTCTCGTTTCTCTTCCTCACTCACTGGCAAATGAATTATATATTTTGTATTTTATTTTATTTCAACTGTCAGTCTTGTTTATTCTCGCTCTCTCTCTCTCTCTCTCAGTCGCTCTGTGTCGCTCTTTCCCCTCTTTTCTTACATTCTCCTCCCGGTGCGTTGCCATTTTTTGTGGTTTGTCGCATTTTAACATGCAAAATTCGTGACAGGAAAGTTGATGATGAATGCCGGCATTAAATGAAGTTGAGATGATTTCAGTTTACTTTTGCCTTCTCATTCTTCCATTTCCTCCTTCTTCTTCTTCTTCCTCGTTTGCTTTACAGGAAAATTGTGTAGAGTTTTCTTTGATTTTCATTTCTCTTGTCTTCCAACTGGTTGAGTTTCCCCCATCCTGTATAGGGGCAGTAATTACGCATCATTCGTCTCTTACTTGTGTCAAACGAGATTAATGATAACTGATATAAAAATATATCGTATATTTCTAACTTTAATTTGCAAAATTCAAAATTCAAGAGAATTTCGATTGTGAAAAATAAATAAATAAAATACAAGAAAATATGCTTGGCAATGGAAAAAGACAATTTTCTTGTTTATTCAAAGAAATCTGAGCTAATTGAATTGGAAAATACCAAAGCAGAGAGAACTTAAGGCACTTAGATGCATATACAAAAGAATATATAGAAAAATAAATAGAGATTTAAGAAAATACAGATATATTCCTGCTTTATTGACTTGACATAGTTGCAGGCAAGTTTTCTACCTGCATTTTTAATGACATCTCCCGTAACATTCGAGGAATCAAAACAAATCCTGTTTCACTTGAGAAACAAAGATGAGAAAACTTAGAAAGGCAAAGGAAGAGTGGGGAAAACAATAAGTTGAACCGTTGTTGGGGCACGTAAAGGAACTTCAAAACCTACAGCCAGGAAACAAAAAAAAAAAACAGAAAAATAAAATAGCGCATAAAAATAAAATGTGAAAGAACGCGGCACTAAATTCTTTTTTATACAACTTGATGGCAAAGTTCATAAGGTATGAGGAGGACGAGGGAGAGGAGGAGTAGAACGTTCGGGAAAACGGGAAAAATTGCAAAAGGCATCCAGGGAAATAAACTGTAGTTTCTGCAGAACGTGAAGTTTGCGATATTATGCTTATTTTATTTTATTTTATTTTATTTCTTTATTCTATTTTTTTTTTATTTTTTAACCCTATTGAAAACTTATTGCAGAATGAAAATAATGCGCAGAAATTGCCGTCAAAGTGGCGCAACACAAAAAAAAAAGGAACTGAAGGAGGTAACTCTCTTTTGAGGCAGCACAATTTCAATAATAATGTTAAAAGTAAGTCTAAAAGTTTTTCTTGCTCCAAAAATTATGCATTGTTGAGCAGGTTGTGCTCCCCAAACCGGAGACAGAATGGGACCTGAGTCTTGTCTATGTCCCTGTCTCTGTCTGGCTGCACTTAAGCGACACCTGTTGTCGGCAAAGCGTTATAAATTGCCCAAGCACAAGATGTTGCATGCACCACGCACCATGCATCACATGCTGCGACTTAACCTCACTTAACAGGGCGACGCATAAATCTCGACTGCATGCGGAAGTCAAGACAGAAAGAAAAATAGTGTAGTCTGCTTTTAGGCGACGGCTTAAAAATGCATTTTCCATGCAAAAATCAAGAATGTAAGGTTTTCTCCGTCATAGCAAGGCTTTTAAACGATTACAAGTCTTATAGTAATTTTGAAAAATTATTATAAAATTCAACAACTGTTTTTATAGAGAAAAACAATAAATAAATCAATAATTTGTAGATATTTACTGCATTTTTCCAAATTGGAAATTTATCGTACTAATATTATTTTATATTAGTTTAAATTAATTAAAGATAGTTAAAATATGCCTTGGCTTAAATACGATACAAATTGAATGGAATAATGCAATAACAATCGTTATATATCTGTAAAAATATGTCAATATTAAAAACATGATTTCCGCTTGAAGTTGGAGAATTATTTACAGATTTTTCTAGCGCCAAAACAAATTAAAAATCAGAAATTCTTCATCAGCAAACAAGATTTTCCAATTTCAATTTGATTTCCAGTATCGGGAATATGTTTCATGCTGGACTAATTCAATTGTTGCTGCATCGTGTGCCAATTAAATTAATTTTTCAATTAGCAAAATAAACACATCACCCGCCAAAGGGACACTCCACAGAGCACGGCACTGCGATTGTTGTGTGTGTGTGTTGTGTGTAGGTGGGTGTGTGTTTTTAATTACATTATGTAACATCAGCGCGAGCAAAAACAATTTCCCATTATTTGCCTTACTCTAACAACAGCAGAACCAGCAACAAAATTCAACCACAACAAGAACAACAGGTGCTGTTGCTATTGTTATTGTTATTGTTTGTTGTTATTATTGTTGTTGCCACCGAAAATATGCATAAATTAAAATGCAATCATTGTAGTTATTTTTCGGACAGCAATTGTATAATATATTAAATGGAAACATATACGTTAAATATACGAAAATTGGATAGATTAATCTCACTTGTTTCCCTCTTTTATTGCGATTTAAATTTTCTTCTTTTGCCTTATAATATTCTTGCTATATCTCTACTTCTATTTATATATTATATTTATTATTTACAAACTAAAAATCAGTAAATCACAATTAATATATGCAAAACAATGCGTCAAGCGTCAAGCGTAACTCAAAAAATCAAATAAAAAAAACAAATATTTATTGTAACTATAACTTTTTTTTATATGTTTAATAAAACCAAATCACTTGTAAAAAACAAACAATTTCAGCCAGCTAAACCAAATCTCACTTAAGCCCAACTCATTTATTCCATTCTATTAAGCTTTATATTTAATTAAATTAAGACCCCTCGCAATTAACTCGCACGCTGTTTTTTTTTTACATTTAATGGAACACTCAGTTATAATGCCTGCCATGCTATGTCGCTGTCCATTCTGACCGTTCCCCTTCCCCTTCCCGAATGAGTTTACCCATTTAGTATCTGTTCTACATATAGCGACGGCTTTATAATTCGTTTTATATCCTTCTTTCTTTGTTTTCATCGTTTTTTTTTTTTGTATTTAATTCCCCATTGTAATAATAATTTTATGCGTGTTAATTTTTTTGCACATTCATCATATTAAATCGTACAGCCGCGTTCACAATTTATTTAATTTTAATTGTTTATGTGCACAGAACGCGATTCGTTCGTTTTTAATGCAAAAAACGTGTTGCTGAGTTAAAAAAATTATTGAAAAGGGATTTGCCCGACCCCGATAGTTAAAGCTGGAAAAATTAATCGGCTTTGTCCATTTTGTATATCGATAAACCTTCAGTGCAAACCTTTTTGTCTACAGGTAATTTACGTACTTAATTTATTGACATTTATTGCCATATTTCCGCATAATTAGTTAAGAGATATCTGACATTTTTATAGAGTGCTATTTGCCCTGTTGATAAATGCAAATTTATCACATGCAATTTTTGCCACAATTTCCTTTCCGACATAATTAATATCGAATACTTATAGTAAATGATTTATTAATAATTTCAGACTGTGATTTAAAACCCTCCATTAAAGAACCCTCAAAGAGTTCATTGAGCAATTAAATTGAAGTAAGGCAAAAAAAAAAACCTATTGAAATTGAATCTAATTGAATTGAGTGAGAAGTTGCATTGCCCGATAAGGAAATGGGATCTGAAGAAATACAGGTCACTGCATCTCAAAAAAAAAAAAGCCAAAAGCATTCTTAGCTAGAAATTTAATTTTCTTCCAGCAACCTGATGAGCCAGCAAAACATGTTAACGATGCACTTCGAGAAGAGGAAAAAAAACAAGCTAAGGATGTGAACGATGCAGCAGCAAGTGGAAATGTGGACGGGTGGGGCGAGGAAGGGGGCGTGTGCCTTTTTAGCCACTTACATCATCTAGCACAAGTTTGCAACTCCATAAAATGTGTGCGGGTTTCTTTTATTTTTATTTTTGGCTTTTTGCAGCTGCAGGAGGAGCTGCAGGAGCAGGAGGAACTCCTTCACATCTTTCTGGGCTGCAGCCATTCATCCAAACCAATGAAAGCCGTTAAGTGCCCCACAAGTTTTCCATTTAGCAGGCAAGAAGGGGGAGGAGAAATGGAGGCGCAAGGATAGCGGAAAAGCCGCAAAAGTAATATGCCAAGATGGGGGATTACAAGGTGGGCTTGCCGATAGGGGTAACCAGAAACCGGGTGACTTGAAGCAAAAGTGTTGATTTAAAGGCAGCGTCGTGGAACGAGCAGGAACAACTTGGGAGTAGTTAAACAAAAGACCCAGCCCCGCCAGAACTGACTAAGCAAAATCAATATTGATGTTCATTCGATTGAAACGTCAAGGTGTAAGAAGCGAGGGGGGAAACGAGAAAGAGAGAAAGAGAGAGAGAGAGAGAGAGGAACCACTAAATATATCAGATAAAAGACGTAGAGTGTGGTTGTTGTTATTGTTGTGGTTTAGGTGTGAGTTAAGAACTTTGACAAGACGATTGAAGTTGCAAGAAGAGAAGGAGAACCTGGGAAGAGGAACTGAGGGGAATTGCTTGATTTTCAAAAGCAGATTATAATATCATAATCTAGAAAACTTTTCGGTTCACTAGGAAATATAATCCCTTTCTTTGTATTTTAACATCATAATATTTTGCGCCAAAAGGGTCTGAAAAAGGAAGTTAGAAAAATCAATGAAGGGCAACTAAAAAGGGTAGAAAAAAGACTTTTAGGAAATACAAAAGTTATAGTAGGGTTGTCTAAGTAGTTCGAAATAAAAGACTACACTAATAATAGTAGTCTTATAAGGAATAATAGTAATAGGAATATTAGAGTAAAATTATTAATAGCAGTAGTAGTAGAAGTAGCAATAATAATAGTAGTAGTAGCAATTATAGTAGTAGTAGTAGTAGTAGTAGTAGTAGTAGTAGCAGTAGTAGTAGTAGAAGTAGTAGAAATAGGAATAGTAGAAGTAGTAATATTAGTAGTAATAGTAGTAGTAGTAGTAGAAGTAATAATATTAGTAGTAGAAGTAGTAGTAGTAGTAGTAGTAGAAGTAGTAGTAGTAGTAGTAGCAGTAGTAGTAGTAGTAGTAGTAGTAGTAGTAGTAGTAGTAGTAGAAGTAGTAGTAGTAGTAGTAGTAGAAATAATAGTAGTAGTAGAAATAATAGTAGTAGTAATAATAATTGTAATAGTAGTAGTAGAAATAATTGTAATAGTAGTAGTAGAAAAATTTGAAGTGGTAAGTAATAATTGTAGTAGGAGATAGTACAAATAATAGTACTAGAAATAATAATTGTAGTAGTAGTAGTAGTTGAAATAATAGTAGTATAAATAATAATTGTATCAGTAGTAGAAGTAATAGTAGTAGTAGTAATAATTGTAATAGTCGTAGTATAAATAATAGTAGTAGTAGTAGTATTAATAGTCATAGCAGCATTCACTTCCTATGTTTTCAGTTTATCTTTCCACTTTCAAGGTGCTTGTTCCTGGGCATAGAATGCACACAAGGAATCATCGTAACTTGTGCGACTTTCGCAAAGAACAGAGCAACTTTTAATTTACTTGCTTCCACCCATCATCCACAGATTTTGTGCAATACCTGAGCTACTGTAGTACATCCGGCCCTTCCCTTACCTACTTTCATTAACAGGGCATTCATCAAGTGCACACAAGGCAAACTACACACACAGAGCGCAGTCGAGAAAGTTTAAAGCACAAAAAACCCTACAAAATAATCGAAAAACTTTGTAATGTTACGTCTATATAGTATACTATATATACACACATACATATATATGTATGTTTATATAGTATTTCTCAGCTACGCTTTGTGCTGGGCCAAAAACTATGCCATTAGTTCTTTAGTAATTTGCCAGCACACTGTTGCTCTCTGCTTTACTTGCTCTCTCTCTCTCTCTCACTCTCTCCTGCTCTAGCTATCCCGCTCTATTTTCAGTTTTATTATTTTTTTCTTTGTTGAAAAAGCGTCGACGCGCACACAAAAGTTACATTTGCTTTAACTAATTTATCATTTCCGACTGTGAGTAGTTTCTTTTTTTCCCTTTTTAGACTCTTTCACTTTTTTTTCCTACATTAATTTGAGAACCTTTAGCCATAATGAGCTTAAGAGGAAAGTGAATTAAGGGGAGTTTTTGTTGGGCAAACACTCTGTAAGAGCTTTAAACAGCATTTAAAAGTTTAATTAAAAAAAAGGAATTTTATATATTAATATTTATGATGTAAATCATACTTTCAAGCGTGTCATAATGTGCAGGTTGTAATCATTTGATACCCTTTGTTTACTCCCTTTACAGGGTATACAATAGTTCATTAATTGCGTGCGAATGTAATTGAAAATTGCTGCTAATTGCTGTGACAACTTATCAAGTTGCAATTTTCCAAGGAACTGGAGAGAGAGCAAGAGAAATAAGAGAGAAGAGCCCAACGAGGTGTGTAGGTTAGTTTTCTCCCTGCCCCGCCTACACTTCCTTCCCCTCTCTACCCTTACTTTGTTACTTCCCGTTGCTGCTGTCATTTTCACAGTCAATTGAACGAGTCAGAAACTTTATCGGGTACACGCTCAAAGAGCGCCGTTTTTTTTCTGCCCGCCACACGCGGCGTATACGTAATGTGCCTTTTGTCTTTGCCTTGCCGGCACTTTTCCCCCGCGCCTGCCTGGCTGTTGTATACCCTGCCTTATTTATTTTTTTCTCTGCACAATTTGCTGCCTTAGGGGCCTGGGCTGGGGTAAATTTGATTATTCATGTGTAGCCTGACTTTCTCTCTCTCTCGCTGTGTTTGCCTTCGTTTCTCTTTTCTCTTTTCCCCATTTTGCCATTTGTTGTGTTTTTGTTTGTGTCTTTATGTTGTTTAGGTAATTATTTTTGGTGTGAAATATGCTGTGGGGCTGCTTTATCCTGATTGTTTTACTTAGGGGTGGATGGGTGGTAGGGGTGGAAGATCTGCACCTGAGAGAGGAGCTGCCTTTTTGGCTTGTGGTGTTTGGTTTGGTTGTGGACTTACGTTAATTGCAAGCAAGGAAGCCAGTACATACCTGCAGAGAGAAAGAGAGAGAGAGAAAGAGAAATTATGTCTTGTGAGTATGGAAAAAATATACATAATTATGATAGACACAGACTCAGAGAGAAGTTATGCCCACAAAAGCAATGCGAAATAATTGCTAATGAGCAACAACAATAATTAAGTTAATTAGCCCAGCAGGGAATCGACAAGGCACACACACACACAAACACACACACAGATCTACACAACCTGCACGTGTTTATAATAAACATAATTTATGCTCTAAAATTATGCTCGAACACGTCTGAGAGAGGCAGTAGAAAAACCCAAACCGAATCCCAAATCCTGCTGAGGCGAACTCACCTCGTCGTCGCTCTTATTGCCCTTATTCTCATCATCATCTTTGCCATCTTCATCATCGTGCCCCTCATCCTTATCATCCACATCATCGAGTTCCAGTTTGAGTCTGGCTTGGGATTGGGATTCGGCTGGGGTGACATGATCAAGCGACAGATTTGTCCCACTTTGCTGGCCTGTCAAGCGATTGCCCCTGTTATCTTTGTTATCCTTGCGATTGCGCAACAAATTCCCCGTACTAGGTACATTTTGGACACTCGCTGTTCCAGAAATATTTCCATGACGGTCTGGCGACAATTGCGACATTTGAAGTGGCCCCTTTCTCAAGACCCGAGGGCAATTCCTTTCGGTTCCTTTTTTTTTGTTTTCTATCTTGTGTGCTAACTGAAGTAAAACTCAATGTGCTAATAACGACTAAACTAAATCAAATATGGAGACACCTTCGACGCACAGTGCGTTACATAACTTGCCACGCCTCCACAGAAGACCAGAGGGGGAGGCTGGGGAGGGTTGTGTGCATGTCTGGTCGCTGATAATGGCCATAAAATGGCAAACATGTCCGTAGTGTGCACACATAAATAAGTTGATTAACGGCTGTAAAAGGGAGTTGCAGTAAATGAAGGATAAAGGCGAGAAAATGGAGAAAGAAA
Source organism: Zaprionus kolodkinae (assembly GCA_018901885.1). Classification (NCBI taxonomy): domain Eukaryota; kingdom Metazoa; phylum Arthropoda; class Insecta; order Diptera; family Drosophilidae; genus Zaprionus; species Zaprionus kolodkinae. The sequence goes on from JAEIFM010000068.1 coordinate 13,415,542, forward strand.
GGAAAAAAGAGGGAGAGACAGCGAAATATAGATAGCAGTAGCGGGTTCAGTAACCGCTTGCAGAGAAAGCAAATATAGCAAGAAAGAATTAACTTTTTTTCTTTACTTTATTAAGTAAGAAATCCTTTAATAAAAAAAAGTACCTTAACATGGTAGGAAAAACAAATATGTATAAAGAAAATATAAGGCTAAGATTGAATCAAAGCTAGAAGACATTTAATTGCAGCATCTTTCTTCCTTATTTAAAGCATTAATTCAATTTTATTGTGTGCGCAAATGAAATTTTCAAATTAAACAACACACAACAAAACACACACACACACACATACATGGAGGGAGGGGGCTTGGGAAACCGCAAAACTGCTCTAAAGATACAAGTACCACAACTCGTACCGCCACTCCCCCCTCCAAAGTACACCTAACATAGCATACTTTTCCGCGTTTCTGCGGTGACAGCGACAAACATGGGAAACAGCAGCAGCAGCAGCAACCAGAGTTGCCAGGGCAGCCTTTTTCGAATAGATCTGTTTGTATTTTTCTTTTGTCCTATTAAATATCTCTAAATTTTAATTTTTAAAAAACCTCTTCTATTTTGCTGTGCCCAATGAAATATTATTATATTTTATTTTATTTAATTTAATTTTGTAAATACTCGTATTTATACATCACTTTCTCAATAAGTTTTGCTTTTTCTTGCAATCAAATGCCACCACATAATTTATATTTAAAATCGTTATCAATTCAAATTTCATATGAAGTGGCTGAAATTTCACGATTTTTTAAATTTTTAAAAGAGGTAGAATGGAATAGCCTGAGTTCACAAAATAAAAGACAGTACTTACTGTAGTAACTGCAAGTTTCCGGAAAACTTTTTGAAAATCATTTAGCCTTTTTTTGAAACAAAAACCTATTGCCCTATATTCCATTTTATTTTTTTCTTCGTATCTGTCCTATTTTTTCCCGCTATTTTTAACTAAATGATATGTATTCCCTCTTTTTGAGAGAGGGGTAGCTAGCAGCCCTGGCAGCAGCAACAACTGGTAAAGTGACTAAAACTCAATTTAAAGTCAGAGTAAACCATTGAGACAATTAAATTGCCAGCGAAATTTCGCGCGAATTTCAAAGGTGACAGCGGGATGGGAAGGAGGCAGGAGGGCTGTGCCAGGTTAAGGGTAATAAAGAGACATATGTATATACACATATACACACATACATACATATGCATAGCGAGCGCAGCCATTGCAATTGCAGTTAGTTTTGAATGGCAACCACAATGCTCATACGCCCCGTTAGCCTACGATCTTCTACCTCCCCACACACACACACGCACACACACACACACAGCACTCACGTACCGCGTTTGACAGTCATCGCAGTTGCCGTTACATAAGTTATTTATTGGAATTTGAGTGTCATCGGAGAGAGAGAGAGAGAGAGGAGTACCCATTCGGGCTTCAGCTCTGCGGGCAAAACCACAGCGTATTGAGGTTTGCAGCAAAGCGGAAACCAGACCTAGAGAGAGCAGGAGATAGAGAGAGAGAGAGAGAGCGCATAAAATATGACCCCAAGCGCGCTTAAGTGACAAACAATATGGCAGAGTGCAAAGGGCATGTGGTGCGAGCAGCATGAGCTGCGAATTACGTTTATGGGGGCGTGTATTTGCACACCCCGCTTTCAGTTCATATAGCTGGGCTACAATTTACTACTAAGGCACATAAATAACAGGAAACAGATAAGCGATAAGAGCTATACGAAAAGATAACGCAGCTAGGGTTGGGAATAAATTGAATTAGAAACTATGTTGTAGTACTCAAGCTTGGCTGGCTAAGAGAAAAAAACACAACGAAAAGACAAAAACTAAAATATCTATTATATGAAAAACATAGATCAATCTTTAAAAACAATTATACATTATTTCTGTATAATTTAAATATATAAAAAGCATTATTCGAGAAGCTTTAATTTCAGCTATTACTTAGTTAACTCACAATAAATTGTAATAATCGTTGCCCTCGTAAGTATGCAACAATTTTGCTGCGCACGAAAGTATGCAATCATTTTCTTAAGCAACTGCTTGCAATAACTTTAAAACTCACAACAAACACCTGAAACTAACTGTAATTGTAATTGAATGCAATAAACTGTGAAATATATGCATATATATGTACTAGCATAACCTAAATAATCTTCAAGTTACTGGAAGAGTGTTGGCTGTATCTAAATATTATCTAACTACGGTCCAGACAAGAGTTGAGTTTATGAAAATAGCTGCAGCTCTGCATAAATGCCACACGCAGAGTGGGAGAGGGAGAGTGAAGTAGAGAGAGACAGAATGGAAAAGCAGCCAACACCTTCGCATAGTTGTCGGAAAATTCCACTCTCAACTTGCAGTTTTTGCAATTTTCGCATGCAGGCCAGTCCAGAGGTCAACTGGGGCTTCGGGTCGGGGCTGCTCCTGCTGCCCAAGGAAAGGGTGATTGGGCGGGTGTAGAAACATAAGCTCTGCTAATGTCTGTCAGCGGCATACCACACGCAGCCAGCTAACAGATACAAATATGGTTTTGGAAGCAACAGCATATCTGGGCGAGAACTCTACCCATAGTTCGCAGCGAAAACCCCACGACGTGTATGCGACTATGTGTGTGTGTGTGTGTGTGGGCAAACTTTAGAAAATATTTGGCTACATTTTTGCTCTTGAAGTTGGCAACGAAGCTCGGTTAGCTTTCTATGCGTACACTAAAAGAAAATTTTACACAAATTAAATTTAATAAAGTCATTTGTGCCTACAATTATTATATATTTTAAAAAAAATATACATAGTTGTTAAGAATTCGGTTTATACATGTGAAAAACAATATTTAATCCGGAAAACTTTGCAAAATGAATATAAATCCTGCATAATATATAAAAACTAATGATTTAATTTGATTTTCCTCTTTTCAAGTGCATAAAGAGTGCATGAATAAATTACATTTTTAATATTCAGAAATAAAACTAATGAAAATCTTTAATAATTATGGAATTACATATAACAAGTGGTCTGGAGAATAGCTATAATATAACAAATTTTGATGAGCTACAAAAAATCCCGAGGATAATGAACGGAATGTACTTTGCAAATGAAGTAAAAGCTGAAGAAGGCAATTTGTGAAGCTGAATGATAACCTATCACTATTATTAATACAACCTTATATGCAATTATCCCTGTTTGTCATCCAACTTTTCAAAATTTAATAAATAAACGTAAAATAAAATGGAGAAAACCAAAAGAAATATCCTTTTAGGAATAAATATCATTTAAGAATTTAAAAATGTCCACTTAAAATTATTTATTCTTTTTATTTTATTTTTTTGCCGCTTTAATAAATCAAAATTGTACATTTCTAAATCTAAAATTGGAAAACTTTTGCGTCGAAAAAGTAAAGCAAAAAAAAACAACTCAACTATTTATGAATTTTATTTCAGTTTCGGACTTCACACACAGCTTGTGGCTTAAAAGTTGCATGCGTAGCGGGAAAGTGGTTAAAAAATGTAGATAAAATTCTATGTTCTTTTTTTTTAATAATCCTTACTAATCCGCAGGAGAATTGCGCATACTAAGGTATTATATATACCATTTTATCATACACATTTTTGCTTTAAAGTAATTCCTACACATACACACACACCCCACCTTACTTGATACATATTGCATTTACATTTACCGTCATCTTTCGTCAAGTTTCGCATCAATAAAATTTTGTTAGTCGCCGGAATTTACGTGGGCTTGGCTGCTGCTGATAAGGCACACACACTCACACACACACACATACTCAAACAAGAGGAAACAATTCAGGCATTCTCATATTGACATAAGCAAAGCCCCTGCCAGACAGCAGCACATCAGCATCAACAGCAGCCCAAGTTCGTAGGGGGAGGGAGGAGCAGCAGGAGGAGAGTGGGTTGAGGGTCTATATGGGGCTAGAAAACTGCTGTGACAGGGCAAAAGTGTTATATGTGTGTGAGTGTGTGTGGCTTGAGTTGGGTTTTACAGTGTGTGTGTGTGTGTGAAGAGTTTTACGTTTTTACCATCCTGTACATATGGCATTGTGGTCTCTCTCTCTCTCTCCTGCCTGTTGCTGGTTACTGGTTACTGGTTGCCCACTTCCTGTCGGTCCATTTTAATTGTTTTCTGCAGTTTCAAGCGTTCAACCAAGGGGGGAGGGGGAGGAGGGGCAGTGTACACCCAACTCTCCCACTAATCGCAATTCCGCAACGTCCCTAAAAACATTTCAGCCATTTCTCATTGGGTTTTTTTTTTGCGTTTTCCTATTTTTTTTAATCTTTCAACATTTGCCAGCTGACACTTTTTTTGTGGCCAGCACTGTTGTTTGCCATGGGGCCCTCAACTATGCGAGTATGCTGTTTATTTTCTTATCATTTCGAGGCTTCTCTGACCTGCCCCAACATGAAGAAATTCAAATTCAATTCAGACTGCTCACTGCACACTGTGTTGCAGTTAGAATACAATTTGAAACTTTGTTTATAAGGCAAGTATCAGAATAATTTAGTAGACTTAAAAAAAATAAATAAAAATGTTAATATTTTATACAAATATTCCCAATAAGTATTAAAACCCAATTTGTTTTTTGTGCGCATATTATTATGCTTTGTTTGAGTGAAACTTACATAATATCAATATCATTTTAAACACACAATTTCTATTCAAGTAAACCACATCAAATGAACCACAATTCCGTTGAAAACAAACACCACAAATTGCGCAGTTTTGCGTGTGTGTGTGTGTGTGTGCTTCATAACGATAATTGACAACTAATTAAAATATCAAGCGATAAATTATATTTTTGCGGGCAGCCTAAACTAGTTATATGTATACTATGCCGGTTAAAAATATATGAACATTGTGCGTGTGTGTAAAGGTTGTGTAGAATGTGTGTAAAATGTAACCAAAAAAGAATTAAGGATAAGGTGAGACTGTAAAAGGAACATAGACCTAGCGATAAATTAGTTACGAAGCTATCAGAGACAAAGAGAAGAAGATTTTTAGAGGTATTTTCCCAGAGAGTAAACGGGTTAGGCTTTTGTGATAAGAATTTTGGCATTTTTCAAGCTGCTTTTCAAGCTTGTTTTTATGTTTCTTCTTATTTTTAATCCACTCTTCTTTCAACGTCGGCACTAAAAACCGCTCGTAAGTTGCAGCTAATCCATGTTAGATGACGTGCAAGGCAAAGGGGGCTGTTGCCAGGGTTGCCAGGCCATTGTTAAGGTCAACAAATGGCAGCCATAACAACGTCAACTCATTCTGTAAAGAGCGCAAGAGCGGCTTGGACTTTTTATGTTTGACATGTCGTTTCAGGTTTTTTTTTTTTCTTCTCTCGTATTATTTTGATGGGATTTTCAGCTGAATGTGCTTGCTTTATACAATTTTATATAAGGGATTTAAGGGGGTTTTACGTGACGTCAACGTCATCGAAACACACAACACACACACACATGGCAAATATTTATTTTATTTCCTTGGGTGCAACATATATGTGTGTATTAAAAAAAGAAAGAGATAAATTGGGCGATGCTTTGGCAAATATGAAATATGCTCGGGGAGCATCGCATTGCATTATGCGGTGACTGACGCTGTTGCAGTTGAATCCGGATGAAAATTTAATTGAAAATTGCCTCAAGGTAAATCAAAGAACAAGGCAGAAAAAGTCTATAAAAAAAATAAAAAATAAATAAAATTGATTTATGGGAGCATTGGGCGTGGCAGCCAACATTTTTAAAAAACATTAGTCGCATATAGGAAACTTCATGACAAATTGAAAGTCTCTAGCTTTTTGAATAGCTGAGAATTAGACGTTCATACAGACAGAGCTATATCTACTCAGCTCTTGTTGATGTTAATAATAATAGGTAAATATTATATATTATATTATATTATATTCCATATTTAAGTATAATATAGTATATTTCTTAGATTTTTTTTTCGTACAATTCATAAATAAATGTCACAATCAAAATAATATAACAAGCAAATTGTGATCAGCAGGTTCAAATTCCATCTCGAGATTATTTTTCATCTACGACAATAGCGCAATCTTTTTTCCCTTATCATCGTGAGCTTTGCTTGATTCAAGCTACGTATAATTTTAATCATTCACATTGTGGAAGTGAATCTATTGGGTTTTATAAAAAAATTAAATATGTATTCAGTTTTTATACTATTTTTGGCTACCTTCTTGGCCACAAGTGCAGCCACTACATCACTCGAAAATGATGCAAATGAAGGGGTAAATAAATAGATAAACTTTTCTAAATCTAGTATATTTAAAATTCTATATTCTCTTTTAAGTTCTGTATGCCGTCTAATAAACTAGATGATGTATGTGGCGCATATTCCTTTAAGGCAATGAAACCTATGCTTGGATATTTCCGACAAATGAAAATGGAATCCGATAATAACGAATTTCGAAGAAAAGCAGCAACACGCGATGGCATAATCAAAGAATTAAGAGAACAACTTGATCTATTTCGTAAGACTCTATTATCGATCGGAAACTGTGAGTCACTTAGGGCGCAAATAGATCAACAAAATACTGAGATAACCCAACTTAAAGCACAAATCAAAGCGAATGACTTAAAGCTAAAAGATTACGAAAATCAAACTGATAAAAGAGAATCAGAATTATATAATATAACAATAACATACGAGTTGTAAGAGACGGAAAATTACAACTACTATAAAATATGATAAATAAATCTATATACAATTTAAAACCTTCTCATGTTCTACACGCATATTTCATTTCAATTTTCCCCCGGGCACATAAAGAAAACAGACAAACAACATTAATTTTAATTCACTATGAACTGTCAGTTTTATTAGATTTTGCAATATAATTTATAGCTGATATACATATATATTTTATAAATGTTGATGATACGATAATCCAAACTTTGAATCAATTTGTGTGCAAACAATAACAACAACAACGATTAAATGAACAATAATAATTCAATGCTTTCTGCCTTTTTTACTTGATCGACTTTCATAAATGATTTATGCGCAGTGTGAAAGAGATAGTGTGAGTGGGAGTAAGGGAGAAGGAGGATGAGTGTATAATTTCAGTAAAATTAATTGCATAATGCATTATTGAAAGGCAGCAACTGCTACTGCTGCGATGACAACAGTAAAAAAAAAAAAAACAAAAACAAACAGAGAACAAATATTTACCATGGCGTACGTGGCGTATGCGCAATGCGAACAAATATGATGCGAGTCCGTGACAAGTTCCTCAATCAATTAAAACAATATAACTGCGACGAGGTGTGTGTGTGTGCGTGAGGGTGTGTGTGTCTGCGGGTGTGTGCTGGCCGGAAAGGGGTGTCTGTGTCCGTAAGGGGTTATTGCTTTTGTCATTAAGTGGAATGAAGAGCGCAGCCGAAAAGGGCAATGCGAGTGTGAATACAACTGTGAATGTGACTGTGAATGTGACTGTGAATGCGAGTGTGCATGTGAGTGTGAATGTGAGTGTGTACAACTCTGAATGGCAACTGCGTGTGTCATTTATGGTGCAGGCACACGCAGAGCGGATAAAATGAACCCAAGTGCGAGGAGAGAAAACAATTTTTAATTAATTTATGACACACTTGGAACCTGAACAAAACAAACAAACAGACAGACAAACAGGGCAGCAGAGCAGCCCAACAGCTGCACAATCAACACAATCAACTAACCAAACGAGCTTGACTTAGTTTAACAAAGAATTGTAGTTCCCCTTCCCTCTGGTTTTGGTTAGCACATCCCTCCCTGGCTGTAACTGTTCCTTATCCCCTGGCTGATTCCTTGACAAATCTATGCACAAATCATAGAAATCAATTTTGCTATCAATTTAGTTGTTGTATTTGCTCTAAGTGTACCCTGTAGCGGTATAACAGGCTGAGGTAGGTGCGAAAAAAAATATCCTGTGCTTCAAAAAGAGCAGGGTATTTTTTAGCTAAGCAAACCATGACATAAGCAAGCAAAGCATGTATTTATCAGGCACAAGGCACAGCTTATATGCTTTATTTTCAACATGTTAACAGGGTATTTTGCAGCTGGGCAATATTTCTTTTTTATTTTTTTTCTTTTTTTTTGAATTTGTGTTCGTTATGGCAATTTGTGAATCGATGTTCTCCCTCTCTAACTGGGTCTCTGGCACAACAAACATGGCAACAGTTCAGCAAATTGTGATTGTTAGGGTCCGCTTTTTAAATATTTATATCCTATGCCTGCCCCACCTTGTACCTGGCAATCAAATTTAGCACGCTCAATTGGTTTTTTTTCTGGCATGCAAAGCAATTATAGCTATTTACCCAAGATTTGAAGATTTTGAAGATTGTAAAGCGACTATTTATCTAGTTGCCCTAAAGAAATATGGCCTAGAAATTTTCGACATGATTTTCACTTTTTATGCCACTTGAAGATACTCAGTAAATGCCATGAGAGCTTTTACCAAGCAGGCCAAGGCTTAATGCAAGCGTTAGTAGAGCGTAAAATAAGCCAAATTATGGCCAAATAAGTGGCCTACTTGACTGGCTCAAATGGACAGCAAGTGAGGAGTGAGGGAAGGTAGAGGAAAGTCGGGGGAATAGTCGGGGGATAAGTCGTTCCATATTATTGTAAAGTTTATGCGTTTGTGTTAGTCGTAGTTGAGGTGGGGGCAAATGTCAAGCGAGTTGTATTTATAGAGTTCAACAATGGCCAATGGCCAATGCCAAGGGCATGCGTTAAGCATACGCCCCGTACAACAAATAACAATGACTGTCAACTTTGAATCGAGGGCCAGCTGAGTCAGCTAACACAGCTGTGCATGGATAAAGAGAGAGGGGGAGACCCTCTATACCTATACCTTTCCCATTCCCACATTTAGTTATGCCAAGTGCGTCATTTATTTTGAAATAGAATCAAAAACAGACGCAAGGCAGGTATAGGCTATGCCACAGCCTGTTCCTTGTCTCTCTCTTTCTCTCTCCCTCTCTTTCTCCCCCTCTTAATAATATGAAATGTCGTGTCAGTTGAACTGACAGCTGTCACTTGCTGCTTCAGTTAAGCGACATATGTGTCTTTCAACAGTGCAACTCAATTGAAAGACAGAAATATCCTGTGACAATTTCAATTTCACGCCGGCACGTGGCAGGTTCTAGTAGGATTCAAGAACTTTATTCCTTGACTTGCTATATGGTTTTATAAATATATAATGCATTGATAGGTAGTACCAAAGAATGATAAGTTTCCTTCAATATGCCTTAGCTCTCACACATTCATAGTTCTTAATCAATTGTTATGATTTAAGGTGATTAAAGTTCCCTTTGTAATAATACGATTTATTAAAATTGTATTATAATTAATTAATATTATAATAATTAATAATTATAATTAATTGTATTAATTGTATACAGAAAGCTAGAATATATTTTGATTTTTAGGAAATTTATATGGCATAATGAGAAAAGCTTAATTACAACTATATTATAAAATTAAATAAAAGAGTAATTTAAGTTTTCTAAAGAACTAAACCAGCATACTATATATCTTATAAAAATTAGACTAATTAGATTTATCTATATTTTTTTGTAATTTTCTTTTCTTTTACAATTGAATCGGTTGCTCTCAATTAAGGCTAAATAAATATATAATAATAAATTGGTTGCTATGCAGCAAAATATATACAGCTATTTAAAAATTTCTTTAGAATTTATGTTTTATTTAACAGAGATATATTGTAGATAGTCCAAAGCTATGAAAAGAGCGAATTCTTTAGTCTACTTTAAACGCTGCAAATATACGGGTAGAAATTCCCCTCAAACTAATCTACCAATTTTCTTATTAAATTTTCATAATAGTTTTCTTCTCTAGTTGAAATTTTCTATTCCACTCTTCCTGTTGACATTTAAATTAGCTGCAAAATCTTTTGTGGCAACTTTAATGCAGCAGTTTGTAGAGATTTCTTTAGATCTTACCGGGGGTCCATAAGGTTCAGGTCGATGGCAAAGTGAAAAGTGGCAAAGTGGCTGCTGGCAAATAATTTAAAGTGCATAATCCGCTTAGCAGGAGCAGAAGCAGGAGCAGCAGGAGCAGAGACAGGAAAAGCGTAGGAAAAACTAACGAAACGAAGGCAACAACAGGCTCACGGGACGTGCCAACAAAGATGGGAAAATGCCTTCGGGAGGGAAAGCTACAGTCATTTTTCACCTACAGGAATTGCCTCAGTGTCCAGCTTGTGCTTTGTCCTCAACATTCCTTTAATTTCTCGGGGAAACTATTAATTTTCCATTAGCTTGAGACAGCCTAAGAAAATGTCAATCAAAATTACGTTCATGCTTGTCATGACAATCTGGATACGGCTCGAATGAAAATGCATGAAAATTGCTGTTGAAAATTTATTATTTTCCAGCCTTGTCACTGTCTTTTACAAGTTTTCTTCCTCTGTCTCTCCCTGCTCTCTCTTTCTTGTTCTCTCTTCGCTGTCATTAAAAGTGTCAAAAAGCAAAGGAAAATCGCAAAGCTGAAAAGTCTTTTCCAAGTGACACTTGCAGCTGTTTCCCCAAAACGATTCAAGATGTTTCAAGTCTCAAGCAGTTTTCCAGAACTCTTTGCACGATAGTTGTATAAAAAGGGGCGGCGAGTGGGCGTGGCAAGCCATCATCATCATCAGCCATCATCGAATTCGCACTTTCAACTACTTCTTTTTGGCGTGAAAAATACCTTTTCCACAGATTATGTACTATACTATATATATATATTTAATTTTAATTATCGCTTGGCAAATTAAACTTATCATAACAAATCGGTTTTTTAAGGCATTTGTTTTTCTTTTGATTTTATTTCACAACGTGTTTTCCATTAGCCTTTGTATTTTCTACCCGAATTTATTTAATTTTTCTCTTTTTCTTCCGCCAATTTTCCCAGTAAATATAAATCCAACGCGTTTTTACGCGTTTCAGATGATGTAAGTATTACTTATGTATATGTGTTTGCCAATTTTTTATTTACACTCAACGCTTTTAAGTGTGCTTTACATTTTGTGTGCGCAAAAAAAAAAAACCGGAAAAGGGAAAATCGGTAGGAAAATGAGTGAGAGAAAAACTCAGAGCACAGAAAATTAAATTTGTAAAAAGCAGCAGTAAAAACATTCTCATATGTTGCAAGGGCGTGGACTGCTAAAATATGCCACAAAATGCGCGAGGTGACAATAAAAAAAAAAATGAGCTAAAATCACAGCAGCAGCACGAAGTGCATATACCCTGTAGCAGTCATAAATCAAAGAGCAGGCCTCAAAGGAAAATAAATTACGATGCATTATGCATATTAAGTGCTATAAAAAATAATAGACACTTCACTCCATTAACGCATATACCCCGCTTGCTTAACGCCCTACGTGGTATGGGAAACAACAAAGCGTTGAAATGTGTGTGTGAAAAAAAAAGAAGAAAATTGTTATTCCCGCCTAGATTTCAGCTCATAGACGTCTCGTATCCCGCGGGCTCTTTTAGCACAGATTTGCCACTATTGTTGCACAGCGTGTGTGCTGCCCCTTCCCCTTCCCCCTTCTCCCTGCCTGCCATGTTCTTTGGCACATCGTTATATGACTTACCCGTCCACACATATATGTACATACTATACCCCGCCCCCAACGTCTCTTGTTGCTTTTGAATTGACAATTTTTGCATGTTTACAAGCCAAAGGCAAAAGGCAAAGGCAAAAAAAAAAAAAAAAAAAATTGAAAAATAAAGGAACTGAAGCCAAGCACAGCTTAGTCCTTTCCCATGTCTTTTCGTTTCTCCACTCTTTTTGTTTTGGCTTCCTTTATCACAAGCTGCACGAGCGGAAGCTTTTGCTTTTTTGTGCTGCTGCTGCTGGTGCCGCCTCCATGTGCGCTCCTTGTCGTTACTCGTTGTGCTCACATCCTGTTGATTGTATTGTTTATGATGCTGCTCCCTGCTCCTTGCTCCTATCGTGCTCAGCCAGCTCTGCAGCCCTTACCCCAAACCAAACGCAGTTATTGTCCCAATCGAGCCACATCGTTGTCATAACTGCCATTTGCAAGTGGCAGCTGTTCCTTCCACTCCCACCTGCTGCATCTGCATTTAAAATCAAACTCATCATATGTGAAGAGTTCCCTGTTCCTGTTCTCCTTCTTCTCTCTTTATTTGAGTTTCGCATTATGATTATTGTTATGGTAATTAAGCACACATGCAGTCGAACAGCTTTCGTAGCATACTTTCTGGCGCAGCCAACAAAATGCCTTGCCAGACCTTGCCATGTTCTGCCTGCCTGTTCTGCCTTCCCCTGCCCCCCCCCCTGGCTCTGCTCATACCATCGCTTTGAACTTTGATTTAATACAACAACATTTTTGGCAGATTGTTTGTACCCATTGCAGGTCTTGTTACCAGGCTTACAGATTATACTACTAGGTGGGCGTAAGGTTTTGCCAAAATAAATGTCTATTTAAAATAATTTATTATTTGATTTATTTTTGCATTAATTTTATTTTTTATGTACTTATTCTGTACTTTTGCTTGCAATATATTAAAAAAAACCCAAGTAGATTCCTATTTTATAAATCTATTATTTATCTAGCTATTTTTTTAAAGCTTTTAAAACTTTCTACTCTTTCATTTCTTTTATTATTGTTAATACTTGTTTTATATTTAAAAAAAATGCAGGTACAGATTAAGTTTTTATAATTAAATAAATTGAATAATTAAAATTTTAAATTAAATTTAAAAATAGGTTATAAATACAAGGTATTTATTTATCAACTCATTTTTTAAATTTAAAAAATTAATTATCTTAGCTTTTTATTCAAAATTAAAGAAAAAACTGCTAAATTATTTTTTTTACAGCGTATCTTTGCGTCCAGCATACACTGTCAGACAGCATTTCTACTCTCCTTTTACCTCTACACTGTTACACAATTTTTAGACAACTTTGTGAGGCATTGCTTAGCAAATTTGGGGGAGGGAGGGAGTGAGCTCAGGGTGAGTTTGGTTCCCCCGCTTTGGGGTCGGCTCTGACATAGAGGGTTGGTTGGTTCATCCTGTTGCTGCTGTTTTTGTAACCGACATTTAGTGGCTTTTGTGCTCTCTATACGTTGTGGAATTTTGCACGCAATTAATTCAATTTGTTAAATTTTTTGTGCGAAAACTTCTTGCAAGGAGTGTACAGCAAAATGTTGCGGTATTTCGGGTTGAGCTACAAAAATTGTATTAAAAGTTTCTAGCAGGTAGTTAAGACTGCGGCCCAAAACTGCGCTGTTTGACATCAAGAATATATATGTATATATTCGAGGCAATGAAAAAAGAATCAACAATTACTCTACAAAAAAAAAAAGAACTTTAGTTATAAATCAAAATAAATTGCGCAAAATTGTTGTAAAGCGCCTGAAAGCTTTTTTCATTGTGCAAGGATTCGCCATGAATTTATATCCCGACGGGAAACGGCAGGAACTCTGGGGGGGGGGGCGGATGCGGGCAGGAGCAGGCATTATAATAAGCCGTGAATAAAATGCAAATTTTAACGCCAAATTTTGCGACAACAATCGCAACACATGCAGCAGCAGGGGAAGAAGGGGGAAGAGGGAGGCGGAGGAAGATAGTAGAGAAAATAGAACATGAACATTGTGAAACAAACTTTTGCTCAACGCCTGCAGGATGCGAGCAGAGTTAACATTTAACAGTTTGCCCAACTGTCAGCCAAAGTGGGCGTTGCAACCCTGTTCCAGCTCTCTCTCTCACTCTTATCTTTCTCTTTCTCTCCCCTTCCACCGTTTTTACGGCCAATTAAAAGTGCAAATTATATTTACAGTATGCGCTGACAAAAATAACTTTAATAGTTTCTAATGAGACTATGCGGCATGCTATGCGAATGAATAATCAAAAAACGATCGAGCTAATGAAATAGGACTGAGTAGAGGGCACTGGCATATCGATATCATGTATATCGGCACTGCTAACGACAATATATCGACAAAGTTTTTCCGTTTTTACTGTTGCATTATGCAAATCAGTTTTTTTCTTGCAATATTGCTATATTGTACATATGTATTTATTTGTAATTATTCACTTAGAAAAAAATATATAATATTTAATAAATTACTATAGTATATCGATAGTTTCGATTAGTAAATATATAGTTATCATTGGGCTCTGATTGTTCATCGAAAATATGTATTATTAAAAATAAAATCATAATTATTGTTTGCCTTTTTTAAACATTTAAAATATTTAAAATAATATAAAACTATCAAAACTATAAGCAGAATATTCTATCATTCTCTTATACCAACACTGTGATATAGATATAATTTATATTGACCATGCTAACCTCAGTATATCGTCATGATTTTTAATCTGTTGCTATTTCATTGCGCAAATCAGTTTCTTTACCACAGTATACCATAGATATTTTAAATATTTTTTATCAATTCTATTTATTATTTATACAAGTATGATATTTTCTTATAAGCTAGAGCAGTTTGATATTTTCCTGGCCCCAACTTATATTTTTTTTAAGCATTTTCAAAGTGCTGCAACTCGTTAAGAGCACAAGAACATCGTTATTCTTTTAGTTTCCCCAACGTCTTCACTCAGTCTTTATTAGTGGCAACAATGCATAATAATGCTCTTTATATTATGTTTAATAATAATAATAATAAATGCGCTTAAATGCAGCATGCACGCGGAGCGAGAAAGACTGCAAGGGGGGAGGGGGAGGGGATGGAATGATAAATTTTCTCAGCCCTGTTATAAATTCATGTTGTTCACAAAGCGTTGCACATACACATACACATGCATATACATATACATATATGTATATATATTTTCATGTCACAAATCCGAAAACAAAAGCAGCCGAGAGGCAGGCAACAGAGCGGCACGCCTACCCAACGCCTATGCAACACCACAAAAGGACCCTACAAGCGCCCAAACAGAACTCCTTGTTGCTGTTGTTGTTGTTGCTGTTGCAGTGTGTTTACTAAAATAAACAAACATCAGCAAAGCGAAGCGAAGAGAGAAAGAGAGAGTAGAACGCCCAGAATGGCAGCGGCAGCGGCAGAGGCGGAGGCAGCGGCGTCAACTCGTGCCCAAATGAAGCAGAGCACGTAGAACGTGTACACGGGGCGTATGCGTGTTGTAAAGCAACTGCAAAAACCGCCAGGCCTAGCAACGTGCAACGTCGTGTGCAACGTGCAACGAGGACAACGTTAGCCCAAATCTAGGTTAGATTGCAGCAGCAATTCAAGCGTCCGAGTCGTCGCTTTCTCCCCTCTCTCTCTCTCTCTCTGCCGTCTCCATAATGAGCCGCACTTGATGCGAGCCGCATTTGAGCACCAGGCCGGGGCATAAATTAATTGGTTACCCCACACACACACACACACACACACACACAAACACAAACTGAGGCAAACAAAGCAAGCTGAATGAGAACAGGGACAAGGTAGCAGCTCTGTTCTCTGAAAGGATCCGCTTAAACTAGCCGGATTTGTGGCAAAATCGAAAGCAAGAATGTGCTGAAAGTTAGTGAAAATACTGGTAAATTATTTATAAAGATATCACCCCGTTCAACAACTTGAGTGGATGAGAAAAGAAAATAAAAATATAATATAGTTTGCCTTTTAAGCGGAAATAAGGGCGGTAGGCGCGGCAGCCAAAATTTAAAATATACATCATCTACATATAACATACAGAAAGCTTCATACCAAATTTGGTAACTTTAACTCTTCTGATTGCAGAGATCTGCACGTTCATACAGACAAACAGGCGAAGCTGAAGTAATTATGCTCATTTTGAATAGTCTAAGGGTATCAAAATTGCATAGAGTAAAATAAAAAAATAAAAAGAAGAATATAATGAAAAATTTCCAAACCAAACGAAAATATAGTGAAAAATTCGAAGACAAAAGAAAATAATGGGTTTAGTAACGAGCGCGATCAGCCTTAGAATCAGTGAAACAACAAATATAAACGATCTACATATTTTACACTACTATCTCGCCTTATCAGTGTTCTACTATATGCATCTATACTATCTGTGTGTGTCTGCTAACCCGCTGCACATTCTGAATAATTAGAACGGTCAAGGTTTTTCGATACGTTCGATTTAATTGCGTTGTTTCCAGCTGAATTCTCTCGTAGAATTCCGCAGCAATCTTAGCTGTCTCATTGACTGATAATCGCACCTACACACAGATAGACTATATAGTATTGGAGTTCCCCAGATGTGTTCTACAATCTACCTGCTATATAGGCATGCGTCAACTAATGCCTGAGCCTCAGTTTAAATCGAGCTGTCTACAAATCGAAAACGTTTTTTTTTCCAAAATGAAGCTTAAAGCGGCGTTATTATTGGTACTCTCAGTCATTGCCCTGACAACGGGTAAGTTCTTTGTAATCCCTTTTGGAAAATTAGAAAATAAAATCTCATGCTAAACCTATTTAAAGCTTCCCCCATTGGGTTTGTGGCGCCGAATTGTCCGCACTGGACGAAATGTTGGCATGATTATAGAACGGGCAGAGTAAAATATTAAGTTTAATTTTAGTATCATATAATAATCATAATAATTATGTATGTGTAGTTTTAAAAGCCTCAAATAAAATTGGTAATTGAATGTGAAATGAAATCAAAGCGAAAACGATATGCAATAAAAAAAAAAAAACCCTTTTCCCATTAGGCTTACAGGGTGCTGCTATAGGGTATTCAATTTGATGTTAAGGCTATTAGGATAACGGGAACATTGCAAAAGTTGTCGCCATGGAAAATCGAATGAAATAAAGCTTAATACTAAATAAATTTACTACCGCTAATTGCACGCAAAGACCGCACACACACACACACACACACAGAGGCAGGCAAAATGGGTTTTTCCTTTCCACATGACAGCTGCGTAATCCCCCCCATACCCCATGCGTGAGCTTTCCTACTAATATAATTCTCATCTATCCCCTACTCTCTCGCTCTCTCTCAGTGGCGTAGAGCACGCAATGGCGAAATACATACATATACATATACATATACAAATACATAAGCCACGTAGATTGACAAGCTTGTCAAAAGATTTTCAGAATCGAAAATATACTCACACACACACACACACGCACGCATATCTCACCTTGTACTTGTTTCGTGCTGCAGTCTGACCGCTAGGGGGCGACACATACGCACGGCAAGTACTCTAAAGTGCAATCGATATGGATTGCACGCGCGTTATCGATTGACCTAACATCGGATCTAAGTCGTTGGTTTTCTGTTGCGGATCTTTACCAAACATCGAAACATTTATTTAATCACCAGGTGTGAATGCCCTGTCATTAGGTACGCAACAACAACAAAAAAATAAAGAAACGCTGCTCCATTAGTTATTTATGCAGTTGTGGGTTCTATCGATTTTCTGTGCTTACTTCCCTCGTACACTGAGCAAAAGATTTGCTATCAACATAGCAATTTGGTACTCTAATTGAGTATTTTACGTTATATCGCCAGATCTTTCGTTCTACTTAGAAGATAATCACATTGAAAGACAGCTGACGAAAAGCTCAGTGTACATCTCTGTCATGGCACATTGGGGTCAGTTCATCCCCCATAATTATTACGAGGCAGGAACGGCACTTGGCTTATCTGCGATGGTTTTTAAAAGTATGAAATGACTTGGACAATAACAACATAAATCCATTAGCATCAGAGCGTTTAAACGTGAGTTTGTTGACTCTGAGAATTTAAACAATTGCATTGGACGACAATGGAAATTATTTTCCAGATATGAGGCACTCTCTTTAAATAATAGGGGCAGGTGAGAGGCGGAAAGTTAGCAAGTCGTGTGGCTGCCACAAATGGTTGGAATGCGTCTTCTTTGTTGTCTTATCGATTTTTTTCGGCTTTTTTTGTCGTTTCCCCCGGCTTACAACGTTACCACATTCTAGGGGTTCGGTTCTTTGTTGTGCTGGCATTCGCTTTTATCTTTCGTTTTGCTTAAATAAGTATTTTATGTGGCATTGCAGAGATTTTTCGAATTTTATGCCAAAGAAATAGCAAAATACTAGGGGAGATAACATTCTGTGATAACTTACTCGTATCAATGAAAATCAAACGTTTCATATATCATTTATTTATTTGTAAAGCGAGTTTGTAAAAATTTAATTTAAATAATCGATTCGATAAAAGCAAATGGCAATTGGCAACTCAGACAAACATAGATCGTTTGATCGATAGCAACCCGTGGCAAATTCAATTAAATTCTGTTATCGTTTTCTTTCAATTTGTTACTCACCTCGATAATACTATCGCTGCCCAGTCCACAGATCTTATTCTTTTTGTTGTACAACTGCTCCAACTGCTGTTTGCGTTGTTTGCGCTGCTTACGTGTTGCTAAACGCAGCCCACCGCTTTTACCGCCGCCGCCGGCTCCGCTGCCACCGTCTCCGCCGCCGCCGCCGCCGCCACCCACAACTTGCGTTGCAATGACAATTTCGTCGTCTTCGTCGTCGTCTTCGTTGTCGTTGTCGTTGTCGCCGCCGTCGTCGTCGTCGATGCCAACGTGGTCGTCGTCGTCGTCCACGTTTAATACTAAACCAGCAGGTGGCGTGCCACTCAAATTAAATTCATCGACATCGATATCGGCTGCTGTGTCCGGCAGCAAGTCCAAATCGCTTTGAAAGCTCAAATCCAAATCTTGGGGTAATTTTGCATATTTTTGATGATTTTTCATTTTTCTAGCTTATTTATTGAGCCGGCGCGCGTTGTGCGTTGCATGAGTCATTCCCCCCCGTGCATGTGCATAGACAGCCGTCCTGGGGATACTCGGTTATCGGGGGGCAGCTATCGTCTAAATTCTGTTTTTGTTGCACTTCGCGCGTCGTCAAGTTTTTCAACACACACACACGCACACATACACAGAGAAAGACAAGCACACACACGCAAGCAGTCAAATTCGCATAAGTATGAACATGAACCAAAACAAAATGAGCACAATCGATTTTTCCGCTATGTTTCTCTTTGTTTTGTGCCCCACTACCAGTAACAATAATAATAATAACAACAACAACAGGTTCTTATTCCCACAATCGTCCTGATGGCTTCGCTTTTATTGTTGTGAGCGTAAGTGCCGTTGGCTACCGCAGCAGACCCCCCGTTACGTGTCTCTGATACGTAATTAACACAAACAAACACGAACACACACACACACACAAGAAATTGCAATTGCACTTCGCTCTGCACACACACACACACACAAACTCAAACACGCACGCAACTCTTATTGTTTACGCGTTTACGATGGAAATTCAATTCGATACGCTGTTTGTGTTCTTGTTCTGTTTCCAATTAGAGAGAGAGAGTGAGTTTATATGCGCTATTTCGACGACGTTGATTTACGTTTGTTTTTGCACCGTCAAGACGTCTGCACGCCAACAGAATCGCATCGCGTATAAAATACACAGTGCCAACACCGATGCCGCTTTTCCCTGTTATTGTCGTTTGTTTTACGTGCATTTGTGGTGTATAGGGGCTGAAGAGTTATCGAAAAATTTAACTTGGCACTATCGATAAAAAGAAAATGCTGACTGGCAATACTGTTTATCCAAGTGGATACCAAAGCAGACAGCTTTTGACACACAACTGCGCGGCAATCAATTTGAATTCAAATCTGCGCAAAGTTAGATAAGAAAATGTTCTTGGTTAAATATTGTAATTGAAACACGTGATTTGTAATTTAATAATCATTTTCTTTCACTTGATTTATTCAAAAGCAATGCTGAAATCGATAATGTTGGGTTTTGTAGTCGATTTGTAGTCCCTTTATAGTTAATATTTATGTACCATACACATTTCCATATATATATTTTTTCTTTTCCCACTTCTTTTACATATGAAATTAGCTCGATTAAAAATTAATTCTTAAAAAGGATAAGCATCATTGTAGCTACCACAAGGTGTACTCTCTTATGTTCTTGTTATTCTCTGTGTGTGTTGTGTGTGTGTGTGTGTGTGGGTTTGCTAATTAATTGTTTATAAATTGTTTGTTGTTGTAGCTTCAAAAGGACAAAAGCGTCGTCAGAATCTATTGAATATTTAAAAATGATTTAATTTAGCTATAAAATTGTGTAAATATATAAATATAAATACTGTTCGCTTACAATGTATCGCGCACACACGCAAGTTTGTCAAATGTTTCATTAAATAAATTACGACATCATGTATAATAATAATTATTCAGTTTTCTCTCATTTCTATAACCAAATTGATATAGATCGATAAATATATATATATATATAAATGTATAGATAAGTTGCGGCAATAAAATGCTTTTAAGTACATACATTCGTTTCGTTTGCTGTTTGCTTTTTGTTTTTGTTTTTCTGCCTTTCTTTTTTTTTTTGTTGCTAATTCTCTTAAATGATTTAATTAAATTAATATAATTACTGGCAACATTCTGGAGATGCTTTGCGTTTCATTTAGAAAATGTTTTATGCGCATGCGCCGCTCACAAAGATATTGCAAAAGGGGATATTATGTCAAATCGGGTTTGGGATTAGAAAAATATGGAGTTTTCTTTTTGAGACATTTTCTTTAGAAGACATTTGCCCAGTTTTAGAAAGAAAGACAGATAGAAGAAAGGAAAGTAGCGCATGCGCCTTGTTCAAAGAAGAACAGGACTCTCGTCCCGATCTCAGCTCTTATAGCCTAAACAATTTTCGCCTCATCTTAATGTTTATAATCGACTTATGTATGAGAAATTAGGTGTACAAAAAAATAAACATGGCAAGCGCTTAAGCAGTAACTTAATCATAATATAACTATACTAAACATAGCTAAAGAGTTCAACTATTGCTGATGTGCTGCTGTTGTTGCTGCTGCTGCTGCTGCTGCTCCTGCAATTGCTGTAGCAACTGTTGCTTCGTTTCGGCTTTCACAGTTTTATAGCGATCCTTCTCCTCCGTATTCTCGGGTGGCTCACATTCAAACGATGCCATCGCTAGTGTATTCTCATTGAGGACAGCATTGTGCTGCAGGTAGGCAATAACATTCGGCAATTTATCGAATGGACACGTGACCTTTTTCCATTCATTGAACTCCATCACTTGTTTGGCGAGTTGTGAGCATTTCTCAAAGTTGATATGATTGTTTGGCAAACTGCAAAGGCAAAGGGAATACAATTAATATATATAGAAAACAATATAATGATTGTGTGCCTACCGATTCGAGCAGCCTTCGTTTAGAAAATATAGATCCTTAACAAATAAACTAAAAAATGGAATGATTATGCGTTCGCGTTCCTCTGTGGCACCCTCAGAGCGCCACATGGCAGCTTTAAGCGTCGATCGATAACTGTTAAAATTCGATGTTGGATCCATTTGATGTTCCAGCACGGAAAATTTCGCCGATTGTACCTTAGACCACTGCAAAACAGAGAGAGAGACGGAGTTAGTAATTAAATAATACATAACTATATATACGTTTGCTTACCGTCTTTTTGAGTCTACCAATTGGCGCCAGGTTTAGACCAGCTATTATGGCCATCAGACTGTTGAAATTGCCAATGTTGAAACATTCCCGCGCCGTCTCGATCCAATACTCAATAATGCGCACACGCTGCTTCTTCTTGGGGTACTGCGAAAATAAAAAAAAAATAAAAGATTTAATTTAAACGTAGCTATACGAAATGGAAACCCCCTAATTATAATCATAATAAACTTATTTAACAACTTGTTTGGCTTTTGCGTCTTAGCCATTTTCCCCCAACAATTCTGATTATGGCCTTATCGATGCGTGCTTAGCTGATATTAGCCTTCTAGTAATTCTTGGTAATTTCTAAAAGTGTGTTATCAACTTTCGACTCATATTTTGATGTTACTTTTCAATTTCTGTATACGTTTCTTTTTGCTAGTCAAATTATTGATTTCTTGAGGGTTTTTTATAGGAAGTTTCTTCTGCTTTTAGGAAATTGAATTTTCTTTCATTTTTTTTCTCTGCTTTATCCCTATGCCAACAATTTAGCATACGCTAATCCCTCACATATTTTCATCCCTCACCCAGATGCCCGCCTGCCCCACCCACCTTGACAATCTCGCTGGCCGTCAAGTAACTGAGGCGATTGAACCATTGCACATAGGATTCCAGATTGCGCGTCTTTTTCATATCGTTCAGCGTGCTCGTGCCTGTGCCCGTGACACCGCCTCCTCCTCCACCTCCACTTGCGCCAACGCCCGCCTGCTGATAATCCTTGGCAAATGCCTGAACAAACTCCTCGGGTCCAATGTGCGACAGACGCTCCAGTTCGATGGCCGTCAGCTGATGAGCCAAGTGCTCACAGCTGGGACAAATATCCATGATGCCGAATACCTCATCCGGTTGTGGAGTACTCGATGCGGAGCTGCTGGCACTTGTCGAGTTGCCGCCGCCAGCAACAGCGCCACCAATCGATGAACTGCCACTGCCCAAACCAATAGTTCCACTCCCAGCACTCGCTGTTAGTCCATTGGTTGCGTGTCCACTCCCAGAGTGCGCATGGGAACTGCCCAGAAATGTTTGAAACGGATTATGCAAATGCAGATGATGATGATGATGTTGTTGTTGTTGCTGATGATGAAGCAGAGTTTGTGATTGATGATTCTGTTGATGATTCTGCTGCTGTTCGGATTTGGTATCCGTGTGTAGCAGATGCAGAAACTCTTCGTACTGTTCCAGCGCCTTGAGACGTGCCACAAGCAGTTGCAATATCCGCGACACCTGCTTGCCCAGCGAGTTATCAATGTAGACGCATTTTCTGGCCAATATGCGCACCTGCTGCATGAGACGCTCATCCCGAAAATCATAGGGAAAGATCTCAATCCATTCGGAGAGCAAACGTATGCAATGCTGTGCCGAACGTTGCGTCAACGTGCGCTGCTGTGGCTTCGGTTCCAGCTCAAGTTCCAGCTTCAGTTCAGCTACTGCTGTTCCTGCTGTTCCTCCCGATCCTGCTGCAGCCTTGCGTTGTGTCAGCGGCGAGGCAGAGTTCAGGTGTGGTATTGCTTCATCGACAACATCGCAGCCAGCAGCAGCTCCAGCTGCCTGTTGCTGCTGCTGTTGTTGTTGCTCCCAGCTGCTTGAGATCTGGGCGAGCAGCTCATGGGGGCGTATGAACAGACGCGCACTGAGCAGAAAGGCAAAGAGATACGCATGTTCTGGATAGTAGTCATGGGTGGGCACCATGTGCATGATCAGGGATTTGAGGGCACCAGCTTGCAGCTTGCCCTCACAGTAAACCAGATAACCCTCTTTCGGCTCCTTGCTAATCCCCTGCAGCTTGCTGCTCTGCTGTGGCGGTCCATAGGTCAGTGGCTTCTCCAATAGCTGCGATTTCTCCACATGCGAACTATCCCGTCGATGGGTGGCCAATGTTTTGGCCACAATACCAATTCCACTGCCGGCACTGCTATTGCTGCGCTGCGTCTTCAGATCCGGCAAAGTCTTGTGAGTCGTTGTTCCTGTTCCTGTTCCCGTTACCGTTCCTGCTGCGCTTGTTCCCGTTCCCGTTCCCGTTTTGGCCTTGAGATTTAGATTGATGTTGGCGCTGCCAGTGCTGCCACTGCGGCCATTTGTGGCACTATTGATGCCGCCGTTACTGGACGACGACATTTGTATCCCTGACTATCACCTATCGTGGTCGCCGCCGCGTCCTCCGTCTCCAGCTCTAGCGAGTTTCTATGCCTGCAGCGACGCATTCGCGGGCAGCACGAAGAGCTATGGGAAGAGAAAATAGAAAAAGAGGAAAAAGAAATTAGTAAAAGGCAATGGAGCTGAATGAGGAATCCTTATAGAGGAATCCAATTGAAGAGGTGAAAAAGGAAAAGGAAACCTGAACATTTAATCGTCCTAAGCAATTAGCAGACTGGCTGGCAGAGAAAGAGAAGCAAAAAGAAAGAAAATGACAAGAGAGACATAGAAAATTACAGATAGTATCGATTTTGGTGGCCCGTCCGTATAGATAGTTACGGCTAAATCCCATTTGAACCAGCTCATCCAAACTTATTCATAAACAAATCATATACCATATTATAATATTTGCATATTTATTACTTTTTCTTTACAGCATTTTTACGCTTTAAATGATCTCGAAAAGATCACGAAATGAGATCCGCCGCTCTCAACACCCACAAAGCTGTCATTGAAACCGCAGAGAGAGAGAGAGAGAGAAAATCAAAACTTGTAAGTGGAAACTGAAACTGGAAAAGTGTCATTGAAAACGGAATTCATAGAAAATGGAAAATGCAA
Source organism: Zaprionus kolodkinae (assembly GCA_018901885.1). Taxonomy (NCBI): domain Eukaryota; kingdom Metazoa; phylum Arthropoda; class Insecta; order Diptera; family Drosophilidae; genus Zaprionus; species Zaprionus kolodkinae. The sequence goes on from JAEIFM010000068.1 coordinate 13,439,827, forward strand.
ATGTAGGTAGAGTATAAACAGTGAATGCGCTGCTATTGATCTCCCTGAATGCGACACAAAATCACGTAAGCACAACCCACATACAAAGTCGCCCTACAACTGACTACAGTGAGCTCTGCATATAATAAACCCTAAGCAAAATAAATATAGGGAATTTGAAATTAAATACTAAAAAAAAAAATAAATAAAAAAAATATATATATAATAAAAGCAATACTAATAAAGAGGGTTAGAAAACTAAACTCAATTTTGCTAGTAAAAAAAAGTCGCCTCAATAATATTAATTAACGTTGATAGTTTGGTAACTATACATAAGAAATCAAAATACTTTAAACTCGAATTTCTTAAATGAAATAATAAATAAATACATTTTTGAACTCTACTTAACTTCTTTAGTACAGTAGAATTTCTATAAAAAAAAAAACCCTACTGAGTACTGAGATCATATTTTATTTAACCTTTCGTTTTATTATTTATTTATTTATTATACCCTTCGACCATTGAAAATGGTCAAAAAAGGGTATACTAACTTTGTGCAAAATGTATGTAACAGGCATAAGGAGGCGTGGCAGACCCCATAAAGTATATATATTCTTGCTCAGGATCACTAGCCGAGTCGATTGAGACATGTCCGTCTGTCTGTCCGTCTGTCCGTCTGTCCGTCTGTTTGTTTGAGACAACAGATCTCAGCTATTAAAAAAGCTAGAGACACCAAAGTTGGTATGAAGGTTCCTATATTTCCGGGGCAGGTGAAGTTTATGTCAAATGTTTGATGCCACGCCCACCGCCCCCGCAAATCGGTTATTTACGATTATTAAGCAAAGTAATGCACCTATAAAGTTATGCTTTGGTATGTTTAAAGCTGAATGCAATATAAACATATTCTCCAAATTACAATCCGATCGGACCAATAACACAGAAGTTATTAAAGTCAACGTTTTCAGTACAAATGTTCGGTACGGGCAGCAGCCGACGCGCTGCTTTGAGCAGTTGACGCCGACGTCGACGTTGCGTCGTGTCGCTTTATCTTTAGCGCGTCGCTGTGTGAGTGCGAGCGAGTAAGCTATATGTACTAGAAGTATTTGTGCACAATTCTCTGTTTGAAATTATGAGTGTGGTTACACGTTTGTAACGGATTTGGAAAATTGGGAGAAGGGTATCTTACTGTCGGGCGCCCGACTGTAGCCTTACCCACTTGTTTTTTTACTATTTATTTATTTAATAACTAATAAAAAAGAATTGCCCTTCAGCTTTTTAATATTTCTCTTTTATTATTTTCTTAATCAGCAATTTCACAAAATTCACGCTAACGACTGCACACTGTAACTGCTCCTCCTCCCCTCGCCTCCTCCTCTACTCTTTACTCTCCATGTCGCCTCTCCCCGTTTCTAAACACGAACAGGCAGTGCAAAGTGGAGAGAGATAATGTTAAACTACAAGTCAAGTATAAAGCTCAATGTAGTCTAAACTGTTAATTTGTTTTCCGTACACATTCGAGCAGCTTATCAAGCACAGGGGGAGGTGAGGTGCGAAGAGGGGCAGGAAAAACACGAGAATTACAAAAATATTAATTAACAACAACACTAAGAAAACAAAAAAGAAAAAACAGGGCCAAAATTGGGTCAACAAATTGGAAGGGCGTCTGTCGTATTGGAAGAGGGGAGGGGGTGAAGAGGGGGTTGGGAGATTGGGAGATTGGGTGTTAAGGCTAAATGTTAATTGAATTACGAGCAGCAGCAGCAGCAGCAGACGACGCCAGGTTAAGGCAAAGGTGGAACTGCTGAAATAAAACCAACCCAAATCCTCCTCTCTTTCTCCCAACTCCCCTACCCCACCCAGTATAATTTTCACTTTCTTGGCATATTGCACGCTTCAAAACACACACACAAAATGAACGACAGGGGGCGCGCATAGGGGGAGGGGATAGTTGCAGGGTATGAGGGGGTGTGTGCTGGACGAGCAATTATTCACAGAAATCAATTTCGAATGCGGTAAAAGCAAATTAAAATCTATATTTATAACATTAACAACAACAAGGAGAGTGGAATGCACGACGCAGCAGCAGCAGCGCAGCAGCAGCAACGGCAACGGCAGCCGCTGCGGGCCATAAAAGCTTAAAACAACAACAACTGTAAAAACAAGAACAACAACAACGGGCCAAGCGCACCATAATTTGTATACAAAAGCAAAGCGTAGGCAACAGCAAGAGAGCCAAAGAGAGAGGAAGAGAGAGGGAGAAGACGGTGCAGAGGCAGCACGGCAATGACAGACACAGTCTAAAGGCGGAGAAGATATGTAGACAAGTCAATAAATGGGGCCGTGGCCAGGCTGTCGCTGCCGCTGCTGCTGCCAACTCGAATGGAAGAACAAATAGAGATGGAAACAACCCCACACAAGAAGAAGAAGAAGAAAAGTAGCAGGCAGCCCCACTTCAGTTGTTTTTTTATTTTTTGTTTTAATTGGAACTCACCTGCCTGCTGCAGTCGCAGTTACAGCTCCGTTGCATTTTACGCTCTCTCAATTAATAATAAATCTATGCAGATTGCCACTCACTGGCACACACACACACACACGCACGAATGCACTCTTCGCAGTGATAAACAATAAGAGAAAGAAAGAGAGAGGATTTATGCACTTCTGATCACTTATAATATTAACGCATTGTCACTACTTGACCCGCTTGTGTCGTCCCTCTTTGCTCTTTGCCCACTCTCTTCTTTTTTTACTCTCTTTGCAAAAATCAGGACAGCAGCAAAAAGGGGCGCCGCCTATCAAAAGTGGAACACACACGAGATGATGCTGCTGCAGCAGCGCCGGCTGAACGAATGAGAAGGGGAGAGATTTTAGTTTGTGTTGTGTGTGTTTGCAAAAACAATTTACAATACGAAATGCGATGCGACGCGTAAGGTGAGGCGAGCGTCGGCGTCGTTTACTGCGTTCCGCTTGCACCACCGACAGCGCTGTCACCCCCGCAGTAGCAGCAGCAGCAGGCAGCGACAGCGGCAGAAGCAGTCGCAGTTAAAGTCGCATATGGCGGCCGCCTTTTGCGTTTTTCGTTTGGTCAGCGCAAATATAAAGAAATATGGAAAATACGCTGTGAAATTTCGTATGTATGTATTGTACGTTTTTACGAGCACACGGTTTTTTTTTGTTGTGTTGGTTTTCTTTTCGCTTTTTTTTTTTGTTGTTAAAATGCGTCTTTTGCATACAATATTGACGACGAGTGTGTCGCCTGTATATTTGTATGTATGTTGCGCGCCGACCGGTTTGTTTGCTACGCAGAATTTTCTTTTCCACTTTCTTTGCGCCGCCCTTGCGTTTTGTTGTTTTGTTATTACTTTGTATAGCTGTTGCTGTCGTTGTTGTTTTATATTGCGTTACACGTTCACTTTTTATTTGATTATTTACACACTTAGAAACGAATTCGACGTTCGCCTTTCGCTTTTTATTGCATTAATTATGCATATATTGCGCCCAATTAGCAACGTTTATGCCCGAAATTGCCGTTCTCCTCGCAAAGCAATAGGCAAGGAGTGCGAAGACAAAACAAAAACCACGAGAGCAGTGTGAACGCAGCGTAGCAAACAATAAAATATCTAAGTGGAAACCAGTTGGTACATTTCGGTAGTTGGCAACGCGAATGGTGGATTTTTTTGTCTCGATAACTTTGGTCACACTCTAATGGAGGGAAACTAAACAAATGTAGAAATTATTAAACAATATTTTAATTAATAATACCATATGATTTGGAAAACTCATCAAATTTACAAGCAAACATTTATGCTATACGTTTGATTCACAGAAAAAGAAATTTACATTGCTTTGCATTTATTTTCCATATCTTCGAAACATCGATATTTGCATAGAGCATGAACTGTGTTTCGATAGTGCCCACCACTAAGCAACAACAACACTAGTGAAAAGTCGGCAGAGAAATGCAACGCGAAGTTAACTAAATTTACAGCGAACAAAAAAAAAAAACAACACAAGTCCATAACAAACGGTAAAAGGGAGCACACTACTACATAAGGAGGAAGACTTCATCCAAGCCGCAAAAACAACAGCAGCTGCAACAATTAAGGCTAACGCGACGAACGGCGGTTGGCAACATTTAAATGGCCAATGGCAATGGGAACAACATCAAAACGGATGATGCAGCTGCTGCGAAGGCGACGGCGGCGGATGCCGCAGCTACTGCTGCAGCTACAGCAACAGCGGCACAACAAGAACAACACTTGACAGGTGACGGCGTCAGCGGCAGCGGCGTCGGCGGAGCTTGCGGCGATGCCAAACAGCCGGCACGGGTCAATGATCTTGTTGCCGATTTGTGGCTAAATGGAAGTAACAATCGTGGCGATTATACCAACATACGTGCCACTCCACAGGCAACCGCGACGACAACAACAACAGCAGCAGCAGCTGCTGCGGCAACCGCAACGGGAGCAACATCAACAGCGTCGAATCAGAGTAGCAACACCGGTACCGGCGTTGCCTTCTCCTCCACATCATCCACATCGACATTTTCCTTCAAGCATTTTCTCAATAGCAGCGGCACCGTGACAGCGCCAAGCAGCACCGTCACCTCGCTGGATGGAGCCGGCTGTGGCACGAGCAGCAGTTGCACTGCCAGCAGTAATACAAATGCAACAACTTCGTCGTTGCAAACATCAACCGGAGCCAGACCCAAGGTACCGCAATCGGCATCCGTTAGCCACATGCAACCGGATTTGAATGGCAGCAATAGCATTTCGGCCTCCTCCAAAATGAAACGTTCGCCACGCTTCAGTTCGTTCGACTCGCAGGCGAGTCTGGCCGAGAATGCAGCGTGTGCCAGCAGTAGCGGCAGTAGTATTCGATTACGTCCGGATCTGCGACTCGAGGTGGAGCGTAACGTTGGCGCCGTTGTCCTAGACGACGATGACGATGATCATGTGGGCCTGGCCCAGGTGCGCAACAGTCGCCTCTACGATGAGCGTGTGGATGATGGTGAGCTGGATGAAACTATGATCAATTGCTCTAATAACTCGATTTATATTCCCATGCAGATATCTTTCCATCGGCTGCTTCCAATCTGCATGCATCCGCAAGCAATTCGCGCTATGTGCCACGCTCCTATTCTAGCTATGATATGCCGCCAGCTGCCTCATCGCCACGACGCCGGCCAGCGTTGCGTCCGAATCGTTTGGTGCTCGCAGCGACGCCTAAAATGAATCTCGATCTGCCGCTGGACACGTCAAACGTGGCTGGTGCCGCTTCGGCATTGCCGGATTTTGTGCAGGATCATTTATCGGATGCCTGGTGTCAGGAGGCTCACCTCAGTTCGCCGCCGAATTCACCACTTGGCGCCGCAGAGGCGCCCAGCTGTAGTGTTGGCGTTGGTGTTGGCGCTGTCAGAGGCTGCGGTGGAGGCGTAGGCGGTCCGCTGCTTTTACCAGCAGCTGCTGCTGTTGCCGCCTGCGGTCTACCCAGTGCAGCATCATTGCCAGCCGGCGGTGCTGGCGAAACTACTGGTTCCACTGGAAAAATGCTGCCAGACTTTCTCTCCGATGGCCCCATTCTACATTCATCGCAACGGCTTGCGGATGTGGCCATTGGGCTGCCCTCGAATTCGATAGACTCACCGCCGCAGGAGGAGGCGGACGGAGCAGAGTTGCGTCACGAGAACGAGAGATTACAGCGTGAGTTGCAAGACACGCGCGTGGAGCTGAGCGCACAGACTCGGCGAGCACATGACTTTGAGCAGCAGCTGCTGGCGCTAACAGATGCACGTCGTCGGGACACATTGGCAGCCAGCGCACAAACACAAACCAATCAGCGGCTGCGGCGTCAGGTGGCACAGCTCGAGGTGAGTTTGCAACTAGAGAGAGATTTGCTAAATCTTAATCTCTTCCTTCACTCCGGCAGGCGGAATTGTTTGCAATGCGCGATGGTTGCGATCAGGCGACCACATCTAGCGGCGCAGCCGGCGGCGGCGGAGGTGCAACTGCATCGGTAATGACACCCGGCAGCAGCCACAGCAGCAGCAGCATCACATCGCGTCCGTCCAGAACGCATCAATTGTCAAGAGATTTGCTGCGTGCGGCGGACAATGCCGAACAGAATTTGAGGTAGGTTAATGGAGGATTATGCTCACCCCAGACTTGCCTAATTTATTTGCATTCTCCCAAAACCAAAGGCAACTCTTGGCCGGAGTGGATAATCTACGTCAAATGGCTGCCAATCTGGAGCAGCCCTCAGCGCCAGCAGCGACGCCACGTAGTCCCAATCCTGATCCCTATAGCGATTTCAATTAGGGCCGCATAGGAAGAACGATGAGGATAAGAAAAGATATGTAGCTGAAGGTCATTCATTATTTAAATTGATAGGGATAATTATGCGTAATGATGATGCAAATAATCAGGATGTTGAGAAGAATGATTTTTTTAGATTGTGTGTGTGCTTTATAATGAACATTTCCACTTTTCTGTTGTTTGTATGATCATTTAAAGCCGCCCAACTGACGCCACCTAGCGCTTGTTTTTAGTAACTGAGAGAAATGAAAAACAACCACCCTATTCTTTTTTATATCGATCATATTACCATATATTATATACAATACAATGCAAATCTATCTACTATATATATTTGTCAAAATTGTTAGAGCAGTATTTGTCAATGCGAGGCAAGGATATGGAAATGAAAGATCGGGAGCATCAAAGCGCAGACTCGTGATGTTGTTTGAATTAAAAAGGATATATAAATTATATTATAACAAAGTGTAGCATATTTAAAATTGTGTTGTATAAATAACAAAACTGTTTATATATTATTTAAAATAATCAAAAATTAACAAATACAATTACAATAATAATAATAATGATAGTAATGCAAAAGCTTAACAAGAAAAACAAAAAAAATAGGAACACCAAGAAAATAAAAAACCCGATATAAATAGGCGGCACAGTTGCAAATCGAATTCAAATCATCAATAACAAGGGAACTTAACTCTTAACTGTTCGAACAGAATACACATATAAATATAAATATATTTTGTTAAAAACAAAATTTAATACATAGAATATATATTACAATAAAATAAAACGCAAAAGCAAAGCAAGCGAAACAAAGATGAACAAATGAAACTCAACCCGTGCACATGTGTTTGTAGTTTCTGCTTTAATCTCACAACAGCAACAAATGAAAAAAAAAAATAAAATAGAATGAAGCAAAAATGATATATGGGAATGCATTTGATTTTAATTGCAAATAAATAAAATGTATATATTTTATACCCCCAGCAAACATGATGGATTTATATCTTTGAGTAAATAGAAATAAATATATAATAATAGCATGAGGGGTAAATTGGTATTGTATGCAATCAAGTCCTCATTCTCTAAAAATGGGATTAGTTTCTTCCATTAATTTTACCAACTGTCAGCACAAAAGATAAGAGATAATGAGAGAGAGTTTGAAGTGGCGAGTGATCGGCCTAGGCAATGCTCAGCGTCCCATAATAGATAAGGCATTCGGGTACACGCTCTCTCGCTTTCGCTCTCCTGTTGCCTCTCACACGAAACACACTCACTGTGTTCGGCTCTGTGCGCTAGTGTGCCGACAGTGCTCAGCGTGCCATAGCTAAGGATTCGTGCGATTGTGGTTTGTTGCCCACGAAACACACTCGTGTTCAGGCTGTCCAACGATCGTTCCCTATTTCCCTCCCCCCTTATTTCATTTCATTTAATTTCTTTTTTACCCGGGTTTATTTTTTGTGGGGGGGGGAGGGGCTTAAAAAAAATTTTTTCCTCCCCCCCCCCCCCCAAAAAAAAAAAAAAAAAAAAAAAAAAAAAAAAAAAAATAGCTAAGGCATTCGTGTACAATCGCTCTCTCGCCCTCGCTCTCCTGTTGCCGCTCTAACGAAACACACTCAGTGCGTTCGGCTCAGTGCGCTAGTGTGCCGACAATGCTCAGCGTGCCATAGCTAAGGCATTCGTGCAGACTCTCTCTCGCTGTCGGTCTCCTGTTGAACACTCTCGTGTTCGAAACACGCTCGTGTTCGCCGCTGCGCCAACGGATCGTTCCCTATTTCCCTGCTCGCTTAGTTCAGTTCAGTTAATGTCGTCGTTACGCGCGGTTCAGTTTTGTGCGCGCGGGATCGGCTTCATAAAACTGTTTTCCTTCCATCACCCACACCTAGTGAATAAATTACTAAATTTAAATTCAAGCAGATTAATTAAACAGAACAGGAAAAACTAAAGTACAATTTTAGGCACATTTTTTAATTGGAATGTTTTCAAAATCATAAAATCTATTGCTATAAATATCACACACATAAGAGATAAAGTATAACACAGCAACATGATGTCAAAAAGGTTACTGGGTGAGTATATTAAATATCTTAAATATTTCTAAATATGTTGTCTTTAACATGTTTTGATTAGTTTTAGTTGATTATGTTTTTACATTGAGGTCAATTCATAATTAGACTATTATTTATTACGAAATATGTCTCAGCATGATGATAGTGCATATTGACGTCAAATGTCGTTCTTATCAGTGAGGTACTGTTAGGTACAGTTAGCTTTCCTATCACATTTGCATACTAATTCTTTTATGGGGATTAATAGTTGTGTTTATTTGAATTGATATTGCAATTTGTTATTAGTTTTGCAATTAGATTAGAGATTATCGCCAGGCTAATTTGATATTTCGCATATAACATATATATGGTATATATTATATATGTTTATTTTTAGAGAACATATACCATATACGATGCATATACTTGCTTTCAACTTTTCTCTGCATTGAGCAATATTTTTGAGCCCATAAATTATATATTTCCTAATCTTTTGTAATGGTCTTTCATATTCCATTAGCATTAATCTGGGTTCAATTTTTTTTTTTATGTTAATGTTTGTTGCTCTCCACATTGCTCTGCATTGAGCTATATTTTTCAGCCCATAAATTATATATTTTCTTATCTTTTTCAAAAATTCTACCTCATTCCATTAGCATTAATCTGGGTTCAATTTGTATATTAATGTTTGTTGCCCTTGTATACGCCATTAAAAAATATATAATTGAGAGCATGTCTGAGCACAAATCTGGAGCGTGATAATGTCAAAAAAGCACCCCAAACAGCCTGTTTCTTTTCTGATCGAATTATGCCTGTTTGTGTGGACCCAGCTTCTTAGAGAGAGAGAGAGAGATAAGTAACAAAAGCTGATAATGAGCCTGTGCAGGTGCTATGCGATAAGTTCTATATAAATATTTTATATTTGCTCGACTACCAGGGGGGTACATGGTCTATGTGCTTATCTTGAGCAGAGCACATTTATGGTCTGATATGAACTAATGGACTGATACTATTTAATTGAGCTTTCCTTAGTAAAAAACATAAGTAGTAACCTTTGGAAACTAAAGAGCACAATTTAGTATAAAGATAACATAAAGTTTAACTGGATTACGTTTACTTCCCTAAACTTTAATTTAATCGCTTTACTTGCACTTCCCTATGCATTTTAATTGAACGCATTAATTAACCCGATCAGTTTGAGGAACTTAAACCTCTATAATATACCCTATATATGCTATAGCGAGAGTCGCATTAATCAACATTTCATTGGCAATCAATAACCCGTTTTGCTGTGCCCACAAACTGTTTGAATATGCATAATGCGAATATGATATGACGTATACAATGAAATGATATAGATATGATATGCATAGTATATACATAGTAGTGTAGTATATCGAGTGTTATAGGAAATTGCGTCTCGACTGGGGACAGTTGTGTTTGGCTTTGCATGCGCAAACAGAGTCCAGACATGGACGACGATCACCCCGCAGTTCCCCCACGCTTTTCTTTTTTCCATTTCAATTTGCATTCCCAGAGGTTGCATTAATTAACATACCTCAATGTGGAACCATTTGAACTATCTGTCACGTGTCCCAGCAATCGCACTGTCAGCCCATATATATTGTAGTACCATAAAAATTAACTGACGCTCACACTTGACCTACCCGACGTTGTTGTACATATGGTAATCGTCTATTATATTATGTCTACTGATTTTCGATAAGCCAGAGGTTTTGTGTGTGTTTTTTTTTCATATTCCTTATCTTCATTCTTCACATGTGCTTTATTGTTGGGAACCTTTGTAAGTGTTCGGGAAAATAGACGTATAAGTTGTGCATTATATGGCAAAGGCAGCCATGTGGAAAATGAAACGAAATGCAGCTATCTGATCCTATTAAACCTATATATTACATATATATACTTACATTAATTCAGCACTTGTTATGCCGGAAACTATTGTGTACTAACTGCAATATATAAAGTTAAATCAGATGATTTTTAAAAAAGTTCAGAAACTTGCTCTCTCTGTGAATTTGTATACCCTTGCTTAGAGTATATTAATTTTGGCCAGAGTTTTGCAATGCAATTGAGGAAAAGAATTAAATATATAACTTTAAATTAGAAATCTCTGCTAGGGTATAGCTTTGCTTACTTGTTTTATTTAAATTTCCCGAGATTGGGAAAATGAGAAATATTTTTCTCTAAGCTAGCAATACTGTTAAAAATATCTGTGCATTAAATACCCATTAATATTTGAGCTACGTTTCTGTAATTTAAGTTTTACCTCGTCAATCCAGTCAAGTCTTCGAGGTGGTAGTATTATTATAATATATTATAGTATTATATAGTAAGTAGTTAGATCAGTGCAAAGAATAAAAAGAATATTAGTAGGAAGTGTTAGATGGCCTTTTTAATCATCCAACTAATTAAGGAACTCTCTTTTTGGCAGTGCAAACCACCCGCGCCGCATTGAGTCGTCCCAGCTCCACGCTGAACCCGAAGGCTGCACCGGCTGCGATGACTTCCCCGCCAACTGAGATGCCCGATTGCAATCATCGTGCAGCTGCCTATGATGGACCAAGTTACGAGCAGATTGTACAGACACGTAAGACCCATTTGACGCCCAATCTGCAGGCGCACTTTAAGAAGCCGCTGGTCATCCATGCCGGTCACATGCAATGGTTATACGATCACGAGGGTCGTCGCTATTTGGATATGTTTGGTGGCATTGTCACGGTCTCGGTGGGTCATTGTCATCCGTAAGTAAAGCAGAGATGGAAAAGGATTCCCTAGCTTATCTTCTCTTTCCCTCTATGCAGCAAAGTGAATCAGGCGCTTAGTGAGCAAACCGCCAAATTGTGGCACACAACCAACATCTATATGCATCCCAAGATTCATGAATATGCCGAGCGTATGGTAGCCAAATTCCCGGGTAATCTGAAATCCGTATGCTTTGTCAATTCCGGCTCGGAGGCGAATGATCTGGCCATGCTTATGGCACGTCTGCACACTGGGAATCAGGATATTCTCACGTTCCGCAATGCCTACCACGGCATGTCACCCTATACGATGGGTCTAACGGCGCACTCGACGTGGCGTTATCCCTTGCCGGGTGTGAATAATGGTATTGTGCATGTCATGAATCCGGATCCATATCAGGGCATCTGGGGTGGTGCCGCTTGTCGCGATTCCCCTGTGCAGACGACACGCAGTTGCAGTTGCTCCGGCGATACATGTGCCGCCGGAGTGGAGTACTACAATGAGTTGGAGCAAACGTTCAAGTATTCCCTGCCGCGTGGCAAGATTGCTGCCATGTTTGCCGAGTCCATACAAGGTGTGGGCGGCACGGTGCAGTATCCCAAGGGTTACCTGAAGCGTGCAGCCGAATTGGTACGCGCCAATGGAGGAATCTTTGTGGCCGACGAGGTGCAGACGGGTTTCGGTCGGACGGGTGAACATTTCTGGGGATTCCAGGGACATGATTACATCCCGGACATAGTGACCATGGCCAAGGGCATTGGCAATGGTTTCCCGCTGGCCGCCGTGGTCACAACACCCGAAATCGCCGCCTCACTGGGCATGGCCCTGCACTTCAATACCTATGGGGGTAATCCCATGGCCAGCGCTGTGGGCATTGCCGTACTGGATGTAATCGAGGAGGAGCAATTGCAGCGCAATTCCCATGAAGTGGGCACCTATTTCCTCCAGTGTTTGGCCGAGCTGCAGCAGCGCTATGATCTAATTGGAGATGTACGCGGAAAGGGATTAATGATTGGTGTCGAGCTGGTCAGCAATCGTGAGACACGTACTCCACTGGCAGGGCCACATGTGCTTGAGATTTGGGAAGCATGCAAGGATCTGGGCGTGCTCTTTGGACGCGGTGGTCTGCATGGAAATGTGAGTAGCCGAAGTAGTAGTCTATGCCAGTCTATGCAACTTTTTTCATCGGGTTCACCACACTCCTTACTAACCTGCACTCGATGATCTTGATTTTTTTTTTCGAATCACTTCCATCTCATACCCCTCCTTGTATCGTGTTTGTTCAATCCAAATCTTTTGCAGGTGCTACGCATTAAGCCACCGATGTGTATCAATCGTGCCGATGTCAAGTTCGCCGTGGATGTTCTCGATCGTGCCATAGCGGACTCATTGGCCAAAAAAAACTAGATGAATGTCTCGATAATTAGGCTGAAAATAGAAGAAAGAAAGAAACAAAGTTCCCTTAACTATCCGCATGCATTTATAGATCTATGAAACCAACTTAATAAAGAGAACTCAAAGACTTTAGATATGCATATAGTTTTATATAGAATTTAATTTTTTTCAAACATTTAACCTGCTCAACTCATATATTTAGTTTTATTATTTCCCACGCACCTATTACCCATCTAATAATTTCGAAGCACCACTGGGTTAAATTATTTAATTATCATGCTCTCTCATCTGCAAGTTCTCTAACTTTCAAGTATGTATTATCGTTAGTTTTCCGACTATAAATCATTTCATATAAAAATAAATATAATTTTTTAATTTTTTCCATCAGGTTCTCAGCTTTAGACCTCCCCTGTGTATTAGCTATGAAGATGTAGAGTTAACCGTAAATGTACTGGAAACTGTGTTTGTGCAGCACATGAAAAAAAGGCATCGCAGCTGGCGATCAAGTGAATTTAGTGGGCGTGGCAATTTTTAACCCGCAGCACACATCGAGTTCAAAAGACAGAGAGATTATTTTTTTTTTAAATAATGTTATATATATTTTATTTATTTACTAGGTTAATCACGACGATATATATAGCACAATTTATAGTTCAGAGAGCACATATATCGTATAGAAAAAGCAATACTGTGACCGTTAAAACATTATCTTCAATATTACCCATTTTACTAGGTAAACATTTACATTTTCATTTCGATAAGGTTCATTCACCCATTCATTATTCATTTATTATACCATTGAAATGGTCCCATTTGTAAAAGGGCTGAAGTCCCTTTTGAATTTATACATTTTGGTTTCTCTTTTATTTAAAAAAAATGTTAAGAATTTAATTTGGAAGCATTGACATTCCAATGAAAAAACTTCCGAAACATTTAAATATCTCTACTTGTTTCAATGACCTTTAATCCCAATAAATAATTTTCAAATCTTTTACTTCAGTTCTATAGTATATTCCATTCAAATTGCTATAATGAAATCGCATTAGATATATAAATGTAGAGGTTCAGAAACATTTAAATATCTTTACTACAATTTCCATGATTATCTTCTCATTTATTCACTTCTTTTTTAAAGTATTTTCCATTAAAATTGCTATAATGAAATCCCTTAAAAATAGAAATGTAACGAACATTGATTCTAATTCTTTTAAAAAAACCCCCATCGGTACACCTGTTGTACCACCAGGCATCATGATATTCTTTTAAACAATTCCAATCGTTGTAATTGAGATTGCCAGAGAATCTACCCAACATGTTCAGTCTGTATTGATAAATAGCATAGTAGGTGCTTCCATCGAATCTCTGCTTTATTATTTCCACTTACCCATCTATCTTCTCGAGTCCGTGGAAGAAGTCTCCTTCATTGGATTCAAAGCTGTTATTGGAAATGGTCCAATTTCAGTAGAAGTCCACATTGATTCTCGTAATATTAAATATTACAAAGTATCTCGAAAATGTGAAGCCTTTGGAAAGGATAATATATTATGACACCTAGAGAGATCGCTATTTCAATGCAACTCATTGCATTCTTCTTTTCGATTTCTCTTCAATAATAACAACTTATCTGATTGTTACTCATTTTTTATCCTTTAAATTGGCATTTACTTTGAGTTCCGTTATCTCTTTATATTGTTTCATACAATCTTTGATTTGCAAATGGTATTCTCCTTATATATCTTTGAATTGTTCTTCTTTGACATTTTATCGCACTCAGTTGCGACAAAAGGTCGTAGTTGACCATAGTTATTATATTAGTCTAATCAAAATTATTAAATATATTGCACAGGACGGAACTGTACAATGATTTCGCGAATAGAGACCCACGTCTAACAAAAAAACAATAATAGCATAGGCTGATAAGACGAAAGCTGACGTCAGCACGTGCAGTAAAATGCGTATTATTAAAATTAAAAAAAAAAAAAACGATCTTGACCTCCACTTAAATTGAATCGGGGTTTAGCCCAATTTTATGAATTTTGTACACTTGCGGAGGCTATATATAGTAAATTTGTACAGACGCACAGGAGTCTCATTTAAGAAAATATGTACATTTCTGTTGATTGTTGCCCGAAGAATAGTCAAACTAATCTAGAATATAAAAAAACTAAGACATATACGATTTAATATAGTATTTAATATATATTTATATATTATTTAACCCTAATTTACAATATTCATTAGTTTAACTTAACACAATATACACAATTGAGCACAATTCGAAATTGAGAGAGTACAATTTTAAAAGTCTAAGACAGAACTGTGAGCATTTCGCATTCCGATGACAGCCTTTGCTTCATTATAATTGATTTACTATATCATTTGTATACGAAATAGTTAATCCTATATATAATATATAGACAATATTAAATTTATTTTAGGCACATCATTACTAATTTGCAACATTTCTTTTGGTTTCGATTTCAAAATTATAAATATAAACTACTATTAAATAAACTAAGCTCTAAATTTTACAAAATTGTACAAAAAATCATATATAATAAATATACATTTACAGTACATCTATTTAGAATTACTAGTAACTAGGGGTAGGGAGAGGGTGTTAGACTTGTATATCAATGGATTTGCCATCGTTGTTATAGTCCGACGTAAGCAGCGTCTCCGACAGCTCTTTGCGGGCCTTCTGTACCACCCAAAACATCAGTGCAACACCACATATGACCTAGTGGAACAAAAATAAAAATAATGAATTAGTAAGTATATTAAAAAATATTTCAATTTAACAAACAGACTAATAGATAAACCGAACATAAGGACAAAGTTTATCTACTACTTAAATTGATAAGGAAACTAAAGAAATCTTAATTTAGGATCTACAATATTGCACAATTGAATGAAATTATTGTTTGTAATATAAGATGTAATATACACGATACATTTGGCGACCTTCGTAGGAAAAGCCATGAAAATGTCTAAGCTAGTTAGTTTATCACTAAAATAGATAATTTATAAAGTGGAAGGTTTACCTCAAGCACAAAGCTTATGTAGCCCGTCAACTTGGTGCCATTGTCATTGAGTACCTCGTGCATGGAACGCAATGTGGAGCCGAGATAAACATTTATCGTTTGGGCAGGCAGCAAGCCCAAACATGTGGCCATATGATAATCCCGCGCTTTAATTGAACTTATCTATGGAGAACAAGAATGAAACAAAATTGATAATTAAAATGGCATTAAAATGTACAAAAATGTATATCATATTGATATTTTATTCCTCCCTCTCTTGCTGGCTTGTTTTACTGATATCAATACTTAAAAACATATAACGTTCTATATTTAACTTAAGGTTGATTCACATTTCAGTTTGTAATTTGCTTTATCAAAGCAGAACCAGTTTACACAATTTCAAGTTCAATTTGGTATTTTTCATGCAGTTGCTTTAAGTATTTCTTGGTGCTGTTTCTACCAGGCACAACATTTTTTACAAAGCCCTAGAAAAAACCTACGTAATCGTCGTTAATGTGACTAATGCAGGCCGATTTGTCACTTGGAAAATAATATATAGCGTAAAAGCTGCTAAATCGTCAAGTTGTTGCTGTAATTTAACATGGACACACCAGCTAATGTCGTTAGATATATATGTATAGATGCTGAATAATATGGCTAAGTTTCGTATCCGCCAGAGCAATCTCTCGCGTTACCAATTTGTGTACACAATTGTGTAAATAAAGAAAAGTTGCTCAAGCTAAATTGCAAACAGAGCGCTTGTCTATATAAGTTGAATACATGTGCATAGATAGGCGACTTCTAAAACAACATTTCTTTCCATTGTGTTTCGAGCTTGAAAAACTCAATATATGTATATACTAATATATTCCAAATATACTATAGAAAACTCGTCTCCGCTTTTACAGATAATACAGTATATTTTAATTTATTTTAATTTATCAACTTACTCCAAATATCACATTCTGCAGACCAAATGGTATCGGTGTAAGACGCGTAAATAGCACAACGCGAAATGCTTTGGGTCCCGATATAACACGCAGTATTGCTCGTCCAGTTTCATTTTTGATCAATCTGAAAATAGCATCAAACCGAAAACAAAAAGAAAAACAATTAGAGATACAGAAAAAAAAGAGATACGAAGAAAAGAACTACCAAAAATTAAATTGAAAGTCATGTCGAACAGATAGATAGAGGAAATGTTATTTATATGAATCGCTTGCTGATAAGTTCCGACGATATATTATATCAATACTAATTACTAAAGTAAATAAATGATGCATTAACAACCCATAATCTTTCTCCCTCTCTCTCTCTCCATGTGTAACATTTATCGTTGTTTGTGCTGTTAACCGTAATTATCCATTTAGCCATTCATGAAGGTAATCACAGTTCAATTACGGCCAATCAAGGGAATAGTAAACCAGTTTGACACTCCGTAACGTAACCCATTAAATTAACCAAATATTCGGGTCACAATGTTTGACTAATTTGTTATATGATTTTCAGATAGCTTCAGTTATTAAAGGCAATTTTATTGATTGTGTTAATTGTAATGTTTGAATATAATGTTAATTTTTATATATCTCTTTTCTTTTGATTTTGTTTTTGCTGCTGCCTGTAGTCATCAGTAGTTATTACTTTTATTTATAGTCATTTTATTACCTTGATAAAGCAATTGATTGAAACGATTGCGTTATAAAAAAAAAAAAACAATCATTAAAAGATAAGAGACTGTTGATGGCGACATGCTACGGTTTTTTTCTTTGTAATAATGAAATGGCCATATATAGTACAAACAATACATTTATTTATTTATTACATTCATATATACATAATATTGTAAAACAACAACTATAAACAATTTTATCTTATGTAACCGTATGTATGAGTCTTTCATTCATATTGAAGTTGCCCGCTTTATGTTTTCATGCAAATTTTTATCGATCGGAGAGTATACTAAAATTTACGAAATTAATACCTGAGACATCTGGCCGTCTATACCATAGTAGACGTAGTTGATCTTGTGTATCGATCAACTGGAATTCATAAAAAACAAAATGCACATTTATATATACCAATTGGTACCCTTCGGCTTTCGAGCGAGTGCCTTCTCAAGATCCCGACTTGAAGAAATGCAATTGCCGGTTAAAAAATCAAGTTCATTGTTATCTTTTATCAGAATACTGTCGGTCAGAATGCACATAATACCACAAAATTCTGGATATGTTTCCGGGCAATTTTGTGGAATGGCGACGGACAACTGCAGTGCGATTATATTATTAGGCACAAGCGGTGTATCAAGCAGCTCATCGGAGTTTAAATCAAGCCCGATGTGATTGACTTGCGGAGGAACGCATACGAATTCCTTAATTCTTGCAGAATCCATTGAGCTATTCTTTCGAACGATTCGTAGAGCCTTCAAATGCTTTGACAAGAGCGAAAGATATGTTTCTTGGAATTTACGTGGAGTACGCACAGCAGAGTTGCGTTGCGCTAGCATATTGTAGATCTTATAGCGAAGATCTAATATCATATTATAGATGACTTTCTGTGGCGGTGTAAAGCGTCCATTGATGGGCCAGGATCTAGCCAGACGACCGCAATAGCCAGCATATCGGCAAGACGCATCCATCAAACACATTTTTCCCAGCCCGGTTATCACTTTGGGCTCATAGGGCACCGGTTGATAGGCGTAACGTTCGCGACATTTGTTAACAAACGTACAACGAATCTTGTTCATATCGATCTTGTTCACATGTTCAGAGATTACCTCATGCATCGATTGAGCTGCTATCAAGTGGGCACGTTTAATGGCAACCACCTCATTTTTGGACTTAACACTCATTGCCAATCGCTGTTCGCGTAGTGGACAATTTATGGGCAGCCGGAGTTCATCGGCGATCTCACGAACATTGTCGCTGAACTTGTTCTGATCCAAGGTGTACCAAAGTTTCAACGTAGCATTATTCCCCGTTTTGCGCAGTAGCTGTGTCAGACGCGGCAGTGTCACTATTTCATCCACATTGTAGCGTTGGCAAGCGATCTTGTCCAGCTCGGGATCCAAGTTTTTCTCTCGCTGCGGTTCACAGAGCATCGTGTACAGCTGCATCTTGCGATTTCGAATGATTATCAGTACCACATTGGACAGCAGGCAGTCGCACAAGTAGAGAAACTCACTGCGCTGGTGGAAAAAGTAACCGGGTATACCCACCGCACCGGCTACGATTAGGACATGAGTGTGTCCACGTCGACGTCGAGTATCAATGCTAAGTTGATCCATAACTCGAACACGATTCTTATTGATATTATCCCGGCAAAACACATCAACGAGCTGTGGATCTCCCTTTAGATACTCTCTGGTTGTCAACTTAATGGGCGTTTCCCTGAGGGAAAGTTCACGTAGTACGGAAACCGGCAAAGGATTCGCTTCTTTTACAAAATCTGACTGTAAGCTAATCGACGGTGCTGTCTGCAGAATTCTCTTACAGGTGCCATTATAATTCGCACCTTTTGTAATTATGTGATTTGGATAAACTCGATAACTGTTTAATTTCGAATATAAACGTAACATACTTCAAAAAAAAAAAACTTAAAGCGACAACTACAACGGCAATTAACATAAATTTAAAAAAGATTAGGTATACACTGACAACTATTAAAAGTCCCACTTAAAGGTTAATTTAAATGCTACGAAGCAAAGAGAGAGAGAGAGGGAGAAAATCGAATTGAGATGGGTAATTTTTGTTCCCCATTTAAAATTTAAAACTTTCAACGCTTGATTGACCCTGGGCAAGGCAAGGTATTTATTTGCTCGCATCGTAATTTATCAATGTTCTTTTTGTTGTACTTACTTATGCACAGAAATCCTGTGCCGACAGGCACGTATGGTGCCATGAGCAATGGCTATGCCCATATTGGCGCCCAGTATCACAGTTAGCCAGCCTCGCCAGAAGCCGAACAGGTAACCCGCGGTTATCAACAGCACAAGGTAGCCCACCACAATGGGAAAACTCACGAGCGTAAAAAGTGCCAAAAATATGACAAATATTAACCAAGAGTTTTGTGTCTCAATCCAAAAGAGCAATGCCTTGGCATAGTTGCGCGTCAGGTAGCCAACGAGTAGGACAAGTGCCACAAGTGTAATCGGTACCAAATAGCTGAGATACCAATTGCTCATAACAAATCCATGCAAACGATGCCAACAGGATTTGTGACGCAGATAGGATGTGTTCGATGTCGTCGAGGAGGTGAATGTCGATGTGGATGTGGTCGCTGCTTGTGGTCGATTGCTACTGCGACGCGAATTGATGAGAAACGCATCGCATTCGCCGCTCTCCTCGTTCGATGTGACAACATCGTCAATTGTTGTCGCTGCATTTGCTTTGCAGCATGTGGATTCACTGTTCGATTCTAACGGAAACTGTGTGCTACTTGTGCCACTGTAGCTGTTGCTCTTGAACAGCTGTGGAGAGGCGAGAGGGGAACAGGAACTGGAAGAGGATGTCGCTTGCAATATGGAGTCATCCATATGGGGAATTCTATACTTATTGTACATGTTGTCATATTTATAGATGTTGCTATTGTTGTTGTTGTTATTATTATTATTATTATTGTTATTGTTATTGATGTTGTTGCTGCTGCTGCTACTGCTACTGTAGTCATTGTTAAGTAGAATTGTTGTTGTTGAGGATGAACTCATTTTGGTACCGCAATGTATCCAAATAATTTTTGCCTTTTACCGTTGTGTAAATTTCCCTTTCTTATTCCCCCTCCCCTCCCTTTCGCTTAACTGCTGCGACTGCTTCGTTTTCTCTTTCACTGTGATTGCATTATTTCACTGCTGTCATAGACACATGAAATTTCACTTTCCAACAACTTTAATTTATAATATTTACGTTAAAAATAAATACATCGATAAGCACAGATGTTTTCATCAAGTGGGCTGCAGTTCTTTGACACTCTATTTCTGTTATATAGGTTTTACACACACATGAATATGTATACAATTGACAGCGCGCACTAATTTAATCTAATTTTCAATAACAAATTTCATTTTAGCTTTAATTTGATCAATTCATAAGAAAGTAAATGTCTCTCATAGGTTTTGGCAATTTTGTTTGAGCTTTCAATACGTTTAATTTATCACATTAGGAATTTTAACTGATTCTGCGAAATTATATTTGTTGTTTTTTTACGAACGTTGGATAAAACAAATAAAATGTTCGTCGAACGACGCAGCGCGAACTCACACCTTCTCATGCAGTCGAAAGCAAAACGCAAACTAAAAAGCTGGAGTGTGACCGCATACCGTTCAGCCAAAAATATCAAATATTCAAAGCAATCCCTCAAAAGCTTAGCTTAATCTAACAAACATGAAACGGTTTCATTAAAACTAAGGAGCATATATTATTACACCCAGATTAAAAGACTAGAGTATATAATTATGTATTGCTTATCAATTTCTTGTATTTGTTTGTTTTTTTTAAACATTTTAATTATCAACAATGTGTGAATTTATAAAACAATATCTACAAATGTACATAAGATATTTCTTAATTCTTATTCTTATTCCTGATCACTGGGCAACTTTTTGGAGCTTCTTGATACACTAGCTATGCTGGATGGATCTTGGAGCAGTACCAGTCGCACAAAAGCCAAGTTAAGCAGGAAAGCCTGACCAAGGAGCTCACGTTGATAGCGCTCCACATTGGAGTACATGGAACGTAAGTTAGAAGGGAACTGCACTTGCTTAGACACATATATCTTCTGACTCTGCTCGAGTTGGGCGTCTTCCATGTTATAATGAGTGCGCATCATGCCGAGCAGAGTTTCCTCTGTGGAAACACGCTCTGTGCCGACTAGATGATTGAACAGACGAGCCGTAAGAAATCGTCGCAAGTAGAAGAGATTTGTCTTGCTGTCCTCGGGATTGGACCGTGCCATTAGGGCAAAGCTGAGCATTGCAGTGATTTGCGCCTTCTGGATGTTGACATTCTGTTGATCAATGCTTCCCGGATTACTGGATGCCTGCGCCATTTGTGGATTTTCAAAAATATAGCAATCTGCCTGTGGGATTTGATGTGCCACATAGAGACAACGACGCACTAGTTCCGCCAAATGGAGTTTCTTGTCATTAATCTCGTGATGCTGCCAGTGCGTGAGCTCACAAGGAGCATACTTATTTTCCGGCAATTCCAGACGTGCCCAACTAACACTCGTGACACCAATTCGTACTCCCACACTGGACTGGATCAATAGACGCTGTTGCTCATCCATCAGTGGCGTTATAAATGGTGCAGTGCGAGTAACCTTTGGATTAGCCACTGAGTTGTGGCTCTGCCGACTCCCAGCAGGCTCCAAAAGGCTTTTGTAGAACTTTTCGGCTACTTTAAGCCCAAATCCCTCCACATAGAGAATGTCGTTTACATCCTGTAGTGGTCCATTACGCGTCTTCCAGTTTTCCAGCTTTGTTGCACGTGCTTTTGTTATATCGTAACTGAAAATTGAAACATGATTAATAGACTAAGGCTAAATACGTTTTGTATTAAATTTCTAACCATATTAGTTGCTGCAGGCTATTTTCGTTGATTGTGTTTAGGATTTTCTTTTGCTGTTCTTCTGTAAAGGGCGGCAGCTCCACCAGTTGCTTTGTCTCTTGCTCCGTAGAAAATGTAGGTGGTTGCTGATTGGCTATACGACGCACATTTGAAGTTGTTAGGCTACGCAGCGCACGTTTAATATTAAAAGATAACATGATTTAATTCAGCAAAACGTTTAAAATTGCATTCTATATAAAATTATGCAAATGGCAACAAAAATATTTGTTAAGGATTCTGCAGCAGTGTGCCCGTTCGCTTTGACCGGGAAAACAGCTGTGCGAGTGGTGAATAATGATTTATCAGCAGGTAACAACCTTGTACCTTTGATTTCACCATTGCTAGTGCCTTGTTGCTGCTGAAACAGCTGATTTAGGCAGCATCCAAATAGCCCAACAAAAGATTTTATAGCTAATAAACACGTAAATACATAGTTCAAACAAGGCTGCCAAAATACGCGCAAATTTAGAACGTATACAACATGCAGTTCTCCTGGATGAAATTGGCCATTTATCTGTTAACATTTCTTACATACGCATATTCGGGTTACGGCTCCAGCACAATTGTGCATCTACGGGATGCAATTATAGCGGCGGAGGCACTTTTCGGTGACGTCTTTAAGAATTTCATCACAATTGCGCGCAAATTTCGTACAGTGCATGAAGTATTCGACGCGGCCGTCGAGGAGAACTGTGTGTTTCAGTGCCCAGTACCGGAGGGCGGCGGCACAGGTATGTGTCATGGTAAACATTATATAAATCAGACAAAACAGTGATATTCTTGTTTTTACGCTTCCTGCAGCGCCACGCGCTACACAGAATAAATTCTATGTACCAACTGCCGATGGTTGCGGCTCCCTTGGTCTGCGTATCAGCACAGAATATTTGCCGGCAGCTGAAATGGAGACGTGCTGCAATGCACACGACATCTGCTACGATACCTGTAACAGCGACAAGGAACTCTGCGATTTGGACTTCAGGCGTTGCCTCTATAAATACTGCGATAGTTATGAGAAGTCCATTGCTAGCGATCTAATGACCAAAGGTTGTAAGGCAGCTGCCAAGATGCTCTTCACTGGCACGTTAACCCTTGGCTGCAAATCGTTTTTGGATTCACAGCAACGTTCATGTTATTGTGCACCCGGAAAATCGAATGGCAACAATAAATATGCGAATAGCAGGGAAAAGCAACAGCAGCAGCGACAAAAGTATGGCTGGAAGGATCGCAATGAGATTTAACACCAGCGAGGATATTTTATCACTGTTTTGTTTGTTGTTTCATGTTAGTTTTTAGTTGATTTTTTAACCACCTGACGAATTTTTTTAGCTTTATGCCAAAGACAGCATAGGCTCAGTATTTTTTAAAAGGAAAAATATACCATTGTTTAATCATAAATTAGTAAACACAACAAAATATTAGGTTTTTTTGAATTTGTCTCAAAGTTGCCTAAATAAGCACTTATCGATTATTCGGAATTTTCGTGTGCTTAATCGAAGTTGGCACAGGGTGTGAGTTATCGGTGCTTATAAAATCTAAATTATTAATATTTATACCATTAATCGATAGTATGGCACATATGTGCTTATAGTTTACAACACTAGCGCGCACCTTGAGTAATTATCCAGCACTTGAACAATACAAGCGCAGCAAAAATAGATTTTGCAATTTTCAGAAAATTCAATAAATGTTAATGTAGCTACTGACTAAGAATTGAATAAATATTGCAATGGGATACGATGTCAATCGCTTCCAAGGCGAGGTGGATGAAGAGCTAACATGCCCCATATGTTCCGGCGTGCTGGAGGATCCGCTGCAGGTTTGACAACAACACTAAACACTTAATACCATATTACGGTACTTAAGAGCTTCCATTAAATTTACCGTAGGCGGTGATGTGCGAACACGCCTTCTGTCGAGGGTGCATCAACGAATGGCTTACACGCCAGCCCACGTGTCCAGTGGATCGCAATGCACTCACAACGGCCAACTTACGAACAGTGCCTCGCATATTGCGCAACTTGTTATCCAGGTAAGTCTCGCCCACACGTCCGCACACATATGTATATGTTGATCGCCAATAAGTCGATTTCCTTTAGACTGTCAATTACCTGTGACAACGCACCATATGGCTGCACGGCAGTACTTAAACTGGATGCGTATAATTCGCATTTGGAGGAATGTGTGCACAATCCCAAGCGTCCGTTTCCCTGTGAGAAAGGCTGTGGCTTCGAAATACCCAAAGATGAGCTAAAAGATCACAATTGTGTACGAGAGTTGCGGACGCTTATTGCTAAGCAAACGGAACAAATTGGCCAACTGAAGACGGAGCTAACGGATCAGCAGCTAACCATTAATGAATTGAAACGTGAACTGCAGCTCTTCAAGGATTTCATGCGTGCAATGAGAGTCTCAAATCCTGCCATGCGGGCCATTGCCGACCAGATGGAACGCGACGAGGTGATACGCTGGAGCAGCGCATTAGCCAGAGCGCGTGTTACCCGCTGGGGTGGCATGATCTCCACTCCAGACGATGCCCTGCAGGTGAGTTCTACACTCGATAATCATATTGAATAAATCTAATGTTTTATATCAACATTTAGCTAATGATAAAGCGCGCCTTGTCAGAGTCTGGTTGCCCGCCACATATATTAGATAGCCTGATGGAGAATTGTCACGAACGCCGCTGGCCCCGTGGCCTCAGCTCGCTGGAGACCCGTCAGAATAATCGGCGAATCTATGACAATTACATCTGCCGACGTATACCAGGTGAGTGTGGGGAAACATTAAAGAGACAAACCATTGTTCCTGACATATTGAAGGTTTTGGTTTCGCAGGCAAACAGGCGGTACTTGTGCTAAGCTGTGACAATGTCCATATGACTGAGGATGTAATGGTCGAGCCAGGGTTGGTTATGATCTTTGCCCACGGCATCGAATAGAAAAGGCGCGCAGAGCTGCCGATGCCACATTCAACTAAATGATTTAGAAACTAATTACTAAATACTAAATGTATATCATAAACAGTGCTCAGTTTTGTTGTTTCCTTGACCATATATTGCATAAGTTAAACCAGAATGCCGCAATTCTCATAGATTAGTAAAGTAAGATAAACTCGCAAACATTATCAGAAAGAAAGGGAAAATCATTCAAGCGCCTCATGACCATTTATACATTTTGTTACTACATAATAACATTTACATACATAGTACATTATGTATGTAAAAAGATTCCATTTACATACACATTTACAACCATACAATACATGTGGCAAAAAAATATTTTTTTAAATACTTAAGAGATCTCAGCAAACAAATTTTGTTATTGTTCAATTCAAACTTCGAATAATGCTTAGATTTATTGATATGTCTATTGATAATTTGTGTCTTTTATTTAAGGAATCCTAAAAAACATTTACTTAATTATTAATTAAATTAGTACGAACTTAAACAAAATAAAAAGTATTCGAATTTGATTTGATTTCCAATTGAAAAATCTGAAAAGTCATAAATTATATATTTAGCAATTTTACCACCAGCTGCGAAAAGCTTATTGGATCCCATCGCTGGCTCTGTTATAAATCAGCTCAGAAATAAGAATTTCTGTGCATCATGTATTTCCGAAAAGGAAACAAAGCAAAGGTAACAATAACAGTGAGAGAAGTTCTTTGGGTTACACACGGCGTCCGTCGTCTTTATCTTGATCACGCTTTGTGACCCCCACAAAGATCAGACAGGCGTATATACATACATACGTACATATGTATATGCACATAAACTACACACACGCAAGAGTTCTGGGCATCATCTGTTCCCGAAAAGGAAATTTCGAAAAGTGCCCGCTAACAAAAATAACAAAGAAATACAACAATAAAATCAAACTAGTTCCTGCATGAGCTTTAACATAAGAAAACGAAAAAAAACCGGTTATGAATTTTGTAGACTTGTTTTTTTTTTGCCGCGATACAATATAACAACAGAAACGATATTGTTTTAAACATTTGCTTTGTCTGCGTTACATGTGCCAAAAAAAATCGATTAGGAATATTTAAATATTTATAAGCGTAATTAGCGCTTCGACAGCAGCACAAGGAGGGGCGCCCCCTGGCGTTTGAAAAGTGAGAGTTTCAGAGTTTGGAACAAAACCGCAAGCGGCGCGCGCAGCATCCAACAGTCGATCGGAGCGCTGTGTGGTTAACGGACGTGCCTCAAGCAGCAGAAATAATTTCATTGATTTTCTTTGAATATTCACAAAAAAAAAAATAAAAACAACAACAACACTAAAATCAATAAACATTTCGCCATGAATTTGTCAATTTGTATGCTAATCTTGGCAATCGTCGTTTGCCTATCAGCAGCGACATCAGCAGCACCGCAGGGCAGGCAGCGCAACGAGAAGCAGGTTCAGGAGGAATTGCGTAAGTAATCGTTAATTTAATCGATTTCTATCGACACACCGAAAATTTCAAATGTAATTATACAGCCGCTAGGGGAGCTACAATCGAAGAGGTTGTTTTACAGTCAAATCTCTATATAAAGTCCAAGCCGCAACCTGTTAACGTGCGCCGTGTTCGCTCTACGCTGAATGAGGAGGACACTCTAAATAGTTTCTATCCCACACACAAGCGTGTCAAACGTCAATTCGGATTCGGTGGATTTGGTGGTCAATTCGGTGGACCCAATGCTCAATACGGTGGACAGAATGGTGGATTCGGTGGACAAAATGGTGGACCATATGGTCAATTCGGCAGACAAAATGGTGAATTCGGTGGACCAAATGCTCAATTCGGTAGACAAAATGGTGGATTCGGTGGATTTGGTGGACAAAATACACAAGCTGGTACCAGTGCCGGTGTTGGTGGCACCAATTCTGGCGTAAATGTTGGCGCCGGTCCTAATGGTGGTACTGCCGATGCTAATGTGCATCTTGGTCCATTGAATCCTTTTGGAACAAATGGAGTTAATCAAGAGCAAACTGCATCCAACGGTGCTGCCAATAGTGTATTTAACAATGGATTCGATTCGGGTTCATCTGCAGCTTCCGGACAGGCTCAAGGCTTTCAATCGCAGAGCGGCAACGGTTCCTTTGGTGCAACCTCCGCCAGTACGGCCACCCAATCTCAGAACCAGAATCCCTTCGGCAGCAACAATGCCGCAAGCGCCTCACTCAGTCAAGTCTACAAGTTGCCCAATGGACAAACTATCAACTTTTCGAGCGCTAATAATTTTGCCAATA
Source organism: Zaprionus kolodkinae (assembly GCA_018901885.1). Taxonomy (NCBI): domain Eukaryota; kingdom Metazoa; phylum Arthropoda; class Insecta; order Diptera; family Drosophilidae; genus Zaprionus; species Zaprionus kolodkinae. The sequence continues at coordinate 13,467,176 of JAEIFM010000068.1, forward strand.
GTGGACAAGGCAACACAGGTAGCAGCCATGGTTCAGCTGTGTCAGTGACAGGTTAATACCCAGATATTTGTATATTGTCCATTTATGAAGTATTTAATGTGAAGAAATTTGATCGACTTTTAAAAAAAACTTAATAATTCTAATTTAACTTTTATCAATCGATACCCTATTTAAATTTTCTGGCTTATTCTCTAAATTAACCAACCTTTAACTTATTAATTTCCCTCTGAGTTCTTCCAACATAATATACGTATATTGAAGTAATATACATGTATTAAAACTTCTGCAATGATATAATTAAATGTTATTTTATTGGTTTTTTTTTTTTTGTGGGTAAAGTCTAGTAGCTTAATCGGACTCGCTCTCGCTCTCTGATTGGAAATCGCCTACTTCAATAGAAAATTTGTACTCCTGATCGCAACCTAAATACGAATCGCTCATATAGTAAAGCGTATAATCATGTTTGCCCGGACTGGGTGCCACAAAGTCTAACTTGACCTTAGCCTTCTGCTGTAGAGTTAAACGCTTGATGGAAAGAAGGGAATTTGTCTTGGGGTCACCAATAACCACCCACCAGCCCTCTTCACGTTTTTGCGGGAAGAATGGTGCGATTACTGGTCCAGTAACCTCATCCTCACGCTCCAGCTGGACTACCACATTAACTGTGGATCCAGAATTAATGCGATCCTTATCGACCACTTCATAGTTAAGTTCAATGTTGGGATAACGATTGCAGAAGCGTGCCACATCGGCCATTTGAGCATCAGATAGCTGCAGAAGGCGGGAACGATCCTCATCTTCCAGTTCCATAATATCAAAGACAGTTTCGATTTTCTGCAATGTTATCAATCGAAATTAGACCAGCACATGGGAAATTAGATTATTTGTACGTTACCTTATCCGTGCAGCGCTTAATGATCTCAGTATTGAAGTGTGGAAGCTGTCGTAAATACGAATCTTTGCTCCACATTGCCTGCGTGACCATTTGTGCCAGTTCCATGGCAGCCACAGCTGGAGACAACCAGCCATTCGAACTGAGTACATCCACACAAGCTTGTATCAAACGGATTGCCTTGCTCAATATCTGTTCAGTATCACCTTGCAGCTCGGGGCCCAACTGAAGACGCGACAAATGTGCCTGAAGCAGCAAGTTTGTTTTGATATGAGGATCATTGAATCTGCAAAGAATTTAAATATGACAAATGGAATAGCAAGGTGTGGAAATCATATTTACTTGGGTGCCGTTTCATTGGGTCCAGTCAATTTGTTGGGCAAACGTTGGGAGAGCGTGCGTAGCACCTGTTCCTCATGATGTCTTACAACAACATCTTCATATTCGGCTGCTGATGAAATGATCTCCAGCAAACCACGAACTTTAGTTTTGCTATTCAACGATAAACTGAAGAGTTCTGCAGATGAAAAGAATAATAAATTAGAATTAAATAAAAGTAGATCTATGGAATTTCAGAACATACCGATTGTCGTATAGTTAATATAGTAGTAGGCAGCAATCATGCCCAGATTGAGTGGTAACGTATCCATATCGTCCTCAACACTGATGCATTTGGATTGCTCAAGATCGCTTAGTGTATTCTCCACCAGCTCCGAAAGATGATCGGACAAATGACGATGTGTGACGCCTTGCAGATTGTAGTAGTTGGGATTCTGGGTCAATCTTCTATATAGGAATGTCCATGTTAGGTAATCTACAGCATCCTGCTTATTTTCGATAGTCTTGGTAACGACTTCGGCGTTGAAGTGATCATGCATACGATGATCCAGATGGCTTTCGATGGGCAGCGGTTCATTGATAAATTTCTTAAAGAAATCCTTCTTGGAGCTCTGACACATAAGGACACATTTGGCATCTGCATCCTCGTTGGGTCGATTGGCACGTCCAATCATTTGCAGCACATCCGTAATTGGGTAATCCTCATATGAATGATTCTTGCCATTGTAAAATTGTGTATCCATAATGATTACCAAGTGAGCTGAGATGCTCATACCCCAACACAAATCCCGAGACACAACAGCCACCTGCACAGCGCCAGAATCAAAGAGCTGCTCGACCAGACGATGATCTGACGCGGATAGACCTTCATGGAGATAAGCCACACCTTGAGCAAGTGTTTCCTTTAACGTTTTATCCGACATGCGTTCTAAAAATGGTTGTATGTCCTCCTCCTCCGCATGGAAGAATCTATTCGGCTGCAAATCCGAGGCTGCATAAGTCAGAACGTCAATGGCCGTGAGGCGTGCTTGCTTCCTGGACGAAACAAACACAATGACAGGCTTGTGGGCGCTGTACTTAAGAATCGCATTGTAGACAGGCTTCGACATGGTCGCAATCCTTGTAGCATTGTGCGTGACATTGAATCCCTGTATGTGTAGCTCAAGTGGTATCGGCCGTACACTTGGATGGAAATTGAAAGTGGCATTCGGATTACAGCCGAGCCACTGGGCCACATCGCGGGCATCAGTCAAGGATGCAGATAGGGCGACAATACGAATCTGTTTCTCAATTTGTGAGCTTATGTACCGCATCCTCGAGCAAACAATTTCCATAACAGGACCCTCCTCACCGCCAACCATTTGTAGTTCGTCGACAATGAATAGGTTGACCTGTTGCACGTTCTTCCGCTGCTTCCAGCGACGCGACAAAACATCCCATTTATCCGCTGTAGTTATAATCAATTGTCCCTTGGCAATTAGCTTAAGATCCGTGCCCGTTTCACCTGTCAGTTTGACCACCTTTATATCCAGTGAACCAAACTTGGCATGCCAATCGGCAAAGACCAAATCAGCCAATGCCTCCTGCGAAACAAGGTAGACGCAACGCCCATCGCTGCTCTGACTAAACAAACGCATTATGGCAAACTCTGCAATGGTCATCTTGCCCGATCCTGTGGGTGCTCCAACAAAGACATTGTCATCGCTATTGTAGACGGCATTGAAGACTTGCGTCTGTATGGGATTGAATTGAGGGAAACGTTGAGAATAGAACGCTTCGAATTTCGGTTGCCTAAGCGCGCTAATGGGCAGCGGCTGCAGATCCAGTAATTCCGTTGGTGGCATATTCTTTTCCGGTAAAATTAAATGCCTAAACGAAACAGGAAGTTGTGTTTCCGCACCGATCCAGCGATCGGAGACAATCCGCAAGAAATATTGCGGTGGCAATGGCTCGAAAACGGGCACAAAGAACTTCAGTTGATGCTCATCTTGTGCATACTTCTGCTTGAGCAAGAAGAACTCATGATGCAGTATAAGTTCCGAGTCCACATCCTCAATTAGTACCCAGAATCCCTCCGATTGTCCGTGCACTTTTTCATCCCATTGAAAATCGGGTGTAATTGTTAGCTCCACTCGCAGTGTTGCTCTAGTTATGGGTTGAATATGTGTCGAAAGCTCCAGCTTGGGAAACTGGTGCACGAACTTATGGATGGTCTTGCCAAGCTTTGGCACACGTATCAATTCACCGAGCTCATGAGCTTCTAGATCATATAGACGCGACCAAGGGAAATGTTTCTTCTCCAGCTTCTTTGCGATTTCGTCAGGCATCTTTTTGAATTGACGCAATGGTGTCATCGATTGCCACATACGGCGATCGATCATCTTGCAGAGAGTCAACGTCTTATCAGCCAACTGTGCCCAACCGCGTGTCAGGACAATCTCAAAGATAGCACGCATGAGACGTGCCGCAGATTGAGTTATAAATACCATGTCTGACATCAGAGCAAATCCTTCTAGCTTCAGTTGCGAAATGTATGCCTGCAGCAGCACATTCACCTTGGCACTATGCTCTTCAATGGACTCCTTAATAGGAATGGGTACGCGTTCCATCAACTTCTGCAGCTCGAGTTTCTCCTCTTCACGCACAGAGATGTGACGGAACTCCGAGGAGAGTGAGAAAACACGGAAATAGCTCAATTTCGCTTAGAGTTTGCTTCAGTAGCTGATTATATGTCAACATTGTCTCGTGCGTTAGATAATAATGCGATGCAATGCGTCCCAGATCTGTAACTTGAAAATGTCCAGTTTTTCTCTCGTATTTAATTAGTCCACTCCTTTCCAGACAACATGCGGCCGTATGAAGCAGATCAGCGCGATGCTGCTCGAGCAGCGGGTCAGCCTTAATTGCATCGTGGGAGACACCATACAAGGTGGGATTACGTAGCATTCGAATATACAGATACGTATAACCAAGCCAGTTTACAGCGTCCTGAAGATGCTGTACTGTTCCTAGTACAATCTCTGCATTCAACATGTCTGGTAATTTGGAGACAAACTGCGACTCGATAGGCAGCTGTTGATTAAGCAATGAAAGATAGAACTGCAACTCGCTATGATTTGTGATAAGGATACCCTCACCCTTGGTGTCGTATTGTGGACGACCTGCACGTCCCAACATCTGCAGGACATCCAAGGCGCTCAGCTCAACCCAGCGACCTTTTTCCGGATTGTAGACCTGTGTTCCCTTGATGATTACCGTGTGGGCGGGTAAGTTGACACCCCAGGCCAAAGTTGCTGTCGATACCAGCACCTGAATGTGCCGATCTGCGAATAGATCCTCCACCAAGGTACGATCCACACGCGTCATACCAGCATGATGTATGGCAAATCCATAGGGCAACAATTCCTTGAGCTCTGTATTCTTAACTTGTTCCGCTTCAGTGCGAAGTACTTCCATGCTAGCCGATCCTTCACGCAGGAAACTACCCAATGTGTCTTGTTCTAGGCACATGTCGCGTACAGCACGAGCCGTCTTACCCGTTTCCTTTCGAGAGTGGACGAAGACTAGCACCTGATTCCGGCCAGCATGTTCCATTGTTTTTTCGTAGACGATCTCATTCATGACCTGAAAACGTTTCAATGCCTTTTTCTCAGTGACACCAATATACTGTTGCTCCAGGGCTACTGGACGATAACTGTTGTCAAAGTAAAATAGTCCCTTGTCAGGCTTAACGCGCAAGAATGTGGCAACATCCTGGTAGTTAGGCAACGTGGCTGATAGACCGACCAGACGCACATCTTCCTGTGTGGTTTCAATGTTACGAATAGTACGTGCCACCAACGCCTCCAGCACTGGACCACGCTCATCGTGAAGCAAATGGATTTCATCGATAATGACCAAACGAACCAATGAAACGAATGTTCTCTCTCCGCCTTTGCGCGTAATAATATCCCATTTCTCTGGCGTGCAGACAATCACTTGGGTTGCTGCGATTTGCTCCCGCGTAAGCTGATGATCTCCCGTCAACTCAGATACTGTAAGATTATAGCAAGCCAGACGGCGTCCGAAGTTGCCAACCATTTCTTGTACCAGAGATTTCATTGGTGCCACATAAATGATCTTAAAATCCTGTGCATTAATTGTCCCATCCTCATTGATGTGCTTTCCAATCTCACGCATCATGGTCAGCAGAGCGACATTAGTTTTACCAGCACCAGTGGGAGCACACAGCAGCATGTTCTCATCACTGTCTAGGGCGGCCTTATAGAGTCGACTCTGTATACGATTCAAGGTTTTGAATCCCTCAAACACAGGCTGCACATACTTTGGCAATTTGTCAATGGGTTGCAGCTCTTCGTTTGACTCGAAAGGAACTTGTTTCAGTGCTGGCACATGCACCTCCTCGTAGCCTTTACGCTGCTTTCGATAACTGCCATCTGGCAACTGGCAACGTTTATTGGCCATAAAATGCGATCCCTGGGTAAAGGATAGCTCATCCAGTTCGAGAAGTTGACGTACTCCAGCCACTTGACCAGCAGCAGCTGCGCCGCCGTCATCTGCATCTCCCTTTCCACGCTTATTCGCACGTGCATCCGCTTCCTCCTGCTCGTCAGCTTTTCCAGTGTCAAGCTGTCGTAAGATTTTTGCTAATGCCGTATTGCCGCGCATTTTTTCTCTAATACGTTGCCGCTCACTGTCTGTCTGTGCCGAGGCCAACATGGTACAATAAAGTATCATCTGCCTATTAAGTTTAAGTTGTTTGATGAAGTCAAAGCAGTCATAACCCAGCAGCAGCACCAGCTGGTTCTCGCAGTCACGCTCATCAGCAGCATCTTTCAAAATCTTTAGGACATCCGCTGCCTTGCTTTGGGAGACCATTGCATCTTTGTAGTACTTGCTTAGGCAACGCTGCAACCAGTAAGCATCAATATCCAAGGGATGAAGCAAACGCTCTTTCTTTGCATTGCTAGCGGCCTCTTCACTGGCTAGCTGATAGGGGAGATGCGTGTTAACAAGGTTAAATAGCTTAGATCTACTTAAACTACTTACATTCTCTGCATGCAATGTATGGTCTATTCTCGCTTCTTCACCTTCATCCTGTGCATCATCATCGCGAATTTCACCGTACATGTCGTTGTCACTCTCCTCCTCGGACTCTTCGAACTGCACGTTTATGCCGTACGTTTCATCAATTTGCTCATCGTTATTAGTTGCAGCCGTCAATGCATTTACAGCATCGCTACCAAAGTCTGTGATCTTTTTGCCCAGGTTGACGAGCAGTGCGAAACGTTCGTCGGTTACTTCGCCCAGCAAACTGTCCACATCTCGTTTACGCTCTCTATCCTTAAGGCGGTCATTTTTAAGGACAGCTAGAATTTCATCCGCTGCACCACATAGAATGTCTCGCGGCTGATCTCCTAGAGCTTCCTGTATAAAACTGAGTAACACTTCATAGGTCTGACGCGTCTCCTGGGTTTTTGGACGGTACACAATGCCAACCATTTCATCGATACCCTCTGAGAGCAGTGTAGCGCCTTTCATACGCTCAAAATCGTACTGAGCCTCGTCACGTTTCTGTCGCTTCACCTTGCGCTCCTCTGTTTTCTCTGGCTTTGTGCGCTGATACCGATCCCCCATACGTGTGCCGTCCAATTTACCAACCAGCGAGCAAACCTCGCCGGTGGCTTCATCGCGACGAGGACGTTCGATAAGACGAACATCAGCTTGCAGCACAAGATTCGAGTTCTGCAAAGAAGCGCAATTTAATAAATATTGTTTTTTTCAGCAAACGTTTACCGCATGTGGCGGCACTTTTTGTTATAGTGTAAAAAAACACTTTTGGACTACTTACCGCCTTGTATTCGTACTGCAATTGACGTGCTGCGGCATCAGCCATGGTTATTTAATATTTTCTTAACGTTTAAAGGGCACAATTTAATTATTCTTAAAATTTTACCGCATAAAGTATTCACTCCGTCGCCGCTTAGGGATGTGAGATAAGGCGATAAATCATACTGTAATATTTATCAAAATTGTTTTATTTATCGGTAATATTGTATCGAAAATATCATATGTGTTTTTCAACACTGTTGCTAAGTAGCGCTGGTCACACCGCCCACATTGTAATGAAAAAGTAAACAATGCTCGCAAAACACAACGGCGCTCTATTTTGTTATATATAAATTGAGCGACGTTTCGATAAGCAAATCAGTTGCTGTGCGACCACAGCGCGAGCGTATAAAGTGTGTAACCCGGCCAATAATAAACCATATAAAAACACATACATATAAACGAATCAGAATGTTGCCACTGCCAGGTACAGATCAAGACTTACGCTGTCCCGGTTTCTGCGATTGCCGGTTTCCCAGCTGCATCGATGTGGGCAATCATAAGGGATATATACCCGATTTGGTAAAATGTCGTTGTGGCGAAGACGCTGGAAATGGTATGCAGTGGCAATGGCATAAAACCGAAGATTCAGACGCACAAATCAACGACAGGGACATCATATTCCATCCAACCTACAGTCAGGGCACCTCTATAGTGCGCGGTGAGCAGCCGCTGCATCAGGACAAAGTACACTTTTGGGAGATGCGCGTTGTTACAGCCCTTGCGGGTACAGATGTGGTAAGCGATGTTGTATTTAGGAACCAAAATAGTCACCAGATAAGCGACATTAACACAGATAAGACAGGCGAGCTGTCACTCAGTTTGGTAATGAGGAAATCAACAGACTGAGCTACGCTTAACCCAACCGAAGCGAGTTGATAAGTGAGCTATTATTGTGCTCATGATTTCTAAAAATGTCAATGCTAAATCAATAATTACAGAAACACCCACTTCTTAATCTTTTGTAGATGTTTGGCATTGGTACTGATAGCGTCAGTCTGGATCAGTTTAAATATCACTTCGTCTCTGCCCTGGGAACCAATGCTCAATCCTGGGGCTACTCGTACAATGGAAAAATTCAGCATTGCGGCGAACAGTTGCCGTACGGGCGGAAATTCTCACAAGGATGTCTAGTGGGCATATTTTTGGACCGTACACGTGGTCATCTGGAATTCTATTTGAATCGACGTTCATTAGGTGTGGCCTATACCAATATACCAACAGACCCGCATATCAAGATCTATCCCATGGTCTGCTCAACAGCCGCCAAGTCAGTCATTCGGTTGGTTAACTCCACATCGCAACCGGTCACGTTGCAACTGAGGGCGTTTCAGTCGCTCGCCAAACAGCCGGAAAAACTTGAAGAACTGCGGCAAATGCCCGGCTTGAAGGGCATCATGCAATCGTATTGGTTTCTCGCGACTCCAGTTCGTTTCTCTAGATCATCCAGAGATTATGATCTAGATCTGGGCGATGAAGCGGTGCTCTCTAGTTCCAAACTGCGTTTGGGTAGAAAACACAAATATACTGGTAAGTAGTGTAAATATCAAATAATCATTTATTACAATATGCCCTTTAAAATATTTATAATCACGCATTCAATGTAATTTTCATCGTGTCTGTTTTTTAAATGCATTTTGTATACTCCAAATATTTATGAGGTAAACAGCGATACTATCTATACCTTATCTTTAGCAAGAGATAATATATCGCGAAACAAAACACTTCCATTGTTCTAAAACTTATCTAAATTATTAGAGGGATTACTTGAAGGAGTTTCTAGTGAAAACTGATTGAGTAAATACAGGCTTTATCGTAATAGCTCGAAAGTTATTTACTATAATAATATATTATAAAATAACAAACGATTAGACCTTGATTTTACAGGGGAAATAAGTAATTCAAGGCGTTAATAACGTAGATTAGCATTTTCCCTTTTACACGCAAAACTAGCACAAGACCTTGTCTACATACTATGCAAGACGATATAGTATGTATTATTGTAGTTATTATTGACGTATGTTGCATTTTTCCAGACAGCGATGATGTCAACATCGATGAGGATCTATATGCGAATGCTCACAAAATTCCACTCAGGCGCAATGACAGCGGCGATGAAGAGTATGTTTCCTCTGTGCACGAGTTCTGTGATGAATACTTTCATTATTTGCTTTAGCTTCGCATATTATCACTTTGTTCCTTGCATTTATTAACAAAAAAACAGGAAAAAAAAACAAACAAACGATGTACTTTAAATACATGTTCTTTAAGTGTATGTGATGCGGCTTATTATGCATATCATTTTTAAAATACCATTCATTGTTTACTGTATAAAGACAGTCTGATTTACGTGTGACAGACTGTATTATGTATATTTATTTAAAAATTAATTGCTTTAAATATATATGTATATATCATTGAGTTGTATAGTATGTGCGAAAAACTGTTGAAAGTTTCATTATTGGGAGATGTTCTTATGAAACGTAAAACGTAAAGGGGGAAAATGCGTTTTAAATTTGAATTAAGAACTTAAATTGAAAACTGTCACACTTAAATTAATAAAACTAAATGTTAGTTGCATTCGGCACCGGCTCGTTTAAAGATTATGCCCAATGGTAGCTAGTCCATATCATCATCGTCATCATCGATGATGGTGTAATTCTTAGGGGGGCGCTTGCGTCGCGTTTGCTTCTTGGATGTGGTAGCTGCTCCACTGCTGGCCAATGATGCAGCATTCGATGATTGTGTGGGCGTAGCCGGTGCACTTGCCAATGATTTGTTAAGTTTCAGTTTCATTTTAACTGCCGCCGCAGAGGTGGTGGCTATTTCTTCATCATCTGAACCATCATCTGCGTCGTCATCATCGTTATCGGAATTATCTGAACCTCCTCCACCACCACCATTGCCCTGTGCCTCACTAGTGTTATCTCCAGCAGCAACAGCAGCCGCATCCGCAGCGGCAGCGACTCTTAACTTTGCACTGACGAAAACCTTTTGCAATGCCTTGGAATCCAAATAAATGAGCGATGCCTCCTCGTTGTAGATTTGCGCATTCTGACAGAGTTGTGTAAAGTCCTTTTCCAGCTCATTAAGATCTGCGTATTTGCAATCCTCAATGCGTTGCAGAATTTTCTTAATATCTACTGGTCGCTTGATGACATCATAATAATCTGGTAATCGCTGGCGCGAAGGCAGCTTCATAAATGGCTCAGACAGCGTGCGTCCATCCTGTGTGTGCTTAATAACTGCGCTCATGATCTTGTGCATTTGTTTCTTGGAGCGCTTGTCCAGATTTTGACGACGTCGCCTCTTCAGGATAAGTGAATCATCATCTGATTCATCCTTTCGATTCTTGCGCTTGCGACGTTTTCGCTTGGAATCATTATCCTCTTCCTCCTCCTCGTCAAATTCGGCACCATCATCGATGGCTTTAAGCCACTCTTTTTCGGTCAGGCTGTCCGTATAGTCCACCTCCTTACGCTGCCTTGATCCGCGGCCTATATACAACATTATATTAGTTTATGATCATCAGATTTATACATTTTCGACTTACCCAATATGGTGTCCTCGTCGTATGTATAATGGAACCGCTCGACTTCGTCGTCGTCCTTGGTCAACCAGTCAGGCAGCTCAGATTCATCGATTAAGCGCTCTCTGCCCGGATGAATTCCCTCATCCTCTTTCTTACGTTCAATATCCATTCTCTTGAAGATTTCAATTTCTTCTTCACTACGCGCAATCATCATATTTATCATCTCATCGTCTGGAACCTCATTCTCTTCCTCCTCCTCATTGTCGTCCTGATGCAGGATCGTTTGAAGGAACTGCTGTCGTTCGCTGCCCGTTGACTTTTGATCGAACATACCAGCTTGGATGACCTTTTCATCCATGTTTAACTTGTATCGAGCCGCAGCCAAAATACGCTCCTCCACCGAGTTTACTGTCATAAGACGCAACACACGCACCTCATTACGCTGACCAATACGATGGGCTCGATCCTGAGCTTGAAGATCCTGATGCGGATTCCAATCTGAATCAAAGATAACCACAGTATCGGCTGTTTGTAAATTCAAACCGAGACCACCGGCACGCGTAGACAGCAGAAAAACGAAGTACTCTGAATCTTTGGCATTGAATTTACGCAACAACTCGCCACGATCCTCGGCCTTGGTGGTACCATCCAGACGTAAGTAGCCAAACTGTCGCCAGCCAAGATAATCCTCGATAATGGTCATGCACTGCGTCATTTGACAGAAAAGCAGAACACGATGATTCGTGGCTTTCAGCTTCGGCAGAATGCGATCCAAAAGCTCAAATTTACCCGAAACACGGTATAGATCGGGGCCTACAACGAATATAATATCAGTTACATTTGTCTTACTAGACAGTATAATATAATATTCTTACCTGAAACCACACCATGTCCGCCTGTGTGATCGCAATACTTCTCCTCAATATGCTGGAACATGAATGGATGATTGCAGAGCTTACGCAGCTGTACAATCGTATTCATCAGAGCCTTGGCACCTCCCTTGCCATGTTTTCCCTTCTCGGAACCATCGGTAAGCAGAACACCCTTGCTCTGCATGTGTTTGTAGAGGACACGCTGCAACGCAGACATATCGCACTTAATGATATACTCCACCTTGTCGGGCAGCTGATGCTCGACTTCTTTTTTGAGACGACGTAAGAGGAAGGGACGCAACACTTTGTGTAGACGACGAATAATCAAAATAGTTTCCTCCTCGTTTAGCTCAACCTTTTCACCAGTTGTAGCGAATGGAGCATTGAACCACTGCTCAAAGGTTGAGCATGATTTGAAAATGGAGGGCAACAAGAAGTTGAGCAACGCCCAAAGCTCAGGCAACTTATTCTGCAGTGGTGTACCCGTCAGGAGCAGACGATAAGGAGCAATGTAGTGCGTATTTAGGACCTGAGTCAACTTGCAGTGATGATTCTTCATACGATGACCCTCATCAATAATCATGTACTTCCATTGGATTTTGGCCAGAACTGCCTTATCCTTGATTACATACTCGTATGTGGTAAGCAGAACATTAAACTTTGTAGCGCGCATTTGATTCTGCAGCAGGCGACGTCCCTGAGGGCTACCTTTGTAACTAACAACTCCAACTGCTGGCGCCCACTTCTCAAACTCCAGCACCCAATTGGGAAGGGTAGACAGGGGTACGATGATTAAATAGGGACCCATTACTTTCTTGCGATCCATCAGATAAGTGACCAGAGAAATGGTCTGAATCGTCTTACCCAGACCCATTTCATCGGCGAGAATGCCATTCAAATTGTTGTTGTACAGGGATACAAGCCACTCGAGACCCTTCAGCTGATACTCCTTCAGCTGGCCATTGACCATAATGCTGGCCTGTTCAGTGACTTTTTCGTGGACCGTATGGGCAATGCTGTAGTATGTCTGCTCCTCAGTTTTATATTCATCGTCCTCAACCTTGACTTGATTTATTAAATCATTTGGTTCCGAATCACCAGGCTGTGCCGCCTTATCTGTAGTATCTTCAGAGCCCTCAGTAGCTGCGTTGCGTTCCGCTTGTAATTGCTGTTCAAGCTTTAATCTCGCCTTCTTTTCGGACGTTTCATCATTATCATCCTCATCATCATCGTCTATCCAATCCCAACCGGGATGCATATTTAACCAACGATGCAAATGCTTCAACATGGGGGCGTCATCTCCCGTCAGTTTCTTGCCAGTGCATTGCTCAATCACATGGACGCGCATATCGGCAGCAATGTTACCCTCATCAATGTTCACATATTCTCCGCTCATAAGGAGCTCCTTTTTGTACATCTGCAGGCGTTTGCCCTCTTCCTCTTTCTTCTTCATTTGATCATCCTTGTGCTGTTTCACCATCTGTGTGAGATTGCTAATATACTCGTCGGTCTGTGACAATAGGAATGCCAATCTTTTGTCCTTCTTCTGATCAATAAGCTTTCGATAACCTTCCTCATCTTCGGCCATCAGGCGACGCATACGTTCCTTTTCAATGCGCTCTTGTTCCTTCTTCTGTTCTCTTTCCGCATTTGCGTGGTAATTCATCACGGCCTTATTCATTCGCGCCAACTGAGCCTGAAAAAGTACAGAGGATTAGCTTCGTTCATGTAATTAGAATATTCTTTGTCTACCTTGTTGTTGCGATGATATTCACGCAAATCCTTGCCATGCTGCAACACTGCAGCCAGAAATTCAAGATGTTTTTGCCTACGCTTACGTTCCGCCTCCAATTTTTGTTGCTTCTCTAGCTTCTCAGTGGCCCGTGCTTCGCGCAGTCCTTGGCGCTTTGTACGCTTGTAGAACTTCATGTTGATGGCCGTCTCTAGCGTCGTGTCGCGGCGCGTACACTGCACGATTTCCATGCGCAGCTGGCGTTGGAAATTTAAAACACGCAGCGCACGTAGCTCAATGGCCGCTTGTAGGCGCAGATCTTCGGACATTGTGGCCGGTAGACGCTGAAGTTCTTGCATGCGCAATGAAATGCGAGCGGCAATCCTATTCTCACGCTCCTGCAGCAATGTTATTGGATCAAGGCCCACTGGTTTGGCAACAGTGGTTATTCTATTTGGCTTCGCCATGGGTTGTTGCTGGCCAGGAGGTGCACCGGGACGTGGTGGACCTGGTGGCGGCGCAACTTGACTACCGGGCAGGCCTGGTGCCACTGGACGTACAACCTGTTGTTGCATTGGTTGCATGGGTGTGGGTGGTATTAGAGGCTGACCACCAGCAGCACCCATAGCTAGCGGCTTGCCACCATTAGGCATTGGTTGATGTTGCATTTGCTCAGGCGGAGGCTGTAGCGGTTGTTGTTGTTGTTGTTGCTGCTGCTGCTGTGCTTGCTGCTGCTGCAATTGTTGTTGTTGCTGTTGTTGCTGCTGCTGCTGTTGTTGTTGTTGTTGCTGCTGTTGCTGCTGCTGTTGCGGAGGTACTGGCGGAGCACCGCCAATGTGTGGTGGCTGTGGCTGCAATGGCTGCCCGGGCATGTGTGGCGGTGGAGCTGGCTGCATCTTTTGCCCCACCACTGGCGGTCCATACGGGCTAGCTGGCGGCGTAGAGCATTGTGGTGGCGTGCCAGTTGATGGTGGCTGTTGTGGCTGCATTGGCGGTTGACCAGCATGCGGACCACCCGGTGGTGGTCCACCTGGCATGCCTGGCGGTCCAATTGGAGGTGGTGGCTGTTGTGTTTGCTGCTGTGCTGCCTGCAAAGCCTGCTGCATTTGCATAGAGATGGGTTTGTTGCGTGCCAACATACGATATGCGGTGATCTGTGTGCGCAGCAGATTTACTTGATTCCCGTTGAGATGCTGATGCTTTGATGTTGCACGCATGGCCAACAGTTGTGAGTATCGTGGATCTTCCTGGAGGCCCTTCTCCTCCATTGAATCTATAGCTCGTTGCAGCGCATGCAGATTCTCCTGGCCAGAGCGCTCGGGCTGACCACCGGGTGGACCACCTGGCGGACCCTGACCGGGCTGCGTTGGCGCCTGCAACGGAAAAGCATGCTAGATAAATGAGATAAGTCAGAGAATTACTAATTGACATAAATATATTGATTATCTGAAATAAATAAAAATATTTGCTATATAATTAACCTATTCACCATAACACTTGTCCCACTGTGCAATCTTCTCTCATCAATTAAGAAAAAAGCTCAACGTATCTCCTAAAGTTCATATACTAAAATACAAACCAGTTTTAGGTACTCAGTGTAGCAGCAGTTCTGAGATCGGCGAGAACGCCCTGAACAATGACAAACGAAGCGAAAATTGAGGAACTTTACAAGTTCATTTACCCGTTGGCAGTACGAGCAGGTGAAATACTTCTTGAAGGATATCAAAATGCTGGCAAATCGGTTGCATTGAAATGCAATCAGTTCCATAATGTTGTCACTGAATATGACAATGAAATTGAGGAGTTCCTCATGGCATCCATATTGGCCACGTATCCTGATCACAAATTCATCGGCGAGGAGGACACACACAAGAACAATAATGTAACCAAAGAACTAACCGATGCACCTACCTGGATCATTGATCCCATTGATGGTACCTCGAATTTCATTAAACAAATACCCCATGTGTCTGTTTCAATTGGACTGTCGATAAATAAGCAAATTGTGCTGGGAATTGTCAGTAATCCAGCGCAGGCTAAGCTTTATACAGCCAAATTGGGACAGGGTGCCTACTGCAATGGCCAACCCATACATGTGAGCAATTGTGAGAGGCTGAATGATGCCAATGTGGCGTATGAGGTCTGCCTGCTGCATGCACCAAAGATAAGAAATAAGCACATTAAACGCATCTACTATGTGGGATCCCAGGCGAGACGGTAAGTAAATGCAATTTAAGACATTTATTACTTTATAGCCTTTTATATCTTCAGTTTACTGGGCTATTCAGCTGTGGTGGATTCACTCTGCATGGTCGCCGCTGGCAATCTAGACGCCTTTCACATTGAAGATATGTATCCGTGGGATTGCGCCGCTGGATATTTGCTTATACGAGAGGCTGGCGGTGTTGTTACCCATCCCTATGGAGGCGACTTTGATATTATGAAGCCAGATCTCATTTGTGCTGGCACGGAGACATTGCGCAAGGCAATTGAGGTTCTCATACGTAAAGCAGATCTAGCAAAGTCAGTCGGAGGCGACGACGATGTTGTTGATGATGAATGATAAAGCCGTAATTGTTTGGAAAGCTTTTAGCTTAATTATGATAATTAAATTAAGAACGAATTGGGAACACTCTTACTATGTATAAAAGTAAGAAAATAAAAAAAATATCTTAATAATTTCTATAATAAAAATCTGTGTACTCAAATAAACTCAAAGCTAATACACGTTTTTTTTTATAGTATCAATATACGGAACTCGTACATTGTCACTAAACTTTTTAAATAAGCATGTTATCTTATTAAACAATAAAAGCCGAAAAAACAAAGTTGCAAGAGTATGAAAAAAGCTTTGAAAAAAAGCTTTCGTACAGCTGGCTCGCGACAAATCTACTCAGATATAAAAATTAGAATTCAGTGAGTAGTGTTAGCTCTAAGTTAACCATTGAAAGTAAAGGAGAATCATGAGCAACAATCCGTTAAGCGAGTCAAAACTAAAGGAGTATTATGAGGTGGCTCTGGAATTGGTGCGTAAATGCGGACCTTTGCTAATGGAGGGTTATACGAAACCCAAAACAGATTACAAGGTTAAGGCGGACTTCTACGATTTGGTAACAGTTTACGATAAACAAATTGAGGATACCCTTATTGAGGGTCTTCAGACGGCTTTTCCCTGAGTCTCTTATCATTGGCGAAGAAGAATCGGCTGCCACCAACCGTAAGGCAGAGTTGACTGACGCTCCCACCTGGATCATTGATCCCATCGATGGTACCACAAATTTTATACATCGTATACCACATTGTTGCATATCGGTGGGATTGGCTGTCAACAAGGAATTGGTAGTTGGTATAATCTATAGTCCACCGGCAAATGAATTGTTTTCGGCATGGAAGGGACACGGTGCTTATCTAAACGGCAAGCGCATTTACACCTCCAAAATAACAACGGTAAGTGGAACAGCTTCTTTATAATATTATGCAACTTGAAATTCGGCATATGATAAGATGATAATCTCTGTACACAGAGCTTAATTGCCTTGTCATGATGTATTACAATTTTAACTATTCATATTAGTTGATTGTTCTCGTGTATATACTCGTATCATAAAGAAAACTTTTGATATTATAAAGAATGCTCGATGAGAGTGCGGCACGATGAGAGTAAGAGAGAGAGAGAGAGAGAGAGATTGGGAAAGCTCTAATTTACGAGCTTTTCTTTTGTTTTTTTAGATAAGTCAAGCTGTGATTGCGTACGAAATATCATTGATACATGCTGCAACAGTGCGAGACAAGAATCTTAAGCGTATTTACAAGTTGGGTTCGAATGCCACAGCGTAAGTTCCACAAAGAGAGAGAGAGAAAGAGAAGCGAGAACAATATAAAAGTCATACTATCTATTTTCTTTATAGTACTCGCAGCTTTGGCAGTGCTGCTCTTGCTCTGTGCTATGTGGCTACGGGTCAATGCGATGCCTATCACGTTGACGATCTTCAGCCATGGGACATTGCAGCTGGCGCTGTAATTATAACTGAGGCTGGTGGCGTAATATATCATACAGAAGGTGGTAAATTTAATGTGATGAAGCCAGACTTTGTTTGTGCCGCTACAGAAGAACTTTGCCAAAAAGTGATTTCCCTCATCGGAGAAGCAAATCAAATTACCGAATACACATTCAAATGAATGCGGCAATTTGGCTAATACCAAAAATAATTATTACATATGTATAAAAAACTAAATAAATTTTTTTTAACATAATATTAAATGTTATTTCAGAAAGAAAGCTCTGTCTTATATTATTTTTGTCTTAATATTTTTTTAGCTGCCTGGATATAACATAACATATAGACTGCAATTTTTCTTCTTTAGCTGTTTGACTACCCTACATACAAGAAACGAATAGACACATGTATGTTCAAGATAAAAAACTTCTATTTGTAGTCGTCAAACCAAACGAGATAAAACGCAAGCAGAAATGACAACTGACAGATTTCAATTTTCAGTGCATTTAAGGAACCGTGCGCTTTCGTATCGCGTTTCAGTTTATTGAGTGAATAAATCAAAGCTCAATGTAAGCAAAAGTGAGAGGGCCGAGTCTGAATAATGTTTGCGAAGCTTCATTGTTCTCTGTTCAGTGATCAGTTGTCTTCGAAAGACGCGTGATACGTACGTAACATTGCCGTAACTGAAGTTTTGCATATAAGCAAATGCTTGAAAAAATGTTGGAGGAAATTGAAGAATTGTATAACTTCATTTACCCACTGGCCGTAAAAGCTGGTGAAATTCTGCTCGAAGGCTATGAGCTGGAGGAGAAAAATGTTGAAATCAAGGGCGCGTTTTATGATGTGGTCACCGATTATGATAATAAGATCGAAGAGTTTTTAATGAGCAAAATACTCGCAAAGTATCCGGATCATAAGTTCATTGGGGAGGAGGATACGGCCAAGAATAATAATGTATCGAAAGAGCTAACAAATGCACCTACATGGATTATAGATCCCATTGATGGTACCTCGAATTTCATTAAACAAATTCCTCATGTGTGCGTTTCAATTGGGTTATCAATCAACAAGCAAATAGTGTTAGGAATTGTTAATAATCCTGCCCAAAAGAAACTCTACACAACCAAGCTGGGACAGGGTGCATTTTGCAATGGTAAACCGATTAAAGTGAGCAATTGTGAGAGTTTGAAGGATGCCAATGTGGCATACGAGGTGTCCCTGTTGCATGTCCATAATGTGGCCAACAAGCACATTAAACGCATTTATCATGTGGGACTTCATGCCCGACGGTAAGTAAAACAGTTGGAATAACTTAACCTAAGCTCTTTCTAATATGTTTTCCTAGCTTGCTTGCCTATTCATGTGTTGTGGACGAGCTATGCATGGTGGCAGCTGGAAATCTTGATGCTTTCTACATCGAGGACATGTATCCTTGGGACTGTGCTGCTGGCTCACTGCTCGTGTCTGAGGCGGGAGGTGTTGTCACACATCCCTTTGGTGCTCCTTTCGATATAATGAAACCTGATTTAATTTGTGCCGGCACTGAAAAATTGCGCAAAGAAATTGAAGATCTGCTGCGCAAAGCCGACCAAGAGAAGTCGGTCGGGGGCGATAAGGCTTAGAATGACTCGGTGAAAAAAAAACCTGTAATCAAATTAAGCTTTTCAAATAAAAAAATAAAAAAAAAGAACACAAATAAAAATATGTACTTTTTTCTCTTTCTCTCTTTAAAGCTTCTTTGTAGTAAAAGCTCTCCGTATAATTTGTTTGTGCTTTAGCTTTAGTAGTTTCTGAGCCAGCGAATCATTCAGTCAGTTAAAATTCCGTGTATGTTTAAAACGAATATGCACAAATGAATAATTATTTGTCTTTCTATTTTAGCTTAGATAAAAGCTACAGATATGACCAGCACTTTAAGTGAGGAAAAACTGAAGGAATATCATGATGTGGCTGTAGATTTGGTAACACAATGTGGTCCCATATTCATGGAAGGCTATCATAAAACAAATAAGGAGGTTACAGTGAAAACATCATTTTATGACTTTGTCACCGTCTACGATCGCCGAATTGAGGAGAAATTGTTCGAGGGTCTTTCGAAATCCTTTCCAGAATCTCGATTTATTGGAGAGGAATCATTGGCAGGTGTTAAAGAGCTACCAGAACTGACGAGCGCACCTACATGGATAATTGATCCTATTGATGGAACCACAAACTATATACACCGCCTTCCTCATTGTGGAATATCTGTGGCTTTAGCTGTAAATAAAGAACTGGTTGTCGGTATCATCTACGATCCGGTGGGAAATGAAATGTTCACAGCCATGAAAGGAAATGGGGCTTTTTTAAATGGCAAATCCATTGAAGTTTCTAGAGCGACTACGGTTTGTACGTATATGCTACAAAAACCGTTTGTGGTGAAAGTTCATTTCAATATTTAATTTATATATTATTATCATCGTTTCAGATATCAAGCGCAGTGGTTGGTTATGAAATAACCCTGATGAATGTGCCGGCTTTCCGTGATAAGAGCTTGAAGCGGAGTTATAAGCTCGGATCGGTTGCCGCTGGGTAAATTCTTATCAATTGTGCTATTAATCGTAGTATGATAAATATCTAGATGGTTCTGCAACTTTTTGCCGGCGAATTATCTATAATAATTCGACACAGCCAATACAACATTTAAAAGAAGTTATCTTTTTACTCTCAATACGAGGGAATATACACAGATTTTAATAACATAACACCATTCTTTCACCAACAGAACACGATGCTTTGCCAGCGCTGCAATTTCACTAGCCTACGTGGCAAAAGGAACCCTAGACTCCTATCAAGTCGACTATCTAAAGCCCTGGGATGTAGCTGCGGGTGTTTTGTTGGTACGCGAAGCTGGCGGTGTTGTTTATAATACCAACGGCAGCGAGTTCAATGTGATGAAACCGAATCTAGTGGCTGCTAGCAGGGATTCGCTTGCACAAGAAGTTATTGAACTGATTAAGCAAGCGGATCAGATTGACGGCTACAAATTCACTTAGGATTGACGCTGTGTTAAGTTGGTTGACTTACATTGGGTGGCATTCCATGCGTTTGATATCCAAGCGGCGACATATTTGGTCCTGATGGAGGCATCTGCATTCCCATGTGCGGAGCTAAAAATTAAAGTTACACCAATATTATAATTGTCAATATATAATGTGTGCACTTTTACTCATACTCATTCCTTGATGGTGAGGCGGCATATGATGACCAGGTGGACCCTGTCCGGGTGGTCCATGCTGCATGGGATGACCGTACGGTCCAGCTGGATGTCCCGGGGGTGGAGGCCCTTGCATATGAGGTGGCGCACCTGGTGGAGGTCCCTGCGGTGGCCCCTGAGGTGGCTGATGAGGGTAGGGACTGTGCGGCGAAGGTGCGGGGCTTTGTGAGGGTGGCGCCATAGGGCTGGGTGCCTGTGGTGGCGGCATCGGACTATTCGCCGGCGAGGGCGAGGCCATATTTGATGAGTTATGTTGGTTTTGCGTTGTCCCGAAATACTTTAACTGAAAATGCAAAAGTAATGTAAGTACATATTCATTTTATTTTACATCTCTTCAAATATTGCACAAAGTCCGTGTAAATGTGTATATAAACTGTATATGTAATCGTAATTCGGCTTTACTACTCTCCCTCTTTACACACTCATTGAAAAAAAAGTAGTATTAACGCAAGATCAGTTTGATTTATTATTGCCAAATGTACGCTTTAGTATTTTAACCGAGTATACAATTTTTTTTCATAGTATTTTTACCTATTTGCACAATTTGAACGCGTTTTATGTGTCCCACGATTTTCACACTTTTATTAGGCGAAAGACGCGACAATGGCGGACGTCTCTGTATAACAAAATTTAAAGGGTGGCAACTCTATGTGCCGGCAGTTTCGAGCTACGTTCAGCGTATAAAATAAATAATATAAATATATCCAATTATAATACTAAGTATTAAAAATAGTATTAATTTTAAAAATAACTTAACAACGGAAAATATATGTACAAATTAAATTGTATGAAAATCCATTTATAAAAATATTTTATTCTGCTGAACGTATGCGATGACACGTCATGTTTACGTTCCCTGTGAATGACAGAATTCTGTCATTTTAGTGAAAACAAGACCCAGAATTCGTTTAGAGAGCAATATAACATAATTAGTTAGTTTTTAATTATTACTTAAGCATTTAGAGGCACTTAGTAAGCTGCAAAAGAGCTTTAATCATGGGTAGGTGTTGCATTAGTTTTTCATTTAATATGAAAGACACTCTTCAATGTGGTTCTTGTCTGCCGCTTGACATGAAAGTCACCACCTAATAATCTTTTTTTCTTTTTATCGGCAGGTGGGGTGCTCAGTTATTTTCGTGGTCTACTTGGATCCAGGGAGATGCGCATATTAATATTGGGCCTGGATGGTGCTGGCAAAACAACAATACTATATAGGTTGCAAGTGGGTGAGGTGGTTACAACGATACCCACAATTGGCTTCAACGTGGAGCAGGTCACATACAAGAACCTTAAATTCCAAGTCTGGGACTTGGGAGGTCAGACCAGTATTAGGTGAGCGCAGCACTTTTATAGAAATTTATAAAACCTTATCACCTATATACAGAACTATTGGTGTAGGTTCAGTTTGCGTGGCACAACGCCTTGTTTCGTGTCAGAAATCTTCTGAATTGTAAGCCTGTATTTATTTTACCTATTAATTTTACAGACCCTACTGGCGCTGCTATTATAGCAACACAGACGCCATTATCTATGTGGTTGATTCGGCGGATCGTGACCGCATTGGCATTTCCAAGGATGAGCTATTGTATATGCTGCGTGAGGAGGAGCTGGCGGGTGCGATACTTGTTGTGCTGGCCAACAAACAGGATATGGAAGGCTGTATGACTGTTGCCGAGGTTCACCATGCGTTAGGTTTGGAGAATTTAAAAAATCGTACATTTCAAATATTCAAAACATCCGCCACCAAGGGCGAAGGTCTGGATCAGGCTATGGACTGGTTATCCAATACGCTACAAACTCGCAAATAGTCATTGCCTGCCGCCGCCGCCGCCGCCAGCCAACCCCAGACATTAGCCTGCCCCTTGTAAAATTGTCCAAAGTGTCCACCACCCTGAGAGATAAAGAGTTGGAATTGGAAGAAGTTCTTTAAAAAAAAAATATGCTTGCGCAAAAAAAAAATCCAAACACACAACTTTGTAATAATTTCTAGTAATATAATTATTAAATTATAGGTTTATAACGTATATAATCAATGTAATTAATCAGTTTGTGTGTTAACTATTTACCATTCAGGCAAGCCGAAACGACGCACGCGCTTCTCCTGCGTATCCAGCTCCATACGCACCTTTTGTCGCATATAGAAAATGGGGCAATCACGATTAGAGCAGATGACTTCCTCATGCAGTGAGCCTTGACAACGTTGACACTCGGTCCAAAGGCGGGCGAAGGTCTCTTCTAAGCCACGCTTGGCAGCCACTTCTTTCTGATAAAGTTCACTCATCTTGGGCTCGCAATGAGGACACAAACAAGCTTGTTCATAGCCCTTAGGCATTAGGGACTTGCAGCCCAGACAGGCTGCCTTTTTGGTCATAAAACCTGCTAATCCGCCAACCTTTGAGGTGACCACGGTACGTGTGCGTGTGTGCTCACCCTTAAGCAGCACCGATTCGGCTTTATCTCCCAAGATTGGCTCGAAGATACGCAACAGGGGTTTGGAAAGTTGTTGCTCCAGATAATAATTGGCATCGATAGGAACACTATTCTCTAACACATACAATGGGTCTTCGGCCTTCTGATATGCTGGAGTATTTTTGGCAGCGGCACAGATGACATACGGCACACGATCACCCAGCTTAGGTGCTGTGCCGGCGTCTCTTTTCTTCATTTTAGCAGCAAGTTCCACGTGTGCCTGCTTGGCGGCATAATCTGTCTTGGCCAACTCTTTGGTAATGACCAACTGGGAGATATCTATGCGATTGCATAAAAGGTCGGCAATACTTTGCTTTACATACTCCACAGCTCCCTCGGGATTGCTTTCGATAAGCAATTTCTGCAGGCATGTATTCATTAAATTCGCGACAAGCGGTGAGTTATCCCGACGCACTGTCTCAATGCCCTTGCAATCCATTTTATCATACTTATCCGGTCGAGTGAAATAAAGTCCAGCGTATCGCTTTTTGTTGATCAACAGATATGGATAGTAAACCTTCTCGAATTCTAGTTTAATTGGATTAACGAACTTCGAGCTTACCAGCTCCGCCGCCTCTCGTCCTAGTTCCATACTGCGCTCAATGTTTTTCACGCCGAAGTTAACCATAACCGAATCAGTGTCGCCGTAAATGACCACTGCATCATTCTCATAGCCATTAGCGCGTGTGTAATGAGATTCAACTTCGTTTTTCGTCATCTCTATCATTGTACGTCCATAGGCCGTTACACTACCAGAGATTTCCAGACACGGTAATTTACCCACTTGTGCTCCAGTGAAACCATATACGGAATTAGCGGAGATTTTCAATGCCAATTGGCGGCCATCAAGTACCTGCCGCTTGAATGGATCTTTCTCCACTTTCAAATCATTCTTGGCACGCTTACGTGCCGCAAGTAAAGACTCCAGAATTTCTGGCAACAGTCCGCGACGCAATTCTGCTTTAACAAAGCTGTTATTGGCTGGCGTGCGCTCCACCTGATCGTCACTGAGTCCCATTTTATCTTTTGTGCCGGGCAGCAGCAACGTGGTATAGCAGAGATTATGGGCCATCATTATACTGGGATATAGAGAGGCGAAATCCAGGGTACTTATCGGATCAGCGTAGTATCCTCTCTTTGGTTCTATGACAGTTGCACCCTCGTACTGCTCATCGGATCCACTCGAGGTATATGAAGGCATAATGAAGCCCTTTGTTTTGGCCTTACGCAGCAATTGACTCAACACTTTGATTTGCTGACCGCGAGTAAGTAGCGATTCCAGTGGTACTCCTGTCACCCTTGCCATTTCCATGTAGTTAACAATTGCCATAAGTTTCCCTAACAATCGCAGGGGTAAATACGCATCTTTGAGACAATACATGGCTAGACGTCGCCGTGTCTGTTCGTCACCATTCTGAAGATCCGTAATAATACTGTGATGCACATCTTCCTTTTGCTCTTGCAGGAAATGATAACTGACCGCGTTCAGCGTGTACGATCGCAGCTTATAGTCTCGCAGCAGAACGAAGAGTAAATCAAATGGAACACGTCCTTCAAAATTCACATACTGATTCTCACGTCTTCCCATCTGCTTGGACTGCAGCACCTGTTCTTTAATAACCGAGCGGATGTTTTTAATCCTTCCTAAGTATTCAAAGTTTTTTACTTTTAAATGGGCCGCTCGATTCAAAAGGTAAGGAATATCGAAGTTATTAATATTATATCCGGTAAGAATGTCGGGATCCACTTCACGTACAAAAGCTGCCCATTTATCCAGCAGCTGTGTCTCCTGGTCAAAGCACAACACCTGGCTGCCAATTATGGGCGCGCATTCCTTCAGGGTGAAAACGTTGCGGATGAATGGCTCGGATTCGCCTTGGCGGATAACCATATTGGCTATTTGTATAACCGGATCCATTTTGGCTTCGGGAAAAATGCCTCTGCGTCCTGCGCACTCGATATCGAAGCTCAAAATTCGCAGCGGAGCTACCTTAGACCATTCACCTTCGGGTTCATGGGAAATGAACTGATCGTAGGCCACATCAACTTCAATTTGGCAACGTGATTCCGGTGCCGGTTTGGAGTTGCGTCCACGTTGACGCCACACACCCGCCGGCAACTCAATCCAATTACAACCGACGACACTTGTCTCGACCATGAAACGGATATCGAAGTCGATGTTATTTTCAAAGGCACGGCAATCTTGAAAGTCGAAATCGCTCATAATGACTTCCTTTTTGAGTATACGTGATGCGGCAGCTACGAAACGGGGCAGCGTGACAGTTATCTTTATATATGGCTGCTTCTCATCACCCTGATAACCGTGAATGTTGAGCCGGTGCACCAACTCCACAGCCAGCACTGCCTCCTGCACGTTATCCTTGTTGTTACGTATGTCTGCAATCACTTTCTTATCCAGCGACTCATGCAGCGCCGAACAGTGACGTTGGTCGAAGTTACGTGGTGCCGATATATAGAAATATGGACAATATCCGTGGACATGGCAGCAAACTGAATTGCCCTCCATGGTGACGCCAAACATGCGAACAACCGGCACCGGGCCTAGCTGAGCACCTGGCATACCAGGCAACGGTTGACCCAAATAGTTTTCCACGTCCAGCTGCTGAAATATCAATTTGTCTTCAGCAGGATTCAGTTTCGGCGGAGCTGCACGTGACCAGCGTTCACTAGTCTGCTGTGTCTCTGGTCCCTCACCCAGCAGCTGAGTTTGATCAAATTCATCATTGTTTAGCTCAAATGCGGCTAATTCTGCCTCAAAACCTCCGCCGCCACCCATGTCATCGTCGTCGTCATAGTTTCTGCAAGATTGGCACAAAAGTCAGCTTTGTTTTGCGCAAAGAATAGATAAGCTTCTCACCGTGACTTTTTCGAGTGACCGTTGGTCGTTCCATTGCCATTTAATTTACGTTTGTTATCCATGCTGCCTAAAACTTACTTTATAGCCTTAAACTAGAAATAAATTCGCAAATTAAAAGTTGCAAACAGAATGCTGCAACTACGCGGGAAAATAAGCACTGTGTGCGAGAAATTCAGCAACTGTTGAATTTAGAGCAGATTGGCAGCTCTGTTTTCGGTATAAAATATATTGTAATTTTTGGTATTAAATTAAACACATAAATTAATTGAAAAAATAAACTATTGGTTATTATAAACTATTACATTATCTAAAATGAGTGAGTTACAAGTTATTTGAATTTCATTATTTGCTGACATTAAGATAATTAAATATGGTATTTTTTCGGAGTATCTAGCATATAGCGATTATCGTTTTATGGAATTTCGACATTGCATAGAAACGGTCATACTGACCAGCAGCAGATATTTTCGTATGTAAAACGCATTAAAATCAAATAATTGTGTAAATATTTAAGAACTTAAGGTGCGCCATATGTTTGTTTCTTAGTGCAAGGTTTAAACGCTGCTGCTGCCGTGTGAAATCGCAGCAAAATGCTGGCCCTGTGAATTCAATCCGATTACCTTCATTTACCTGCTGTGGCCTGTGGGGGTGCCTTGTGTATATATGTATGCGTGTGTGTGCGCGTATGTGTGTATGGGGGATGTTAAGTGAATCACATTCACACAATTACTAACTAAGAATCCACTGGAAAAATGTACCAAAGCGCCTGCAATGCGGCCACGACAGGCTCGTGTGTGCCCGGTGCAGGCAATCAAACGGATAACGATCGCCAGGCGGCGCTAATTGCCCAACAGCCACCCACAGCGCCTGTGGAACCGGATTACAGTGGCTTCGATATCGTTAAGGCGACACAATACGGTGCTATAGCACGCGTACGTGATCTGGTCGAATCCGGCTGGGATGTAAATCAACCGGACAGCGAAACCGTCACACTCCTCCACTGGGCGGCCATTAACAATCGCCGGGATATCATTAGGTATTTCCTGGAAAAGGGAGCCACAGTTGATGCCGTTGGTGGTGAGTTAAATGCCACCCCATTGCACTGGGCCACGCGGCAGGGTCATTTGGGCGCAGTCGTCCTATTGATGGCAGCCGGTGCTGATCCGCGGATTCGGGACGCGGAGGGCTGCTCATGCATACACATTGCCGCACAGTTTGCACACACCGCCCTGGTGGCCTACTTTATTGCCAAGGGTGTGGATCCCGATTTGCAGGATCGCGGCGGCATGACAGCGCTCATGTGGGCTGCTTGGAAGGTGAGTGAAATATTATAACATTCGATTATGAACCAGATATATAGAAGATATCAATTCAAAGCTTTAAACTATCGTAAACTGTACTGATAATAACCTTAATCCCTTATTGCATGTCTTTGATTGTATAATAATCTTACATATTTTATTAAACTGTTTTATCTTACAGTGTTATGTAAATGATTTTTTTTTATTTCTTATAATAAAAAAGATTTTTATGAATTATTAGTAATTGTGTTTTCTGCTTAAATAAAACACTATACTCGCATTTATACAAACTACAGAGCTAATTTCTATTGTATTTAATATCATATGATAGTTAAAATTAGCAGTTGGTGCACCAGCTGTTATAGTACTCTTCAAAGTTGGATTTATAAATGGATCTAACTAATGATCTAATCAATAATTTTGGATTAATTTGTATAACTTCTTAATAAGTCATTTAATTCCTGTTTGATTTAATTGTAATAATAATTTTACTATTTTGTATACTTTTACCAGGTGTGCGCTTTGGATCCGGTACGCTTGCTGCTTACATTGGGCGCCAATCCCGCCATGGTTGACTACACACACGGAAATACGGCTCTGCATTGGGCCATATTGGCTCGCAATGCAACTGCAATATCCACGCTGGTGCTAAAGTCGAAAGCATCCCTGGATGTACCCAATTTACGTGCAGAGACACCACTAACCATGCTAGAGGCTCAAAGTGGTGCCATTTGGATTGGCGCCAAGGTAATGGATCGTGTAAAGGAGGCTGCATTGACATCTCAGCAACGACGCTCTCTTGTCTCGAAACTGCGACATGATAAACGATTACGGTGGTGGTCTATGGTCGCCTGTCCTTTTACGGCATTCTATTTGGCCGGCATCGTGTTTACCATCAACACCCTGTATATTATTAAGTTTTTCCTACTGGGATGTTTATATGCCATATTCCATACCATTGGTAAAGCGCTGTTCGATGAGCATCTGATGGCACTGTTACCGCTTTCTGTCTATCTGGCCACTAAGGCCTGGTTCTATGTCACTTGGCTAATGTATATCGATGATGCTGTGTCGCTAGCGACCACTGTGTGCTTCCTTATCTGCTCACTCGGACTATGGGTGTGCTTTCTGAAATCCTGGAAAGGCGATCCTGGCATAATCCGACCCACCCGAGAGCAACGATTCAAGGTAAAAGGAAAATTGTTACCATTAAATATTACCATATTATTAACGTTGTGTCATTTTTGCTGTAGACAATTATTGAGCTATCGGAGCGGGGTGGCATAGGATTTGAGCCCGCCTCCTTCTGTTCGGGATGCCTGGTGCGACGGCCAATACGTTCCAAGCACTGCTCTGTCTGCGACCGTTGTGTGGCCCGTTTCGACCATCATTGCCCCTGGGTAGGAAATTGCATTGGACTCAAGAATCACAGTTACTTTATGGGATTTCTCTGGATGCTATTGATCATGTGTGCCTGGATGATTTACGGTGGATCCAAGTTCTATGTAAACGAGTGCAATGTACACTTTGACGGTGAGTGTATTTCTATTTTTTATCATTTACGTTTCCAATAAATATGAATGTCTTTGATAGATTTCCTCACCGCAATGCGAGCTATTGGCAACTGTAATGCCTGGGTAGGCTGGGTCATGGGCAATGCGCTGCTGCACATGTCGTGGGTGATTCTGTTGACCATTTGCCAGACCTATCAGGTTGTTTGCTTGGGCATGACTACAAACGAGAGAATGAACCGTGGCCGATACCGACATTTCCAAGCTAAGGGCGGACATAGCCCATTTACACGTGGACCTTTACTTAATTTGGTGGACTTTCTGGAGTGTAACTGCTTTGGCCTGGTGCATCCACGACGTGTGGATTGGATGAACTATTATGACTACGATGCTCAAGTGCATCAGACAATTGAAAAGGAACCGTTACTGCGTGTAGATTGTGCCGATAATGATCCAATGGCCAGCGATCATCAGTATGTGTAGGATAAGTCCTATCGGGATGCGAAGACGCTTCAAATGCCCATAGCCCATGTCTAACGTTTCATGTGCTTTCCATACTATGTACTATAAGCCAGTAGGGCTGCAGAACTATCGACAATACTATCGTATCGTATCATATGATAAATCTTACTTAAAACTAGTCTTAAATTAAATCAATCTTAGCTATACAAATTCTCCGTTTATCCTTAAGACCTATTATCTTCTTTCGTAATTCAAAAATCATTTAAGACTAGAATTACTCCCTTCCAAGATGGTACAATCGATACTTCTGCAGCTCTGCCAGCAAATGACAATGCTTTAGATAGGAACCCTGATTAGCTACGTATTATTTCTAGTGATTTGTAATTGGTATGCGCTGCTGAAAACCCCATAAAATTAAAATGAAGAAGAGCTACAACAATACATAAGGAAAAAACAAAATACAAAAGACAGAAGCGTCATCGCTGACCGATATCGGATCTAGCTATTGGGCAGAAGAACTGCCTGTAATATAAATACGTACACAAATAGGTATTGTGCATGTATTTAATCTGTAATTAACAAACTCTGTACATTTTTTCAGCATATTTCCTATATATGAAAAAAAACAGCACATTTTTGTCGCTCTCAAGTATTTGTAATACCAAAAACAGAAAAAATGAAAACGCTCACACCGAACAAAAAAATCAAGTAAGTGAAATACGTTTAACGCAACAAAATCAAAAAAGAGATTCTTTAATAGCGTACAATATTCAAAATTCCATTTCCTCACAATGATAAAATAAAAATAAAACAAGAAAAACTTGTAAAGCGCACAGTAAATGCAATACGAACTTAACAAAAAAAAAAAAAACTATGTGTATTCAAAATTATGTGTATTCAAAAAGCAAGATTATTGATATATTAAAATAGGTCGCAGTTGCCTTTTTAAGTCTGCTTGGATAGGACAAATAACCTGCAGCTTTTCAATGAACCAAAAGAACAAAACACCAAACAAAATAAAAATTACTTAAAATGTTTATATATGGCAACAGTACGATTTGAATACTTAATGAATAATTCTAAACGCAATCCAATTCAATACGCACTAGTCTAGTCAGCAATCATTTAAGTAATAAAGTTATAGTGCAAGGTCGATATATAACATAACATTATACATATATGAAACAAACAATATGGCGTATTATTATAAATGCATACCGTATACATTGATATGTATAAATGTTTATATATATATTATACTATACCTAAATACATATGCAGCTATAAAATATTGTATACCTATAAAGCGAGAATATTTAAGGAATTTCTAAAGTGCGACAACCTGACAACACAAAATTCACACACCAACAAAAAGAACACGTAGCTAAAACCGTTTCTAATTGTAACACGTTACTTAAATGCATTTAAATTTAAATAACAAATTTAAAATATAATTATAATAACGAAAAACGTATATATATACATACAGATATGTATATATAACTCACCTAAAGAACAATTTCAAATAAAACAATAAATATTGTATGTATGTAATGAACTCAAAACACTTTTCGATGTATTTTGTATTTGAGATTATACAAAAAAACCAAAAAAAACAAAAAAGAAAAAAAAACAAAATTATGTAAACACGTAACTTTCACTCTGCGATTTGCTACAAAGGTTATTTGTTTAAACATTTTTATATTCTTTTGCTTGCATTGTTATTTATATAAATATATTGTGAGAAAACGCTTTTAAAAGACTATGATGTAACCTAATGAATAACAAATGAAGTCAGGCAAATCTAATTTAAGTGTTTTTTCGGCCCAAGAAATCAGACAGACAAAAGCATCAAACGCAAACGAAACAAACAAGAAACAAGAAACATGAAACCAAAAACTCGATTGCCTATGTCTTTAGTTTAGCAAATAAGTTCAAGACAAAATATGTGTATTAAATAGTATGTAGAACGAAATGAAGGGTGTATGTAACAATGTGCGTTAAAAATTTAATAATAAATAGAACTTTATTCCGTATTCAAAAACGAACCTGGCACCCCATGTCTTTTCAATGGGAGAAGTTCGACCTATCAGTTGTTACCCTATTATCTATCCTATGATTACAAATGAAATTAGGGTATTACGAATTGCACAGTTCCCATCGATTTTCATTTTAGATAACCTGTAGCTAAATATATAATGATAATTCCAAATAAAAATGATGGATAACTTAATTGAATTCGCGATGCAATACTATTTGATGACCGACTAAAAAAATACTTTGTACTCACCGCCTCAAACATATTCAATAAAAGTTTAATAACAATACCATTATATCGGGTTTTAATATTTTTTTTTTATTTTGCAGACATAATTTTTCGTAGATTTTAAATTGGTTTTGTTTTTCTTTTGTTTTCCGACATTTATGCATTACATTTATAGGCTCGTTTTAAAAATAGATTTAATTTTTTCCAGTTATTATAAATTAAGTGTTTGCTTGGTTTAAATGTTATTATTACTTTATTTTCAATTATTATTATTATTATTATTATTAAAAGTAAGACAGTTAAATATATGCATTATTCAAATTATCGTTATCGCATTTGATGTATACTTAAATTGTTTCGCTTTCTGATTAGTCGCTATCGTTAATCGTTACAAATTAGCAGCAGTGTAAATGATATACAATACATATTATGAATTATTTTATTATTTTCCATTTTTTTGAGTTTATTTATGGTCGAAGTTTACTTGCTTTAATGCAAACTATATGAGAATTATGCGCGTTTGCAACGTGCTGAAGTTTTGTTTTTGCTTTCATATACAAAAAAATAGGCTTACGCACTAGAAATGTTTGCAAAAACTAGTTGAGAATTTAGTATAAGTAGAAAGGTGAATGAAATCGGTCGATCGGAAAGCCGTGACGGCACTGGTCGGTGTTTTCCTTTTGTTGTTGTTGTTGTTGCTGTTGTTGTAGAGTGTGGGTAGCTTTAGCGTCTTTTTTTGTTGTTGCTGTTATCGTAGTCGTAGTTATCGTGTAACGGTATATAGTCGCATCTATATAAGTATATATATTATATTTAGGTGGGTTGTGGCGTGGCCAGCTTGAGCTCAATATAAGTGTTATACTATATGTATGTTGTATATATATGTGTGTATATGCCGTTAGAAGTATGTAATATATATTATTTATTTACTTGGTCGGAGTAGAAGCTTTGTAAATATTTGTTTTTATTTTTTTTTTTTCGTTTTTCTTTTTTTACTGCCCGCACATAAAACATATTCCGCACCGTACGATAGAAAAGTCGGGAAAAGAAGAGAGGATAGATAGATAGCTAAAGACAATATTGCAATGCGTTTTAAAAGCGCAC
This sequence comes from Zaprionus kolodkinae, assembly GCA_018901885.1. NCBI lineage: Eukaryota > Metazoa > Arthropoda > Insecta > Diptera > Drosophilidae > Zaprionus > Zaprionus kolodkinae. Next base: position 13,499,674 of record JAEIFM010000068.1, read on the forward strand.
TTTATACATGTACATTTAAAAAAATCAAATAATATTATATTTAAAAGAATTACTTAAGGTCCTAAAAACGGAGCTGTAAAGCTGCGCTTATGCGTTTCGCAATATTACGAAAGTAAAACCTATGGGGTTTTCCTGGCTGAGAGGGATTTGTTTTTTTTTGGTTGCAGTTGTAGTATTTTGATGATAATGGATATGTGTTTTGTTTTGTGCAAAATATGATGTGAGAAACCTTTAAGTAATTTACTAAACTCATGATATTGACCAACGCATAATCGCAGCTTTTTGCGAAGATGCGCAACAAGTGGCGTACAGAGTTTAAAAGGGTACACTGTTTTTTTAGTAGGTGTATATTATTATATATATAATATGATGATTAAGCTATACGCTGCTTTACAATTGCTGTGTATGTGCCCTTGTTGTGCATACTACTACGTTTATGCCCAGCTTCGTATGCGTGATAAATAATCATATGATGAACATGTTTTGGACTCTGTTTTTATCTTTTCTAATGAAAAAAAACATCACGAATAGGAACAGCCGCATAAACGTGGTAATAAATTTACGAAATTTTTTATACATGCCTTAGCTTAAGCAAAATGTGTATACACATGCTTAATCTATATATATGTATGTATATTTAATAGTATATATATATAAGATGTATATATAAATTTTTTTTTTTGTAGTACACGTAGATTTTTTCGTTTTGTTTTAAGTGTTGTTTTTTTTTCCTTCATTTCTTTTTTATAAAAAATATATATAAATATATGCTATTTTGAATTTGATTTTATCTCTCTGCTCATATGTATAGTTATTCTTTTTTTTTTCAATTTTAATTTATCTTTACTTTGTTATCTTCATAGATCTTTTAGCTTTTCTCAGTTTTTCCCTTCCTTCTTATTCGCTCTGTTATATATGCGCACTTAAAATATTTATTTATAATTATATAGATGTATATATATATATATGTATATATATATATATAGTGTATATAAAAGTTCAATGATTATTAGTTATACATAGAAATTATGTATCCTTTTAGTTTATTTGATTAGAGGGAGGAAAAATACCCAGTACAAGGGGTAAGCGTGGCCTTTCTCTTCTTCTGCATCTGCACTATATATGTATAAAAATTGCGCACGCACACACATTGTATAAACAAATTACAAAGCAAAGAGCCAAAAATAATAATAATAAATAACAAATGTGCCTTGTAAAAAGTATTAAAATATAAAAACTTGAGCTTAATCTAGAAGGGGACTGCATAGCGATGCGTTAAAAGGGGTTCTTAAATGAGTTTCTATTGCAAATGTGTGTGAGTGTTTCTCAGTGTGTGTGAGTGTGTGTGTGTTTGGGGTGATGCAGAGTTATGTTCTTTATGCTTTGCTTTGCTTTGCTTGCTTGGTCTCATAATATGTATAAACTTTATCATATATTTATAAACATTAGTTCCCACTGATGTTACGTCTTCTGCAGTAGCTCGCTTTGTGGGTTGGGCGGACTGGACAACTGCAGTTGTTGCTGCTGCTGCTGCTGTTGTTGTTGTTGTTGGTGTTGTGGCTGTTGTTGCTGCTGATGTGTTGCTGCATTCAGCATGGTCGGGGCAGACAATGTGGTCGCCTGTGTAATAACTGTTGTGGCAGAGATGGTCTGTTGCTGCTGCTGCTGGTGCTGGGGTGCCTGTTGCATCTCCTGCGTGTGCTGTTGGTTTGTTTGATTGTTCAGCGGCTGGTTTGAATTGCAGAGCACCGAATAGACGGAATCAACTTTGCTTAACTTCTCGAAAAGAGGTATCAGCTCACGGAGCTCACAGTCGGTTACATCATCGAACCACGACTTGACAGGCACCTGCAGAGATTCCAAAAAGATATTAATAATGAGGCACTGCGCTATTTCTATATTAATATTTACCGCATTGTCCGGATGAAATATATAACTGGCCGGTGAATTGTCGACAATGACAATTTTTTGTAAATCCCGTCCCAGACGATTTAGATCCTTAATGTAATTACCCCTGTAATAAACGCATGATTCCCTAAACAGTCTTGCACGAAACACATTCCATCTGAAGAGGAAAAGAAAATAAGTTAATCAACTGATTTAAAATATTATATAGGTAAGATATACTAACTTGTCTAGCAGATCGGCAACAGGATCTGCGTATTTGGCTAGTGAGGCTGTAAACAAAACGCACTCGTACAGTTCACCCATCTTCTGCAGAAACTCATCAACATGCGGTCGCTTCAGCACATAAACCTGATGTATGGTGCCATCGATTTCCACTGGTACTATGAAATCGGCATTAGGTATGGGCTATACATATATATGGGAATGTCCACAAATACAAGATGTTGTTAGCTTAGAATTGTATTAGTGTCTGAAGGATCTGCTTACCTTAAAACTACTATGCACTAGAGTCTCATCCAAATCGATGACCATGCACTTTCTATGCATATCGGAGTGCCTAACCTGAGGTAGTAGGTACCTTTGTTGGTCCGGTAGGGGTGGCGGTGTTGTTGAACCATCGATCTGTGTGCCATTCTGATTTGTTTTCGTTCGATTTCGTCGCCAGCAGCAAAGTAACGCTTGTAAAATTCCTCGTTTCTGTGGTTTTAAACGATCCACATCGTCTGAAATGGATTAAACAAAATACAAATAATATATTAAAATACATGTAGCTCAAGTTTATTGTTTATTATTGTTTACCATTGATTTGGTATCAAAATATAACCTTTATTTAGTTATTTACATCCAACACTCAAAATAATTTATCTAGGAAATATAAATTAAAAAATAATAAACTCAATTTCTATTGTAATTGAATGAAATGACTTGCTTTTATTTTGCATTTTCATTTGACAATAAAATAACAAATAATAGCTTTCTACGCATTTTCTGAATCTGGTTAACATTTTTCTTGAATTAAGTCAACCGTACACAATCAATTTTAACCGCACATTGACAAACTCGACCTTGAAATTGTCAGGCAAGGGCTGAGGTATACTATTCCCAATACCCTGTACCCTGTGGTATTTATGAAAAACTGATGGAATTCGTTATACCAAGTAAAAGGTGGCATTTAGTAGACTCATTTATAAATCCGTCTCAGGTTGTACAAGTTTGAATTGAATAAAACAGGGTAAGTCTTAGTCGAAACAAAAATTGAATTAGACATATACTATACTGTTTTAATATGCTTACTTGCTGCGGTTTAGAGTTGACTAAGTATGAAAAGAACACATTTTTGAATGAATTTATGAGTGTGCCGATTGTTTCAATTAAAGACAATTATATGTTCTTATAAATACTTTGATATACATATAATAAAAACACTGAAAACAAGAATCAAAGTGTGTAAAAAAAGCTAATTAAAATTTTCACAAAAAAAACCTAAATTGATATTTAAGTTCAAACTGAAAATAGAATATCAAATGATTCATAATGATCGTGTTTTTTCTTACTTATTATAATTATAAATAATGCTTATCATTTGATATTTATATAAACCCGAGTAAAAAATGTATTAAAAAAAATGCAAAACTGCAGGCATTTCAAGGTTCTTGAAAAAGAAACGTTTGGCCAATAAAAAATTGTGTACCAAACACTCAAATATTCCCGTTTTTCTTGAGATAGCTTTATGGTATATTTGTGGCGAGATGTAATTTTTTTTTTTTTTTCAAAATGCAAACACTTTGCGTATTAATTTTTTTTGCTTGTGTGTGTGTGGGAAATTTGTCTAAGAATAGAAATCAAACGAAACGATATGATATAAAAAGGAAAAACCAACAACGATGACTTTGGCACTATACTGCGAAATCGCGAGGGAATACAAAGCAGGGAGGGTTGTGTTCTGTTGTTGATATATGGCAACAAATTTAGCATACATACATGCGTTTAATCGATGGGAAATGCTATAATTGCATACACACACACAAGCACAGGCAGACAGACACGCACAACGAAGTAAGAAGGTCGCCGATTGACCTTTAAGCCCTGTGGTCGCCTGAGGTGCGCCCCAGAGTGCTTTAAGCCAACTTGGGTCTCGCAATTGCATTAGTTGTTGTTGTTGCATTTGCAGCAGTTTCTGTTGTTGTTGTTGTTGTTGTGCGAAGGGGGAACAAAGAAAATAACATTCAAACAGCACTTGACGTTCCCGAGAATAGGAGTGCATGTTGCATGTTGTGTGTGCCGAGAGAGTAGGTACCATACATATGTAGGATTCCATTTCGAAGAGCTAATCTAGACGTTAGTCGGTTCATTGAACCGTTAGCTAGCGCAAAATCTGCAGCTTAGAAGCATACAGATTCATAGAGCAGTACCACATAGTATCCCACCCAGCGAGAGCCCTTAACTGAGTTTCCTCCTCCTGCTCCGGCGCCTTTGTGAAGTGTGCAACTGTACTTGAATATTTTATGAGCGTGTTGTCGCCGTCGCAACAACGAGTTGCGAACGTGATAGGAGCACACACACCCAACCAACCTCGACCCGACCCTCCCCCCTTCCTATTTATTAGGCAGTTGAAAGGTGAAACGCCCGCCGAGCTCAAGTGTGCTTTTAAGGCTTAAAGTAGCTGCAGCTCCCCTACACACACACGACTCCTTCCTGGACATACTTTACATAACTTTGCATAAAAGCCCCTTGTCAATTTGTCGCCTACTTGTTGAACTGACATCCGCAACATTTTCACGTTATTGATATAAACTCTATATTGGATGGGTGGGTGCTTCGGTACGCTCAGCCAGCCAGCCAGCCATATCTATATTTAGGTTTGTGGGTTCTCTGCGCTTGATTGATGCGCAAGCCCCCGCCCCCGCTCTGCCTCTTGAATTTTAAGGGAGGAGGATGGAGGGATGGTTTGGTTTGGTTTGGTAGTGTGTTTCTCTCTGCGCATTCAGGCAGCAGCAGGCATCGCAGCTCCCTCCGTCGCCTACACGTCACACTCAAATAGGCTTTGGTCCTATTTTTAAGGCTTTAAATTGAATTATTGACTGCGTTTGATTTTCTTTATTTCTGCTCTTATGTACATCTATATATATCCATACATATCCTCTCTCTCTCTCTCTACTTTATGTAGGTTTATCTCGCATATTTATTTATTTTTTTTTTGCTGTGTGCCTGCCCCCGCGTATTTATAGTTCCGCACAATTTGTCTATCGAGGGATTTTAATAGATACCAAATTTGGCATGCAGCTGACTGTAATATTCGCTACGATTGAGATCTGTGGGTGGCACACGATAAACATACATATATGAATGTATAGAAAAATGCCAGAGTCACGAATTCCAAACTTATTTCAAGCACTTGGAATTCGTATGTAGTAAGCACGGCACGATTATGATGAAGTGACATGAGAAAGAAAGATGATATACGCAGGTATAACACATAGATATGAAATATATATATACTATGTATTATATACCCTGCCCGAGTATGCAAGTGTCGTTGTGCCAATTAGCACGATTTTTCCGTCAAATTTCTCTTACGGCTTTGAACTAATTTCGATTGAATCGCAACGCAATCGCAGCTGTCCGGGCCTGTTCCCGGGACTGTCTGCGGCTCGTGCACACAATTAAGTTGAGGATTTATGCAACAGAACAACAACAACAAAAGAAAAAAAATATTAAAAATATTGTTGCTTTAATTTATGTAAATCTCAGATCCGCAGCAGACTGTTAAACGGCCTTACGCGTCAATTGGGAAATACGTTCAACACTTTTCGCAGTTTCGCAGATTGCCGAATGGCAATGAAAATGACGAGCATTTTCTATCTCTCTCTCTTGTATTTTCATCTGTCTTTTTTTTTCTGTCATGTCACTAGTTTACTAGTGACCAGAAATACAGTTATATTTTACTATAATCAACCAGATTATTATATTAAAAACTGGTAGAAGAAACGTAATAATAAAATAAGTACAGTCATTTGTTGGTTATGAAATTATCAAACATTATAATCGAATAATGCAGGAAAAACACAAGTTAATAGAAGCTAACTTATGGTTATCAAAGAATTAATCATAATGTGCTAGAATAAAGAAGGGAAAAGCTTTATATAGACTACTATAAAAAAAAAACTAGAACAGCTTAACATAGATTCTAACCAAGCGCAGGTTTAGAACACTTTCTAATACTGATAAGGACGCATCATTTTACGCAACACCTTAATCAGCTTGGGTCACTCTCATAAAGCGTGTTAATGGATGGAAATCTTCATTCAGGAAATCATTATACGTTTCTGTCTTATGCAAAACTGAATATTTGTATGGGAAGGTAATTAAAGATAGTATTAAAAGCAGGAATATCGAATGATAATTCCAAATAAAACCACGATCAAAGACGCTGAGGACTTTAAAAACAATTTAAATTTTTTAAAAATATTTCAAATAAATTCTTTAAAAAATTTACAAAACAAAATCGAATGGAATTTTAAACAAACTCTATATTAAACGCTCACAACAAGAAAACTGGGCCCAATTAATATGCCCTCTATAAACGGTAAAAAATATTTCTTATTGAGCTAATTTACATGTGATGAAAAATTCGCTTTATTATCAAAGAATAACATAAAATTCAATCAATTATGTTATTTATTTTTCATCGTAAAAAAAAACGTCCAATTGTTTTGCCACCAATAAAAACGACGATAGTGCTTTTTTGTTATTTATTATTCTTTTTTGTTTTTTTTTTGTTTAATTCCCCATTTTGATAATGAATTTGAAACAACAAAAAATAAAAGTAAAGTCAATTGCGAACGCCCCAAACTTTAAGTAAATTTGTATGTGGTTTTTTTTTTTGTTGTTTCTGTTATTATTGCGCTCGTTGTTCCTTCTGCTTCCTTATCTAATCGCGTTTTATTCATAATGTTTGTTATCTGGGCATACACATATGTATGATATCATACTCAATTCTCGCTTCTCTGATTCTTTAGCGCGCTGGTTGGCCTTAAATGGGCACCACAGCTCTCGACCTTCAGCATATTTATGAAGCTTTTCAAAAATTATACACAAACACACACACAGACACACACACACACCCACAAAGGGAGTGATATCTAGTATATAAAAAAAATGAACAGTTTGAGTTGAGTTCTCTTTTATTTTGTTTCGGTTTTGTCTGGTCAACTTTTGCACGTGATGTTTGCACAAGCTCGGAAAACACCTGCTCGTCAAAAGCAAAGGCGAAAAAAAAATAAAGTAAAACAGAAAACAGAAAAGAGACTTAGGTTGATGGGGAGAGGGAGAGGGTTATTTTGTGGAGAGCAGAGGCTGGCAGCCGCCCCCCTTTTGGTTGCATTTGCACAAAGATGTCGCCTTTGGGGGTTGGAATCTAACCAAGTACAAAGGGCAATGAACTCGACCTCCCCCTAAAATTAGATAGACATAACGTTGCTGCTGCTGTTCTTCTTGTTGTTGTTGTTGTTGTTCGTGCCGCATCAATTGACCTTTGTTTTTAGTCTATTTAGTTGTTGCTTCTGCTCTTGTTGTTGTATGAGGATTTAGACAAGAACCAAAAATAAATTAGTTATTGCTTTTTCAGCTGTATATACATTGAGATACACATACATATATTCACTGTACATTCTCATATAGGAAACGATGGAGACCATTAGCATTTTTGCACAGCAAGCGGCACGCACATATTTCTATCTATCTATCTCTCTCTCTGTATATATAGAGATATTTGTATATAATATATTTTTTAATAATTATGCATTGCACTGTTGTGGCTAATGAGTTCTCTGTGTGTGTTTTTTTTTAGCTGTCTTGTCTTGCCGCTAAAATTATATCAATTAAAATGCTTTTCAAGTCGGTCAAAATAAATTGTGTAATTTTGCATTGAAAATTGCAATTTTACTCAAGTTTATCTATTATTTTTACTTATTGTTTAAGTCTTCTATACTGATATGTGTGTGCTAAAAGTATTTTTATCAGTTCTAATGAGATTAAACATTATGTTTATTCTATATTAATGGCATTTTTGCAACGAAGTGTTTGCTAGGCTAGGCTATATCGATAACGTATCACCTAATAATATACAAGATGATTGGAGAGAGTCAAGATAATCAATTATTGTTATGTCGAAACTGTTCGACAGAGTTTCAAAAGAATTTCAACGTTTACCAGCTGCTAACATTTTTTAAAAAAACCAAACTTTCTCAGGGTTTTCTTAAGTATTTAACAAAGAACAGCTGTACTTCGATAAAAAAAAAATAAAATATTGATCGAGGTTGTTTTACAACTTTGATTAAATTTAAGGGAGTTCAACAGCTTAAAGTGTCTATAAAAATTCCATTAATCATTTTTTTGGGTGATTGGGAGAAACTCAAGCAATTGATAAGCGAAAAGCTGTGGCAACTGAGCGCAAAGCTTTAATTCATTTAATTGCAAATGTACAGCTTGCCTGCCTATAGTATTGCTTTTATATCAGTTGACTTATACTAGAAAATGTATAAAATATACGATTCGTTAGTAACTTGTTTTCCAACTAAATTGTTAGCACCTTTGCCTTGACAAAATTAATACATCAGTAATAACAAAGTATTTTTTTTTTGTATTTAAACGGGGTAAAACACGCAGCTAGTCATATGAACGCGTGTGTGTATGTGTGCGTGCGAGGCCTTGAGAAATTGAAAATCAGAGGCAGCTAGCTATACATATATCTAGAAATGAGATACTAGAGCGTTTGCCCATAAAAACGTATTATATGTGCACATATGTATCTATATAAATATTTAAACATGGGCGGTCGGGCATAGAGAGAGAGAGAGAGACAACGCCAAGACAGCACTTAGGCGGCACCCACTCGCAAAAAATAAGAAAACAATAAAAATACACTAAACAACAAAAAAAATACATATTTCAAATGTGCCGGTTCTAAAGCTCTGTGCTCACCCACACATAAAGAGAACTAGAAGACGGATGAATGTGTGTGATGACGTCGATAACATACAACGTCTCTTTTTATTGTCACGAAGCTCAACAAGTTGAAAGAGCAACGAAAGAATGCCTTTATTATGAATAATATAGTAATAAAAAACGAATTGTTACTAAGCGTTGGATACAACTAAAGTGATTCTAATTAACTATCGCGCACTGTAATGTAGAGATATGCACACGGAAGTGCCAACCCCCTTCGGTCTCTCCCTAAGCATAATTGATAAATATTTAAGCTAAAGTTTGAGTTAAATTGGCAGCTCTGTTCAAGGCGAGGAGCGAGCAAACTTTTTAAGCAAGCATAAGCGAGAGGGAGCGCAAGAGGGAGAGGGAGAGAGAGAGATGTCAATTAGCACCTAAACGCAGAACTGTTGTTTAGCTTTAAGCGCTCTGCCCGTTCATGTATGCACACAATTATATACAATATATGTATGTACATATATGTGTGTATGTATGTATGTGTATATTTATTCATGTGAGTGTGTTTGCAAACTGTATTTGTCGTCTGTTTTTTTGCGACCGCAGATTAGATTAAATTTTGTTATTACTTTAAGGCGCTCGCCTGCCTTTCTCCAGGCCCCACCCCGTGCTTGGCGCACTGCGTTGCAACAGAAATAAAAAACACATACAGATTGACACATACAAACGTACAAATGTGTGCATGTATGTATGTATGTATAGTCACACATACATACATATGCACATACTATATACAACATTTAATATCGCACTCTCTTACTCAATACGAAAACGCGCTCTCTATCTTTATCTCTCCCACTCTTTCTCTCTCTCTCTCTACCTATACCGTTTCATTCAAGCTTTTTTATAAGCTACGCTTTGTTATTCGTATGTTGCTTTGTTTGTTTGTTTGTGGTTTTTATTGTAACGAAAACTAGTCGATGTTGACTCCGTAGTCGATACCGGTTTTATCACCCCTTCCCCCACCCCTCCCCTCTCCCAACGCTTTACCCAATATTCCGCATTGTAAAAGTGTGCAATTTAATTGCGGTTTCAATTGTTCTCTCGCCATCTACACATCTCCTTTGCCTCTCTCTCTCTCTCTCTCTCTCGCTCTCTTTGTCTCTCTTTAGGTTAGCATTCAATTGGCTAGGACATGCAAAGGTATTTATATACATACGTCAAGCAATTTGTTCAGCGTTTATTATTCTTTCTGTTTGCGTGCACTTGGCAAAATGCATGACGTCACAGTTGATTACAGGTGGCGCTCTCGAGAGTCGCCATCCAGTTGCAAGCTACGACACGAAGCCAGAAGCGAAGCTAGCAAGTGGTTAGATCACTCACAATAGTCAGAATGAAAACAGCTGCGCACAAAAGTGTATAAATAAATATACACAGTGCGAGCGAGAGAACAAAAAAAAAACTCTGGTATAGTACAGTGTGTGGGAGGAGGGGGGCGGCCTGAACAATTTCTAAGGTCAGCGGGCAGTCCAAACTTCGTGTCCTTTAAGTAGTTTTTTTTTATTGCGTCTTTGTTATGACGCCGTTTTGGGCTGCCGGATGACTCATATTGGGTTTTTCTTAATATACATATTGTATGTGTGTACAGTTGGTTTTTTTTTGTTCATCATGTCCTCTTTCTTACCTCCTTTGTCGCTTGGATAGACGTTTAGTTGTTCATCATCACGGGAAACTTGTGTTATTATTGATGTTGCATCCATTACACGGCGTGTTGGAAGGTTGACGTTCGTTTCCCAAATCCAAATAAAGTTTAACAGCACGAACCAAGTTTCGTTTGTTTATTTGTAAATCTTATCTGCACAGAATAATATAATACACAAAACACAATTATTAATATATCATTTCGCACACATTTTCCTTAGAAAACTTCATGTTTTCTTTATACATATACGTATATTTAGAAACACATTCGTACATATGCACATGTGTACGCGTGTGTGTTTGTGTGTGTGTGTGTGTCCAAAGCAGACTGCGACGTCAACTGCGACTGTTGCCTGCCTGCGCCAGACAGTGGAATTTTACAATTACGCTTTGACAGCCTCATTCGTTGGTTTCGTCGTCGCAGAATGCAAATGATTTTCCCTCGCGATATTCACCTTTTGCAGCACTTTACATGTAAAAATGCACTTTCGCCTTTTGTTACTTTACCATAAAAAATTATAATCGTATTGAAAATACTACGGAAAACAAATTAAAAACACTTTCTTTTCTTCCACTGCTGTTGTTTGGGCACATTCTTTTTATTTTTCTTGGCGTCTACTTTTTGCACGCAGCTTCTTCTTGGCGTTTTATTTTTAACGCACTCTCATCACACACACATACACTCACAACGAAATAGAAACAAACACCTTCACACACACTAATGCACTGCTGCCTTGCCTTTTTCCAACTTTCCTATTGTTATTATTGTTGCTTATTTCGATATTGCACTCATTTGAGTAATAATTAATTATTTATTGTTTAATTAAAATCAAAACTCCGCGCATAAAGCAAAATACGTTCTCCGCGCCGTTTCTACGACGAATTCTGGCCACGGTTGCGCTCAAACTGTTAAGTTACAGGCACACATATATCAACAAACCTTAACATTTTGCTGTAGTGCTATTAACAGCGGACATGAAATTATTTCTAAAGTAATCATCGACATGAGCTCATTTAGACGAAATACTTTCGGTAATCATTTGGCTAAAATTTTATTTTACAATAAATTAATGATCAAAAACGAATGTTGTTTTTTGATAATAAATACAATTAAAGAAACTCTAATTCGAACTTAACAGCTGCAAATGGCTCGCTAACAGAAATTGGAATAACAGGTACATAGTTGCAATTTATAAGTTATCGATTGCGTCGATAAAACTTTGTAACAATCGAAAATACTAAAAGCGGCATCGTTTAAAGTTGCCAACACACGAGAAATAAAAACAGCACTTGCTCCTCACTGCACTTGCGTCTCTTATGTTATTGCCGGCGTTGTAGATTTTAGATCAGCTGTTGCCAAACTCAAAGGAGTTTATATAATTTAACAATATTACTTTTAATTATGCCGCGCAATGAAAACGCCGAACGTGATAATCCCTGCCTTAAGGTAATCTAAATAATATGAAATGTGCTTATAATATTATTATATAATTCAATTGGCAGGAACAAGAGTTATCATTCAAATGTTTAAACAAAACCAATTTCGACAGAGAGAAATGCGAAATTTACTTTGTCAACTATAATAACTGTAAAGAGTTTTGGGTATGTTTTTATAAGTCAACAAATTGAATACACCATTAATCAAAACTTTTTCAGAACAAGGTTCGTGGAGATCGTCGTGCCAAAGGAATAGTTCCCTATTTGCCTCCAGTTGAAGAACGTGCGGCAATCAAGGCGGAATATATGAAAAGTAAACCACCCCAATAAAATAAATGTGATATTAAATTATATATTTATCAACAATTTGAGTTATGTACTGTGAATTGTGTCGGCAGCAACAATTTTAAGTGGCTGCAATTCTGTTTCTAACATGCTGGCAGTAAGTTCCATTTCCAAAGATTGCTTCGGATCGTCCACAATGAGGAGCTTTAGCTGTGGCAAGCGATAAAGACACGCGAGTCCTTTCGGTGTGATCTGTGTACCGGATATGTCCAGCACTTCGAGCCGTGGATATTCCCCGCCAGAAACACGATCTAAGCACCAATCGTCAAATGTTTTCACATTGTGAAAGGACAGAAACTTCAAATGCTCTAGGCATCGCACATTTTCCAATCCCTCGTAGTAAAGTTGCATATTATCGCAACGTAAAGCCTCCAATTTATAGCCAGGATGAAATTTGTTTGGCAGATTGAATTCACCGTCCTCTGACGCACGATGCCAGCGTGCATCGCTCAGGAATTTGGCGGCGCCACCGCGATAAAGTATAAAATGGGCTGCAGCTAGCTCGGCACCCAGTATTTTGTGACGTTCGGGTATGAACTGCTGCATGTGTCGCTCGATACGCTCTTGACGTTTGCTCCACCATTGTTTTACGCTCTTGGGACTTAGATTGATGGGCCGTTGCATCATCACGATGAAGTCGGATGTTTGCTCCATGTTGGAAAACAATTTTAGTTTACTATTCCAATCCTCTGGACGATCTCCAATCGGCGTGCGCCATTGTAATTGTTGTTTATCCTTTGCCAGCTCCTGGCGAATTCGCTTAACAGTTGCACTGACTTCGGAATCCGATTCGCTGTTTGGTAATGTAGCCGCACATCGATAGAGTAAACGGGGACATGGACTTAAGAATCTCGTGGATCTTGACAATAACATTGTCATTTTTAAATTTATACTATTTTACAAAAGTTCCAAATGTGTTACCAATGCCCTAATCAACAACAACAAAAACTCAGTCAGCTGTGGCAACAGCTGTTTTTGAGTTAAGCGAGAAAAACACAGTCTGGCAACGCTTATTAGACGCCATTTTTTCCTGTCGCTTGTAACCCTGGGCGACTGAGAAAAAAACGTTTGTGCTATTGCAAACGTTTGTCATTATTTTTATAAAAATAAAACGTAAAATTCCACCGAAAAACTAAGCAAAGTTGAAATAAATGCACAAAAAGTGCACCACAATACTTTGCAAATTACGAGTGCATAAACTTTGCATTCGGGCTGCTTAAATTACTCTGGTGATTCAGCAGCAGCTCTAAAAAAAAACGAAGGGAGAAAGAAGAGACAGCTTCATCATCCAGCAGCAGAGTCAACCATTAATTAATTATATTACCTACACACCAATTCAAGCGTAACAACAATGGTCAATACCTCTGGTAGTGAAGATGGCCAGTTGCGCAGCCCCAACGATGGACACTATATCAGGTGTGTATAAAAATATAGATTATATAGTAAACGCACGTCAAATTGTTGCTGCATACACATACACACACGCACACATGCAAACACACAACACAACTACATTCATATATGCATGCGCGCGTATCCAGTATGTGTGTGGTGTGTAGTAGCTGCTGCTGTGTATCAAGTGCGGCATCATCCAAAAAAAAAAAAAACCATTCTATTTTCTTCTATTTGAAAGCGTTATTTTGTGATAGTAATTTACGAATAACATGAAAACTCAAAACAAAACCAATTGAACATCCTCTCATGCGATTGAATGATCAGCAGATTGTGCATTGTTATGATGCGTAAAAAAGAACTCCCTAAGTGTGGATGGGTATTAGTTCCAAAGTATCTTTATATGTATGTCTAAAATGTAGTCTGATTATTTACATGCTTACCGTAATCAAAATCATGTGATTTGTAATGCGCAGTGAGAGAGAAAGAGAAAGAGAGACAGAGAGCGGGAGTTCAAAATGCCGCGCACTTTGTGCACAACCTGTAGATCATTCAATCGTGAATCACCCTGAACCACCAAGAAATCCTTATGCTTCTTATAATGTACTATATAGATACATATGTATATTGCCTACCAACTGTTAAATAATAACAACAAAAATCCAATTTATTGACAACATTTACCATTATTTATGAATATGTACAGTTTAATTGACTTGAGTTTTTTCATTGCAAATAGGCCAAAAAGTGTGTACTTGTCCCAAAATGACCGAGGCGCGCGATGGCCAACAACTAAAACTAAACTTTACAAAAACAAATACCAAAAAAACAAACAAAATAAAAGTATCAAATTAAAAAAAATACAAAAAAAAAAAAAAAAATACAATTATAAAACTGCCGAACGCAAGAAATGAAATTTAATGTGTGTGCCCAGCAGCTCAAGAGTCTAAAGCGGCGAATATCGGCAGCAAAACACCTGGCCCAGGAACTGCCCCTCTCGGGCCCCCTCCTCAGAGACAGACAATATGAAATATCAAGCGAAAGTCTAATTTAAAGAGAGAGAGAGAGAGTGAGAGTGAGATAAAGATGTCAATGCTGGCGGTAAATCGAAACTAAAATTTCTGTTCAATAACAATGCTAATGCCTTTCAAAGTCCTGTCATCTATATACGTATAGAGATCTATGTATATATGCATCTATCTTTGTGTCTTTTGTCCCACAAGCAAATTTTCAATCATATCGTTCTAGCAGAATTTGCAGTCGTAAGTTTACATTTTACAGCCCTTCGGAATTCAACTCAAAAAATGCTCCATTGGAATTGTTTAGCTAATTACCGTATTGTTGTTGTAAAAGGGGTGGGCCCTTACACACAGGTAAGTAAAAGTTAACTGCTACAGTGGAACCTTGAATAATCCAAAGTTATACTTGATAGTCTGCATAACTATAATGAAGTTGTTTTTCTTAACACGCTGAGAATGGAAATGGAAATAGATCATGGGGAGACAGGATGATATGCAGATTATCCAGATTGCAATGAATCATTAATACAAATGATATTTAAGCAAGGTTCTAACATAAGTTTAAATTATTACGATGAATGGTGAAATGTAGTCTTATCAAGCTTTTTTTAATAATAATACTAATATCCTTAAATGTACATTTTCCCAATAACCAAAGCTAAAACTAAGTTAATTTTAATACAAGGTAAGAGAATTAGGAGAATTATTCAAGGATCCACTGTAAAGAGTTCTTATTACTCACCCTATTATTTGCTATTATTGGTATACTATACTACACTGAGTATTATTTTGATATATATATATTTATTATTGTCGAATTTCCACCCAAATAATCAAGCAGTAATTCGCTTTGGAACACTTCCAATGTGGCTTCTTGAGATTTGAAGCTGATGGGCAACGTAAAATGTAATCAACGACTCAAAATCAACTGCAACAACTGTGTAAAAGCATCATCGTAGCAACAACAAGAACTACTAGAACTACCAGAGCGCGCCTCGCTGTCAGAAAATTCTTCGGGGGATTGCTATCGATTCTTCAAACATAATATACCACAAAGGCGTCGTTATTTGTTGTAAAAATCATATTTTCTTCTTTGATTTTAGTGGCGATGATGATGAACACGACGGAGATGCTCTGTACATACAGCCACCACAAGCAGCAAGTAGTCAAGGTCGAGATGCGCCAGGAGCACGACGTGAAAAGAAGAAACATTCCCGCGATCGTCGACACAAGGAACGCAACAATTTAGAGGGTGTCGATCTGAAGAGAGAAAGGGACAGAGAGCGGGAACGTGAACGTGATCGTTATGATTATAGAGGAGCAGGAGGAGGAGGAGGAGGACCTCGTGATGTCGAAATGGTGGATCAACGTTACCATCAGCATCACCAGCATCGTAGTGAACGGGCAAAGCATCATCTAAGTCATGCCTATCATTATCAACAGACCCAACTGCCTCTGCCGCCGCCACAGAGTTATGCCCATGCCCATCATCATCATCATCACCAGCAGCAGCAGCAACAGCAGCAGCAACTAATGAGCTTATCTCGTAGTGGATCACGCGCCGAGTACTATCACAGTAGTCGTCATGTGGATTACATGGAGGTGGACCAACAGCCTTCGTCACGTAAACATGCCAGCAAACATGGTTATGAGCAGACAAAGGATGCTGAGAGTCTGGAGCAGGATTTACGCTCACGTCTGCTTAGCAAACGTCACAAATACGTAAAGGATTATGAGA
Organism: Zaprionus kolodkinae; assembly: GCA_018901885.1. Lineage (NCBI taxonomy): Eukaryota > Metazoa > Arthropoda > Insecta > Diptera > Drosophilidae > Zaprionus > Zaprionus kolodkinae. The sequence continues at coordinate 13,516,156 of JAEIFM010000068.1, forward strand.
TGGAAGAGAACTATGAGCAACAACCACAACAGTCGCATAGTCGGCGTAAGGAACGCGAATCACGTCGAGGCAGCCATAGCCACAAGGTACGCCATGATCAAGTCATTGATTTAGTGGACAGTCCTGAGCAGCAAGTGGCAAGTGCGACGCATCATCAGCATCGCAGCAGTAAACATTCTAGGCGCGCCGAAGCCGATGTCGTGCAACGCCATACATCTAATGATCCGGAGCTGCTGGCACGCCGGGAGAAAATCTTGGCCGCGGAACGGGAGAAAAGTTTGCGCAAGCAGATTGCACGCGAAGAGCTTGAGGCACGCCGGGAGCAGTTGCAACGCGAACGAAATGAACACACCGATGCACTCAGTCCTAGCACTGTAGCGGCCAGTGTTACTGCTGGTCTGAACATAGTTAAACGCAAGCATGCCCAGAAGGATACACACCATGCACACCACGAGCGCAGGAAACGCAGCAAGCATGTGGTAAACGAGGAGACCAACGAAAATGAAGATGCAAGTGAAGAGAGCAACGAAAGTGAATCCGATGAGGAGGAGGATGATGATGATGACAGCGGTAGCGAAGACGAAACGGGCAGTGCATCAGCTGATAGCGAGCAGAGTAATGCTCAAAAAGAAAGAATTAAGAGAAAGCACAAACAGCAGGAGGAGGATGACGATGATGTCCCGCTGCCAGATAGTCCACTAAGCGTGGGTGACTTGTACAAATCTCCCAAGCAAAGGTCACCACGCTCACGTTCAGCAAGCTCTCAAAGATCACAACGCAGCACCAGCACCAATAGCAACCATAGTCGCCATAGTCGTAGTCGTAGTCGCAGCAGTCGTAGTCGTAGTCGCTCCCGTTCGCGTTCACCGGCGAGCAGCTTGGAGCGGGAGCGAAACAGGCAGCAACGCTCGCGCAGCAGTAGCACACGCAGTGAGGAACGTGGCATGGCACAAGAACAGGAGGAACAATTGGATTCAGAGCCAAACGCTGCCAAAAAGTTACTATCCAAATCTGTTTTAGAGGATCTGCCGCCGTGCGATGACAAGGGCATTCCGTTGCCAAATTATTATCCAGGTGTGCAGGGATGTCGATCGGTTGAAGAGTTCCAATGCCTCAATCGCATCGAGGAGGGCACCTATGGCGTGGTCTACCGTGCCAAAGATAAACGCACCAACGAAATTGTCGCCCTGAAACGTCTAAAAATGGAAAAGGAAAAGGAAGGATTCCCCATAACTTCGTTGCGTGAGATTAACACTCTACTCAAGGGACAACATCCGAATATAGTGACTGTACGTGAAATAGTTGTCGGCTCCAATATGGATAAAATTTTTATAGTTATGGATTACGTGGAGCATGATCTGAAATCTTTAATGGAAACAATGAAACAACGCAAGCAGAGCTTCTTTCCCGGCGAGGTTAAGTGCCTAGCCCAACAATTGCTGCTTGCTGTTGCTCATTTGCATGACAACTGGATCCTTCATCGTGACCTAAAGACATCCAACCTGTTGCTGTCCCACAAGGGCATTCTTAAGGTCGGCGACTTTGGTTTGGCACGAGAATATGGTTCCCCACTAAAGAAGTACACTTCGTTGGTTGTCACCCTATGGTACCGCGCCCCTGAGCTGCTGCTCTGCTCTCCCGAGTACTCTACTCCAATTGATGTTTGGTCAGTGGGTTGCATTTTTGCCGAGTTCTTGCAGATGGCACCGCTGTTTCCAGGAAAATCCGAAATTGATGAGCTTAATCGCATTTTTAAGGTAAGCTAGTGAATGAATTTAAATTTATTAAAATCATTACTAAATCTGTTTGAATTTACAGGAATTGGGCACACCGAACGAAAAGATCTGGCCTGGCTATTTGGAGCTGCCGGCTGTGAAGAATATGTTGAGCCAAAACTCACAGTTTACGGATTATCCGGTGTCGCAGTTGCGCAAGCATTTTCAGGACAAAACCTCTGATGCTGGTCTAGGTTTGCTACAGGGCCTGCTTACGTACGATCCGAAACAAAGACTGACTGCTGATGCGGCGCTTAAACACAGCTACTTTAAGGAGCTACCCCTACCCATCGATCCATCCATGTTTCCCACTTGGCCGGCCAAGAGTGAGTTGGGCGCACGCAAAGCGCAGGCCTCATCCCCGAAACCACCATCCGGTGGCTCACAATTCAAGCAGCTTGGACGGGATGAGCCTATTGCGGCAACGGGTGCAACAGCTGGCGGCGGTGCTAAGCTTGCATCGGGCATTATTACGGGCAACAAGAAGAGCGGTGCAACAGCAGCAGCGACGGCGGCCAATACCGGATTCGTACTTAATGCCGGCCTAACACAACGCCAGCTGGCCATGGGACCGGGCTTTAGCCTCAAGTTCTGAAACAGATTTCTGATTTCTGTGTGTATACAGATGTTTAGCCAATTTTGCGTAATTGTTGTGTATAGAATTTAGCATGTAAGTTAAAAAAAACAAAACAAAACCCAAAAGAGAAATAATAACAGATATCGTTTAATGTATGTGTACAAATATTGTTCCAAATATAATTTAAAAGCCATACAAATTCACAAAATACAAGAGAATTAAATTTAAACAAACTACAGTAAGCAGAGCAAAGATCAGAATTCCCGAAAGGTATTTCGTCTGCTCATTTTTTTATTTATCCCTGACCATATTAATCCATTTATAACTTTATGCTTAACCTACAACGGAATACTCGGTACTTAAAGATAGTGAAGGAGAGAGAGAGCGGGTAATTTAGGTGGACCATAAATAGAAGTAGGTACTCTGCCACTGTGGAACGTAATCCTTAAGGGGTCCTGCCAGCATTTTGGCAATCGGCACATTCTGCGCTACAAAACCCAAAATTCGTTCGATTCGAGTTCGACTGTAGTTTTCATAGAAGGGTGAACGCGCCAAATAGTATAACAGATTTACGCAGCGTCTGCTCAGTTCCATCTTCTGTTGCTTGGACATTAGGTGACGATGCTGACGATAGACATGAACGCTGTATAGATCAATGGACATGGCGATCATGTACTGCTTCCAGCTGCGCTGTCCAAACATGCCCATGGCAGCCAAATGAATCAGAGGCTTTGCAATGTATAAGTACTCAGCCCGCAGAAGTTCACGGGGAATTTGAGTTTTCGCCGCATCTGCGTTGTCCACGTGCAGTTTAAAGTCCCGATATTGTATAGGTGGTGCTCCTTCAACTTTTCGAATAAGGCGACCCGAACGCTTTAGTTGAAATGTTATGGAATGTTCCGATTGTGGCAAGCTATCGCCTGCAGTCGATGATGCTTCTGCCTTGCGCTGTTTGTTAAGCGTGCGTCGGTTCAAGGAAGGAATCGGTGGAGATGTGATGATGTCCGAGGTCGAATGTTTCAGTAGAAACAACCGTCCTGCCGCCTTGGCTACTTGTATTAGTGCAATCACTAGCCATTTACCCGTCTGACCGAACAGGCGTCGTGCTGATATCTCAATAAACACCTCACAGTACTCGAGAGTCGTCAGCGTGACCTTTAGACGATAGCAAAGGCCGGTCTGCAATCTGAGCACAGAGTTCTCGTTGGCACCGCGTGCCTTGTCGATGATGCGATCATTGTAAAATACCAGCATATTGGATAATGTGTAAACCAGCTCGGAGAGCACATTAGAGTTGGATATCCTACCTGAGTTAATTGAAATTGCATCATCAAAATTAAATCTCTTATCAATAATTGAAGAAATTCACATTTTACCTGCTACAAAGTACGACACCCATTTGGCCGTAGTCTCAAAATCACCGACTACATCGGGATTCTTAGCCACCCACGCTTCGTAGGACTTAAGTAAGCCTTTTAGCTGGTCCATTAATAAAAAAACAAACGAACGAATCGCAAGGGAAAATACAAATAAATTATTGAGATGGTCTTTGTTTTGTTCTGTTGAGGACGCAACCAACTGACAGTTCTTTTACTCAAAACATCGATAGCTATCGGTATTTTTTTTGTTTTTAGTATTAATTCCCGTGCTAATCGATATGCGTAAATTGGAATCGATACTTCATTTTTTTTAGCGCCGTTTCACATTGCAATCATACAACAAATTAATGTTCCAAATCATTTATTTAATTGAAAAATTAAAGTTAAGCTTTGAAATTATCCTTCTCCTTTCTTAGTAGTCCCATGGCTAGAATAGGATCAGAATCACAACCGACATGCTGCTGCACAACGTTTTCGTGAACGCGCATAAATGGATTCCACGTCTTTTCTTCAGCAATTGTTGTAGGCACTGTAGGATCTTGTGTGGAACGACGTAACTTGGCGACTTCGAGCCGATCTTGTACTGCCCTATTGTCCGGATCAACATGGCGGGCAAAATTCAAATTTTGCAATGTATACTCGTGTCCGCAGAACACCTGAGTATCATCTGGCAATTTACCCAGCTTTGTATACAAGGCTTCGTACATTTGTGCGGGACTACCCTCGAAAAAACGTCCACAACCACCTTGAAACAGGGTATCTCCCGTGAAGATAGCACCCTCGTCTGTGCCATCCGTCGGAGTTACATAATAACAAAAGTGTCCAGTAGTATGACAGGGTGTCGCCAAGCAGCGCACTTTGAGCAAACCAATGTTATGTATATCATTGTGACGCACCTTGGTGTTCAATGCGGTTATTCTATCATCGCCACCGATCACTTGCAATTTCTCTCCTCCTCTGCAGAGCCTTTTGAGTTTATCATTTCCACCGGCATGATCCCAATGATGATGAGTGGTCAGTATATTGACAAGATCAACCTTCTCCTCCTGCACAACTTTCATTACCAAATCAGGATCCACGGGATCGACCACACCAGCTTCGCGTGTCTTATTATCAATAATTAAATACATATAATTATCTTGCAAAGCAGGTAGGATTTTCACCACCATGCTGTTGAGCTTGACTTCCTGCGGTGTGCTATGCATGCCTCTGTAGCCGACTGTGTGTAATTTTTGTGCTGCGAAAAGGAGCAGAGAAGTTAGAAAACAAAAAACGGTTCAGTTAACGGAACATCACAAAGTCAAGGGCATGAAATTATAACAAAAAACAATGCCAAAAAAAAAAACAATAACAACAAACAATTGAGATACACAGATAAGACTTAACGTTTACTACACATATATGACTATTAACTAGATGTAGGCAAAATAGATTACAATTGACGCGACAGAAGTGGACACCCAGAAACTGCTTTACTGATCCAGCACCAGACACAATGGCCGCCTTGTTGCCGCCCGCAGCTAATTTGGACGAACCTCGCAAGTAAACGGATGAAATTTGCAATTCAACGCTGTTAGCAACATATTTCCAAGCTGATGTAAGTAATGACATTGCGTTTTGCGATGTACTTTAACCTGAGTGTGCTATTAGTATTAAATGATAAGTAAAAATCACAAATTGTTAATTACTGTTGGAAATTTCTCAGCTGATGCCGGACCAAATGTTTATTTCTTTCACACTGCTGTTACTTGACAACTTTGCCAAAAAGCTAATGCAACACGATAACTATAGAAGAACTATCGATAGGTTCTAAGTTAACATTTTGCGCCTGCCTTAACATTCTGTTAAATTGACTAAACAAACCAATTTTTTGCAATACTAAAAATGTAAATAAATAAATAAATAGATAAAATAAATATATATTAGAATATGTATGCTTACGTTTTTGTAAATTTAGCTCAGCTCAGCTGATGGAAAGTTATGATACAATATGATATTTATTTTCTCTATATTTTCCATTCATCAGCCAAGCTTTGGATGTCAGAGTTACAAATAATATGTCTGATATTGGGGATCTAAACTCATTGCACTCGCATTCGCAACTGATTGAGGTGGAGGTACATCATGTGGGTGTTACAGCCAAACTGCAGTCGCCTTTAAAGAAACTATTGCCACAACTGAGCACATCGAGCGATTCTGAAATGTTTGAGAACTCAAAATCTCAATATAATATGCTGCATAACGAGGTGCTTCATGGTGATACGACCACCACAGTGTCCAGTCCGACACGTGTGCTCTACGAGATGCATGCTGAGCCGGAAAAGGAATTGATCAAGCCGAACCGGATTGAATTCCAGCGTTATTCCAGCAAACGGAAACGCCCCCGTTTCGCTGTCCCTTCGCACAAGAGACCAACAAAAAACAAACAACAACAACAACAGCAGCAGCAACAGTCCAATGCAATGGGAAGCCGGCGGAATGGCCAAGAGTGGAAGCGGGGTGGAGGAGAATTGGAACCGAAAAGCTCCGGGTTCTTATCGCGCATATTCGCCTCTCTGGATAACATGTGCAAGTGCCAGCCGCAGCATGCGCAGAATATCATCGATGATCTGCCCTCACCGAGATGGAACAAAAAGGCATCGGTTCGTCACACATGTATAGGGATCTATCCCTTTGAGCATGGCTGTGCGGATTACTTGAGCACAACGGACACACATCCGAAGATCAACTCCATCGTCTTGGCAGATCGCGCAACCACATATGCAACTCACTTTTGGGCCGAATTCTTTGGTCTGCTCCACATTGGTGTCGCCTTCTTGGTGTCCTTTGTGCTGCAATCGTATCGTTTCGTTTTGTATTCCCTGGTCAATACGCTAATTGTTGGCTTGCTGCACATGACCTCCGATTATATGATCAAGCCGGCATTGACAGTGATCTTCAATGGATTCCTGCAGCCGCCCATGATTTTTTTGTATAATGTAATGTGCTCGATGCGTGACATTCTGGAACCGATGGCGGATACAATCAATAACTTTGTGAAGCCGTTGGCCATTTTAACGGGAAGTTTTCGTCTCGTCAATGTCAACTATCGTAATGTCCGCCATTTGGCCAAGGATGTCTAGGATATTTTATTCAATCACATTTCACATTTCGTACTGTTTTCACAAATTGTTTTATTAAGAGTTTCGTTCGTTCGTCATTTCCTTTGCCTGTTTCATTGTTTCCCACTGTTCCGCCGGCCAGACAAATGGGAGGAGCCTGTTGGTAGCAACCCCGAGTTGCCCAAGTTGTCTCTCCCAAGCGTTGTCTCCATATGTATTGCGCATACCTATTGATGCTACACAATCTTGCGTATATATACAAATCATATCGGGTTACACAGTCTCTCTCTCTCTCTCTCTCTCTCTTCGCAGAACTCTGTTGGCATAACGACGACCTGGGGCCCGTTCGAGGTCCTGTTTGCGGGGTTCGGGCTCGGATTCGGGTTCCTGGTGTATTTCAGGGTGCGTTACGTACGCAGCGGGTACAGCGCTCAATTACATTGAATGAAACATTTATGATTTATTTGCTCATTTTGCGGCCACGGCAACACAAGGGGGATGCACAACCAACAACATATGCCCAACTATGATGTTATATGGCCGTGATTGTTTTAAAGTGACTAATTAAATCCCTGGAGAGAATATTGGTCATGCTTAATAATTTTCAATTTGCCACAATAAAGTTAAAAAAATAAAAATAAAAAAAAACTGAATAATAGCAACAGATAATATTTATTTAGCTTTGGGGATTTTCTTCTTCCAGTAAAAAAGGAAGCTCTCAATGAAAATTATTATATTGTACATTTCGAAACCAATTCCAAAACTTAATGAACTTATAATAATATTATAAGTCTACTTATAATAATAAAATAAAAATAAAATAAATTTGCCACAATAGAGTAAAAAAAAAAACTGAGTAAAAGCAACAAGAAATATGTATTTATTTAGCTTTGGGGATTCTCTTTTTTCAGTAAAAAAGGAAGATCTCAGTAAAAATTAAAATATTGTTTATTTTAAACCAAATGCAGAAACTTTTTAAGCTTATATTAATAAAATAAATAATTTGCCTTAATAAAGTTTAAAAAAAAATAATCTAATTAATAGCAACAAAAAATAATTATTTAGTTTCGGGGATTTTCTTTTTCGAGTAAAAAAAAAACTCACAATAAAAATTATTATATTATTATATCGAACCTAATGCCGAAACTTCATAAACTTATAATAATATTATGCTTATAGCTCCAGAAAAGTCTTCTATAACAGGAAATTCCCTATGCAAATTCGCTTTTAAATACTAAAATATTTAAAAGGAAAGTATTATTACTTTTTACTTTTAAAAAGATATTATCACTTATTGTAAAGAACTATTTTATAAAACTAAAATTATCTCGTTGTATCAGCTGCTGTTTCCCGTATCCTTCTCTTGAATTTATCAAGAATTTCTAGATCAGATACAATTTTAAGAAAATCTAGAAATGATTTTTATCAAAGGATTAGCAGTTAGCTGTGCTACTACAACTTCTCATCAATGAAATTCTTTGCACACAAAAAGACAAACCGTAGAAAAGTAACCCTATCCGAACTGTTATACAAACCAATAATATACTGGAGTGTACGACTACAGTAAAAACAAACTTGGCTCTTTGGCATTGTATACAAATAGTTTATGTAGTAAATGTAGAGAACTTTTATTTGTTATTTGGGTAAGTAGACACCCACAGGGATAGAACAGCCGAGGCGACGTAGTCAAGAAGCTTCTTTAATGGGAATTAATGAGATTGTTGTGTGAGTTGACCGCGAACTAAGGATCGTTTTACAGCGCACAATCATTGAGAACAACACGTACACACCACACACACACAAACACACACAAACACACACACCCACAACAACCCTTTTGGGTGGGTGCATCCAATTAGCTGCAAAAAAAAGTATTTTTCCAACATATGTTTGAAATTAATGTTGGAAAAGCGTATTGATTGATTTCCGTTACTAATTGGTAAAACTTTTGGGGAAAAATTGTAAACGGAATATTATTAATGAATCCCTGGGTTTTTTTTCTTTCCATTTTCCCTGCTTGCTCTATAAATAGTACACACACAAAAAAAATCTCTCGCGTTTCTCTAATTTCTAACATTTCTATTGAACAATTGACGACAAGGTGCGAAAATCATCTACTTTCGCTCGCAAACGCAACAGTTCCACCCTCAATCTCGACATACACATATATATAGAGATTCTCTCAGACAATGGAAATGCCTGAGTTTGCCCATTATTGTGCGATCGACAAGCGGATAAAGAAATAAAGGATCAGACTCTCATGAATGGCACAGACAGAGACAGAGACCAGAGAAGACGGAGGACATGGAGGACACTTTGCAGACACTTTTGTTGGGAATTTTGGGATTACAGCTGTTAAGCTGTTTCGTGGGCTTGCTCTAGATATTCTGGGCTATTAGAAGAGAGATTACCGCTTACAGGTTATAGGGTTCTTTCTGAAAACTATTGTGGATTGCGAAGCATGACGTTTGCTTTTCTTTTCTCTTTTCTCTTCTCTTGTTTTTGGCCAGAAGTTAAGCAATTTGTGTGCACTCGAGAAATGACAATAGATCCTACGAGGTATTATGTAAGAAGTTATGAGTAAAACGTTTTGAATATGAAAATGAGCAACCGAGTGAAAGAGATCGTATTGCATATAAACGATTAGTAAAGATTTTCTTTGGTTTTTCTAACGAAACTTAATGCCAAAATTCTGCAATTTGATAAACTCAAGTAGTTTCTTAGTTATCTTTTGAAATTGATAGAAACTGCTTCATACGCACAAAATTGCATCATATCTTGCCCCCAAAAGACATATATCCTCTATATTCCCATTTATGCACTTCCATTCGAGTGCGCGCTGCATTTAAACGAACCGGACACCAGGAAAACTCAGGAAAAAATCTGCTAACCTAAGCACAACATGATAGTGTGGGAATCAAAGCGCGTCGCTGCGCTTCACATTGCTCGAGAGGCTTATGTATTAGTTGTTGCTACTGCAGCAGCAGCAGCGGCTAAGTCCTGACACGTGATTGTGTGTAGGCAAATAAGTAAAATTGGCCTAATGCGATTACAGGGCTTTTTGCGGTCAATTAGAGGGCGAGGGCGAGCGCACGGCCAGGGTTGCATAAAAGCAACAACAGCGCAAGGATGAAAAGGAAACCTGCTGTTTAGCTTTTAATTTGGCTGCTGTTAAGCGAAATAGACTATCGTTATCGATAGACGCACCTGCGGCGCTTAAGCAACGCTCAGACTGCTTGACGTCACAGCTTCCCCCAGTCACGAATACTCACATACATACATAGGTGTGAACTAATGCTGTGACAAATTGAAATCTCCCTTGTGTATGTGTGTGTGTGTGTGTGTATGTTCCTGTGACCTGGTGATGAAACAGGCTCAGAGCGTGATTCGGTAGTGTGACGAAATTGTCAACCCTCCTAATTTGATGCTTAATAAATTCTTTTCAACAACAACAAACAGCTATAAAAGGTGCTGCTGCTGCTAGAGCTGCCAGGGCAACCATTGTTTAGCCTTTTTGTGGATTTGCTGCTGTTGTCACCTTTGTCATGTCACTATTTGATCACACCATTCGAGTGGCGCACTGCGATTTGAATGCCCCTGCTGAATGTTTGAATGAGAGTAAAATTTTGTAATTGAAATTTGATGCCATTAGATGACAAGCAGAAGCAACAATCATTTCATTTTATGTCGCCCCTTCTGCAGACAGAGAAAGATATATGTATGTATATGCAGAGTCTGTCTGTTCAGACTGCTTAGTTTGTTGCCTGTTGTGGCGGGGCATCAAATTGCAGTGAGTTTTTGGTGACTTTAACGAGTGATTTTATATGCAAACTCTACAACAAAAAATGGCATTAAGCAATGCCAGAGAAATTTGATGTAAATTCTGCGAATTGCACACGGCATTCATTAGATACTCTACTCTCTAGAATGAGGTCATGATGTTTTCAATTGAAACTCTGTGCTAAATGTTAGATAACATGCATACATATGTATGTGTGTGTGTGTGTATGTATGAGCACCTGCCTCTGCCTCTGTACATGTATGTTTGTCTCTGTATGTTGGCATTTCAAAATGGCGCCAGATTTGACTAGGCAACGCCCACTTTTGGACAGGACTAGGCAATGCGAATAAACCACCCCTAATTAGCACACTCATGCACAGGCAAACACAGGGACACACACACACACACACACACTCATGCATGCAGCCAGCCGCAAAGCAACCAACACGGTCGCTTACCAACCGTTCCATTTTCAAACGTTCCGTGCCCGTAGGCAGGCAGGCAAGCAACATCAGCAGCAGCAGCAGCCTCAGCCTTGAATGCAGTTCACATTCATTCGTTGCCTCTGCTGCTGCGCTGCCTCGCTGCTCTATTTGCCACTTGCAGTTGTGTTTGAAAAGCGAAAGCGTCGAGAAGTCGTTGACGAGCGACGGTTAGAAAAGAACAAATTGTTAATAAATATATTACAAAAATATTCGAAAAAAAAAAACAAAATGTGCCGTTATTATGTTTAAAATTATTCAATGTGAAATTTGAATATCGTGCGTATAATTGATGAGTTTAAAAAGCTTATCAATTTGCTGTCGAATACAATCAATAAATAATAAAATAATTACGGCTTTTTAGCCAAAATAAAAACCCAATCGAGTGCGAGTCAAAAGTGAAATAGTTCCTCGACATACATCAGATATGTTTGAAAAAAACATGGATAGCACAAATTTATCCGTCTCAATCAATGGGGACTTGGATTCAACCAGTTCCGCCGGCACCTCATCGGATCATTCGGCCGTGCAACACGATAACATCAGTTCACCCATGGCCTACGGTTCCTTATTTCTGCCCAATGCTGGTAAGTCCTATTCTACAAATACCTACATGTCTTATCTTGGCTTGCCTATTCCAGACGAGTACAGATATTCGTAATAATTATCTATGTAGATAGATTTTGATATCGAATTTCTTACAACAGGCGTCAATGAGGCGCTGCATAAACAATTAAAGCCTGAGACAGACTATCGTATTTTTTTTTTTTATTTAGTTTTTTATGTTTTGTTTTTTTTTTTTTTTTTTTTTTTTTTTTTTTGCTGAAGATTACACATTTTTTTGACTGAAGCTCATTCAGCTTTGGCAAATTGTTGTAGCGAAATATATGTACAAGTAACACTGAAAGAAATTAGGAAGTGGGTTATTTTTTTTATAAAAAAAACAAGAAACTATATTGAAGCATTCTATTATTTTAAAATCTTAAGCTAACTTGTGTCAATCATAAATATTTTCTAAATACTTTTTTAACCAGTATACTTTTTCTCAGTGTACTTTCTGCTCAATAACATGGCTAAAAATTTTGTTTTATAGTATTTACATAGCATTATTTATGCAATTACATACATATCTGTATATTTATATATACAAATTCACTTATCTATGTATATTTGCATATATCACATGTCGTTGTATATACAATACGCTTTTTCTGGTCAATATGATATTATGCTCTGTCTGAGGTCTGTGAGGTGTCGAAAGACAGAAACGTTGCTCATGTGCAGAATTTGATTAGTCACATGCATTTGTGTATAGGTGGGGGGAGGGGCCTTGAGGGGGTTTCTCAGGAGAGTTCTTTTAGAGTGGGTAGAGGGGGCTCTGCCATATATATGCAGAACAGCAAAGTGGCACGTGAGAATAATTTCTGGACATAAACAGAATTTCGAAAAACTTATTTACACGTGCCAAATAATTTCAGAACTATTATATAATTATATAACTTGGTATTATAGTTAGTTCTATAACATGTTTTTTCTTTGTCCTTTCCCCTTAGGTTATCGCGGAAATATTTCGTGTAAAACTGTTCTACAATTGGATAAATTTGCACCATATGAGACGAACGAAAAGGATCTGATAGAACGTCGTTTTCAGGACATAACCAACGACTATGATAAGTCACCGCCACCCACAGCCTCAACCACGCCCACACATTACCCCACACTGAATAGTATTATCTTCGAGAATGGGAACAGTAGCCTGAGCGATCTCAATGGGAATACGACTAAAACGGACGGACTCTGTGCGGGAATGCAGCGTGGACCAACAGCGGGACTGGCGGGCACGGGCGCCTCAAGCGGTGGACATCTGATATCGAATCTAACCGCTGCCCATAATATGTCCGCCGTTGGAAGTTTCCCCATCGATGCCAAAATGTTGCAGTTCTCTACGGATCAGGTAATTATTGAACCAATCCTCCTGCAACTTCCAAGTTTACCCTGCTCTTCTCTCTCTCTCCCGTGCAGATTCAGTGCATGTGCGAGGCACTGCAGCAAAAGGGCGACATTGAGAAGCTCACCAACTTCTTGTGCAGCCTGCCACCCAGCGAATTCTTCAAGACAAACGAGAGTGTGCTGCGTGCCCGCGCCATGGTTGCCTACAATCTTGGGCAATTCCATGAGCTCTACAGCCTGCTGGAGACGCATTGCTTTAGCATGAAATATCATGTGGATTTGCAGAGTTTGTGGTTCAAGGCGCACTACAAGGAGGCGGAAAAAGTGCGTGGACGTCCTCTGGGCGCTGTGGACAAGTATCGGCTACGTAAGAAATATCCGCTACCCAAGACCATTTGGGATGGTGAGGAGACTGTATATTGCTTTAAGGAAAAGTCACGTAATGCCCTTAAGGATTGCTATCTAACCAATCGCTATCCCACGCCCGATGAGAAGAAGACGCTCGCGAAGAAGACGGGACTGACGTTGACGCAGGTCTCAAACTGGTTCAAGAATCGCAGGCAACGGGATCGCACTCCGCAGCAAAGACCGTAAGTTTGAGAGATTCAAAAAAAAAAAAAAAATAGAACTAAATAGTTTCTGGGGTTTCAAATACTCGCTCGCATAGCCCAAAACTAATTACAATATGTTTTCCACATAACTCGTAAAAAAAAAGAAGAAAAATGAAAGGAAATGAAAAAAAAATTCAATTGTTTTCAAATTGGCATTAAAAAATTCGTTTAAGTGACCGTAAAACACTTGCGTCGGCATCGACATCCCCCCCCTTCCCGGCTTACTTGTCGGTTCCATTTCGTCTTCAGTGAGGTCCGGCGTGGTGCCATTTTTCTAAAGAGCACTTGAGCGTGTTTTATGTCCAATTTTGCAGCTCCTTGGGCACGGTCCTATGCATATTTATAGACCTCATCGGGCCTCGGTCCCGGATTTCGTGCTCGATGCCTAAAACGAAGCGCGCATGCGTGTAGCATGTGCCGCGCCTCGCCTGTTGCGCCCCGCTGTGTTCGATCGTTTACGGGCGTCAAATTGCATACACTCTCTAACACACACACACACATACGCACACCACTTGTCTACATACATAAGTACTTATTTTAATTTTTTGTTTCTTTTTCTTTCCAGTGATATAATGCTGCCTGTGGGTCAATTGGATGCCAACGGTTTCCCGCGCATGTTCAACGCCCCCAGCTATTATCCCGAAACAATTTTCAATGGCCAGTAGAGAGAGAGAGAGAGAGAGAAAAGGAAAGAAGAGAGAGAAAAAGTGAGCGTTGACGCTGATTCTGTAAATAAAACTTTATGTTAAAAACTCAAAGTCATCAAATGACTTGATATGTTTCTAGTTTGTAATGTAAACATAGATTTGGTTTTTCGTATTGTAAAATAATAACATAATGAAATTGCAATAAATATATATGAAGAATACTTGTTGATTTAAAATATTTACTGAACAACACTGGTTAACTTAGATATCTTCGATATGCAAACAACACGGAGTAACTTATCGATTAATCATTTGTATTTTATCTGGTATTTTTATATCGTTTGACCCAACATCGCACAGACTATCGATTAGTTTGCAAAGGCAAAAGAGAAAAAAAACAATAAACACACATTAAACACGGAATGACAAATAACTCGAACGGTCGCTTAAGCGAATATTTCGCCAACGATCCGCCTAGTTTTTTTGATGAGTTGACCACAAACAATAAATCAAAAACCACAGCACAAGCAGCTGAACATCCCAACAGAAATATGTTAAGCAGCAGCACATTTACAGGCAGTTTTCAGCCGCCCGAATATGTAGAAACAGCTGAAGCCGATGAGGAACCTATAAAGGTAAACGAGGAGGTGCGAAATTTGTGGCCATTGCCCACAACGGCGAATGATATAGGCAACCAGGGGAAAAATCTTATAATGCCTGGCATACACAATGCAAACGATCTGGTAATTATCTTATGAAACTAGTGTGAGAATAACAAACTAACATATAAACTATTGTAGCCTGATCCCATAGCAGTTGCTGTCATACAACAGCTGGGTGAACCTGAATTGCAGTATCGGAAGATACTTGGCGTAGAGAATGTGACACAGGATGAGCGCGGTATACGAACACTAATCAATGCCGGTTGTTTTCGAGCAGCAGTCAATCTCACTGGCAGACTATTAACCATCTATGGCCAAGGCTTTGGACGTGCCGGACAGCCCGCCAAGCACTCGCCCCATTCGTTGCAATTATGGTTCACACGTCTTGCCTTGCTGGCCAAGCTAGATGAATATGACCTGTTGCAGGCAGAGGCTGAACCCTTTGGACAACTAAACGGGCCAGATGTGTTCTATGAATTCTATCCCGAGATGTATCAGGGGAAACGTGGTTCAATTGCATGTTTCTCGTTTCGCCTGCTTCTGGCCGAACTTCCCATTTATCTGGGCAAGCCACACTTGGCTCTCGACCAACTCTCGGAGCTACATGTCACCAGCAATGATATCAAGGAGCACTTTGAGAGATTAAAAAATACTTCAGCCACGGAATTCTGGCAGCGAAGGGCTGAACGCGTCCTACAATCCATTATTAACTGTGCGCTGATGGTTAGTAAAGTGAATGTATGTGTCCTTTATCATTAGTAATTTTTTATTATTTACAGATGAAGAAATTCAGTATGATTGATGACATTATGGGCGACATGTTGCTTACTCGTTCGAGCCTCAGCAAAGAGGAACAGCGAGCTCTTTATTCGGCCTGGGGACGCATCTATCTGCAAATTGGTGATATATTTGGGGCGGAACAGAAATTTGCCGTTTCACGGCGACTGCGTGAAATGTGAGTACGAATATTTAAATATAACTGCAAATCTCTATCATCTTTATTACATATATATATTTTTTTTAGTAATTCTGCACCTGATCTTCGTGATTTAGTTGACAAAGGTCTTATTGCTGTGGCCAAAAATGATTTTCCAGAGGCTTTTCTAATATTTCAAAAGGCTCTGCATTTGGACTCGGGCAATACCATGATACTAAACAATATGGGCGTATGTTTGCTGTATGCCGGAAAACTGAAAGATGCTATTAACTATTACGAACGCGCCATTAATCTGAATCCACAAAAATCATTGAATGAGAGTTTGCTAGTGAATTTATCCACTCTGTATGAACTGGAATCAAACAATTCGAAGACGAAGAAATTGAATTTGCTACGTTTGATAAACAGATTTAAGCCGGATCTCACTTATAGTGTTGAAATTTGTCTAAAATTACAGGCAACAAATTAACTACAAATATATGTATATTAAATCTGTTGATAAACATTCCACAACCTCCATCCATAATGAATAAAATTCATCAAAAAGTATTATCAAAGTTACCATATTGTGTGAAAACATTTTTTCTGCACCTGACATATGCTAGTATAATTTTGGTATATAAACAGGTCAAACGCTGCTTCTTCTTATCGATTATATTTATAATTATTTATATCGGAATAAATATCATCAGATCTTCAGCTTTTGAACAAGAAATCAGCTAATATAATTTGTGACTAGTATAAAAAAGCTGTCTGAAGAATATTTTTAACAATTATCATTAAGTTATTGGCATTTACTTGAAAACAATTTTTCGATTCTTCCAATAAAACGATTAAAAAGTAATCGTTGGGATTTTCCACCACTATTGGTTGCATTAGCAGCTATCTGGTCACACTACGCTGGTGAAGTTCTTCTGGAAGACGAGTTTTTCAGAAACTTATTTATAAAACATAAATAAATTGTATCAAAAATTACGTACGAACGTTATAAATGTTTGCAAACACAAAGTGTGTGTTTTGTTTAATAGGATAGTTGAAAATAGGTGAGTTATGTGGCATTTAAGCGCGTGCGAAATATGACCACACGAAGCAGCAGCAAGGCGTAGATTATATTGATGTGGTTGAAAAGAAAGTGTAGAGAAATTTTCGGTGCAGTCACAATGTTGTTTATAAAAATAAATAAACGAAAAATGCCTGAAATTGTATGCCCGCGCGCCAAAATGTAATGACACGTTCATTAAATAATAAAAATCAATTAAGTATAAAATTTATGAAAATTATCTTTTATGGTTGTAATTGGTGTTTGTGTGTTGTTTTGATGTAAAAAGCGCGCCATTATTTTTGTGCGCACCAAATGACGTAGGCACGAAACCACAGAGAAGCTCTAGAGTGTTCATGTTTTTCGTTTCTTTTTTTGTAAGACAACTGCAATTGTTTATTGCATGTAATGCAATCGTTGATGGTGTGTACGTGTTTGTGTATGTGTGGATTACGGCAACAAAGTTGCCTGCAAATAATTTTGTATATTTTTATTTGTGCGGTGCGCATACGCTAGGTACACGCTCGTCAAAACATATACACAAGCAGACTGAAAATCTCTATTCTTTTGCAATTTGTTTTGATTTCTCATTCGCACTGGCTCTCGCACTCTCTCTCTCGCTCTCTTTGCCTCTCATATCTTCTCTCACAACACACATGCGCGCCACTCTCTCTCTCTCTCTCTCTCTGAGAGCAAGAGCTCCATTAAATTCTTGGGACCCGTTAAATGTGGCAGGGCGTGAGCGGGGGTGCCTAAAAGTGCGTGCTAATAACGGCATTATTACATACATATGTTTGCTTGTGTACGCGTCACAGAAATGACGATCCTTCTTTTCGACCACTTGCGCGTACTCTCCGGCTTGCGTTGCTGCTGCGCTGAGTGTTTCTTGCCGACTACCAGCCGTTAAGCTGGAACCGAAGTATTTCAGTGGTTGGCAGACTTGCGTATGCTCGCTCTTTCTCGCTCTCTCTCCCTCTCGCACTCTCTTGAGTGACGAACGTAAACAAGAGCTGTTATTACGATGGAAGTTCGATAAACGAAAACATAACAAAGAAAAGGTTATGTATTATAATAATAAACAAATACAAAAGAGTGTGATCCAAATATATTGAAATTAATAGCATAAATTTAGTAGCATATTTAAAAAATTAATTCTAAAAATAGCATTAATAATATAATCTTACATTGTTATTCCTTCTATCTTGTTTTCACTGTACTTACATGTGATTGTACTTCTCTATGTTATTTTAGCGCTTAGATGGCAGCTAACAACAGTAATATGCACAATCTGGGAGCACTGCAAGTGCCTGCATCGGTGATCGCCTCCACCGGTACAGTGAGCCCCATGATGCAGCCAAGTACGAGCGCCCAAAGTGCCTGGGATCAGCTGACTGCGAGTGCCTCAAACAATATGACGCCTTCACCTACGGCAACACAAGCGGGCGCGGGAGGAGGAAGTGCATCGGGTGCGGGATCCAGCACAGCAACTAACAGTAATTCAATTGGCGGTGACCAAACACCTGGACACATGATGAGCGCTGGAAGCTCCCCAGTGCCCAGCTGCTCATCGCCATCGACGCCAACAAAATCACATCATGCACCGCCCTCTCTGGAGGCAATGGCTCACACACCACAAGGTCCACCAACGCTCGGGCCTGGTGGATACGGTGAGGAACTGACCGCGGAACTTGTGAATCAGGGTTGGCGTAAGTTCTGGTCAAAACGTGAAAATCGGCCGTATTACTGGAACAAAGTGACCGGTGAATCGTTGTGGGAAATGCCCGGTGCACGCCCGTTTGATCCATTAACAGATCCCTTGGGCATTTGCCATGCTGGTGGCGGTGGCGTAGGTGGACCTACGCCAATGACACCGCATCAGCAGCACCAGCACCAACATCATCATTTAAAACGACGGCCATCAGATGATATGCACATACATCCGCACCAGCACCCGCATCAGCTGCAGCAGCAACACATGGGTCCACACGTTGGGCCGCCGATGAAAAAGTTCGTCCTAGCTGGACCCTGGGATCTGGAAGTATGCACCAATGCGGTGATTGTTGAACGTCCGCCGACGTTACTACCCCAGCCGCATCCGGAAATCGAAGCAGTGCGTGCCGCATTTAGCATGAAGCTGCTAAAGACATACGAAGATCTCTGCATGCGTCGAGAAAATATTAAGGCACCGCGAGACTCATTCAACCGGTGGCTGATGGAACGAAAAGTAATCGACACAGGATGCGATCCCTTGTTGCCCAGTAGTTGTCTGCCCGAAATATCCAGTTCAATGTATCGCGAGATAATGGCCGATATACCAATTAAGATTGTGAAACCGAAATTCACAGGAGACGCTCGAAAGCAGCTCTCGCGCTACGCCGAGGCGGCAAAACAGATTATCGAGTCGCGTTCAGCGCCTGCGGAATCCAAGAAAGTGGTCAAATGGAATGTGGAAGACACATTTCAATGGTTGCGTCGCACTGTAGGCGCCAGCTATGAGGACTTTCAGGATCGTTTGGCGCATCTGAAACGTCAATGCGAACCGCATTTGGTGGAGACCGTCAAAAGTTCAGTGGAAACGTTGTGCATTAAGATTTTTCATCTGTCGGCGGAGCATGCTCGGAAAATTCGTGAACGACACTTGCAGCTGCTCAAGGAGCATGGGATACCGGAACCGACGCCACCACCGCCGCCACCGCATCTGAAAAAGGTCTGGTGCTATCCCATACAGTTTGCGGTGCCTTCTCCCCGCATGCCGGCCATAGAATATCTGCAGGATCGTGATCATATGATTATCAAGTATACTCCCGCAACAATCAATCAGCCGGATGCACAGTACATCAACCTCACCTATCTCCAGAAACTGGAGCAGCTTTATCGACACAATTGCTTCGATGACAAGAAGTTTGATTTGTTCATCGGCCGAGTTTGGTGCTTACTTAAGCGCTATCAGACTTTCCTTGGCAATGCTCTTAACTCTTCCCAGGAGGCAGAGCTTACCCAAGCGTCGCTGCCGGTACCAGTTTTCGAGTGCCTCCACAGACATTTTGGTGTTAGTTTCGAGTGTTTTGCATCGCCATTTAATTCCTACTTCCGGCAATTTTGCTCGGCATTTGCGGACACGGATGCTTACTTTGGTTCCAGAGGGTTAGTAAATCATTAATTTCCATCTTTTATATCTTGCTAACATTGACTTGTTTCTTGCAGTCCATTTTTGGACTTCAAGCCAGTATCAGGATCCTTTCAAGTACATCCACCACATTGTGAGGAGCTCATCGATGCTTGTTTATTGCACATTGATAAATTGCTTACGGATTCCATGGAACCCCTGAGGTAAGTTCTAGCTATATGGTTATTTGTATTTGTTTTTTTTAATTCACTTCTACTCATTACTTATAGCTTTATTGTGTTTTTGCCGGAGTGGAAGAGCATATCTAAGCTGGAGGAGAGCATGTACAAGCGTCGCTCTATGGTGGTGTTAGGCATGGCGCACGAATACCGACACGGCTATCAGCATATGCTGCAAAAGTGAGTAGAGATTATAATATCATTTTGGATAAGGTAATAACAAGGTGAATTAATCGTTTCCATCAGATCCGATGTGCTGGTCAAGTGTATGCAGGGCACTCAGGTAGTGTGGCTGCAGAACAGCGCCGGCTATGCTCGTTGGGGACCCAATGAGAATCGTGTGGAGGCATTACGGGAAGCCTTCCGCCCACAACGTGATCGTGAACGTGAACGTGCCGCTGCTGCAGCAGCTGCCAGTGGCAACAACTCAAATCAGCAGCAATCACCGCCGTCGACAACAGCGCCACAAGCGACAACTTCTTCAGTCGTTGCCATATCAACGCCTGCCACGCCTACTACAGCAACAAATAACACAATAAACACAACATCGTCAGGCATAGGAACAGTCGCAGCATTAGTCACAACAAACGCGGGTAACAGCATTGGCAGCCCCGTGTCATCGTCGTCAACGTCTTCCGTGTTAACACCACTGTCACCGCATACACCCACAGGCACTCCATCGCAGTTTCCCCTGACCATCAGCAATACAAGTAGCAGCAGCAATTTAGTTGCTGCATCACCGACGATGAGTGTACAAAGTGATTGCTCATCGCCCTCATCATCGACAATGTCTTTGTCGCCGGCACCTGCATCCGGTGGATATCCGGATGGTGGCACAACAGCGGCAGCAGCTGCCGTTAGCATTACGGCCACGGCTAGCACATCAGCTGCATCGGCGTTTGGACCAACCACGAGCATAAACAGTACGGCAGTTATCAATTCGGCTGTTTAGATTTGGATTTCTGGGCGGGTTCTTTTTTATTGTATACTACTCTAATGTCTAATTTTAGTTTCTAAGCTCTAATTTTGCACCACTACTGTGTTTTCTTTCATTAGTGTTTATATATTTAAGACATAGTTATGAAATTAGCTTGATGGTATTTTTCTGTCTTAGATCCCAGTTGGTACTAAATTTAAAATCAGGCTCATTTCTGTTAATATAAATCTATCATAAACTGAAGCTTTAAGCTCTCGATCTTTAAGCTAGTTCCATTCAGGGAATCTATAAACCGATTTTATCGGTTCAGTGAATGTCTTTGCTTAATTTCAAGCTATTTGGTTACAAGTTTTACATAAAGTTTAAAATTGTATATATGTTTTCTATTCGTAATTATAGACGTACATACATATAAAGTGGATAAACTGCGGCCTGGCTGTTGTTAATCCTTGCAGTTTACCCTGAGCAAAGTCCAAGCTACCCACAGTACAGATATGCATACATAGTATGGGTAGGATGGGTTGGTTACAATTCTTATCATGCGAAAAGAGAGGGTATTAAAACAAAAGGCGAAAACGAATCAACTTATTGTTTTTTCAATATTTTAACAGAACACAAACTACAAACAAATTATGATGCACTTGCACTGAGGATCAATATGAAAACAATGTTATTTTAATTGTTCATTCCGTGCAGCACTTTACAATTTATATATAATATAAAAATCTACGAAAATAAGCCCCAACAATCTTTTGTGAGACTATAAAAATATATATATATTTTAGGGTTATTACTTAAAAATAAAAAAAAAAAAAAACAAACAACTAACTTATCGTATGTACAAAGCGATAACACCATTTAACTTAAGTAGTCGAAACCGAAAATAATTATTAACGGATCGCGCAGAGAACCAAATTTTTAATAAACAAAAATATGAAACAAAAAAAAAAACAAACAAAACAAAAATAACAAAACAAAATCAAGAAACTACGCACCGCACAATGACGATATACATACCTTAATGTGGGATTAACACTATTGAATCCATTGGCTAGCCAAAAATACTAAGCTGCCAATAGATGCCATCGTGCATATCCCTCGCCTAATCAAATTTAAAGGGAATTTAGCCAATTTAATAGACACGTAGTAAATAAATATGGGAAATAAACAACAAAAAATCGGCAACTTTAGATAAAAATTGAAATCCTTATTATAAGTTTAAAAATAAATTATAAAATTAAGCTGATCTACCACGTCTCATCCTGTCACCCCACCACATCCTGTCCACATAAGTAAACCTAGTCGCATAAATGACTTATTTAAAGGTAAACCCATTTCATTACCCATTAACGAAACTTCCCGGTGCTCTTCATTTCGGATAATTTGAAAATTGCATAATTAAAGTTTCTTTCAATTATTCAAACCTGGTTTTATTGTATATTTCTATATATATTTGTATATAGATATGTTGTGTATGTGTTATTTTTTTTGGTACGACAGTGAATATGGATATGAAGCCGATAACTATAAAACTAAAATGCTAAATCGTAAAGGAAAACCTTCTAAATGATATCAATTCAATTTACAATGGCTACAATCATTACATGCATCAACCAATATTCATATGTATTACAATTTAGCCAAACTACAATAGCCACAAATACATTCATATATGTATATGTATAAAGGTATATTAAGGAAAGCCTTTCGTAGCTGTTTACATGATCTCTAGGCTAGAATCACTATTCTTGGTTACCACCTCTGTTTCAGAAGAACCCGATCCGGATCCAGCATCATCACCCTTTTCATTATCATCTGACTGACTATTATTACGATGGTGATGCGGCGAGCTGGCCAATTGCCAGGCTGGGATTGACGGTACCGATACGGGTGCTACTGGTGAGGCAAATTGTTTGCGATTCAGTAGCAAACCCTTGATGGCATCCAGATCGCAGCGAAAGTTATTGAATTCACGGGACATTTGCTGTGCCTGATCGTTCTGCTGCTGCGTAATCAAATCCTTAACTACTGCCAACTCTTTGTTCAACTGCTCGGTGCGAGTTTCCACTTTCTTGTCGATGTCCTCCAAGACTTGCTCGACAGGCTTTTTTTTCGGCTTCCCAAATAAAAACGGAGCAATGAATTTCTGTAGGATTTGCAATGTAATAGATAAATAATATGCATATAACAATTGGAAAGAGGTTGTTTACCCGCCAGAACAAGTAGATAGCGTAGATGACACCGCCGAACAACGCAGTCGTATGGAGCAACTCACGCAGCCTGCCAAAAACCGTTGGCTGTGGATGCGCCAATGCCAGCTGTGACCCGATATTAATTACGGTATTTGGATTGTTCGGATCTTGACTAAAGACACCGGCACGCTCGCATGCTAATTGAATTTCATGGGCTGTGAGACCTTTGGACCGCAGAAACTGCTGCTTCTGGATAAGTGTTGTATGCCGCACTTTGGTATTTTGTAGAAAGCTAACCGCCGTGGTTATCTATTAATATTACAGATTAGGTTTAGTGTAAGGCATCTACTGGATTGCTTAGGCAACAAAACCTACCAGCGACTCGCGGGGCTCCAATGGCAACTCTCCATCGCCAATGGCATTCGAATTGAATTCTTTTACCGTAGCACTCGTGGTGGCCATTATGGTTGTATCTCCAGTGTCTGTGTTGCTGTTGGACATTTTAATATTAACGCTTACTTCAATTTTGCTTAAATTAAGCAAAATATGACCAAATGCAAGTGGTTTTCGGCTTTTGCAATACTCAATGAATTAACAGTTTTCTGTTGTTGAGCAAAGGCCTGATTTCTGTTAAAAGAACTTTTCGACAAGCCAAATTTACATAGAAATATTATGTTAGTTGGTTAACAGTTGAATAACATAGTGTTAGACCTATCGATATTTCGATTCAAATCAAATGCTAAAAAGCATATCGATAAATGTTTTTTTTTGTTTTCGTGTTATTATTGTGTACGAGCAAAGTGAAAATTGCGAAGAAATTGTAAAATAATTAAGTAAAAGGATTTATATACGGCCGAAACGATGCTTTCGCTGCTGCAGGAGAAACGACCGCTTAAGCGTACACGTCTGGGCCCGCCGGATATTTATCCACAAGACGCTAAGCAACGCGAAGACGAATTGACGCCCACGAATGTAAAACATGGATTTACAACGACGCCACCACTCTCTGATGAGTTTGGCACAGCGCACAATTCCAATGTGAACGCCAGCAAGATGAGTGCCTTTTTTAGCGGCGTTCTAGCCAAAAAAGAGGAGCTCATGACCCTGCAGGATACAGTGCGCAAGAAGCAGCAAATTAATTGCAAGGACAACTTCTGGCCGGTATCGCCGCGGCGCAAGTGTACCGTGGATGCGTGGTTTAAAGACTTGGCCGGCAACAAACCATTACTTAGTCTAGCCAAACGAGCACCTTCCTTTAATAAGAAAGAAGAAATATTTATAACCCTATGCGAGAATCAGGTCAATATGCAGCGAGCCACCTGGTTCATAAAGCTTAGTGCGGCGTATACGCTAAGCTTTACCGAATCTAAAAATAAGAAGAGGAGCATATACGATCCTGCCGCTGAATGGACAAGTAATATGATTAAGTTTATGAAAGAGCTGCTGCCCAAACTTCAAGAGTATTACCAGCAATGTAAGTGAAATCATTCCTTAAAGACAATTATAGTTTATAAAAATGTTTTTTTGTAGCGCATGATAAGAATGGATTGCCAGTCAATGGCAGCAGCAATTCATCCTCCACCAACAGCAGCAGTAGTAACAGCAATGGCAGCGGTAGCAGCAGCAGTTCCACGAACAATAACAGCAACCCAAACAATACGGGTACGGGCAGTTCTACACCCAATCTTATTCCTGTGCCAAGCATGGCTAGTCCGTTGCCGCCAATACATAGTCCAGCTAATGGGCAACCGGGCTCTGTAGGCAGCGGTGCGACTGGAGGAGTTATGGCAGGTTCAACAAGTATGCCGCCTGGTACAGCATTGTCTACACTGGGTGGATCTGCACCCGGTGGCGGTGCTGTAGCCAGTGCTGGCGCTGTGCCTCCTGGCTCAAGCATCTCCGGTATAGGGAGTCAGTTTGAAGACAGTCGTAATGCCTTAAAGTATTGGAAATATTGCCATCAGCTCAGTAAATACATGTACGAAGAGTCGCTATTGGATCGCCAGGAATTTCTTAACTGGATTCTAGATTTGCTGGACAAAATGCGCACCCAAACCAGCTTCGATGAGCCGCTGAAGAAGCTGGTGCTTAGCTTCGCTCTTCAGTACATGCATGACTTTGTCCAGTCCGAGCGGTTGTGCCGGAAAATGGCCAATTTGGTAGCAAAGAAGCTGGCACAGCTTCTGAATGCGGCCGTGGAACAACAGCAGCAGCAACAACAGCACTTAGCGCTTATAAAGTCACAGGCAATGGATCTAGATGCAGGCGAGGATCAGCAGCAAACCCAGCATCAACAACAACAACAAACAGATCCCTACGAGCAGGCACTACAAGATTACATGAATTGTCCGCATCATCGGGATATCGTACTCTATTTGAGCACTATACTGCAGGTGATAACCATCGAGTGTCCCACTGCTCTTGTTTGGAGCGGCATTGCAGCACATCGTGCACCCTCCTCCTTGGTGGGCAGTCCGCTGGATCATCTGCCTTTGGCTCCTTCGGTGTTACCGATGCCGACACGCTGTCCACGGACCAATCACGAGATACGCCGGCAGCTACGTGCTGCTGAGGCAGATATTGTTCTGCGAACACAACACGCAGAGCAGCGCTGGTTCGCATCGAAGTGGCTGAGCGCTGGGAAGAATCATTACACCAATGTGCTGGCCACCTTGGATCACTTGGATACACATTGCTTTGAGCGCATGGACCAATGCAACTCCATAGATACACTATATGCTCATATATTTCCACCACAACCATCTCAGCCGCAGCAGATACGTCGCCCAGAGGAGGATTCGGGGCAGCAACAACAACCACAGCGTGCTGTATATGAACCCAAGCAGGATGCGGATACAGTTAGAATATTATGCGAATGGGCAGTCTCCAGTCAACGATGGGGAGAACATCGAGCCATGGTGGTAGCCATACTTCTGGACAAACGTCAGATTGATG
The DNA here is from genome assembly GCA_018901885.1 of Zaprionus kolodkinae. Taxonomy (NCBI): domain Eukaryota; kingdom Metazoa; phylum Arthropoda; class Insecta; order Diptera; family Drosophilidae; genus Zaprionus; species Zaprionus kolodkinae. Next base: position 13,542,526 of record JAEIFM010000068.1, read on the forward strand.
TGACCAGCACTCCAGCTGATATGTGCGGTGATAAGGACGATAAGGATTCAATAGCCTCCGGAGCCGGCCTCATTGATGGCTTGCCCGTTTTCCAGCACGTTCTGATGCATTTCCTTGACCACGAGGCTCCGGTGTTGGATGAACACAACAGTAGTACCCAGCAGCGTACAGAATTTACCAATTTGGTGCAACTATTTAGCGCTCTTATTCGCCATGATGTCTTCTCCCACAATGCCTATATGCACACACTGATTTCTCGCGGTGATCTTTTACTGGAGTCAACATTAGTCCATAAAGCAGCTACAAAGAGCTCCCCTCCACCGCCTGCACCGCCGCCACCTAGCAACAGCGGTGCTCACGGCTTTGATGATGATGGCTTTGGAAGTGGAATCGGGATCGACTTCAAACACAACGAGTTCGATGACTCCAATGTGGACGATGATTTGGATAAACTTGTGCAGAACATCAAGGAGAAGGGACAGCAGCATGAAGCACCCGATAGCCCCAAAATTGGTCCACCAGGCGACGCAGATGGTGACACAGGCGCGAGTGGCGTTAGCATATCTCGGCATTACATCTATACCAAACATTTTCCGATTCCCCAAGACGATCCCAGTATGTCTAGCTACAGCAGCGAAAGTAATCAACGATACATTCTGCTCTTTGGTGTTGGAAAGGAACGTGACGAGAAGAAGCACGCCGTAAAGAAGATGTCCAAAGAAATAGGCAAACTCTTTACCAAAAAGTTCTCCATCGATGTGGCCGAGGGTGGAAAGGTGAAAAAGCATTCGCGCAACGAATTCAATTTTGAGGCGACCACAGCCAAGTGTCAACATATGGCATACTTTGATCAGCATGTCGTGACTGCGCAGTGTGCTGCAAATGTACTGGAGCAACTAAATGGATTTGCCTTGGGCAACAATAATTATCTGCCAGTACAGGAACATGTTGCTTTTCTATTTGATTTAATGGAACTGGCACTTAATATTTATAGCCTATTGGAACTCTGTGATCACCTACTTAAAGAGCTTCCGGAAGTCGAGCATCAACTGCAATCGAAGAAATCGAATATGGTGCGTGGATACACTACCTCGTTGGCTCTCTATATAGTCAGCATCCTGAGACGCTATCATAGCTGCTTGTTACTCTCGCCGGAGCAGACAGTTTCGGTTTTTGAGGGTCTGTGTCGCACCATACGTCATGTAAGCAATCCCAGCGAGTGTAGCTCAGCGGAACGATGTATCTTAGCTTATCTAAGTGATTTGCACGAATCCTGTGTCCTGCTGCAGGGGAAGGAACAATCAGCCGAATATTATCAACAGTTGAACTGCATTAAGCGATTCAAAGATATCTTCAATACACCCGAACAGCTCAGGTAAGTTGAAGCTCAGCTTGAAAACCACGATACACAAATTCTATTCTATTATCATCTTGCAGCCTGGCGCCACAAGGATACAATCCACAATTTCTTCAAGAGCTATTTGTGGCACCGCGTCGTGGCGGCAAACTGGAGCCGCACTGGTTACGCCAGCTACATGAATCACCAGCAAATGTCTACAGCTTTGTGTCCAATGCTGTCATCGCCGTTTGTCGGGAAACAGACAATGAGCGTCTAAATGACGTAGCTTTAGCGTGCGCAGAGCTAACAGCTAGCTGCAATGTCTTATCAGAGGAATGGATTGCGGCATTGCAAAGTTTGTGCAGCGGCAGCAAAAGTCCGCGATATCCGCATCTCGGTGGGCAGGTGGATATCGGTCAAGGCAAGACACACAATGCTCTGGCTGTCTTCGTGTGCATTCTAGTTGCGAGGCATTGCTTCTCTCTTGCGGATTTCGTTAGCAAATTTGCTCTGCCAACACTGGCACGATCGGTCAGCAGCGCTGGAGCCGGTGGTGGTGGCGAATTAAGTGTGGATGCCGAAGCGGGTGCTCGACTCACGTGCCACTTGGTATTGAAACTCTTTAAGACACTGGAAATTCCACAGCCGGGCATGTACTCTGTTAGCACGTCGCCCAATCCGCTGCATGCAGTGGGTAACGACTTCAGCATAAGATTGAGCTGTGATCGCCATTTGTTAGTGGGTGCCCATAAGACTATACCGATTGCAGCGGTTCTGGCTGTGCTCAAAGCAATTCTTATTGTGGTGGACAATGCTGCACTGAAAACACCGTTAACTTCAGGTAACGGAGGCTTGAGTTCATCCTCTAGCGGTGGTGGTGCTTTTGGAAACGGAAAACGCAGCGGTTTCAATACTCCCGTACATCCTGGAAGTACACCAAAAAGCAACGAACAACGACCGGCGGATCTTAGCCAGATTTTGGGTACCAGCGATCTACAGCTTGGTAGTTTGGGAAGCGAACAAGAGTCACTGCAGCAACATCCGACGAGCGGTAGTTTGACTGGCAACGAACAAATCTCCCTACTGGAATTCGCACAGGCAGTGCTAAAACAGATTTGTGCACAGGAGCATGTTCTGGAGCGGTGTCTCAAGAATGCTGAGCAGTTGTGCGACATGATTATCGACGAAATGCTAACCGCCAAGCAGGCACAACGCGTGCTGCACATGATCTGTTATCCGGAAGCGGAATTTAATATTATATCAGAACTGGACCAGCGGTCGATGATAGTGCGCATCTTGGAGCATTTAGATCAATGGACGTTACGTATTTCTTGGCTTGATTTACAGCTTATGTACCGCCAGTCGCTAAGCACTAATTCGGAACTGAACTCTTGGCTGGACACAGTCGCAAGGGCGGCCATAGATGTATTCCACATGGAGGAGGTAACGTTACCAGGTGCTCTGAAGGCAACACACAAGGCCAAGCCATCCACTTGGTTAGTTGCGCCACTGATTGCAAAGTTAACGCCTGCTGTTCAGGGCCGCATTTTAAGAGTGGCCGGTCAGGTACTTGAGAGCATGAACTACTTCTCCAAAGTACCAAAGTCGGACTGTAATAGCTCTGGCAGCGGAGATGAGCGAGAGAAGAGCAACAGTTGCCACAGCAGCAACAGCTACGGTGGTGGCGGTGGCGCGACAGCGCGCGGTAAAAAGATGCCGCTCAACTATCAACCTTTCCTCGGCCTAATTCTAACCTGCCTGAAAGGTCAGGATGAGTATAAGGAGAACCTACTTGTATCGCTTTACTCACAGCTCTCCCAGTGCCTTCAATCCTTCTCAGAGGTTAGTAATTGGTCTTATCTTCTTTTTTGCCAGTTTAATTAATATTAATTAATTTATTCCAATACTAAAGCTGGATACAATTGGAGGTGTTGATGAACCACAGGCGCGTGAGGAGATACTGGATGCCTTGCAGCTTCGCTTCTCACTCGTTGGTGGCATGTTCGATGCCATTCAGAAGAACAGCACACCCACAACTGATTGGGCCATATTGCTTGCTCAGCTGGTGTGTCAAGGTGTGGTAGATCTCAGCTGTAATCGGGAACTGTTTACCACTGTTGTGGACATGTTGGCCACGCTGGTGCACTCAACTCTTGTGTCAGATAGTCAGTCAGAGCGGGATGAGAACAAAAAACTCTATCTGAATCTAATGAAGAAACTGAAAAAGGAAATTGGCGAGAAGAATAATGCCTCGATACGTGTCATTAGACAACTATTGCCACTTTACAAGCAGCCAACAGAGGTATGTAATCCTTAAGAGGATGAAATAGTTTAATATCACATTCTTCCTCTGCAGGTTATCGCCTGCGAGCACGCTGGTGTTGATACCAAGGGCAATAAAATCTGTGACATGGACAAGAAACAACTGAGGATATCGGATAAGCAACGAATCAGTGTCTGGGACATACTCGAGGGCCATAAAAATCCAGCGCCTCTATCTTGGGTATGGTTTGGTGCTGTTAAGTTGGAACGTAAGCCACTGACATACGAAGAAGCACATCGTAATCTCAAATATCACACACACAGCTTGGTTAAACCAAGTAGCTATTACTATGAGCCTTTGCCCCTCCCTCCTGAGGACATTGAACCTGTACCAGAAAAGATATGTATAGTGAGTATCAGAAACTGCCTCATCTCTCTACCTATTTCTTACTATTTCGATCTTCTACTTACAGAAGGATGAAATGATGAAAGCCGACACTCCTTCGTCTGTGGATCAGTCGCCCACCACTGCGGTGGGCACGGGACGTGGTCGTGGTAAAGGAACTACAACACGAAAGCGCAAGCCGAAGAATCCAAAAACACCGCCGGTCGTCAACACACAACAGCAGCAGCAGCCTCAGCTTGCGCCGCAGCCTCAACAGCCGCAGAACGCGCAACAACAGCAACAGCAACAAATGCAACAGCAGCAACAACAACACATGCAACAACAAATGCAACCAAATCAGATGGGACAGATGCCGATGAACATGCAGGTATTTTTTAACAAATTCAGTTAACTATGTCAGACTATTAATACTCATTTTTTTTTTTGTTAAGATGAACATGCAGCAATTCGGACCGAATACAATGATGCAGCAACAGAACGTGCTGATGCAACAACAGCAACAACAACAGCAGCAACAGCAGATGCAACAAATGGCGCCCAATCAAATGCAACAGCAGCTAAATGTCGGTGGCAATGGACAGCAAAATGCACAGATGAACTTTATGCAGGGACCTGGCCCGGGTGGACCACAAGGCATGCCTGGTCAGCAACAACAGCAGCAACAGCAATGGCATAATGCACCTCAACAGCAACAGCAGCAGCCACAGCAACAACAATATCACAATCAGTATCAGCATCAAAATATGCAAAGTAAGTACATCCGTAGGGATGTAGTTGTTATGATAATTTTTCGGAACATGTGTATATGATTTGCTTTGTTTTTGCAGTGAATCGACCGCCGTTGGCTTCCAAGTCGAAGCAGGCGTTGTCACAGATGTTGCTCCAGCGTCAGCCTGGTTCGTTCCAACAACAACAGCAACAGCAGCCCCCCGGTGGTTTTAATCCCATGCAGCAGCAGGGACCACAGCAACAGCAAGGACCTCAGCAGCAGCAATTGAATGCACAGCAACTTCGCCAGCAGCAGCAACAGATGAATGCTCAGCAGAATCCACAAGCAGCAGCGGCTTTCAATGCCATGCAACAGCAGCCGAATGTGCAGCAGCAACAGCAACAGCAAATGAATCCCAATCAGCAGCAACAACTGCAGCAACAGCAACAACAGCAGCAGTTTATGCGCGGTAATATGCGTGGCATGGCGCCCAATCAAATGGGTAACATGAATATGGTTGGACAAGGCATGCCACAAAATCCGATGATGCAGCAGCAGCAGATGGGCCAAGGCATGGTGGGCATGGTTAATCCAAACGCTAATCCAATGATGCAAGGCGGCGCAGGTGGCAACGGAGGTGTTGGCGTTGGTGTCAGCGTTGGCGGTGCTGGAAATAATCCTAATATGGGAATGGGTGGCATGCCGCAGCAGGGAATGATTCAACAGCAGCAACAATTTCAGAATTTCCAAAATCAGTATCAGCAACAACAACAACCAGGAATGCAACAGCAAGGAGGCGGCGCAGGAGGTGTTGGTGTGGGTGTTGGCGTTGGTGTGGGCATGGCGCCAAATCAACAGCAACAACAACAGGCTGGACTCATGAGTAACTTCAATCCTCAGATGCAGCAAGCGCAGCGCAACAATCCTGATTTTATGGCCGCAGCTGTAGCCGCTCAACAGCAGCAGCAACAGCGTGTTGTTCCCGGTAATATGATGGGCGGAAATCGCAATCAATATATGAACCAGGCTCCTAATGTGACAATGACAAACATGATGGGTCCTGGACCAGGCGGTGTTGGAGTCGGCGTTGGACAAGTGCCACCATATGCACGTCAACAGCCAACAGGTGGCGGTAAGCCTGGCGTGCTGCCCACACAGCAGCAATTCCAACAGCAACAGCTGCGTCACCAGCAGATGTTGCAAATGCAGGGCATGGGAGGTGGTGGAATGGGCGGCGGTCCACAAGCAGGTGGTGGGGGAGCTGGTGCTGGCGGCGGTGGTGGAATGGTTCAGCAACAACAAAGCATGAATCAGCAACAGACGCCAAACCTGGTGGCCCAGTTGCAGCGACAAATGCCCAATCAGCCAAACATGATGGCTCAGCAACAACAGTATCAGCATCAACCGCCACCCTATTAGTTTATAAATACTTCTAGTTCGATTAAGATCAATTCTGATGTACGAATATTTATCAACGCTATATGCAATAAATTATACAATTATTTTTAACTTGTTGCACATAAATTATTTGCTTCATTCATATAAAAATAACGGAAACACATGTAGTGTGACCAGCTTTATTTGTAAGTTGTTTGACTACCATGCATAGGGATGCCAACTTGCTGCTGCGTTTCGATACAAAAATCGATAACTATTTTGCGAAACAGCTGTTTGCGAATATGTACATAAGTGTTTAGTTTACATGTGTGTGTGGTATAGATAAATCACAAGTTTAATAGCAGCTTTAGAATATTTGTTTTAATTAGTTTTAAGTTATAAATTAAATTCATTGTAAATATCAGTTCCTACGAATCGAACTGAATCATATGCGTGGTGCTACACACACAAATGCAATTTACCAATATTCGACTTTTCATGCATTGATTATTATATTTTGAACGTATACGCTTCGTGATTTACTACTCGCCAGCCCATTCAGTATTGTTTGCATTAGCTTTACGGGTGGACGTAACTTTCCGAGCGCCAGAGTCATGAATGAAGCACCTGAGCACAGCAAAAAGCGCCTAAAGACAGTAAGTTGATCTATGTATGTACAAATTCTCTGTGTGCGTGGTTGTTGTTCGTATACAAAGAATTGTATAGAAGAATTCTTGCGCCACAATAACACTCTGTGTTTTATTTAAACAATTGTCTAACGGAAACAGCCTGCCTTAAAAAAAAGGTATCACAGGTTATTTTCACAGCTGTTAGGAATTTCTTCAGTTCCATATGCATGTGTACATACAGTATGTAATGAATGCATTTTCCGAACTTTTGAATAAACTAATTTTCACGTGCTTATGTCACTTTTAATTTTTTAGTTGTTATTAGTTTTATAATTGTCTTATCGTATCCCTACACACTGACCCACAGTATACAGAGTACTGAATCTATCAGTTTATAGCATTAATATGCCCCACATAGATAAGAATGGGACACAAAAACAAATTTGCTTATCAAGTAAAAGTCACTTTAATCGTAATTGCAATAAGTGTAATTCTTTATTGATTCCAAAGGGAAATATTTAATTTTTCTACATTCAACATTTTGTTGAGTTTGCATAAGTTTAATAAAAATTTGCCTGACATTGTAGAAATCATAAATGATGTGTGCTTTATTTTTATTATAAAGCACGAGTAAATTTAATAATATATGCATGGTTAATTTATGCAAATTCTGCTAATCTTTAAGCTAAAAGAACACTAACTAACACATTGCTTATCTTGTTTAATTAGTTGATAAAGTCTACTTTGTATTCAAGTTGTTTAACGTCGACTAATCTTTTGAGTGGTAATTTTATAAACACAATTTATCCAAGGTGTATTTCTGCATTACAGTTTATTAAAGTTTGTTGCACCGAGGAATTTCCATAGTTAAGTTAAAATGTTATGGCTCTTTTCTTATGCAATGGGTCGTCAACAGGTTTTATTTTGAAGCGCTTGCAGACTTGTTTTTTATTACTGTCTCAGTAATACTAGTTGAAATTGAAAAGAAAGTCAAACTGTGTTTGGGCCATGCTAACGATTTGTAAACAAGTTGAAATCTCATGTTAGTCACACATCAAGCTCAGCTTGCGAGATCTTGTTGTTGTTCGAGAAACCTGGCCAACTTGCCCGAAGACGTTGAAAAGTTGAATGACCACGTTAATAATAAGTTGGCCAACGAATGAATTGTTGTTAATTCGCGAACAATTGTCTTTCAGCCTTATTTATTTAGGTCAACTATTCACGACAACTTAAATGATATTCACCTACTCTAGATCTAGCAATTATGGCATTCGTGTTAGTTCTTTTAAGCCGCTGAAAATGTAGCTAACTCACCATTATTTTATTTAGACTCTGATTATCTTGGTAATTGTTTTGCACTACGTATTTGTATATACCCTTTAGTTGATTAAATGGGGCGTATTTGTTTGAAAAGCATGCAAATTCTTTTACAGCAAATCATCATGACTTTCAAATTGAAAATACACATTAGGAAAATTTTGAAATGAAAATGAATTTCAGGTTTTCTCATGCAACTCATTTACCTTTATAGTTTGTACAGCTTAACTACTGCTTAATGGTTTCTTAGTTTTTACGATCTAGTAGATGTTTTATCATACGATATGTAAACATACATACGTGCTCTTTGATCATATAATCTTCAAGGTTAACAGCAGACAAAAATGAGAAAATACGATGACTACTTTGTATTGTATTTAGCTAAGAATTAAGTTTTTTTTTGTCCCGACTTTCTACTTTATGTACTTGAAGTACCACTGGGCTTACGACATCTGTCTCTCTCTCCATTTATTATGAACCTTCTCTGTATCACTTATGGAGCTCCTTTATTTCACTCCGCCAACAAGTTATTATGTACGCCTCTTTCGCTACCTTTCTCGCCTTTTGTCGTCTCCTGCTCTCGCTCCCCCGCTCGGTCTGTGATGGCGTCTTGGACGTGGACGTGGACGTGCATTTAACTCGCCTTTGCCAACAAATATCAGTTGCAGTTTGAAGCTCCAGCGAGAAAGTTCAGCGCATTTCATTATTTTGCGGCCAAAATTTGAGTTTGGTTGGGTCTGGCCAAATCGGAAACTTAAAAAAAAAAACTCTCACTTGTTTAATTATCGGTAAAGTTAAAGTCGCGCTATTGTGGTTTATTGTGATGCGCTTTCTTTTTACTCTGTGTGTGTGTGTGTGTGTGTGTGTGAGTTACTTGTGTTTGTTTACGTCCCTTTTGGAAAAATGTTTACAATACGCGCAAATTTGCTCAATGGTAACCACAACAACAACAACAACAACAACAACAATAATAATAGCAACAGCAACAGCGGCAAATGTTGTCTCATAAATCATGAAAAATGCAGTGATTTGGTAAGATTTTCTTCATCTACTAAACAATTGTAGGTAATATCGTGCAAAAAAACAATTTTCTACAGTTCACGACATTCATTTCTTTAAGTGCCTAGAATTTTGTATACCTTTTATTCTTATGAAATAATTGTGTTAATGGTTTTATAAGCTGACGTCATATTGTGTGTGTGTGTGTGTGTGGTTGGTATTGTTCAGAAATACATAGATGATATATACCTATGGCATATATGTTGGGCATATACCCTATACCATAGAGTTTTAGTGCAAATTTCACTAATAAATTGTTGAAAAAGTTCGACAAACCAGATTAATTTATATTTATATTTACCATTTCGGTCTTGCAAACTTTAAATATTTGCAATATTATAATTAGAGTGTTTTAATAGTCTATTTCGCTATTTTCCTTCTTTAAGCAGAAAATTTATATTTGTTGCGCTTTCATAAAAAGAGCGATATGGTATATTTATTGTAAAGTTATATAGATTTTTTTATTTTATGCGGTTGTTATTGAGGTTTATTTCGTGAAATATTTTCAGAGAGTTGCAAGATTATTAACACAATGTTTTCTTCCAAATTATACAAAGTTGTAGTACGTCTGTTTATACACATTCTCAGTTTTAAAACAATCAATGTGCCAAGAAAGAAACGTAAACATAAAAAATAAGAAAACACAGCCAGATGACAAGCACCCACACGCACATACATAAATATAGTATTGCGTGTATTATAATAACAAAGACATATACAAATAGTACAACTGTGTATGGCTTGGAAGATAGAAAGAAAACGATCTGTAAACCAGATGGGACACGCAGCTGAAGAGCTGAAGAAAAAGAGAGGATTGACTCGACTCTCTCTCTCTCAGTTTCGCTCGTCTTACTTACCTCGTACCATATAATACGGTAAATATTATTGAAACTTTCAGTTCGCTTTCAACTCTGGTTGCGGTGCGTCAGTTTCTCGACAACAAGAAATTTCCAATTGGCGCTCAGTTTGGTTCAGTATTTTGTTTTTGCTTTCGAAAAGCAATATCAATAAAGAGTGTAGTAATCCCATCAATCGTTTATAATCATTGAAAAATAACCGAGAACAATGCCAAATCCGCCCATTGGCTTCTATTCTCACATCAAAAGAAGGGTAAACAAAAAAATAATGAATAATTTTTAATCTACACAAGCGCAGCCTCTCAAAGTGTCTTCAAGTGTTCCTTGACCCAAAAATATTATTCTTTTAGAAGCAGGTTAACCACGACTGTGATTTACCGTGCAAACTTTGTAAAAACTTGAAATTTTTTTTAAACAGGTGTCTCTATATATAGACTAGCCAGATCATGTTTTGACTATTAGTTTTGGTTGTTTTTATTAAGTTCTATTACATCGTTCATCTTTATAATGGTGAACGTTGACCCTCTCTCTCTTTGTCTCTCTTTGGATATTATTATCTCATATTCCCGAAGGCGTAATGCCATATGAGTTCTTTCACACACGACTTGGCACCGTCACGCTCTCTTCTATAAGGTCAACAAACTGTGCAGATTTGAGAATATTGGTTGGTAATCAACGTTAGCAACGGCAGCATCGCCGTAGGGGTCAAAAAAAAAGCTTAGCTCACTCAGCCTGCGGGCTTGGAGGCATCGCTTTTCGGCAACTTGACATGAATATTCATTTATGATAATTTCAAAAAAGAATCTCTTTTTTTTCATCATATTTTTCGCACTCGTTGTCTGTTTGTGCTTGCAGTGCCTCCAAGTGGCAACCAATGTGACCGAACAGAAGCATCATGTTACCCGAGAGACGCGTGGTAAGAATCTGGGACTGTGTCGAGGCTTCAGAGGCTGCACCGTCTGGCTAACAGGTGAGTTTAAGCAAATGTCGAAGAAACATATCAAATACATACTTGTATATATTTAATTAAATTTGACTTATTAATACCCTACTTATTTTTGACAGGACTCAGTGGTGCGGGTAAAACATCGATTGCCTTCGAGTTGGAAGCCTATTTGGTCTCTCGAGGCATTCCCGCTTATGGCCTAGATGGCGATAACATACGCACTGGTCTCAACAAGAACCTGGGCTTTACGCCAGCGGATAGGGAGGAGAACATACGGCGAGTGGGCGAGGTGGCCAAACTGTTTGCGGACAGCGGAGTTGTGGCTATTTGTAGTTTTGTATCGCCATTTGCGGATGATCGGGAAATGGCAAGGAAAATACATAAGGATGCTGGCCTTAAGTTTTACGAGATTTTTGTGGATACACCGTTGGATGTGTGTGAGACACGCGATGTGAAGGGATTGTACAAGAAGGCGCGCGAGGGCGTCATCAAAGGTTTTACGGGCATAACGCAGGAATACGAACGACCTCAGAATCCCGATGTGGTTGTGAATACCGATGGTTATACGGTACGCGAATCAACGCAGTTGCTGGTAACGCTTCTCGAACAGGAGGGCATCATACCGCGATCCCTACGCGATGTCGATCAGCTTCCCGAGCTATACCCCAGCGAGGCTACCGAATCACAGGCGTTGCGCAAGGAGGCAGAATCACTGCCTGTGCTATCGATCAGTACTGTAGAGCTGCAATGGGTACAGGTTCTGTCCGAGGGATGGGCTTATCCGTTGCGTGGCTTTATGCGTGAGGATGAATATCTGCAGACGCTGCATTTCAATACGCTGCAGAGCGGCCTGGATGTATCATATCGCGAGAATCATTCTGTACCCATTGTCCTGAGTGCCAGCGAGGCAGACAAGGAACGTTTAGACGGTGTTTCCGGCCTGACACTGCAATATGAAGGCAAGCCAGTGGCCATACTGCGTCGACCCGAGTTCTACTACCAACGCAAGGAGGAGCGCCTGGCACGCCAGTTTGGCACAAGTAATCCAAACCATCCGTACGCCAAACAGGTATACGAATCCGGCGAGTATCTGGTTGGCGGTGAATTATCTGTCATTGAGCGCATTCGTTGGCGGGATGGACTTGATCAGTATCGGCTGACGCCCAATGAGTTGCGTGGTAAGTTCAAGGAGCTCAATGCGGATGCCATTTTCGCATTTCAGCTGCGCAATCCCATACACAACGGTCACGCACTGCTGATGCAGGACACTAAACGCCAGCTGCTTGAGCGTGGATTCAAACAACCCGTACTGCTGCTCCATCCGCTTGGTGGCTGGACCAAGGATGATGATGTGCCGCTGCAGGTGCGTATGGCGCAGCATCAGGCAGTGCTCGACGCTGGCGTGCTGCGACGTGAGGACACCGTTCTGGCCATCTTTCCATCGCCAATGATGTACGCTGGACCAACGGAGGTTCAGTGGCATGCCAAGGCACGCATGAATGCCGGCGCTAACTTCTATATTGTCGGACGCGATCCGGCTGGTATGCCACATCCAGATAAGCAGGCTTATCCCGATGGTAATCTATACGATGCGACTCACGGTGCGCGAGTGCTAAAAATGGCCCAGGGATTAGACAGCATGGAAGTAAGTTAGATAAAATAATAAAAAAAACTAACTAACCTCTCTTCTTTCTGCCATTCCAGATATTGCCGTTCCGTGTAGCCGCCTATGATAAGACTGCCAGCCGCATGGCTTTCTTTGAGCCGCAGCGCAAGGACGACTTTGACTTCATTTCGGGGACCAAAATGAGGACACTAGCGAAAACAGGTGCTAATCCGCCCGATGGCTTTATGGAGCCAGAAGCGTGGAAAATACTTGCTACTTACTATCAAAATCTGCCGCAGGCGTAACAATCTTATCCGTCGATGGGAATAAATGCCCCGCACAACGAAGAGTGCAATTCGTTTAGCTATTATAAAACCCCATATATATATATATATATATATATTATGTATATATATATTTACATTTTGCAATTCGCTATCAAATTTGATTTGTTTCGGATAAGTTATAAAGTTTAATGTGTGAATATCGTTCAAGTTTTTGCCACTATCCCATTCCGGTCTCGATTAACCTTATATGTTTGTGTCTTTATACTTGTGTACATGTGTGGATGTGTGTGTAATGTTTGTCGCGCTTATTAACTGAATTGTCCAAATTCTGCAATTATTTGTATTTATATTTAAGTTCTAATCAACTGTTTTAAGCAAACCAAATGCAATTTGCAATATATGCATTTAATAAATGACTATCTTAACTTTTCAACTCAGAACCTATTGTGTTGATATTTGTTTGTCTTTAAGGAACTCGATAAAGTTGTAAAAATGCCTAAGTAAGTAAAAAAAATTAAATACATATTGCATTGGTGAATGTGGTTTAACTAACTTTTGAAATAATATTGACAATATTTTCTTGCACATGATTTATTTTATAAAATTGTATATGTTTAATAATTAATATTACAAGTACATACATACATAATTAATTAATATCAAATATGCCTTTAGATTTAGTTATCATTATACTTCACAATGTGTATTTTACTGCTCTGCATTTGTTGTTTCTGCTGTTTTAATTCGTATTGCATTTGCGTAAATATTGTTTGTTATTATACTCTATCTTTCTCTAGTCACGCAAATTTGTATTAATTTTATTCATGCACATTATTAGATATTAACGGTCTGTTTATTGACAATGCCCTGTGGTATGTTATTAATGATAACCACCCGCTACTATGAGAACTTTCAATATTTAATTGGATCGATGTTGTTGTATATTGTGCGTATGCTTTCAAATTTCGTTCAAGTACTAATCGAGGGACTTACGCGGGTTGTACGTACTAAATGAGTCAAATAAAATGTGTTTCCCGATACAGTAAATTAAATTAAATATACATACAATATATGTGAAATGAATATTGTATAGGCAGATACATGTATAAGATATACATATACATTTATTTTCTAATTTATTATTATGTCATTGTTTTACAAATTGTGAACAACCATGGCTGCTTATTTCGTGCTTCAGAAAAATTGTTATAAATTATATAATATGAATGAATAACATGACAGGCCAGGTTCGGACCGTGCAGGGCGTGAGATGGGCGGGCTGGTTTTGGTTATGGTATTATGTTCACAGTATTCGCATACAATAAATTGGTTTAGAATCATGAAATGAATATTGTATTTAGAAGTATTAATGCATATTTCGTACACCATGGAAATTATTTCTCGGTTTTAAATACAAACATTTTAGCTGTACTCTATTATTATAATTATTATTACTTCATTACTTCATATCTCGCATATTCAGCGGGTTTTGCTCATTTTGTTATTGTTGGAACTTAACAGGAGTTAAGAAAACTATTACCACATAGATTATCATAATTATTACCACCATGCCGCATCAGTGCCACACGCACATTGCCACGTCAAAGCAGACTGCACCTGGAGAGCCAACTGTCTTTTGTTCGAGGTTCAGTTAGTTTCAGTTGATGACCGCCCTTGGGTGGATTGTTCGCCTCCTGTCAAATAAAAAACATTAACTAATAAGCCACACAAATTGCCCACACATCCCTCTTACCATACGCTTTTCCGTTTTCGCTTTAATATCACTGGCGAGTGTGAGGAAGGCCTCTTCAACATTGATGCTCGCTTTCGCAGATGTCTCCATGAATTTGATTCCGTATTCGACGGCCAATTGTTCCCCACGTTCCTTTGAAACCTGTTGCAGAATATGCCAATTATAACAAACGCTACCTTAACAAATATATATTGTAGTTTATCAATAATAACCTGTCGCTTGTCGTTCAGTTCGCATTTGTTGCCCAGCAGCATTTTCTCGACATCGGCGGCGGCGTTTTCTTCAATATTCCTTATCCAATTCTTAATATTTTCAAAGGATTTTTCCTGCGTTATGTCATAGACAAGCATAATGCCCATAGCACCTCTGTAGTATGCCGTGGTGATCGTGCGGAAACGCTCCTGGCCGGCAGTGTCCCTGTAACAAGAAAATCTCAATTTAGTCTTAATTCGTTCATCATTCATTTATCTATTTACCATATTTGCAATTTGATTTTCTTGTTATCCAATTCAATTGTTCTAATTTTAAAATCGATACCTGCGATTGAAGATAAAGAAAGAGTAGAGAGGAGACACGTGATCAGCATACATAACAACAAATTAATTTAAATAATTTTTTTTTTTGGCTCGCCGATTATCATCAAAGTCTGAAGAGTAACGTTGCCTCAAGAGAGAACAAAGAACAGATATAGAGGTAGAGATAGAGATAGAGAGACATCTGTTGAAAACACGCAATTGATTCCGAGCGTTGTATTGTCGTTAAGTAAATAGCCCAAATTGGAATTAGTGCAGGGACTTGTGCCAAATATATGTATATAAATAGACAAATTGCTGTGCTCGTGGCATACATACGTGCAATGTGATAATGATAGAACCCTAAATATCCCAAGCCATAACTACATAAACGGATAAGAATCATACAGAGTTTAGTCTTAATACAGATTCGCTTAAAGTAATCGGTATTCCGTATGCATTCTTTACTGTATGTAGCCTATTAACACACTCTACAAATAAAAATTAAATATAATAATTGTTTCATTTATTTGTTAGCTGCCAGCTAAATCTTAGATTAGTAACTTCCGTATTTCTTTTGATTATTTATTTTTGTTGAACACTGTTCCCTTTTCAACTACGTCCTGCTCTTAAGCACAAAAAGAACACTAATTATAACAAAAACCCGTGCAGAGTATCACTATTAAAGAGCATTCAAAATGAGTCACATATTTATAAATTTCTTTGTGAGTAAATGTGTGTGTTTGTATGCTGGTTACAGCTGAGCCAAGAAGCGAGATTGAGAACATGAGCATAAAAATACCCAGCTTATACATTGGTGTTGGTGCGATTGTGATTGCTGCCCGGCGGCGTCATTATTAATTAAAAAATTTCACAGAGAGTAAGAGCGCGCAAAAGAGAGAGGAGCGTAAGATAGAGAGAGCATAATGTTGATTATTGTGGATGACTGATGATGTATGCACTTTGAAATGTTTGGCTCGTTGCTGGCTTTCTGCTTGTTTGTTTGTCATGGATTAAGGGTATTGATAACGATAAATGTATGTGGACATCTGGGCTATGGACTCACCTATTGTTGATATAAATGTTGTATTAAACGCATCCTCTGAAAACCGAAACAATATACAGGTTTTTCCAACGCCAGAGTCACCGATTAACAACAATTTGAAGAGATAGTCGTACGTTTTGGCCATTTTGTATTCTATTGATGTGGTTTTGTTGTTGGTGTATGATTAAATCACAGTTGATGCTATTATTTGTGCCAGAATAGCGTTAAAAATGCAGTTGTTTCTCTGCGTAACTCCACAGATCTCTCCCACTTCAGTTATCGTCCACGTCGATAACTGGTGCTGTCGGTTTCGGTATATGGCGGTGGTTGGTAATCAGTGGTTTTCGATTATTATTACTGCTATACTAGTATTATTACTAATGTCGGCGATTAGGTTACTATAACTGATTCTTACTGCTGCGGATAGGTAGCAATATTGTATGTGAATGTATGTTTGGGTATATATAAAAAATTCATAGACGTAACCACACACACAATGGACACAAACAAACACACGCAAGCACGCACAGTTTTTTCTTTTCAGCTCAGACTCTGGTTTTCTTTTGTATGTGTGTCGTTGTTTCGAAGTCTGTCTAAAATGGCGACGTACTTTTTAAACACTTATCAATTGTAATAAATGAACGCACGTGCTTTTACAGATATACGCGATGCGCCTGTAATTGTGTCGTGTGTTGTTGTTTGTTACACGTAAAAATTACGCCTAATTATTGCTTTCTAATTACGCCCGTACAATATATAAATGATGGGTTGTCGTAGTGCTGTGTAAGATGAAATCAAAACGATTTATCGATAAATAGTGTTAATAGTGTTACACAACACTCATCCACAGCTGTTTCATATCAGCTGTGCATTTTTCTAATACCCTAACTTGCAGTATTTTTTAAATTGCTAGGGTGGTCACACTGGTGGCTGATAGTTAAAAAATATAAGCGAACGCGAAACTAGTGTCGCAATGAAAGTGTGACAAAAAAAACCCAAACATAATTCAAGAATAAAAATACAGAACAAAAGCGATTATAAGCATATATGACTCTGTATCTGTGATTTGACCCCAAGGCCCGGCAACGGCAACAAAAACATAAACAAATGTGAGAAATAAAGTCACAAGACGACGAAGACGCCAGCAGCAGCACTCAAGAATTTGCTGTCGTCGCCCATTAAATTATGGGTACAAAAGAATCAAAACATGCTTGCATCAGTTTTGAGGATGCAGTCAAACGTGGTAAGTGTTAACCTTCAAAACCCATAGGTGATCCCAAAAGTAAAATGGGTCATACGAATCCAGCAACGACAGGCACATCAGGTTCTAGAACAAAAAACAATAATACAAGTTATATGTTATGCTCACCAACACAGGTGTAATTGCGCTTTATCGATTCTGTTGTTGTTTCCGTTCCCCATTTCCATGCTTTTTTTTTATTTCTGTCTACTGCTTCTGCTTCTGGACAGTTTAAATATTTCGTATTTTCGTCTTATTCCTTTAGTGCAAAACTCAGCACTGTCAAATAAGTGTGCATGTGTTTGTCCATCTATTCGTACGTGTATTTGCGTCGTCGTCGCTGACAGTGACGTCACAAAAGAAAAGCACAGCAGCCGCAGTTCTTTCGTTGTTGTCTAGCAATTGCTTGGACTCTCGTTGGCGGGGGCAGGTGCCGTTGTCGTCGATGTCGAGACAAAGCGAAAACAAACGAAGAAGAGAGGGCATGCATCAAACAGAAACAGTTAACAGTTAATAGCGCTCTTTGTCGCTGCTCTCTCAAAAATACATGCAATGACGTCTACTTCATCTGCTGCAGCAACAGAGGCTTCTGTTGTTGTCGCGTTTTTCCCTGTCTAATTTTCTCTGTTATTTTGCAGCAGCAGCGTTCATCTTGCTACTGTTCTTTTTGTTGTTTTTGTTTTATGACCAACCGCAAAGGTAAAGAACACAATACGTTGCTGATAAGATGCCTTTCGTCTATATTTGTACCTGCCTGCCTCTACGCAAGTGCCTGCCTGGTTGATGTCGATTATTAACAGACACAGGCCCAGACGCTGGACGGGTTTGGGTTTGTTTATTTAGAAAAACGTACGCAAAAGTCCAGTTACATTTAGTAACATTCAGTTTCTACACTCTCACTCCTGTCCCAATCAAGCGCATGCTTCTTGCAGTGCATTAACAAATAAAACAAACAACAAAATCGCAATTAAATCTGTTGTCGCGTGACGCGTTGGATTATAATTCTTTGCAATCGCAGAAGTTATTCCGGATTGCTTTTTCATGCTCAATTTGTGATTATAAATTGCTGTTATGTTTAACCTGTAGCGACACCTCCCCGCCAATATCGCGCAGAGTACATATAATATGGACTTTATTTGACAGTTAATTGATTACGTGCTTAACTTTTGGCGGCATTGTTTATTCGTATTTTGGGACACAAAGTCAAACAATAATAATTTTTAAATAGGTTACCATATTTAATTACCGGCAGTAGTAACTCATACATGTTGCATTCATTTACAGCTTAGTTTGTGGTGCAAATGAATCAGCAGCCTCTTCAGAATTTGCAATCTAAATAAATCTTGTTAGACTTATAAACTTATTGGACAAATTCCCAATGCACTCGCCACTAGAAATTTTATGCGGCTCAGATCTGTTATAGGAGTAATGCACAATGAATAATACGGATACTGTCTTCTGACTCAACCTTAAATTTGAAACAGGGTATAATGAACTTAACACAGGTTATTTACATATGTATATATACATATATTATAAGCAGCAACGTCACAAGTTTCCCATTAGGAGCGTTTCTGTTGGTGTGAAACCACATGATTGTAAACTGAGTTCGGTATTCACCACTTTTTTATAACACTGGTTTAACCCAACATTTTATATACATCTAATATTATATATTACTAAGTAATCTCAATCTATAAATCCAATGATCAACAGTAACTGACGCCGAGCTGCGACGCCTGAAAGATGCTTTCAAAAAATCAGCTGGTGTGGGTCGACTCTATCTCAGTCGAAATGCATTCCAACAGGACGTACTATGTGAGGGGGTGCCGCCTAAGATCACGGACATGCTTTATGCCGCATGTGGGGGCACCCAACGTGGGATATCCTTCAAGGATCTACTATGTGGCCTTGTCTTGATCACACGTGGCACGCAGGAGGAGAAAACCAAGTGAGTTAATTTCAATGGCAATTATCGAATAGTTTGTGATTTAGATATATGTATATTTGCATTGACAGATTTCTATGGAACTTGTACTGCAACGACGCCGGAACCTACATAATAAAAGCGGACTACGTGCGAAATGTGAGTCTAGCTCCATTCGAAAGCGTTTCACTTTTTGCACAGAGCGAACGAGCAAACTTTGAGCAGTTCCAGGATTGGATTGTGAAGCATCGCAATGCTACGGTACTCTCAAAATGGCTGCTGGCTGACAGCAGCGTCAGTCTTACCTCGGAATTGGAAACACCAACATTTTATCAAAGTTTAGCAGGAGTTACTCATCTTGAAGAAAAGGTAAACAACGATTTCAGCTCATAATTTAATTAAAAATGAAAATTTAAATTGAACTACGATCAATCTTATATAATTACAACTGATTTTTATCAACTGTTAAATCACATGTTAAACATTAGTCAGTCTTAAGTATCAACCACCTTATTAAGTGTTCACATTTCTTAGTCAATGATTAGATTAGATTTATGAATTGAGGTCGCAGCAAGCCCTCCCCTTGCACCCAACCTTTTCTTATCCACACAATTATAAAAGTGATAAATGCTAAAAAAAAAGCATTGAAGATAACTAGTTGAATTAAAAAAAATGAAAACTTTTAAATACACTAATAATTTAATTTTTAATTTAACGCATTATTGCAGGATATTGGCGACTTAGAAAAGGAGTTCTGGCGCCTGAAGAACACCTCACAGAATGGTCAAATTGATTTGCAGTTTTTGGGGCCACTTATTAGTCCGCCCATACCAAAGAACGCTCTGGCAGGTCTCTTCAATGCCTTCGATGAAAACCGTGACGGACACATTGATTTCAAGGAATTGTGCTGTGGCGTAAGCGCTGCATGTCGTGGACCCGGTGTTGAGCGTACCCGCTGTAATTATTACCAACTCAATACACATTTTATCTTTCGCCAATTTATATTCTATTTTACATTGTAGTCTGTTTCAAGATCTTTGATGTGGATCGAGATGGAGTGCTGAATCACGAAGAAACTCTACAAATGATTAATGTTCTTCTGTTTGTGGCCAAAGAAAATAGAGATTCGCAACAGTACAAGGAGCTAACTAAACAGCATATTATTAGCGATATGCTTCAGTTTGTCCAGCGTAAAAGTCCGGACGGTGTGCCAAGCATGCTTACCCACGACAATGTTTCGCTGACTGCTGAAGATTTTATGTTGTGGAACGTGCAGTGTGGCCTGCGACTGATGCAGCCACTTTTAGACCTCATTTTTGAGCTGTGCCATATTGTATTTGGCCTTTGGCCGCAATGCAAGCACATGGAGTACGATATAGTGCGCGGTTGGTTACAACGTGAGGAGCGCCGTCCCTACCGCGTTGGTCAATTCTGGTATCTAATATCACGTGACTGGTACCTCAACTGGATGCAGTATACACAGCACACTGCGCAAACTTGCGAATATTGTAAGCGAAGTGCAAGTCAGCGCAGCGCTATTGACGAGGCTCTTGTCTGTGATGAGAGTTTTAATACGCACAGTCTTGAACAACACGATAGCTACTCGCTGGGCTCGGGTTCGGGTAGTAGCGGCATCTCTGCTGGCCGACATTGCGGTCAACAACGGCCAGGCCCTATTGACAATAGCAACCTGATTACTGTCAATCCGTATCGCAATGTGCGCACTCTGACCGGCGAGGGTGGTCATCTTAAACGAGACACGCCACTTGTACAAAACCATGACTTTGAACTGGTCCCCAAGTCACTTTGGAAGGCGCTAAATCGTTGGTATGGCGACAATTTACCGTTGCCACGACAGGTATGATTTAAGTCGTTATAATATTCTTTTGATTTAATATTTACCCTCAACATACAATTTGCAGGTAATACAGCCACCAAACTCTGATGTAGAACTAGAGCTGTACCCGTTGAATTTAAGAATATTGCTGCATCAAGTGCAGCCAGCATCGACAGGAGCTGGCGGCGGTGCAACTACACAGATTAGCACATGGGGATCAGCAGCCAGTGGCGGATATGGGGTGTTGGCCTCAGGTGGTGGCTATGCGGCCATTGCAGCCAGCAGCGTACTACAACCACCCAAACGTTATCTGGCGTACACTGCTGCCTTTAGTCGACTGGCCACTGTACGCCAAGTGGGAGAGTTCCTATGCGAACAATTGCGTTTGAAACCAGAAGATATTCGGCTGTGGCATGTACCGCCATCAAGCGCAACGCTGGATAATAGTGCCATATTGCTGGAAGAAGATGCCATGTGCCTGAAGGAGCTGCTGATACGCGACAACGATCAGCTGCTGCTCGAAATACGCAATAAGGATCTAACATGGCCCGAAGAACTGGGCTCGCTGGCCACCGCCCAAAGTGGCCAAGTGTGTACTAGTCCCGGCGATAGACGACGACCAACACGTTCATCAATTATGTCTGTGCATGCCCCTGGCGCCACTGGACTCCACAATTTGGGCAACACATGTTTTATGAACGCAGCACTGCAAGTACTCTTCAATACCCAACCATTAGCTCAGTATTTCCATCGGCAAATGCATCGATTTGAGTTGAATGCAGCAAATAAGCTGGGAACACGCGGCCAGCTGGCCATGCGCTATGCAGAGCTGCTCAAGGAAGTCTGGACAGCAACTACGCGCTCTGTAGCTCCGCTAAAGCTTCGCTTTTGTGTCAACAAACATGCACCTCGGTTTGCCGGCGGTGGACAGCACGATTCACAAGAGTTGCTCGAATGGTTGCTTGATGCTTTGCACGAGGATCTTAACCGTGTCATGGAAAAACCTTACAGCGAACTTAAAGACTCCAACGGTCGCCCGGATAAGATTGTGGCTGCCGAAGCATGGGCTCAGCATCATGCACGCAATCAGTCTATTATCATTGATCTGTTCTATGGTCAGCTTAAGTCTAAGGTTAGCTGTCAGGGCTGTGGGCACGAGTCTGTGCGTTTCGATCCCTTCAGTTTGCTCAGTCTACCTCTGCCAGTGGAGAATTATGTGTACCTGGAAGTTTTAGGTAGGTCTTAAAGTGAGTCCATAAGAGAAACTCAAAACATTATATTTCTCTTCCTCCTCTAGTAATTCTCCTCGATGGTAGTGTGCCGATCAAGTATGGACTCCGACTCAACTCAGAGTGCAAGTATGCAGATCTGAAACAAAAGCTGGCCACACTGTGCCCACTGCAACCAAGCCTTATGCTTGTATGTGAGCTATGGAACTCACAGATACGTCAAGTGCTTGCCGACGAGGATAAGCTGCGCACGCAGAGCGCCAAGGATCTATACGTTTATCAATTGCCAGAAAGTAATACGCGGACGCGCTCTAATTCGGCACTAAGTATGCACATAGAGCAGGGTCTAAAGGATATTCAACGCAGTTCGGGTAAGTGATATCATGCTTTCTATACCATATTAACGATTGGTACTAATTTTCCACACGCTTTTCAGCTTTGATAACCACACAGGATTCCCTTTCATCGCTTAGTACGCTGCAAACATCGCATCGAACATCTTCTTCACGTGCTATCTGCAATGGTCATATTTCTGATGGCCAGGAGACAGGCAATTCCGGCCAAGATGTCGACCATGAGATAGCCAAATACAACAGTAACAGTAACAATGCTAGCCAGGTGCACGAAATGCAGCCAGATGATGCCGGAAAGGTAAGCCGGTGCTTTGGAAAAAGAGAGTGCATGCCCCACAGTCTTTTTTGCTTCAAGGTATGGCTTCTAAACTATATTAACATACACGTATTTAATATGTTAGATACTCCTATTAATGGGCTTCCAGAGACCCAGTCAATTTTAAATTTCCATTGCCTAGGATAAACTCGCTCCAGCGACGACTGCGACAATATGATGAATCGAATTGAATCAAGAATTTCAATAAAAATGCAATTAATTGAGTATATTCTCTACAGGCATCGTTTCTGCCATCAAGCCCATGTTTCTTTCGAAACCCATATCTATATATATTAAATACAAATATGTTAAATGAACAGTTGCCGATGCTGCAGTTCCTCTTTTGGTTTGTGGGCTACACCATCCTTTTGTAAACCCCACCCACTCGTCTTAACTTTTAATTGTTTATTTGAATTCGTATATGCACATACTTCCCCTAAACTTAATGTTGAAACACAAGTTATATCTCAAGTATTATTCTAAACTCCTCTAAATATTTGTAATTTATTTCTATGCTCTCCTCCTAATACTAATACACTGTTTTATTTGTTGCTGGCCTTAATTAAATATATATATATATTGTACATTTTTGCTTTCAACAATTATTGACTTTAGAAACCCTCATCTAGTGTTATCGGTATTGTTGTTCATCGATTATGGCAATTTATACATAGTTTTTTGTTATACCATTTGTTGTACATTTACATAGTCATTCCGATAAGTAATTTTCAAGTTTTTTTTATCAATCATTTTATAATGATTGTGAATCTTATTTATAGTTTTTGAATTTCGCGATACGTGTAAACTTGAAACTATTTGAATGCTAACATTGTAATGCTCAAATTTCTATAATCATGAGCGTTTTATGTAATTAAATGAATCTGCTGCTCTTACTCATTGCCATACCATAAAGAAAACCATGAAATTTATTCAGTCCACCTAATTAACATAATGACAACCATATACAAACTTGAGTAAATATTTTATCCATAGATCTAATTTCTGAGCACCCGCAATAATTTCAATTGTTGTAGATTTTTGAGCGTTTATCCTAGTTTCTATACAAAATTTGCGAGTAGTTAACGTACATTATTTATTACAAGAGCTTTAACACTTACATACACAACACATAAACACGAAACTCTCATTTCATACGTAATATAAGTAAAACTGATTATACGATTTCTCGCTGATGTATCCAACACAGGAATCGCTGATTCTCAGCTGCAGTCCGGAAAACAATTTTTTGGATGATGCAGCGGCACAACAAAAACGCATCTCATCCACCAAGTTGCTGCACACCGAGAGCAACACTAGCTCGCCATCATATACAAATCATTCGGGCGAAAATTCCATGGAAAGTTCGCTGACTGAGCCAATGCCGGTTGGAGAATTGGCAAGAAGTCGACGTGGTAGCAACAGCGATGATGGCAACTCCTATCGAACGACGAACGAGCACTCCAGCGGCCTGAGCACAGCTCATATGACTTTGGAAAACGACGATGAGAGAGACGGTGAGGACGAAGATGAGGGTGAAGAGCCAGATCAACAAATAACCACCTCACAACCAGAAAGCGCGAGCGGTAATCAAACAAGCAGCGGTGTCTATTCCCGCCGTTCCTCGCAGCCCTACAAGGTAGGCAAATACCTGGTGGCCGTGCATCGCAAGATCACACGGCATGACAGCTACTTTCTTTCCTATCACAAAACGAGACCCAGTCTTTTTGGTGTACCGCTGCTGATACCTAACTCCGATGGCGGCACTCATAAGGATTTATATTGCGCCGTCTGGCTGCAGGTCAGCCGACTATTAAGTCCATTGCCGGCAACCACAGAGCAGGCAAATCATGCTGCTGATTGGTAAGTAATAATTTACATAACACATTACCGCTTCATAAATATAATTGGAATCTTTTATTTAGTGATGACAGTCTGGGTTATGACTTTCCCTTTACGCTACGCGCAGTCAAGGCTGATGGTCTCACGTGCGCCATTTGTCCATGGTCGAGTTTCTGCCGCGGCTGTGAAATCCGCTGTAACAATGACTATGTGCTCCAGGGAGCCTTGCCACCCATCAATCCAATGACCAGTGAGTACTTATTCTCATTTGCATTGAACATCTGTTTATCAGAATATGTTTGTGTATAGATAACCCATCAACGCCAAAAATGAATATTAAATGCCCATCGTTACCAAATCTGGAGGCCAAACGATCACCGGAGTATACAACTTCGTTATCCTGTACGCCAACAACAAAATATTTCGAAGACTTTACTATTGCCATCGATTGGGACCCAACCGCATTGCATTTACGTTACCAAAGCACTTTGGAGCGGGTAATAAATATATAAATTGAGTACCCGTACGACTCAAGAGCTAATGTTTTAATTTATTTTCGATATAGCTTTGGATTGACCATGAAACAATCGCCATAAGTCGGCGGGAACAAGTTGAACCCGTTGATTTGAATCATTGTCTGCGCGCTTTTACCTCCGAGGAGAAACTGGAACAGTGGTATCACTGCAGTCACTGTAAGGGCAAAAAACCAGCGACAAAGAAGCTGCAAATATGGAAATTACCACCTATTTTGGTAGGTTTTCTGCATCATTCCATTGATATAATAATATTAATGAATATAATAATCCATTGCAGATTGTGCACTTAAAGCGGTTCAACTGCGTCAACGGCAAGTGGGTGAAATCGCAAAAAGTTGTACACTTCCCCTTCGACGATTTTGATCCCACCCCTTATTTGGCATCTGTGCCACAAGAGACGATACTGCGTCATAAGGAGTTGCTGGAGCTGAAAACGGATTTGTCAAACAATGATATCGTCAGTGAGTTGGACGAAATCGATTCCAGTGATCCACCGTCAATAGAGACAACAACCGACGAGCCTTCACAGCCAACTGATTCACCTGCAGCTGCAAACAAAGTGCTGCGTCAAAGTAAATCAGCGTCAGCCAAACGGCAGCGCCTTATCTCAACGAGCCTCACTACAACGCCGATTGTGGACGGTGAATTTGAAGACTATCATCAGCATAAGCTCAAAGTAGATGCTGATAAATTCGATCCCAAATATAAGCTGTATGCCGTGGTGGTAAGCACAACAATTTTGGATGCAAATTTCTCCTTATTATATTCTGTTCGATTTTATAGTCGCACTCTGGTATGCTAAATGGTGGACACTACATTTCCTATGCATCAAACCCAACTGGTTCCTGGTATTGTTATAATGACAGCTCCTGCCGTGAAATATCGCAAAAACCTAATATCGATCCGAGCGCTGCCTATTTGCTGTTCTACGAGAGACAGGGTCTCGACTATGAGCCATATTTACCCAACATCGAAGGAAGGACTCTGTCCAGTGCTGCGACATTACAGCTAGACGTCGATGAAACGGAGGGGGAGCTTAAGAAATTATGCACAATATCGTAATATCGAATATTATATTTGTTTTGTTGCATACTGCAGCAGCAGCTGTACGGTTTACAAGGCTATGAGCCACGGCTAATCATTCGCTTAAATCTGTTAATTTTTCTAATTATTGCAAATACATGCGTGCGTGTGTATAATGGGTGTGTGAGTCAGCTAACGGTTTTGTTATTTACTATTCTAAGCTTATTTGATGTTCTATTTATATATATAAATTACCCCACAATATCTAGTTTTAGTCTCAGATTTGTTTAATTTTGTGATTTTGTTTGTGTACCATAAAAAATATTAATATTTAAAATAATTATTATTTTTATTTGTATATGTAATTCCCAAACGTAGTCAACTAGTAATTTGTTTTGTCAGTTTATTATGCTTACTTTTATTACTATTAATATTAATTTGATTATTATTAGATTATCTAGTGGCATCTGTGTTTGGCCAATGTGGAAAACTTGTTTGTTACATTTGATATTTTTTTATTAGCGCACCCCTTTTTTGTTGTACTTTGTAATATGTATTAGGGCCCCAGAGCCCCGCTTGTAATTATGTAGTTATACTTTACTAGTATATGTATGTTCCACGCATATGCGATTCCATTTAATTGTAACATTTGTAAATAACTTAGATCAAGATCAAATTAAAAATCATGATCAAGATCGAAATGCCTAAAGGCGGAAATTATACCCGTCAGATGTTATCGAAAACTTGATATTAATTAGCAATACACTTATACTTGGCAAGGTGCTATAAATTTCATACCAAGAATTCGCCCTCATTATTGCGATCTACTCAAATTGTATATGTGATGATGTGTGCGCATTGATTTTTAAGCGCGCCGAATCGGTTCTCCAAAATGTATTGCACCTATCAAATGACTTCATTATGTCTAATGATTATGTATTTGATATTTACAAATAGCACCAACTTAACTAATTTATACTTAATATACAAACATACATAATTATATATGCATGATAATTCAGATTTCGAGAATACGTTACGAGTATCAAATAAAAGTCTGTCGCTTAAAAGAAACTGGCGATCGCATTTTTTAAATATAAACATATACATATATAAGAGATGGGAATACAATTATCCGCATTTTCAAGCAATCGCTATTTTACTCGGAACATTTTGTTACATACATTTTCGTAAAGTAAGTATATCTGTTCTGACCATATTCAATAGTCTAACAAAGCAACAAAGATTACTCAAAATGATAATTGAAACATCCGGGTCAGTCCATAATGACTCCAGATGTCACAAGAAGCCAGTCGAGATAAGATTTAATATTAATACATATGGTATTATTTGATAACAAGCTTTCTTGATTTTGCGTTTGCTGGCAAAACATCATTGAACATTTCGGTCCAGTGTGTGTGTGACGTATCTCTTCAAATGAAACTAATATTGATTTTCTTCCTCTGTCCGATTCTATTTCGGGACACGATAGGACATTCTGAGGTAAGTAATACATTTATAAGAAAATTCGAATCAGCATCATAAGTGATAAATACAATTTGTTTTTTTTTACTGCTAATAAGTTGTGTATGACCCATGAAAAAGATGAAGAGTGTGGAGACTATGCATACAGAATCATTAAACCAATGATGGCATATTTTGAGCAGGTTAATCGGGAGATCAAATATAATAATGCTGAGATCAAAAGCAAGAATGACCTAATTGATAAACTGCAAAAAGAAGTGACTCAGCTCCGAATAGAAATTGCAAGAGGCTCATCCAAGGATGAAATAATAAAGTTACATAGAGACAAACAAGAATCTGACACAAAGCTGATTAAAACCTTGGAAAAGTATAGTAAAAAACAATCTAGTGAGTTAAAAGAATTGGAAACTAAAATTAAACAGCTAGATGAGAAGGAGATTACGCTTCAGAACAAGATCGATATCAAAAACGAACAGTTTAGAAAACTGGAAGCAAAGGTTATACAGCTTGAAAATGAGGGCACCGTTTGCAAAACAAATCAAACTAATATCAATGAATTGATTAAACAATTCAAGAAGGAGGTCGAATCAGAGATAAGAAAGGTATTAATATGTGAAAGTGACTTAAAACGCAAAGAAAAAGATATATCTGAAAAAGAGATTACAATTCAATTGAAAACTCAATCAAAACAAATCGATTCTCTGACGGCGCAACTAAAGGAGCTGGAAGACCTAAAAGCGAAAGCCATTGCAAATGAAAAGCATTTCATGAGTGAAAAAGAGAGGATGACTCCTAAGAGCTGTACTTTTTTTGACTCCCCAGGAGTGTATAATATCGCCCCTAGCCGTTTTGAAGTACTTTGTAACTCTGATATAGCTGGAGCAGGATGGACCATTATACAACAGAGGATACGTGGTGGAGTGGACTTTCAAAGAGATTGGGTTACGTTCCAAAACGGCTTTGGCGACTTCTGGGACGGAGATTTTTTCATCGGCCTGGAAAAAATCCACGCATTAACCAACGAACAACCCCACGAACTTTACATTCATATGAAATTTTTCAATGGTACCACCTTCTTTGCCAGATACGATGAGTTCGCCATATCGGATGGAAATGATCAATACAGGCTGTCGACATTGGGTAAATTCTCCGGAAGTGCAGGCATAAATGATCAAATGAAATATTACAAAAACATGATGTTCACCACCTATGATCGTGACAATGATAATTTTGGTGGTGGAAATTGTGCAACCCATTATAGGGACGGCGGGTGGTGGTACAACGATTGTATTTCTTGGTAAGTGTCTCTTACCGACATAACCATTAGGATATATTTTATATAAAACCATTTCTTGTTATAGCACTTTAAATGGGAAATACTTCTCACATGAAGTAGAAAATGGAAAAGCCATTTGGTGGGATGATTGGAATGTTCTGAAAGAAGTCAGAATGATGGTTCGTCCCAAGAATGCTAATTAAAATGGCATTTTAATAATTTCATAAATCGCAAACAATCGAAATTTCTGAAAAACTCGCCAGAAGATATTCGTTCTTTACAATACGAATATACATACACATACATAACATTTTTATAAAAAAAAAGTCTCCAATTGAAAATTACTAATATAAATAAATACACAAAACGAAGATTTTGTTTTGCAATGGAATTCTATTTAAATTGTATTTGTTTCTAAATATGTATGTAAAATGAAATCACATCAAGTAATTATATGTAACTGTCATTATTAATTGGGCAAATATGTATTAAATTTGTGAACGGTTAATAATTTCATTGCAAATGATTATTTATAATCAATATATAGATGTTTTGGGATTGTATACATATATATATATATATATATATATATATACGTATTTAAAATCTTAGTGAAGAGTAATTAATTTTCATGGAATTTGAATGCGCTTAGGATTTATATGCAGGTTCTCAGGATCCAGCATTGTTTGACAGCTGACCGGGCACCGAAAACTGTGGCCTAAAGTTGGCAAAGTTACCAGCGGGTCCGCCTGTGAATGCAGGCAGTGTGGCGCCCTGAAAGCCTGCTGGGAATTGCGCCATTAATTGTGCTGGAACATAGAAATACAAGAAACTGTTAAAAAAGATTGTCTTGCAAAGAAACTAATGATTAACCTACCCGCATTAGAGGCATTTCCGGCGGTGGCTGCCAGTCGTGACAATATCGAACGCTCAGACATTTGCAAGCGCTGTGCCACGGGGGGAATGCGTGCCAATGTGGCCGGCAATCGAGAGACATCACTCTTCATGTCAGACAGCAGCTCCTCCAGCTGATTGAGCAC
This sequence comes from Zaprionus kolodkinae, assembly GCA_018901885.1. NCBI lineage: Eukaryota > Metazoa > Arthropoda > Insecta > Diptera > Drosophilidae > Zaprionus > Zaprionus kolodkinae. The sequence goes on from JAEIFM010000068.1 coordinate 13,572,731, forward strand.
CTTATGCAACACCGCATTTGCCGGCTTATTGCCAGCAAGTGACTCCTTGCTCAGATGCTGATGCGATTCGGCGAGACATTCGACCTCGGCGAAACGAGCATTGAGGGACATTGCCGGATGGCTAGGATCCTGGGCGAGATTCAAGAAAGCGGCACGACGTAACTGCTCCTCAATTACCAACGCCTGCTCAAGCAGTTTAAAACGTCTGGCTAAGAACTTATTCTTAATCTCCAGAAAATTGCCCTTGCCAACATCCATTTTGAAGGGTTCATTAATGATGGCAAATCGTATGTCGTTCTGAATGTCTTGCCAACGACCATATCCATGAGTTACGATGCCAGCGAGCAGCCAATAATCGTGGCGACGATGCCAGATCTCATACTCACGACCGGGCACAGCCGCCTTCTCTTCATTCAGCCACAGAGTGTGCAATTCTGTAAAGCCACCGTCCGCAATATTGAACATAAACTTGCGTTTCAAGACCTCCAGACTATCCTCAACCGGTTTACCGCCAGCACTTGCTGTGGCGGTTCCTGCCTTTTGATCCTTGGGGGAATTGGCCCTGGCGTTAGCGCTGGCATTTGGTTTCTCCAATTCTCCATCCTCCTTGACAATCATGACATCATCGTCATCGTCATCTATAATGTTTGTTGTTGTTGTTGTTGCTGGTGTTGTGCTGCTGCTTGTTGGCAGCTTTTCATCGCTGGTGGTATTCTCCTTTTCCTTCTCCTTCTCCTTTTCTTTCTCTTTCTCCTTCTCCTTTTCATCGTTTGGCTCAACCTTGGGTTCCTCCTTAGGCTGAACTTCCTTACCCTCCTCCTTGGGCTCTACTTTAGCGGACTCACTCTTGACAGTTGCCTCACTAGACTTGGCCTCGCCATCGGTTGACTCCTCGGATTTCTCCTGCTTAACCGCAGCATCGACATCCTTCTTCTCCTCCTCAGTTGTCGCTGCATCTGGCTCCAACTTAGGCTCTTGCTTTTCAGGTGAAGCCTTATCCAGCGCTGGTTTATCTTCGCTCTTTTCCGAAGCTGGTGCCGGACTTGGTGCTGCACTCGTTGCTGGTGTTGCGCTGTTGCTGGTGGTAGCGCTTTCGGCAGGCTTCGCACCAGCTGCCGGTGTCGCAGATGAGTCTAAGGCCAAAGCACCAGCCTCTTGCTTGCCAGCTGCAGCACGAACAGGTTCGCAAGGTTTCAGTATTAGCTCCGGCATGCTATAGTAACCGTTGATGTGCTCAAATTCCTGCACCTTCTTGCGGATAAGGGACATAACGCCAATTCGCGTGAGCACATGCTGCCTGGAGAGCCCCTCACGTGGTACACCATCGGCAAAGGTTTCGGCATTATCTGCGCCAGGTTCGCACAGATGTCGCATAAACAGCGAGACGTAAGCCTTGAAATTACGCTCCGACTTGCCGCGCAAATCTCTAACCAGCCATTGTGAATTAAAGGCATCCTGAGGTGGCATACCGTACCGCATGATTGCATTAAGGAAGCTCTTGCGTTGCCGAGCATTGAAACCCAGCACCTCAATGTTACCACCAACACGGGCCAGCAGCGGTGGCAGCGGGCGATCATCGCGTCGATCCAGACGCCGTTTGGCCTTGCGTTCGCCATTCTGTTCATCGAAGTCATCGTCGCCGCCATCCTCATCACTGCCGCCAGAGTATTCCGAGTTGTATTCACTGCCATTGTCCTGCCAGTTGGAATCATCGCGTGTTGTGTCTGCTGCAACAACGCCACCATCTGTGTAATTAACTTGTTTGCGGACTCGTTTGCCCTTGCCCAGTGTGCGTCCCACATCCTCCTGATGCTGTTCATAATGATGTCGCAGCAGCTTTACCCAATAGGCTGGATCAGAGTTCTCAGCATCTTGTTTAATGATCTCCGTCTCTTCCTCTTCCTCCTCCTCTTTCGTGGCATACGATGCCACTTTGAACGAGGACAAATACTCATTGGCCCAAGACTCCTTCTCCTCAATGCCACGATTAGTACGATCCAGAAGCTCAGCAACAGCCTTGTCATCGTAATGAATGGCCTCTTCTTTGTCATCCTCTTTAAAGAGATCCTCTGTACCAAAACGCAAGATATCATCTAATTCCTGCTTAGTGAAGTTGGCACCTTTGCCACCCATGCCAGGACGCACAACCAAATGGGTCAACATCATCTTGCGCTTGGCAACCTGCGTGACACGCTCCTCCACCGAGTTGCGTGTGACAAAGCGATAGATCATAACCTTGTTGGCCTGACCAATACGATGGGCACGCGAAAAGGCCTGAATATCGTTGTGGGGATTCCAATCTGAGTCATAAATAATGACCGTATCGGCTGTGGCCAAATTAATACCCAATCCACCGGCGCGTGTACTTAGCAAGAATACAAACTGCTGTGCACCAGGTGCATTAAATCTATCGATTGCCTCCTGGCGCACTGTGCCCGTAATGCTGCCATCGATACGCTCATATTTGTACTGTTCCCCTTCGAGGAAGTCCTCGAGAATGTCCAACATTTTGGTCATCTGTGAGAAGATGAGCACACGATGATTTTGCGATTTAAGCTGTTTCAACATTTTCGAAAGCAGCACAAGTTTTCCCGCCGCCTTAGTCAGCGAATTGATCTCATAGATGCCGCCCGCCGATGTGGGTGCTTCTTCGGCAGCAGATGGAAATAGATACGGATGATTGCAGCATTTCTTCAAATCCATCATTATGTTGATCAGTGAACAGGATCCGCCACCGCTCTTCGAATTGAGTGCCTCATAGTTTTTAGTCAAAATGAATTTGTAGAACTTCTTCTGCATGGCCGACAGCTCGACACGAACAATAAACTCCGATTTGGATGGCATATTCTTGAGTACATCGGTCTTGAGGCGACGCAGCATGTGTGGGCCAAGCATCTCGTGCAAACGCTTCACCTGCTCCTCCTTGGATACATCCGCAAATTCGCCCTGGAATGCCTGTAAATCGTTGAACTTATCGCGACTCAAGAAGTTCAGCAAATGGAACAACTCTTCCAGATTATTCTGCAGCGGTGTACCGGTCAGTAGTAGCTTGTAGGCAATCGCATAGCTATTCAAAATACGGAAGAACTTGCTCTGATTGCTCTTCAAACGATGCGCCTCATCCACCACAAGTACAGCCCAATCAATGCTGCCCAGGCATGGGGCATCCATTGAGATTAGCTCATAGCTGGTGAGTAGCACATTGAATTTGTATTGTGTGGTCCTCAAGCGTGATACCTTTGTGCCACGGATGGCACCTTCATCGAATGTCAGCTCATTCTCACGGATCACAGCACGAGAATCCTTGTCGCCAATATATGTAATGCAATAGAAATCTGGAGCCCACAATTCAAATTCACGCTCCCAATTGACGAGCGTTGAGAGGGGCACAGCCACCAAGAAGGGACCACGGCAATGGCCTTCCTTGTACAGCGAATACAAAAACGTAACGGTCTGAATTGTCTTGCCCAGACCCATTTCATCGGCCAATATGGTGTCGATGCCCTGACCCCAGCTATAGCGTAGCCAGTTGATACCCTCAACCTGATAGGGATGCAGCTGCATTCCTGTATCATCCAAGAAACCTGGTTGTCCTTCGTATTTCTTCTTCAAATCTGTTGTGGGCTTCTCAGGCGGCGGCGTATAATGCTTGACTGGACGATCCTCATCGTCTAACTCTAACTTATGCTTGGTTTTGCGACCCTTCTTATTCTTCTTGCTGCTGGCAGCTCGTGTCTGCTCCGAAGTGCATACGGCACGCAAATCTTGATAATAATCAATAGCCTGACGCAGTCCGGGTATATCGTCACCCTCCTCTTCCCAGGTAGACTTGTCGTAGGGCAATTCACGCCACTTCACCAGATACATGGTACTGCCATCTCGTGCCGTGCGATGATTGATCACACGTTGAACAATCAACCATTCCGGCTTGACACCATTCTTATAGAATCGCTCTTCGAGAGCAGCTTCATCTTGCTCTTCGTTGTCCTTCATGCCGACCTTGTCCTTGTGTCGCTGAATACGTTTGAATCGGGTGTCAGCCTCGTCCAATGACTCTTCAAACTTGGGCGGCTCCTCCATATCGTATTTACGCTGGAACGAACGTATCATCAGTGGATGATGTACGTCGAGCTGCACCTCAGAAACCCAATCGCAGTGCCAGTAAGACATGTTGTGCCACTTGATGAAATACTCGCGTATGCGTGTGCCACCTTGTTTGGCGCTCTTCGAGGTTGATGCCTCGCTGCTACCACGACGCTGCACGGCCCAGCGCCAGGTGATGATCTTCTCAGCTTTGCCCACTAACGGGGGCAACTACAGCGTGGACAGCGCCAATCACCATCTGGTATAGTGTCCAATGGTGGATTCAAGCAAAATGTGTGGTATGCCGATGGGCAGGAGTCACAGCACAGCAACTCGCCACCATCTTTGCAAACGCGACAGAACTCTTGATGCTCATCGTCATCCTCTTCTTCTGCAGCACCACCGTCGGCTTCGCAGTGGGGACACGACCATTTGCCCTCTGGTGGCTCGTCCAACTCCGGTTCCAAGCACACCAAATGATAAGCTCGAGGACAAGTGTCGCAAAGGATAATCTCACCGCCCTGTTGACAAACCTCGCAATAATCCTGATGCTCGTGTTCGCCATCCTCGCCTTCTGGAAAGTTCTTGGTTTTCTTCATCTTGTTCTTCTTTTTAAACTTGTTTCCAATCTTGGTCTTGGCCTTCTTACGCACAACCGGTGCACCATCTTCCTGAGCACCAGCACTGCCACCAGCTGCGGCCGCTGCTGTTGTCTCTGATGTCTGCTTGTCTTTTTCTTTCTCGTCGGCGCTTTCGTCGGACTTTTGCAGCATACGTTCAAATTCCAAATCAGAATCACGTTCCGAAGCTCCACTTGCATCAGGCTCCTCATCGGAGCTGTCGCGTTTGCGTTTACCGAACTTAATCTTCAATGTGGGCACCTTGCCCGATGGACGACGTCCCTTCTTGTTGCTACTACGTCCGCTGCGTTTACGACGTGGCTTTTTCTCCTCCTCCTCTTCCTCTTCGTCTTCCTCCTCCTCATACATGTCATCAGGCTTCTCGTTGCGCGACGACCGTGATGAACGAGGCTCATCTCCCTCGGCAGCGCCAGCTGATCCCGAAGCACTTTGCGCCTGCCCACCTTGCTGTTGCTGCTCCTGCTGAATGTGGGGATTACTCTCGCAGAATTCACGCCATTTGGCAGCCACAAGCATCATTAGTTTGGGTGCAGCAATTTTCGGATTCTCCTTTTGCAATATCGGGCGCACATGCTGCATGAAGGCCTTGTATGTGGTCAGGCTCTGTAGTTCCTCCTCACTGTACTCAATCTCTACATCGCAGACACTAAATGCTGAGCACACATCCTCCACGGAAGGCATGCCTACAGATTGAAAATTGATTAATTAGATTACTGCTGGGTTAGATTAGAGAAGCTCCTCTAGCACTTACCTGAGGAAGATGATTCCTTTTCTTTTTGTGCCTGTTTTTCCTCTTTACGCTTGCGTCCACGTTTCGATGAGGTGCTGGGATACTCCACCTCCTCGTCATGCTGCACAAAATCGCTATCTTCCTCGCTTTCATTCTTCTTACGCTTCTTCTTTTTACGTCCCTTCTCCTCGCCCTTCTTGGTCTTACGCTTTTTGCCCTTCTTTTTCTTGCGATTATCTTCTGGATCGTAGTCATCATCCTCATCATTCTGCGCAGTATTAGTTAATAAAATTAATTTTAATTAGAATCGACGAATATACCCTGTAAATTCCAGATCTACTCACGTTGGGCTTCAATGGTGCATCGGAATCGTTGGAAAGCTCTGCAGCTGGCACATTTTCCTCGGCTGCCTCTTCCTCTTCTATAAATTTTAAAATGTTTTAACAATTAGTTTTTATATCGTTAAATCGATTCGCATGTGCAAGTACACACAATGCGCATTTACCGTGGTCTATGTTCAAGCGAAAATATCTCTAAAAAAAAATGATCTCAAAGTAAAACAATCTGAAAATAAATTAAAATGTTCCCTCTTAACATTTCAATAAAAATACCAAATACATTGAATAGGCAAATTTGTGTTTTTTTTTCGATTCAATATTTTATTTGACTCTATTTTTTCTTTGCTTTTTTTGTTAAGTTTTTTGTTGTTGTTGTTGTTTGTCTGTTTTCTTTTTTTGTTGTTTTGTTTGTCGCCTTAATAATTACTAGTATATAACAATATCTCATTTTTTTTAAGATTTTTAATTCTGCTGGTCTTGTCAGCGATTTTGCTCTTAAACTTACAATAATAATAATAATTATAATAATAATAATAATAATAATTTTCTCATGTCTCTTGATCTGGTTTTTACTCTTTTTCTCCTTGCGGCTTTTACACAATCAAGTTTTTGTTGTTGTTGTTGTTTTTGTTGTTGCTGGTGTTTATGATTAAAAAGTTTCCTTTTTGAAATTGCAGATTAGTTGATGTTGTTTATTTCTGTGGTTGAGTGTGAGTTTCTTTTTTGTATGTGGTGTGTGTGGGCGTGGCAATTATGTATATAAAACTAGTAACTTCATCGCATTTATCTTTTTGTTTGTTTTTTTTTTTTTGTTTGTTTTATGTTTTACTTATCAAATGTCATTGTTGTATATAGGTATATATGTATGTATATATATATAGTTTTTTGTTGTATATAAATTGTATATATCATTTTGTTGTTATTTGTAATTGCTACTCAAATCGATTTTAAACGCTTGATTTTTGCAACTTGATCTCATCGTTTCATTTGATTTTCCCTTTTCATTTCGTTTGCTTTGTTTTCTTTGTATTGTTTCATCTACTTAAATATGGTATATAAAAAATATTGCAACGAAATAGCTAACAAAAAAATTTGTTGGTTGTTTCCGCACTTTATCTTCTTGTTACTATCTTCTCTCTCTCTATCATGCAATTCTTTTCAATTTCATTTTGTTTTTTCTTTTCTTTTTTGTTTAACTTTTTGGACACTAGAGTTTCAGCAAATTATTTCGTAACTTATCATCAAGCAAATTATTATTTACTTGGGCAATTTTGTATGTTGTTCTTGTTGTACATATACAAAGGATTTAAGGAAGCGTCAGTAAAGTGCCTAGAGAGTTGCTCTAAAACTAAAACAACCACGCACACATTTATGTCTCATTTACTAAGTATTTTCCTTCTCTATTTCGTTTTTGAGCAAAAATTTGTCTATAAACAGCATAAACCGAAAATAAATTAAATATTTGTTAGCTTTAAGGATGTGTTTGCTGTGGCTCATCATCACATCATAAGTGAAAGATTGAAAACAATTAAAACGCAAAACATTAAATTATAATCAAATATCCCATGTAAATATATATTTAGTGAAAGATCGTTTCGAAACTCACAAATATATATATATATATATATATATATATAAGTATGTGCATAAGCTATTATAACTAAAAATTAACTAGTTATACACAAAAAGAAATTACAAATTAATTTTCAATTTTTTCTACACAATAAAAAAATTAACAAGCCGTTTAAAAGTTTTCAGTCTATTGTTAAAGAGGCACGCCCGCATGCAACACCACCAGAAAATGAATATTTTTTTTTTAATGTGAGTGTGAGGAGTTTCTCTACTTCCCAATTGCAGCAAAAACAAATATCTCTTAGCACACTGTGCAAGCGCACATAGAAACATTGTTCTTGTTGTTTTGTAAGTTTGAAGAAGTACTTGATAGTGCTTTGGAAGGGGGGAGGGGGACGTAGGAAATTATATACTCATGTAATTTATGTACATCGTGTGAAGTATATATAGTTGGATATGAATAATCAAAAACACATGTATGTGATTGTGTGTGTGCTCATCATTTAAAATCAAAAACAATTTGATAAGAAAATATGTCTAGTTTGATTTTAAAAAAAACCAAGAAAACATACGCTCTATATATATAAATATAAATGTATGTATGTATTTAAAAAACGTCGCTTGACAATAATATGTATTATTATTACACACAAAACGGGGGGGAGGAAAAGAAAAAAACAAAATAAAATTTAAACTTCACAGTTTTCAATTATTTTTGCCTCTACAATAAATGATTTTCTGTTTGTTTTGCTTCTTGTTATATCTGTTTCGGCATGTGTTGTTTTTTTTTTGTGGTTGCTGTTTATATTTAAAAAAAAATATGCGTGTTTCTTCATTTTGCTTTATATACCAAGTTTTGCACAAAGTTTTTTTTTTTTTTGTTTTTCTGCTTTTAAATTTTTGTTAACATAATTTCAACATTTTTTTTGTTTTGTATTTATTTAAGTGTGGGTGTTTTTTAGTACAATTTTCTTTTAGAACGCTTTGTTGGTGTTTTTTGTTTTTGTTTTTTTTCTTTGTTTGTTTTGTTTACTACAAATAGGTGTGAAATATATATATTCATATATAGTATATATTTATGTATAATAGTTTCTTTTTTATGCCTTTTTACATTGCTTGCACAGCAGCTGCAACTGTGGCGCAGCTGCTTGCTTGGGTTTCATGCTTCTTGTTGTTGTTGGTGTTGTTGTTGGTGTTGTTGGTGTTCTTGTTGTCGTTGTTATCAAAGTAGCTTGGTAATTGGAATTCGCATCGACCTAGTAGCGTGCATCATCATCAGTATTGGAGTTGGAGTCATCACCATCCTCTTCTTCATCATCATCATCATCATCATCGTTGGAATCTGAACTACCGGAACTGTCATCCGAATCGCTATCATGGCTAACATGGTCATTTTTCCCATTGTGGTTGTTGTTGTTGCTATTACTGCTGCTGTTGTTGTTGTATTGATGCTGAAGTTCTTCCTGCTGCTGATGTTGCTGATGTATCGTCTCGACAGCATGATGTTGCTGCTGTTGATGATGATGTTGCAAGTTACTGCTGCTGCTGCTGCTGCTCGTGCTGTGTCTGCTGCTCTCAGCCAAACGAGCAGCAGCTGCTGCTGCTGCCGCCGCGGCTTGAGCCTCAGCTACTGCTGCTGCTGCTGCTGCTGCCGCTGTTGTTGCCTCAGTTGTTGCCTGCGGAGCTGTTGTCCCCGCCCCGCTCATTAAAGTCTTATCGTAGTCCATAACCAGCTGCTTGATATGCGCTAATTTGGCATGCAGATAGTCAAATCTGCACTTGTTCTCATGGATCTTCTGATCGCTGTTAATCCGTTCATATTCGCTAACAATTTGCCGCTTAATTTGATCGTAATCCCCGCCACCACGCTGCTGGGCATGATCGAGACGCTTGGACAGATCCTGAAAGCGTTTGCGCACACCCTCCACGCTAGTCAACAGCTTGCGGTACTCAACGTAATCGCTCTCGAATTCAGTCTTATAGCGTCTACGCACCTCCAGCGTGCGTATAGGCGCATATTGGCTGAAGTCGTAGCGCGGTGCATCATTTGCATCCGCTTCCGCGGTGGCAGCTGCATACGCATGTGCCGCTGCCGCCAATTGCTGTGTGGGTGATGGATGCTTGGCGGTAGCGTTGCCTCCCGATTGATTTCTGCCCGACGAAGATGATGATAATGCTCTAGTCGCATCGCGATTATGATGTTGATTATTATTATTATTATTATTATTGTGTAGCTGCTGCTGCTGATGTTTCTGATGATGCTGCTGCGGCTGCATTGGCGCTTGCAACTGTTGTTGCTGCTGCTGCTGATGTTGCTGATAGCCACTGTTGTTGCTGCTGCTGCTACTGTTTCGCTGTCGCTGACCATTGCTGCTGCTGCTGCTGCTGCTGTCACTCGTTCGCTTCTTGCTGTTGGAAGCTGCGTGCGTGTTGTTGTTGTAAGAATTGTACTCATCGTGCGCGTTGTTGTTGTTGCTGTTGCCATTACTAATGGAGCTACTACTGGTGCTGCTGGTGCGTTGCTGTTGTTGTTGTTGTTGTTGATATTGTTGCTGCTTTTGTTTCTGTTGTGGCTGCTGCTGCTGCTGCGGCTGCGGCGGCGATGTCGCTGCCGGTGCCGATTGACGCACAAAGCTGGAAGCCAACTTTGGCGGCGTTGTTGATGACTTTCGGCTGTTGCCCGCAGCCGACTGACGACCATTGCGCTCCTGTTGAGTCTCATAACCACTGGAACTGCTTGAATTGCTGCCAGTCGAGTTGCGTTTATCAGCCGAGCTACTGCCTCCGCTACTCTGTTTCGACGAGGATGAACTGCTGCCACGTCGACTATTGCTGCTGCTGCTGCTGCTGCGTTGTTGTTGTTGTTGCTGCTGTTGTTGTTGTTGTTGCTCAGCGGTTGCTGCTGCCGCTGCCATACTCCTAAACTCATCAATGTTATCCAGCACATTATAGCTCAAGTCACTACTGCTCTGCTCATCCAATTGCGGCTGCTGTCGCTGTGGCGGCGTGTAGGCTGCAGCAGAGCTACCTGTGCGACTACGATACGAAGATGGTATCGATGCATTATTGGTCGTTGCGGATGATGTACCAAACGGACCACCAGCACCACTTTGCTCCCTTGTGTAATGACTGATGCGCATCTTCTTGGTCTTTCCCGTGCTAAACATTTCATCATTATACTCGATGCTACTCCGCTTGAGACTGTTGTTGCCCCCACTGTTGCCATGATTACCGCCACCCCCCATCGATTGCTGTCCTCCGCCAATGCTGGGTCCCATCAGCGACATCAATGGCGGCGGACTACCCGTATGGGTGGATGTTGGACTTTGGCCCGAGGTTGAGCTACCCGCATCGGAACTCATGGGCGGCGTCAGATTCTGTGGCTTACGGCGCTTCAATTGCTGCAGCTCCTGTTCGCTAAAGAACGGCCAATTCTCATCGACATCGTTCCACATCTGGTGGCGCAAGTTATACGTATTGTGTGGCATAGAGCTTATGTCCCTGAGTATATTACATATTAACTTGACCTCCCGATCCTTAATGCCTTCATTCTTCAGCCTTGCAAAAAGTTCGGGTTTCTTGAACGGTTTCAACGCAAGCAAATGTATCAAACGTTCTCGAATACTTCGTCTTGAAACTTCGGACATTTTGTTATTGCCATTGCCATTGCCATTGCCACCACCGCCGCCGCCGCTGCCGCCGCCTCCGCTGATGCTGCCGCCACCTCCTGATTTGGCATTGCCATTGCGAGAATTACTGTTGCTACTCCCATTGAGCATTTTATTATTGCGTCCGCCATTCATGCTGTTGCTACTATTAAAGGATCCTGCACCGATGCCACCAGCTGTTCCAATTCCAATTACTCCTGTTCCCGTTGTGCTTTCTCTCGGCGAGCTGCCGCTTAGGGCATAACCCTGCGAGATACCATTGGCAAAGGTATTGGCCAAAGTGGCAGCCGCACTGCTGCGACCGCCACCACCATTGACTACTGTCCCGCTGGCACCCAATGTATTTGGATTGGGATTTGGGGAGCGTGAGGCAATTGCTGCTACTGTGGCTGCGGATGATGTCAGACCATTAAATGGTGATGTACCTAACTTACGACTATTGTTATTGTTAAAACTATTGCTGCTGCTGCTACTGCTGTTGTTGCTGTTGTTGTTGTTACTGTTGTTGCTGTTGTTGTTGTTCCCACTGTGATGTGATGATGCCGACAACGTGGCCGGCTTCTTCACCTTACGCCCAATATCCGATTGATTTGGCTTGATCTCACGTATACATTTGCTCTTCTCCGTCTCTTCAGCTCTGGCCATTTTAGAGCGTGTGGTATCGTAGACATCATCGTTGGCATGGATGCGCATTCTGCGCGCCAATGCTCCAAGAACATCGAGCTCCTGATGTTGCTGCTGTATGCATTCCAATGTGCCCTCCAGAAAGTCAATGGTGAAGCCAAATTCACGTCCGCTTGCCGCCATGCCACCATTACCGTTATTAGATGAATTATTGTTATCGCTGCTGCTGCTGCTGCTGGGCAGCGGGAAGTGTATGACGCCAGTGTTGCCATTGCATTGAATTTTGGCACATTGGCCGGGCGCCAAACGTTTGGCATGCTCGTTTCTTTGATATTCTTCGATGGCACGGTACGCTGAATCGGTGAGCTTAAGGAATATATACTCCTTTGTATCATCGGTATAACGGTGGCTTTGTGACATACCATAATTGCCGGACGAGAACGAAACATTGGGCAGGCATTTTGTTGATGCAATCGAATTGCTCATAACGTGTTTGCCCCCCTTGCCAGAATTTCAATATGATGATCACAATGTTGCTCTTCTTTCTGTATGATTTTATAAAATTCTACTAATTCTGTAATTCCTTCTTTTTTTTTTTAGTTGTTTTTGGATGCTCGTCGGCTGAGAGAAATTTGATTTGATTTGGCTGGCTAGCCAGTGTTGGACAACAAATCAAACTAGTGGAAGAGCGCAGTGGAAGTAACTGTAACTGGAAGTTGTTGTAAATATCGTTGTTGTTGCTGTTGTTGCAGGATTATTGTAATGGGATCCGTAGGCAAATGATCCGCTCCTGGTCAACTTGGTTTGGTGACGTAGTAGACACGCCTGCCTGGGCACAATGGGAATTGATTGATCTCTGGTTCTTGTTGTTGTCGCACTTGTTGTTTCTGTTGCTGTTGTTGTTGTTGCTGATGTTGTTTTATTATCTGTACAATTTAATAATGTTTTCTTTAGTATGTTGTAATCGTAAATAAAATTTACGTTGTTGCTAAGACGTGAACAGAGACGGCAAATGCATTAGGCTTTACACAGAAACACCTCACTCACACAACACATGCAAACGTATGCATGTGCAAGTATATATGTATGTATGTATGTATGTATGTACGTTGATTTGTATGCGTATAAATACACACACACACACACACACACTGGGATGTCTTGAGAGTCTTAAGCTGAGCTGCAAACTTGCTACTGATGTTGTTGTTGTTGCGTTTTTCTTTCTTTTTTCAATTTTTGGTTTCAAATGCAGGCACGATTACTAATACACACACACAGAGCCACGAGTTTTAAATGTTTTTGTTGTTGTTGCTTGAGAATTTCACTTCCGTATAGGTATCATTTCTCTTTCTCTCTTTCTCTACTTTCAAAAAGTCTGGTTCATATTTGCACTCACACACGCTGCTGCTCTCTGTGTGCTACTTGCAAATAACACAATTTCTTTTGTTAAATAATATGGTATGTATTTTAATTGGGTTAAGGTAGGCATGTATGCGCAGCACTGTTGTTTTTGTTTTTGTTGTTTTCTGTTAGTATTTATCGTTGCCGTTTTTGTTATTGCTGCTGCTGCTTTTACATGTTTGTGCATGTGAGCGAATGACTGTTGTAACGTTTGCTTCGAGTTGAGTTGAAAGTGCGTCTCCTGCCCGCGCCAGGTGCTCAAATTGTTTCAGTGTGTGTGTGTGTGTGTGAATCGCTCAAAAGTCAGCCAGCGGCAGCCATAAGCAAAATCAAAGACAGCAGCACACAGAGCAAGCGAACAATCAATGTTGTTCGCATACACTCACAAGCATATGTATGTGTATGTACGTCGGACACACTCACTCACTCACTCACACCAAACCAATCTCAACTCACGTCGCTTGACTGCTTATGGTGGTGTGCGCCGCTCGCTCCCTGGTTTGTTGGCTCTACTCTCTCGCTCTTGATGATCGCAAAGTGCTAAAGCGAGACAACTGCTGTTTTGATTGGCTTCACTACTATTGTTGTTGCTTGATCTTTTTTCTTTTCGCTTTTTGCTAAAAATCATCTGTGTTTGTACGTTGATTTTTTTGTATACATATATTTTTTCTGCTTCTGCATATAATATTTTTTTGTCCACTTCTATATTAGTTGCATATATGGGGTGTAAATGTGTGTGAATATATATATATCTTTTCCTTGGCACACACACAACACACTCTCGCATTATCCGATACGAAATGTAGGCACACAGAGTTCAAGCACTCGATTTATTGTTAATTTTTAATCCCTTTTAACCACTTTTTTTTTTTTGTCATTGGCTATTGGTATGCGTGAGTACGTGTACACATGTGACCATGTGTGTGTGTGTGTAGTTTTCTACGTTTGTATTTTGGGTTTTTACGCCAACACTTTTACTCAAGACATTTTTGCTTTGGAATTTTTGCTGGGTTTATTTTAACACACATTGTTTCTTTTTTATTTTTTTTGTTGGCACTGGAATTCAATAATATTCAATGTTTCGTATCACAATGTTGCGTTCTGTTTTTCTCTTTGTAATTAATTATTAAATTGCACTTTATTTCCTTTTCCACATATGCAATGCTTAGCTCGCCTTGTCTGTGTGTGTCCAAGGTATCTTAATCAACGTACAAAAGGTATCTGCTAAATGAAATCGAAACGAGTTGCTTTCAAGTGGTTGCCCGTTGCCGTTGCCGTTGCTGCTTTGCTTCTCTGTGCACTCGTTTATTATTACACCACTCACCGCCGCCCCGTGGACAATGCTAAGACAGCAGCGACATCGACGAGTGTGACGGCGGAGCGACGGAGCAGATCAGCAGCAGCAGCAGAGCAGCAATCGTCGCGTACCTCTCTCACCACACATACACACGGACAGGCATTGGGTGCGCGCTCAATTTGTTGCTCTTTCGTTTTGCTCTACTCTTCTTTCATGCTCGCGCTCGTTTTGCTCTCTCAGTCTTGAAAAGTAGCAGCAAATAACCAACCAAACGTCTCGATGTTTCGTACGTGCCTTGTATCACTTGCTACTATTGCTGCTGCTTCTCTTGTTGTTGTTGTTGTAATGTAGTTATGGAAGTAAAGCGTAGAGCAAAAATGAAAACAAGTTTGCAATTTAATGTGCGCACTTGGCACTCTGCCGCTGGCCGTTGGCCATTCCGTTATTCGAATTTGTGACTCTCTTTCCTACACAGCTCACTCGCTCGCGAGCTCTCTGTCTCAGTCTTTGTCTCGCCGCTCTCTCTCTCTCTCTTTCTACCACTCTTACGAGAGAGCGTTACGATTCTGTTGAACAAAAACCACACAGCATTTGCTTATCTACATACACACATACTTGCATACATACACTTTTTTTTTTTTTTTAAACATTCGTGATTGTGTGTATCACTAAAAGCTTGGGCCTCGTTGCACGTCTTAGCAAAATATATATTAATTTTAGCTTACTTAGCTGTTGCTGCTTGAATATGTACGTGTGTGTAGTTATCTCACAATTGTTGGAAAAGCTACAGGCATGGAGGCACGCGTCACAATATGAAAACAAAATATATTTCTGTTTAACTCAATATAAACAACAAAGCACAATAGTCAACTAAAAGAGTACTTACAAAATATGTATGTATTTACATATATATGTGACAACAATAGTCAGCGACTTTTCTATAGTTTAAATGTTGAAACAGCTGTTTTGGTCTGCCACCTGCGCTGTGTATATGTGTGTGTGTGTGCTTCTGTGTTGTTGCTGCTCTCTCCCACCACGTCACACACAGTATAAGGCTGTTGCTACAGTTGTTGTTGTTGTTGCACTGTTTCTTTCTATATGGTCGTTCGCAGAAAACCTTTCACTGCCCCGCCAGCACAACAGGGAGAGAGAGAGGTAAAATCAGCTGTGCTGTATACACTGCTCTTTTTTTCGACCAACAGTGTTGAAAACTGTGAATATATCGGCTTTATCGGTCAATCGATTGCAAGCGTTGCCGTTGTTGTCGTAGACGAAAAAGCTCTTCAAATTGGACGACTTAGTTGTTGTTGTTGTTCTTGTTGTTGATATTCTTGCTACTGATGGCGATTTGTCTATAAAATTGTGACCAATTATTGTGAATATCACTTGTAAAGTTATATAAAAATGTATTTGAACGTACTTAGTTGTTTTACTGCAGATAGTATATAGTAATATAATTATTGCTGATGAGTTGTTGATTTTGTAGGTGTTGTTGGTTGTTGCTTGTTAATTTATGGCCGTGCTGCTGCTCCTCTTGATTTCTGCTTCGTTGGATCTTAATTAAAATAACGCCTTTGTTTTATATTTTACTCTACACTTTTTGGAAAGAATTAAATTAGTAAGTTCACTTCTTTTTTTTTTTGTTTTCTTTTATTTTGTTTTCAGTTTTCCGTTTCCTTCCGTCGTAACGCGTTTGTTTGTAAGATTTATGCACTTGTATTTGTTTACGTTACGGCACACGATCCTACGTTTTTGTTACGTTGCGTTCAGCTGTTTTATGTTTACGTTGAATACCATTACGTGACACATTTTCTCTTAAGGGCTCTCTCACTTGCGCGCTCTCGCTCTCTCATTCTCTCTCTCTCTCTTTATCAAAGAGAGCAAGATAAGAGCACACAATTCGGACATACGTTTGTCATTTTTTCCGCAAGTTACCGTGCTTGTTGTTTTTGTTAATTGTGTTCACTTTTGACATTTTTGCATACAAAAATTTTCCGCTTTCAGGTAGATTTAGCGGTAAGAAAGATCTTTACCGATGCGTGTGTGTACGATGGAATGTATGTATGTATGTATGTACATACATCCCATCATACACTCTTAGCTCTGTATGTATTTGTGTGTCTGTGTGTGTGTTTGTTAGCATTTTAATAGTAGTGTGCTGGTTCGTTCGTTCGTTTTTGTCTATTTAACGGTTAGGTTCGTCTGCGGTGGGCTTATCTCTATTTGCCTTTCTGCTAGGAATTTCATGCCGCACCGTACCCACATGTTCGTAAACGAAACGATGTTTTCACATTCATTGAATAGATACATACACATACATACATACATACGGTCTGTCTGTTTGTATGTGTATTTCGGTTAATAGTCAAGAGCGCACACACCTGACAATCTCATGCGGACTTTTACAGGCGGCGGCAGGGGGCAGCAGCAGCAGCAGGAAGCAAAAATCTGCCGGATAGGTCGCAGCAGCAGCTGTCAGATTGACGGCAGGCACAAAACAAAGTAATAAAATTCAGGAAAACTACGTATGTTTGTCTCTTTTTCGCATATAAAATATCAGCGTGTGCACGCGCCTTGTCTTGTCTGCCTGCCTGCCTGCTGTTCATTGGATAATAGTTGTTGTTGTGGTTGTAGTAGTAGTCTAACAGGATGGGATTTATGGCAAATCGCAAAAAAAAAAAAACAATATTTAAACCTCGTAAAAACTCAGTTCACTCAGAGTCATACGAATTAAACACAAACACGCTCTCTCACAAAACGCACGAATAAAAGCTGTGTGAGCCAAGGTAACAACTTGAAGTTCATTTAAAATAAAAAAAAAATGTTGCCCCTGGTTTTGTGGCGTATGTGTGTGTGTGCGTTTATGAGTTTCAATAACAACAAATTTGCAGCCAACATTAAACAAATTTGCCGAAAAAGAAAGAGACACAAAAGTATAAAATCAAAAGAGCAGCAACAACAAAATTAATACAATTTCAAGTTTAAAGCGCAAGACGACGACGACGACGTCGACGTCGACAGCGGCAGCCATTTGTTAAAAACGTCGTTCCTCTGAACGCCGCTTAAATAGCATTGAGAGCCCAGAGGCAGGCCTGAGCGAAAGGCCAATGCACTGCGAGTGACGACAACGACACGAGACGTAATGTGTCTGTCCCTGTTTCCCCCTTGTACGCCGCCTTTGTGTGAGTAGGACTCCACGCAGACAACAGCTGGACGCAGGCTTCAAGAACAAACAGGAGCAACAACCACCAAAAAAACAAAAACAATATTTATATCAGACATGTACATACATGTACGCATACACAGTGTATGAGAAACCTCTAAAAACGTGTGAACGTGGTGTGTGCAATGGAATGCTCGAGAAAAGGGCAGTAACGAAAAATCTCACACGCTTAAAAAATAGAGAATATACATACATAAGTGCACACACGCACACAACTAGAGACACATTCACGCCAACGACAGGCGGTATATTCAGAGTAGTGCAGCTGACAGCTGTGTAGAAAATTTTGCTGCTTTGTGCTCTGCTTTGTTTCATCAACAACAAAAATAACCATTGATAACAATATCAAATGAGCGCGTAGAGGTGCAAAAGAGAAAGACTTTAAACCGATATTTAACACAATCTGCCGGTGGTGCGCAGCGTTGCCACCTTCGTAAAATCGATCGATATTCAGTGGAATCGATAAACAAGCAACAGACCCACTATAAAAACAACAGCAAACAAACGCACTATTTAAAACACATTAACGAGTGTGTGCAAACACAAAACGGCTTCAACTTAAAAAAAAACACAAACACATACACAGACGGTGTTCGTACATGTTTATGCAAATTTTGTAGGGTTGTGTGTGCACTAAAATACGTGCAAAGCATTGAAAATGTATATTTTATAAACGCGACCCGATAGGCATTCAGTCGACAAAGGCTGCCCAACTATGAACAGATGTTCGAAAATATGGCAAGGCGTGAGGCGGCGGTGGCGTGTAGTAGTAGTAATGCGACACATCAACAAAGTCACTTTATACGATATAGAGGACGCTGCTGGGGAATGCAAGTTGCTCGCTCGCTGCTCTCTTTTCTGCCAGAGAGGGCGAGAGAGAGAGTGAGAGAATTCAATGTGTGTATTATGTGTTTGTCTGTGAAATGAATAATCAATTGTCGCGGCTGCGATAAATGGCAGCGCGACGCTTTTGCCTTCTCTCTCTCCTCTATGTCGGTAATTGCCCACACGGGAATCCCAAAATGCCAGGCGTGTTGTAGAGCAAAGCATTTTGTGCATTTTCAATACTCAGAAGACTATACCAACAAGGCACAAGGCAGGCCAGGCGGCAGCTCGATTTCCCGCAAACAATACATATTTATGTATATACACAAAAATATACATACATATTATATGGCAATTTGAATTTTTTTGTACGTACACTTTGCTAATTTTAGCTCACATAACATCAATAACAACGGCATTATTAGGAAAACAGTGGCTCACGTCTCTGGTATCGCATAGTGTGAAAAAACGCATTCATTTGATTCATTTAGACTCAGCAAACATAAAGGGTAACACTACAGGAGAAATTCTTCTTACCATATAAAGTAAGAATCGTGTTGCTAAAGTCTGTGAAATCAGTTCAAACACGTTTACCGATAATACTATCAAAATTTTGCTTTCATTTAGTTAAGTCTAGAACAAGATTTTAGTTCGATTATATGTTCTCCTCTCTCAAAATCAAACACAAAGCAAATACGCGTACATTGAACTGTGTGTGGCCTGAAACGCACTCGCAATTTGCCCTCACAGCCAACAAAAACAACGCGAATAACAACAACAAAAAAAAACAAATCAAATTATAAGCGTCACCTGGTAGATCTTGTCCCGAAAAAAAACGCTCGCAAAATAATACAAACAACCAAAAATATGTACATCGGGGATTTCACTGAACCCGCGCGCCCGGTCGAATAAACGTTCAATGACCGATTTAAGCAACAACGCGCAATGGGAGGGGAAGAATTGCATAATTTTTTTGCTTTGCTTTTCATGATTATCAACAAAATGTTCAACGGAAATGCGCTTTTCCACACTCTCACTGTGTGTGTGTGTGTACCAACTAATCAAATAAAAAAAAAAGTGTAATCAGAATTAGGAAACATTGACCGTGAATAGGCAAAAACTTTTCTGATTAGATAAGAAAGTCTTATGCGTTGAGCTTTTTCTTCTTCTTGATTTTGAGTGGACATTCTTATCTACAAATATGAAACTAACATGTAACAGAATTAACAAATCGAGATTGTTGGTGTTTCAAAAGTTTTGTAGGTGTTTTTATTTTTTATTTTGTATACAATTTGCATTAATAAGATTTCTCTTTATGTTCAACTCACAGTGTAACCAAATTCATGAGAATATGAAAGTATTTTCAACTGTCATTTTAATATTTATTGCAAATAGAATACCACGAATTAGAACAGAAGTTCCAGCAATAACTATCGATAACAGCAAATTGTTTAACCTCACAAGTACCACGAATTAGAACAGAAGTTCCAGCAATAATTATCGATAACAGCAGCAATTGTTTAACTAGACTCAAGTGGAGTCTTGTATAAAACGTTGTTACATAGTTGGAAAGAGGGACACGTGCAAGACTGCATTCTCCAAGTGTAGACAAACACACTACAAAAATTGTTGTTGTTTAAACAATCATTATAAAACCAATCTTTTTAATGGGCTGTCTTGTTTTTTAATTAAAGTATTGTATAATTATGCAGAAATTTAGCCCAAATTGTTGAGTTACTTATGGGCCTGGGTAATTTATTAATAATAAAGTCCCCAAAACCGACAAAGTAGAAAAAATCTTTAAGCAATTTCGGGTTTTTTCTTTTAAGTAAAAAAAACAGGGAAAACCCCCCTGTTTATCAATTTGTTATTTCATTTTAAGAGTTAAAATAAATTATAAAAAACAACAACTTTTCATCTACTGTGTTTTTATTTCGTAATGTTGGCAAACCATCGTATACGATTCGATGATAGCTTCTGCTACACACACACACACACACACAACATGCACATATACATGTGCACGAATACATGTGAATGCTAATCAGCAGCAGCAGCAGCAACAACACCCAAAAAAATTAAAACCCGATTCAACAACAAACGAGCTAGAAGGCACAAATCGTAATGAAGTCAAAGCTGTTTCAGCTGTTGCTGCTGCTTTGCTGTGGCTGAGAAATGAGTGCGAGCGAGTGAGAAGCGAAGCTTGTTTTTTGGAAGCTTTGGAAGCTCGAAAATTATAAAAACTTGTCTTCCCAGATTCAGTTGGATTATTTTGTTTCTTATTGGAGCGAGAGAGCGAGAGACAAACTAAAACAGAAAGAGCAAAAACAACACACAATGTTGGCAATTTCAAACTGGACTAAAAACGGACTCCGCGCACATCAAACAGAAACCAAAACAGACGCAAGAAAAATCGTACAAACGAGAGAAAGACAGACAGACAGAGAGACAGAGCCGTTAACTGATCTGAACCAAGCAAGGGGATAGGGGGAGGGATGGGTGGGAGAGAGAGACTGGTATTCCCCACCCCCTCTTCTTCACCGTCGTTGTCATCTCTTTTTCTCTTTCGCACTCTTTTTTAGCTTTTGAATTTCTTATGCTGTTGCTGTCCGTATTTTTATTTAAAATGAATATATACATACAGACATACACAAGCAGCAAACGATTTACGTTTTGTATTCGACATTATATTATGGCTATATCTTCGAAAAAATGACTGAAGGTCAGCCAAATTGAGCGGTACAATCAACTTTTTAAAAAATTTAATATTTGTTGCTTTTCTTGCTGTCCCAAATATGGGACTGAATGCATTTTTTTTTTAAATACTTAAATATCAGATAAAAGACCGGCGTTGTCTTTGTAAACCACATCAGCGTTTTCCGTTTATTAACTTGAAAACGAAAATTTCCATCTAATTTGACTGATTGGTTTGTTTTCCCCCTTTAATTTGTTAGGATTGTTAATTGAACTTCCGCAGAGAGCTCTTTGACTGACTCGACGGGGGGTTTTTTCTATAGTTTACCATGTGCCAATTCCTAATCTTTCTGTATGTATGTCAGTCAGCTTGTATATGGCTCTGTTTGTTTAAGCTTTAAAAAGTAGAACGTAAGAGCCAGCCCTCACCTTCGTATTGTTTGTTTCCGGTATCTCTTTTGTCTTTTATTTAAATGAAAATGGCAAAAAATGTAAACACAAGGGAGAAACAGTATATAAAACTTTAAAGCTGTGGAAAATTTCGTATTTGTCTTTCTTGTTTTTTTTTTTCTGCACCCAATAATGAAATCAGAATTGCTCTAATATTTTATAGAAATATGTTATTATTACTTTTTTCTGGGAATTATATAAAACAATATAAATATGTATGAAAAGTCACTCAATGACTAATGCTAACCACAACGACGACAACTGAAGAAACACTTTCAATGTTATTGAACTTAAGAAAATAAAATAAAAAAAAAAAACAATGATAAATGCAGTTCTAGAGGCTCCACGCGACCACCAAGCTTTGTTTGTCGAGTCAATTTTGAAGCAAAAAACAACAACAACAACAAGCAAATAAAAAATACCCGCCTCAACCTACAACGTACAACAACAAGAGAGCACAACCAATGAGAAACCTCGGTATGCAAGTGGAAAAAAAAGATACGAAAATTATATAAACATCATAGGCAGTCGGTAAATATGACTAAACCAACCGCAAAGCAGCTACAGCAAAGCCACCGCAGCGGCACCACCAGCACCAACTACAGAAACAACAACAACAACAACAACAAAGATATGTAACAAGTCGGGTGGCAACTGAAAAACGAGGGCCGAGCACACAAATACAAAAAATATAACAACAACAGTTGACGACGACAACACACAACAGTGCAGCTCTTGTGGCAGTTGTCAGTCTGTTTTTTTTTTTTATTTTTCTCTCATGGTAATTTTAATGTCGGTTTTATTTTCTGGTTTCTCTAGTAAGAAACTATGCCAAAGTTAACGACAGATTACAATAATCAAAATATATATGCACAGTTGTTGCCAACACAATTACACAAAATGTCACAATTATGCACTTAGTTGGCAACGCGCCGCATCACATTCGCTGGCAATTTACAATACTGTGATAATTAATCAATTAATTGCTCTGCATATCTTGTATATTACTATCGATAACTTCATATCTATCTATCTATTTGTGTATGTTTTTTAAATGCATACATATGTACGAATGTATTGAGGTACAAAGTTGTTAGTTGTGTTTGGATTTGACACACCCACAAGAGCAAAATAGTTACCTTCCTTTCTTGTATAAAACTATTTTGGGCAGCAACTGAACCAAAAATTGTATTTTGTACATGTATATACAATACATGCACAAACACACGGAATCCGATAACAATTACAAAACTATTGAACCAATTAAGTAAAGGTCTATTAAAAAGCAAAAAGAAAAAAAAACCATACGAAAACAACAACTATTCATGTTTTTCTAGCGACAAATACAAAATAATTCCCCTTGCACGAGTATGCGGGCATTTCTACATGTATAAACATGCATACATACGTTCATACATACATACATATGTATGTGTACATAAGAGAGAGGGAGAGTAACGCTTTTGACGTACACTCACGTTTATACTCATGCATGCATTTGTGTAGGTGAGTGCTTGCAAAACCACTATGGCGACAAAAATAGGCAGGCGACGGCAGACAGGCCCACGGGATCGAGATAGTCGCAATATACTCATGTACATACATACATACATACATATATTATACGACGTATAGTTGTTGCCTGTATACATGTTCACACTACAAGCAAATTAACGTTTTGTCAGTTTGGTTATTATTATTATACGCGTGCACTCTCAGTGCGTAAACATTCCCATATGCAAATATTAATGACCTTCACTTTCACCTCTTTTTTTGTACATTAAGGACTGAGAGGCAAATGGAAACTGAGAACAACAGTTAAATCACTTGTATATTTTGATTGCTAATACCGTTTTTGGGAGAGTCTTGTTTTTACCAATGTTTACACATCTTTTTATCGGTAAAGATTCTTTCTGTGTATGTGTGTGAGTGTGAATATCAATGTGAATGTAAATGTGGGCGCTGCAATACAAACCATTTCGAAATTTCAATTGAAACCTTTGTCACAATATGCCTGAGTAAATTGTGGGCGAGTGTGTGCATATTATGTACATCATGGATGGAGTACAACAATAAAACAGAAGCACAGTAGTACAGCTACACATTGTTACATTCGTTTCCACATAAATATGCACATACACATGTGTCTGTCACATACATACATACATATGTATAATGAGAAGCGATACGGCCTTCTCTACTCGTGATCGGGCAACAACACAATTACAGTAAATAGGTGAAAAAGACAACAGCGAGCAGTTGCACAAATATAAAAAGCAACCACAAAGCAGAGACAAATTACAAACATGCATACCCGTATGTATGTATGTATGTATGTATATTTAAATATAAATGTACATATATTCACGCACACAAGGTATTACGGTAATCAATGTCAAACGCTGCCGATTTCATTCGCATGCACAACAAGCAACAACAATATCCGACTCCGGCTGTCTGTCTGACTGTCTCTCGTTGTGTTTTTCAGTACTTGTTCGGCACAAAAGCAATTTAAGAGCAATATCAACTGACACACACACACACATATGAACGCATTCATACACAAACACACACATAGCAACACCGATTCGTATTTATGCCAAACTGAGAAAAGCCCCCCATAACAAAAACGATGAGAGAACTGCTCTCTGAACTACATACATATGTATGTATAGGTTATGTGTCTGCATGATTTTGTAGGTGAGAGCTGATGGACTATTTAACAGGAATTATAACAACATAAATCGACAAAAAGAAAAAAAAAATAACAGAAAACTGATCCAATTAAGTTTTTGAAGTTCAACAAAACATTTTTAGTTGGTCATTTTATTTAAGGGGTAAGCACAGTGTGTAGAGAAATGTACTTGAAGCATTAAAACAACATGGACTTGGAAAAAAAATACCACTTGTTGTTGTTTGCTTTTTATTTTGGCTTAATTAAATGCAATACGTGCGAGTGTGACAGCAACAGCGTGCAAGACTATCATCAACGGTTTGCCGCTTACTCTTACGCATACCTAAGCGAAGCAGCGCAAGATCAACACACACACACACACACACACCACACACACACACACACTAACACGAAGACAGGCACAATACTTTCACTTCTTGTATTGAATTTTTTCGGTTGGGGCGCCACAATTGTTGTTTTTGTTGTCGTTTTTATATCTTTTCAACAGATTTATGCAAGTTTCTGTGTTTGTATGTATCACATGCATGTTCATGCCGCCTATGGTGTGCGTCTGTGTGTGTGTGTGTGTCGTTGTGGGGGCCCTCAGCAACAGCAAGCGAAAACACAAATTATAGAAAATCAGTGTGTCCACACACAACTGACGAAGGTAGGCAGGAAAGAACATCTAAAAAATAAATGTATGTGTAAACACTTTTAGCAGAAAGCTTGCTGGACAGCTTCAACTCTGGCTGTTTGACCTCAAACGTGATGATCATGTGGTTTTGATATGGTATGAAACGCAGTAAAATACAAGAGAAGCATTAATAAAATCTAGTAATATCCGACAACTAAATATCAACTTATCTTGCTAATTGCACAAAACGCAGCGAGCACTTATCTGCGAAAGCACAAAGTACGCAAGCCACAACCACAAATACATACAAACACACACATACCGTACATGCGACAAAGCACTTTGCACCTGACAAATGGAGTATCAGTTTACTCTGGAAAACGCCCCACCCCCTCCTCTCTCGCACTACCCATTTTCAGCGCTCTCTCGCTGTCTCTCTTTCAATATTGCACATTTTTACAAACATTCTTAATAATATCAGGCATACGCGACGAGAGAGAGAGAGAGTGCAGTCATTGGATGACGCTCTAACCTCGCTCTGCGTCTCTCTTTTGCGCGATGACGTCGCAGCGCCTCAGCTGTCACTTTTAAGCATTTTTTTTATTTGTAAATAAGTAACAACGCACATCGATGTTAACCCATGTGTAAATATAAGTAAGGCACTTAAATTACTTTATATTTATACCACATGTTATAAATATAGAAAACATTTACAAAATATGCCTAAAAGTTGCCAGAATACTTTCTTTTTTATAAAGAAAATTAAACAAACTAGGCTGATCAACTGAGAATTCGTTATAAAAGAAAAGAGACAACAAATATGATAAGATATGATTTATCAAATGCATAAGCAAATTTTAACAATTGATTCTAGAAAACGACAAACAACTGAGCACGTTTCTTTTGAAGTGTTTTTGACATGTTTTAAATCGCATCTATTATTATTGGCCAACAAAGTGCGACACATAAAAACTAAGCTGGGCGAATACTTATGCTGACGTCAAAGAGTTACTAGAGTAAGAGAAGTGGTGTTACATCGATTTGCAATGGGTTCTCGATAGGCGTGCCATTTTATCGATAGCAAACAAAAAAAAACAACAACCGAGTGACGTGCACGCCGCAGTAGTTCACGTGTTAAATTTAGACTCTGAAAACAGCTGCCCGCCCACACGTTCGATTTCTAGGATAACTTATACACATACACACACACACTCACACACACACACCCGTGCCAGATGCACGCCCCCATGCAATGCAACAGCGTCTACAGAAAACCTTAAAAAAAATATCGTACAGGGACGCCACGGCGTACATAAGAGAAGACGAGTACCATATTCAAAAGCTAGCAGTTTTATCATATATTCTGTTCCGAGGGTTGTTGCTTTAACGCTTTACATACATATGTATGTACATATCTATGTATGTGTATGTATATTTATGTTACGTGAGCCGGTATTGTTGTTCAGTCGTTCTGTTTTCCACATTCCGGCAAATTCTTCTTGCCACCACCCTTTGTGTTGCTTACTTTGTGAGTAGTTGCAGTTTTTTTAAAGTTGAAATTCATTTTGTAATCATATGCACACACACACACATACACAATGCTTAATTGCTGTTGATTTATACTTGTGCTTGTATTTGTTGTTGGAAGTAAAAATTATTTATAAATTAATTGAAATCGCGTAAATAACGTTGGCAGGCAGGGGCGACATAAACAGCGGCTGATTTTCGTCAGCGACACGACGACGACGACGACGACGGCGACAATAACAACAACAACAACAACGGCGACGACGACGACGAGTGCGGTTGACTGACGGTTTTGGTGGTTGAGCGCGAGAGAGAAAGATAGAGAGACGACGACGACGGGCTGGCGACGAGGACGAGAGCTGCTGCTGCTGCTGCTGGAGCGCGCGCGTGCATAACTCGCACGTATACATAAACACATTTACGTACATATACATTCATCCATACAAACGCAAGCTCCCTCTTAAGGTGCGAGAGAGCGGAGGGGAGCGCTTCGCTCTGCTCTGCTCGGCGAACAAACGAGTCAACTTACACAAGCAAGCAGACGTAAATATGTATTGATGTATGTATTAAGTATAAGTACATATGTATATGCATGGGTAAAACACAATACAAGGCGGTGTTAATGATATTGAACATCGACTGCAAATGTAAATGGTGGCAGGCGCAACTGTCTTTACTACAGTTAGACGGATAGCAAATGACAATCTGCCCGAGACGCACTAACGCACACACATAGATGCAGAATTGGAGAAATCAATTAAATAAATAAGTACGACGCGGCGTTACGAGTAGAAGGAAGCGGAAAACAGTGTAAAACTTCACAATATTTTCAATATTGCACATTTTTTATTCGTTTCTTTTTGCATATGCTTTCAAATACATACATACACATGCACATGTGTATGTAAGTATGTGTTATTTTGAACTATTTCTTTTTTCTTACACAATTTTTTTTTTTTTTTGATATTTTAAAATAGTTTGCACGCACTTTATTTTACACTTAATTGAGCTCTTGTTGTTGATTTAATAATGCACTTATTCCCCTTAAGTATATTTTCTAAAATTTACAAATGTAATTTTAACAAAAAATTTTCTTAGTCAAAGTCAGAAATCACGTCATGGCTGCCACGTCCAAGCAACAATGAATCGTAAAATTTCCAAAGCAGCCCACTTCACGCGGCGTTATCGTCGGTTGCGGTTGCGAGTGCGTTTGGGAGTTGAGAGAGAGTGAGCGAGTAGCTGACAGCGCGCAAGACACAAATTTGCAGTGTGTACACACTGGTTTTTGCAATAATGTTATTTGAACATAGCAAATAACGTGTGTTAGAGCAAGCAAAACATAGTGTTCATAAAACAAGTATATTTTGCACTTTAATGCTTTTGACATTATTTAGTGTTAAATTATTTCACAAAATTATTCATGTGTCCTTATCCCCATGGCTTCTTCGAGTTAACAGTTGTGTTGAAATTAAAAAATACTAACTCTATATACAATTTATTGTAGGAATATAATCGTGTATAAATAATCTATCACTATCTTTTTTCACAAACATAAATATTTGAGTTTGCTTATTTCCGTATTTCTTGCCCGCCATTATTTCAAATAGAAAATAAGACCAAAACAAGCACGTGAAACATATGTTCCCTATCAGAAACACATTTCAAGAGCAAGCGAGACAGTTATATGTCATATTGCTGTATTTGCGAAACACAGCATAAGAGATGTAATAATAAATTTGTGTAGAATGAAGAATACACAAATGTGAAAAAAAAATCGCGCGTCAATAATATAATTTCACAAATTGTTGCAATTAATAAAATTGACAATTAACATTATTATATTTAGCTTATTTACTACAATTGGTATATGGTCACAACAAACCAGAAGAAAACAATAATAATAAAAGCCTACGCTCACAATAGCGCGGCAGCGGCAACGAGACGTCGTCGGCGGCCGCTGACGCCTGCTGCTTACTCGCTTGAACATGACCACGGCTCGAATTCTGCCGAAAATTTTTCAGCAGAACAAAATGCAAATAAAAACGTTGTACTCACCTTGAAAGTTATCGTCATTCTCTTCTTCGGATGCCATGCTTGCAGTTGAATGCAAATTTTCACCGTTTTATGCACAATAAAAGCGTCTAATCTTCACAACAATAATTAAGTAAAAATACACACAGACACGACGAGAAAAAATAGACGAAACGCTACCACCTAGAGGTGGGACTTTATCGATTACAAATAAAACAGAAACGATAGCTGTCATAAAATGGATTGCAAAATTGACGAAATGAGTAAACAATATAAAATTAATTCTGTCCCTAATCGTGAAATTATTTTGAAATTAATTTGAGCAAAAGGTACGACAGTTAAAAGAGACGCGAGATTGCATTGCTTTGCTCCATATGTATTACATATGTTTTATGAATGAAAATATTATGAATCCTTCTTTATTGTAGAATCCGCAATATGTATTTATCTGTTATTATTTTGCGGTGTATTGTTTACGCGTTCATACACATGATTTAAGACAACAAATTTGTTATCGATATTTGAATCGGCAATACAACTATCGTAAAACCAGGTTAGTTGCTTTGGCGGGTTCAACAAATATGGTGCTTTTCAACGAGTGCAAATAATCGATTCTAAAAAATAATGCATAAACGTTGTGTTTGACTATACTACCACGATTGTTATCAATTTTAAGCGATTAAATTATTTAATTTTAAAATAGATACAATCCTACATGTGTTTGGTACAAAAAGTTCTCCGCATAATCGATTACTAATTCTTAAAAACTTTAGGCAACTCTGGTTGTCAATGTGAATGAATAGTGAAACACCCTGTTCTTTTTACCCATTAAATTTTCACGT
The DNA here is from genome assembly GCA_018901885.1 of Zaprionus kolodkinae. NCBI lineage: Eukaryota > Metazoa > Arthropoda > Insecta > Diptera > Drosophilidae > Zaprionus > Zaprionus kolodkinae. The sequence goes on from JAEIFM010000068.1 coordinate 13,601,985, forward strand.
AAACGTTTTCCAGATAAACAATTACAAAATAAATATAAAAACATTAGCGGATTAAGCGGAATGTGCATAGTTCTTGGTAAATAACATTATCGTTTTTAGCCAGATCAATTTAATTGCGAATATTATGTCGTCCATTATAACGCGCAAGGATGCCGAAAGCGCCGACGCCGACGAGCAGAAATCTAAGTCAGCCCAATCGGCCAACAAACGATCTGCGGCTGCTGGTTACGAAGTTGGCAGTGATGCCGCACCCAAGAAGTCACGCTTTGATGTCAAGGAAAAGAATGGTGGCGTTGTGCCACCACCCGCCGCTGTCGATGCTGCCATGGCGTCATCGCTGAGCTCGACACAAATCAAACTAATGATGGCCCATGCTCAGCGGGAGATTGAGGAGCGCAAGCGTGCGCTAAGCAATCTTCGTGATAAAGATCCCTTGCTGGCGTCTGTGCCACAAATAGGTATGCCCGTAGCGCTGGCCACTCAAGCGTTAGCCAAGAAACCAACACCAGAGGATGCGGACAAAGCCAAGAAGATAGCCGAACTGCAGGCACAAATCCGTGCGAAACTTACGGGTAACCTGGCCAATATAATCCAACAACAACCCACAGCCGTAGCTGCAGCCGCGGCTGCAGCTGCTCAACAACAACAGGAACGCCCCAAACCACTCATACTCGACGAGGAGGGACGCACCGTGGACAAGAGTGGACGTGCCATCAATATTCCCACAGTGACGCCAACTCTAAAGGCAAACATTCGCGCCAAGAAGCGTGAGGTGTTCCAACGTCAAACCACGGGCAACGAAGGTGGTACCGGCGCTAGCGGCACCTCCTCGGGTACGTCCCACGATGATGCTGTCAAGTTTTTCGATGATCGTATTGCTCTGAAGCCAACGGTGCGCAATAAGCGCACATTGCGTTTCCATGAGCCCGGCAAATTCCAACAACTGGCGGAGCGAATGCGTATGAAGAGTCAGCTGGAGAGGCTGCAGAATGAGATTTCCCAAATAGCACGTAAAACGGGTATATCCTCGGCAACAAAGTTGGCGCTAATTGCACCCAAACAGGATATGCCCGATGATGTACCCGCCATGGAATGGTGGGATTCTGTCATACTTAGTCAGGATTTGCAGACTGTGGACGAGGAGAGTGGCTTGATCAGTATAAGGAAAACGGCCATCAGTAATCTCATTGAGCATCCCACCCAAATGAAGCCGCCAAGTAAGTATAAACCAAGACTTAATGTTCTAAGTATATAGAATTGTGCTCTCATATTATCCGCCTTGTCAAATTTTAGATGAACCTCTGAAGCCTGTCTATCTACCCGTATTCTTGACTAAAAAGGAACGAAAAAAGCTGCGCCGCCAGAATCGTCGTGAAGCGTGGAAAGAGGAACAAGAGAAAATTCGCTTGGGGCTAACGGCACCGCCGGAGCCGAAGCTGCGCATATCCAACCTTATGCGAGTACTGGGCACAGATGCTGTGCAGGATCCCACCAAGATAGAAGCGCATGTGCGTGAGCAAATGGCGAAGCGGCAGAAAGCGCATGAAGATGCTAACAATGCCCGAAAATTGACCAGCGAACAGAAGAGCGAGAAAAAGCAGCGCAAACTCAAGGAGGATACCAGCTGCGGAGTGCATGTCAGTGTCTATCGCATACGTGATCTGCAGGATAATCAGAGCAAGAAATTCAAGGTGGAGACGAATGCCAAACAGCTGCAGATGACAGGATCGGTGGCGCTCTTCCGAGACTGTTGTGTTGTCGTCGTCGAGGGCGGACCTAAACAACAGAAGAAATATCGTCGATTGATGTTGCATCGCATCAAATGGGAGGAGGACTTGGTCAAGGGAAACGATGGTCAGGATGTGCCCAACACTTGCGTCCTCGTGTGGGAGGGAACAAGCCAGCGTCGGCATTTCGGTGAAATCAAATTCAAAATATTTCCTATGGAAAAAATGGCAAGAGAATTCTTTCAAAAGCATCAGGTCGAACATTACTGGGATCTAGCCTACTCAGGAGCCGTGCTGGAGGCCTCAACGGATCAACAGTAAATTATTGGCAGAAATTATAATTTAGGCCACGAAATTTGTTAACACTTGGGATAATTAAGTTAAAAATTAAACAACTGATTCCGTTTTATATATACAGCATTAAGTTTATTTCTTTGTGTATGGATCCTCTTTAATGTTGGTCTGTATAAACTCATTGAGTCCTTGCTGCTTCAGGCGTTCGATAATCGCCGACAGGCGTTCATCCTCCTTACGCTCCGCCTCCCTTTCTCGGATATCTAACAAATGCTGTTCCTTGACACGCTCGGCGAGCACGCGTCGTATGAGCTGCCGCAGCGATTTGTTAATCTTTAGCGTGTAGTCGAGTAACTTAACATAAGTGTCTGGCTTTAGGTAGCCGCATTGTTGACACTGAGCCAGTTGCTCGAATGCATCCATGCTGGCATTTATAAGTATTCCATGCTCCTGTATCTGTTGCATATCATTGCTTTCATTGCTGGACTTCGAGTTGCCACCGCTGCTGCCCAGCAACGCGTTGCCACCGCGATGCTGCCATAGGAGTTCTTCCACCTTGGCACTGGGATTCAGAAACACATAGTCTCGATAAATACAAGCCGTTGATGCGGTAATCAGATCATATGTGGATATGCCGCATTCGACAAGTGCCACGCCGCAGCAATTGATAGCAGTGCTCAGTAGGCAACCATCGTCATCCAAAATTAGTACTCGAATGTCCAACTGAAAATTGAGGAACTCATTGCGACAGACGAGAGGCTCCAGTGCTTTGGTTAACATGCTTCCCAAGTGCTTTTCCTTCTCCGGCACCGACTGCAGCTCTCCGGTAGCGAATGCCGCGAAATTCACATAGCAATTGATGGCGCCCATATTGACGCGACGTGCGCTGGAACGGACGAGCTCGCGTGGAGGTGCCACAATGGCTAGTACCTTGGTGTTGCCATATTCCATGTAGGCTGAACCGCGGACAGTAGTTAGAACACCAGCACGTATAACTGTCGACAAAAAATATTAAAATTGAGTTAAGAAACTAATTGAAAACATTGCGAGACCTACAGGTGGAACGTGGTGCGGCAACCACTTCGTTTGGTTTCTCGATGCTCTCGAAAAAATCCTCACAATCCTTTGGCGTCGTATACAATTGCTCGGCTATTGTGGCGCCATCGAGCAAGGTGTTTTTAGTTTGTGCAATGCGCAGCATTTTATACAATTTAAAATTGCTGCTTAAAACAAAAATTCCAATCAAAACATGTGTTTAAATAAACACTCACAAAAATATCGATTGTTAATTATCACCCTTATCGATAATTGTATTTGCCGACATATGTGCTGGAAAACTTAAATGTTTCCTACATCGATATGTGCATGCATTGTGCAACACTTCTCGTGCACAAATGGTTGGCAACTCATTCACTTTGACAGCTCAAAAAGCGCTTTGTAATTCTGCTGAGTAGTAAAGAAAAGCAGAAAAGGGAATTAAATAAGTGTACCAAATAGTAAATGCCGCATTGTTAAAAAAGTAAAATTTTCTATATTTCAAACATTAAACAAAACGCTCCAGATTTGCAAACGTGAAATAGCGACAATATGACTGGTGAGACGAAGACGGAAAAAAAGCAGCTACCCCTTGCCGACACTAAGGATGCAAAGGGAAAGCAGGATGGCGCAAAAGGCAAGAAAGACGAGAAGGAGCAGCAGCCCGAGCTCTCCGATGAAGATCAGCAATTAAAGGAGGAACTTGAAGTGCTGGTGCAGCGTTTACAGGAAAGCGATAAGAAATTGTATAAACCAGCGCTGGAGATGATGGCCAAGCTGATTCGTGCTTCAACCACATCGATGACATCTGTTCCAAAACCATTGAAATTCATGCGTCCCCATTACGAGACCATGAAAAAGGTTTACAAGCACATGCCCGATCAGGAGACGCGTCAACTTTGTGCCGACATCATATCGGTTCTATCGATGACAATGGGCAGTGGCAAAGATTGTCTGGCGTATCGTTTCTTGTGCGATCGCACCCAGACAATCGGCGATTGGGGACACGAGTATGTTCGTCATTTGTCCGGAGAAATATCGGCACATTATCATGATACTACCGGAGATTTCCGTACGCAACTTATTGAACTGGTTAAGCAAATAATTCCATATAATATGGAACACAATGCCGAGGCCGATGCCTGCGATTTGCTTATTGAGATCGATCATCTGCATTTACTGGCCGACTATGTGGATGAATCGGCATATCCCCGCGTCTGTCTCTATTTGCAATCTTGCTACCCCTACGTTCCCGAGCCGGATAACACCATCATTCTGGAGACGGCTTTACAGCTGGCCAGGAAATTCCAACAGCACACGCAGGCAATGCGGCTGGCGTTGATGTTGAACGACATGGAAAAGATTGGAGATATTTTCAAGGAGCCCAAGGAGCCGGCCATGCAAAAGCAATTGGCCTTTATGTTGGCCCGTCAGCAGGTGTGCTTGGAACTCGATGAATCTGTGCCGGACTATGAAGACATTATGGAGATTATGTCCAATGCCAATTTGAATAAGCATTTCCTTAATCTGGCACGTGAACTGGATATTATGGAGCCAAAAACACCCGAAGATATTTACAAATCTCATTTGGATAATTCACGTTCACGTTTCGCATCAATCCAGGTGGATTCGGCTAAACAGAATTTGGCCGCTAGCTTTGTCAATGGATTTGTTAATGCTGGTTTTGGTGTGGATAAGCTGCTATCGGAAGATGGAAACAAATGGCTGTATAAGAACAAAGAACATGGCATGCTTTCGGCCACTGCCTCGCTTGGCTTGATCCTGCTCTGGGATGTGGATGGCGGTTTGACCATGATTGACAAATATCTATATTCCACCGATGACAATATCAAATCGGGTGCCCTGCTCGCTTGTGGAATTGTTAATTGCGGTATACGCAATGAAGTGGATCCGGCCCATGCTCTGCTCTCCGATTATATTGATAATCAAAATTCTTGCATGCGAATTGGCGCCATTTTGGGACTGGGTATTGCTTATGCCGGCTCCAATCGGGCGATTGTCATCGATACGTTGAAAACGATTTTCGCCAGTAATGGCAAGACATCAGCTAGCGTGGAGATTCTGGGTATAACAGCTCTGTCGCTGGGTCTGATAAGTGTAGGCTCATGCAATGCTGAGATTACGGAGATTTTACTGCAGACCATTATGGGCCTTACCAAGTCCGATTTGAAGGATACCTATGCACGTTTCCTCTGGCTGGGCTTGGGTCTGCTGTATTTGGGACGTCAGAAGTCAACGGAAGCCGTTATGATGACCTTGGAGGTTCTGGAAGAGCCCTATCGCAGCATGGCTACCACCATGGTGGATATTTGTGCTTACGCTGGCACAGGCAACGTATTGAAAATTCAGCAGCTACTACACATTTGCTCGGATCACTATGAGACAGTTAGCGCCGATGATGAGAAGGAGAAGGGCAAGAAAGACAAGAGCAAGGATAAGGTAAGAGAAGTCTTTATCATAAAGATAAATTGTTTAACAGTTTATTTGTTGCAGAAGGAGGACAAGGAAAAGGAGAAGGAGAAGGAAAAGGAGCGTGAGAAGGATTTATCGGCTACACAATCGATCGCTGTGTTGGGCATTGCATTGATTGCCATGGGCGAGGACATTGGTGCCGAGATGGCTTACCGTTCATTTGGAAATCTGTTGCGCTACTGTGAGCCAGCAATTCGACGTGCTGTGCCACTGGCATTGGGTCTGATATCCGCTTCGAATCCCAAGCTGAACATCCTGGACACACTGAGCAAGTTTTCGCATGACAGTGACGCCGAGGTGGCTCACAATGCCATCTTTGCCATGGGCCTGGTGGGTGCTGGCACCAATAATGCTCGGCTTGCCTCAATGCTGCGCCAGCTGGCTCAGTATCACTCAAAGGATCCCAGCAACCTGTTTATGGTCCGCATCGCGCAGAGTCTTACGCATTTGGGCAAGGGCACCTTGTCGCTCAGTCCATACCACAGCGATCGCCAGCTAATGAATCCAATGGCTGTTGCTGGTCTGATGGCCACACTGGTATCGCTGCTGGATGTTAAAAATTTAATCCTGAATCGTTCACATTATCTGCTCTACACTTTGGTGCCTGCCATGCAGGCTCGCATGTTGATCACATTCGATGAGGAACTGAATCAATTGCAAGTTCCCGTCCGTGTTGGCATTGCCATCGATGTGGTCGGACAGGCAGGCAAACCGAAAACCATAACCGGCTTCCAGACACATACCACGCCCGTGTTGTTGGCCATTGGGGAACGTGCTGAATTGGCAACCGATGAGTACACTTCGCTGACGCCAGTAATGGAAGGATTTGTTATACTAAAAAAGAATCCAAACTTTGTCAAGTAAATCGCTTTAATTGTTTAAGCAAGTCTGAAGTGTCGCCCATGTAATGAAACCCTAAAATTAATACTAACTTTTCCCACATACGAAAAAAAAAAAAAAACTTCTCTCAACGTTGGAAGTTCTTGTGAATGTCATTCATAAAAATATATACAAATTTAAATACATAATTAACAAAATAATGACTATATAAATTCGGGTGGATTTCAAGGTAGACTATGTATGCTATAGAGGTTTTTCCATTCTTTTAAATATCTTTTAGATGGTGATTGTTTTTATTATCTACATACATATATCTTAGGTCTTAACTTCGTTTTACTTTGTAAAAGAAAAACTAGACAAAGAAATCCCAGACCCAACATTGAAAATTTCCAAAACAAAATTGATTTAAGCGTTTCAAATTAATTTTAATCCTTTTGTTGCTTTCTATACAAGCAAATTTGTTCTCAATCCAATTTAAATGAACTATGCATGTATTTTTGGAAAAAAAGATCTTAGACAGAACTTATAGATGAATATTTAAAATATAGTAAGGGTTGCAAAATATAATATAAGCCAGATGATTGGATGCTCATATCGAAGTCAAGCAAGTTTTTACTTGGTATACATATATGAACTGTATTAAATCGATTACTACTATCATTGCACGTAAAAAGGTGATATAAGTAAATTTAGATTACTTTTATTTAAATATTTATATGTATAGTTATTATTTATTAATGCAGTTAGCATTGACGACAGCTGTCACTTGCGATTTCGGGTAATATAGTAAAAAAAACAATCAGATGATATAAACTTAACGACACGAATTCACGCAGAGTCGAAAAAACAATCTTTGCTAGACTTCGGAGACCGGCATCACATCTGGTTGTCTTATGCTTAGGCGGGACCCGGTGCCTGCTGCGGTTGTTCAGTGCCCGTTGGTGGCGGTCCCAGTTGGTGCTGTGGTTGCGACTGTGGCGGTGTGAACACATGCGCCATTTGCGGTGGCATCGGCGTTGGCTGTGTGGGGAACAGTCCTCCCATCGATGGCTGCACCTGTGGATACGTGGGTACTGTCTGTGCAGCGGCACCGGCGGCCGGGTACGAGAGTGCAGCCGGAGCAGACATATAGATTTGTTGTTGTTGCTGCTGCGGCAACGAGGCCATGGAGAACATGGGCACTGCCGGTGGTGCTATTGTTGCTGCCGTTGCCTGTGGAAATGGTAGCTGTGCAGCAGGTATTCCACCCACACTCTCATTGACATTAACATTTTGCTGTTGGGTGCTGGGATCATAAACGCCGGGTATATAAATATTCGCTGGTGGCGGAACGGCTTGAGGTGGTGCCAGGGCGGGCTGGGGTGGTGGTGGTGACGATTCTATGGTTACTGGTTCAATCACAGGAACCGCCGATGCAGCGACGTTGCCGTCAGATGGCGGCAAAATTGGTTCAGCAATTGTAGCTTGAGTTTCGAGGGCTGCGGTTAACGCATCTGTGGCATCATCCGGATTAAAGTATGTCTTGAAAATGCTTTGGGCCGGTGGCGGTTCGACACTTGGTGTATTGAATGTATTCGCCAGCGGTGGAATATAAGGCAACGTTGGTGCTACAACGGTACTGGCTGCTGTTGTTGCGGTTGTTGTTGTTCCAACTGCAGGCACCGCAATGGGATTAATTGCGCCACTTGCGGGAGCTCCACCTGGCGCCGCAACAGATGTTGGTGGCAACTGCGTCGACGGGACAGGTTGAACAGGAATACGATGCAGATAGCCATAGCCGATGCCACAGCCGAGCGCACCCTCACCACCCCACGCAGTATTCGGCTTAATCGTGACCTCCCTGCATGCATCGTCATCCAAATTATACACGTACATCTTGAGCGGTTGCTGTTCGTGCATTTCGATCAATGTGAATAGATCGTCGTTCTCGTGGCGAATAGCATCGGCACCAATAACATAGTCGCTGTAGGCGCGCAGACCTGCCAGCTCGGCTGGTGAATTCGGATGCACCTCCAGAATGTGCCACACACTTTCGTTGGCTCCTTCGAACGAGCAGAAACGAATGCTCACGCCCAACAGACCCTGGCCGCCCCAATTGTTGCTGGGCGTTAGGGATAATTCACGCACCGTTTGCGTTTTGCTCGAATACACGGTGACGCGGACAGATTTATCAACATTCTGACGCAAAAGCTCCTTTAACATGTCATTGTCCTGGTCCAGACGTGTCCCGGCAATGGCAACGATAAAGTCAAAGAATGCCTCTAGGCCAGCCTTTTGACCAGGCGAATTGTCTTGCACCTTGAGTACGTGGTAGCCTATTGTTACCAAAAAAAAAAAGAAAATGTTCTGTTTATTTTACTTATACTTGTGTGTGCGTGCGTGTATGCATATGATTGGTTCTCAGCTCAGTTGCAATAATTACAAAAACATTTACGTGGTTACAATGCCCGTTTATATTACCTTCAGTGCCACCACCGGGTACATGAACGCTCTGACTTGAGCCCATTGTCCTTTCCCTTCAACACCAAATTTATTTAAAATATGAGTTGGCTGACCCTTCAACGTTTATTGTTTGATTTTGTTGCGGCAACCAAAGAGAATTCTGTTCTTCGTGGCAATTTTTGTCGTACAAATTTCAGTGTTTTAAATGCTCTCGGTCAGTTTGTCTCACTCGCACTGAACTCAGGGCTGCACAAATAACCTATTGGATTTGCTATCGATATTTATTTACAGTAAAACAGAATGTTAATCCCATGTTAAAATCTAAAGCAATTATCGATAACGCTCAGAAACTTTGTTTTTATGATTCTATTAAAAATATGCATTTTATTATTTTCATTGATTTTCTTTTTATCTGGATGATTCGTTTATGTAGTTAATGCATTTAAACAATCACAAAAGTTAATAAATATTGATTTACGCCCATAGTTCTACTTCAGGGCAGCAGCAACTTGTAATTGCTGCTGATACTTGTCTACGGCCTCGCGATGTTTCAGCATATCCTTTTGCCTACAATATAAATTAAGATATTAAATAAACCAGTGAGAGATTATAATGAATACACATACATATTCTCCAGCGTATCATTGGAACCCTTCAACTCCTTCGAAATGTATTCGATACGTTTGCCAACATTTTGACGTGAGTCCTCCAGCTCCTGCTTCACCAGCACAGGGCCAAACAGTTTATACACTTTGTTGTCCGGTCCCAGCAGGTTAAGTTCATCCAAAACACATTTGTTCTCATTTAGCTGACTCTCCAGGAGTGCGCGTTGTTTGACCACTTTCACACAAGCTGCAAATGAAGAAGTTAAGCGACATTGTCATTGGACATTTCTATTTTTATTTCTTACTTACATTTCTGCAGGTTTTGGTATGACTCAACTTCAGTTTGCATTTTTTTATACACTGCTGCGCTGTTTTTGTCCATTTTGTATGTTTTCTACGTTTGTGGATTAAGAATTATTAAGTTTTTAAAACAGTTGCCGGTTGTTTTCTGTAATATATACATAATTGTATTGTAGTAAAAAAAATTAGTAACTTAGAGCTGAAAGCGTTTGTGCGTGGGTGAGTTGTGGGCGCACAGTGTATGGTAACGTGCAGCATTTATACAATCTGCTTTCAAAATTGAAATTATATTTGGAACTTTTCTTTACCCGTTATGCTTATTAATAAAATAAATCCAAATACTATTTCTTTACACCGTATATGAAAGATATGAAGTGAACTCTAAGCTAACAGCGCACGCTTTTATGTTAATGTACGGCGTTGCCACATGCAAAAATACGAATCATTCTTAGCACTTAATAATCAGCTGTGCAAAATTTTAATTCAATTTTGTATGTTAATTTATTATTAAATAATAAGTAAAAGGTTTATTAAACTTGTAGTATTATATATATTTTCCATTGGCTAAAGAAAAATGAGAATCATGCGTTTGCAAAATTTTTCTGTCAAGGCAGTGCTGTGAAATATTGCAAGGGTGTGTTGATTGCTTTCGGGCTACTCACACCATGCGATTTGTTTACCAAATACCAATAACAATTGCAATTATTTTTGTTTGTTACAATATTTTATAAGTAAATACTAAATTACGCATAAAAATGGATTCTATTATATCAACAAGTCCGAATGCAAATTGAAAAAATCGTTTGTATGCAATATAGAGTATTTATGGTTAATATCATGCTGTCGTAGCGTGCCACGCCGCTAATAATAACACCAGTAACGCTGCAACAAAGCAGAAGGTTTCGCGCCGAAAAAGAAAACGGCAACAACACGCAAGAAAAAGATAAAAACAGAAACAAATGCATGTGTGACGAGAACAAGTACAAGGAAATAAAATGTATTAAAAGAACAAATATAACTATTGTTTTTATATGCTAATATTGCAGCAACGCTACGAGCAGACGGTTGAAGTGTGTATGTGTGTGTTCGTGTGTGAGCAAGCGGCGCGTTTGTTAAACGGCTGAGGAGAGTAGACTCCCCCCCTCTCATTCCCTTTCCATCTAACAAAATACACAATGGCACCAACAAAAAAACGTGAGAAGGATAATGTGGATTGCGTGGGCGGCTTGAATGGGCTTAATAGTGGAGGCAATAATGGACAGAGTGTTGATTCTACATCAAACGAAACATTGGCAGTGCCAACGGCGGCAACAGCAGCATCTGCTGCAGCTGCAGCGCTTACAACATCAACAGTTGCCCAGGAAACAAATGCAAAACTCAATGGACATCAACAGGAGCAGGAACTCTTTTTACAAGCATTTGAAAGTAAATTTAAAAATCAATTACCACCAGGTGTACTGAAATACTACTAATCAATTAACTTTTACAGAACCTACACAGATCTACCGTTACCTACGCAATCGCCACGAGACAAATGTAAGCAAGTGAACTGTTTAAGATTGCAAAAATTATATCTAGCGTATATCATTTTCGCCTTTCCAGCCCATATTCCTTAATCGTACCCTTAGCTACATGAAGGAACGCATGTCACGCAATAATAAGAAACGGGCTAATTTCAAAATTGATTCCATACTGGACACCATTACCCAAAAGTCTGAGGCTGTAACCCAAAACTACCTGCATATTATTTATGATTCTCTGCATGAGAAACACAAAACCCAGGATACTGATGACCTGCTACGACAGGGACAAGGACATCAGGATCAGCTGATTTGTCAAGACGGTGAAACGGTGTGCGTAGAGACAACTCTCTATAAAATAACGCGCAGCAAGCGCAAGGATAGCACACTGGATTTTCAGGAATTGCTTAGCAAGAGTTGCCAAATCGTGTATAATCCCAAGGAGGGCATTGGTGAGCATTCAACCATCAGCATACCATTACAGACAATGCGACCCATGGGCGAGCAGCACACGCTCTACAAACTGTTGTTCCGCATAAAGATGCAGCCACAGACTTGTAACGATGAAAACGCTGGTAAGTTCTTAGCTTTTATGTACATAATTCTACAAAATGCTTAGCCAATGCTTTAAATTCAACAGCTACGCCCCCAAATAAAAGGCCACGCAATAATGAAAAGATGTACGGCTCAGAGTTGATATTGTATGAGAAGTCAAGTGGATTTATTACCGAGGGCGAATACGAGGCAATGCTGCAGCCATTGAATTCGTCGAGCATTAAGTCGTTCTCGCCAAAGAAATGCACCTGGGAGACCATGCCTGATAGCTACATTCCACTCTCGCTTACCTACGATGCGTATCAGCAGAGTCCAATGCTCAAATTCCATTTGACTCTGTCCAATGAACAGTTGCCGGATGTTATTGCAGCTCCCGAGTTGCAGCGATATGTACAGCATTTGGATGCCGAAGCGGAGCTTAGTCACATTAACAACAACAATAACAATAATAACAATAACAATAATTGCAGCGGTCTAAAAAATGGTATAATGTGCAAGATTGCACCGGAGCACATTCAAATTGTATACAATTTTATGTATAGCAACAACACTCGCCAACAAACCGAGTACACACAGGAGCTGAACTGTCCATGGTGTGGTTTGGACTGCCTGCGTTTGTATGCGCTGCTAAAACATTTGAAACTGTGTCATGCCCGCTTTAACTTCACATACCAGCCAGCTGGCAGTGGCGCACGAATCGATGTTACTATCAATGATGCCTACGATGGCTCTTATGCTGGCTCACCTTACGATCTGGCCGGACCATCCGGTTCATCCTTTGCTCGCACATGTGGCCCAGTGCGCCGCACTTCGGTAACCAGTCTAATGGTGTGTCGCCCAAGGCGTCAGAAGACCTGCCTCGATGAATTCCTCGAATTAGATGAGGATGACATAAGCAATCAGCGTTCTTATATAACTGGGCACAATAGGTAAGCGAAATTTTGCATAAAATGTAATTGGATAATTATTGAATTTTACACTTCCTATGCAGATTGTACCATCATACCGAAACCTGCTTGCCGGTGCATCCCAAAGAACTGGATATTGATTCGGAAGGTGAAAGTGATCCGCTTTGGTTGCGCCAAAAGACCATACAAATGATAGATGAATTCTCCGATGTCAATGAGGGCGAGAAGGAGTTAATGAAGCTTTGGAATTTGCATGTAATGCGGCATGGTTTCGTTGGCGATTGTCAGCTACCTTTGGCTTGCGAAATGTTTCTGGATGCCAAAGGTCACGAGATTGTCCGCAAGAATCTCTATCGAAATTTTATACTACACATGTGTTCCCTATTCGACTACGGTCTGATTGCAGCTGAGACTGTGTATAAAACAGTTCAGAAATTGCAGGGAATGCTCAGTAAATACGCAGCCGGGCAGGAACTAATGCAGCGTCAAAGGGAAGCACAGCTCAAGTACTGGCTGGATGTGGGTATGCATAAGAAGCAAGATGATCTTAAACACAAATCGCCGCAGAAGACTGCTCCCAGCTCTAGCAACGATATAGCAACTACCTCATCGGGCAGTGCTTCTAGCACTATGCAGCCACCCAAACGCATGCCGGCCAATCTAAAGCGTGCCAATGCCGCTGCAGCCGCCGCCGCTGCTGCAGCTGCACTAGATGCCCAGGACAGTGGAACTGCGAATGGTAATAACAGTAGCAAGAATGTAGCAAAGAAGAGTGCCGATCAACCGATCACTGCCAATTTAGCCAATACACGTGAGCGTCGATCCGAGCAGGGTGTGAAGCGAAGCGCCAGTAGCGGAAGACTCAGTGCACCAGAGACCAGCAGAACTACCACCAGCTCAATGCCGAAGCGCAAACTCAGCGCTAAAGGTAAGTGACGAGGCCAGACGATGGTGCTCAAGCAATGCTCATTTTCATTTATGCTCTCATTTTCATCTATCATTATGCCTTATCATTATCATGGTCCAAGCATTGTAAAAACTGACCCAATTCGAAATAGAATGAATTGATTGAAAGGTGATAATAATGGTTTCCTGGCCTTCAATAATATCAATAAAGTCTTTGCCTATTCAAGCTTAACTAACACGCAGCTTGGAGGATCGATTCGTTCGAAGTCCATTCACATCTGCATCTGCTACACACACACACACACATATATAATCGTGCACTCCCATTTTAGAGATCACTGCGCCATCGCCATCGCCATCGTCACTTTCATGAGAAGTTCTCATTGATAATGCCAGAAAAAAAACGATGTACAAACTGAACAAAAAATCTATTCAAAATTGTTATTATTTTACCAAAATTATTATTGTGATGGCAAATTGCCCAATACTATTCTCTTTTTCTCTTTTTGTTTTCCATCTTTCTTTTATTTTGGACTTACATTTATATATTTAAACTATGACCTTTGGCCTAATATCTAGAACTCGTTGATGTGGAGCATTTAAAAGCAATGGCCTCAGCGGATGTCCCTGTAGCTGTTGCTGCTGACAATCGCAATCACAATGAGAATGACGATGTTGAAGATGCGACAGTTATAGATAAGGATGATCATGTTGATGATGATGATGATGATGATGTTGATGTTGGTGATAATGATAATAATAATGATGTTGAAGATGAAATTACAGGGAGTTCAACTGCCCAGATTGTTAATAATTGAGTTAGCAAATTGAAATTAGCATTTAGTGTAACGTATACATTCATTTCACCGACTCTTTTACACACTCTCTATCTCTCTAACACGCACACACACACACACACACACACACACCTGCACACCCATGTTATCATTCGATCACAGACACAGCTGTGATTAGCAAACGGCAACGATACAGCGATGGTAGCACCAGCGTGGGAGCAGCATCCAGTGGAAATGGATCGTTGACCCGCAACAAAAGCAATAATAATACACTGCCAGCAAACAGCAACAACAATAACAACAGTAACAGTAACAAGCGCCGTCGTACCACCCTGGAGAGGAGCAGAGTGAACACCAGTGCCGGCAGCAGCAGCAGCAGCTCTACGCAGCCGCATGGCTTGCGCACACGTCTGTCTGTGCCTGTAACCAAGTACGAGAGGCGCTGACGCAGGCGACGCTGCTGCTGTTGCTGCTCCTACTGAGAATGGAGGACAAGGAGATCGTATGGAACTGAGAATGAAGATTTTGCAGTTCAGATTTCAAGTTCTTCGCAGTATCAGTCATAAGTTGGGAAGATATTTGAAGATTTTCCGCTAATTCTATTAATTTGATGATTAATAATAATAATTATAATAATAATAATATTCTTAGTATGTTCTGTTAATTTTTTGCACTTTTTTCTGTTGGACATTTGGAAGGTCTTCAAAATTTCAACATATTGTATTTAATTTTAAACAATAAAAAAGATATAGTTTAAATGCAAGTTACTTAAAAATAATAATAATACAAATCATTTATCAAAATGTCGTCTACATACAATATGTATGAATATAGATTTGAATTCATATACTTTGCAAAATCGAATTATGTTTGAATTCGAATAAAAAATTAAGATGGAAGTTGTAATTAGTGCAGAATATATAGTAACGTAAATAATATTGAATATACATAAGTTAGTGTATTACTACAAATCGCAAAAATATCAAATCCAAATCCAACGAAGTAAACGTTGAACACGGTTTTATAGGTATTACATACATAATCGTAAAGAGAAACATTTTAGGACCGCTGAATAAACATTGCAAATATATTTTTACAATGCATAATACTTGGTTTTTTTTTTTAAATAAAAAAAGATTTAAGCCTTCTGACATTTGGAAACCTTCCTGTAAAGTTGAAGTAAGTAATTTTAAATATTCCTATATTCCTTTTAAAATCCACAGTTTCTAAAAATAAATTTAGTATAATTCCCCTAAAATTGTAGTAACCACATAAGTTTTTAGTTCAGCATTTATTTTTTTTTATTATAAAAATAACATGTATTTGTAGCATTCGAAAATGGTTAGTAGCGCTCGAATTTGTTAACCTATTTTCTGTAAGGAAAGTTGAAAATTATTTTAAATATATAGTCAAATAGGTAACTTAATATTGGTGCTCTACATTAAAAGCCAAAGCAGTAAAACCGGCGAAAAATAAAGGAAAAATCAAATGCTTGCAAAATATTTAAAATAAAAGCAATTTGCAGGAAATAACTTTTACAATTAGCTTGAATGCAAAGACTTAGGTTTTGCGCAATTGATCTATATGTACACTAAATAATAATTAATATTGGGGCTACCAATAATATATATTATTCTTGCAGGTACCTCGTCTGAAAGTATTTCTCATCAATAAATTGGCAAAATGACACCAAGTGCTTAAACTTCTGCACGGTTTGTGCCAGTGCCATGTTGGGTAGCCTCGTGGTCAGAATGCTGAACAAGTGTCCAAAAGCAATAGCATCCAGTTCGCAGGGCATCTCACCATAGAAGAAGGGCGTATCTGGGGATTCTTTTAATTTATATTCCAGTGTCTCACAGCATTTTGTCACCTTATCGATGACATGTTCGATGTGCAGATCATGCCATTGATAAACTCGAAGCAGACGTAGTGCATTGCGACGTTTGTTGTAGTTTTGTATGGCATTCAATGGCCAGGGAAAGACAATTCCATTGCGAGGAGCGGTAATTTCCTTATATACACGCTCATTCTTGAAGCTTATATACAATTCGGCCATTGTGAATATGTTTTCCACTAGAGAAACATATGTACGCATATCTGCTTTTGAATCCTCGTCCAAAAAGCTACCAATCGCCATTTCCTTTTGTTCCACAAAATTCACAATGGGTTCAAATTCGGCAAAAATGAATGCGCCTGCTCTAATAAATGGCAATTTGGTCATACGGCCACCAGGGGACATGTGTTCCGCATTGGCGCAGGATCGCACACCAAACGGCAGATTACACATTTTCAAATATGCCTTGACGGCCAGACAACTTGCATTTTCCGGCAATAGAATCTGTTCTGCCTCGAAGGGCTAGTGGGAAGAGTATGTTTATAATGCGATTCATATGGAGAATTGATATGTATGCATGTACTTACCTGGTAGAGAGTCGCGTCTTCGGGCCATGGTTCCTCGGCAAGCTTGTCAGCTGTGTGAAGTTGATTCAAATACTGAGAATTTTGCATTTTAAGTTATTATTAAATGCTTTCGGTGATGAAGTAATAAACAGCTGTTTTGTCACACTCGTGGTTATTTTATCACGAGTCACTACTGTAAAGTAACTGCTATTATTAAAATATATTTTGGTTTATTTTTATTTTGTTTTAATGCAATGTCAGTTAATGAGTATCAATCTATTTAATTTTTTTTATGTATGGGCATACCAAGAAACAAGAAGTAGAAAGAATAAAATAAAAAACCAAAGAATATTGCCAAATATTCGTATTTAAATATCGCATTCCATTATAATATCGATATATCGAAAAAATACCACAGTTACGATACCGAACGATTCGATATTACTTGTTTGCACCTTCGCTGCGCGTTTTTTCGTTGTTTTTGCTTGTTTAATATTTAACTTGAATAACCATATATTTTGATACTCATAAAAATATCTAGAATTTTGTGTTCGTGTGATATTTAAATATATTATACATTCTTAATAAATACATTATTGTAAAGGTGAGTACGCGCCTCCTGTTTAAGTGCATTCGCAATAGTTTGTGTGTGGGTGAGAACTTATTCAGTAGAAAATATTTCTAACAAAAATATACAGGAATTTAAGCTAAAATGTTCAATAAATTTCTTATCTGTTGGTCGGAACTGCGCCACTCCCGAAAAATTTTCTGCCAAACAAGCAGAGAGCGCTATTATTAATGCCGGCCTCAGTATATGTGTGCGTGTCGTTTGTGAGTGTGTGTGTGCATTTTGGTGTGTGTGATTCATGCGTCTGGCTGGGTCTCTGGCGTTGCGTGCCTTGCATTTCTTTATCAGGCTGTGCCTAAGCAGCGTCATCGGCGCGTACATTTCCTTGAACATTTTACTCCACCCTCCCCCTCCCACCACTCGTCAAAATTCATCACACTTTGGTGGGGGGTCATCGCAAGTATTTTTTTTCCTGCTTCTGTTATACTGCTCTCCTTTTGCCTCTTGCGCTCTCTCCCTCACTTTTTCTCACTCTTTTTGACTGCTTGTTTGGATTGAACATTTGCTGTTTGCCTTTTGGCTTTTGGATTTGTTTCTTTTGATGATCTTTGGATTGTTTCTAATAGTTCCCAATGGCGCTTGCCGTTGCCTCTACCTGTTGTTGGCCTGCCTGCCTGTTCATTTTACTTTCGCACTTAATTAATTTTCGTTTTGTAATTGAAATCAAATACAATCGCAAAGTATAGAGATGTGCTGTGTGTTGCGAAAAAATAATGTGTTCTTAGAAATCGTATTTTACCGATTCGTTTTGCCTGTTGAGGAATATACTGGAAACAAAAAATTGTAGCCAAAATATACAAAACTGTATAAAAATACATTTTATTATCTCCTCATTGTCGCTTGACTCTATGCGTCACAATAGCAACAAAAATAAGTGAGAATTACTAATGAGCAAAAAGCAGATCTATTTAAATTGATGCACCGCCATTTTAGGCAAAACTGGAAAGAAAATTGTAATGGAAATGGAACGAAGTTATCGCTTTTAACACACACACACACATGCATATATACATGTAAATGGGCATAAAGCCAGCAACGTGTATTTAGATAATGAAAAGCAAAACCAATAACAATCTCAGATAATGAAAAAAAAGAAGAAAAAAAAAAAAATACATAGTAAAGAACAATGAATACCAGCAAAGCGTATGCTTGTATTAGTGTCTGTCTCTATGTGTGCCGATTGAGGTGATTGTGTGTTGGTAGACAACCCATTCTGGTCAATATTATTCAATGTCGGTCTGTACCGCCCGACACCCCACTTCCCTCTATCGCTGGGCAAGTGTAAATACTTATGTATGTATGTATATATATTTTAACCTTATCTGTCCATTCGGGTCCGTATTTGGACGAGGCATTACATACATACAAACATTTGGATATAAGTATGTGAATGTAGATGTTCCACTATGTGGCACCAGCTGCATCAATATTTTGAGAGCTACTCTCTCTCTCTCCCTCTCTCTCACTCTCCGTGCTCCTGCCAAGCAAAGCCCAGAGCACTTATGCGTTAATAATTGGAATATAATCAATAATATTGAACTTGTACAACAGGCTGTTGGTCATTTTTTTTATCACCAGGCAATGTTTATTAGAATTCATATATTTAGAAATTAAAACTAATATTATATTTACAAGAGAATGATATTACAAATATAATTCTCGTTGAGGTTGACAAAGAAGAAAGTTTTCATTTGTTCATGTTTCATTTGAAAGTAAAAGCAATTTTAAATGTAAAATGCGATATCGCCCACACATTGCATTTACTAAATATATCCCTGTGACCCATATGATTTGAACGCAAGCCTACTCAACAGCATCGAAATAAGATGAAATAAGTCATCAGATGATGTAGATTGTTGATAAATAATGACTTTACTTTATTTAACTCACAGTTAAAGTGCCATGGCCGAGACGGAGACACAAAAACACGCTGAACCACATCACGACGAGGATGTTCACGATGCCAACTACCAAGCACCGCCGGAGAAGACTATCGAAGAGATAATGGCTGCCGATCAGGAGGATGAAAGCTTAAGGCGTTACAAGGAGGCGTTACTGGGTGCAGCACAGGCCGAAAAGATTATTGTCGGTTAGTAGCAACAAAAACTTTTCGATCAAAAAGACACATGACTATTTTATATTATATTTATCATATTATTAACTTTTAGATCCCAATGATCAGCGTAAAGTAATTGTCAAGAAACTGGCGCTAGTTGTGGCTGGACGCGATGATATGGAACTAGACTTAAGCGGCGATATTAGTCAACTTAAAAAGCAGGTATGTTACAAAAGATTTTGTTTCAAATCAAGGCTCAGCTCATTAATCTATACTATTCCAACAGCTCTTTGTAATTAAAGAAGGTGTTCAATACAAGGTTCGCATTGATTTTATTGTGCAACGTGAAATTGTACATGGCCTTAAGTATGTACAAAAGACCTATCGCATGGGTGTGCCAGGTAAGCATATCATTTTGCATATCCCTTAAATCGGGTGTGTAGATTCGTATCGTTAAGCTAATTACTTAAGGTTGAAGCTAAAACATTGAATTCATGTCTTTATTTCTTTTGCTTAAATTCATAGTATATATGCATAGCTTAAAACTTTAGCAGGTTAGACATTTCCTATGTTCTTGCATAGCACTTGTAGGGCTTTTAAGTGCAAGTCGGCATATGTTCGGTTTTTTATACCATTTTAGTACGCATTGCAATTGCAAAGCAATCACATCGGAGAGTTTTATAATATTGTAATAATGGGCTCAAGTAGTTTTGATGGCACAGCTCTTCTGTGCGGCTTATTTAGTGTCGTTTATATTGTTTTTATAACTTTTGCAATATTCACCATAATAATGTGCTGAGAGAACATAAATGTCATATTTCTTTCTGTCTTTATGGCCTAACATATTGTGGATAATTTAATTTCTATTGATTTAAGTTGTTGGTAAGACACTGACTTGATGTGCGTATGAAATATAATAACTGTGTCTGACTTTTCTCAATCTTTTTCTAATGCAGTGGACAAAATGACGCATATGGTTGGCTCCTATCCCCCCAAGAAGGAAATTCAATTTTATTTGACGCCTGCAGAAGAGGCACCATCGGGTATGGTATCGAGAGGAACCTACTCTGTGTGTTCTGTGTTTACGGATGACGACAAGCACATACATTTGAAGTGGGATTGGACCTTTGAGATCAAAAAGGACTGGGCATAAGGCATAAAACAACTGTAACACCTCCACGCGGACACTTCAACCACTGCACACACACCCACACACACACGCATACACCCACAACTACAAACACCTACACACACAATGTTGTTCCAAAAAATTTATGTAAATTACTTTTGCAAATTGTATGTAAATGTTATACAAAATTCCTATTTGTCAAGTATTTTTGTTAACGGTATTAATCAAAATATTTTTGTATTTTAAAAAATTTGTAAAGAAGAAGAGAAGCCATGTGAAGAAGTATTTTTGATACTATGTAGAACTTGAGTGTGTGTTAATAACAATAACAAGCAACAATTTCTCGCCTTTGTTTCTAACTGCATATAACATAAGTCAAGTCGATCAGCCCCCAAGTCAAACAGTCAAATCAAGAAAAAGTCAGTCAGTCAGTTGCAACGCTAAGCTCAGTCAGTTTATATGCCATTGGATATGTTTAACATATATTATCAAACTGATTATTACTTGATAAATGATAAACTTTAAGAAAGTTAAGAAAGCCTTGTATTTAACATATAGTCCGTTTGATTCAGTATGTGTATCGTATGAATGAACAAAACTCGATTCAATATGTGAAGTGAAAAAAAGAAAAAAAAACTTAAACCAATATCCAAAGATGTATTTATTGCATTCGCATCTTTATGATTTATGTACTGTAAGTGTAATTATGTAATGCATTTGATTTCAATAATTGTAAAACATACAAAATATATATACAAACATGAGAAACCACACTATGTGCTCTATTCTAACTCTAATCTGTCTGTGTAATTCGAGTACAATTTAAGCGAATGAAGAAAACGCAACTGAAAAGCAATGAGAATAAAATTTATTTAAACAAAACGAACTGTTTATATTTGGCTTGAAAAACAGGACAATTTTAAAAAGCATTTAAGTTAATTTTTGAAATTCTTTTGACTGAATCATGATTCTAACTTATTTTAATGTTTTGTCATTTTCTTTGTGATTGTATTTTCCATTTAAATTTATTCGTACTCAGTTCTATACTTTACCTTAATGGATTCTTGTACTTTCTTAGTTTAGTTTGATACTTTAACAGAATACAAAATATGTGAAGTCTTGGAAATAATCGGACTGCTAAGCAGATGCTTTTGTTTAATCTGGATTAATTCAATTGGCCCGCTGAGCACGAGACAAACGTGAAGCAACTCTATACTAACCATTATTTTGTGGTGTATTAACGAGTTCGCATAAGAGAGGAATTAAAGAGAGAGTGAGAGATTGAGATGGAAATGTGTTTACCTGCTTCCATTATCAACATGTTGCCAGGTAAGAAGACAATCTGAACTACACAGAAAATAACAAATTAAATATTTAAACGCACATTTGCCTTAAATACACGCACAATTGCATGAATAAATAAATTTGGCAGTCAAAAATTATGGGGAAGCCCGGGGAAAATTTTAAATTTGTGTGCGGAATGTAAAGCGGAAAGCGTGTAATGGAACAACAACAAACAACAATGGGAGGCCTCTGGGCATTTTCCGAGAACAACCCGACGCGTAAATTTTCACAATTTGCAATTGTGAGTGTTTTTGGTTTGGTTTGTTCAACAATACATACTATATGTATTTGAAAGAAAAATAAATACCTACAGGAAATGACAATTCCTAAAACATATTCATTCGTATGCGAATTTTGCGAAAAAAAATAATCATACAATTCTTTGCAATTGTCGCATTTTATATGCTGTGGGTTTAACAGAATTTTTTGAAGCGGTACACTGGAAAAAATATTTAAATACATTTAACATAACGATGTAATCGATATTGTTTATACAATATTTACAATACAATATTTATATTCTATAAACAAAGAATGATATTGAAATCATAGTGCATATATATGAATTTCTCTTAAACTTCTTTGTATAGCAATTGCTTAAACCTTTTTAAAATATCCTCAACCTCTTTAAAGTATAAACTCATATCGTATGCAACAGGCTAAGCTCATGGACACACACACACACACACACACACACTCAGACATTTTGTCCATTTTGTGCTGCATGTGCACTTAACTGCAATGGCAACTGCAAATGCTCGTTCGATGCGGATATCGATGTTTATAGGCCTATAAATTTTGTTCAGCTAGAGGTAGCTTTTTTTCCACCTGCTACACAGTACGGCATGACCTTTATTGCTTTACTTCTCTCTTTCTCTCTCTCTCTCTCTTTGCAGTATTTTTGTAGAATTTTTATTGTGTTTTTCTTTTGTTGCTCTCTCTTTTTTTCCTTTTGCATATTTTGAATTGTTTTTTTTTTTTTAAAGGGAATTACCTTCTAAAGACAGCTCTTTGTTTCCATGCGTTAAATTTAATTTGACATTTTGTCCCTTTTTTTGGGTGCAGCTGGTACCCAGAATGTGTCTATTAAAACTTAATTGAATATACCAAAGATTTGTGTCTGTGCGTCGGCTCATTTCGTATGCCAAGGCGCAAGTGAACGTGCAAAAGTTTTAGGCTCTACGTGGCGTATGATGAATTTAATTTAGGGTCGTAGCTGCGTATACGTAATATATATAAACACAGGCTAGGGAGAGCGTATGGGTAGTTTACTGGCTCAGATTTTGACCCTCCAAATACCCTGTATACGCATGAGCGTACATATAATTTAATTAGATTGATTTAATAGTTTACAATATCAGCATGATATGCAAAGGTAAAACATTTTCAAAAGTAAAAGTTTTATATAGCGTACAATTTATTTATTTCTAAGGTATGGGTTATAGGCATTGCTCAGTTACAGGGTATATTCTGCTTAATTATATTTGAGTTGGCAGCAGATTTTATTATTAGATTTGGTTAATATGATAAACCAATTGAGAATGCATGAATAATATGAATACTGTTGATGTGCGTAGGCAGACTTCATTAAAGAGTAAACAATGCTTGGTTTATTATCGAGAGCTTATGGCAACACAAAAGCCGTAAAGCCCTGAGAGAAGGCATTGCTTTAAAGGCATTTCACAGGGACACTTTAAGGGTATCCCTCTAAAGAGATGGCTAAGAGACAGGTGTTAGACACACTCCCAGTTCCTTCCCGCCCCCCCAACAACCGCACAACAAAAGCGGTCATCAGATTTATGTGTAATGGGGGCCAGACCAAAAGGGACACAGACAGATATACAGACAATGTATAAACAGGATGCAGGTTTCGTTTCGTTTTTTTTTTATTTTAAAAAAAGGAAGGTAGTCAAACTTTGTTTCTTGTAAGGGGCGAAACTTCCCCATTTCTTTCCATCGAGCCTCAAAATAATTTGCGTTTATATTGAATTTCTTTTTCAGAAAAAATTGCGTGATTTGCGAATATAGTATATTTATTCAAATGTCCACGGTCGGTCGTTCATTTATGTTCTTTCATCTGCATTGATTTGCTATATCGCCTGTATTATCGATACTGATTGAGAATGCCCTAATATGTAATTTATATAATGCAAGGCAGCAAAAAGTTAATGAACACAATTCCCAAAAATTGCTTGATACTTTATAAAATATTTCTTAAAGTTTTCAGCACTTTTTTTTATGGCATTATAGGGTGTCGTAGAAGTCGTAATTTTGGCATAACTTTTCGCATTCATAGCTGTAGTTTAAAGTCGAGAAATTTAAAGCGTTTCGTGTCGTAAAAGTTTTGACGCTTGTGTGAATAAACAAAGTATGAAGCATACTTTTGGGCGTCAAACAAAGCATGACATGCTGTTGTCGCTTTCACACTCATACGCATACATATTACGCACCACACACACACATACACACTCTCTCTCTCTCTCTCTCACTCTCTCTCACATCCCGATGCTGTTAATTGTGTGTGTCACGCTGGGTCTGCCGCCATTGTTGTTATTCCTCCTGCAGTTTTGCCGTTTTGTAATTACGTCGAGCGCACTAATTAAAGCACATCCCGTAATTAGGTTTTATGTTGAGCCCATCCCCCCTCCTGTTCCTTTCTTTAACTGATGAATGTTGGCCAGCTTAAAGTAACACATTGAAAGTGAAAAGTTATTTTAAACCCGCTGCAATTGCAAAAAGTTCAAGGGTTTCATTACGAATGCAGAGACCTTAATGGAAGATATATACGTATATATATATATCTATGAGTGTGGGTAGCCAACATTGACAACTCTAGGTCATATTTAATGGGCACCATGCTGAATATCTATTTGCATGCAGCCTACCATGGCCTGAGCACAAGGATAATCTGATTACGAAATCATAAAGAATATCAGAATATCAGGCGATTACTTATTAAGCATAGGAATATCCCTCAATGGCCTATAGCAAACCCATCAAAGGGCAAAGGCAAACAAAACTTCAAGCTTATTTGAAATTCAAGACCAAGTCAATCATACGCTTCCCACGCCTCGTGCGTGGGTGGTGAAGTCGTCCTCCTCCTCGATATGCAGAATGTAAACATGTTTTGATTTCGATGAGGACATGTTTTATGCATACCCGGCCAAGAGACGAGACCAGCTGGCAACAATTGACAGGGGATTTGACGTTTGGGGAAACTTTAATCTATACTTCACTCACTCTCTCTCTCTCTCTCTCTGTCTCATGGGAGAAGTCCTGCAAGTTATGCAAAGTCCAAAGTCCATTTGTGACTTCAATTAGTTAATTTTGTGTGTGTGCGAATCTTGTTAAAGTTTTGCCCCAGAACAATTCACAAAGATATTACCCTTGGGATTTTCATATTTTAAGCCATTTGTAATTTTATTTATTTGCTA
Organism: Zaprionus kolodkinae; assembly: GCA_018901885.1. NCBI lineage: Eukaryota > Metazoa > Arthropoda > Insecta > Diptera > Drosophilidae > Zaprionus > Zaprionus kolodkinae. The sequence continues at coordinate 13,627,398 of JAEIFM010000068.1, forward strand.
ACTTAAGCTGGGGTTTATTTATGCAAATGTCTGGGAGTCTGCAGAGTGTGTGTGTGTGTGTGCATACACTTTTTGCATGCACTGTAATTGCATTAAGAGCTTAATTTAAGGTTGTGTGTGGGAATTAAGATTATATGCGAGTTAAATGTATAATTATAAAGCAATTTCAATGAAAAGTAGTACGAAAAGAATAAGCTAATTTAATAAATATATCTTAGAATAATACTACTTTATTTGTACGCACTGTAAACTTTAGAGAGAACTGATCAAATCTAAGCGTACTAATATCCGTTGCGTATGCGCTTCATATTGTCAGACGGAAATTGCACAAGTCAGCAGCAAACAGACTGAAATGCATTACATACATGCGTATCTGTATCTGTGTGTATCTATGTGTGTATGTGTGTGTGTGCATTTTTGTGACTGCTTTGTTTGTGTGTAAATACAGATATATTTTCTTAGAGAAAGAGAGAACGTTGACACAATATCCTGCTAAACCGAAATTAACAAATGCTTGAGTGGAAATTCAATCTCTGTGATTTTTAATTTAATTTCGACATGCATGGGAAATTGAGGCTGCAGTGCAAATTAAAGAAATTCCGTTTTCAAATGCATTTTAAATTTGCTTTGAAAACAATTCAAGCAGATGTTCCCCACAGCGAATGGGTATCAATAAAAATTAATTATACACACACACTCATCGTGCTATTTGTTTACTGTGTGTGTGGTCATAGTTTTGATGAAATTGGTTTAATAAATGCATTATATATTTTTATATATATTTTTGCATATTTTTTCTTATACGCATTAATATCAATTTAAAACTTTTCATTTCTTTAGCTAGTATCAAATTCATTACTTATTTGCCTTCAGCTGATATCAGCGCTTTTGCTGGGTTTTTATTTATTTTTTTTTTTTTTTTTGGTTTTGTGAATCAACTATATATTGATTGATTAATTGATTAGCCGGCAGTGCGATGGATGACCAGTGGATGTGTGGACGTGTGTGTGTGTGTGTGTGAGTAAGCGTAGCAAAGGTGTCACTTGATTAGAAGCAACTTAAGGTAACGCCACATCAAATATTAAGTACACGCAGAGTGACTGCATGCGTGTGTGAGTGCGTATGTGTGCGCGTATGGAATGCCGGCACTCGTGATAAAAACCAAAACAGAGCAACAAACTGTCTGCGCTCTCTCACACTCTCTCTCTCTCTCTTACGCTCTTGCAACACGCTCTCTTTTGCTATGGTCGCCTAGCAACATTTCAGGCAAGGTCGGCAACATGTTGCTGTGCTTGTTGCTCAGTACAAGTGAATGTGGCGTATACTTGTTGGGTATTGTGTACAGTGGTAAGATATTATTCAATATTTAATCAATTTTTAAGTTCAAGTTAAGGAAATATATCAAAATATGAAATCGAGAATATGATAAATAGTTAAAACAAATTAAATTCACTTTATATATTTCCGTAATTTTGTTGAATTATTTTATTGCAGTGTACTTCGCTGTGATCTCAACTCATTTGCCGAAAATAACACTTGAACGTCCCAGAGTGCTCACCACGCGAGAGTTGCTAGCAACACTGCCCACCCTTCGTATGCTTGGGCAACATGCACACGACTTCGTTAAGCCTTCGGTAGGCGCGCTCGCCTTGCGTGCATGACTGTTGCTGTAAGTTAGCGCGTGTGTGTGTGTGTGCGTGTGCGTGTGCTCGCGAGCACCCGACCGTCATTCTGCCTGCTCTGCTCTGCTCTACTCTACTCTACTCGCTCTGCTCTGTTTGGCAGCCTCAGCCTGTTGATTAGAATTGTGTGCGCTCAGTTCTGATTAGACCGTGCGCCAGTGCGGGTCGCGACGTTGTCGTTGTCGTAGTCGCTGTCGCTGTCGCTGTCGTTTTCGTTCTCGTTTCCCTATTACGAGTTCGATGCGATTTAGATTTGATTTCGAGCGCGGGCATTCTGTTTGTGCGTGTGTGTGTGTGAAATTATATAAAAATATACACACATATGTACATATATGGAGATGTATAAATATTGATATAAATAATTAAGAGAAATATTCAAACACATATGTGAAGTTAAAGTATAAATTGCCCGAGAGAGAGAGCATCATCCAGTGATTTTCGTAGGTAGTGTATGCATTTTTCACACAAAATAAGTAGAACTTTTAATTATCGCAAAGCACAAAACAATAAACAAAACGTGGCCAACCGGCAAAGTGAGCGCGCACATGATTTGCCATCACAACTAATTGCCAGGTTCAATAGCAAATAAAAATAAAATAAAATGAAATACAACTAAAAATAAAATCGAATGAGCAGCAGCACAAAATAAAAACAAAATGTGAAAAAGAAACTAATGAAACCAAAATCAAGAAACTAAAAATCAAGTTTAAAGTGTGATAAGCGCTAATCGGCTTTGATTTCCAAATTCTAATACATCCATATATCTATAATTAATTTTATAAACCTCTACAAAGTGTTCTAACGCTGCTGCTACATACATACTATATACTATCTATATCGTCGTTTTATTGTGCCTCTTAATTAGCCAAAGCACCAAAGAAGAAAACGAAACCGTAGATCAGTCTGCAAATTGTGTGAATTGATGGTCACAATAAAAATATATAAAAATTAAAATTAAAAAAAAAAAGCAATAAAAAATTATGCTGCTCTCGAATTGTCAGCTGTTGGCGACACATTGCGTCAAGTTTTTGTATCTGTGTGTGATTTGTTTTTGTTTTCCTTATACACTTTCTTCGGGTACTCTCGATTTCTTGTGCCATTGGGATTTGCTTTAAATATTTAATAATATATTCTATATAGAGTGTGCCTCAGATGATTAATAGTTTTATTACAGCTTTTTGCCTGTTTCACAATTTTATCATTTTTCAAAAAAACATTTCGAACTTTTAGAGTATTGCGTATTCGAATTAGCCCGTGACAGTTGTTTCCCATTTTTCATACTTTTGCAATTTTTTTTTTTGTAATTTTTGACGGCCGGACGCGCTGCGAGGCGATGAATGTATTGCCTATGTGTATGTGTGTATATGTATCTGAATTTTTTTTTTGGATGTGTTAAAGAAATGATAGAAAAAAAAGAGCAGCAGCAGCAGCAGCACAAATAAATTTAGTTAGCGTCTACGGCAGATATTGCCGTATGGCACATGCATAACTATTTATCGCAGACATTCTCTGGGTGGCATTGACTTTGGCATCATTCTTATTATCATAAATTCTGGCCCCAATAACTTATATACTTGTGTAGTATTCTATTTTCGAAAAGGCGGGAGAAGTTTCTTTCCGTATGTCATCGCCGTAGAGGTCAAAACATTGTTTATTTTTTCAACACGAAAATGAAAAAAAAAAAAAAACGTTGAAAAAACATATAATTTTCTTTGATCTCGCTATAGTGCATAATATTAAAAGAGACTTTAGATTATGTTTATATATATTTAAAAATGATAATGCAACTCTTTGTTTCGTTTCGGTCTGAAAAATTTCATTATATACAGTGTATAATCTAACTCCATTTATTTCGCAACTCTTTTTAATTAGATTATGTGGGAAATGCTCTAACAGATTTCGTCATATAATTCCCTTGGCTAGGGTATAAAAATAATCATTTACTTAGTAGCGAAATCATTTGCCAAATGTTTTCTTTAAATAAATCAAGTTATAAAAATGCTCGCGCTGATTTTGTTTTGGCTCACGGCTCAGTGTTAATAAATAACCGCCCACTCTCGGCATTTTATTTATATATATACACACATACATATACATAATATGTATGTATTTAATTATTTCAGTTTTTTATCTTTATGGCAAGACAACGTTCAAATTTTATAGGAAACAAGATACGAATAAAAAAAAAAAACAGAAAAAAAACCTATGTGGCATATAAAAATCAACGCAACTCGGCGAAATTACTAAGTATACCAACTTATACTTTACTTATACATATACGTAGTTATATCTCTGATAACTTGTCGGGAGGGAGTGTCGCATGCATCAGAGTTCGATATTTTTTTTTTTTTTATTTTATTATTTTTGGGGTTGGTCTATTATCAAATTCAAAAGCGGCGAAGCTTGCCCGCCGCTTGCGATAACGTTGATAAAATAATATTTTATTGTAGACCCAATAAGCTCAAATGAGACAAATTATATTTCACATTTCTGTTTAAATAATCATTTCTATTAACTAATTAAACTATTGGCAAAAAAAAAAAAAACAAATCAAGCGATTTAATTATTCACTGCCGGTTTCGCTGTCTATTTAAATTGACACTCGCCTTATAACATACATACTAACTATACTGCATAGTATATCGTTATGCCCAACTAGTTTGAGACTGTATCGGGTGCGGTTTTTTTGTTGTTTTTAGTGAATCATTAAGATTTAGCATTTTGAGTGTTATGAATTGTACTTATTTAGCAACTGGTATGATGATTCATTGTGGTGCGAAGTTTCAACATGCTTAGAGTGTGCCACAGGCGAGCCCATCTTATCTGCCAGCCTTGCCGAGGGTATTATAATGCGACAGCAGCGACTGTAAATTATAGGGAATAAGTTGATTCTGTATGTGAGAAAAGTATATATATGATATCACTTAAGCGTAGCTCTAAAGTTCAGTTTCCATTTTCGATTCGACTTTTCTATGTTCTACTAATCGTGCATCAGATTTGGCAATTAAAGAACATGAAATATTGTTGGTATAAATAGCTTTGCCATTCATAGAGAGATGACACAATTTGCCATTTTTTGAGATAATGCAAAATACGCATATTTCAAAATATTATACACACTCATGTCGAATATACAGATGTGAGGCCCAAGTACAATTCTATATGAGTCTGTTTCATGTTCTTCCTTAATTTAGCGAATTTTCAACGTTTGATTGTACTCATAAACAAAGATATGTATTGTATATTCCCGTGGAAATTTTTACTCAACTATCGACGATCGTAAATTTAGTTTATCCAAAATTTAATTTGTTTTTTTTTTTTTTTTTTTTTGACTTTGTCAATTTTCTAATTTGCTTTAGGGGAAAATCGCTGCTTCTTCTTCGGTATTTATCTGCTTGTGTGGTCGCCGGCTTAGTGTTTGTGTACTATATCATGTTGTTCAGTTTGTTAAGCAAATTTCTCAGCCTGTTGCTGTAGTAGCGGTTGCCTTTCAGCAGGTCACACACAGAGAGAGAGAGAGAGAGAGAGAGAACTATAGCTTATAGATACTGTATGATATGGCTACGCGTACTTATATATGTCGAGGCGAAGCTCTTTATATTTATTTCTCGTTTGAATTTAATTAAATTTGCACATTTGTGTAAAATTTCATATACATGTGTCGTGCCTGTCGTGCCACACACGCCCCTGTATAGCCACAGATACATTTGTATCTGTATCTGTAGCTGTAGCTGTATCTGTATCTGTGCCCCCCATGTGTCAGCCTAGACGCCTAATCAAACAGAGCAACAACAACAACAACAGCAACAACTGTGATGAGCCGGGGCGGCGACAGCCAAAATTCAAAGCCCTCCGAGCGAAAAGTATAAAATATAATAAACATGTGTAATGATGGCGAACGTGAATCCGCAGCAAGAACCGACAACAGCAACAAAAACAACAACAAAAAGAAAAGCGAAAATAAATTTAGCAGATAAAACCACTCGAGGGTTATTGCAGAAAAGTCCCACAGCAAGTCGGCAAATTAATAAAATAAAAAAAAAAAGAAAAAAGAAAACAATAAGAAAACAGAATATTCTAAAATATAAAATATACATACATATCTGATGGTAATACCCTTATTAAAACAATGAGTGAAATGTATAATTGATTCCCTTGAGGTCTTGCGTTGTTATTAAATGTGACTCAAGGGAAATCGAAAGAAAACAATATGTATTTAATTGCTCTTAATTAGGCTTAATTATAGGCGCAATTAGAGCGAGAGAGGGACATAGAGAAAGGCGATGAGTGTGCGAGATACATATATATTGCACTCAATGTTATTCATATTTGTTTTTAAAAAAATCCATTTTCCCTTCAACATTTGACATTTTCCCCCTAACAATGGGAAACAATGTTGATGGAACTTTAAGTAAATAAAACCTTATCGGCAAATATTGACGCCACTGGGAGAAGGTCTAAAAATAAGTGTCATGTATTGTGTTTCCAAAAACTCATTTAGAATATTACGTGTAGTATAACAAACAACCAGTATGGGACAATAATAACGGGGTAAACAAAGCGTCATCTTTTTTACCTATAGAGAGAGAGAGAGTAAATTATATATAGTTTTATTTTTGCCGTTGCCAAGTCGATCTTTATATTTAATTATAATAATAGGCAATGGGTATCCCATTGGTCAGTCTAGCTAATTTTTGTTCATAATTAAATCTAACGAATCACCCAACGCCTTTTCCAATTTTTATTTTTTTTCAATATTTGCTCTTTTTCGCTTTTTTTTTTTTTGTGTCTGTGTTTTGTTGGGGGAATTTGTTTTAGCACTTTTTCACACATGCAGCGCGTTAAACTGTCAAAAATAGCTTACAACATTTATCACAGTTTTTAAAATTGATTTATTTGCTCATAATATTTTTGCCCATAATGCTGCATCGGACGACAAGAAAATTGCCAAAAGGCGAATTCGAGTTGACGTTCGCGACGTCATCATCAAAAATGCATTGGCAAATCGCATACGATTTGCACAAATCTTTGGGCTGTTTGGGCTGTACCCAGATCTGTCCGCTGTCCATCAGTCACTCTGTCCCTCTGTCATCTGTCCATTCGTTCACTTCTTCGGTGCTTGCTTGCTTGAGTGACGACGACCAAATGAGCGGGAAATTTGATTTTATGGCAAATCAAGTTTGTCTTGCACATTGCACAAATTTTTCAATTTTGCAAGAGCGAAAAGGAATAAATGATCGTATGCGTATTATATTTTTGTACTAAATAAATATTCAGGAAATTTCCTGATCGCAAGTGTTATTCCATAATAGGGCTGATAGTCTTTTATCCGGACAGATCTGTCATTTTTTCCTTCTAGCCTGAAAATTAATTGTCTAAATTTTACTGTCCGAAAATTTGTTATAATATGTTTTCTCTTATGCTTATTTATTTTATTTTCAAATGTTTTTTTTTTTTAATTAATTTTTTTTTTCAACAATTCTTTAAATTATTTTTTCGATATTTCTGAAGTTGTTTTTACAATCGATATACCACCGCATAATTTGTGTGAATATCGTTATGCCAGGATATCGATTTGCTGCCTATCATCTTGATTTATACTACTTTTTGAGAGGTTCAGCTGGTAGCTCTATTTCTCATAGATATATATATGTTTCGAAGTGGTTTTTTGTTCCCATATCTCGCTGAGAATCGTGTTTATTTCCGTTGTTAATCACTCATTGGGTGCAACAAATGTTTATTGGCAAGCAATTATTTTTAGACTTTTTGTTGAACTGGGGCAGCTAATAAAATCGTCTTAGCACATGTTTCAATACGCTTTAGCAGAGCCATAAATATGGGATTTACATTATAGATTGCTTAGCACTTAAGTGTAGCGACTGCTGGTGTTGGGAGTCAAGGTTGGGATTGGAGTAAAGATATAAGATATCTACAATAATAATAAAATAATAAAAAAATAAATTGCAAACTTTAATAGAAGACGCCAAATTTATCAGCTGCTTTTGGTTAACTTAGGATGCCTTAAAAGCTTAGGTATATATTATGGAGTTGCTGATTGCAATGTGCTGGAATATATTAACGAGCAACAAGCAGGAGAAAATTGCTGTTGTTAATTTCCATGAATTTCTCAAACGTTTCAGCTGCTGCTGGGGAAAATGGGAAAACTGGTACGTGCTGCAGCTGGATGAAGGCCAAGCCACAGAACCACAATCCACACCATGGTCATGCCTGGGTCCAAAAAAGGCGGCTGCACTAATGCGCATTTAAATAGCCCACCCTAGCTCGCTCTCTCTCTCTCTCTCTCTATATATCTCTATCTCACTCTGCCTCTTTGCTTCTCTCCCTTTCTGTATGTGTTTCTGTGAGTGTGTGAGTGTGCCTGAGGTTTCCTAATGAATCAGCATTCATGGCCACGATGCTGTAAACCAGCAAAACACAAAAACCACAAAAACTAAATCCAAACAAGCCCACAACCATTTACGCTCCGGCCCAGTTTTTTGGCTTGGTTTTTGGCTTTGAAAACAGAAATTAGCCCGCCATTCACATGTTGTGTATACGCAGCGTATACACAATACTCGGCAACACTCGAAATTGCCAACTTTCGCCAACTGCATTAGAATTTATGCAGCTACGTGCATTGCAACACTCAATCTAATTGCATTACACTAGTAGTAACTGCATTACACAACAATGAATTTTGCTTTTAAGACCAACACGCACACACACACACACAACTTTTTCGACAGCCAATTAATGAAGTTATTGTTCTGGCCCAGGTCTAAACTGTGTTTGCACCAAATCATCAGCCAGACAGACAGAGAGAGAGGGAGAGAATGGGAGAGTGTGAGAGAGAGTGGAGAGTGTAATTACATTTTACACTTGATGCTGGCCAAAGTTTTTGGCCATGTGACTGTCATTTTTACTCTGGCGAACTTAAAGCAGCTATAAATAACAGTTTAAAATTATATTAAAAACAGTTTGAATTTGGAAAGAGTTTGTTATACTTTTGACTTTACTAAAAGTAGTTCGAAAGCGCTCTATGGATATTAAGTATACGCTGTGACTCTTTACTATGCGTGCAACAAGATAAGAGCTTAAAGAAAACATAAATAATTTATTTTATAATTAGAAGTCATTAAAAATATGCTGCAATATAAAAACTCTGTTATACTATCAAATGAGCTTAGTTAGAAAATGCTCTTTTAATATTAAGTATACGCAGCGTTCCCTTTGCCCACCAATGGCAAACTAAATTAAGGGTAAATTCCCATAAGATTTATTGTATTAGATTAGAAACTAAGGAGAACTACGGAGAACGATGAATAATATATGGAAATTATATATGGAGAACTATGGATATTAAGTATACGCAGTGGCTTTTTACTATGAGTACAACAAGATAAGAGCTTAAAGAAAATATAAATATATTTTATTTAAATATAATAAAATATTCTGAAATGTATATATATTATCAATGGAGCATAGTTAGAAAATGCTCTTTTTGCTTGCACTTTGCTCGCAAATGGCAAACTAAATAAAGGGCAAATTCCCGCAAGATTTATTGTATCAGATATAAAACTAAGGAGAACTATGAAGAATTCGCTTATATATTATCCCGCCTTCACTTGAAACGTGCTCACAGAGTTTTCTATTAACACACGAAAATCTTCGCGTACTACTACCATAACAAATCATATTTCTCAGCTATTGTGTGAGTTTTACTTAACGATTTTGCTTGTCAGGGCACTTGTGCCTCGCTGAGACGGAAGCAGATGCCAATATATTTGAGGCATTTGCTACAATTGAATTATGACAGTACTGGAGCCCGAAGGAAACCCCCGAGTGTGATAAAAAATGTGTGTAATACGTATATCTTACGGTAGTTACAGTGCCAAGGGCAATACATACGGGCGTAATCATTAATCATCAACGATCAAAGTCAAAGATACAGAAACAGACACTGACACACACAGACACGTGTGAATACACTCTCACACCCACACCCACACACACTCAGAGTGGCGCACTCAATCATGTGTGTACGAGTGTTTAGGGAACTTGCCGCGGGTCGTTGCCTGCCCGGGTCTGTTTTAATCAATTTCAAACAACAAACACTTGGAAAAACGACGCCAAAAGAATGCAAGGTTATTAAAGCAAATATACTTACATACGATATATAGTACATACAGACATATGTATATCGTGTGTGGATTGTATAAAATGTTTATTGAAAGTACTGGCATGCGTGGCAATAAGAAAGCGTGAGAGAAGAAGAGAAAGAGAGAGAGAGTAAGAAAGAGACGAATGTATGTATGTGTGGCGGGCAAACAGATGACTTTACATTTTGGCAAATTGAGAAATTCGCTCGCAATTTGTTGTTGTTGTTGTTGTGATAACGCTGATTGCGCAGCGAACTTTGGAATTGCAACAATTGATGTCCGGCCATTTAACAAGCGACATTTGCTGCTGTTTTTTTTTTTTTTGCCAGACACTAATGACAATTTCGATAATAACTTTGATGTAAATTAACGATAATTGGCTAACGTTTCGTTTCGTTTCGCATATGGGTGATTTGCTACTCTTTTTTTGTTTTTGTTTTTGTTTTTGTTTCCACCCCTATCAGTACATTGCCATCGAAGCGTATACGTCGCGTATACGTAATGCCAGGCGAAGATTACGTATGCGACGCGTTGTTGATGTCATAAATATAACCTGGAAATATACAAACAACATATATGTATATATAAGTTCAAGTTCAGGGCAAAATGCACATGATAAGTGCGCGATGGACAATGAAATTGAAAAACATAATTGAATTGAACAGCGGAAATTAAATGGAAATTGCATGTGAAAATAAATGTGAAACAAGTGCTAAATTGATTGAGCAAACGAATGTAATTCAATTGATATGCAACTTTGGTTTGAATTTGTTAAATTCCTAACATTTTTCCAAATGGCATTTTAAATAGTTACTGCGCCTGCTGGCATTGCAGGCCATTAAAGTCATTTATTTTCATTTCTCTCTAGGCGCTGCTCAGTTGCAAACTAGGTAAACGCTGCTGCTGCCGGCGATTTTTGTGGTGTAAACAAAAAACAATATATACATATACTATATAAATAGTATAAAAAAATACACGCGCCAATAAGCAAAGCCAAGCGAAACAAAACACAGCACAGTGTACTGAAAACAGAAAACAAAAAAAAAAACAAACAGACAGAATAACAATGCCCAAGACTGTGTGTTTGTGTGTGTGTGTGTGTTTAAGTCTGTCTGTTTGTAGCATTATATGCGAGTTTATTTATTTATGAGTAGTTTTTCCACGTTTGCACTGTTACTGCCCGCTCTCTCTGTGTGTGTGTGCGTGTGCGGGTCAAACGCGTGGCCGCCTTTGCTCACTCGTCCATTTGTCCGTTTGCTGTTTAAAAATGCGAAAATCTACAAGTGGTTGCCGAACAAAGAGAGGAAGAGAGAGCGAGAGACAGTGAAAGAATGCCAGGCAGAGGGGCAGGCGTAGTGAAAACAATACTCAAGTGAAAATGCCATTGAAATTGTTTGAAATAATGCCATGCATGCTCTACATGTGGCGTATCAAGAGCCGCATTTACTTAGGTTAGTTTACAATGGATTCCCTTGAAGTACACATTGAGAGCACCTCAGTGTACACAAATTGGCTAAGAGAGGAAGAGAGAAAGAGTAAGGCAGCTGCTGTACCATTCCTTGCTTATACACTTCTTTTGCCGTGTTTCACAAACAATTAAAATGCGATAGGCAGCGCATCGATAGCATGCGATAACAATTTTTATGCAAATTATGTGGTGGTAGGTCGATTGTCAGTGCAAGTCAAGCATATTAGAACAAATTATGTAAAGATCTGTTGTAAACTAAGCTGGCAACACTGTTCTGCATATACTGTTATACATACGCTGTTATAAAAGAGGGAGAGTGCATTTAAGCTTCGCTATGCTTGAATGTTTATCAACAATTCTACAACATGTTGCACTTGTTCTGGAAATAACGCATACGCCCTGTTCAACACAATTTTGTTGCCATTGTGCTGCCAACAAACAACAATCGGTTGAACCGATGTCGATAATGAATATGATTTGTTATTCGGCACGCATGAGTTAAGCGTGAAAACAATCCGCACATTTCAATGCATAAATTCTCTCGTTCGGTTATTAAATGCATTTACCGGACTTACTTTACTTATTCATTGGATACACTTAATTGCAGCACAGCCAAAGCCCTGCAAGTGTAGCTAGTAGCAATTGTAATTCCAGAGGGAATTATATTATTTTAGAATTCAATTCAAACATTTCCGCATACTAAGGCATTCTTACAATTTATTTCAGTTTTTTTTTTTACACTCTTAGAGCCTTGACTTTGAGCACAAGTAATGGAACATTTTAGGGGGAGAAATGTCAAAGGAGAAATGTCGCTGTAAGCAGTTTTAATTTTGAAAATTGTAAACATTTTTCAAGATCCTCTTTGAAATGCAAGAGCGAGAGAAGAATGCGTGAAATTACAAGATTTCTATACAAGTTATCTACAGTTGCAGAAATTCGTCGCAACCCTTTGACAGGGCACACCATTACCAAGTGTCCTTTGTTTGATGTGTGTGTGTGTATCTGTGTGTGTGTGTATCTGTGTGTGCTACGCCTTGCTGCGTGCGTTCAACTCAGTTAAACTGAAACTTTTCTAATTGAAGCCAGAAGATTGTCGAGTCTTGCTCACAGCAAAGCGTCTATGTATTTATATGTATGTATTTATTTATTTATTTATATGCACATACATACATACATACATACAGACAGATGTATCTGTGTGTATTTGAGAATGTTGAGCACATTGTGTGGAGCCTTGTCAACGCTGGAAACTTGTAAGAGTTTCTGTTCCCAATTCGCAATATAGTAGATACGAAAACTTCTGTGCTAGCATTTGTAAATGTCACAGATAACAACAGCTAGAAGGCGCAAAGCTCTCTATATAAATACCATATATATTTATCTTTTATTTTACTTGGATTTCTATTATATTATTCGATTTATCGGATTTTTACCCTGCAGCCTGTCAATGCAGTTTAACATTAATGGAATTACATTTAAGTTGCACCTATTTATGCTCTTAATTGCATGTCATTTGCCGGAAGGAAACCAATTTTCATTCATTTCTCTCTCTCTCTCTCTCTCTCTCTTTCTCACTATCTTTTCCTGTCTCCCTTTAGCATTGGGCAACAAGTGAAGAAGTGCGTCCGCCTGCATCGGGCAGGCAATTTTAGCGCGCAGCTGGCGGCTGCGAGTTTTCGTTTTGCTGCCGGCTTTTCCTTCCTGCCATGGTAAGCCGCAATGCAATGAAAATTGTGAAAACGGAAAATGGCACGAACGCGTCTATTATTGTAACAGACGGCGGAAATGCAACACAACCTATGAGGACAACAACAACAACGACGACGACGACGATGGCCATGACAGATACCAAGGCAATGGCTACGATGTCTACGGCACTGTCCACGTCACTGGGTGACTTGAGCGACCAGGAGAATGGTACAACGGGTAAGTGCGAAAAGTCGAGTTGAGCTTAACACCCGCTAAGAGAGGGTCCCGTTATAATCCCTGACAACGAACAGACGAGGCAGCCAAGCAGAATCTCCAAGAAGCTTGTTCAAATCAAATTAGTTTCATAAAGGCGGCTGCCCCTGCTACGCAATTCTGATAATAAGTATTTGAGCAATGCTTGTGTGCAAGTTATATACCCTGCGCTTTTGTAGTGTACAAACTTCAACCTGGAAACGCAAAATGGCTCTGCCCTCGCCTTACTTAGTTTTATTTGGCCTTTGGCCTTGGTTTCCGCGGATTAACCTTCGTCGTCAGCGCTTTTGGGTCTGATGTAACCCCAAAGCGCTGCCGCTTAATTTGGGCTTGTCACGATAATATCAACCTAGCACGCCCATTCTGGCTACGAGTCTCTCTGTCTCTGTCTTCATATCTCTCTTTCTCGCTCTCTCTCTCTGACAATTCCTTTGACCGCTGTTATATTAATTAAATTTCTGCTTCGCTTCGCTTTTAGAGTTAAAATAATTATTATTATAATTTTAGTTTTGATCAGCCTACATTGCAGAAATTTTAATTAATATTAAACGCCATAATAAAGCTTTGATTTTAGTTAGAGGGTTACGAAATTTCGCTTGATATTGCGTTATCTGCAAACACAAATATTGACAGACTCTCGTTTGACAACCTGTTGACCATTTCGAAAAAAATATTGATTGAAGCGTAAAGCTGCTCGCAAAGTTTTATGAATGAACAGAGTAGCAGGATAAACAGGCCGAGTTTATTGATTGAAATTCCGTGTGCTTTAAATAGGCAACCCTCTAAATACATACATACATCCATACATATTCGAACCATCAGGTTCAATGAGAAACCTCGTCGTGTAGGCGTGAACAATGTTCGTGACACTTTTTAAGGAGCTCATTAGAACCCCCGGGAAAAAGGCAAGTCAGAAAGTATGGATGGCGGCATCCCGTTAATTGCTTCAATTATTACCCGCAAAAAATAAATTCCAAACGATGAAAAGTTTAGGGTTTATTGGACAAAGTTAATTGGGCCGCCTGCCTGTCCGCCCAAAATGCCAAGAGCATCAATAAAAATTAAAAAAGCAGGGAACATTTTAATTTAAACAAAGCAATGAGATCCCAAAACACCTCCCCCCTCCCTCCAGGGGGCAATTATCTGCAGCCCAAAAGACTCAATAATATGACAGGCATAAGATAATTGAACTGTTTCTGAAGAGTATTTTGTCTAGACATAAACACTTGTATTATTGGATTAGTTTTTTATTTCATCATTTGATAAGCGTATGAAATACGATATGACAATATACAGAAAATATATTGAAGTTACTGAAAGGCAAAACAACACTATATGATATATTTCAGATATGATGTACTATACTCACAAATGTAAAAAACAAACCAAAGCCAAAGTCCAATACAATGATATTCACTTTCATTTGCAACGACATTGAACTTCAATACGGTCGAGACTATGGTAAAACATATGGTATATAGAAATCGAATGACTGTAAGGATTATATAAATTCCGACCATAAAGGGTTTTTCCTTCAAGAAAATATAGTATTATCATATGCAAATAGGCTTCTTTTTTTGTAGACTTACGAATGAGGCGGCCGCAAACAGTATTATTGAGCTTAATACCATAATTAATTCAGGAATAACCTGCAATCTACAATAAAACTGACCTAAAATTATTATGATTAATTAATTAATTAATTTTAATTTGATGGTTAATTTACATTTAAATATATAATTCATTTCGACGAATCTGGTATCTAAAATGCAAAAAGAACGTGAATTAATAAGTATTTTTAAAAATGCGAATCGATTAAACTTTCTTACCATTGACAATCGATGAAATGTAATCGATATTGAGGACAGCGGAAAATAATTCAAATACTGCTATCAACATGCATCCCATTCGCATGGGTATCCAATAACAACAGGACTCTGCATAGCACGGATGAATCGATAAATTATTTCTTGACATAGAATTTAGTATATATTTATAAACTTTCGATTTGAAAGAAATTACACAGCTAGCTAAAATTTTCAATTGAACAAGCTGTGTTACATATATATATAAATATATATGTATATAAATATACACTGTTGGAAAAAAAATAGACTTTAAATTTTGTGCTCAGAACGAAAGTAATATTTTTTAATTTTTATTTTTTTTAATTCATATATAAGTATATTACATAATAAGAAACAAAAATATTTTATGGTACATAATTAGTAATTAAGTTTTACATGCAGGAGCGATTCTTGTTTCTATTAATTTTTCGAACAGTGTATATACATATATCATTAGATTAACATACTTATCTATTTGGAGCAGCATGTACAGCATGCACGGGTATGCATGATAACCGAATTTCACAGCCATTGCCCCTGCTGATGGCACGGCACCATCATCCACTTTGTCGAGTGTGTTAATATTGTTGACTCAATTTTCATTTTAATTCCATTAGCATCTTGATGAGAACTCAAAGCTATGCCACATGGCACACACACACACACGCACACGCTCACACACACATGCAGATGATGCTAATGAGGCTATAATATAAATTGCTTAAATTGAGAATAATGCAAAAAGTTAATATTTAAGCCGGCGTCACAACAGGAAAGAAGAAAACGACGTTGCGTATACGCCACGTTTTCCGCATAGGATTCGCTTGGCTATTAAGAGCAAATTGCTTAAATTGCATATCAACAGCTGAGCAAGCAATAAAACATGCTCTCCCTTAGTCTAATGTATTAAATGTTGGGCGAGGTATATAAATTATGCATGCCCCTCTCTGAAATTTGCAGACATAATAAAATAAGTATAATTTGTTTGCCTTATAAACAAAACACACACACAGACTTCGTTCGCTTCATTAGATAAAGTTGCCATACGCAAGAAGACTGAGGAGATATATGTGGGATGACTTATAAGGGACTTGGAGACAATTTGCCTGCCCTCTTGCATATCTATCATCTGTGTGGTATCTTGGGTAATTCAATTTAAATATAAATAGAGCAATTTGTCTCTTCTTTTTTTTTTTGTTTTCTTCAGTGTTGCATTTTAATTTAACTTTAACCTTGAACAACCACAAGTTTCTTGCAATGTCTGTGCTGCAACAAGGCTGCACTTGGAGTCCTTTTGGCGTCAGCTAACTTGGCTATAAAACTCGTGTCTCTTTTGTCTCCTCCCTGCTACCTTTACTCTCTGTGCTTCTGCTTAACTTTTGTGCAGCAAAAGTTCATAAAAGTTCTTTGCCAACCGCTTGCACTTTGTCTTCCGGACTTTGGCCCCGCCATTTGTCCGGCTACGGCTCCGGCTCCAGCTCCTTCTACAGCTTCAGCTCCAGCTCCTCCTCCTGCTTCTGCTTCATCGTTACTTTCTTTATTGTTTTAATTGAAGGCAGCTGCTCAGTTGCCATCGCGGCGGTTACACAAATTATGTGCGCAATCAATTGAAGTAAAGTAGATTATGTCCAGCTAATAGACGCCCAAACAGTTGCAAAAAAGGGACGCATAAATGGCTGGGGATTATTTACTGGCCTTTGGCAAAAGTTGGATTATATTCGCAGCATGCTTTAAAGTTGCTATTCTAAAGGCTTATAATTTATTTAAAAAGGTATAAAAGTTACATAATTATGATTCTCTATAGAGTAAGGGATTCTTCAGGCAACTTTCCTCAACTTATTATCGCAATTATCTTTACTCAACTCTCAATTATCTTGCGCCTTAGTTAAGTTCGAGTTCCAGGATTATGTACCATTTTAATTAGTTGATAAACACTCCATATGCCGGTTTTGTGATTGATTGCGGTATCAATTTATTTGTCATCAATACTGATGACATCAAATTGAGTAAATAAAGTGTTGATGAGGCTATTAAAAAGCAGGAAAAGCACAGACTGATGGGGAGTAGAGAGTCTGTAGGGTCCTCATGTGTGTGTGGAATCCACTAGCAGCTCATCTATCATCATTGGACGGCTGGTCCAGACATGGACTCACACAACTTTCTACACACACACACTAACACACACACACACCCAACTCACACCCTAGCGTATTTATAGCATCTTAATTGAATTTCAATTTTCAATTTCGCCTTTTAATTGAATTCAATGAAAAAGTGTCGATGAAACGGTATTCAGTGCTTTGTGCGCTGCTTCTGCTCCCTAGCACAGATGCACCCTCCCTATTCCCTTTTCCCTTTTGCCCTTCTCCTCTCTCATTCCTCGCGTGTCACTCAGTTGTTGCTCTCGTTGTTGTTGTTGGTGTTTATTCAGCTGTTGCCGCTGCTGGGACGCCGTCACCAAGGGAGCCTCGTCTGCCAGCTCTGTTGGCGCCAACGATGCCACACTAACACACACACACACACCCAAGCACACACCCTTCTTCGTTACTAGCCCCCTAGTTGCCCCACTGATCATCATCATCAGCTGGCGGTGCCATTGGGCCCGCAATTGGCTTGGTCTGATTGTGTTCATATTTCTTTTTTTTTTTTTTAGCTGGGTTCGGTTCGTGATTGACTGAAAAGTTGTAAATTGATTGGGCTGTAAATATGGGTAGACCGAGATAAACAAATGCCGTTTGGCCGGCATTATGTACAGAGTGTCAGCAAATTGAACTCTATTTGATAATTGTCAATGATTTTTGCTATAAGTGAGATAAATGTCAATTAAACTAACGGAAACGAAAGAAAATAATGATATACATTGGTTTTTAGATGATATTTGTTACTAAGCTTAAGGCTAAACAGAAGCTTAAGCTGGCATACTCAACTTAAATTCCATTTTTTACCTGTATTTCCGTAACTGTATCGAGTTTTAAATATAAGTATAGATCCAGTCTGGCTGTCTACCTCATTATGCCACACACAATGTAATCGACCCGATATATCTGCCCACTTAAATGCACCCTTGATTGCATTCACGATGCATGCACGTGTATGCCGTGTATAGTATGTACCCCCCTATCCACCCCATCCCCCGGTATGAGATTTATGCCACTTGGCTACGGAAATATGGAAATATCAGACAATACGGGCGGATTTGCATGTCTGTCGGGGTTACGAGTATTAGGCGACATTGCCCGAAGATGAAGCGTATAGAATGGCAGCCGCAAGCAAAAAGAAGGAGAATATAATAAATGTATATATGTATATGTAAATTGCCCTGACAGTGGAAATGCGGCCTGAGCTGTGCGAGCCATTGTTGAGATTTCTTTTTTTTTATTGCTAAAATATGCATATTACTTGCAATTTGAGCAAAGCGACGATGATGTTGATGATGATGATCTCTGATTCTGCTTATTCTATACATAGTACTCATATTCAAATGACAAACAGGGATGCCTGGCTTTGATTTTGGGCAGCTTGAGAAAGTACATGTATATATGTATATATTTTATATTATAACCATGATAATCATGCTCAACTTGTAGAGCGTATCTGCAATGCTAATCGTTTGTGGTTTGTTGCAAATTCAATTTGCATGCCACCGATTTTTTTTTCTTATGATTAAATTCACATTTGTGATAAATTGCGCATCGCTTGTCCTTTGCTAAAAGTGGGTGAAATACACTGGGAATATGGTTGCTGTATAAAGGATTATATTTGGAAAATTGTAGCAGGCTTGCAAATCATTGATAAACAGCTCTGATAATAAGTTTATTAAAATAAAGATTTTATAATTAAAATAAAGCTGCGTATGTGAGAAGAGGAGGAAATATATAGTACAGAAGATGTAGAGATAGAGTTTATTATTTATAAATAAATTAAAGATTTACCATTAAATGCTCTCTTAAATTCGATTCCTCGATTCAAACTTCCGTTGCCAGTGTTACCATCTTCCTCGCTGTCGCCTTTCAAGCTGCTTGATATCGATAACTTAATACTCAATTAATAAAACTTATCGTTTAACGGAAATTATATGTAAATAAGTATAGAATTTATTAAATACCTGCATAATATAAAATTCTCATTTATATTAAATTCTCTTTTTAGTTTTAGCACACTTTGCTTGAGGGTTTTCTCCCTGTGTAGCATATCAATAACAATAGCGAGTAAATGGATGCAGCGCCGCCATTTGCTTTTTTGCCCTTTTTGCTTGCTTCTCATCCCACCATTCTCCCTATGCCATTTTCTCTGTGCACTTACCAGTTTTATGTTCACTTTGCATGCTGTTGAAAGATTTAAGATATGACAGCATGAAAGTGCCTGGCTGACTTAATGCAGCCGGTTATGAGAGAGAAAGAGAAGCGAGAAAAATTACGTTCGACTAAATTGAAAAATTCTTTAAAGTTCAGTTTCAACTATTTGTCTTTTATAATCATACTGCCAGCTTCAACCTATTTGTCAGCTATTTGAAATTGAATTGACACGCCCACTAGGTAGGTAACAAGTATCAAGTGACTTGCCCAAAGTAAATTGGATAACAAAAAAAAAAGAAAGAAAAGAAAAATGCGTGGTATACGAATGACAAAAGGCTGACTGGCTTTTGTCTTTTTGGCTTAGATGGCCATTATTTAGAAGCGCACGCACAACAACAACAACAACAACAACAACCAAATACAAATGGGGGAGGCCATCTTTGTGCCCTAAAGGAAATTGCAAAATGGTCGCACATTGTGCAAGAGAAACAAGCGAAATACGTGCGCTGAGTGTCGACAGTTTCAAGCTGTTGCCTTTTGCACAGTGGTACTTGAGTTGTTGAAAAGTTAATGAAAAAATATATATTGAAAAGGAGAAGCGAATCATCTCAGTTTTCATGTTATTTGTTAAATATAATTCCACTGTGCCTGTTTGGCATTTTCGTTGTTGACACTCCCGCACGGCCAAAGGCTTCGACTGCACCTTGATTAATGCGATGCCATGACATTTCTTCGCTTCTCCCATTAGTAGCAAATTCCTTACCATCGAATAATTCTGTTGTGTGTGTATTGTTTTAGCCAATTTTCTAGCCAGCGTACACATTATTTATATACACACATATATAATATATGTATGTATGGCCCAAGGTGTTGATTACATTGTCAAGCTGTTGTTGAGCTCTTGATTTATTTTGTGGCCTAAAGTTAAATCTTAAGCGAGTTGACTCGCCATTAAATCACTCCAACTAATACCGAAGTAAGCAAACATTAAGCTTAGAGTATAATCATGTTTTATTTAAAGCAATTAAAATGTTTTGAAGTGATATGATGATGATTCTTGTTAGTATTTATTCTCTGACCAATTCTCGGGTTTCTTCTGTGCACAGGATTATGTTTAGTTCTCTTAAACTTAATTTATTTAAAGCATGCTTCAATTAAATTTAATTAGAGCATGCAATAAATTTAAATTGTATGCCATCGAGTGGCTAAATCGTGTGGTAAGAAAGTTTTACCGGAAATCCACTGAAATATTTGCCACGTTTTACTGGAGCAGTACGGGTAGAACGTGCGGCCTTGGTATGCGGCATACGATTGCCACGTTGAGCTTGTAATACTTTTCTCCCCTGGCTTGAAGCACGTAATTTACAATGTTGCAGCAGGTTGCAGGTTGCTGGTTGCAGGCAGCTGTTGCGTGGGAGTATCGAGCCAAGCTTGTTGTTGCCCCCTAATGCTTTTGTTGGATTTTATGTTGCCTCATGGCGTACACGCATACAAATTGCATAGAATATCATCTAAAACTATAAAAAGGCATAGTGTGCATAGTGTTAGGCAACTGCCGTAGAAATTTAATAACAATATGGTAAAGAAATAATACTTTCGTATGTGTATGTGGATCGTTGGTACGTCAACGTTAAAACGATTAAACCCCCAACGCACACAGATCCGATTAAATGTCAAACATATACATATCATTTAAATGTATATCCTAATTACTTGGCGTATGGTCATCAGTTTTTGGCACACGGGACACTTGCAGGTTGCAATCAGTGCGGTCTTAATGCACTTGCTGCAAAATACATGGCCACATGTGGTAGTTGCAGGCTCACGATTATGCACAAAGTTCAAACAAACTGGACACTTATGGGGCTGGAGATCTGTGGACATTGCAGTCTCCACGACTGAGTCCAATGTGGTCTCCTTGGGTTCGCTATCAGTCTCAATTTCGGGTTGAGGCAGCAACGATCTGTTGGCAAATTCGAAACTAGGGGATTCCATTGCCATAGAACTTGCTGCTGCCAATCCATCATTGATTTGTACGGATTGATAAGTGCCCAAAGCGTCGCCATAACGTCGCAAGGCATCTCGATGATCTTGTACTGTTAGATTTGTTGCTAGCATTGGAATATATTCTTCACGCTGTGAGGATACAATTGATGTCAATGAATCGACTGGATTAAAATCCCGTCTGAGACAATCTAAGCCCACCGGTGGCTTATCTGTAACATGTAAGAATTACCAATATTTATAATTAATTTAAAATAAGATAAAACATTACAATTCCCCAGTCTGATTTCACTGCGTGCGATATTATTCTCAATGATCTCACATTCTCTTTGTACTGCAAAATAGGCAAATAAATTAATAAGATTAAAAAAATAAATAATCCTACATACTGCGCGACAATTCTTCATCCATCCTTCGATAGTCAAGTACACTGGATATCCATTCGTTGTCAGTCCTATTGATCCTGAGCAAGTTTGAGCTACTGTGATCAGCTATTGGATGCTCCACATTTGCCAGACTATTGAAACTCTGACTAATTCTAAACTTGCTGCTGTCATAGGGCTTATACAGAAGATTCAAGTGACGGTCTTCCCTCATGCACTGCTCTTCGAAAGCAGTTGAATTTTCCATACTTAACTACAAATATATATAAAATATTCGATTTTCAATTATTGGAAGTAAATTATAATTGTACCTGTAAGTAGTGGGGCGTGGGATACGCCCTATTGTTTGCTGTAGATGTTTCCGAATTCATTCTAAACATGCTAGTACCGGAATTTAATATTCTCAAATTATTAATTAATTTGTTGATTAGTAATTGTTTTAAAAACTGAATTTCAGTACTGATGTAAAAAGCTAAGCAACAGTTTTCAGAGCAAATTTAAAACATTCAATCGTTGTTGGCAACTCTGTAAATTTATCGATAGCAGCAAAATAACTCAAATTTAAAGTCAGTCTGTGCCTAGTGAGGATACGTTAAGTGGGAGAAGCTCAGCTCAGACCCCGTCCCTGCACCCCATTGTCAATCCCAATACAGCGCATTAAAATTTTGTTAGACGCCTGATCCCATGGCGTGACGTGGCAGGTCCTCTTCCTCCAGCTACTCCTGCTCCTGCTGTCTGCTCTGTGCCCTGACATGTGTCTGCACGTACTTAATCACATGGTACTGCATGAAAAGCCGCGTCGGCTTTCCATTCACGGCGTTGTCCTATAAAATCTATGTATGCCATAAGCTTTGCAGTCAACATCATCCTGTCGCCTGCCAAAGTCTTCAACTGTTTCGCTTTAGACGCTTTACTTTTTATGACCTATAGCAGCGCATCAGCAGTGGCATAGACACACAAGGGAAAGAGCAAGAGCATCTCTCTCATCCATTCACCAGCACATGCTTCCATATGTATGTATGTATGTGTGCGCTCAGCCAGCGCTTTCAGTTGATGTCAAAAGAATTTCTGTTTGATTGCAGAGAATAAACAAGTGAAGGCAGCCAGAGAGAAAAGCATCGACTCTGTGCGAGGGCAGTTTGTAAAGTAATAGAGGAATATTATCTCTAATTTAAATATATAGAACACATTGACTAACAGTTTACAGTATTTTATTATCGTAAGTATGTATATCGTTTGAGTATGAAATCGGTTGAACGATAAATTTCAAGTGTTTTGGTATTAAGTTATCGAAATAACACTGTATTGAGTTATCGACAGCGAAAGGCGGTAACACTGTAACGCATGCAGCCGAGAGTAAAATTGTAAAATTAAATATATCGATAAAACACATAATGTTTGCTTTTTAATTTAAATTTTATCCGTTTCAAATAGCACACATATTATATTTAATTTATAACCTAAACTTACCACAAACTAAAGGATTTAACCTCGTTTTCGAGTGGTTATGTTGATTTTGTGTTTCCTCTCCATTTTGCTCTCGGCACATGTAAAATTTTACACACACATCCCGCCTAAGGGAATGGGCTGCTTATCCTTATCCTTAATGCGTGCCTCAAGTTTGTGGTTAAGCTCGTTTCGTTTTTTTTTTTATGCGAAGCCGCACAAGATCTAATAAAAATTTCGAAATGTCGTATTTATTAAAATAAATGCATGTAATTTTATTTACATATATCATTGATGGTTGATTTCAATAACTCTGATAATATTAAACACAGTCTGAGTTTGAGAAAAATTGAATTCTGCCCTTCGGTGCAGGTAAATGAGGCGAATCTAAAACGTTTTTCCATTTTCTTTGTTTGCCAAGCTCAGTTGCGTTAATTGGCCTGCCAGTGTGTCGACAGCAGACGATTAAAGCCTTGACGCTTTAAGCCTTTTGTCTTAAAGAGCTGGGAAAAATAATAACTTGGGGAAAATCATAACTTGTCGGGGCAGCATAAACGCATAACAAAAAACCGGCCCGTGAATGAGTTACTATAAATAACTCGTAACACACCCCCACGAATATCGAACTGTGTTCGACAATGTCTGTGCCATAAATAAATCAAAGACTTTAAATGCCGCCAATTAGCAGACCAACCACATATGGTTACTTTCCATATCGATTTACAAAAACACACAGCGAAGCAGTCAAAAGCCCAAAGAAAATATCTAAATAAATTGCTGCATGTTAATTCTGACGTGTTTGGCAGTTGAAAGTGCGTGTTGACCTTTGTTTTTGACGTTATTTCGCACCCATTATAATATCCCAGATGTGTGTAAATGACGCTTATGCTTCATTTATAATTTATGTTGGGACTAAGCATGTGCAAATTCAGTTTTATTTGGTTGAAAGCCAGCAGCTTTTTTCAGTATATATGAATTTATAATATATTTATTTATTTGTAATGAAAACGCAGAGCTTAAAAAAAGTGGGGGGGGTTTTAAAAAAAATTTAAAAAAAAAAAAAAAAAAAAAAAAAAAAAAAAAAAAAAAAAAAAAAAAAAAAAAAAAAAAAAAAAAAAAAAAGAAAATAAATAAATTGCTATATATATTATATATAATGCTTAGCTTTTATTTAAAACAATTTAAACGCTTATTACGAGGCCGACTAATGCTGGCAGCATTGATTTTTGATGATAATCTTTGGTATTATATTATAGTGAACATAAAGAAAGAATTTTAAAGTATGTTAAATATAAATGGTTCTGCATTATGTTGCTTGTTTTATATTCCACCTACAATAATAATACTCAATTGTCTGCGATGTTGAACATATATACTCTCGAGGCGTTTAAGTGAGACATGAAATTTCATAAATGCCAGCGTCATCATGGCAACCCTGTGGGCAGGTGGCAGGTGGGCAGAAGGGGGTGTTCCAGGGAATACTTAAATTCAGCTCCATTGTACTCGAAAGCAAATTACCCATTTAGCACGCCCGTCTAATGGCCCAAACACTTGACTTTTCTGTATTTCGCAGCTGAGGATATACACCTGAACGATTTATATACACGCTATCGCCAGAGGCTGCGCAAGTCGCTGTTCAGATCGGGCCTGCTCACATCGCTGGTGGCATGCATGGTGTCCATTATAATTGGCATCGTTTACGAGCCGGTAAGTGCACCCCCCTCTCCACCCCCCCGCAGGCATGTTAATTCACATTGTTTGGCACATTATAGCACCTGCTGCAAACATGTCTCCTGCTATGCGCTGCCCTAATCTCTGGCGCCATATTGACGGCCCTACAGTTTCCGGCTGTGCTCAGTTCACCAGCAGCGGCTTTGGCATTTGCCATTGTCACCACATTCTCGCTGGGAACCATTGCGGCCATTACCGGCGGCGAACTGGCCCCGTTGCCAATGTACGCTTTGTTTTTGGTAAGAAAAACAAATACAGGCAGGCAGCCAGCCAGCCAGATTTCCATTTCAATTTCCCCTTTTCCCCTTTTTCGCAGGGCATTCACACAATGCTGCCAATTTCCTGGCCAGTCTCTGTGGTCCTGGCCCTATTCATGACTGCCATACACATCATTTATCGCATCGGCACCAGTGCGGAATATACACCCAATTTTCCCATGGTAAGTCTAAAATCGAAACTAGTTTTAATTAATGCCAAAATAATATCAGGGCACAGCTTAAAAACTTCAACTAAAATTCGTAACTAATTTGTAAAAATTTAATTGGAAATGATTTTAATTATAAATTGAAATGGAGGGGAAAACAAAATGAATAGTCGGAATTTGAATAGGCTAAATTAAGGGCTTGTTTAGTATTTGGTATACTAGTTGTAGTTTCCGCTTGTTGATTTCAAAGCAAAGCATACTTCTCTGCGCATGGGCGGGGGTAGCAAGGGGGGTTCAAGGGTTCAACTTGAATAAATTTAAATACATATTTAAATACATGCATATTATTTAAAATCATAGCAACAAATATATATATATGTTTTGGGAGAACTCTCACCCCACTCTAACTTCTTGCAAGCTGCCTACGCCTCTGGCCTCTGGCTGGGACCTCCCCCCACGCTCGTTATAAGGCATTGTGGTAACATTAATTAGCTTGTGTGTATGCTAGGAATTTCGATTACAGTCTTGCGGTTTTATCTTTTTGTTGTTGTTGTTTCTAAGGGCCTGCCAATTGGCCCCTCATTATTCACGGTTTTCCTGCTCCTAACTTAACTGTTCATTTTCATTTCTTTTTTTTTGCTGACCCCATTTAACTACAACCAACTACAACTGCTATGTCAGCTCTTTGGCGAGATTGTGATGTTGGCCAGCGCATCCGTTTCCGGTCTTTACTATCGCATCATGTCGGATGCCGCACACAATCGCACTGTGGATGGCACACGCACCGGCATCGAGCAGCGTGTGAAACTCGAATGCGAGAGGGAGCAACAGGAGCAGCTGCTGCTGAGCGTGATCCCAGCCTACATAGCCGCTGAGGTGAGTGTGTGTGTGTGTAACTGGGAAGGCTGTAACTAAAGCAGCTTTTCCGCTCTTTGGCAGGTCAAGCGTAGCATTATGCTGAAAATGGCCGATGCCTGTCAGCGTGCCGGTGGACAGGCTTCCACCTCGGCGACACGTTTCCATGAGCTGCACGTGCAGCGGCACACAAATGTTACCATTCTATTTGCAGATATTGTTAACTTTACGCCGCTCTCATCCTCACTGACTGCCAGTGATTTGGTTAAAACGCTGAACGATCTCTTTGGCCGCTTCGATCAAATAGCGCAGGTAAGTTAGGAGTAATTTTTAAGAGATTTGTTTAATATATGAGATTCTATGGCAATATTTAGGAGAATCAATGCTTGCGCATTAAGATTCTGGGCGATTGCTATTACTGCGTGTCGGGTCTGCCCATTTCACGGCCACAGCATGCTACCAATTGCGTCAACATGGGCCTGCAAATGATCGATGCCATCAGGTGAGTCTATCTCTATCTATTCATTCATCTATCTCTCTTCCACTTACCTGGCCTTAAAGTCAACAGCGCGTTGCGTATACGACATGTTTGCCCTTGGCAATCCCTTTTGACACACACTGTGTGTTTGCTGTTTGGTTTGCGTGTCACGGTGTCAGTGTGTGTGTGTGTGTCAGTTTGTGTGTGTGTGCGTGTGTGTGGGCCTGTGCAAACGTTTGTTTTACTTTCAGCACTTTGATAGTTTCCTTATGCCAACAGCATGAAACATACGTACGACACACTCTCTCACTCTGTGACATAAGTGCAAACATTGCACAGTGCAGCGAGGCATGCAACAATCAATAGTTAACTGTTTTTTTATGCAACATGCAACTTTAAGGCTTTAATATATAGACATATATATCTGGCCCGCTGCGATCTGGCTTTATTGTCAAGTGTAATTGCCGGCAGATAGGCACGCACATCTTTATGGGGAGCCTATTAAAAACGTATTATGCAATAAAAAAAGCCAACAAAGAAAAACCCCGAAAAAAAGAACAAGGGAAAAAAAGAGAGTGGGAGAGCAAAAATGACTGTACATAAAATACAACGAATACAATACTCTATATATGTACATATATCGGCACAAAAGCAATTTTATTACAGGCCAGAATTTATGCTCGAGGGCAGCAGGGCGTACCTACATAATACGCGAGTTCTATAGCGTATACCCTGCAAAAAAAAGAAGTCTAGGGGAGTGCATTATTAAGTAGTTTTGCCTTATTCAATTTTATTTTTCTTTTCAAAATGCTTAATTTAAATCACTTGCTTATTCGTTTTTAGGAGCTTTTTCTATATTCTTTTCGTACATATTTTTTATGCTCTGCCTAGAGAGTAACATGCTGCTTTCGAGCTATCAAATTTGGCTGATTTTCTTTTTATTCGACACCGCACACATTTCTATTGTGTTTATTATTTCTCTCTCTGTGACTTGGGCGCCTTCTTTTCATTTCTTTCATTTCATTTCGTCTCATTTTTTTTTTATTGTATTTCTTTTGTTCTTGGCCGAAAGGCATTTGGCTTTTCAATCTCTGGCTGAGAGTTGCTTTCTGGCCCATTGAGACGAGTTCTGCGTTGCTTTTGCCGTTGTTTTAATCGTCAGCACTTTATGAAAATGCCAACTGAGTGTGCTTTGCGGGGGGGTTGAAAGGTGAAAGTTGAAAGTTTAATTGTGCAGCACAGCACAGACTTACCTTTGGTTTCCCCCAATTTCTCTCTGTCCTTGTCTCTTCTGTTTTGCATATTCCTTTGCATATTCGAAGTGCGCTCAAAAGTAGGCAATATATTTTTTTCTTCTTTAAATTTGTTAAAGCATTATTAGGGCCAGTATTTGGTAATTTTTAAAAATATTTCTCCATACAATGTTATGATGCACGTATTCTTCACTTAATTAAAATTAAAAAAAAATAATTAGGCCCAAGAAAACTGCAGCAAATTCGGGTGATTAAACAAGCTGTACTTGTGCAAATTAAAAGGTTCCCATTTCAGCAGGAATAATCTCAGTTCTCAAACATAATCCACACACGCATGTTTTGTTGGTGTATTACACTCGTAAAGCAAGCAAATAAACAGACAACAAGCAAATGACCCAGACTCCGCTCAAGAACAGAGCCAGAGAGGCAGAGGCAGAGGCAGAGTTAGAGCCAAAGGCAAATAAACCGAAAAGGACTCCCAAGTGATTTGTTTTCCAAGGCGATTTGCTTTTCGCTGCGGCTCATTTGGCCCCAGCTCGAGCTGAGGTATGGTATAGTATAGAAAACACTATTTAAGGTTAATAACTCAAGGACTTGTTGGTCCTAACTGAAGTGTGTGTGTGTGTGTGTGCACTGCACAGTCTGTTGCTTAACCTGTCCAAGCGAACGAAGCGGGCCACAAAGCGGGCCTAAAGCGTTGGACTTGGCCTATTATTTTGCCTCTGCCTCTGCCGTTGCCTCTGCTGTTGCCTTTGCTTTGTTTTATGCCACATGAAATTGTACTCGCGTTATATAAGCAGTTAGTTAGTACGAACATATGCATGACTGTATACTTTATATATATACTGACTGACTGTGTACTGTGGCTTTCATTGTTTGCCTCTCTTGTCGTTTGCTTTTATTTCGCATTTCTCATTCCCATTTCTCCCTCCCCTTTCTGGCAGACACGTGCGTGAGGCAACCGGCATAAATGTTGACATGCGAATCGGCATACACACGGGCAACGTGCTCTGCGGTGTCCTTGGCCTACGCAAGTGGCAATTTGATGTTTGGAGCGATGATGTTACCCTGGCCAACCACATGGAAAGCGGCGGCGTTGCCGGGTAAGTTTTTTCACACTCTCTCTCTCACCCTTTTACCCTTTGCCAGCTCCTGCTCCTCCTCACACAGGAGACGTCATAATGACAATTTAAATGAGTCTACTCGAGTGTTGCAATTAAACGCGTCTCTATCTCCGCCTCCTTCTGCGTCTCCCTCTCTGTCTCTATACACCTGCAGAACAAGGCCAAGTGGATTGTGCTGCAGCACACATTCAGCTGTAATTAGAAGTTCAGCCCAGAGATTACTATTGTTATAGCAATTTGTGCAATTTCAATTTTCCAGCAAATTCAGAAATATATTTATTCCTTTAATACGCATTCGATTTCGAGTATTACGTAAATTGCGATTATTTGCAAATTGAATTGAAACATTGCTCAATGAGCCGCATAAAAGTTACGGTCTCATTTTGTGTGTTACGCACGAATTATTTGCAAAAGCATAAATAAAATTACAATCAAGAAAACGGAAACGTAGACAAAGCAGGCAGACAGAGAGACAGAGAGAGAGGGCGAGAAACTTCTCTCTTTCTAATTTGCATATGAAAAACAAAGCGAATAACGCGGCGTATACTCGATATCTGCTACACATTACTCATACGCAACGTTGACCTTGTTCTTTTACTCCTCACAGCCGCGTGCACATTACCAAGCAAACTCTGGACTTTCTGGGCGACAAATTTGAGGTGGAACAGGGCGAAGGCGGTGGCCGTGATGCATATCTGGCGGACCACAAAATCGAAACGTATCTGATTGTGCCGCCCAAGGTGAGTCAACGAGATTCGCTGATGCGCGAAATCCTAGAGAGATGCTAATTCAACCTGTCTTCCCAGCCCGCCTACATGCACAGTGTGCCACGCGTTGTGGAATGCATTGAGCAGGCGGAGCCAACGGTTGAGCTGGCAACGCCCGTCACGGGTGAGGGCGATGTTACCGAGAAGTTGCTGCCCGCCGAGCAGCGTTCGCCCATTGTAGTTGCCAGCGATGCGGGCGAGAAATTATCACCCACCTCGACAAATAGTCAGGATGCTGTGCTGCATGCGCCACTCACCTCGGCAGCCTCCATGTCCATCAAAGAGCTGTCCGAGGAGGAGGAAGATGCAGCTGCATCTGAGCCCATGCTGCGCAAGCAGTCCGGCCCAGAGCAGGAACGAGCAGAAACGGAGGCAACAGGCGGCGTTGCTCATCGTGGCAGCGGTGATTCCGCTGCCTCTGAGTCGGCACCCAAGTCGATTGCCCTCTCGCTGCCAGCGGATACCGATCTGCTCAGCATGAGCGGCAGCGAGAGCGGCATCTCCAACAGCGGCACCCCTGGTGCAACTCCTGGTGCAGCCAGCCTACAGCCCACTGCAGCCACCAGCACCAACACCAACACCAGCAACACCGCAACTGCAACCAGTACCGCAGGCACCAACAGTCTAACAGTTGCCGAGGCGCCAGAGCGTTCACGGCGCAAGCTCTCCGTGCAGGGTGAGTAGGAGGGGGCGGGCGGAGGATTTATGTGATTCTTAAACTGATTTCCGGATCGATTTCAAATGAGTGCAGATTTAAGTGGCATTTAAAGTGCATGAGAGCATCGTTAACTTATTTAATTTGCAACTTTCTGCATCTGCATCTCTGCATCTATCTCATCTCATCCTTATTCAATCCTGCAGGTCTGATGTCCTTTGCCGACCGACGACGCTCCTCTGGCGCCTTCATTGAGGGACGCAAGTTGTCCATACACAGTGGCGAAAGTTTTCGCAGTCATGGTGGTGAGTAGGAGGGATGGAAATGGGGAAAATGGGAAAACTGGGAAGCACCTAAAACGCAACAGTTGAAAATCACTTTATCAAATGAGCTCCGGCTTCGGCTTCAGCTCCGGCTTCAGCTCCGGCTCCGGCTCCGGCTTCGTCTTCGGCTTCGGCTTATGCATAATTTTTATCGCTGGTCTGGCAACTTTTGCATCGTAAATTGCGATGTGGCTGCAAGTTTTTTTATTTTTTATTATACCATTTTCCTTTTTTTTATTTATATTTTTTATTTTTTCACCCCCTTTTTGTGCGTAAGCTGCAGCATGGGGCCAGGTGCTCTTTGCTCTTAGCTTGGACCGCAGAAGCGCTGTAATTAAGCTCCTCTTTGACAGTCCTCCGTTTTCCTTTTTTGCATTTTCTTTTTTTATTTGACCTGTCCGCTCTTTAATGTGGGTTCGTGCCAAGGACAGGGGCCACATCACGTACCAGGGGGGGCCCAATATGACAGCATGACAATACGATGCGTCATTTTTGTTTGCAAATCTGGCAGTATACGTGCAGCAGCATAAAATCCTTGTTGAATTAACAAGTCAGGGATTAGTGCTGGCATTTAATTGACGGGCGGGGATTACGTCGTTTAAAAGTGCACGAAAAGTGGCGGTTATGTGCATACAGAAAATATCCCTTTTAACTATAGACTTACGCTTTTTTTTTTACATTTTTTGTTCTACACTCAAAAGTGTTTCTATATTTTCCTATTTTTTGCTATTTAAAATTCTAAAAAAAATATAAATAAATGTGCAAGTATAGCAAATTAATAGAAATAAATTTAAAATATATTCTAAATTTATGCATACAGAAAATATTCCTTTAAAACCTATAACTAAAAGAATTATGATTTTTTTTTACATTTTTTCTGTTATTCTCAAAAGTGTTTTATATCCTATTTTTTTTTTGCTATTTAAAATTCTAAAAAATATAAAAATAAATTATGCAAGGATAGCAAATTTATAAAAATAAATTTTAAATATATTAGAAATATATATAACTCTCAAAAAACGTAACATCAGAAGGGTTATCCTGGGTAAACCACAATTTAATTTCCCCAATCTGAAATGAGACAAATGAGTTTGCCTTTATTTTTATAGCTTGTTTATTCGATTATTTGAAATTGGATTTATTTATAACTTCAGGTCATGTCACACGCAATCGTCCCTCCTCGAAGATGACCAAATATGTGGAGTGTTGGGGTGCCGATCGACCCTTTGCCAATATAGCCGAATCCAAGCTGGTCAAGAACATTGGACTGGCGGTAAGTGAGAGTCAGAGGTTTCTTTGGGGTCATGCGGCGACAGCTGTGATACAACATTAAAATCAAATTTCAATTGTTGGGGAAATTCAGTTAGAAAACTTAAAAAAAAAAAAAAGAAACTGAATGTGGATTTGGCCAAGTTTATTGCTTGTTTGGCCAAAATTAAATAAACAAGCAACAGGCCAGTGATGATTTTTTTTATTGCCCAGGCTGTTGCCAGCAGGAGGCGGCTTTGGGGTGTGGAACGGGGACAACAATCTTTGAGCTAACTCTATTATAATTCATCACCTTCCCCATCCACTTCCTTTCCACAGAGCATTGCCATGATTGAATCAAATCTGTTGCCGCCGGAGCGTAAATGTTTCAATTTTAACTTCTTGGGGCCACCCACAGAGCTGAAGCCATTGACCATGTGGTATCGCAATACGCCCCGGGAGGCCATGTACCGTGAGCAGCCGGATACGCATTTCCGTTTCGACCTGATATGCGCATTTGTGCTCTTCCTCTCGCTGGCATTCGTGCAACTGATTGTAATTGAATTGTAGGTGAGAACTGATCCTGGAGGAGATTAGGACTAAATTTTAAATTAATCCATAGGAATCTGGCGTTACTTGGTTCCCTGCTAGCTAGTTTCATATCCTTGGCTCTGTTCCTCTACTTGAGTAACATGTCCGTGCCGGATATGCATGCATCGACAACGGAACGCAATGGTCCCGGCCAGGTGGTGGCCAGCAGTCGCTATCTACGTCTGGCTATGTTCATTATTGTCAATATACTCATCTCATCCTGTGCCGTCTTCAGCGTGGTAAGAGAAGCTCCTCGTTAGAAATGCAATTATATTTCATTAACTTTCTCGATATAGATCAACTACTCCCTGCCCGATGACTTACCCGATGCTGTGGACAATTCCACCGACAATGCGTTAATCCTGCCCGGCAACTTCTCCGGCAATGAGACACTTCTGCATACGGAGTTCGAGTTTAAGCCATATAAAATGGCAGATGCCATACCCAAAGCTCCGATATTCCTCTGCTGCTGCGCCGTCAGCTTGGCGGCTGTCTCGGCTTTTCTGCGTTCCGGATTTATACTCAAATTGTTCACTATGCTGTTGGCTCTAATGGGACAGATGATTGTGCTGGGCTATAGTGATCTGTATGTGCAGTATAATCTTCTCAATATCGATGGGTGAGTTTTTGCTTTTGGGATTCACTGTCTATCGAATCATCATGGATTCCTGCTTGCAGATTGCAGCTGGAGTTGAAGGGTTTCCTGCTGCTACTGCTGGTGGTTGCTGTTCTGCATACATTGGATCGCCAGGGTGAGTATGTGGCACGCACAGATTTTCTGTGGAAGGCCAAGCTGAAGGTGGAGCAGGAGGAGGTTGAGACAATGCGGGGCATTAACAAGGTATGCAGGGATTGAGGTCCCTTAAACAAAAGTTAATTCTCTTTCTTTACTTGTAGATTTTGCTGGAAAACATTCTGCCCGCCCACGTGGCCACACACTTTCTACATCTGGAACGCTCCACAGAGCTATACCATGAGAGTTATTCATGTGTGGCCGTCATGTTCGCCTCCATACCCAATTACAAGGAGTTCTACGATGAGACGGATGTCAACAAGCAGGGGCTGGAGTGCCTGCGTCTGCTGAACGAGATCATTTGTGATTTCGATAAGGTGAGTTATATATATAGAGTATATATATAGTATATGGGTCTACATTTGTGCACTTTACAGTTGCTGCTGAAGCCGAAATTCAGTGGCATCGAAAAGATTAAGACCATCGCCAGCACCTACATGTGTGCATCGGGATTGAGGCCCGGCAAGGAGGATGGCGCCACGGTAAGTTCCATGTTGTTTTTAGCCAACACTCTAACTATCTTTCAACAACTAATCTCTATCTCTTTAATGCTTTACTAATCCTGTAAATATACGACAAAAATAACGCTTTCCTGGCATGCGCTCTATAGTCTCGTAGCTTTGCGGTAAGTTTAGTAAGAATAAAAAAAAATAACTAAAATATTTCTATATCTGAAATGTATACCAAGTACTTCCCAGGGATATTAAACTTGCTCTTCAGATTTCAATGTTTCATAAATTAAACAAATTAAATACCTAAGCTTGAGAATTGAAAAAGTGTCAATTATTTGTTGTTAAAAAGTTTAGTAGGAATAAAAAAAATAATAAATAAATTATTGTACATATCTGAAATATGTTCCCAGTACTTTAAAGGGATAGTAAACTTACACTTCATATTTCGATGTTTCTTCATATATTAAACAAATTAAATGTCAAGCCTCCTAGCTTAGGAATTGCGAAAAATGTCAATTATTTGATTTCAAACAGTTTAATAAGAATAAAAAAAATAAATAAATAATTTCTTTATCTCAAATGTGTCCCTAGTACTTTAGAGGGATATTTAAACTTACTCCTACATATTTCGATATATTAAACAAATTAAATACCTAAGCTTAGGAATTGCAAAAATGTCAATTATTTGATTTCAAAAAAGGTTCAGATACATCCCCTCTAGAGTGCCATAAAATGCTCAACAGGCAATTGAAATTCCCAAGTTTCTCCAAAGGACACATACAACAATTTCAATTGGCAGTATTTATATAACGTTTAAATGGCTTTTAATCGCTGCTTAGAAGTTTAATTAAACTCGGGACACACACAGAGAGAAAGTTGTTCGTAAGGGTTTTTCGGGTAGAACTGTGAGTGGACGACCCTGCAGTTAAATCAAACAATGAGACCCTTTGTGCAAAAGGAATCGAAAAATGCTACAAACGAATGAGGGTTGCCATTGGTCGGGGGTTAGTAGGGATTAGCCAAAGTTACGCTCAATTGGGCTTCCACGTCGCTTGACTAGGCCAATAAATGCGAAAAGCGAAAGGCAAAAAAAACCGATGGAATACCCAAAAGCCAAAGCCAACTAATGTAACTTTTGTTCTCTTTTCCTCTCTATCTCTCTCTCCCTATATTCCTCTCTCTTTGGTATTGTAGGACGAAAAACGGACAGAGGAGCACAATGTGGTCATCTTGGTTGAATTCGCTATTGCTTTGATGTCCATATTGGATTCGATTAATCGCGAATCGTTTCAACGTTTCCGCCTGCGCATCGGACTGAATCACGGGCCTGTAATTGCAGGCGTGATTGGCGCCCAGAAACCACAATACGATATCTGGAGTAATACGGTTAATGTGGCATCGCGCATGGATTCGTGTGGCGTCATGGGAAGACTACAGGTAGGCTATTATAATGAAGCATAATTCAGCATAATCTCTTTTTCTAACCCCCTATCTCTCTCTCTCTCTCTTTCTCCCCGGATTAGACAACGGAGAATACAGCTAAGATATTAATGGCTGCCGGATACGAGTGCGAGTGCCGGGGCCTAACCTATGTCAAAGGCAAAGGCAATCTAGTCACATACTTTGTAAAGACACCATTCGATGGGAAATTGTAATCGAATGCGATCAACTTGTTGTTAATGATATGTAATGCTATTTATATATAGAGTATTGATTTTAAGGCATGTTGTTATTTATTTTTTCAAAACATTAAGTTATCTAATTAAGAATTTAAGCATTTAATCTACGTTGCACACTAGTGATTGTTTTTAGGTATACGCGTTTTAGTTAGTATTTAATTGTTATTTAGCACGATTTGTTGGCAATTTTAATGAGTAGCACACTTGAACAGCGAATAATTCTATAGACAAATAGCGATTACTCATATATAGTACATATACATATATATATGTTATACGAACTTCGTAGTTTCTTAAGTACTTGAGCAACATTAACCGCAAACAAAAGTAACAAATGCAATTTAACCCACCCAAATGAATTAACAAATACTACTAATATTACATATATACGAGTCGTAATATACGACATATTTATAGTCTCTCTTACCATATTTATTGCAACTGAATATTGTGTTGAGAAATCTTTCGGAACTGTTTTTTTTTAAATTTTAAGATTGTTTACAAAAACTATGTGCCATCAAAGCTCTAGAAAAAAAAAAAATAAATTAACGAAGACCTCTAATTAAAATGCTGTTAAAAAAATCTTTTATATTGTATATTTTATATAGATCTTTACTCTGCCACCATTTCATTTAAAGCCACACAGTTCAATATATTCTATGTACATACATTGAACAAACCTGTTGCATTCGGATAAAATCAAATCCTAACTTGACATATCCCATCAAATGAGCTATACCTCCGATTTTAACTTATATCATTAACATATCCTTGTATCTACTGTCCAACTAACTATAATCTTATTCGGAAACCGAGCGCAACACTTGAGAATACAAAATCCAATGTATAATATATATAATATAAAATTGTAGTACGAGGAAAACCACTATTTAATTGATTAATTGCTCGATTATATATTTAATTTATAGCTTGCAGCGTTTTTTATGTAATTCAATAAATAAACAAAATACTTTATGAAAATTTGTTGAATGACATATTCATTTGTAAAATACTAACTTATGGGGGCTCGAACTAGACGGCTTTCCATATACTATCAGTTGAATTTCAACTGTTGAAATCACATAACATACCTGTTTTGAGTTCAAATATTGATGGATATCAAACGAGACACTTTATTTGACTGCTTCGAGTCGTTTTGGCGTTAAATTAGAATAGAAAATAAAATAATTTAATTTAATGTGTTTGTGCCGCCGTTGGTTATCGAGACTGCCAACTTCACCGAAAACTTCTAGAGGTGCGGCTTCTTATTCATCGGTATTTATACAAGTATCGATAATGCTAGTGGTGGTCTAAAAGATCCAGTCAAACAAAATCAGATTTAAATTCAATAAACTTAATTCCTTAACAGAAATATGTATGAAGTCGCAACATCCCACCCACCGTAAAACTACTCCATAGTTTTACCCAATACATCTAGCACTGCAAGCTTTGAAACTGGTCTTTTTAGTAGTCCAGTTGATGTTTTTACTTCAGCTATTCGGTTTGGCCGTCCGCGGCTGCAATTGTACGAAGAACAACTCCTTTTTTCCAATTGCCTCTTGGAAGGCTCTCCTCACAAATTACCACAACATCTCCCTTTGCTATGGGTTTGGATCGCGCATGCCATTTAGTGCGCCGTGTCAAAGTCGGTAGATATTCACGAATCCATCGATGCCAAAAATGGTCTTTCATTTGTTGACTGATTCGATACTGCTTACGTAGGCACAAGTTAAGATCTTTTCCAGGAGTTTGCGTCGAGTTCGTTGTTCCCAGTAAAAAATGGTTTGGAGTCAGAGGTTCCAGATCATTTATATCTATTGGCAAATGAGTTAATGGTCGACTGTTTATTATATTTTCAGCCTCTATCAGCAGGCTCCTTAAAGTTTCCACTTGTGGTGCTTTTTCTTTTAAAGTTATGGCCAATACTCGTTTTATGCTCCTAACCATGCGCTCCCAGCATCCGCCAGAGCTCGGATTGGATGGACAATTAAACTGTACGTTTTAACCGAGAATAATTTGAAAACCTTTCTAGTGATATCCATTGAATCTTTCCAAAAAACATGATTTGTTTGCGCCGTTCAGTCATATCTTCTTGGTTGGAAATGAATTTTTGTGAAGGCCACTTCTCCTTTTCCAAAAGCAAAAATTCAGGTCCACTTATCCAAACACTGTTTACGTCGTATTCACATCGATTAGTGGTTTTTGTGGCTTTATCGGCTGCATTAAGTTTTGTTGGCACCCAATACCAATCATTCTCCTGTGTACTTTCCAAAATTTCGCTCACTCTATGAGCCACAAATGGTTTATATTGACGATGGTCCGATTTGATCCATGAGACTACCGTTCTTGAGTCTGTCCACAAAGTTGAAGACTTCACATTCACGTCGTGGCATTCTAAAACGGTTCTTCTTAGACGCGTACCAAGTACGGCCGCCTGCAGCTCCAGCCTGGGAATAGTTAATAACTTTAGAGGTGCACATTTCGTTTTTCCACATACAAACATTAATTGTACGCTGTCCCACAAGTTATTTGCCAATATGCCACTGCCGCAAATGCTTGCTCACTTGCATCGACAAAGACGTGTAACTCAACGTAGTCTGACCACAGGAAATTCTGAGAATAACATCTTCTTAGATTAAATTCCTTGACCTTTTTGAACTGCTGAACCCATTGTTTAAATGCAGTAAATATATTATCAGGCAATAAATCGTTCCAATGGATTCCTGTTCGCCATACATCCTGAACTAAAACCTTTCCGTATATCATTAAATCCGCGAGCATGCCAAAGGGATCGTAGACAGACATCACCATGCTTAATAGCTGACGCTTCGTTGGACATTGAAGACCTTCTACTATTTGTTTATCTACGCGATTCAATTTTAAGTCAAAAACAAAAACGTCTTTTTGACTGTTCCATTGCATACCTAAGATTTTATCATAGGATTCGGTATCCAGCTTCACTGCTTCTTGATTGTTGCCGTTGCTTTCCACGCCGCTATTTAAACTTTGCTGAACCAATACGGAGTTTGAAACGAATCCTCGCAGCTCAAAATGACCCATTTGATGCACCCTCTTTACTTCTGCGCTAATTTTTAAAGCTTCTGCCTCAGATCTGAAGCTAGCCACGAAGTCGTCCACATAATGTTTATTTTCAATTGCATCAATAACTTGATCTCTGTGCATCGTCGCATTTTGGGCATTTAAATTCTTTACATACTGAGCACAACAAGGAGAGCAAGCAGCTCCAAATATCATTACTTTCATACGGTAGGTGTCCAACTCAGCATTTTGATTGCCATGTCTCCAAATAAATCTCAATGAATCTTGATCCTCTTTGCGAACCTGCACCTGCAGAAACATTTCCTTTATGTCTGCACATACCGCAACGATTCCTTGGCGAAATTTAAAAAGAATTTGTGTCAAGGTGGGTTTTCATCTTGCCCTTTTAAAAGTTCTGTATTCAGGGATACTCCATCGACAGTCGCAGCTGCATCAAAGACCAATCTCATCTTCTTTGGCTTGTTTATATTATAAACACCAAAATGAGGCAAGTACCAAGTTCGCGCACCAACCTTTGCAGTTTCTTCCTTAGACATTTTTTCGGCATATCCTTTCTTCACGAAGTCCATAATCGCAGCATCATATTCGTTGATTTTTCCCATGCTCATCATCCTCTTTTCAACTCCTTGCAATCTACTGAACGCCATGTCAAAACTGTCTGGGAAATGTATATCATCTTTTTTCCATAAGAGCCCAGTTTCATATGAGTTCTCCAGTCGTTTAGTAGTGTTCTTTAAAATACTCCTGGCTCTTAAATCATCAGCCGATTGCAATGGTTCCTTAGCTGCGTTGACCCCAAAATTTTCAGTCGTGAAATAATCCGCAATCAATTTGTCCATTTCGGTTTCTTCATGTTCTTGTACATGGAATATCGTTGAAATTAAAGATCTCTCTTTACAAACGCCAGAACTTCCGTAGATACTCCAGCCTAATGACGTCTTTGCTGCCAACAAGTTATCATCCAGTATCATGCTTTTCAGTGTTGCGGTCAGGTGACAATTATTTATTCCAATCAAAAGCATTGGATTCGCATCAGTGTATCCTTCAATGGGGACATTTCTCAATCTTTTATATTTCTCCATTAGCTCGTCTATGTCCAACGATTGTAATGGTAACTGCAGATTAGGGACCGTGTTTCCAGAAAACCTCAACCATTTGCTGTTTCGACCTTGTCTCCTTATTCGCAAGTTACACTCCATTGAGCTAACCACAGTAGTACGATTTTCTATCCAATTCAATGTTAGGTTATCTTTCTGCTGCTGTACTCCCAAATTTACTGCAAACTGTTCATTAACTAACGAAGCGGAGGAACCTTCATCTAAGAATGCATATGTCCTTACAATTTTTCTATTTGGTCCAATGACTTCAACA
This sequence comes from Zaprionus kolodkinae, assembly GCA_018901885.1. Taxonomy (NCBI): domain Eukaryota; kingdom Metazoa; phylum Arthropoda; class Insecta; order Diptera; family Drosophilidae; genus Zaprionus; species Zaprionus kolodkinae. The sequence continues at coordinate 13,667,448 of JAEIFM010000068.1, forward strand.
GGTACTACTTTGAACATTATTTTCGATTTTGCTGGTTTTATAGTATTTACGGAAACTTCTGTTGCAGCGTTCTCTTTACATGGTTTTTTTCTGAATGCAGCAATGAATGATGCAGTTTCTTGCATCCATCCTTTTTATTCCTTTTTATTTTTGCAAACATTTTGTCTATGTCCTTTTCGCAAACATCCAAAACATAGTTGATATTTTTTGACCATAGACCATTTGTCTTCTGTTTTCGCTTTAGAAAACACGCTGCATCTGTCAAAATAATGATCTCCGTGACACTCATAACATTCAGGTTTATATTTCGTTTCTTTCTTGGATTCCTCATCCTTCGTGGTCTGCATAACAACTTTTTGATGTTTGTTCTTCTTCTCTGATTCGTCTGCTGGGAATACGATCATTGCCTTTGCAATGCTTCTGGCCATAGTGCTGATCCATGTACTAAAGTCTTTCAAATTTGGGTAATTTCGAAGAGTCGTTGTATACTCTATCCATTGAATGCGTTTGGTCATTGGTATCTTCACACCAACTGTTCAATCAGGGAAGGATTCTGTAAATATTGGGTTGCATTAGCCGATTGCAAGAATATAACCAAATTTTCAACTTTCGTTGCAAATGGCACCAACAATTGCAAATTATCCTCTGATACTGTAGTGATTTTGCTGACCATGTCCATTTGACTCCTTATCAATGACTCCGGCCTCCCATAAGTGAACTCTAGACGATTCATAACATGTTCAACATTCATAGGATTTATAAGCAAACCCTTTACTTCATCTCTGGCCGCTCCCTTTATGCTTTTTGTAGCCTCAACAGGTTTTCCAACTTAGAATATCCAAAAGCGTTCGACGACTCCCAAAACATTGTTGAAAATACGGGCCAATCCTCTGGGTTTCCATTAAACTCAGGCAAATCAATGAGCTTTCGAGGATATACGAGTGGAGGATGTTGCAACACATTTCTGCTACTGTTCAATCTGGCTGAACCCAATAAACCACCACCAAAACCATCGACCCCGTACATACCAATACCATCTCCAGAGTCTCCTAAGCCGCCAAAACCATTTATATCAAGATTACGTGAGCCTTCGTTAGCGTCCATGTTGAATAAGCCTTTCATTGGTTCGTATGTACCGACACCAGATCCTACGACGCCAAAGTCATCTGCACCACCAGTAGTGCCAATTTTGCCACGCACGTTTGTAAAAGTGCCGGCATTTCCAATTTCACCTCTGTTATCTTCTGAATACAGCGCACCTCCAGCAGCGCCACGATCATCACGCGCACATCGATTAGTGCCCAATAGACGTGAATTTCTAACAGCATCAAGTTGTTTCTGTGAACTTCCAGGAACGCTCACAGATTCTGCGCCATCCAAGGCGCCCAATTGTCCACATATACCTCCAGCAGTGCCTCCAGTGACATGAAGCATTGTTTCTTTATGCTGACTACTTGCTTAGCCAGCTCCGATTGAGTTACGTTGACATTTTCCACAAAGATGGCCAATTTATTTTGCCGATCCTCCATGTTCCTCACGGAGTTATATAATTGACCGTTTCGCTCATCCATTTTCTGCATCATGTTCATCAAATTTCGTATCAAGTCACCATGTGCATCCGATTTTCCAGGAGTCTCGACAACTGTGTCATCCAAGTTCGAATCCATCTCGTCAGTAGAATTTGACCCACTTTTTGACCTCGGAGTTCCTTTTCCAGTCATGTCGTTCGAATTAAAATCCATGTTCTGCTTTTTCATTTGCTTACCGCTGCGTAATTTCATCATACGCCGGCATCGCCTCGTGTGTATGTGTCTATTTCACAAGAAATTGTAACGGCTTTTCACAATTTCACCACACACACACACATCAATAAAGCTCGCTTTTAATATGCACGACCAAAATAATTGAGGTACACATTAAATTAAAGATGTTTTGAGTTCAAATATTGATGGATATCAAACGAGACACTTTATTTGACTGCTTCGAGTCGTTTTGGCGTTAAATTAGAATAGAAAATAAAATAATTTAATTTAATGTGTTTGTGCCGCCGTTGGTTATCGAGACTGCCAACTTCACCGAAAACTTCTAGAGGTGCGGCTTCTTATTCATCGGTATTTATACAAGTATCGATAATGCTAGTGGTGGTCTAAAAGATCCAGTCAAACAAAATCAGATTTAAATTCAATAAACTTAATTCCTTAACAGAAATATGTATGAAGTCGCAACAATACCTAAACCTCTGTCTATCATCAAAATGTCTTCAGAAATTTGTAGACTTTCACTGAAACTGATCATCACATATATCTGCTATGTGAACCTTATTAGCATATTGACTCTACAAAGTTTTTCAATATCGAACCAGTTCAAGACATTTATGGGTTTTCCTTATGACATCGAATTGAGTCTGTTGATCAAAGAGGTCACGATTGATAGACGATTACCCGCTTTAGTTGCTGGAATATCCTGTAATGGATACGACTTTCTGCTCTGGGGTTTGCAAAAAATCTTTGGAAAAAAATCGGAGAATTTTTTACGTTATCTGATGCACAAGATCTTTTGGTTATTTAAATTTCTTTGGATTATGTTTTACATTCAAGGTTTTGTGTTTTTAATTGTAAGCCACCATCAGCTGCACATGCTGATCGAGAATCTGGATCTGAAGTCATCCGAATATTTGTTAAATGATTACAAAGTTCAATTTGTCTGGCAAACATTTGTGTTCCTGTTCACTATCAGTTTGTGGCCGAAGATGATCGAATAAGTTAACAAATATCTAATGATTCTGCGATTTAAGGACTCTTCTGTTGATATCTTGGATAATATTTGATTATTTTATTTATGAAGATACTGCCACCAACCCGGTGGCGTTAAATTTCCTTAACATTACATCAGCAAAATTCAAAGTTATTACGTGGCAGGCGATATCTACAAACTCGGGAAAAACTCATGCGTTTCAAGAACTGTAACACAATGTAACCCACTTCCGGAATAGTGATTATACAAATTGTATAATATTATACAATGTAGGCGCAGGCACGGATTCGAACTGTGTTTAGTTTCTATGTGGGTTTCCATGTAGTCGGTACTTTTTATAAGAGACATTTATATATTTTAAATTAAATCCAACTATTTCATTTGGTAACAACATGTGAATTAAATCATCGGAATGTTTGTTTTTTTTTTTTTAATTGTCATTATAATACGTCTTTAAATAAAGTGAATACACTTTGTTGTAGAGAGATTGTAAAAGTTGTGTTGCAACGGACCTTGTTCATATGGCTTAAATGCTATAAACAATATAAAAAAAAAATACATACATTAATATGTACTAAAACAAAACATATAACAAAAATCACAGAAACAAAACTGCAAACCAATTATAACTTAAGAACTAATTATTACACAAAAATCTTAAGATCTAAAAGTGTGGCAAACATACTTTGCCGGCAAAGAGTTCGGATACAACAGTTATCCACAGCGCCAATACAAACATAATGTAGGATATACCAATCTTAAAGGTATTCGGCAGCTGATATGCCTGCCCGCCGATCTCTTCGATGTGAAAGCCGAGTGGAAAGACAACGGCTGCCAGGCAGAATAGTACCATAGCTGCAAATCCGACCCAGCGTGCATAGGGAATAACATTGCGATCCCAGGTACTGGAGGCAAGTAGTATTACGGTCGTGGTGATGCAAATGCAGCCAATGAAGATACAGACAAGTGCTATAAGCCATTCCGGTTGCAAGTCTGGGGTATAGCAGACTTGTGGTCGATTGTACAGTGTCATGCAAGTCCACATAAGACCAAGACGTATATCTCCTGCAATATATACAAACAACATTTTGTTATTGTTTTCGTAGCCGTGGGTGAAACCTCTGAATAACTTTACCTGCTTCTTCAGTAATTATCCAATCGGGTAGTGCTAGACTGACAATTGCGAAGACATCGGCTGCCATGAATAGCGTGGCACTTATTGTTGTCAATTTATCCATATTTGTTTCACAAATCAATCTTTTTTAAGCAGACAACAATAATTTTTCTTTTGTCGCTACTCTACAAGCGACAATGTGACCGTAGCCTGTTAGCATAAAATTGCTTATAATTGGTGCTGCCAACTCTTTGACAGCAAAACGAAAATGTTGGAAATATCGATAAGTATATTGAGTAAACGGCCGTTGAGTTTAAATTATTTTCATCATCAGAAACTGAAAACAAAATAGAATAATTGATTTTATTTTAAGTCTTGATTTAATACGTCTGTTTTTTTTTTCATGTAAAGTTACAAATGAATAGGATAATAGAAGTATAGAAAATTAAATACTTTAGTTTACGTAGCTAGTTAAAAATACAACTAACTATCTATTAATAGAATTAAACGAGCGTAAAAATATATTTACAATTACAATTGCACATTAGAGAAATGTTTGTGAACAAGTTTGACGGTCGCAACTAGGGCGACTTTTACGCAGGACGCAAGCACACGCTGACGTGTCCATAACAATAGCCCAACGTATTTTGTCGAACTACGTGTACTAAACCGACTGAACATGGATATTATCTACTCATCTAAAGGACATATGTAGATTAGGTATTTTCATTTTAGACCCTCACTGTGCCATAATTGTACAATACATATACGTCTATATGAAGACCTTTATAATTCTATTAGCCTTTATTATTCTGTTGCACTCACTCATTCAGTTTTTGACTGTGCAACGTGACGCGTGCTTTAACGGCAACGGGGGAACGCTATCAAAACCGACTGCGAGGTCTCGGCAACGGCATCAACGGCATCGGCTTACTCAAATTTCGTCGCGACAGCCTCGTCTTGAGAACCGAAAACGAAATCAAAACAAAATTCCTGCCCAAAAAAAAAAACAAATTTATTGTTTATTTCTTTGTGCGCGCTTCAGAGCTGCAAGTCTTGATTCTATGGTAAATAAACAAAAATATGCTTAGGTCCATTAATTAAATTTCGATGAGATGAGGATTTGAGAAAGAGTATATGTTGGTTTTTTATCACCCCAAATAAAATATAAATATACGAATATTTTAATTTATATTTTCCCTCGTTTACCAGGGAAAACTTACGCATATAATTAGAGTTGAAGATACAAATTTTGTTATTATTATATAAATTTAAAAATTATTCATTAAGTATATTGCATAAGAATTTGTGACCATATATATGCACATTTATAATTATTTAGAAAAATCGAGTTGTTAGAAGACCGAAGCACGATAAAAAGATCTAATTGTGTTATGCTGACGTGGGCAAATTATCCGTTTCGGATATCAAATTTATTTGTAAACATTGCGAAGTACGCTGCGTTATAAAATAGAGGCGCATGGGATCCAATGAAGACAGTCCACAACGTGACATGGACGAGAACATGTCAGAATTTACGTCTGAATTTAAGTCGGAGTTTAGAATTTGTGGGTATGCAAATATATTAAATTAATGTAGACTTTTAGAAAATTAATTTTCAAAATTCTAAAGAAAATTTCGAGATAAAATTAATAACAATGTGGAAGCAGAAATCAGATCCAAAATGAAAGCAGAAAAAAATCTAGTGAAACGGCAAGAGGATAATATTCTTGTTGAGGAAGCATTCCTGCCTTCATTGTAAGTTTTACCAGGAATTTTTAAAAATAAAATAATAAATATATGTACCCAATTGCAGACAAGAAAGTGAACAACAGATTTTAGAAGAGGAAGGAACTTGTTTGGACGATCTTCCAGGGCAGGAAAGGCAGCAGAACGAGGAGAGTAACCTTAAGGACCGTAAGGATACCGAAACAATTCAAACTGAAAGCAATACAAACAATAAACAGGACAGTCTTATAAAAAACAGGCCACTTGTTCTCGAAGAGCGACATTCGCTTTCTATGTAAGTCTCTAACAGAACTAAGATTTAATAATTATATATTGAGTATAATTTCATCACATATATCATTTGTTATTCTTGCCCAGAGCCGAGACGAAGAAGCGCCGCGCCAGTGTCTATTCCAATGAGAATCTATTTATACCCAAGGAACTAGCTCGTGGGGAGCTGTACCAGCGCAGGCAGGATCAAATCAGCGGGAACAGTGATTATTGCATACGAATGTTAAAGTTTCCCGTTGGATGCGGACGAGCACGTCACGTTGCCCATCAGTTAAATCACAAAAAGGAGAAGAAAAAGAAGAGGAGCGAACGAAGAGCAACAACGGAATTGACAGAAAATATGGAAAATAAATTATCTATAAAGAAGGAATCCAATGCACCAGAGCTGCCGCTTAGTATGCCCAACTTGAGTTGCGAGATTGGAGATAAAAATACTCTTTATAGCGATGATGAATGTTGCATTGTGCTCGAGGAAATGACGCAGCACGCGGAGGGTGAAGCAGACGGTACGGTTGAATCTATTGAACATCAGTTAAGAAAATCAGCTTGCTTGGATCTAGAGTGAGTACATGATAATCCATGAAAATATAAATATCTTATGATATTTTCTTCTTCTAATAGATGCAAAGACAATGAATTGGCGGCGGGGCAGCTCTTTCGCTGGCACAACCCAGACTATAATGATACCCTTATAAAAATGGAAATCATGGCGGATATGACATCATCTGCTGATATACATGTGGAATATGCTGAATTGCAGGCTGAAGCAGCAAAGGAGGAAGAGACACCTCAACAATCCGCAGAAGCTGAGGAAGCCACCAGAGATGTTGCTGATGTTGTGCCTGTGGATGAGTTATATTTGCCAAATGCCAATCCGGTGGTCAGAGAGCAACATCCACAGGTTGTTGCAACGCCAGCAGTTTCCCAAGAACAGCAACAGGTTGCTGATGTGTCTCGTATGCCAACTAAAACAGTTGCTACGACTCCGATACGATCTCAACCGGAACCACAGTATCCAGAGATGCATCGCGAGCTCCCACAACGTAGCAGCCTGCACTCGGAGAATTTCAGCAGCAACAAGGATGTCAAACCACTGAATCTTAATCTGACGAATCAATGTACTCGGCAGTGTTGTGTGAAATATCCATGTCCACAAGCTTCACTAGAAACAACACAACAGCAGGAGCCCATCTTGTGGCAGCCACAAGTGCACTACGATGCATCCTATTTGGCAACGGGTCAAGAGGAACTGCAACAGTTGAATGCACAATATCAACACCTTAAATACCAGGAAGATGAGCAGCTGAAGTGCATTAACAAAAGCCTCAAGGAGGTGTGTGCCAATCGCTTAATCCATGAGCGACAACATGCCCAATATCATCGCATGTTTATGCACAACATGATCGAGAGTAAAAAGCAGGAGGAGCATCTGCAGATGCAAAAGGAGCATCTGAAGCGGCAACTCGGCGATGAGCTTGCCCATTTGCAGCAACGCATTGCAGAGAGACAACGTCAGTTGCAGGAGCAGACCAGAGCTTGGCAATGGCAGCAGCAGCAACAGCAGCAGCAATACCTTCATCATCCACAGTACCAGCAGCAGCAGCAGCAACATTTCCTACGCCAGCTGCAGCCACGCTTGCAATGCTTTCAGGATGCATTTTCTACACATTACTCAGAGATCTCGTATATTGCAGAGGAAGCGCATCATCGACTCATGTCATCATCGCTTCCAGCGCCAACACCGGCACCAGCATCGCTTCCACCCATCGCACACACAGTCGAGATTGGTAGGCGTAATGGACACATAATGCGGCGACGTCATACGATCGATCAGAGGCAAAATCATACTTCATACCAGGCTGTCAATCCATATCCATTGACAACTTCGCACTTATTTCATACCCCAACTACAGCTATGAATAGCCTGACGTCTACGGCTCCACCTGCACATCATTTTGCAATACCGGAGACGCCCACATCCCACGATAGGACACAGGTCAATCAGGCAATTGAACAAACTGCGATTACGTCTATTATAAGCAACTACGTAAATAACTATTTAAATGATATGGAATCAAGGCATTCAAAACCTAGTTAACAATTTAATTTTTATTTTAAAATACTATATATGTGATTTTCAAAAGTGTTTTTAAAAATATCTATACTAACTGATGCATTATGTTGAATTGAATTATTGTAAATTTAATTTTAAATTTAAAATACTATATATGTGATGTTTAAAAATGTTTTTAAAAATATATTTAATATGGAATCAAGGTATCCCAAAACCAGTTAAAAATTTAATTTTAAATTTCAAATACTATATGTTTATAAAAATGTTTTTAACTAGTTAAAAATTGCATTTTATATTTAAAATACTTTATATGAAATTTTTAAAAATGTTTTTAAAATATATGATATGGAATCAAGGTATTCCAAAACTAGTTAACAATTTAATTTTAATTTTAAATACTATATATACGATTTTCAAAAATGTTTTTAAAAATATTTACTAAGTGATTGAATTATGTTTAATTGAATTTGTATTATATATTATTTTATAAATAATATCGTTTTTATTATCTTGAACCCTATTTTACTTAACAAATTTATATTATATTTATGTAATACCTTAGGAAAACTGACTATACTATTTATAATATGATTTAGCTTTGTATTTTTGCTTTTTTTTCAGGGATACCTGTAGGAATGAGAGAAACAGGGACGATGCCATACAAGATTATGTCTTGGATACGACATGGGACACGACATGAAAGTAGTTTGAGTTTGCACATGATTCTGGGCGAGTTGTGTCTCCTCCTTTACTAGATTGGATTTTCTGGCCGCAGTACAGGACGGAAGACACTGCGGTTTGCTCACAAGCGACTCTCTTGGCGAATATGTTGATATAGTTGATCGTCTTGGTGTTCTTGCAATGGGCGGTGGTTTAACAGGTAAATCTCTTGGCATCGTTGAGGTTGACAATCGAGGAGATGACGCTTTTGGTGTTGTTGCGGGCTCCACGTCTCTTTGATCTTTCGATTGCTCCTGCAGGGGCAACTCAACGGGTACAAGGCCAATGAACCGCATTGCAGCACCTGATTGTCGTCCTGCACAGCAAGCTGATCCCTTCGCACGCAACATCTCCACCAAGCACGTCAAACTGGCAAGAAGCTGATTGTCCACTACAGGAGACATGTCTGCTCCTAATTGTTGTTCCTGTTGCTGCTGCTGCTGTTGCAGTTGCTGCTGCTGCTGTTGCAGTTGCTGCTGCTGCTGTTGCTGCTGCTGCTGCATTATCGATTGTCGCGGCAACTCTGGCTGTGCCTCGCCACAAAAGTTGTTCATGAAGAGCTTCGGCTTCGGTTTCGACATGGATTGTAATGCAGCAACATTCGGACTGGGAAATCCTGAGCCTGCGCAATCAAAATGTGTCAATGTCGTTGGCGGCATGCACGGCATGCCACACTCCATTCCTGGCGGTGCCATCATCTGCCTTTGATACTCGCTCAAATTGAAATTGTTGGGAATGGGAACACTACAGTCGATGCTGGAAAAAAACCCCGAATTATAACTATGTCATATAATGTAATACGAGCTAGAATTACCTCAAACCCTCTGGCCTTTCGGTGACAAAGCACATGCCAAGATGCGATTGCTCCTGATAGCTGGATAGGCAGAAATTCGGAGGTGGCATTAGGATGCAACCCATATTGTTGCATTGCGGCTGTGGTGGAGCACACATCCTGGCCTGCATCTGATTCGGTTGCATTTGTAGCATTTGACCCATTCGTTCCATTTGTCCCATCTGCCATAAATGACTCTGTTCCTGTGGTATCCCACCTGCTGATCTGGATGCTTCAAATACGCGACCTCTTCCACTCGCATTGATGCCATGCTCACAACTCTCAGTGCAGAACATTTTGCTAATTGATTTTCAATGCAATATTGCAAACGTTGCCCCACTGTAGTTGTGAACTGCACCAACTAAAATATATGTGTTTATATAATATTTATGTCATTTCGATTATACGAGAAAACTTTCCGACAGTTATTTCAAACGCTTTTCAAAGCATTCATATTTCAATCAACTTGGCTTCTCGCTGTTCTGGCCAGTTTCAAATCCTCATATGGTCAGTCTCCGTCTGATATTACAACCTAAATCATATGTTTTAAATTTTGTAAGAAATTTAAAAAAAAACTATTATTTTTTTCGGATAATATCATATTGAAAAAAAAATGATGGACGGGGACGTTAGGTTTGTGGTGAAGGACACGGCTTATTCGTGTGATGAGGTGAAAAGTGAACATGTTGGCTATGGTAAACGCAGCTTTACGGTTACCATCAGCGATGATGGCAACATCGAGGTGACACCCAGCCCGGTCTCATCGAAGCCATCGCTACCCAAGGCCGGGCATGAGGCAACGCAAAAGTCGCCACGGAATCTAAGTAAACAGCGTATACGCATAGCCCTGATTGAGGACGATGCTGGGAGCTCGGATGAGGAGACCGTTGAGAATGATGCAATGATGTTGAATGGATACGCCAACAATATATACAACAATAATAATAAGAATTTGCCCGCCGCCAAACCAAGTTTTGTGGTTCTAGAGGACAATCTGGTTCGTAAACGCTTTGAGGATATACTGCAGGCCTCGGCTATCCATTGCCATGCACAGCAACAGACATCGCCATGTGAGATTGGCGCTCATACGGGCTCCCAAACGGATGATGCACTGCGGGTGAAGGGTCACAATCGTGGCTGCCAGGTGACGGATGCACGCAGCACATCCAAAAGGAAGAATCTCAATTCGGTGAATCAGCTGTTGCAGCATCTAAACAATTTGCAATCCGCAGCAGCTTCAGCAGCATCAGCACCTCCTTCATCCGCTCCAGCAGCAATTACACCCGATTTGGCAGCACCTAAAGCAACAGCAACATCACCCGATGCATCACAAGTAACCATCAGTTTTGTTGGGCCGCCGTCAGCAACATCATCGGTTGTCTTCCATCCGCAACTGGGACAGCAGCAACAATTGCCGCCAACTGTGAACTATGTTTGCAGTACATGCGGCAATTGCTGTTGCTGCAACAAATTACCGCCACTGTATCAGCAGCATCGTCTGCAGCAGCTGCATCCTGGCCTACCGGGAGCAATACCCAATTGCTGTAGCAGTTCTACGCTGAGGCCGGTTATGGGGCAGACAATGTTAGGTCCCTGTGCCGTACCGTATATGTTGCCGGAGACAAAGGCACAACAACAGCAGCAGCAGCAGCAGCTGCTACAGCAACAACAGCAGCAGGACTATCTCATTCCAAACTGGACTCCTAGGGCATTTACTCCGTGTCCGTGTTGTCCACTCAATCCGTGCAACCGATGTCCATGTGGCAATCCAAATTGTCCATATTGCTGTATGCTCCGAAATTGCAGTCTATGCTCGATTGAATGCCAGCGAGAGCAACAAATGAAACAACAGCAGCAATTGCAGAAGATGCAAATACAAAATGCTTTATCCAAAAGTATGTCAAATGCCCAATCCAAGCAAACGGGCATGGTAAAACCTGATGCTCCATCCGAGGTGCCCAACCAGGGTGTTCGGATACAAAAAGAAGTGAAACCAAGCAAGCAGGCGATAACACAGAAAGATAAATTACAACATAATCCACCAGCACACGCAGGAATCCCTCTGTTAAATGCTAAGCTACCCAGTTATCCGAAGGTTTCAAGACGTCTACTGGCACATCATCCACGCCACAGATCGATGGGCATCAAGACATCTCCATCGAAACTCTTTATGACGCGCTGTGGACGCACCTGCCTGATACTAAAACCTACCATGTGTCCCTTACCATCCGAAATGCAAGCCAAGCAGGAGATCATTGAGATTCCCTAGTCGTTTGCAATAGATCCATCATCTTCCGAGACAAATAAATAGGAAATACATCCGAAAGTTGTGGTTTTTATTTATTTTTTTTTTAAGGAAATAAGATTTATAGAGATTATTAGGTTTATTATAAGGATTTCTACGACTGTTTATTGTGGTCGCCCATGTTGCTCGAAGCTCTGCGAGAAAGATACCTGTAGCTGTGGAGCACATAGTAGACTACTACTGATCACGTCCTGGACATGTTGCTGCTGTTGGAGATTCTGATACTGATCTTGGTTTTCCGAACAACCAATTTCACACTGCAGCCCATCATCGTCAGGAATGGGTTGTATATTAAATTTTTTAATGATTTCATAATAGAAATTAGAGTGTATCATTGGTGCTACTATATTCTTTTCCACATTCTTTCTTTTCTTTTCTTGTTTTGGGCATATCAGATTCCTTTGTGCTTCCTGCAAGGGACCTGGAATTTGTGTTGAATCTAGATATTCATTCATATTCCATGTGGATTGTGTTACATAGGGTCGACATGCCGACCAGGAATTCTTCTCCATTGGATCAGTTTCGCATGGATTTAGTTCCTCTAATGCAGCTAACTCACATGAACTTCCACAAATACAGTGAAATTGTTGATCCTGAAGATTTCTTGAATTTGTTAAATTATCATAGCAATAATCCACTCTCATCTGCGGAACACAATCACAAATTTCAGATTTCGGTTCTTGCATAGGATTGCAAAGTTTCTCGTAATAATTTGGAACTTCTTGAGGAGACTGATTTTTAGAATTCCCATTCAGATTTTGTTGTCCGTCCTGCAATTGTTGCAGACAATTTCGGAAATATTTTTGCTGATCAAGATTAACATCGCAATTGTCAATATATTCTTGTGGCTGCATTTCCTGTCCCTGAGAGTAAGTTCTATCGTAACCAGTATTCCAAGACATATCTTGCTGTAGTTGTTGTTGTTGCTGCATCTGATCTGTAAAATTTTCCCTACACTCGAAATCTTCTTGATTTTGAGGTTGACTTTTGTATCGCATGTGATGTACTGGTTTTTTTTGGGGGTAGTTCCCATAGTTACTATAATCATATGGTATATTTTGCTGCTGCAAAGGTGTACGATAAAAACATGGTAAGGGAATGCTGCTATTATTATTCCCTAGCAATGTTTTCGATGAAAAGTTCACAAATAATCTCTGAGGACAAGACTGCGGGTATAGATCAGTTTCGGGGTTCGGTATTGAGGTTTCATGTGAATCAATATTTAGCTGAGCTTCTTTTGATGGACAACAACAGAGATGATCTTGAAAACCATCGATATATTTTACTATTTTCACATCCTGCAAATTTTCATTCAAATGCGATTGCTGCTGACTATGTTGCGAGTTGTTATTATCGCCTTCACTGATATCTTCGATCTCATAGCGAGATTGACCAATTTGTTGCTCTGTAGAATATTTCTTCGAACCTTTCTGGGATCGAGCATCACTGTTCTGTTTTAGTATATGACTTAGCTGTGGCTGTGATAGATCTCTTAAGTTCTTACTGCACTTACTGATGTCTTTCTTCATCTGATCTTGCAAATTTTCATTGGGTTGCAGCTTCTGCTGACTATGTAGGGAATATTTATAGTCAGAAAAATGTGGCACATACTGTGAGTTGTCGCTTTCACTGATATCTTCAATCACATAAAAACATTGTGGTTTCTCATTTTCGAGATCTGTAGAATATGTACTCGATCCTTTCTTGGATTTAGCATTACTATTCTGTTTTGGTATATACTCCTTTTCGATAAGCTGCTGCTGTGAGAGATTCTTTAAGTTATTGTTGGAAATGCAACTACATAAGTCTGCCTTCATCTGATCTTCAATCTCATAGCGACATTGGAGCTGCTCATTTAGTTGATCTGTAGAATATGTCCCCGATCCTTTCTTGGATTGAGTAGAATATGTCCCCGATCCTTTCTTGGATTGAGAATTACTATTATGTTTTAGTATGTACTGCTCTTGGCTTAGCTGCTGCTGTGAGCGACCCCTTAAATTATTGTTCTTGTTGGGGTGCTGCTTCTGCTGACTAAATTGTGAATACTGCGAGCTGTCGCCTTCACTGATATCTTTAATCTCATAACGACATTGGGGCTGACAAATTTGTTGATCTGAAGAATATGTCCTCGATCCTTTCTTGGATTGAGCATTACTATTTTGTTTTGGTATATTCTCCTTTTGGCTAAGCTGTTGTTTTGAAAGATCTCTTAAATTCTTACTGCAACTACAGATCTTTTCCTTCATCTGATCTTGCAAATTTTTATTGGGGTGCTGCTTCTTCAGACTATGTTGCGAATACTGCGATTTTTCGCCTTCACTGCTTTCATTTTGTTGATCTGTAGAACTTTTGTAGGATCGAGCATTACTATTCTGTTTTAGTATATTCTCCTTTTGGCTAAGTTGCCGCTGTGAAAGATCTTTTAAGTTCTTATTGCAAATACAGATCTTTTCCTTCATTTGATCTTGCAAATTTTTATTGGTGTGCTGCTTCTGCTGACTATGTTGCGAATACTGCGATTTTTCACCTTCACTGATATCTTTTATCTCACAGCAACATTGTGGCTGTTGCTCTGTATTATATGTCTTCGATCCTTTGTTGGATTGAGCATTACTATTCTGTTTTAGTATATTCTCCTTTTGGCTATGTTGTTGCTTTGAAAGATCTTTCAAGTTCTTATTGCAACTACAGATTTTTTCCTTCATCTGATCTTGTAAATTTTTTTTGGGTAGCTGCTTCTGCTGACTATGTTGCGAGTTCTTGCCTTGAGGGATATATTTAATCTCATAGCAACATTGTTGCTGCTCATTTTGTTGCTCTGTAGAATTAGTCTTTGAAACTTTCTTGGATTGAGTATTACTATTCTGTTTTAGTATATTCTCTTTCTGGCTAAGCTGTTGCTGTGAGGGATTTTTTAAGTTATTCTTGCAACTGCAAATACAACAGTCTTCCTTCACCTGTAATGGATCTTGCTCCCGTTGCTCGTTTATATTTATTACATTTCTAGAGTCTTTTGACATTTTTGATGAATTTTTTTGCATTTCTTTTCTGGGCGTTACTTCCCCTTGTGTCTTAGTATTTCTATGTTGTCCTTCTACTTGCTTCTGCTTTGAAGACAACGAAGATTTGCTCACCTGTTCTTTCTGTACAGTTTCTTTAGCAGCTTTGGAATGTGTAGGAATCGGCTTAATCTGATTTTTTGGTTTCTTACATCTGCAACCTCTTCTTCGTTCGGATTTCTTTTGAAACGCTTGGAAATACATGTTATAATTCCTATTCTTATATTCAGATATTTGCTGTAAGTGTTGATTCTCTCGCAGTGTCTGCAAAAGTTTTAACGAGCAAATGCAAACTTTAGAATTCTTCAGTTTCTCTAACTGTCTATGGAAACCACTTGAGGATTGGGGTTTATCTTCTTCCATAATGTTAGGGCACCTGCTGCTAGTCCGCAATCGGCGGGCTTTCAACAGAACCTTTACGTCTTCTTCTTGTTTATTTCTCGGACTTAACTTTTCTTTATTATCAACTTTTCTTTTATTTAGCATTCTTTTGGGAATTAATTTCTGTAATATAGGATGGTGTGTTTTACCAACATTTTTTGGTTTTTTCTTTTTAAAACTGCAATTAACCGTATTCCTGGCTAACTTTTTTTGAGTCGGCATTATCTCATTTTTCAATGAAGTTTTGGAATCACGTTCCTTAAACGTTACAAAATCCTTACGTACGTCGTTAAAGTAAAGATTCCCCAGATCAGCAGAGACTGCTTTCAGGCAAGGAAATTTAATGGATGATGTTCCTATATCCATACAGTTTCGTAAAGAAGCTGAAATATCTGTATAGTTATCCCGTCTTTTTATATTATTTGTCTGAAATGACAATTTCTTTTTTTTCATAGGAGTTTTTACATTTTTTGCCTTGCACTTAACAAGTTTCCTACGTATTTCATTATAGTAAAGATTCCCCAAGTCACACTCTTCTTTCTGACAGGGCACTTCTATGTGTGATTTTTCTGGATATTTCTTCATACAGTTTTGTAAAGAAGTTGAAAAATCTGTATAGGTATTAGGATTTTTTTTATTATTATTTATCTTTAATTTGTCATTCCTTAATCGTATCGAATCTGAACTTTTTCGGGTTGACTTATTAACAGTGTCACAGTTTGTTTTATTTTGCTTGAATCTTCTTTGATCATTGGGTTTCTTAAGACTTGAATTACTTGACTCCTTAAAAGTTATAGATTTATGATGGTCTTTTTTTAATTTTCCCGACTTTAATTTGCTTTTTTGACAGCACTTTAGTTGATTACATAATTCTTCACTCGATGTCGAAGATATATCCGAATCTATTCTGCATTTGGGTTGGTATACTGGTTTCGGTTTGCAATTTTGATTAGGGATTTTTTTAGAATCTACTTCCTTGGGAATTTGATTTTTCCTTAAGTGCAGAGTACACTCCTTGCACACACATACCTTAGGCTGTACTTCGTTGGGCCTCGGTCTGCAGTTGCAATATTGCAGGCAGCAGGGCGACGAGTTATTAGCTGATAATCCATGACGTATACAGCTTTTTAATATTTTTCTAAAACAATACATTTCACTTAACCACGGACGATCGTTCGTTTTCCGGGATTTTTGTCTTTTTTTCGGATTTGTTTTTTTTTCTTCACAAGGCGAAGGCGGAGGAGTTGGCTGAGAATTGCATTGGGTGTATGCATACGAAGGTATGGGGCCAGCAGGCTGCGTAGGCGGAAGAGAAGAGTAGTGTAAAAAGATTGTAACGAAGGACATTGCTGGGAAGCGGGAAATATAGATGAAGGTGAATCCGGGAGAGGCACACGATTGCAGGGACAAGAATGAGTTGCTGGAGTCTGGTTAGAATCCAGCAGCGAACGCATATATGCGGAGGCATTTGAAACCAGACATGGCTGCTCAATATTTTTTAAATCCGTTGGCTGCATTCTGATCCATTGTATTTCCGATCTTGGAAGATCTGAATTGCCGTTATTATTATTTATTAGCGAGACAACAGGATTTTCGTTGGGAACTTGAATAAGTTGTTCCAAACTGATTTCATCTGGTAGACTGAGGCACAAAGGCACATTGCAACTGAGCCTGTAATTGGAAACATTTGCATATATCCCTAGAATTATATTCGAGCATATTATATATTCACTTACAATACATTTTGTGTGCGAGTCTTCGGTGTTTCACTTGCCATCATACCCGGAGATGATTTTGACTTCTTTTTCAGCTTCGACTTTCCTTTTTTTTTAACCAATTTATTCTCAGTTTCGGTAGTTGCCTTTTTGCAGCATTTGAACTCTTTTTCCTTATTTACGATTTTATTAGATTCCAGATTAGGTTTTAGATGCAAACAGCCAGGTACATATGAGCTTCCACCAGTTTGTCTATTTTTAGATAGTAACTTATTCAGTAGAGTTTTTTGCTCTGCATTTAACGGTTTGCAAAATGAGAATTTCTGCAGAAAAATTTAAATAAAATAATTCTCAATTTGAAGATGTTAAATAAAGGTAGCTTACCTCCAGGGAATTTTGTAGGGGCACATTCTTCTTAATAAAATTAGAAACATCCTTACACGTCGGCATACATTGTTTCCACACTCCTTTTATATCATTATTATTATTTGATTTATTTATTAAGAATTCAGTTTTATTTTTTTTCGAGGGTTCTGTAACTGGTAACTTCTTGTCTTTCGCATACAATGCAATTTGATTAGATGACTTTAATTTATTTTCTTTGCTGGTTTTAGATTTTAGATAAGCCTTAACCTTAACTACATCAAGCTGCAAATGTAATGTATGATTATTTGGCATAGATACCTTTTCAGAGCTTTTCAACTTTTCTGTACTTGGTATCATCTCTTTACAATCTTTATTTGGAGTATCTATTAAGCAAATGGGCTTTTCGCTGGTTGATATTGATTGAGTTTCAGGTAATCGTTCATTGTTTGTAGAACTACGACCCGATATTCTTTTATCTTTTTGTTTGCCTTCCTTAGATATCTTTCTGGATGTTCGCTTAGATCTTTCTGAGCATAACGAATTTGTTTTGTTGACGTCATTCTTAAGACGGATTATAGATTGCGTAACTATCGTACTTTTATCTTTCCTGCCTTGTGTATTATTATCAACATTGGGTACAGATTGTAATGATGGTTTGGGTTCTATCATTTCATTTATCTGAGATTGGATTATTTTGGCAGTAGAACAACGATTGATTTGCTCTCTTGGAACCATTGATATGCTCTCTTCAATGTCTAAGAATTTCTTGGAGGAATCAAATAATATCTTAACTTCTGGCTGTGTTCCGTCATCCACCGGGGTAACTTGTGTTCCGACTGGCGGTACAGATTCCAGACCAATCAAGGAATGAGATGGGATAGTTTCAATTTTGTTGTCGTTTATGTTAGTGGGGAAAAATCCATTGGGTACACCCGTATTATCCACGGTTGTACACGGATAGCCATTGGTAACTGCGTCAAATTTAGACGGAATCATATTGTTGGGTATGAGCGTGTTGTTGCCATAGTTTACTGGATCTCGTCTGCTCTCAAAGCAATTCGGAATTCTCATGCAAAAATTGTAACAGTTTTGACAGCCGTAGCGATTGTAACCTTGCATTGAATTGAAGCATACTCCATTATAATTACACATTTCCGATTAAAACAAACTTTTAAATGGCTTTCAATGGAAAATATGTAATTTCAATGAAATATGTTTGCAGCTCTGAAATATGAGAGGTAAAACTTTCCACAGCGCTCCAGAGAGAGAAAATTTCACAATTTTGGGCCGAAATCTAGTAAAAAAAAATTTACTTTATATTTCAAAAGATTGACAACAAATTCAAGTACCATCCTGTATTTTTTCTCGTAAAATCATAGTAAATTGTATTTAAAATGTTTTCAAATTTTATTCTATGATTCATTAATTGTTTTTTTATTCTGGATATTTTTTTCTTAGTCGTATTACATTTATTTTTATTTTATTTTATAATTCAATAATTGTTTTTCTATCATGGTTTTTTTTCCTGGATTTGTTTTCGTAGTATCATAGTAAATTATATATAATATGTTTTCAGATTTTATTCTATAATTCAATAATAATTGTTTTTCTATGGATAATAAATTTTCCCAACATGTAATAGAGTTTGTAATGTAATGTATTTCTGTACCTAAAGTCGGGTTTCGTCGTACATTACATTACAAACTCTACCACATTACGTTAAGATAAGATTCAGAGAGGGGGAGGGAGCTAAGTAAGCATAGTCTACAATTTTTCTACTGATGCGACCAGAAACGTGGCATCATAAATCGCATCTGGGCATATCGTGGGCAATAGTACGGATTACAAAAATAATTATTTGAATGCATATTTGGTGGGTAAAAATTTTGGGGCCGTTGTTGGCCAGGACATTGTGGCGGTACATTGAAATTTTGTGGTTGTAGCTCGGGTTGTTGTTGTAGTTGTTGTGGTTGTTGTTGAAGTTGTTGTAGTTGTTGTGGTTGTTGTTGAAGTTGTTGTAGCTGTTGTAGTTGTTGTATTTGTTGTGGTTGTAGTTGGGGTTGTTGCGGTTGTAGCTGTTGTTGTTGTTGTAGTTGTTGCAGTTGAAGTTGTTGCAGTTGTTGTGGTTGTAGTTGTTGTGCTTGTAGCTGTGGTTCTTGTAGCTGTGGTTCTTGTAGCTGTGGTTGTTGTAGTTGTGGTTGTTGTAGTTGCTGTGGCTGTTGCAGCTGTTGTTGTTGTAGCTGTGATTGTTGCAGCTGTGATTGTTGCAGCTCTGTTTGTTGCAACTCTGTTTGTTGCAGCTGTGGTTGTGATTGTCGTAGCTGTGGTTGTGATTGTCGTAGCTGTGGTTGTGATTGTCGTCGTAGTTGTCGTTGTTGTCGTTGTTGTAGTGGCTGTGGTTGATCCGCAGTAATTCTATAGAATGCATTGAATGAAGGTTCCGGAGTTATGGGGCAAAAGCTTTCTACAGAATCAGAATCCGGTGTGGACTTGGTATAACAAGTGAATGCCATAATTTTTGTCGGACATGGAAATAGGTTGACACTCTCATGGAATTTAACACTGCATTTTTCCGAGCATTGCAGGTTATCTTCCTGATTCACAGACGTGTCCTTCTGATAACCTTGGCATGCACAGTCTCTATTGCCAGAATCGAGTAAACTATTGTCCGTCATGGTGGCTGCACACACACAGCATGGTCTGCCACACGTTGGTTCTGACATCAAGTACACCTTGGGTTCGGGTTCGGGTTCGGGTTCAGGCTCGGGTTCGGGTTCGGGTTCGGGTTCACAGCAAATTGTTGTATCTACAGGATTGTAGATTGTGCCCAGCTTGGATTGCTGCATATTCTGCTGTAGCTGCTGGGCCAACAACTCTGTTAGCCCTGGTTTCTGCTGACACCCTGCTGGCTTCGATTGTTGCTGCTGCTGTTGCTTTTTATTATCCTGTTGCTGCTGTGATCTTCTGCGCTGCTGTTGCTGCTGCTGTTGTTGTTGCTGTTGCTGCAGCAACTGCTGGCAACGTGGCTGCTGGCAGCGTGTCTCCTGCTTTTTTTGGCCCATAAGTTGCTGCAATTTCTCGAAAATTGGCTGCCATTGCTGCTGCTGCTGCTGTTGGGACTTGGGCAACTGTTGGCTAAAACGACTGCAGTTACAGGGTGTCTGTTGCTGCTTTTGCTGTTGTTGCTGCTGCTGTTGTTGCTGTTTTTGCTGCTGCTCCTGCTGCTGCTGTTGCTGTTGCTGCTGTTGCTGCATGCAATTAGGCAATTGAAAGTTGCCACATGAACTGTTACATGTTGTTCTCTTCGGTTGCACATTCTCATTATTTTTACAGAGACTGGATCCTCTCTTCGGTTGCAAATCATCTGTATTTATGCAGAAACTGAACTCTCTCTTCACTTGCAAATTCTCATTATTTTTCAAGAGACTAGATCGTCTCTTTGTTTGCAAATCATTATCGTTAGCCGTATAGAGATTGGGTTCCTCAATTAAGGATTTTCCAATTATATGGGATACACAGTATGCAGGTGTGGTTGCCAGACTATCCCGACTCGCTTGTGCAAGATTTGGTGGATCGGAACTAAATATAAATTAATATTTTTTTTAGAGAATTAACAGTTTTCATTATATGATACCTTAAATAATACGGGTCAGTTGCATCACTTGATTTTCTGCTCTTTTCTCCAATGCTTTTCCTTTTGCCATAATCTTCACTACACGGTCCGAGATTTGTGCTGGGACAAACATGTGAAGAAACTAATTCTACAATGGGACACTTTAAATCAATTTCTATTTTATGTTGTTTCTTCTGTTGGGGAGCTTCAGCTGGATCTTCTGTTTGGGTTTCATTTAAATCTCCATTATTGGCAGCTTTCTGGAAACCTTCATCTTGAGATACGCGCTTTTCTTTATCTGTATCCACAACTTGTTGTTGTTGTGTTTGATCCTGCACAGATCCTCTTTTTGGAGACTTTGCAGGTTGTCTACTCGTATTGGATTCCACGAAAATATGTGGCATTATCTTATGTTCTAAATTTGTTTGTTTATTTCCACTTCCCCCTTGCGGTCTACTCCCAAAGGAGGTATTCAAATCTTTTCGATCAGTTGCCTTCACTACGATAAATGGATACGTTTTACGTTCTGAAGTTGATGGTGAAATATTTTCGTTATCCTCCTCGGACACGTTATTGAATTGATCTTTCTTCAATCCACGTATAAGATTCGCTGTCACGTTGTGGGGAAACCAAGGCATAGAGCTCATGTGAACCGGCACTTGGATACGAGCTGATCTCGCCAGCGGTCTCCTCAGATGCGCCCTGGTCACAGACTGTGGAATTTTACTGACGTTGCCAAGCTTACAACGATTTGGGATTCGACTTGTCGCAGTTACTGTACCAACTTTGCGATCCTGTCCAGGGCATCGCGGGGGTGGGGTGTATATAGCACGTTTTTTAATTGGACTCTCAACAACCGTATTGCCACGCGTCAAACTGCTGTTTCTATAAACATTTTTGCGCATATTGCTTACCGTATGCAACCGTACCTAATATATATATACTTCAGTTAAAATTTATTTGTCACACATATTCCGAAAATTTTGAATATACTCGGGGCAACCCTGATTGTTGTAAATAATATAGTAAAACAGGGGAAATTGTTCGATTTGAGAATCAAAGTGTTTGGTTTTTAATATTGATAATGCAAAATTTAAATTAATGTTATATAGAATTTGGGAGACTTTATTAGTAAAGATTCTTCTCTTCCTAGTAATTTCCTAATTTCTTTATAACTCTAATTTTCTAGTCACAGCATTTATATTAGTATTTTTCTCATTTTACCAATAATATAATGTTTTCTTGGTATAGCTTTTTTCAGCCTAGACTCCAACCTAGAATATATGCTATTATTACGTGAGTTTAAAATTATATAGGTCTAAATCTGAATAACTTTAATGACTTTATGACTTGGCTGGTTAAAGTTTGTGCCTTGGTTGTGTTGTACTATATCTAGAAAATGCATTGGATGTGGCAAGGCTGTCTACTGATTAGAAAAGGGTTGGAGTTAATACTCTCTTGATATTTAACATTTCTCCGAGATTCACCGACGCATCCTCTTGAAACCTTTCAAATTTAAAGTCTTCATTTCAAGAATCCAGAAAACTATCGTATAGCACAACTTGTTCTGTCATCGAGTACACATCCTTGTGGTAGTAGCAGGGTCTATTATAATATGGAGGATTTAAGCGACTTTACTCAGCACTACACTGCCCGATATTGGATTCTCTTGAATCCCCACAATTGGCAGCACTTCGGGTAATTTAATCTTGAGATGCAGCTCATCTGGCACAACTTGCTGTTCTTGATACTTTCTGAGCACAGATCCCTTATATTTAGATGTTGTTAAAGCTTGTCTAAAACATAGTTATTATTTCCAGTAAGCAATGCCTCTGCTAGTTGCCTTCACTGCGCTGAGTAGTTATCTTGAAAGTGATATAACATTTTTCCTATCCTCCATAATTAAGAAGGATGATTCTGCTCTTGTAACTTCCTCACGGCCCAGATCATGGGGATACCAAGGAAAAGAGTTTATGTGCACGGGCACCTGTATCCGGTTGGGTCCCATCAAGGGTCGCTTCGATTTCTTCACCTTTGCCTTCGCATTTTTACTCACGGGGGTGAACTTACAATGTTTTGGAAGTTGAATTGGATAAGTACACCATGGAATGTTGGGTGAGCCACGTTTTTTATTCCCCATAGACTTATTGCCACATTTTTTGCGCATATTGCTCACCGTATGCAACCGTACTTAATAATAACTTCAGCTAAAATTTATATGTCAACATAGTTCAAAAATTTTGAATATACTCGGGCAACCCTGATCAGCATAAAATATATATAGGGAAATTTCAACTGGTTAATCACTTTATTACAGTCGAATTTGCGACAAATATATGTATTTTATATTTAATTATTATAATGCAAAATTTTTAAAGAATATCCGATTGAAATTGATAGATTCTTTATTTAAAGATTTTTCTACTATATCTTTTCTATTTTCTATTTTAGTCATATTATTTAACTAAATATTTTCCACATTTTACCAAGTTATATATTTTCTTGGTATATCACTTTTCAGCCTAGACTTTCACTTCAAATATCTGTTATTAATCGTGTGTAAATTTTATGTGAGTTTTATGTATGGGTCTAAATTTTTAATGGTTAAAAAAAACTGATTGATAATGTGTGACTGTTGTGTGAATCCGTAAGTTAATTGTGTAGACTCCTACGCTATAATATTCCCAAATTTATCCTATATACTTTCAATCTTTGCAGTTTTAATGACTGTGCGAACTTTTGCAATAATTGGTAATGATGGTATTTAATATTATTTAAAGCTATAGAGAATAATATACACAATTAATATTTTTCCCTATAGTCCTCCGTGTTATTATGGTTGTAGACGTGGTTGTTCCACCGAGTATCCACGTCAAAGGGGTTGCTTTGTCGAGGAGAAATTCTCAAATTTGATTCCACCCAGTTTTCTATGCAAAGATGCCAACGATTTGAAACGTGAAAGGGAAAGGTCCAAGTCCTGTGGCTGCAATATTAAGACCCGAAAGATTTCTGCCAATTGTAAGTGTAAGAAAAAGAATATTGATTGCTTTGCTAAGGATAGGGTCTGTGAGAAATCATGTGGCGACGGATCGGGTGCGGGATCAGGATCGGGAGCGGGAGGGGGAGCAGGCTCGGACTGCAATAATGTCTCCGAAGATGATAATGCTTGCATTAATAACTACAGAGCAAATGGATGTGACAACGATAATGCGAATATGATGTGCCCAGATCTATCGATCCTACCAAATCAAAGTAATTGTGGTCAAGGAACAAATGGATGGGGCACCATGCCAGCTGCTGGTATGCCTACAAAAAAAGGTGCAAGATTCGATCCTTGTACGGGCGTCGAATGCGATTATGGCCAGCGTGAGTGCCAAACGGCGTATGAGAATAGGCCATGCAATGTGACACCGCAACCGGATTGCATGTTTCCATGTTTTCCCAATCCATTCGCTGGTTGCCCCAATCCAATGGGCCCAAATTTCGGCAATAATGCCAATACAGGTGGACCATGCAATTCGCAACCCGAT
Source organism: Zaprionus kolodkinae (assembly GCA_018901885.1). Lineage (NCBI taxonomy): Eukaryota > Metazoa > Arthropoda > Insecta > Diptera > Drosophilidae > Zaprionus > Zaprionus kolodkinae. The sequence goes on from JAEIFM010000068.1 coordinate 13,691,930, forward strand.
AAGTGCAGTGAACAGAGCCAAAATTCTGAAGATCAATCGAAAAAGAATAAACGGTAAGTTCGTAAAAAAAAAAAATAAAAATAAAAAAATATATGAGTATAATATCTGTCTTGCACATGAAGCGAAAAATGCGCCCAAGCTGGTGAAAAACGTAGAGCAACGAATAATGATGAATCCGATTGTAATGTTAAGTGGACCAATGTCACTCCACAAATTCTTGAACGGTGAGTTCTAAGTCACAGCTTTTTTATTTTACAATAAATTAAATTCAAAAAGCTACAAAAAAAATTCAAAATATAAAAGACAAAAAAAAGAAGATAAACAAAATGAAATAGCCTTGAAATTGTGCTGATTTTGGTTTCTAATTTTGTCAGCCTTTGCGATTCACTTGGAGTTCCTCAACCGCCCAATAACTGCAGTATTCTGCTGCCCATAACAATGGCAAATGCGGAGCAAAAATCTGCAGGCTCTAAGGCATCCAAAAAAGCATCATGTGGTTCTATTGCGAGTGTCGATAATAGAAAGGACAAGAATAAGAATAAAAATAATAATAACAATAATAATAATAATAATAATAATAATAATAATAATTGTAAGCCAGCTCGAAATTGCGGCAGTAATAATGCGCCGAGTGGAAAGTAAGTAGATTATATTTATTTATTTTTTTTTTTTCAATAAATTAAGTACCTTCGTTTAAACAGATCTCAGGAATGTTCTAGCGAGTCGTCCACGAATAGGAACAGTAATAATGCTACAGCAAACAACAACAACAATGGCAATAATGGCAGCTCCAACCAAATGTGTTGCCATCGCCCCCAATACACATGTTGCTATAATCCCTATACTGGGTATTATTACTGGTGTCGGACCTGTTGCTGTTGCAATTCTTGCAACTCATGCAACAATTGCTGCGGTAGTCCATGTCCAGCACCAAATACAAACTCCTCTTCGACTGATGATGTGCAAAAGAAGTCAAAGACAAATGGAAATGGTACACAAAAGTCCAAGAAACCAAAATGTCCTGATGGTAACAGAACCACTGGAGGTACCTTTCCGGCACCTAGTCCACAACCTGATGATTTACACAATCAATGGATGTCATTTCATCAGTCGGTCTGTATGCCGCCTTCACTACCGCCGGCAATGCCACCCACGGCGATGCCTGCGATGCCCGCGATGCCGTCTTCAATTCCCTTTCCGATGTCAACACAAGAAATCCCCAATCCCAGCTTTGGAAATTTAGTTCCACTTTATTACCAATCACAACGTTATTATCCTCAATTCCCGCTGAATCCCATTCCACATAACTCGGAAAATGCGAGGGCGGCGACTGAGGATCGCCAGTCACCTGGAGCATCGAATACAAATTGGTAGATAGAACATTAACCTTATGGATAATATGCGCACTCTTTGACGACTAAATTGAGCCCAAAACCCCCGACTATCAATTATTTCGATTTTAAGCAATAATTGGCACTCTGGAAAGAGTCGCTTTTCGACTTAATTGCAAATCTAATTCAGCTAATTAAAAACATCAAGTTTATTGGTCGAAAATATTACTGTGATCGGGAATACGTTTTCTGTTCAGTGCCACGTTAATAAAAACAATTATATATATTTACTTTTTTATTTTTCATTTTTATAGTCGTTTTATTAGTTTTTGCATTTGTTTTGTTTTGTTTTTTATACACTTTTTTATCATTCTGTGTGTGTGTGTTTTTTTGTTTGTTGTTTTGCATATCATATACATAAATATAAATCGTAAAGATATTAAATTTGTGGGCTTTTTTTTTGTAGAAAACAAAAGGTTTCTGCAAAAATATTCATGACATAAGATTAATAATTTATTTGTTTGAGAGCAAACCTAACTAAAAACTATGAACATAGCACATTCTACATACCATAATTGTTTGTGTAGTGCAGCCATAAATATGATACGCATGTACATAATGTATACATAAAGGAATACCAAAATATATGAAAATAAATACATACATAAGAACTACGAACGAATCAAAATTGCCTGCACCTATGTAATTGTGTGTGTGTGTGTGTGTTTTTCGGGTATGCATTATTGATTTCTTTTTTAAACATAGATTAAACTGAGTTTGGCTTGCAGATTGCCCATAAACATTATCATGATTATCGTTTTTGTTTCAAATATGTATATATAGACGTAATCATAATAAATGGAAATATACTTCTAATTATATCATTATTTGTTTGTATATTTATAGCTTAAATTACAACGTGTGGGCGTCGAGCAGGCGTTTTCATAATCATTAACAGAAAATATATAAAAGAAAACAAAAAACTACGTTAATACCACAAACTATTTACATTGGACATTTGTCAGTTGTTGTTTTTTGTTGTTGTTAGGCTATTTTATAAATTTCTCACATTATTATTTAACTAAGATCTGAAGTCTGTGTGTGTGTTTCAATCACGGGTAACTAAGTATGTGTAAATGATGTGTGGATGTATGCATTTGTATACTTATAAAGTTCACGTAGTTCTGCTTTAATCACATATTGAACGCTCAACTGAAGGGGTTAAAATAACTTAAGGAATTGTCGACAATGCTGCTTCTTTCTTTTGTTTCCATCATCTCTCAGTTGCCCATCCTAGGTATTCTCATCGGTTACATATATGTAACCATGCTGTTGCAATATGCTTAGACGTTTTTCAACCGCATCGCGATCTGGGAAAAAAATCAATTAAAAGAGTTATTTATTATTATACATAAACATTTAGTTATTATATTTGTAATCCTTTCTGTTGTACGTACATTTGTTCAGCAACATTTTGTCCTGTGGATGAGTACACTTCTGGACCAATGAGTGCAGGAGAATGTGTGCTGTGTTATAACGTTCGAAGCAATTCTTGGTATTCTTAAGAAGCTCATCCAAAGCAGCCGCCTGGCACTGCAAATCATAAATTCAATAAGTAACAGTCGAGTAAACAATTATTCCATTACTTACCATATCCAGGGCATAATCATAGAGAATCTTATCCGCCGTTATGTTAAATGCATTCGCCTTCTGGAGCAATCCGGTTCCATTCAGCCGCTTCGACTCGAATAGAATACTGCGATACTTGGAGTTCATGGCGTATACAGCTGCAATGGAGGAATACAATAATGCAGGAAACAAATCTCATTGGACAGCAATTCAACTTACCATTCCTGACATTAGCAGAAGGCTTCAGCTGTCCATTGCCCAGCTGCTGTGTAGCCAAATTGAGGCCGGATGATAACAATTGTAGGGCACGCACAAGCAACACCAAACGTTCCGCACGCTTACAGTGTTCCGGAGCATGGGGGGGAATCTGATGTTGTTCAGCGACTGTCTGGCTGCCGGCAACCATCAGATTAGCAAGTGGCGCACAACGAGAATCGGCCACCTCCTGTATGCAGTCGGTAAGGGCCAACACAAAGTTGAGCTTGGATAGTGTTTCGTTGTGCTCGCGATCCATCAATGTCTCCTCCGACAGCTCTGGTGCCTGGAATGCATGAGGCTCACAGCCCGGTCCGCCGGCACCAACTGCTGTATCCAGCAAACTCTGCAGTCCGCCGGTGGCACCCAATTCGGGCAGCGTAAAAGCACGTGGACCCAACACATGATGCTGATTGTTATTCTCAGATCCGCTTCCTACCGAACCAATTGAGCCCAGTGATCCGGGCGCCACCAGCAATGTGGGACTGCCAAGGGTTGGTAGCTTTGTCAGCGCTGCGGACGGAAGCACAGGGGAACTGTTGCCACTCCGGCGCAACGGGGATTGCGAATGCCCGGGCGACACTTGCCATGTGCTGGGCGCATGTGGCGGCGGTGTCTCCGACAGCGAACCACCAGATGCTGAGCGGACTCGAGTCGGTGGTGTGCCAATTGCAAATTGTACCGCCGGCGGTGAAATCGAATTGATGTCGCTGCTGACACTGCTTTTACGCTGATCTGGACGCGGCTGTTTAACACTTATGGGCTGCGAGCGTGGAATTTGATGTCCTCCAGCTGCTAGAGTAGCCACTGTGAGTGGCATTCCGCTTTGTCTACCTGGTGATCCAACAGCACCGGTATTGCCCAATGGCTGACGTCGCGCCGGTGCTGGAACGGGTTTCGGCTCTGAAATGGGCAAACTACTGGGACGCGGTGGACTGGATTGATTTTGTGTTGGCTGCTGCTGCTGCTGTTGCTGCTGCAGTGGCTGACGAGCTGGCGGAGCTGCCGCACCCTGACCATGACGCTGATCTTCCGGTAGATTTTTGGACACCAGCACAAAGTCATCCGAATCCTCATGCGAACTGCAGGAAGCGCTGTTATTCTCGCTATCACACAACACGCCCACATTGGTTATGGTAGCACAAATTGCAGGATTAGCAACCACAGAGACTACAATTGGAATTGGATTAGATGGATAGAGATGCTTGTGTTTAAAACCTACCAGTATTTTCTTCTTCCTGTGCAGCCTCCTGTTCCTCGCGCTCTTTTCGCTGCTGTTCAGCGAGTTTCTCCAATTGCAATTCCTGCTCCAGCTGCTGTTGCATAGGACTTTTCACCTTGGCTGGAGGCGTACCAGTTGACAATGGAGGCATATCGACTGCAAAAAACAAATACTGTCAATTTAATTCTTTTTTTTTGAGCAGTTTTCGTTATTTACCCGGCGATGCAACAGCTTTTTTGCCCAACACAAACGGATGAACAAAGAAATCCTCGTAGGATATACGATCCTTGGAATTACGACGCAGCAGACACAGCAATAGATCACGCAAATCTGGCGAGACACCATGGGGTATTCTAAAATAATAAATATATATATATATATATGAATCAAATATTTATAGATTATCTAAGACTCTTGGTTCATACTTGGGTGCCAAGTTGGCATTCTGCTCGTAGTAGAACTTCAGCTCATTGGGTGTCTGCGCATAGAATGGCGCCTTTCCAGTCAGACACTGATAGACAATGGTACCCAGAGACCAGAGATCTGCCTTGGCATCATACTGCAGAGACATAATGACTTCCGGTGCCTGGGAATACAAAAGTATTAACAAATTATCCATATGGATCTTTGATTTTATAGACTTACCATATACATGGGTGATCCGCACAGTGTGGCCGCCATAACGCCATCATTTAGAAAACGTGCAAAGCCAAAATCGGCTGCAAAGAAATCATAACTCTTTAAATATCATTTAACAATATTAACAATCTACCAAACTTACCTATTTTAAGTGTTATTTTCGATGGTGCAGGCAAAGTTTTGCCATAGTTGTGCGATAATAGAATGTTTTGTGGCTTGAGATCACGGTGCACAATTCCTTTGGTATACAGTGCTTTCATGGCACCAGCTAAATGCGGAAAATAGAAAAATTAGTTTAAATATGTTATATAGTTATAATACACCAATATATACTCTACCTAGTTGTTTTAAAAACAGCCTGACTGTGTCCTCGCTCAGAGTTCCCTTGACGCTTAGGTAATCTGCCAAATCGCCGCCATTGCAATACTGAAAGATGGAAAAAAAATATAGGAAAGAGTTAGCATTGCAATATTAAATATATAAAAAATATATAAGAAATATATATAACATAAATAAAAAATATATACAAAATATATAAAAAAAAAATTAAAATGAAAAGAAGAAAACTTTTATATTTTTTTCTTGAGAGTTTCAAGATTTAGGCTAAAATAGCTACTGTATTTAAATAAATATATACAATAGTTAAACCATCTCAAGATGGAAAAAAAAATAGGAAAGAGTTAAAATTGCAAAAAAAAATATATGTAAAAAAAAAAATAAAAATATACAAAAATATATATACAAAAAATTTAAAAAATATATAAAATATATATACAAAAAATTTAAAAAAAGAAGAAAACTTTTATATTTTTTCTTGAGAGTTTCATGATTTAGGCTAAAATAGCTACAGTATTTAATTAAATATATACAATAGTCAAACCATCAGGCCTTCTGATTTCTATTCTAAATCTTGGCAAGTATTGCGAGGGCGGGGGGATGGTGGCAAAATCCCGATAAATGCATAGCTTGCAGTAAAAAGTATTTGCCGACACGCAAACCTAGTACCAAATTCAATTAGCCAATTGGTATAAATGACACCGCATCTAACGACAATAAAACCATAAGGCAAAAAAGTTTGACAAGAGCGCGCCGCGTGTGCCTGTGGAGAACTGGGTGACATGGTGGACGCCACAGGGGCGTTGTGCAATGCTAGCGAGACTCCAGCCCTAAGGCCTGAGGCCCGTGTCTCGGGCAATGGTGATCTACAGTTTCTGGGCTGGAATGTGCCACCGGATCAGATACAATATATACCAGAGCATTGGCTCACCCAACTGGAGCCACCGGCCTCCATGCATTACATGCTGGGCGTCTTCTATATCTTTCTCTTCTGTGCCTCAACTGTGGGCAACGGGATGGTTATCTGGATTTTTAGTACTTCGAAATCACTGCGCACACCATCCAATATGTTTGTGCTTAATTTGGCTGTATTCGATTTCATCATGTGCCTGAAGGCGCCTATTTTCATCTACAATAGTTTCCATCGTGGCTTCGCCTTGGGCAATACGGGATGTCAACTATTTGCTGCCATTGGTTCATATTCGGGAATCGGAGCTGGGATGACTAATGCAGCCATCGGATATGATCGTTTCAATGTGATCACAAAACCAATGAATCGAAATATGACCTTCACCAAGGCTGTCGTCATGAATATCATCATTTGGCTCTACTGTACTCCATGGGTTGTGCTACCGTTGACACAGTTCTGGGATCGATTTGTCCCAGAGGGTTATCTGACGTCGTGTACCTTTGATTATCTCACCGATAATTTCGATACACGTCTCTTTGTGGGCACCATATTCTTCTTTAGCTTTGTGTGTCCCACACTGATGATAATCTATTACTATAGCCAGATAGTCGGACATGTTTTCAGCCATGAGAAGGCGCTGCGGGAACAGGCCAAGAAGATGAATGTGGAATCTTTACGTTCCAATGTGGATAAGAGCAAGGATACAGCCGAAATCCGGATTGCCAAGGCGGCAATAACCATCTGCTTTCTGTTCTTTGTATCCTGGACCCCATATGGAGTTATGTCTTTGATTGGAGCATTTGGAGATCGTAGTCTATTGACACCGGGCGCCACTATGATTCCGGCCTGTACCTGCAAACTTGTCGCCTGCATAGATCCATTTGTGTATGCCATAAGTCATCCCAGGTATCGTATGGAGCTACAGAAACGTTGTCCCTGGCTGGCCATAGATGAGAAGGCACCCGAAGCCAGTTCGGCGGCATCGACAACTACCCAGGAACAACCTCAGACTACAGCGGCTTAAGAAAAAGGAAGGAACTATGAACCAGGAAATGATCTTGAACTCTCTGAATATCGTAATATTAATGCAATGGTCTTTAAATAACATATAATACTGATTCTTATTTTTATTATTATTATTATTTGTAACACATTTTGTAGACTAGTGAAATTGTTGCAATGCTGAGAAAAGAAAATGTAAAAAAAAAAGAAATGAAGAACAAGACGAATATAAATATCTTTTGCCAAGCAAAACGCGTACTATGCGAATGAATTAAGCTCAATCAAGTGAATTATGCTTGGATTGTGTTTCTAGCTTTTATTTTCTTGGGGTTCCACAACAAGGTCTTTTGTAGCCCTCACTATACAATTACAGAGAATATCGGTAGGTACGAGTAAACATACATATATGATCTTACATATTTCAAGGTCAGCGTGAAATGATTTACGACAATTTCTGAATCAACAGTCTAATGAGCTTCCTTCCAGTTTTTAGGGGAAGTCTGCCCCTTTGGGATTCTTTTATTTTCAAAACTTGAGAACAAAAAACTTGAGACGTTTTGTAGGGTTCGTTTCCTGTATAAATATGTGTGTGTGTGTGTGTGTGTAGGGGAAACGACAACCCTATGAAACTCATGCTTTAATTTGTGTTTAATTTTTTTTTTTTTTTTTTTTTTTTTTTTTCTTTGTGTACATCCTTGAACATACAAAGAACTGCTTTGTGTTGCTTAAAGGATTTGCGGTTTGACAGTTGACCTTCAGATTGCCAACTACCGCATGACGACACAGCAAGAATACAAAACAAAACAGAGAAAAAAAAAAAAAAAAAAACAGTTCAGAAACATTTTCATTTGCTTTGCAAGAGAAATTAGATGCACAATGAGGCGGCACACAAAATGTTTTGCTGCTGCTAAATGGGACAAAATTTGTGGTCCACTTACAATGTAATGAGCAAACAAAGCGCACTCAGCAATATTAGACAATTTAAATAGATAAAAAAAAAAAAACATAAAAAAAAGAAGAAATTCGCTTTGAAGTGCGGACAACGGACTGAAAGCTGGCTAAAGAGCGACAGAATTAAACAGATACAAAAAGTCATTGACATGTAAAGCGCACAGTAAAAAAAAAAAACAACAAATAAAAGACAATTGCAGCTAAGAGAGGGAGAGAGAGCAAGAGAGAGGGCGCGCGTCATTTTATTGTTCACTTTGTGCAACAATTTGATAATCAATAAAAAGCAGCAACAAGAACTGCGCATGAGTCAGCGTGTTATTAAAATTTTTCAATTGCCAAATTCAAATTTCCAAGCACTTACAGCAGACTAAAGAGAAGCGGCTGCGGCAATGAGGAGCACGCTCTTAATAAGCTCACTCACTCACACAGAGAGAGAGAGAGCATTCGCTACTCTCAGTTGACGCGCTCTCTCTTTGCAGTATGAAGCGCCATCAGCGACGCTGTCAAGCAGTACTACTGCTGCAGTAGCACAGTCAGTTTCTCAGGGACACTCGCATGATAAGTACGTATCGAAGAGCACGTTTGTCACGCGATAGCCGTGTAAAATATAACTGTATAAAAAGCAACGCGAAATAGCAGAAGAAAATGTACTAAAACACATTGTGCGATTATATTAAGAAATTCAATGACTATATGGCTATATACTATAATGCGTAAAACAAGTGAATAAAAAAAGAAAACAATATCACAAAACAGAACGCGTCGTCGTCGTCGTCAGCGACTAAAGTTCAACCAGTTTTCTAGCTTCTGTTTGGCGATAAAAACTACATGTGTATTTAGTTTTACACATACATACATACATATGTATATGTGTTCATTGAAAGCAACTAAACTTAGTTGATACAGCAAAATGTCTTTGAAAAAAAAAAACCAGTGCAAAAACAAAAAAAAACATCATGCCACTGCTTGCTCCCTCTTAATTCCTGCATCAATCAAATCAAAGAAACAGCAACAAATTATTGATAACAAAATCTACAAACATATAGGAAGCCTTTTTTCATTATTTAAATGATATATGTATACTTGGCACCCGCACAGCAGCACATCGCAACACAAAAAAATGAGTTGATAAGATTCTTGATTAGGCGCAGTCAACTAACTTTTTTTTAATCGCCCGTAATTGAACGAGAAGGCATAAAGTAAAAGTAAATTGCGAGAAATGAGAATAAAATCAAAGCAAAGCAAATCACTAATACATGTAAATGAGGCGCAGACGTAAGAGGCTTACTCTCTCTCTCTCTCTCTCTCCCGCTCTGGTCATGGCAACCCACCTGCCTAACTGAATCGAAATAAAAGCAAAAGTTGTCGCGCTCTTGCTCTCTGCCTCTCTGGCTCTCTTTGATAATAATTGCAAGCGACAGCTCGCTCAGCTTTTCTGTGTGCTCGCGCGCTCAGTCACATTTTTGCAGTGGAAGCGGTTGGTTTGACTTCTCATGCGCGTTCGTGTCGTTTAAAATATTTGTGACGAGCGCGCTATAAAAATTTGTCTGTTTATTTCAACAAATAAAAGCATATGTAGGCATCAGTATATACATAAAATACATATATATTTGATATTTGGCAATGTTTTGGAATATATAAACGTATGATAACTTGATGGCAGTTTAAAAATAAGCTAAACAAAAAGAAAATCAGATATGGAATGCACGCACAAACATAACGATGTGGGATTCCTACCTATTCTTAGTAAAATCTATACAAGTTTTACTATTTGTGTTGATTGCTCAAAATGATAAGCACAATTCCAAGTAGAATAAACTTAACGTTTGCGCCTCATTCAATAATCTGTATAACTCTAGGAATATATATATTACTTTAACCAACAATTTCTTGAACTAGTTTCATTCGAAAACTTAAATAATTCATTTATATAATCAAAATTTCTTCAACTTTAATCAACAGCATAAAAAGTGAAGCAACAATGACATAATTTTACGAAAGCCTGAAGAAATAAACAATTAAAAAAGTTAATTACAATCCGTAAAGGAAAATTCAAAACAATAAAATGCACGTGTATTATAAATTTGGATTACTTTTGATATTTCTGCTGAGCGTAAGGTAAATAAAAAGTTTCGAAAATTAAGCTCTCTGTTGTTTGTCAATTGTTTAGCCAGCCGGTAAAAATGTTAATTCCCGGGTTTGAATTTGAATACACCAGAGTATTGTCCATTTCAATCGTTCTCCATGAAAAATTGATAAACCTTTCGCAATGCTAAAAACCCCAAGGTTTTATTTATAGATCGCGAGCGTAGGCAATTACAGAACGACAAGACAAAGTACAAAGTATCATTGTGTTAACAATATTCACCAAATGAAATGCCAACGGAAACCTGTTGGAAACTTCGGTACATAGGGTTGTCTAGGACTTTGCACCGGCATTATATCAAAAAAAAAAAAAAAAAAAAAAAAAAAACAGAGCAGAAAAAAAAGGTGCTTTTTATGTCTTTATATGACCGCTGGTAACAGTACTCTCTATCGTAATTAATGCTTTTATTTGTATATACCCGATGACTTACCTAATCAAATTTTGATAAAGAACAAAAAAGAAATAGTTGCACCGATAATTCATATGTGTACACTCTACCTATAAGTAAGTGTGCTTAACTATTATTATTATCGATTATGTTGCGGCAAACACAAAGTACTCCGGACAAACAAAAATAAACATTTTATGACTCACAAGAAGACAACGGGCGCTTGCATTCTATTGATTTATTTTCACAAATAAATAAAACAAGTAACAAGTCTCAAGGGTCGCTTGACTTTAATCTACAGTGTGTCGTCATCCATTGGCATTATTTTTACAGACCGATTAGCTAGATTTCTAGAGTTTTTTAGGAGTTGGGAGAACTTAATAAACGAGCATATTGTTTACTTTTAGTAAAAACGGGTTTCGAATGCAAGATTATATATGTTTATAAATTTAAAAAACAATAACAACACAATTATTCTTACATTCTATTTAAAGAGGACTGCGTTCAGTTTTATTTCTTATTTTTTTATATTCTAAGACTCTAGAGTCACGCAATACACAAACAAGTTGCATGTGGCGATAATAAGACTCACTTGAACTGACGCACAGTAAGTCACCTCGTGATGGCCCATTCAAACGTGTATGTACTAAATCCCCAACCCAAATCCGACGTTACCACTAATGAAGGATTCAGCAAACTTGGCCAAAATCTCACGCAAAACGAAAGTGAGAGTGGGGGGGGGAGGGTTGGCAGCATGACAAGCATTAAAAAAACAAAATAAAAAGAAGCACTATAATATAAAAGCGGACCAAGTTGTCGTTATAGCCATGACGTAAACAGGTTTCTCGCTGGCTCATTCATTCATGCGACTCCAATAACAAACAAAAGCGAATAATGATAAAGAGTGTGCAGAAAAGGAAAAGAAAAAAATCAAAATATAAAGAACACTGACAATTAGACAAATACCCTGTGAATAATTAGAAATATAATAATGTTTTTTACAAGTTTAAAATCACTTTTTAAATATTATTAATATAGTATATTTTTAAGCGGGAAACATAGTAAACTAAATTCCATCAGGCATACCCCTCCTTATCGCATACTACAGAGTATCATCAAGTTTTCGCCGTAGCGTGTTTAAATAGGTCAAGAGTAGTCACAGGACAAATTGCTGGGTGTGTTTGCCATATTGTTTCTGATGTAATCGTAGTTTTCTTAAAATTGGTAACTCGAGGCAAACAATTAAGAGTTTTTGGCTAAACAACTTGGCAGCAACAACGAGCAAACAAAAAAAAAAAAAAAAGAGCTAATTACCAAATGTGTAAATGTGATTCCATTTTGTTTTAGTATTAGCTCCACAGCGCCGGCGGATAAGAACGAAAATGTCAATAACAACAACAACAACAACAACAAAAACAAGAGCGACGATTACAATTATGACGATTACGACGACGATGATTACGATGAGACAAAGCAGAATGACAAACTGGGAGGCCAAGCAGAACCAGAGACAGCAGCTAATCGACAATTGGCAACAACCTCATCGACAACAACAACAACATTTCGACCTATTTTTAGTAAGTTTTTTGAATTTAAGAATAATTCTACGATTCTTTGCTAATCTCTCTCTCTCTCTCGTAGGCATTCCGCGCCGCAGCAGCCACGTGCTAGAGCCAATCTGTCCACGCAATTGTCTATGCTTGGAGGACTTTAAATTTGTACAATGTACAAAGGCTCAATTGTCGCATGTACCATTGGATTTACCCAAAAATGTGGCTATAATTGATTTGAGTTACAACGAAATTACTGAGCTACGTTCTGAGGATTTTGCTAATTTATCGAAACTTGTTGAAATCAATTTAAACAATAATTTAATCAAACGACTGGACAAGGAGGTAAATCAAATAAATAAATATATATCTGTATTAGTTATATTTATTAATTAATTTTTAATTATTACAGGCTTTCAGTGGCTTGCATCACTTACAACGCCTGCGTTTGGCAAATAATCTACTAACTAAAATCGACGCCGACACCTTTGAGAGTGCCACAGATCTGTCGCTTTTGGATTTGAGTAATAATCGTATTGCCCAACGCACGGATGGCTCGTTTTTGAATCAGCCCAGTTTAAAGGAATTCAGCTGTTCCAATTGTAACTGGACACAGCTGCCAGATCAAATTTTTAGTAATATGAGCGCGTTAAACACACTACGGCTGGATGAGAACGAATTCAAACGGGTAAGTTGCGCGCGCCAAAGTTGTTATCGATAGACGAAAATCAGAAAGGCTGAAAATTAAGTTGGCAGCACCGCATATGTGCGTGTGATAGTTGTCTCCCTCTAACTAACGCATGCGCAATCATAATGACAATCGTCTTCGTCTTCTTCTTCTTCTTCTTTGGTTCGTGACAGCAAATCAATACGAAAGCTTTTACGCCGCTAAAATCCATAATAAAACTAAAACTGCCCGATTTGGATCAAGAGAACGTCGAAGAACTCTGCAATCTTCTTAACTCCATTGACACCATCAGCACCAAACAATTTGATGTCAGCTGCTTTGAGCTTGTGCTGGGTAAATCGTTTAACGAGAGTCTAATTATCGCTACCGAAGCGCCTAAGAAGCGTGTAACAGGGTTGACAAGTACACCGAAACCCACAACACCAGCTCCACCACGCACAGGTGACAATATATTTTAAATATAAAATAAGAAAATTAATCAAAATTATTGTTATTATAGCAGCAAATCGCAATCGCAACAAAGTGGCCAGCAACGAGACGGCAAGTGTCGCCAAAGCGGGCGTAATGACTGAGGATGCGGCTAACAAGATAAACGAGGATGAACCCAACAAAGTTCCCATCTCACAGGAGGCAATCAACACGCTGCTCATATGTAAGAAGGCACACACGAAGTTAATTGGGAGTTTTATTAATTAAAAATTAATTTCCAATTTGCAGGTATTATGGTTGTTGCCGTTGTGGGCATCATTGTGGGTTTCATTTGTCGCAAAGATGTGGGCGGCATCAAGACAAAATGCTGTCGCACTAGCAAACCAGAGCCAAAGGATCAGGTGCATCCCACTGAGGAAATACCGTTAAATAAATTAGCCTAAGACGCTGCCGATTCCAATTCCAATTCTAAAAAAAACATTGTCAATACGTACTCTGTGCAGCATTTTGCCAATTATTGATACAAGAGAGACTTCTACAACTCTATTGTATTGTTACACAATGCATTGGACGATATATTCCCCGAATTGTAGTTGGTGTTTTTAGATTATAGTCTCATAGTTTAAGTCGCCTAGTCGCTTAGCCTTTGTTTAGTTTTATTTCATCACAAAACAAAACAAGTATATAATGGTTACACACGTACGAGTATGGAGCACAGATCATATCGGATACTATCGACATAATTAGTTAGCTTTTAGTAGACTGTGTGTTGTTCTCTTTATATAAAAAAAAAAAAAACTATGCCAACTAAACAATAAAATAAATATATATTATTGTAAATAGTATTAACAATATTCTGACTTTAAATAATTATATGAGTAGAATTAGCATTGTCGGGCAACTTTTTCCCATATAAAAAAAGAGGGGAACAATTTCTATAGAGAGCAGTATATAGAGTTAATTCTGTACTTTCAAATATCTATCATTGTCTAGACTTTTATCTGACACGAGATAATTCAACAGCAGTTTCGAGATAAATAGAGGCAGACATATAGCGTATGTATGTACTATACTATACTATACATTGCGATATATGAGAAAAACTAAACGCGTGCAATTGAATCAATAAATAACACGAGTATCAACTGATTGTTGCATTGGTTGTTGTTAGATAGAGAGCAGGGGTGCCAAGATGCCAGGGTCGGGGCAAACGGCGGAATATATACAAAATGGGGTCAAAGTCAGTCAAAACGAACGGAACTCATCGCTGATGTTTTTATAGTGGCGGGAAATACTATACTAGCACATATTTAACATAAACAACCAATCGTATACAATTAAATTGGGTTAGTTTAGGTTGACAGAACTCAACTCTTTGTAGAGTATTATCAGCAACATTTTTAGTTGGCGATCTTCCCTCTTTGAATAAAAACCTGCCAGTGATAACAAAACTACCCCAATCTTATCAAGCTGTGTATATAACTAATGCGTCGTCGCACAGGAATCTGACCTATTTTCGAAATCAGCTAATACATTATGCATTAAAAGTATGCAAACACCTGTATGAAAATGAGAAATAAGTTGAGACCTTAAGCCAGGAAGGAAACAAACAAACAAATCGTTGAGTCAATAAACATGTCGCTCTATATAGGCGAGACGAATTTTATGGGAGAATTAAATAGTTCAAAAACTGTAAAATGGCACCCAATACTGCAAAATATTGTGTTCTATACAATAATTATAAATATAACTATTCTTTTGTCAAAATACCCATCAAGAAAATATATATGTACGTATAGTATATTAATAGTTTAGATTGCAACTCTAAGAATTATAATGAATTTAAAATGCATTTATGTATAAATTTAATTTATAATATTTAATTTCCCCGCCAGGGTATGCTATAGTCGTGTTATATGAACTAAAAATGCATTCGCTCGTTTCGTTCCTGCATATTTATTTTATTTTCGCTTTAGACTTTGCAACTTCCGCAATTAATTGCGTAGCGTTTTAGCTGAAAATTCAATGGGGCGAGCACGGAGGGGGAATAGGGAGAAGGAGGAGGAGAAGTGGGGGAAGTGTTCGGTGACGTGAAACTTGCCTACGTGCACTGCGGGTGCAGCAACGAATATCGTCAACAATAACAACAAGAGAGAGAACTAAATACAACTGAGTCATACAATATTAAGGCCATATATCATTTATAATATAATATGTATAATCACGAAAACAACAACAAGTGAAATGTATAAACAATGATGTGGCTTTTTTTTCTGACCAGCAGTTGATAAGGTATTAAGGTGTTTTCTTTTTTTTTCTATCTATATAAAAAACTCACCTCCATAACCAGATTGACACAATCCTGCGACTCCTTGCAATCCAATAGAGCCACAACATTCTCATGATGCAACTCTGTTAGTTCTTTAAGAATTTTAATCTCTTTACCGAGTAAATTCTGCGTCTTAATTAATCCCTTTTTGGTAATACATTTAATGGCCACGGGCATGTGTTTCTGAAATAAATTGAAAACATACAATACGGTGTTAATTGGCATTAATTAGAGTTGGTCAACGAACTATGTACAGTCATTGAACTGTATTTTTTTTTTTATTACTAAACTCATTATAATGTGATTCTTCATTTACATGCTTTTATAGGTAATTGATTTTAAATTTAAAATATATTTTTTATTTATCAGATTTATTACTGATTTTATTATCATTTACATTCTTTTATAAGAAATTGATTTTAAATAATACCATATATTTTTTATTTATCTTATAAATCACATATAGTGTTGTATTATAGGTAATTGATTTTAAATTTAAAATATATTTTTTTTATTTATCTGATTAATATTGTGAATATACCGTTTGGTTTTGTAAGTTCCAACGTCATTTTGCAATAATGAAGAGGCAATTACTGCAAGTCTAGACAATAGAAATAGGAAATAGATCTACTTGATTGATAAGGAATTATCGCAGCAGAGATACTAGGTTAACGTGTTATTATTATAAAGAGTTTCCTGCAATTTGTCATTACACAAGTAATCATCTTTGTGTAGAGTTCAAAGAGAGGCAAGAAATAAATGCAACTATTGCCATAAATTAGGCATGAATAATTTAAGAACTAACTGCAGATATCTACATACATATTTATAATATTTAAAAATGCAAATTGCACAGTGCGTGCAATATTCCCATTAGATACGCAAAAGTTTCTCTCTCTCTCTCTTTCTTGGCCAAGATACCCCTCTCTTGCGATAACAGTCAGAGTTGCTTCACCCCGCCAACACAAACTGTTTACCCAGCACTTAACAGCCCGACAATGACTCTTTGACTGTGCTCATACCATATCATATATGGTATAGTATGTTCAGGTGTCCAACAAGAGAGGAAAGTGTAAATTTGTGTAAACTTCGAACATTTCACGCTTTTATAAAATATGACGGCATGATATCGTTATATCGTTATATACTTTCCCTGTGTTTCTTCTTTTATTCATATTCATCTATCTCATAAAAGATCTATTTATAAAGAGCTGATAATTAAACAAACCAGTTGATTCTGCATTACTTATACATTAATTACACTTTTTACACAATTTTGCTATAGATGCAAACAAATCAACAACAAATACAGGCAACTTGACCGATAAGAGAAAGGACCATGTCCATATAAATACCATATATGTATAGTATTTGCATCTTCTGTTTGTTTGTTCGAAGTTGTTATATAGCGGTTGCCAGGGGGCGCTCTTTGATTATGAATGTTTAATGATCCATCCAGAGACAGGTTCATACTCAGATACGACGTTTACTTAAGCTGATTACAGGCTATGTATGGCCTAGGTCAAAGTCACCAGCTGGGCAAATGCATAATAAATAAAATTATTAAATATTGAGGCTAAATACTAAAGATAGTATGCATTTTATGAGTTAACAATTTCTTTACTCTTCTACGTACGGAAATCAAAACAAAAAAAAAAAAAAAAAACATAATTGGAATTAAAGCAATGAACGCTTCATTAATTATAGCAAGATCTATTGAGTTTCAGACATGTCTCAGACATATTGTGGCTTCCACGTGCAGACTACTTTCAGGCAATATATGCGCATAAATTTTTAGCTTGTTGTTGATATTGGATGAAATTCCCATATCAGCTTCAAGCACACACACACACACACACACACACACACACACACACTACCTCTGGGAGAATATCATAATTCTCATACTCAAAAACTTGTTAAACAGGAATTTCAGACTAGTTTCAGTTTACTGTCGATCAATAGATTTATATTTCCCAGTCATAATAATAATTGGAGGAAGTTTAGAATAATGGGCAAATTTCATTAATAACAAATTTCATTATTTTTATTTCTGCTGGTTTTATTTAATTCATATTTAGCTGCAATTCACACGATTACAGGGTATTTGTTAGACCATATTTGTTGGGCTGCCTTCTGTCTTCTCATATCGAGTCAATCACGCGTTGTGCGAAACTGAAAACCTGCGACGCAGTTTGGCCAAAAGAGTTTTCCGTCAAGCCTTCGTTTCAGGTTGCTTTTCCAGCTTACATTTTCACCAGCGAAAAAACCAGTTAATACTATATTTTTCTCTATAGATATGCTGTGCGAGTATCTACCAGATACTTTGTGCGCTTCCAATGCGCGTCTGTTCATTTCTTTTATTTTATTTCTCACATTTTCTGCGCAATTGTTTGCTTTGATTTTTATTACTTGTTTTTTTTTGCGCTTTTTTCTATCCAAAATTTTGTTTTCCTCTTTTAGTTGTATGGCGTCATTGCACTCTGGCCAACAATTTCTTTCTGCGCTTTTTTTTTTTTTTTTGCTACACGGCCTGCCCCGCTAGCCTTATCACACACATCCAAAAATAATGCCGCGAGGTGCACTGAACCTCAATGAACCCGAATTTTCATTCGTCATAAGCGCTAACTAATTTCCCTCAACGTACAAAATCGTGCAAATTGCGTATTGTTGGGGAGTAGGTCCCAGAGAGAGAGAGAGAGAGAGAAAGAGGTCGGGAACGAGAGAGAGAGAGAGAGAGAGAGAGAGAGATGCGAATTTCAGTTTCCGCTTTGTTCGTTCGCAGCACAAAGAGACTGAAACTCGTTAACTTTCACATTCGCTTCGCGACACAATTTGGGTTTCATTTATGCCAATTATTCAGTTTTCCGACGTTTCTGCATTTTATTTTCGAGCTCTTTTTTTTTGTATATATACATATATATGGGTGATTGGGTCAAGAACTTTTATCGCAGAAGGTAAATAAACTTTGAATGAAGCATTGAATTAAATGGATTGAATTGCCCAGAAATCTAATCTTTGTAATCTCGAAAATGTAACAGTTCATTCCTATTACCTTATATAGAGATATATACTAGTATACATAAGAGATACCTTCTTTTATTAATTGCAAGAATATTTAAGAAAATATCTGTATAAAAATGTACGTTACAAAAACCCTTTATATAGATTGCGTAGTCAGTTAAGAAGGCCATACGCTAATCACAGCCGGTCTGAGTTGATTATTTTTTGCAAAACGCATTTAAAACGATTGTATAATATCTGTAAATGTCAAACAAAAACAAAACAAAACAACTACAATAACAAATGGCGACAATATCAAAAGCAAAATGCAATTGTAAACAATTATGTGAAATGAATATGCTAAATTTATACAGTAACAACAACAAGTCGGGAAACCCGTGCAGCCGCAGTGCCAGACAGATCGAAAAGGGGAAAAAAAAGGGGTTCTCAAGATTACATAACATTGCCACACTAATTTATGAAACATGAAGATAACTGCGAGGGTTAACAGCAAAATAAAAAACATAATAAAACATATTATACTGTAAGGAAACGTATTCAATTTTCCTAAACTTATTTAACGCCAACTGTCTTAGTTGAAAATAAAATTAGTTCTAATTTTTAAATTATTATGTTCGCAAAATTATTTTTAATATTTCCAGTGTTCTTGAAAAATGACACCCCATGAACTACGATTTAAACAAGTTTAATTGCTTGCTTATCTCTGTAATTGTCTTCCCAGATTTATAATAATCTCTAATCAATACTCTGATTTCGCTGCTAATAGGCTAAGCTACGCTTTAATTAATCTGCAGTAATTTCACATTTTTTTGCACTCTTCATTATTGATATTATTTGCAGATTATAACTAGATAATGATAATGATTCCGTTACATTGCTTGCTTTTGTTTTGTTCTTCTTTTAAGATAAGGGTTAGCTTACGCAGCGATCGAATTAAT
The DNA here is from genome assembly GCA_018901885.1 of Zaprionus kolodkinae. Lineage (NCBI taxonomy): Eukaryota > Metazoa > Arthropoda > Insecta > Diptera > Drosophilidae > Zaprionus > Zaprionus kolodkinae. Next base: position 13,711,697 of record JAEIFM010000068.1, read on the forward strand.
ATAGATTATTTTTCTTATCTCTTAAGTCTACCGTTTGAATGAGTAACTCATGTTGTTGTAGTTGGAAATACAACAAAAATTTCTTTGTCCTTGTAAAGAGAATAAAGTTCTCTTTTTGACAAAAATACATTGGCATGCGTAATCTGTAATTAATACTGGCTGGGGCTTGTACGCAATAAAAAGAGTTTTTTTTTTTTTTAAATCAAAATAACATTCCAACAAGCTATTATTAAGAATAGTTAAAACATATGTATAATTATCTGATTATTTAAGCGACTTTTAGTACTTCCCTCGACTATGCACATATTATCACAGCTTAATGACATTTTTGCATGATTCTTACTCAACATGTGTGTGGCGCATTGTGCCTTATGCAATGACACGAGACATACATACATACACACACATACAAACCATACACATGCATGCATAGATATAGAATAGCGAATGGAAAGAATATGGAATACACACGCACACGCACAGGAACAATGACAGAGAACATTTAAATGTGTTGGAACACGTGTCAAAAGAACTGCGACGGGGTATGCATCGTAGATTTGTTGTGTTTATTTTGAGTACAAATTGCGTGTATGTATTGCCTTGTTGTCTGCACCCTGCACAGCCAGCCGGCAAGGCTTCAAGGAAATATAGAAAAAAATACTGTGTATCTTTAGCCTGTCTGTGCAGCTGCACTGCATGCATGCACATGTTCCATCGGGATTTACTATTTTTAGAGATTTACCAGAAGTCACAGTCTATGGCTGCGCTGGCGACAAATGTCAAAAGAGTTTTTTCTTTTGTTGTCTGCTATTTAATTTAAGCAACCAATATATCCAGTAAAAAGAAAATATAGGGTATACAAAAAAAAAAATGAAGATCACCTAAAAAATAAAGACAACAAACAAAAATAATAACAAAACACACGCAAACATGCATACAAAATGAAGCAAAGTAAAATCAAAAACGAAAACTTTTACGGCAACAGCTGCGCGCGATTGCATCAGCTGATTTGTATATCCATCTGATACATCTTCGAAAATGTATACATACGTACCCATACATAAATATACATAGACATGTGTCTATGCATAAATATACATAGACATGTGTAAATATGTATACATACAAACGATTATGTGGCAAAAACCAAACAAATATCAATTTGTTTATAAAAAATCAGATAGAAAACGAACGGCAATGCTTATCAACGCAGAATAAGGCTGACACATTCATTTTTTTTTCTCATTTATCATTTATCATTTTCTTTTTAATTTTTATTTTCTTTCAAGTTACTCAAGATCAAATGATCGCATTCTTAATTACAATGCAAAAACAACAATCACCTACAGCATGTCAAAACAACAAAAGCAACAGCAACAACAATAAAGTGTGTCCCATTTGTATCTTTCTCTTTTTTTTCCAGTAAATTTCCATTTTCCTTGACTAGGTGCACACTTTGCTGCTAATGAGTTTTTTTATTGTGAGATGAAAAGAGCTATAACATTTGGTATTTTGATTGTCTGTAGTTTTATTTAACTATTTTTGTGACCTGTTTCTGATATTGTGCAATGATTTCAGTATTTATTTTTTTTAAATCTGTATTAAAATATACGCCTTTGAAAATAGGTGAGAAAGGAAAAAAATGTGTTGTAACAAAATCTGCTTAAATTGTTTATACAGCTGAGTCAGTGCGGTTTCTCCAATAAATATAAGTATACACTATACGTATTGATATGCATATACGCAAATATGCATATTATAAATACAAGTACAAAATATATAATAGTTGTTTTTACAAAAATAATGCTGTATGTACTTTTGATAAGCTTATTTTTATTGAATTACATATGTATACATAAGCATGTGTGTATACACTGTATGTGAATGAAATAAGTGTGTACCAACGATCGAAAGCCGCCTACACGCATACACATGAATTTGAAGTTAGGCGTGTGTAGAAACTTTGGGTATGGCGTGACCCTGAAATAGTTCAAAACACTCGCGGAAAACACAACCATGCAACACACACACACACACACATAAATAAAGCTCGCACACAACAAAAACTGTAAATAGGCCTCAAAACGGCGTCGCAAAAGAAAATAGAGAAGTAAAAAATAGCACGCGCACGTGTTGGCAGTTTGTATAAAGTAGTTCTGTTCGAATGTTGAAAATCAAAATAGCAAGGCTATAAGCAACACTTGAAATATAAACACAGCGCACGAAAAATACAACGTACAAAAGAGACTGGCAAAAAAAAAAAGAAGCAATTGTGAAAAGAATAGAAGATAAATACGAGCAATAACAAAGGGCAATGCGCTGCTTCTGCTGCGTCGAGCCATCAGCTGACGTACCCCTGTTGCAGCGCTGTCACTTTTTAGGCTGAGTCTATGCAATTTCGATGAGGAACACTATTTTTGTCGTAGGTGTGGGTACACTTATTTTGAATTGCGTTTTATGCGAGATTTTCGCATGGCCCGTGTTGACTACAACAATGGCGCATGTTAATTACATTGTTTTTGTCATTCCTAATGCCGAGCCGAGCCCACACGATGAAATCAACAATAATAAAGTAATGCATTCATATTTGCTTGTGTGTCATACATATTTATCTACATACATATATACGAGATAAACAAGTTATTGGACGCGTTATATGATATGTTCTTACCTTGCGATGACGTCCTTTGTAGACCACAGCAAAGGCGCCATGGCCAAGCATATCCTTGGAACTGTATTCATATTCTCCGACAATATTCATTGCTTGCGCCGGTAGCGAAGCGTTAGATGATTTCTTTTTCGGATCCTTCCTTCACACTCACAAAACTCTCTCGAACACACACAGCGGGCAGTTTATTGGGGGTGTTGGGCAAGGGGTTTCTTTTCAGCTGCTTTTAGGTTGCCTCTAACCAACTGTAATCGTTGTGAAAAATCAATTTTTTCGTATAACTCTCAGCCTTTTTCTTGCTTATAGTTGCCAGCTGTTTTTTTTTTAACTATCACTTGCTATAAACTATATTAAGCACATACACTTACACACACCTGCCTCTGCTTTTGTTATTTTACTTGTAATTAAATTAAACTCTTGTGTAGCTTTTGTGTGCTAGTACTGCTGTGTGTGTAATTATTTATTCAGTTTGCACACACACTCACACTTACACGCACACACACACACGCGCGGTAATGATATTAATGTCCCACTCCCGGTCTTGGTGTTGATTAGTTATGACTTTATTCTTAAAATTTTAATTTTCCTCCTATTTTGTGTATGTCTTTTTCACTTCGCGATTGGCAATGTTATGAATAGCAGAGTTTCTTCTTCTTTTAGGAATACTGTGCATTTTTCTTCTTCTTCAAAAATATAATGTTTACGTTAACACGCTGTTATACTCAAAAGAGTCTGTTAGTTAGCAGAAAACCAGGGCTGTTTTCTACAGTAATATATCGGTATACTTGATACCTTGCAATAGCATATTTTAACTTATTTCATTTATTTCCTGTGCTTAAACCAAGAGTTCTTAGATATAATTCAAATAGCAAATTTTTTAAGATTGACATATTTTGGATAATTAACAGAATTTAAATCGCGCCGATATATCGAATTGAATAAAACTACTGCGATATTAAACACTGAAAAAGACCTAAATATCGATTTGAACTTGGGTTTCAATCAGAATATCGATACATTATTTAGCGATATGCATACGTCTCTAAGAAAAAGCATAACTAATATTAAAATAAACAGAAGTATACACAAAAAATAGTGGAAAAAAACATAAAGTGCACATTAAGTGTACAAATAGAAAACACAGGTAAATGAAATTTATTGAATCGGTTTATATTCAGAAATATTTGTGTGCGTTTGCATCGAAACCAAACTGCTACCTATGTACATACTACGTGTGTATATATATATTCATACATATGAATACAAACGTATGACACTGCGTGGTGATAAGAATAAGAAACCGCAACAGCATAAAACGATTTACTAATAAAGCTTCTCTCTCCATTTAGTATTTTCATCAATAAATATACTGCGTTCTTGGACAGCATGAGCGCCTCGAGTGAGGGAGGAGCGGGTGGTACGGTGGGTGGCAGCGCAGTGGGTACAGCTACGACAACGGCGCCTGGTATGTATTAAAATATACCTACTATGCACATTTGTATGTATGTTTGAAAACATATGTGTAAATGTACATATTTTAGTAGAATTCATATATGTGTTGGCATTAGTGTGTATGTATACATAACATTTTGAGCTTTGTAATTGCACGTGTGCGTGTGTCCGTGTTTGTCAGTGTATGTGCTTGTTGGTTCCGTCTTGTGCTCGCATACGCGCGCAGTGTTTGTTACGAATTTCTCTTTTGCCTCACATTCGTAGCATATGGCTGTGTGTGTTTGTGTACGTTTTGTTGTTACTGTAAATTCGTTGTGGTGATGCCACCCAATTCAAGTCTTTGTGGCGTTGCCAATAAGTGAATATTTTTATATCTTGCCTCAAAGCTTTTCATTACAGACACAAATGTATAAAGTTATGTGCAATATATAGTATAATTTATTACTTATAGCAACGTTAAGAACGGCTGCAAAAAGTTGTTTGCGATTGTGAACTCGTTATTTTGTTATGCCAGTTAATATCCTGTAATATATTTTACGTTGCCAATTAGCTTTATGTAGAGAACAGTGTTGCTCCATCGCATTTTTTTTTTTTGTTTATTTTTCTAATATACAGCAACATTAAAAGCCGTTAAGATCCGCACTCATCCACACCCAAAAGCAAATAGCAAGCACTTGATAACCAACTTAACAACTTCAATCGTACCAACCACATCTAATGCTATGGTTTCATCCACATTCTCACACGTGCATTTACGAGGCGCCATAAACAGATTTTCATTACCAACCCATTTGCCACCCGCAGCACATTCCACAGTTGCAGCCAAAATAACGCACGTCAAAGCGGATGGCAGCGGCGGTGGAATATCTATAACCGGTGGTAACATAATTAGTGGAAGCACTATTAAAGTTGCCACTGCTGGCAATTCGGTTCAGACATCGCTAAGTGGGACTCCCATATCCCTGAATACGGGGCAGGCCACAACAGCTGCATCAATTCGTGCCATCGGAGCTGGCGGTCAATCGACGCAAGTGCGCGTTGTTATGCCAATGATCAAGCAGCTCGAGAATGTTACCGCCACTGGCCGCACCCAGATCACAGCTATACCAGCGGCTCCGGCACGCAGTGTTTCGAATGCATCAATTACAGTTACGCGACCTGTTACCCAGGCCACATATTTGCCACGTGCCAGCGTTACTGCCACTCAGATGGCAGGAGCTCAACGCCTGGTCACGCCTTTGCGTGCCACATCTTCTGCCAGCGTCAGTCCAGCTGTGCCCGGAGGCCTTAGCAGCACCGGCAGCTTTGTACGCACCTCGCAACCCTCGACAGTCATCTCATCTGCCAACAGTGCGGCAGCAGCTGCTTGGATGCAAAGTCCTTCTGGTCAGGTGCAGCTCATACGCGCTATTCCTCAGCCCCGACAGCGCATCATTACCACATCAGCTGGTGGTGCCACAGTTTCAACGACAGCAACGCCTGTCCAGGCTCCCACAGGTAAGAAATATAAGCCGGAATTAATGTGTAAATTATATTTAATTTACCTTAATCTTTTACAGCCCTTACCGTCTCGGCAGCAGGTCCGCTCCCACCTCAAGCGTCTGGGCCCACTGGTGTGCCTCAAGCATATGTGGCCACTGTGTTGCCACCACGCCCGCATCAGGCAACGCTAGTCTACTCATCAAATGTTTCAGCCACCGGCTCTCCAAATACAAATCCAAATGCTGGGCCACAGTTTAATCCTCGTTTTGCTGTGGCCACGCCACTGGGCGGCACAACGAATACCGCGGGCGGTGCGAGCACAACACCAGGTGGCACAACTGTTACACCGCGTCAGGTGCGTCCGATACCGTTGGGTAAAAGTTTTCCGGGTGCCAAGTTAAATACGACCAGCATTAGCATACGTGCACCCAGTATACCACAATTAAGCGCAAGCGGTGCACCCCCAACACCAGTAAGCGTTTCAGGTGGAGTCACAGTGGCCGGACGTGGACCTGGTATGGGTGTTGGTGTCGGAACAGCTGCTAATGTGGCACCAGTTGCCCTAAGCGCAGCTAATCTGCCCACCACGCGCATCATTCAGCTACAGCAGCCCGCAACGGGTGGTGCACAGCAAATTATTGGATCTACTGGTCGTCTAGCGGGCAATGTTATGCTACAACCCTTCCTCATTGGCACCGGCGCTGCTGCCAAAATTGGTAAGACCAACCAAATGCATTCTAATTGTAAAATGAGAAAATCATGAAAGCTTTGTAAAATATTTTGAAACTTCGTCTGAGCCTGCGAAGCGCGGGAAGGCTGCAACTGACAGCCCACATATGCATACATATATCCGTGTGTAACTTGCATTTGTGTTTGTTTGTGTAAAGACTTTTAGCTCTCAGTGTGCCATGATTTTCTCATTGTCTTTTATAACTAAAAAAAAAACTAATAAAATCAATTTTTAAGAATTTACTAATTGCCAATCTTGCCACTTGCAGGTATACGACCCCCAGTGACCATGACAGCTAAGGTGCAACCCTCGTTGACCATTACGCAGCTAAATCCCATTGGCAAGTTGACAGCTGCAGGCGGAGCAGGCGGTCCAACAATGACGCCGCAAGGTGTGGCAAGTATTCAAGCAGTGCCAAGTGTATCGGCCAGTGTGACGTCCAGTTCTGTGCCGGCTGGTGTCTCGACTGCAGCAGCAGCGGCGGCCGGTGGTGCAACGGTGCTGCCACTGACGCTGGGCGCACGCAGTGGTCCAGCCAATAGCATATTGACGGGCACCCTGACACCAATTAAAAATGCCAGCGGCATAACTGTGGGCAAAATGATGATGACTCAATCGGCTGGAGTAGATGGCGGTGTTAGTGGTGGCCTCTCGTCCTGGGGGCACGCCAACAAATGTATTTATACAACAACGTGGAGGCAGCGGCGGTGGCGTTAGTGTTTCAGCCACAGCAGCTGGAGGAGCAACGGTAGCCACGTCCTCGACTGGTGCATCATTTTTACCGCCCGGCAGTTCCGCCATCTATTATGAGTCTATGCCGGCAGCCTCTACGGGTGTCCTCTCACTAACTACGACGACGGTGACCCAAAGCACCCATACGCACGGTCAGACACAGGCCCAGTTGGTGAGTAGCAGTGGTACTGCCAGCAGTCTATCGGTCTCTTCGCTGCCATTCGCTACACACGCACAGGCAGTGGGAACAGCTGGTGGTGGTTCTACGGCTACATTCACAGTGTTGCCCTCGACGGCGGGCACAGGCGGAGGACGTACCATTGGACATCAACAATTGATTATACCAGCAAGCGCTGGACATGCAGTCGGTGCAGGACCTCAGCATATGGTAATTCCATTGCACACATCCGTCAAGGTGACCACTGGTGTTGCGCCCACAACTACCGGTGGAGGCGCCACGGTTAGCGCATTACCCATGCCAGTGCCGGTTGCAGCGAACACACTTGTCTCCAGTTTCATGCGCAAACGCGATGCTGAGGGATCACCCATACGTGGTGTAAAGAATCTGGCACCAACTTTACTGTCCATGAGCAGCAACACAAATTCTTCAGGCAATGTAGCCACAGTAAATTTGGCCAGCGGTTCCGCTTTCAATTTACAACCGGTGTCTGTGGCACCAGCAGCATCCACACAGCAACAATTGAGTACATCGGTTGTGAGCAGCTCAGCGCTTACTGTGGAAGCATTGGCCAAAAAAGATAGAGAACGCGCCAGTTCGGTTATTGCAGCCGCTGCCGTTGGTGCATCGTCAGCGTCCACGGCATCGGCGTCCACTACAGCGGGCAGTATTGTGAGTACACGCAATATTCGTGCTGAGTCGCCAGCCTCCTCAGATGGTTCCACAACAGTTTCGGCCAACTCCTCGCCTGGCGTTGATCAACAGTTGCAAGATAGTAATCTAAGCATTAATCGTATTGGTAATGATGACACAATGCCGGGATCGGTAGCAACACGCGAAAATAACACACATTTTAATCCCATTAACGAGGTAGGAAACTCTAAAAAAAAAAAGTGTAAAACACAATTTAATCTCTTTCCTTGTCTCTGACTTGCAGCTATATTCAACGCATCAGTCAACGATGGCGCAGAACGTGACGCATCCAACTCTGGGTGCGCGTGGCAGTGGCGTTGCCAGCGCCTTTGTGGATGTGCCGCAGCAACAGCAGGGAGGAGCTCATCATGTTCCAGCATTGACGGCAAGTCAGTTGCAGCAGGCACGCATGAATGGGACTAGCGGTGGCGCAAGTGGCTACGATTCTTTGGCACGCAAGAAACCACGCCGATCCACGTAAGTTGAGGCTTAATACAAATTGTAGTTTAATATACCTATAATTAATGGATTTGTTTATTCAGTAATGACAGTCAGCACTCGAATCAAAGTCAGGCCTCGTTATCACTATCGCTGCCACCGCCGACGGGCAGCGTTAGTAGTCATAGCAGCAGCACGACCGTCAATACAAATACACAGGAAACTTCGTCAATTTTTGTGCAACAACAACATCAGCAACAGTCGCAGCAGTTGCAGCTGCAGCATCAGCAGCATAACAATGGTGGGCTTTTGGTTGCCGCCGCAGGTTCTACCCCAAATACAAATGCTACCACTGGCGATGTCAATAATCATCGTTTGTCTGGCAGTGCAGCGCCAGCAATTGTTGGCAATAAGGAGAATGCAAATCCTGTAGATTTTGTGCTGCGACGCCCGCGTAACTGTGCTTTGCTCAATGTGAGTTTAGGAATGAAAAACTTCAGTACACTTTATTAATACAATAATTAATCGTGTTTTAGACATACAAACCAACTCACAAACTGGCTAACAATCATTTCCATCGATATACGGACGTAAAGCCACGCGATGAGCGACGTGCCACAGTCATCGATTTGGCCAATCAGCCAAATGTGCAGGGTAAAATCAGCGGCTGGAAGCTTTACCATTTACGCTCGCAAATGGAGGACTTGGTAGGATTATTATTATTATTTAAATTAATTAACCTTAAATAACCTTTATACAATATTTGCAGAATGATTCCGAAATGGTCAGCCAGGGCCAACTGGAAACCATGTTAAAAGAGGTTGAGAAAGATAAGGACAAACATGGTGAAATTGAGCGTATCAGTGAGCTCTTAAAGGTATGTTTCGTATAATATATTTATATTACTATATGTGGTTATTAATTTATTCTACTTTGTTTTCAGGGCAACATACAGCGTAGCAAGATTATCACGGACGGCATTAACGAGGCGCAAAATCAATTGATGAAAATCTTTGATCACAAACCTCACGTTTCTGACATTATCAATCGACTGCAGTCGAAACGTAACTTTAAGAAACGCGAGAAACTTTAAGGAGGAGAGAATGAAACGAAATGTGTAAAATGTAAAGCAAATCGAAGCATACAACGACACGTTGAGCCTTTAGACATTTAACTGCATACTACTGTAGGGACTGTATATTGATTAAATATAACTAACTATATATGTCATTAGAGATTTAAATTAGAATAATATTAATAACAAATTTGTAAGATACGACTACAAAGAATCAAACAAAACAAAAAACACACAAACAACATAACACACACAATTTGCAATATTTTTTCATGTTCTTAAGCAAAAAATACAAATTATCAGAGATTTATATAAATGCTGTTTTTTTTTTTGGAGCAATATTTAGATGTTTAAAGGAATTTAAAGGTTTTATATTGTTTAAATTCAGTTTAAAGAAATTTAGATTTGTTTTTTTAGCAAGTTTTTATTATAAATTGATAAGATTCCTTCATCGAATTGGACATTACATAGGTGGTGGGGGAGGAACTCCGTTGAACATTGGATGCATGGCTGGGCGTGGTGGTCCCGGCATAGGAAACCCGGCCGGCGGTCCCAGAGCGCGATGGAGACTCGGCGGCGGTGGTGGCAATATTTTTGGTTCAAATTTAAATGCAAACTGCAGGAAAAACTGTTTGGTGTCACGATTCAAGTGTGTCCAAAATTTACCCTCCGTTTTCTCCACCTCACGCGAAGGTACCTTAAAAGCAATTGTCTCGTACGGCTCAGCGGCAAACAGAAGATACTGCCACTTGCGGTCTGGAGGTTCAATTTTCTGCTCGTAGGCAGACATAAACCGATGGCGTGGAACGATGCCGTCACTTATCTCGGGGTAATCAATCTGGAAGAGCAACGATTGCTGGCCATTGGTGGGTTCACGTTGTTTAGTTACCCGATAACCGGGTCGACCAATTTTCACAAACTTCTTGGGCTCAACACGCGGCTTCTCGGGGGCCAGTAGCGACGAAGGTGCCTCTTTGGCTTCTTTCGCGGCACGCCGTGCCAAATTCTCTTGATGCTTTTTACCCTGCGTATGCGCTAAGTAGCTTCCCTCATTGTTATGCAGTGTCAGGCATAGTTTGCACTCATAGGAGCCCAGATGGTTTTTCATAAAATACGGATCCTTGTTCAGATCAATAGTCTCGAGTGCCAGCTGCCGCAGACGCTCCTTACGCTCACGATTTGACTCCGACCAGGAGGCAACACCGCCGCTGCCGGTTTTGCCACCGGCTCGATTTTGGAAATCCATGTTTTCTCTCAATTAATATAAATTAAGTTTTTTTCTTCACTATAAACGTTTTGTTTTCGCAGCAAAAAAACAGGGTTGTCAATGCATTTCAAAAAAAGGTAAACGATAAAAGTGCATGGCTATTTGCCATTTAGCAAAATGTTTTTATACATTATAATTTTTTGTAAATTCGTTGATAATAATTTAAAATTCATTCAATTACGTTTTAAGCATTATACAAATAATATAAATTATAAACCATTAAAAATATGAATATTTAGTTATCGATATGTAAGAGTTGCTTGAACAACAATGTTTACTCATCATTACTCAACACTGAATCAAAGACAGGAATCGATAATGTAAATGCATCGATCTATCGAGTTGCACATGCTTCTGGCTTTTGTATTTTTTTGTTCAGCTGGTTAATAAATATTTTAAAGTTGAAATAGTTATTGCAATTAAACCAAGTGATACTTAAAAGTTTTGTTTAAAAACTCAGTAGAATTATTTGTTATTATTGTGATGTAAAACCAAGCAACTGCTGAAAATGAATAACTCACCAACTGTTAATACAAATTTGTTGAATATTTATTCACTCGCTGCGTAATAAGCTGACTAAGTTCACTAATTGACAACTGAAATGGAAACATTAGAAAAGGATCAATTTAAAGTACCACCAAACCGAAGCAAAATCAACGAGAAGATGTCCATTCCTTCACAGTCTCACCCACAATCACAGACCATGCCTTCTTCAGAGTCTGGCAGTATACCAGCGGCATCTTCTAAAAGAATTATAAATAAAATACCATTAGATTTTAACAAATTAAAACAGGCTGGCTTGGATAGGCAGCTGGCAGTAGCATTAAGCAAACGAAATTCGAGTGCGACAAAGAAAATTGCATCAGCTACTGCGACAACATCATCAACATCCGCGTCTGCTTTCATCTCAACATCACCAATTTCGCCAGACACTTCGGCTGCAACAATTATACAATTTCAGCGTAAAAATCAACCTGGTAATTTAATGGTTTTGTTCACACCGTATTTGTAAAAAATTGAACTATTAGTTAGAACGGGGATTTCCTAAAAAAAAATTTAGTTGATAATGTTCTTATGTATGAGTTTAAGCACCATACAACGTTGATTTTTATGTGGCTTACCTCGTTGAGTTGGCGCACGACTTCGTTTTTTTCAGTCTGTGCAGATGATGTATTTTTGGTTAGGAACTGGGTTCGTAATCGGCAGAAGGAAATTATTTCTTGTACCGAATATTAAAACTGGTTTTAACAAAATAATTTTTTTTTATTAAAAACTACAACAATAGCTCTATTAATAGCTGCAACCAATTTAAAAGGTTAAAATTAAACGATATATAATCATTTTCTTAAGTTCCAATTTATTTAAAATTTAAATATGTAATGGAAAGAAAATAAGGGGGTAATTATGAAATTAGCGCAACCCTAAAGTAGCATCCTTAAAAATATATATTTTTTTTAATTCCAAATAAGTTGTTTAAGTTTAAGTACAAAGTCTTTCCCATATTTTTGTTTCCCATTCGATGGTGTAGTTCCATAAAATGAAAAGTGAGATCTAGATTTTGTATTTTATATGCTGTTGACCTGGGTTCAACTCACAGCGTAGGTAGATAAATAATAGGTTAAGATTTTGTTTTTTATTAAGCTTAAGGAAATTATGTTGATGTTTTTATATTCCCTCTACTTATAGTGCAATTAATTAATCAATGTTTTATTTTTTTTGCCACGCCTATACAACGGTAAATCGAATACATCAGGTAACAAGCAATGTTTTAGAACTAGAATTCTTTTTTTTTGTGTACAATAACTATTGTATCATATAATATAAAATTTATTCTATTTCTTACAGAACCTGTGGCTGTTCCTGCACCCACTCCTACGCCTGTGAGGAACAAAAAGGCAGCGAATGTGGTTGCCGTCGATGATCAATCATTGCAAATTAAAGCTCTGATTAAGCATAAAATACTGAATAAACTATCACGCAATATAGGATCAACGACAACGTCGACATCAGCACTTCCAGAGGACAACAGAGCTTCATCATCTGGAGGTTTTACAGTTCCTATACCCAAGGCAGACTTGACGGCACGAACAAAGGTGCCCCTCATACTTAATTCGGTTAATCAATTACCCAAAAACCGTGCTAGATGTGGAGTTACAAGGACACGTCCGCCAGAGATTTCAACAAATGCTGCACTTGTACAACAGGAAAAGTTACCAACCGTAGCAAAGCCTACATCATCACAGCCAAAACTCCAAAAAGAGCAGACAACAGCACATGCACCTCCATTGATTGTGCTGGAGAACAAGGTCTTGTCACCCGATGAAAAAATCGATCTGAGCGCTTTACGTTTGCCCAAGATGCAGTCAGTAAGTGAGATTGCAATTAAACCAGCCAGCAAGGAGATCAAGATTGCAAACGATAGTTTGAAACTCCCCGAGGAGGGTATTTCTTCCAAAATCATATTACCCCGAGCTGCGGTAGGGGCCAAGAAGGTCATTCATAGTGCAAATAAACTGCAAATGTCACGGGAAAAGCTCATTCAATTGGCTAAAGATATACAAAATCAGGCAATGCAGAAAGTAAAAGAATCCACCAATGAGCAGATAGAGCATACGATTTCTAGGAATAGCGTCATATCTATTCCAGCTACAATAAATATTCCAAAAGCAGCTTCTTCCATAGTTGTAGCGCCAATAAGAGAAAAACCAAAGGCTTCTGTAACAGCTGAAGCTCCGCGAAATGCTTCGAAACAGAAATCTTCTGCAATTGCAAGTGCAACAAAAATTGTATATCCTACAGAAAATGAAACTGTTAAAGATCCCATTGAGGTTACAACCAGTCAAAAAACAAGTATACTTCATACACCTCAAATTTCAATGGAAAATTTAAAAACAAATACATCCCTAATAGCTCCTGTTGTTGTGACTCCTCCTGTAATTGATGTGTCCACGCCTGCAACGGAGGCTGCGAGTGGGATTTTATCTGCTGTGGATTTTATAGCCCAATTAACGGCCAACGAGTCCCTCGATTCCACTGACTTTACAGAACTTTCACCAGAAGAACTAAGTATGACAGAGAAATTTAGTAGTTCTCAAATAGCAAATTCGCAAGATAGTAAAGTTACGGAAGAAGAGTTACCAATTGGCAAAATACTACAAATGCAGGATATGGATATATTACATGCCACTCTATCTGTAGATGAAAATAGACCTAATGTTCTATGTATCAGTCCAAATGCTATTAAACTGGAGAATAGTAAGGAAATCACGACAAATAGTGTTGGCAGGGAAGAAAAGAATGATCTACCAAAGTCTCAAGAACCTGAAAATTCGCATAATTTATTACTTTCCCAAGTTGTAACAACGACTGATATTGAAAATTCAAATACGCCTGTAAAACCTGTATCCGATGTTGTAGAGATTGAAAAGAAAGAGGAAGTAAAATCTGGATTACCACGATTACCATTTAAACCCAAAAAAGGCAAAATTAATTTGGTTCAGCGTAGTAAAAAGGGAAAAAATGTTAAAACTAACGAAAAGATTGCCGAGGAACCTGTTAATACGATCGAAATAGCAGATCTGGAAACAAATAAATCTGATAATTCAATAGATAAAGACTGTGAGCAATCACTTAAAGTTTTAGAAAATGAAACGCAGGAACCAAAGATGGTATCCGATGAAAAAATGGAGGAACCTTTAAACGTAGAAACTAAGGAAATCGATAAACTTATTGATAATCCGGAAATAAAAACTAACGAGTTTTTTAAGCCATCTGAAAAAAATGAATCTGAACAAGGACAAGAGAAAGTAACTGACAACTCTATAATAATACCTGAGGACAAAATAAATAAATTAGATAATCTACCGAGCAGCATAACTAATGCAACCATAGAAAGCGTACCAGATAATAATATTGAAAAAAAGTAATATTTTAGAAAACCCGGAAATAACAAATAATAACATTGTGAAAGACCATGAAATTCAAGAATATGAGAAACCAGATAAAATAAAACCTGAAATTGTGAGTTTAAAGCACAAAAGAGGGAAAATAAATTTGGTACAACGAAACAAAAAAATAAAAATTTCAAAGCCAGATAAAATAGAAATTGAAAAAGAACATAGCACAGATAAAGAAACTTCTATAAATACTGAAAACATTTTAACACCAGAGCCAGAACTAAGCCAAAATACGGATGAAAAACTAAATTTAGATGTAACCATAAATAGAACTGCGAACATAGAATTAAAAAATAGTGAAATACATGAAGAATCTAAGAATCGGACTACTGACACAAATGAAAGTGAAAAACCCTTATTAAATGAGGAATTATCTTTTGATAACATTGAAGTATCAATGGCTTCCAACAAGGTTACTTCTGAAATAGCCGAAGAAATTCAAGAAATAAGTCCAACTTTAGAAGTGCAGTCCAAAAAAGATATAGATGTAACCCAACTTTATCATCCACCCAAAATGCCAAGGAAAAAGCATTGCGTAAAAGAAATAACTAACAATAATGAGTCTACTATAAGTGAAGAAATAAAACCAAGTGTTTCTCTTTCGGATATACTTTCACAAGAGGAGCCACCCCCACAAGGAGATGCCAAAGTACCATTTCGTCAAGAATCCAAGGGTTTATTAATAGCAGAAACAACTCCTACACCAACAAAGGGAATTCAAAATTTAATTAACCACTTGGCGGCGGAGCATGTGGTGCCTCCAAAAAAAGATAGCAAGTCGTCAGAAGATAATACGAATATGGTGCCCCCAAAATCAGAGAGTAAATCGGATGAACCAGCTAAAATGCCTAGAAAGAAATTGGTGAAAACTCGCCCTGTGCTCAGAGCCAAAAGACCGTCTAAAACGATTAAGGAGAGTAAAACGGAGGTAGTGCATCCAAGAAAAAGAGCTTTACTTACGGAAAATAGTCTCAAGGAAACACATCGCCTGACCACGTCTAGCACAAGTGATGACGATACGACTCTTTTTCGTGGTTTCGACAATGAAATCTCCACCAGTAAACATGGGAAGGTTCTTGAAACGGACATAAGTGATGATGCTACTCCGGATTACGATGAAACAGAGGATGATCATCAGACAGAAAATGATTTGCCCGACAAAGAACCAATGATAGAAAGTACTAATAATATATTAAAGAAAGAAGTAGTAGAAGAACAGAAACAGGAACAAGAACCCGTATCCCAGTCAGTAACAACTGCATCAATGGAATCTATAAATAAAAATCTTGATGCTTCTCAACTGGAAGATACACCAAAACCGGAGCTAATTGACGTTAAGAAAAAGCGAGGTCGTCCCTCTAGAAAAAGTCTAGAAAAGCCTCAATATGTGGTTTCTCCAACAGTTTCTGAGTTGGCGGATTCTTCTGTGCATGAAAATACAACAGAACAGGATGCATCAACTGAGTCCGATGCAAAGAAAAGTGAGAAAGAATCGAATAATAAAACAAGCAGAGGTAAACGACAGGGTAGGAGCAAAGCAGATGCTTCAAATTCGAAAGTATTGAAAGAAGTGCAAGAAACGTCTACGGATTTAATGGAAGTTACGACTGGAACTAAACGAAAAAGACAAACTCGTGGTAGTACTCCAAAATCAGTAGCAATTGAGGAAGCTATTCCCACCGATTCAGAGCAGCAGCCAGCTGCAAAGCGACGCTGTCGTCCAAGGAGTACAGCCTCAGTTGATGTAGTTACACCTGCAGCTGTTAGCGAAGTGCCACCAGAAGAGGTGGTCAAATCTTCACAAGACGCAATGATTACACCGATACCAAAGAAACGTGGTCGCCAGCCGAGAAGCCTTAAACATGCCATGACGCCTGACATGAAGAAAGTAAAAACTGAAGATGATGATGAGAAATTAATTTTGAATTGGCCCGAGATTGCGGATTTCAATCTACGTCTGCTGTTGATACGCAAACGTGAACAACTGGAAACCGATGAGGAGCTACGCGAAAATGGTCGAGGTGAAGGTGCACTCCAGTGTGGATTGTGTCTAGTGCGTTGTGACGAAGACAATTGGGCACAACATATTGGCGAACACTACGGCGTAGGCTGGCACAAGAATGATTATCCTGCTGTGAGTTAATTTAAGTTTAAAATTTCAAAAATATATTTTTAAATACCATATTTTTTTTAGTTTTTTACACGCAATGTAATATTGAGTATGATGATCAACTATCTCAAGACGGTACAAGGCCAAAAACGTTTACTCTGTCGACTATGCAATCGTCAGCTTGGTTCTGGCTTGGGTATGTTATTGCATCTGGAGGGATGTGGCGCCCAGAAAGCTCGGATTGAGTGCGAATTCTGTAAACAAAGTTACACAAGATTATCGCTCCAGCAACACGTTCGTTCCTGTCCGCAGCGCTTCAATGTCAACTCCGAATTGGACACTAGTAAAAATTCCGTTGCAGACTCAGATGAATCGAGTAAAACCATATTCAGTAATGCCGGTCGTGCAAAGCGCAAATCTACAATTAAGTATGAAACCCTCCTTAATATTTATTTAAACAAAAAACATACATTTATGTTCCAAAATATTATTTCAGAGCTGAAACTAAATTGCAAAATATTGCAATACAAATGGAAAAGCATACTCAAGACTTTGAGCCCGATTCCTCTGATTATGATATAGCAGCCGATAAGGAATCGTCTGAGGAATACGATTCAGATGGTGTTGACTCCAATGAAGATGACGCTGAAACAGAAGACGAAGATGAAGATGAAAATGGGGCAGATGTCAAAAAAGGCGATTTAAATAAAAAGAAAAACCGTTCAATTGCATCTAGTACAGTTGAACAACGAAAACCATGTAAGTCAAGAAGACATTCTGCATTCTGTTCTATTAATTTAATATTAAATTTTTTTTTTGCAGTATACGGTCGATTGATAAAACTTCAGAAAATTGTCTCTAAACGTCTGAAATATTTGTAAGTTAATTAAATTCACATGTTTATTGAGTTCCATCACATATTTATAAATATTTGTCTTAATTTATAGTGTTGAGAAAAACTACACCAAAGTTTTGCTGTATCCACATTTATTGCCCCGCTTTGTAAAACTGTCGCCAGACATTGCCAGTAATATGTTGCCGCCCAGGGAATCGCAATCTATGCGCTATGCCTATGGAAATAAAACTAACAACGCCTGGAAGCAGCTGCAGCCATTAGAAAGTTTCAGTGAAAAGAGTAAGCTGATTGAGAAAAAATAATATTAACTTTTTAATTATATTAATTAATGTTCAACACATTGCAGATGAATATATATGTCATTTGGGTAATCCCATCAAAGAGCTGGCATGGGTACCTTTGCCGGCCATTGTGAGTACACAATATCTATTATGTTCCCAACGTCGCAAGGTGCACGGTTATACACGCTGTACAAAGGATAAACAGGAAGATGCCCTACTGCTGCTACTCAAATGTAAATTATTAGATGATACGAACAACGATGATTGGTCCCTACAAACGAAACTGCATTATGGCATAAATGTTCCACATGGACCAGTACATAGCTTTGCATTTATGCCCAGTGGCGGCTACAATAAAGCCGCAAATCGTTTGGGTTTGTTGGCTGTAGGCAGTACAAGTGGAGCCGTTATCTATTCACTTCCGTTGGATATTTCCAAAAATGAAGACACACAAAAGGATTCAAAATTAGAAACGGATGTTGTTATTGAACTACAAGCAATGATTGTACTCACGCTGGACATAGAAACTCCTCGTCATGATCCTTGCACCAAAGTAACTTGGTCTCAGGTTGGTACTGCCATTTTTAATGCGAAAAATGAATTAATTTTTTTTATTTTTTATGTATCAATAGAGTTCGGGTCACAATTTGATAGTGACTGGATATGCCAGCGGTGGTATTGCACTGTGGAATATTGCCGATGAAGAGGGCCTGAATTGCATGGAGATAAATAATCAACGTCATTTAATGCCGTTAAATTTCTTCAGTTTTGGCGAAAGAAATATACGATGTAAGTAAAAACTATATAATCTGTATTATTTAATTGGCCTAATGTTAAATACTTTTCAGGCTTGGAATTGCATTATGAATCCAGTGGTGCACATTGGTTGGCTGTTGGCTCGGCGTCGCGTAAATTGGTGGTCTATAACATTTGCAACTGGTCGCAGCCAATGCCTGTCGTTGAAGACACAATACACAACTACTTTACGGGTGATATTTACTGGCCTTCATTGTGGGAATCTTTGGCGGTCGGATGTACTGATATTAGCAAAACTAGTAAGTTCCAGCAATAAATAATAAACCTAACAAGTAGGAACCAGAAATTGTTGAGAGCAAATCTTGTATTATCCTTATAATATAAATATTTCAATTAATTTATTTTTTTTTTGTTTTAGCATTTACTCGACTTATGATGCTGAATCCCTCGGGTATATGCTATAGTCAGTGTTCATTAGATTTGTTTCTTAGCACTATCCGTTCAATCCATTTCGATCACGAGCAGTTATCCTTGGTTGCAGTAACCGACAACGGTGATGTTGTCTTTATGAAAACCTTTGAGTTCAATATGGAATCAATGATGAAAAAACGATCAACAAATGTTCGCAGCGTAGGCTACACTGAGGCGAATTATTTGGGCAGTGATGCTGAGCCAAAATCGGTTAGCCCAGATACGTTTAAAGAAGACTATGGTCTGCTATTGAAACCAGTAGCAAATGTGCCCAATGATAAAATATCTACATACCTAAATCAAAAACGACAGCCCAGCTTAGATCTCAGATTTCTGATGCGACTGAACTGTGTGCGGTGGAACTGGAACACTTCGGCACGAAATTGGGTGGCTGTTGGTGCGGAGCATGGTCTACTACGCATAATTAATTTCGATACGAATAAACGCTTTTAGAGCACATCTATGATACGCATTATATGAGATTTTATTTATATACGATATATTAATACTGTTGAATTTTTTTAAAACTAAAAATGAAGTATAAAAATTGAATTAATTTATTGGCATTTACTATTTAATAATAGAAAATAATTGTGTATATAAAAAATATATGTATTTTAAAAAAAAGATAGTGTACATACATATAATATGTAAATTGCGTTGCTGCATATAATATTGAAAATATTTAAAATATTAAACTATATTTATTACATTTATAAATAAAACTGCAAATATATTTGGACTATTTTTTGTTTAAGTAATGCTTAAGTAATTGGCGATTGTGCCCAAGTTTGTGGTAATTTAAAAACTAAAAACTGAAAAGTAAGTTTGAAAATATATAAATAATACATTATAAAGAAAGGCGACTTTTGGCATGCCGAGGATGCCTTTTGTGTTTAGCATTGCTCTATGAACTCTAATTGCTTTAAAATAGTTCAATCTTCTTAAAATATCTTCTTATTTTTGAACCTGTTTAACTTCGTAATGTAGCTTGTGGGATATTTTTGTGGGTAGGGTATAAAAGTTAATTTAGAAAATATCAATAATCTGGCTTTAGCTTTGAAAACGTTCGCATTAGCTTTGTTTAATAAAACACATTTAAAACTAAGGAGTTGAAAAAAAAAACATTCAAATCAATTCCCTTGGGATTATTCAAAATTTAACTAACGCCTGTCCGTCTTAAATTTTTAATCAAAAAGAAAACTCAAATGATGGATGAGGCTAGACAACGTTCTCTCAAGGCAGAAGTAATCAATTTGGAAGATTATCATCGGCGTTTGACTCAATTGCTCGAAAGGATGGAACAACTAGAAGAATCCTTAAAATCACTTCCCTTAGCTAGCCGTAAATACAATAATGACGATGCAAATGATGATAATGATTTACTCGAGGAGGAATTACAAGAAGATCTACAGTTGAAGAAGGATAACAAAGGAATTGATTTGGGTAAAACAGAAATTGATTTGAAAGAGATTGGGAAGAGCTTAAATAAAGAAGAAACTTGTTAGAGTGGGTGGGGGAAAGATAAGGCTATTGCATTTGATATGTTAATAAAAGACATTTGAAATTTATTTACAACATACATATATTTAATATATTTCTTATTTTCCATACGTCGTCTGCATCGCGTATATGATACAAACTTGTTGACATTTTTATATGCTTGTATATTATATATATATAAATAATTTACATACATGTGGATATTCCCAAAATAGATGCAGATATTGTAACAATGATATATCGCTTTAACTTTTTGAGCTATGTATGATACGAGTAAGCAGCGACTGCGACTAAATACATTTAATTGATGTGTGTGTGTTGTTTTTTTTTTTGTTATTTGAAAATCATAAAAAACGTATTAGTAAATAAATATGCATGACTTATAAATAAAACAGGCTAAAATGCTTACATAACTGAATGTGTTGTTTCGTATTAACGCATGGACAAAATACATATGCACTAACTGTTTAAAATACACACACAAAGCTATTGCTTTACCGGAATACCGGGTTATAGTACTGTCGTATGTATTCCAGTATTTTTTTTTTTTTTTTTTGTGGATCCCTATTGTCTTTTCTATGGCCGCTTGAAGTTAGCAGAATAATGTAATATGTTCTCGTTCTTGTTCGTGAGTGTGTTTGAGCTAACAGTGCGTTAACATTTACTTAACAGAGCCCTAACATGTATCATGTATCTGTGTCGTTTTCTATGCACTTGACCTTCAGTCTTCGTTCTTGCAAACTCATTCTCTCTAATTCATTTCTCTTTTCCTCTGTCTTGCTGTGCTAATAAAAATCTATTCGCGAATTAATCGCTTTCAGAAAAAACGGAACTTGACCTGTACTTAAGACATAACGTAAAGTATATATGTATATATAAAAACCATGTAACTTAACAGAACTGAGCACTTTTTTTTCTGTTTACTTTTCCGTCTCATTTATTGCCGGTTGTGCTCGTTTGCCACCCAACTCCTGTTGGATCTCGTTCAGGCTCTTACCCTTTGTCTCGGGCACAAAGAAGAATACAAAGACGACACCGACTGCGGTGAGGCCAGCAAAAAGCCAGAAAGTGCCGCCAGATCCCATGGCTTCGTTTAGATTCTTAAACGTTTTCGTAATAATAAAGGCCAAGAGCCAATTGGTGGTACCGGCAATTGAGCCAGCGAAACCCTTAATATCGGTAGAGAAAAGTTCACCCATCATCAGCCATGGAACCGGGCCATAGCCAATGGAGAACATAATGATGAATATGCACAAACTGACCACAGGCAACCAGCCCAGATTCTCTACACTCGACTCATCCTCATCCTTCAAATAGAAGAAAACACCAAGCGCTGTTGTCGACAGGGCCATAACAGTGCCAGAGGCAAGCAGTAGGATACGACGTCCCAGTTTGTCCACAACAATGGTGGACACAAATGTGGCCACAACCTGCATGACACCAATCAGGATGGTTGACAGGCTGGCGCTGATTCCAGTTTTGGCGTCCTACAAATATGAAAATAAAAATCAAATTAATTTTTTTTTTTTTTTTTTTTTTTTTAAGTTCCTCTGCTTTCTACTTACCTCAAAGATACGCTCAGAGTAGAATATGACTGCATTGATGCCGCTCACTTGCTGGAAGAACATTAGGCCCAAACTGATGCTCATGGCCTTGATGGCAATGGGACGACACAGGGCTGCGCACAGGTTTACCTTCTGCTCACGAATCTCGCGATCGGTTTGTGTTAATTCCTCGATTTCTGGCCTATAATCGTAGTCCTTGCCGCGCAGCCATTGAATCGATTTCACAGCAGTTTCAGGGCGATTTTTATAGATCTAAAATATAAATGTGTTAAGTGATCTATAAAATATAAATGAGAATTTAAAAAAAACTTACCAAATACGTTGGCGATTCGGGCATAAAGAAGAAAATGACGCCAAAGATAATTGGTATAAGAGCGCAAACGATGCTTAACCAAAAGACGTTAAGACCAGCTCCGATGCCATAGACAAACAATATACCAATTGTGATCATCAGTTGAAAGAAACTTCCGAGCGTGCCACGAATATCCTTCTGGGCTATCTCACCCGTGTACATGGGTGCAGTCACACAGAAGGCACCACCGGCAATACCCAAAATGAAACGTGCCACATACATCATGGCAATATTTTGTGCCCAAATAAGCAGGGCCCAGCCCAGGACGAAGGGTACGACCAGGAAGAGCATTGTCCATTTGCGTCCAATGAGGTTGATTAGCACACCGATGGGTATACACACACAGGCAGCGCCCAGCGTCATGAAGGCACCCACCCATGAGAATTGCTCCGAGGAAACTTCAAAATCATAGGCATCCTTAAGATCCGCCTCAGCGGGTGATGTCCAACCCAGCAGGGTACCGGCTGCAAAGGCTCCGCCAGCGGCTGCCAAAGCTGCAACATATTGCGGTAAGGTACGCGATGGATTCTCCGTATACGCGTGCACCATTTTGCCAAGTAAATTCTCCTGATCCTGCAATGGAAGCGGGTAAGTTCGTTAAATATTGAAAACTGTTCACGATCTTGGAGTGTGAATCGCTCGACTAACTAATTTCGACTGTTGACTGTTGGCATTATTAAATCATTCAAATCGTATCGACAATAAGCTATGTATGATAATGTTTTCCCAAACCAACGATTAGAGGCTTTATGGTTATGCGATAGCGTCTTTTAAAAATCAAAAAAGAATTTCAGAAACATTTTCCGCTATTTACCCCGAAACTGTCAGTTTGTTTTTTATTTTTTTTTTTTTTTTTTTTTTAAGTATTACGCGGTCATGGGGTAAACAGAATGTACGGCGAACTTAAGAGGTAAAAGGTCTTCAATGACATGCTGTAGGTATTTAATACCCCCAGCTTATTGATAAGGATGCATAGTTAAAGGGAAAGCGATTGGACTGTTCGCTTGACCATCTGATTAGATTTCCCAACACACTCATGGGTTGATATGGTGTGTTAATGGGTGCACCGATAGCACCCTCAAGTAGGAATTTCCTGCACTAACTGGATGCTATTTATGCTGGCCACTTAATCTTAATGGATTTAATTAAAAGTCCCAACTATAAATATTTGATACTTTGAGGCGATTATAGTATAGTTTTATAAGTTTCCCATGGTGGGATTGAAATTTTCTAAACTTTTTCAGTTACTTTAGCTCAGCAAACTAAAGTAACTTTTTAATTTGCAGGGAATAAGTTAAGTAATATATTTTTAAATTGGTACTATATTTATAAACAAAAAAGAATGTGCATATAATATTAAACTATTATTGGCCTTAAGTACTTTGCGGAGGTCTTAAGGCGTTGAAGCGGCACCAATTAGCCACATGCTACGCTGCTAGGCCATAAATTATTGAATGGAACCCACATATAGTATGTTATCGCATGCCTAATCAATATGCCAAATACCTAGATATTGCACACACACACAGAGTTACGATTACCACCTACATAGGTCATAATTGTTGGCAATTAATATGCGATAATTCTGAAACAATTATTTGGAGCTTTACGTATAATACCCTATTAATAAGTTAACTATATATAAATCAGCTTAAATGAATTTAATCTATAACTCAATAAAATTATTGCATATACATATATATATATA
Organism: Zaprionus kolodkinae; assembly: GCA_018901885.1. Classification (NCBI taxonomy): domain Eukaryota; kingdom Metazoa; phylum Arthropoda; class Insecta; order Diptera; family Drosophilidae; genus Zaprionus; species Zaprionus kolodkinae. The sequence goes on from JAEIFM010000068.1 coordinate 13,735,970, forward strand.
TATATATATATACATATATCTCTTGCAGCGATTTTCACCCACAAATAGAGAATGTGCTTCAATCACGCGTTGGCTTCAATCAAAACCCACGTTAGCCACATTCACTTCCGCACATGGCAAATATGTTGACCGAGAGTTGCATTACTCTCTAACCGGTAAATGAGAAGGGGGAGAGAGGGGGGGGGCACGCCTACGCCTTTTGCCAACTGTAATCGGCTGCCTACGCCTGTTAACGTGGCCGGGACACACCTTCGCCGGCAACGTCAACGTTGGCGCAGCTGGGAAATCGATATTTTCCATGCTGTTGGTTTATGTGGTCACCGTCGCCGTCGTGGTTGTTGTTGTTGTTGTTGCAGCTTAACTAAATTTAGATTAACGTCGGCATTTAACCAAGTCAATAACTGGTTGTCTGCCCACACGCCGGTTCTAGTAGGCTGCTCTGAGCCTGGCCATGAGTTTAAGGAGGCAGCCCAATGTCATTGTCTTTTCTGTTCCCTGCCAAGTTCGTTTCAATGTCATTGCGAATGGAAACACGCATTACTGCACATGTAATAATAGAGGGGATTTTTTTTAGAAATATTTTACTAGTAAAATTATTCAAATAATCTCAGAAATTCGCATTTACTTTTATTGCCTGAATTCTTGCAACATTAAATGCATAACAAGTTCATAAATCCAATAAAAATTGCTTTCAATTCCCCATAGATTTAGTTTAAGTTATAAAAATGCAAATACGGATGAAAAACAAGTTATACAGGGTGTTTTTTTTTTTCCTTCTTAAACGTCATAACACATAACGTATTTAAATTTCCGTTTAAAACACTTGAAATCCCAATGTGCAATGCATTGGGGAATTTATAAATTGCCTGAGGAATTCTTGGAAATAAATATGTAAATTAAAATAGCTGTAAAAATATATTAGCTAAAATTCCCAATGGATCTTAGAAAAAGCATAGGTAAATTTAATAATAATTTGTCAAATGTATGCATAATGATTGGAAATTCCACAATTCAATCAACTGACAATCAATCCATAGCTCCACATTTCCAATCTTTTTAGATTCGTTTATCAGCCAACTCGAGATAGCGGCATAATTATGAAAGGAAAAGAAAAAAAAAACTTTCTATTTCCACTTTTATTTTCTAATGTCTCGTATTGAACAAGGTCAGATATGACAGGCAAAAATACTTTTCAAATGAATCTGTTTTGTCTGCCGAAAAAAAAAACAAACTGATAAGAGGCCTTATCGAATTAGTGAACTGAAATTGGGGGGGCGTACAAATCAAAATATGCGGCTCATTAGCAGAGAAAATAATAATAGTATTTAGAGAGGAATTCAAAATATCACTATAAAAAAAAAAACTTGTTTCAGACAGTGTAAGCACTGTAGCATCGCCTGATGTTAAGTCATATCCGCTGAGCGGCTTACGCTTCGACGCGTTTTTGATTGAGAGTTTTTGAGAGAGATGATGGGACAGTTTTTTAAAATATTATGTATATAAAAAAATACTTATTTTCTGCCTGGGTCTATATAATTTTTAATAGCCAACAATTCGCTTTAAATTTAATTGCATCAGTATTTAAGCTATTTGTTAACTTATCTAGATATATATATATAGAGTTTACCTAACAAACACTTAAGACTTGAAGACTTGAGAGAGTTGATGGGACAGTTTATAAATATTATTAAAAAAATATTTATTTTCTGCCTAGGTCTATAACTGCTTTCGTCTAGCCAACAATTCGCTCCAAATTAAATTGTATCAGTATTTAAGCTTTTGGTTTACTTATCTAGATATATATATAGAGTTTACCTAACAAACACTGAAGATTGTTTGTGTTCGGGGGGGAAGTAAATTTCATTTCACATAGCGCTAATTGGGCGCGCCACGGTAACTTAAAATTCTACTTCTTCTTTTTATCTACTCCCTCAAGGTCAAACAATGCAGAGACACGCAGATAAAGTGTGAGCATGTGTGCGTGAGTGAGAGGAACTTAAATATATAGAAATTTGTTTAGTACCAGCACCAGTTAGTAAACTTTTCAATATATGTATATATATATTTTTTTTTTGTTTATTTTGGGCTTTACTTGTAGACTGGCATTGGCACTATCGCTGGCATTGGCTTTGACAATTTTTACCGCTTGCCGGGATCCATACTTGGCACCATTTTCGCTGGCCTCCAATAGATGGGAGCTCTCCTCGTTGTTGGTGCCATCATGCTTGGTCTTAGCCGTTTCGGCATCGCCGTTCAAATTGTTCGAAGATCCCGTTGACATATTGACTTTATTTTATTTTTTCAAATTACACTAAATAAAGTTCGTAGAGCGCGTTTTATTTTTTTTCGATATGCTGAGTATTATTATGTCACTTGTGGATATGTTTTATATATTCAGAGCGTTGCTTTGCGTTGCCTTCGATATGTAAATCACGTTGGTTTTACGAGTTTTAGATGCACATATGTGTTTGGTTTTATTTTCGTTTCTTTTTTTTATTTTTTTTTTTATTCGTTGAGTATTTCACAATTCCGAAAAAATTGTTGAATAATCGGCTTCAGCCGTTTGTGTTTCAATGTCCTCTGCCAATGCCCGAGAGTTTGTCCTTTTGGACCTGCGACCACCCACGTAGCGCGTAGAATACTTTTAGGCGCCTGCGCACTGAATGCCAAACATGTTGCTGCCCATTAACTGCAATGTTTTTGTTGTCTTTTTTTCTGTTTTTTTTTTTTTTTCTTTTTGAAAGGGCCCGTTAAATTGTATCTGTATCTGTATCTTTTAACCACTCGCAGCGACTGTTGGCAAGCAAATGACGCGCCAAATCATAAGACTCGCAACGCCGGGCTCTGCACTGGATACAACAAAATTGCTCTCTCTCTCTCTCTCTCTAGTTCTCTCTCGCTCTCTTGCTCTCCCGCTCTTGGTCTCTCGACAGGTCTGGTCTGCAGTCGGCACAGAGAGCGCATATGCCATATGGGGTTGGCTATGGAGGCTATTGACTTGCAACAAAACTGGAAATTGTAAACGACTTTGATTTGATTCTTCCTCTTCTTCTTTTTGTCTTCGCCTGCAGAATTGCTAAAACAACAACTGCAACAACAACAACGAAGACAATCAAGCAGTAAGTGCAGTCTGCAGTTTGCATTTCTCCACAAGATCCAAAGGCAAGCTGACGATCCTCCGCTTTGTCTGTATCCATGTGGTATATATATATATATTGTGACCTCAATTGACTTACAAACTGCATGTAAAATATGCGTATATATACATACTACATATTACACTTGTAAAATGGTCTACAAAATATCGAGGTCTTTCGCGCTTTAATCAAGAAAAATAATTCGATTTTTTTCTTTGTTTTATTCCCATTATTAAAATAAAAATTCACCCACGCAATTCGTTCAGTGTAACGAAATATATAAAAGGGTTAATGAACTATTATATATATTTTGCATTGTTTTCAGTGCATTTCATTTAACATATGTATGAATTAAAATTCTTTTTTTTTTTTTTATATCATCAGATCAGATCAAAGTATTTGCAAATTACGGTTGAAACGCAATTCCTCCTCACAACAAAGTAGAAATTAAAATTCCCTATAGTCCACTGCACAAACTCTACATATATATTATGTATATACAATCTGTACATAGTATACAAAGAAACATATATCAATGGTAGAATACATTTAAATATACTCGCACGTGCATTTCCATATTACACATACATATATACAGACTTAGCTATTTACATTGTTTGCATGCGATATACATACGAGAATGTATAGGAAAATTTCTTCTTTATAAAGACAGTCTCTCTTCTGTCTCATTTCCTACGCACCATTGCATGCGTTCAATGAATAACGTTTGTCCAAACCAAACACTAGAGATACCCAAGTAAAGAATATATATACATACATATGAATATGTTTGAACAACCATATAAATAACCTTCTACCTACATACACACACACTCAGCGTAAACATATGTGAGTTATTCCTTTTTTCAATGATGAAGAACAAACATACGTGCGTTTGGAAGATAAGATATAAAGTAGGGAGTTCGAAGAAATATGTCTTATTTTTTTAAAATAATAATAATAAATAATAATATGTTAATTTAGGCGGCAGCTCAGCATGCCTGGTCAGTTAAACTTAATACAGGGTATAAGTGGCAAATGAATAAACCTGACAGCGCATAAGTTTTTGAGTTGGGAAATTAGCTAATTAGTACGCAAGTTACACATATGCAAACAGAAAGAAATAGAAAGAAAAAAACATAAACAAAAATATTATACAATACGAAAATGTAAAGGTAGCAAGGTTAAGCTTTAAGTAATTAAATGTTTATTTTCAAATTATGCCGGGTGAGCAGAGAAAGTGTGTATACCCGTGCTCTCTTTTTTTTTTTTTTTTTTTTTTTACTGGAATGGCCGCTTCCATCTGTTGGCAAGCCGAGACTGTAGTACAACCAAACATTTGGCACGCTCCACGCTTGGGACAGGCGCGCAGAGCGCCTAAAAGCATGCTGCTCTCTTTTCTCTACTCTGCTATGCTATCTTTATCAGCTCTCGCGCGTGTGTGTGTGTATCCAGTGGGTACAAGCACGCAATGCCGCACTCTGTGTGTGTGTATACTAATTACGGCGCACAGGCATCAACAGCAAGCGTAGGAAACTCTAGACCTCCGATGACCTCCAGCACAAGCAGAGTTACGTAAAAAGCTCATTAGGTTGGAAAAAAGTCTCAGTTGGGCTGCAAGCGAGCGTATTGTGCGAGCGGCAAAACTACGTCAGCGCGACAGCTACGTCACGCAATTTATGTATATCTTACAGATACATTTACATACAAACATACATACATAGATATCTGCGTGTGACGTCACAGCAGAGCCAAGCCCCAAAACACTTGGCCAATCGGCGAACGTGAAAGCAAAACGTGCCCCCCTTAACATGGACACAAACCGACACACTCAAAATGTAAACAAACAAACATACATAGTATAAGGTATGTATGTATGTGTGTGTGTGCGTGAGTGTTTCAATAGTTGAGCTAAAATTTCAGTGACGCTTTCTCGGTTGCTGTTGCCCCACACAAATCACGCGATTCTCTGCTAGTTCAAGTGCAATTCTGAGATTTTTGCTGAAATGGCAGAAAATTCATATGCTTTGACCTACATTTGAACTTGTAATGAAACACGCGGTATTATACGATAAATTACCAACAACTTGTAACCTTTAGCTTAAAAATCAATATGTCTATTATAAATTTACATATTTATCTGCCGCCCACACGTGCCACAAGATGTGTCCTTGGTAAGAAACAAGAAAAAAATGAAACAAGGACAACATATATGCCTGCCAAAAATATAAGCTCAATGAACTCATTAAAAATACATTTGCCCATTAATCCATCAATTATGCTGAAAATATGGAAATATATTTACCTAAAATAAAAGTTTCAAATCGAAACTGTTGTAGGACGTGACGTCACAAATTCTGCAAAAAAAAAAGAAATTGCAAAATTAATTAACTTATAAATAAAATTATATATATTGTTTAATTTTGGTTTTTAACGGTCGACTACAAAGCAAAAGCTATAATTGTTGTTTGAAAAGCTCCTTACGCAAGCTTTTGTACAGTTTGAGGGGAACATATGACAATTTGAGAGCAATTTGCGTACATTGCTATTGCTACTGTAGTTAAGATCAATCCTTCTCAAACTGTAATCGAATATAATTCTGATGCGTTTATACATATTACCAAATACCTTAAATGAATAGTAAGCCATATGTTCAAATTGAAGTTAAATGAACTCGAGACAGATGTGAAAATGCGTTTTAAATTTAATTAGGCGTATTATTGAACTGAATTATATGTATGATAGCAATAATAATTATATTGTTGCAGTCAATTCTCTCAATTTTAATTAATCCATTCGTAAGCCTTTATAATCCCACACAGATTCTGTTTACCCTGTATTTATTTAGGCGCCTAGCATACAGGCAAAGTCATTATACTCGGATTTCATTTAATCACCATACTCAGAGAATCTTCAAAAACAAAAATTTCTCTTTTATTGATTTTTCTTATTCTCATACTTGAATATTTTTGAAAACAAAATGATACCGAAACAAACACAATACGCAATAATCGTAACTTTGCTTATCTGCGTAACCTAAAAGAAGTAAAATTCTTATCAACTTCACAACATGGGGTCCCATACAATTGTTCAAATATCATATAAACATATATGTATGTATGTATCGTATATAGAACAGGACATCGATGAGCTATCACTGGTTCCCGTGCCTTATCTTCTTATATCATTATTTGTTATACTATGAGTCGCTAAATCGCTTTATAGCCCTATAGTTATAATGTCAGTCATTCAGATACAGTACGTTTTTTTTCGGTTATTTATATTGTAGGTACATGCGAAAATAGTTTATTGAGTGCATTGATCGAACGCCCTGGTACACTTATGATTGACATGTTACCATAAAAAACCTAGTATTATTGCAATGACTGTAAACCCACGCCCACATATTTAGATCTGAATACTATACTTGTTTATCTCTGGATGCCAGAGATCCACGCGTACGTTAACAAGTGATTTCCTTATTAAATTCACAAAATATTTTTGAATAACCAAACAATTGTGGAAGCAACATCTACCTAGAGACTTCGTATAACGAAATTTATTAGTAGCAATTGAGTGCACTTTGTTTTATTAAAAGAAATCTTTATAATCTTTATACAGCGATAAAAACAAAACCTCACAACTCAGAAGATTATGGACTGAGTAATACGATTATTTCATTCCAAACCTCAAAGAAAGTATGTATAGCTAAAATTATAATAATAATTTTAATTGAGTAAATATAAAATTCACAGAAGTCAGTTTTTTTTTTTTATTCTAACTATTCAATTCATTCTGTTTAGTTTATTCACTATTCAGTTAATTACGTTTATTAGGTTGGTTTGCGGTCTTATTATACAAATTACTTTTTTTTCTAAACACTTCACTGACCATCATAAATTTTAATTAGGGCAGCGTAGTTCACAAGAAAACTTATTCATAGCTTCATGATTAGTGCAAAATTAATATATATATAAAAATATAATATACATTTTAAAAAATTTTACTTGACTCAATTTATGATCTTGAACCAATACTGGCATTGAAAGTGAAACAACAAATTTTGTTCTATGTTGAGTTTTATATGTATGTGAGTATTATGTATATGAACTCATAATATTCATATAATATATTTGTGGGCTCGTGATTACCGAATCATCAGCGATAAAGACGAGCCCCAAGGAAGCTGATTGAGATGCGAAATGGCAGTTGTTCAACTCGGGCATATGTCTATCTATCTCTGGAGGTGAGTGGGTGATCGTATGACATTGGTGGACAACAGACAAACAGACACAATCGAATGATTGAAGTGAAGCTGACAACAAGAGATCAATGCAGGGGTTATCAGTGTCTATGGAGAGGCCCGTCGTCGGGATTTTCAATAAGTAACTTGGGTACTTTTTTTTTTTTTTTTGTACCCCTAGGCTTGGAAAATGTTGCGTGACCCACGGATCAATTGCTTTGTACAAAGTACACTCAAGTGCATTGTGTGATAAGCTACCTCTCTTTAGCCACCGTCCTCGACTAACAGTAGCGGATTTTCTGGTGCTGATAAGACAAGCGCCTTTTCCAAGTAACAACTAATTAATCTGGTATATATTAAACAATACACTTGTATTTTATTACTTCCTTGCTTGGTTATCTTACTCACAAGTTTGTAATAAATGAGTGGCTAATTATAATTATATATGGTATTTACCCACTTCCAATAAGTTAATATACTTAAGAGTCGACACTTCAAATAAAACTGTAGACACTCTATAAGTAAAAGTAAAGTAATGTATTCTATGTTTTTTTCTCTATCTATACACGTGTTTATTTTTTTGAGTAAAAGTTTGTTTCGTTCTATTGTACACTCTAATAATTACTTAACTTATCAACCATTAAATTAAGAGCGCTTTAGTACTCTATCATTTTATTATTATTTATACCATTTTATATGTCGATCGATTGTTATCTATGCAGCTAATAAATATGTTCCAATAAACGCTTGTTAACATCTACTACAATCTTATCTTTAAGTGTAGTTAGAGAATTAGTTGACCGGATAGCATAATAGATTTAAGTAATATATAATATATATTGGAATGTTTGATATTTGTAAGAATACTTCAGGGTTTCCTACTTGATCTTTAGTCAATATTTACACAACTTTATATCATACATAATAATAATTGTTTCGACACACAATTGTTACGATAATGTTGTTGACTTATCGCGTGTATTGGACCCGTTGTCAGTCATTATAGCCCCGCTATTGTTTCGGCATTTATTTTTTTTTATTTTTTAATATTTCACGTGAAAGCTTCAGCACTTTGGGTGTTTTATTTATTACTCGTGCCATCTAATCTACAGGGTTCAATGTGAGGCTACAACTACTGATAACTTGTTATTTTTTATTCTTTAATAATCACCGTTTGTTATCAATTTGAATAATTGCTGTCACACTTTGATAGAGCTTTATGGAATTTTAGATTTAGACCATCATGCATAATGGAATTCGCAAATTGATGGAACATTTCCATACTAAATCATTTGTAAAGAAAGTGTAAAAATAACTCGGATATGTTCAACATTTCTCAGAGTGTTACAAAGAAATTAAAAAAAAAAAATCAATAAATTAAGCCTGGATGAAACACTCGAACCGAAAACGAGTTTCTTGCAATGAGTCGGCCCATTTAGCGTTTCAGAGTAAACTTCAGAAACAGTTGTAAAAATAAATTCAAAAAAGTAATATCATTTTTAAACTCAGCGAAAAATGAAAATAAAATTTCATTTGAGGTTAAGTACGTTCAAAGTATGTATAATCATAATTAGCATTTATAATGCCGAATACTAATGCATGTATAATAAATACATAGCTGTAAAGCTAATTCGTTTTTATTTGCTCAACAAGTCACTGACATTTAAGTATTTAATTTCTTTTTTGTTTCCTTTAGAAGAATTCCAATAATGTCAAGCTTGATTATTGGCATCCGTTTAAAATTGCAATTGTTACAATTATACAATACTAGGTACGTTAGATTTCCTGATGTAACTAACGTTAATTGGATTTAATGTTCCGGCTACATTTAATTGAAAAAAAACAAAAACATTTACATTTATTTCAGACTAGAAAACAAATATTTTAGATAAGTACGTCATACTTATAACATTGCGAGGCTTTGTCTAAATTCTTTCTTGTACTATACATACAAATATCACCTAAGCACATAATTTATTTTGTCTCCAACAAAAAAAAAATATATATATATTCCAAACCAAATGCGTGGGTGTTGCCAACGTGATACGCCTTCTATTTTTCATTTGGACGTCATTAGGGAAATGTTTTTTGTATTTTGCACTATTTATTATGTGGCTTTTGCTTTAGAATGTACTCATTTATGTTTGTATGATGATGGTAAAAAAATGTCTATATGTATTTAAATATTTTTGAACTTGATTTTGAAGAAAATGAATACATGCTCTGTGCGTTTTATGTTTCCTTTAAATATATGTACATATGTTTATAAACTAAATGTATTTATTACAATTAAATTTAAATTTAAATTTAAATCGATGAAAACTCGACGAAAATTCGCACTTTAATTTCCCGCTAGAATGAGTCATCCCGCCCTAAACTGTAGCTATAAGTGAATATAGCTTATCTACTTTACTTAGTATGTGTGTAAGTGTAGGTGTAAGTGTAAGTGTAAGTGCAAGTGCAAGTTGTTTACAAATTTGCCAATAATCTGACGTCATTCAGCTGCGTTTGAACTTTAATTCTTCGTCTTCAACGAAATTCACCTGTCATTTGCATAGTCCACACGTGATGTCAGTTTTAGCCACTGTATATTTTCATGATTTTCCCCCAGCTTGTTATAATTCCAGCAATTTTCACAAATGCTGCTAATTAAAAAAAAAATCGTTTTAACACGATTAGAAAATCTCTCACATTTCCTACATATATGAAAAGTTTCCTTGTGTGTGGCCGCACTGCAATTAGATGCATTCAATTCATTTTGCATGTTGATTAACAATTGTTTTGCTGCCGTTTGTTTGGAATCTGTTTTGAACTCTACTAACTAACCGTGCATGACTGTGAAGGTTTAAGACTAATTAAAGTACTTCCATATATCTTAATTGTTTACCCATTGGTAAGTTGTTGGAAAACTTTCAGAGGAATAGAAATATAATAAAAAAAAAACCAACTGATTGTGTGAATCAAGGTATAAACCGCTTATCAAGCGGCACCACAAAAAAAACTCTCTAAACTAATAAACTCTGTGTCATGCACCCAATGTACGTGATGTGTTTTCGAATATATGAACTACAGTAAGTTCAAATGTAGAATCTCTTAAATATAGGCGTATAAAAAAAAAAAAACAGACAACTTAACGTGCCGGGCATATGTACAGATCTACATAATATATGTGCGACGTATAGGTATCCAGAAATAAATTACCCAAGTCTGGGGATTTTTTTTTTACCCAAGTTACAATGGAATGACAACAAACGAACGACAGGTAAGTTGAGTGGGAAAATGCGATCTGTCATAAAGCTCTCACTGGGCAATGCGAAAGCAAATTGCGTTTTACGAAAGTACAAGTCTATAAAGATACTACATAGTACATCGTCTTTATGATCATATGCAAATGCAGATATGCATCAATTAAATATTGACACTGACACGTTCGAGTGTTTCAAGAAATTAAGCTAAAGTCAGGGTTTAAATTTAGGGCTTGGAATTAAGTGTAACACGCCGCTTATCAGTATAGATCATTTCTAACTGCCTGACGAGATATAGAAAAAAACAAAAGAATATTCCTTAAACTTCCTATAATAATACTGATTTATTTTTGAAGATTTTTACAGCATTGTTATCCCTTTTACTTTTACACTATGCAGTTTTTAATAAATATTCGGAAATTAAAATTTGAAATCTTTAAAAAATTAAATACATGACGAGATATAGAAATACAAAAGAATATTCATTAAACTTCCTATAATAATACTGATATATTTTTAAAGATTTCCACAGCATGTTTTCCCTTTAACTTGTACAATATGCAGTTTTTAATAAATAGTCGCAAAATAAAATTTGTTTTTAAAAAATTAGCTAAACGCAATTTTATATACTATAATCGGTCTATTTTTGGTTTGCAAAACGAAATATTTCATTTCTTTTGTATTCCGTTTAGTTTTGCTTTTATACCATGGCACTCTTATCCGCTGAAACAGAAATTAACAGTTTCTCCCACACACACGCACACAGTGTCCGTTATGCTGGAACAGTCCTTCTCAAACTGTACAGTGGCCGGCAAAATTGTGCTTACCAAGAAGTAAAAGCAATCACGTGTGTTTGCTTCCCCGCAGCCTTTTTGTATCGTAGCAGCAGCTTCCACGCACACACTCGAATTGAACTTGGATTGTCCTTTGTTTCTCTCTGTCTCTCTGAGTTCAAAGAAAGCGCGCGAGTGTAATTATATTAAAATATACGAAATTACGACGGCAGACAAAAATTACTAAACAGTTTACGTATTTTTTCTTTCGGAAACAATTTGTCTCTTTTTGGAGAACATGTACACGAATAAAAAACACCTAGATTACACGGACATGGACATGGAAAACGAAATCTGTTCTCTTGCTTCTGGTTCGTCCGCCCGTTTTGGACTAACCGCGCGCGACGAATTCACTAAAACAACTGATATCGTTGATATGACGGGCCTCCGTTGTTGGGTAAGTGGCTCGACAGAATTTCACGCTGCGGCAGCGGCATCGGCAGCGCACAGTGGTCAAGAACGCAATTATTTTACTCGATCTGATCAGCAGTGTGATAATTAGTAAAAAACGACATTGATACGTAAGCCCCTGAATTTTACGTAATAATCTTAATATTCATACAAATGTTAACCATTTTAAAATGTTTAATTTGTTTTTTTTACTACTGAATTATTTCGTTTTTATTTTTATTAACAGATGTTTGGTTATTCGTTTAGTAGCAATTTCTATTTCTGTTTTTTTTTTTTAATTTGTCACATTGTACATAACAGCGACGCAGATATGTAGTGGCAGAGAGATGCTGCGAGGCACAGCAAGTATTTTGCGTCAATGCGGGAAATTTTCGTTGCTTCTGTTCAATTTTGTTATTGTTGTTATCTTTTAATCTTAATTCTTGATTCTAGCTAATCAAATTAAAACGACGCAGGTTTAAAAAAAAAGAAATCATTGTCTCACGTCACTTGCCGAATGGTAGATGAAAAAAGGCTCTACATGTACAGGATGCGGTCATGGGAGAGTGTGTGTGTGCTTGTCTGTGTGTGGGTTTCTCTTTGCGCGCAACGGATGCTGTGGCGGATGCCTTCGTCTGGCATTGCGATGTCCTTGGAAAAGGACGCTCAGCTTTTATTTCGTAAGAGCTTACGCAAGGAACGTAAGCTTCACACGTTCGTAGTTCTCTGTTAGATTTCACAATCCTGCGCGTACAGGTTTCACATGTAGACACATACATACACACATACGTGAACAGAAATGTGAATTCCATAAATAGTATAAAATTCATGGGCGAGGGCGGATTAATAAATTTCGAAACTTTAAAGAACCTTGGTTTAGCTTTTATGTACATATGTTAATTTGTGTTGTACTTGTGTTTCAGTACTTGCAAATATAAATCTGAAAAGTTCATACCTATTTGAGCTTATCGTATTAACTCATTAAAAATTCCAGTTAATTTGAACCATTTGTTATCTCGGAATGACCTAAGGGATTTAAATTCGATACATATATACGAATGAACGTAGATTAGAACTCTGCATTGGAGAAATTTAATAAAAATAAGAAATTCAATTACGTATTTATACTTTAAGTTCGAAAACTCGGAATGAAAGTTTTTTTAACAAATGAAAAATAAATTATTGGATGATTTAAAAATAACATTCAATTTTAGCATGGATTCCTTTGAGTATATAATTAGTCAAACAACACAAGTTGATGATAAGTTATATTTGGTAAAAATAAACATTCAAAGCGCTGAGAATTCCATAAAGAATGAATGGTAACCACATTTGGTTATTCAACATGCATTCATCAAGTTCATTTTCCTGAAGTAAACATTGGACAAACACAACAACGATTTGAATGACGATTTCATATGTTGAAATTATATTTTTTTTTATACACGCATCCTTAATACTTTCAAAAAAAGAACATATTCACATTGGAAAGGACTGACTAGTAAGACGATATTAATAATGTTAATCCTACAAGAAATAAACTTTACAACTTTAGTAACAAATTAGATAATTTTTCACAAAAGTTTATTGGTTCATTAAGATTTCATTAAAAGTAATTTTTGCAACATTTTGGTTGGTGTCTTTCTATAATATGCATTTTGTGAATTCAATATATATTTGTGTATATATTTAATTTGCATACGTTTACGCTATTAATTGCTTAAATAATTGAAACGGTAGTTCTTTCTGTTGTTATCATTGTTATAATATGTAAGTATGTATATTAGAGTGTGTAAAATACTTGCACTTAGAAAACTGGTCTCGTTTATGTGATTGCGTCAAACACATTTTTGGTTAACATTTTACTTGGCGTCGCTCTTCTTCATTATAGCTAGGTATACGATAATCATAAGTTAATTAAAGCATTTAATTGTTCTTGTTGTTAACGCCAGGTGTTAATACGCCTCGATTGCTTTTGCATCCAATGTTTCGTCGGTAAATCCACAGAAACTCCATTTGGATTGCTCAGACTTGAAGAGATTTGTATATTTTATGAGTATATTTGCGAGATCATCATTGCTCTTGAGTTCCAAAGACTTTACAAGCGTTCCTCGCAAATAACTGACAATGTTGTCGATATCAACACCATGTGGATGCAAGACTAGATAAGCTGAAGTTAAAGCTATTATCTTCGCCTCAGCAAGTGCCAGCGAGCTGCTGTTATTCTGTTAATTATAAAATGTGAATAAATTGTATGAAAAATAATTGTAAGTAATTTACCTGTAAAGGAACTGTTTCCACACGGACCGACTTTGAACTTGAATCTGCTGCTATAACTAATGACTTGCTCTCATCAGCAACAATTTTACTTTGCTGTTGTTTAACACAATTTTCTTCGAGTTTTTCATCGTCTTCGATCTCATGAATTTCAACCACACCGCTTTGATGCTCGATAATGCGTACATCATCGTCCACCTTATCGATATCGATAATTTCCAATTCTGGTACACTTTCTTTCTTCTTTCCATCCGCTGGCCTCACATCATCTTCGTTTCTACTGCAAGAATCGCTGCTGTATCCGGCATTGGAGGCATTTGAATTGCCAGCATTGTTGGCCTCCTTGTCTTTTAACTTATCCACAGTCTCCTTTATTTTAGTCTTAAGTAGCAACTGTTTGACACCAGCCTCCTTCAGATTTCTCTCGAGCTGCTCAATGGTCTTTATATCCTTTTGTTCACGCAGTTTCGTTTGAAGCAGTTGTGTCTGCATGTTGCGTATGGTTTCTTGCAACACTTTGATCTGCTTTTCACGCTGCACGCAGTCACTGCGCTCTACTGACATTTCATTGCGAATGGCTTCCAATTGACAACGCAAGGAATCGTTCTCGTCCTGAAATTAAAAGGATATATTAGAAACGGTGATTTTAATTTTAAATGAAGCTTGCTTACCTTTAGACCATCGTTGTCGTAGCGGGTGCGTTTGTTACGCTTCTCGTAATCCCGCTCGTCATCTGAGATATCCATTTCATCATCGTCAATTTGAACAGTACGTAATTCCTGCATGGCATTCCAAAATAAATTATTTTTGTTAGACAAATTGATTAAGTAAAATTGTTTACTGCTTACAATAGATGTCTATAACTTAGATATAAAATTTATTATTTATATATTGAAAATGCTTCTGAAAATCTTCTCAATCGATTCTTTATACCGTCTATCTCTTTCGGTCCGCTTACTTACCTCGCGCCACATTTGAAAAAGCTTTTGTAAATTGCATTTCTTTTCGATTGAATTTTATGTATTTCTTTTTTACATTTTCTGTACGATTTTTTTCTTTTCTATTTTTATGTTTTACGCTTTACCAACTCAAATGTCACAATCAATTGAACGCAGTAATAGCCTTTAGAAACTTGTAAGATATTTTTTAAGAATTCGTTTTAATTGTTTTGTTTTGTATGTTTTTTTTTAATGTTTGTTTTGCCGGTTGAATATACAAGTTCTTTGGCGTTTTGTCTAAGAGTTACGTTTTAGTTATAAGTATAAATTGAAAGCTGATCGGAAAATTTGTGCAAATGCTTAGTTAATTTCTATATACGACATAGAAAATAATTGAAAATTAATAGCTATGAAAAAGCATATGATACTATTAGCTAAGTCTGAATATTATAATGACTCTGTTTCAATTTATTAGTATTCTTCATTAATATATTATTTGATTATATACTTTATTTTACTTTGCATTTAAAATGTTTTGAAACAGTTTCCTTTTATTTGCAATAAAAATTTAAACAGATTTACTTATATTCTATATATATTTATAATATTTGATTACATAAATAAGTCAGTAACAATATGAAAAGCGTAAGGTGAATTCAATTGTAAATGTCAACAATAAACTATCAACAAACATCATGGGGAAATCATATTATACTGCCAGATTACTGTGCGTTGTAAGCGGATGGTTAAAATAAGAAATAATTTATTAACATTAACAATGAAGATATGTAAACTATAACGAAAAATATGTAAATTACGAATCACTTGTGTATTTGGGTAGAGAAGTGTATTAAAACTCAGCATGCCGACAGATACCAAGGGATGATTAGACAGATTCAAAGATTTACACAAGCAAATGTGAGGAGAGTGTAAAGGGATCATGCATAGGAACCACACTTGAATAGTACATATACGTATGTTTAATACAAATTACTTCATCATCTGAACTTGTCGTAATTCATTCTTTGATTTGTACGTACCGTGGCTAATTTTTTCCATTGATCGATGTTTTTTCTTTGGGCTTTGGTGAAATGGTCCCAAACCTTCTTGTGACTAGCGGCATTGAACACTTTTTCAATCTGAGTGACTGAACAATAATGCAATAATATATAATAATATTAAGGGAGGGCGGCAGAGGATAGATATTGTTTTTTTTTTCGTTTTTGTTTTGTAGTTCAACTTTTTATCTAGTCTGCATTTCTCTTATTAATCAGCAAGAAATTATAACATAAGTAGAAAGAAAAGTAACTTGACGGACCCTCGATAAAGTAGGTTTATATATGTATATGTATATATATTACAGTCTAAATAGTTTACAACAACTTGTTACCTACAGACACTTAATTTTTCAATTGCAGTTAGTTATTGTTAATTTTCGCAGATTTTCTTTTTGTTGTTGTTGTTGTTTTCTACATAGAGCTGGTTGGTGTCTGGTCCAAGATCTACGTCGATATATTATGGTAGTATATGAATATCTCTGTTTGGCTTACAAACCTTCGGTCTAGACTTACGATGTACAAAGTACTACAGTCAGACCCAGAGAAAGAAGCAGTGCACAGTGGTCAAAAGTTATGAATTATACGATTGGAATGCGAATAATATGGTATGAATTTTACAATTGTTGTATTTTCAATTTGTTTTATAAACTTATTAAGATATATAAGCTCACAATTTGTATAAAATAAAACTAATTCGATTAACATCAACATTCGATTGTCTTCCAATCAAATTTTGTCCACTGTGCTGAGCTTATGTTGTGGCTAGACTTTTACCTGCGGCTGCTGCTTGATATGTTCCTTCGCCTCGCATTTTGCCTTGTACTTTGAGAGCAATTTTTAGTGATTTCTTGTAAATGGTGGTTGTTTTTTTTTTTGGCTTTTAATAGCACGATGACTAAATTGCTAGAGAAAGTGTGGCTGTGTAAGTGTGTGTATGTATGAGAGTATGTTTTTTTTTAAATGTGTGTTTGTGTGTGTGTTTTGTGTAGATTGTTTATGTCAAAGACGCTAGACACTAACCGGGGCGCAACAAAAACAGAAAAAGTCAAAAGGGAGCGCACCTAAAACCCATCTATAACTACAAATGTAGAAAATATATATAAACCTAATATTTCACTTACATTGTATAGACATGGTGCCCATTTGCTTGCGATAGGATTCACGCGCCTTACGCAAATCTTCCTCGACCTGCTGTTTATCAGTATGCAATCGCCGGACATGTGCATGTGTGCTCTGAATCATCGAGTAAAAAACATTGGCATTACGCTTTGTGCAGTCACCGCGCTCCAACCAAGCCGTAATTGTTTGTATTGCTTTGACAAACGTCTCATTGTTACGCAGGTTTTCCGCAACGGCGGTGGCCTCATGATCCGTATAATGTGCAATGGGCGGAGGTGATTGCGAACGCAAACGATCCAGTGAGATTCGCTCACGATGTCGTTGTTCGCGCTGTTGCTGTCGCTGCTTGCATTCGTAGTCGTACTGATCGTCCCGTGCTTGGGCATAATCAACATGCAGGCGTCCAAAGTTGGGCGGCTCGTTGAGGCTTGAGATCCGCAGACGATAGCCGGATAAGTATATGGCACGATCGATTGCCGCTTCGTGACGATATCTAATGTGGCAAAAATTCTTCTTGGACATGCGTAGTGTGGTTATCTCGCCGCATGA
Source organism: Zaprionus kolodkinae (assembly GCA_018901885.1). Taxonomy (NCBI): domain Eukaryota; kingdom Metazoa; phylum Arthropoda; class Insecta; order Diptera; family Drosophilidae; genus Zaprionus; species Zaprionus kolodkinae. The sequence continues at coordinate 13,753,759 of JAEIFM010000068.1, forward strand.
CTCGAATATCTCTCGTATGACCTCTTCGGTAATGTTCTCCGGCAGACCTCCTACAAATACCGTACGACAGCCCGGTGGTCGTTCGCGTATGGTAGGTGGCGGCCCATTTGGGTTAGGAGGAAACAGTATACAGTTCTTGGTCTTTATAACCTCCTTAAGACCTACCGTAGGCCCAGCATTTTCTGGAACTAAGCAAATATTAATTGAAATTTAAAGTTGTTGGAATCAATTATTACCAGTTGTCAAAGAGGCATCCATACCGGCACTGCTTGCATCGGTTGGCATACCAGCTGCTGCTGCAGCAGCCGCATAGCCTGCCGCTGCATAATTATTCTGCATTTGCTGCATGGCAGCTGCCATCATTGCTGTTGGATCTAATAGCATCTGGGTATTCGTATTAGATTGCAGTGATGGATTTGCTGTTTGCGCTGTGGTGCTACTAGGTGTGGTTGCTGCTGTCGCCACTGCTGCTGCCGCTGCTGCAGCTGCAGCTGCATTTTGAGCGGTCGGAAAATATAAGTAACCGGGCGGCGTGTGCATTAAGCCATTTAAATAGAGCTGCTGGGCATCAGGTAACGTCAGACCTGATCCTGGTAGTTTATCCGATGTCTTGACAGTCGTAGCTGATACATCCGCATCATCCAGTTCATTGTCGTTTTCCAAATCCATTGGTGCACTTCCTTGGGCGTTATGAGGTTGCTTGCTGCCGGCTGTTGACTTGTTATTGGGTGCTGGAGCCGTTTTTTGTTGGACCGGCGTGTTATTGCTCCCACTATTTGTTGCTGTGGGCGTAACAACTCCCACTGTTGCGGTCGTAATGGCAGCTGCCAATTGATTAATGAAATTTGGATGGTTTGGTAAGGTAACTCCATTTGGCATGCTCCCAAAAACGGGCACTGTTAAAAGAGAAACAAATACCGAATCAGCTGTGTTTTTATTGCGAGCTACGCACACAAACGCACAAACGCAATGTCTGAGCGTTCAAAGCGTAATGCGATAGTTTTTTTTCAGTATTTTTTTTCAGTTATTTGCTATGCGAGGTGGTGTCTATTTACGACATTAAATATAACCTTATTTATAGAACTTTTCTCATAATTCATTTATCTATTTTATACACATGTTTTTACGTACACATATTGTCGGCCAAGTTTGTATAATTGAACGCCATTTGATTAAACTTCTCATACGAGCTACTTAGAAAATACCATCTTTTATAAAATACACAAGTCTTCTATGTTATGCTTTGTTAAACTTGCACATATACGCAACTCGCGCTAAATAATTGTGCCAAAAGCAAACTCATTGATTCTCCAATCATTTTTGATTATTTTTCAACAAATACTTCAATTTATTGGATATTTGCTATCCAAATTTTTGTTTTCAGCTGTGTCGTTGAGAACTGCTGCACTTTTTCTGCTGCTGCTAACCAGGGCTGCTGTAAAAAATCGAAGCACAATGGGATGGTATTTTTTAGGGAATTTCAATGAATTGCGGAAGAGGAAAATAGGTTGTTTACACACTGCTCATGATTCATCAGCTGTCGTCAGTTCGAGAAAGTTTAGAACGAAAACAATTCGAAAAAACAACATAATTTACAATACATCTTGGAAACCTTTGTTTCAATTATTTAAAAAACTTGTTAGGATGTCGGTCAATACGGCACATGCTAATAATGGTGTACTCATACATGCGGGCGAGTAGTAAGTACCGAAATTAATTACATTGTACATATATATGTCGTATTTGCGATTTGTTGTGGGTTGCCCACTTAAATCTGACGTCATTAAAAGAACAAACATGGCTCTTGCGGTGTTTCAACATTATGCAGCATGTGTAAATATAATACAAATCCCTATTATTTAGTTAATTTGATAAGATTTCCACTTTATTATTATTTTTAAATTGAATTTCATCATCGCATAATCATGTAAAAGTGGATACTAAAATGACGTGTGATTTAAACATCTGGTTTTTCTTTATGTACACAGCGTTAATTGTATATGTATTGTTTATCTTTATAGCATTCTGCTACACAGCGATAGTGTCTCAATGGAGTTCTCCGGGCAGGATGGCATTCTTTTTAAAGGATCCAAGCAGGGGCGGATTTATCTGACGTCACATCGAATGATTTTCAACAGCAAGAAACCGGCCGATGCAATGCAATCGTTTAGTGCTCCGTTTGTGGCTTTGTCGGATGTAACTACTAATTTTTGTTTTACTGCAAAAAACTGAACTTATTGCTAATAATCTGTTACCGGCTTTCAGGTGGAAATTGAGCAGCCTGTTTTCGGTGCCAACTACATTAAGGCCAAGGTGCGCGCCCAGCCTAATGGAAATTACGTGGGCGAAGTTAAATTCAAGCTGTACTTCAAGGCAGGCGGTGCCATTGAATATGGCCAAGCATTGCTGCGTGCCGCCAAGACAGCGCAAGGAAACTTTCATCGTGGCGGTATTCCTGGCGATGATCCACCACCGTATGCTCCAGCTGGTGCATGGCATGAGGCTCCACCACCGGCGTACCAGCCGCCACCAGGCTATTATGGCTGGTTGCCGCAACACGATGCGTTCAGTGGACCACCACCGAATACAGTGTTTATCAGCGATAATCCTCCACCGTATCCGGGCATAAGTAAGTCTTCCCTATTGCAGTTTATTTTCAAATACTCGGCTTTTGTTTGTCGATAGCATCTTTGCTGAATTTGAATGAGATTGGCATCACAAATCGTAACACCCATCTGCCTGTTCTAACCATTATGCACCCTTGCACATTGCATCTTATTTTGTCTCTTCAATAGCACCACCAAACAATCCACCACCCCAACAACCCCAACAGCAGCCGCAGCAACCCAATGAACCCACATGGTACGGTTTTTCAGCCCCGCCCGATCAGCAGCCACAGCAGCCCGGTGGCTATGGACAACAAGGCTGGAATGGCGGTGGTTATGCTCAACCGCCACCATACGGATCCTGTGGGCCATGTGGTCCAAACGGCCAGCCCTATGGTCAGCCAGCTCAGACTTATGCTGGCCAGCCAGCTCAGGGATATGGCGGACAACCCGCTGGTTATGCAGTGCCCTATGGTGGCTTTAATCCAAGTGTAGCAGGTGGCTTTATGCAGCCAGGTTTCTTGCAACCGCAGCAACCAAATGGATATCCAGGTTCTGCTCCGCCGCAGCAACAACAGCCACAACAACCACAACAACCACCACCAGCTGCGGCTGCAGCCGGTGCCGCAGGTGGTGCAGCATCTGCTAACTTTATGGGATTCAGCTTGCCACCTGGAAGTGAGTATTCAATCTTTTACACCTTAAACATTTGCTCATATTCATTTAATCCCTTGGCTAGAATAATAATTGTGCAATCATCAAGACATACAAAACCTATCCAAACCCACTGGCATCATAAAATTTCAAGAAAATCTCCCTTAAAAATGGTTTGATATAATTTCTTTTCAAAACATTTGTTTTTTATACCTTCAGATTTTATATTTAATTAATTATAGATAAAGGAGATATTATTTAAATAGTCAAATCAAGCCATGGTCCTATAACATGAAACCCCTTCCAAACCCTATCGAAGTGTTCATATTCGTTGTACTGATGTGCTTAATTTATTCAACGAAATCTAACAAGTTACTAAACAAAAAATTAACATAACCAAATCGGCAGCTAAACCAATTCATTTTCTTTTACCTTTTTCACAGTGTAAAATGCAAATTCTAAACAAAAACTACTGTTCCGCAAAAACAAAAAAGTAAGATTTTGCAGCTATTTTAATACGCTTTATCTGTATGTATATAATTAGCTATGGATAGAAATTTCGAACAAAAGCCGAGCCGAAAAGTTGTACAATTTTTGGTTTATTTTTAGTAACTTGTATAATGGATTTCTTTTTTTCTTTCTATTATCCATGCAACCCTTGCAGGAACGAGCAGCACGCAATATTATTATTATCCCATTACCTATCCAGTAGCAAGATCCTTGCGCATTATACCAATACCTGTTATATTTCTATAAAAAGGACTGTAAGACATGGTGTTTTAGGGGCTCTAGCATTCCTAACTTTACTCTTTCTTTCAATACTGAAACACATAAAATTTCTTTTTTATTTTTAAATTAGATTCCAAAGAGGCTGAGGCCGCGGCCAGCGCTTACAATACACCTTATAATCAACGTGGACCCCAAGCTCCCGGTTCCAGCGACATGCCGCCATCTTACGATGTAAGCAAAGAAAGATTAAACTTGAATACATATAATACATGTTTTTTTTATAATTTTATAGAATTTGCCACCCAGCTACAACGATGCATCGAAGAAACACCAATAGACACAGCTTTGTCAATAATAAATATTCATACTATACATACAAAATACGGGCTCATTCCGATAGAGACTTTAAATGGTGTAAAGTATTCTTTAACCTCTTAATCGGCCATTACTAAAAGCTTTGGAAATTATTTGTTATGCTTCTCCCAGTGTTTTTTAAATTTAGCCTCAATCATTCCTGTGAATCGGAACAGATCTTTTAAATGCGTTAAAGAAAAATCTCTACCATTATATATGTATTTCGAAAAGCTCCCAAATGCAATGAAAGGTTGACTTTATGTATTGTGTTATATTTTATTTTATACATTATTTGTTTGATCTGTGTGAAGTCACAAGTTAAAACTTGCTGTTAAACAATTTTTTCTCTTTGATATCTAACTTGTTATATATAATGAATACTTGTATACAAATATATTATGTATGCTTTCAATGAATATTAAATATTTTAAATACATGTATCTATTGTGTGTTGCTATTATCTAAATACAGTTTTAATAAATTTGTGCATATTTAATTTGAAGTCATCATTGCGATTTGCCAGTGCCATCATCTGCAGACATCAGTAAACTTCATCCAAGGCGTCAGTTATCAGTCTATATATCTATGTATTTTGCATTTATAATTTCACTTTATGCTGTTTGTTAAAGACACAGAATTCGGCAACATTAACGATGACTTGCACGATAGCCAGCGTCAAGTGCGGGGTATCGTTTAAGTTGCAAATTTCTGTACCATGGTTTTTTGTTTTATTTTTTTGTATTTTTTCCTTATAACAGCAACTGTAATCAGCAGATTGTCTTAACCAGGACATCGCGCCGTGTCGCATTGCTTTGAGCAATGGAAAAGAGTACGAGCTGGACCCAGAGCGCAGTGTCTTTCTCTTCACTATCCAAAGCAATGATAACTATGGCGGGATATCCTGGTTTTAGCAGATAATAATTTGATCGTAAGGCTGATCGCAAATATCTTTTCTAAGCGAAGTAAGTATTCGCCGTGATTGAGAAAATTGGGTATACCAATATGCAGTTATTAAGGGAGTCTGTCTATGATGCATCTGCACTTGGTATACATGCATTTTTGTGCATGTATCCATATCCAGTGTACTTTTCATATCAATGGAATTGGAAAGCTTTTATCAATTAGGGAGTGTTTTAAGGGTGCGTATTTGCAAGGGTGCAGTATACCTTGCACTTTTGTGCATGTATGCATATTAGTATACCTCAAAATTTATTACCTGAAAATTGGTATAGATTCATACGAAATGAAAAATCTGTATTTTGAGATTAAGTTTTCAAAAATATACTAATTTGTTAGAACATTTTACATTGTTACCTCAGAAAACCTTCCATTTCGTTATCAATTTGTTTTTTAGACTTTTTACCTGTTGCAATGCCGCTTGGGTTGTGGGGTTCTTTTTCTGGATATAATCTATTAAACAGAAATAAATTAAAATAATTGTTAGTTAGATTTTTATTTTAGGTGATCTTTTAAAAAGCAAATATAAAGAAAAGAGTGACAGATTTTAATAGAATTTATAAATAAAAGAGGTTCAAATAAAATATAAGTAATATATTAAAATATATATAAAATAATTTAATAAAATCTTAAACGCCGCAATATCTAGTAAAAACATTTATATATATTTTACAAAATTGTTTCTTATCATATATCATTTTTATAAAATTTTCTTAGTATACTTACAGTTTTAATTATTCTTTTTTCAGAAGATTTAGAAGAGATCACGACCAGTCAGTTCAACAGTCCAAGAAAGAATGATTTTCCTGGCGTTGACCAGGTGGAAATCCATGTAAAAATCAATCATCCGCCACATGCGCAGTGTAGAGTTGACGTGGAGAGATTGCTGTGAGGACAGGCTGGCTGACAAGGGATGATAGCTTAGTTGTGCATGATGCCCTGTGAGTGCATGCAGCATGTACAAATAAATATTTTAAATAAGAAAAACATCAACAAATACAAGTGTGCAGTGCGGTTAATTAAATAAATAACTTCGAAGAAAAAAAAAAACAAATAAATACTATAATATTTGCTGTATATTAATGCTATATATTATGTAGTTTCCGTAAGTTATTAGACAATGCCATTCGATTAACCCAACTTGCTGTGGCAAATGTATTGGAGCAACAACTTGCGTCTATTGTTTATCGATTTGAGTGCCAAAAAAAATGAGCAGAGACCCTGTCTGAGCACCCTGTATCATTGATGCGATATTCCCCTGCGCTGCATTCGTGTCGATTTCAACGCATAAATTATGCAAAAAGTCAATTTTGGAATCGATGTTGAGTAAATAGAAACTTAGCCAAATAGCAACAGCAACAGCAGCAGAAGCAGAAATAAGAACAACAACAAGAAGGGAAGAACAACAATAACAAGAAAGATTAAGTAAGCGAAAATGGACGTGGGCGCCCAAGAAACCACATACGAACCCCTGGAGGGTCGCAGCGGTCGCACAGCTGGCCAGGGCAGTGGCATGCGGCATCCGACGAATATAGACAGTCCCGAGTTCGATACACGCGCCCCCAAGGATCAAAGGCATGCCGTCTATCTGGCACTCCTGGCGGCTGGCATTGGTTTTGTGCTACCCTATAATAGGTGAGTGGAGAAAGGAGAACGGAATGAGCTTTATAGAGCTGATAATTCCTTATGAATCTATGCATGGATTAATGAATAAATCAATCTCTTGCTAAGTAGCAGCTACATAGCTTAAACTCTTAATACCCTGTACGAACTGGGTATATTATATTATTATATATTTTTTGATAATTTAAATTACTTGTAGTTCGTTTAAAAATTCATATAATATTTATAAAATATTAAAAACAAAAATATTCCTCTTGCAGTTTCATCATTGCCGCCGACTATTGGCAGGGTCGCTTTCCGGGTCGTCCCGTTGCGCTGGATATGTCGATGACGTACATCTTTGTGGCCTTCTGTACGGTTCTATTCAACAATATTGTACTCTCATTGGCGCCATTCCAGACCCGTGTACTCTTTGGTTACATGGTGTCCTTTACCACGCTCATCTTTGTGGCCGTCTGTGAGGTGGCCTGGCATGCATTCGCTGCGAATACAGCCTACGTGGTGAATATGTCCGCGGTGGCATTGACTGCCATTGGTTGTACCATACAACAATCGAGTTTCTATGGATTCGCCTCAATGTTGCCCAAACAGTATACGCAGGCGGTGATGGCCGGCGAGAGTATTGCCGGATTTTTGGTGTCTTCCAATCGTGTGGTCACAAAGTTGCTCATCAACAATGATCGCGTCTCGACTGTGATCTTCTTTTTGACCTCCACACTGTACATACTCTTCAGCTACCTGTTGCATCTGGCCACGATTAATTCACCCTTTGTGCGCTTTCACGTTGAGGCATGCTCCAAAATTGTGCTGCGACCCGATGAGGTAAGCAGGCGGGATATATGGGATTAGCTTTACTACAAATATTTATTCCTTGCAGCAGGAAATCGATGGCGCCACCAGCAGCACAAAGTATGGAGTACTCTCTATGGATGGCACCACCACGACCACAACGGCTGCATCACATCAGCGTACCGGCTCGAGTACTGGCAACACTTTAAGCTTTAGCAATCCCGTCTATGAGTTGTCGAACCCGACGGCTGGTGAGAGTATAATCGAAGGTCTTGGCCATTTACCGGAACTGCCTGCCACGCCGCATGAGCCGACCACACCCACAACTGTGGCCTTTAAGGTGGAGCACGTGATAACGCCGCGACGCTGTCGACCCAGTAAATTGGGTGATATACGTGAAGGATTTGTGACACGCTGGCGTGTGGCTCAGGTCATTTATCCGTATATGGTGTGCATCGCTTTGGCCTACTGTGTGACTCTCTCCCTGTATCCTGGCATAGAAGTCGAGGTCAATTCGTGTGCACTGCGCACCTGGATGCCGGTGCTGCTGATGTTCTGCTTTAACACATCGGATGTGATTGGTAAGATACTGGCAGCCAGTCCATATCCCTGGTCACGTCGTCAGCTGATACTCTTGAGCGGATTGCGTATTGTTCTGGTACCCATGTTTCTACTCTGTTGTGCGCCACGTCATCGTCCCATTATCTCCGGTGAGACGGCACCGTTTCTCTTCACAATTGCGCTGGGCATCAGCAATGGATTGGCGGGTAGTCTGCCCATGATGTTGGCACCGGCCAAGGTGCCTGGCACCCTCAAGGAGGTAACTGGCAATATTATGACATTATCCTATAATGTTGGCCTCACAGCGGGATCCTTGATTGGCTACGTATTTGAGAATATGCTGGGACCACAGCTAGAGAATCCCTGTCCCATGTATCCCTATTCACCGATGCTGGAACACTATCACGGGCACATCCCGCCTGAGTTGGCCGCCACCAGCTCCACCCTCGCTGTGAACACAACATTGGCTCCACTGCATCTGCTCAATACGACAATCGCGAGCGTTGCCAGCACGGAGAGTAGCTCAACCAGTGCAGTTCCCGTGCCAGCTCTAGCTACGGTTATTACCACCACAGCGTTGGCTCTGTACAGCAGCGTGGCCAGCACCAGCGTGGAGTTGGTTAATGCAACGGTGAGCACGATGATCTCGGCCGTGTCATCATCCGTGGGTGATCTCAGCGGCGAACTTGGAGGCAGTACAACAGATCCCCAGACTCCCGAAGCATTGCTACAGGAAATCTAATTATCTTGATAAATTATAAATATTTTTTCGGGCATGCGAACCGCTTCCCAAAGCTGCAGAGCAGTTCAGATTCAAAAATTTCTGGAAGATTCGTTTGAGAGTAAAGGGAGAGACTTGTACATGGCACAAACCTAAACCAGAATTATGAAGGGAAATTTAAATCTATATACGATTAGCAATCTTAGCCTTCTCCTATATCCCAAAAGAGAATCCTTATATAATCCTAGCAAGAAATGCTTATATATATTTATGCTTAGGATCTTCAACCTTATATCTATACTATAATGCGACTATACTCCCAGTTTTAGAACACGTTGATTTTGAGTACTGTAAAAAAAACAACAACATTTTATATAAGAGAATTCTACATATATGGTACATAATATAATATATAAGTATGTCTGTATGAATGTATGTAATAAGTAATACGGATAAGCATAGGCTGGTTAATATGTATTGGAGCAGGGCGATCTGTTGGCCACAGAGCACAGTTATTTTTGTATAAGTGGGCGCTAGACTTAATTGTTTCTGAGGATTGTTGAAATTATCTTGAACGCAAAAAAGGTTGGTAAAAAAAAGCTCAACTAATTTTTATATATCGTTTTCAATGTCTGTTAAGTTTCTGCCGTATTTATATTTCAATGTTAATTGATGCATAGCTTTTATAGGTCCTTCTTCTGAATTGCACCACCCAGAACTCCGGTCCAGAATAGTAAGAATTAACATAAACATATACATATACATAGTATATACTTCGCATTAATCTACACACTATATATATTATATATTCTTGGATTGTACATAGATTGATTATAAATTGGAAAGCTAAGCAATATTGCATATGCTCTGGATGGCCTTGTTGTTAGCTTGATTATTATTTTCAACACTTTTTCGGTTTTATATTTAAACGAAATCTTTAGCTGCAATTATTTGCCTAAATATTTCAAATATTTATATAATATGAAATATAATATTTAAGAATTACATAATATATATGTCAACAGATTGTAATCGAGTTGTTGTCAAAATAGATTAAAATAAAAGAAAACCAACAAATCATATTTTCTTAAATTATCTTGTCACTATCAAATAATTTAAAAGGGATAAATATCCTGCATATACCATAAAAGTTTCATATCATTAACAATTTAGTCGGCACCTGCGCCTTCTATTGTCGTTTTTATTATAATTTAATTTCCGCGAGGCTCAAAACGGACACAAGGAAAAAAATCCCTGCAAGTAACCATAATATTTATAAATCAATAAAATGTTTATTGTCTTGAAGACAACGCCATCTCTGGTCGATTTTAATTGTTTTAAAATTAAGATACTAGTATTTCTTCTCATATTAATGTAGAAGTGTTTAAGTATAAGACGCCGCATAATACGTTCCATTGAAGGGATCTACTGCAATTACTCGAAGGACACAAATGGATATCTGGAATTCAAAGGATTCAAAGGACACTAAGGACCTCATGAGTCCAGTGCAGGATAGGAAAGAAACGAGAGCTCACGTATGGTGCGAAGGTAGGTAATGCTAAGCGAACACGTACGATATACCCTATAACACCTCAAGAGGCTCTTAACTACCATCCAAACATTTTCTTCACGTAGCCAGGTCATTTATGAATTGTCTATAAGAACCCTGATCGGACTATGACACGTACCCCGCCCGGCCTGAGAAACATCCTTACAGGAAATATTCACATTTTTGGTCCCTTTAATATATAAAATACCCTCTGAAATGTCCTTTGTCAAATTTGCTATAAATTGTTGTATAAGAGCTGAGGAAATTTCCTCAACTTTTTTTTGGTACTTTTTAATTTATAATTTACCTTCTGAAATGTCCTTTCTCGAATTCCCCATAATTCAAATATGAGGTACATTGTCTTTTTCTTATATTAATGTATAAGATCCTGGGAATTAAAGCTTTGATAAATAATCTAATTTCTTTGTTGAATTCCCTTTAATTCAAAATATAATTTTCATATAATTCGTATTTTCATAGAATGTTGTTGGGCAAGTTCTTCCAACAAATTAAACTAGTTATTTGTAATAAGGGTTACTTAGACTATTTTAAATTTAATTGTTTTATACCGCATACCAATTAGAAGTCAGTCATATTTAGTAAAAAGAATTAGACTTGTAAGTCAAAACCGTTAGAATCATTTGTCAAACCCCTATTGTATTAACTGTTGTCGTAACAGTGAACTTAAAACTGTTAACTTGGGAACTTTCCCCTGCAACACGAACATCTCCGCTTTTGGGGTTGTTGTAAGTTGTAACGTTGTTTAAAAAGGACAAGCCGGAGGAAACAAAACAATGCGGGATGCGAATGTTAAGCAGAATGTGAAGAAATTTTCAACGCCTTTCCGTAGGTAAACGATTGTGTTGTATGTAGTTGGTTGGTGCCCCATTGGGTTGCTTTATGGCTTCTTTAGTAGTTCAAGCATATTTAAGGCCTTTGCGTGCGTTTGTGTGGTACGTCCTTCACACGCACACACACACACACACACACACACACACACATTCATACATACATTGTCGTTCCATATATGCATATGGAATGTATATAAATACGAATATTGTATTTTGTTGTTGCTGTGAAACCTCACGTGTGTCATCGTCGTCGTTGTCGGTGCGGGGCAGCTCCTTATCCCTCCCCCCATGCTCCGCTCCTTATCCTCCTGCCTGCGTCCTCGCCAACAGCTTATGGCGAAGAAAAACTGCTGCCTGGCATCTTTTACGTTTTTCGGTTGTTGATTTTTGCTATTTTAACGTGTTGGGTTTTTCTTTTTTTTTTCTTTCTTTTCCTTTCCTTTGCTTTACTTTGCTTGGCATTGCCGTTGCGTTCATATCTTTTTCCTTTGCCTTCTGCCAGAATTATGAAAACGTCGTCAATGAAAGTTGTTTGGGTTATCCTTCTTGCTGCGTCTCCTGTTCTCGGCTGTTCGGCTGTTTGGTCAAAATGAAAGGCATTTTCTCTGTTATTTTTTGTAACGCCTTGTTTCTCTATGTTTTTGCATTTCGTTGAGTATTCCACTTTGCTCTGGCTCTGGCTGTATGCGCGTGTATGTGTGTGTGTGTGGCTTTTTCCCCGTCGCCTTTTGTTCTGGTCTGATTAAATTTCGAGGGTTCGGACTGCGGCAGCGTGAGCAATTCAACTTTAATTTATAATCAGCAACAGCAACGGCAACCTTGCAGCATTTTTGGCATTTTTGGCCTTGGCTCAATTTATTTAGGCCGCAAAGCCGCGACTATTAGCGTTTTAGGGAGTACGCCTGGAGGGTTTCATGCGACGTTTACTTTCGAGAGTATTTTAAGCTAATTACGCGGTGAGCGAATTAGCGAATTTAAATTCCAGGGTTGGCTAACACGTGAGCATGCGAACGATCTTCGGCTGTCTGACGATAGTAGGGCAACACTGTTCGCCATTTTTAGCTAGCTGCGACAATTTCAGTGCTGGAAAATGAGTAATTACAGCAAATGCCAAGTTAACAATTAAATAATGCTCAAATATGCAATATGACAGCGTGTTATTTTAATGCTGACGTCAAATTCGCGTAATTATTAATGCGATTCAAATGTGTCGTGTACACACACACACACACACACACACAATCATGTATGCTTGTGTGTGTTTGTACTCACAGAGTGAAAAATAAACCATAATAATGCGTACCTAATTGTTATTAAAATATTGTTCAAGTAATTATATATTAATTTGGGTTACGGTTAGGCTGGCTTCGTCAAATGAGCCTAAAAGTCAATTAAGCTGAGCATATGCGGCGGCTATATACTCGTATAATAATATATTTTGTTGTTGCCCAACTTTGCGGATCTTAAAATAGCTGCAACCTTTCCAGAATATTTCCCTTTTCTTTCTATTTCCTCTTCTGTTTACATCCTTTCAGTGCTTTATCTATTGCGCGCTGCCCTCCGTAATTAACACTTTGTTAAGCTCATAAATCTTTAAACATTGATTTTTAATGATGGCATTTTAACGCCTCAACGAGCAGACCAACCCACAGTCCACCTGAGCATCTCCTACGCGGGCGCGACGTGCAAATTGTCACTTGAGCGACGCGCTGTACAGAACTTTCAGTGATTAATTTTTTTTTTATATATTCTTTTTCTTTTCCCCTGTCAAGGCTGTGGGGGGGACGGGAAAATTGATTGCACCCAAGAGGATTGTAGCGGGGCGCGGGCGAGGCTTTTAAAATGTCACTAGATGTGTGTGCAAAGAGTACACAGCGTGGGGAGTGCTCTCCCTCTCGCTCTGTGGCATTTATAAAAACCTAATGCACATTTGACATAAATATTAACATAAACAAAACGCAGAGAGAGAGGGAGAATGGCGAGTAAAGTAACAGCGAAATCTGTTGGGATCCACAAAACAAGATATATGTACATAATGTATACATAACTGTTGTCTGTGTCAACGAATTATGTTGCCCAGATGTCAGTGCAATACAACGGGAAAACATGACAATGCCAGGCCCGCCTTCCGCCTCCCAGCCCCCTAGGAGAGGAAAGTCGCCCACTTGCCGCACACACAGTTTGAAATGCACTGGCTGGCAAAGCCATAAGTATTCATGCATTTATGCGGGCACCTCGCACCCCTCTGCGCGTCTTCTCTGCGTCCGTTGGATGTCCGTTCTTTCTTATATAAATCTCAGCTCAGTTTGTTTGCGCTGTTTTGGGTGTAGCCAAATGTGTTCCATTTGTCAACAGCAGCAGCAGCAGCACCAGCAGCAATGGCAATGGCAGTGGCAGGGATCGTCCCGCAGCTCATCCAAAGTCCTGACAGAGGCAGCTAAAAGACCACTGCAAAGACATGCCTCTGCACCCCACTCTCCTGTCCTCCTCCTGCTCCACCCAATCTCATGCTGCTGCCGTTGATGTGCCAGCATCAGCAGCTTTATTATTATGCAAATACAACAAAATATGAATTATGTTAATGCCAAGTGTACACACCGATACACACTGAGACACGCACACTATTATCTTGGCTAGGACACATGTGCACATGTCCCGCTTTCCCGCTCATCTTGTCCGTCCACATGCAGGCGGCGCTTTAAACTGCCTGCAAAGCCGACAAGTTTCAGTCCCAAGGCGCTTCTTAATGTGTCTGCAGAAAAGTTTTTGTCTTAGACTTTGAGCTCAAAAAGGCCTTAAGATGCGTATTGAACATGGCAAAAAGAGGAGAATAAAAATGCAATGAGAGATAGAGACAGATAGAAAAAAAAAGGAAGGAGAGTGAAGAACAAAGCGGCTTAGCACAAACCGAGACATGTCTTGAGGCAGGCGTGAGGATTCAAGGATTTAAATTTTTCCTAGTAAGCGGCGAGAATGGAGCAAGATTTCCATAAGCCTTGGCAAAACATGTAATGACCTTCAGAAGCTGCAAGGTTTACCCTAAATGCATAATAAATATTTACAAGTATTTGTTTCTTTTAATAAAAAAAGTCTGCTTTATTTTTTATAAATTAACCAAAAATTAAATTCAATTTAATCAAACATTTTTCATCAAATTTTGCTGGCTCCAAAGTTTAATTTCCTCAAGTCTGCTTTATTTTTATAAATTTATCAAAAATTAAATTTAATTAAATCAAAAATTGTTTATCAAATTTTGCTGACTCGAAAGTTAAATTTGGAAATCGTTATATTTTATTTTCAATTATTTTTGAAGAACTTAACCTAAGCTAACAAAAAAGCTTCGCAGAAAATGCAAGTGATAAAAAAATTCCTGGAAAATTATTATTATTATAAAAATCTCTTGCTATACTAGAAGGCAATGGAATCAGGGAATTGTATTAGATATTTGTCTTACTAGCTGTCTTAGCTGCGTGCTCTTAATCATAACGTGGCACAATGCTGCTGCTCTTCCCATGCCTGCTCTGCCGGCGCAATCAATCTTTGATGATAAAGGCGTGTGCGAATGAAATGCAATATTTTAAGCGTATCACACGCAATCGCACACATCTTCATCCGCTTTGGCCAGCCTGCATCTCAACCGGGAGCTGCTGCTGCTGCTGCTGCTCCTGCTATGGCAACCATGGTGCATAAGGCGATAAGTGTGTGGCAGCCATAGAGGTTGGGGAAGAACTAGAAGTTGCCACTCCTCAGCTCGTGCTACAATGCGTCTCTGGCAAAAGTGTAATAAATTGTTTTTGCATAAAATTCTAGAGAAAAAAAACCAGTAGGAATATGGAAGAAGAATAGGTAAGGGACACACGATGGCAGGGGGCGTGACTAGCGGCAAAAGCGACAGCTGAGGCAACTGAGAAATGCATATAAAAATTGTGCACCTTTGGCCCGATTGCATATTTATCATTTCAAGCTGAGCAGCAGCTGAGACGGAGGCTCAGGCTCTGTTCCTCTCTAGCTGGGCTTTGTGGTGCTGCACACACACAACAAACACACACACACACACACTCCCTCCTAGACATATAGACCTATACGAGCAAACTCTTGTGTACTCCACACAATTGCTTAGATTCTCAAACAAAAGCCACGCATGGATTGTCAACATTTGAACTTGCGCCTAGGGAACCGACGCAGAGCCAAGGCTGCTACTGCTCCTCCTCCAGCACCCGCTTCTCTTCCAGCACCTGCTCCTGTTACTCCTCTAGTTCCTGCGCCTGCTTCTGCTCCTGTCCCTGCGCCTGCTACTGCTCCTCCTGCTTCTCCTCCTTTTCCCGCTCCTGCTTCTCCTCCAGCTCCTGTTCCAACTCCAACTGCAGCTGCAACTTCTTTCTGCTCTTCTCGTGGCACTTCATGCCAATATACAAGAATATTTACATGCAGAGGGTCTTCAATAAAACATCTATTTCTACATATCGTATGTCTGTATCTGCTTCGAGATACAGGTCTATCTACAGATACTTGTATATATATTCTATCTTTGTATCTGTATCTGTATCTGTGTGCTCAAATCAGAGCAAGCTCTGGCAATTTTACGATTTTACCATTTTGTGCACATTTTCTATCTATCAACGAATGTGGCAGGCAGCCTTTTGTTGTTATTGTGGAACTAAGCAGAACTAATGCACAATGGGGTATTTTAATTTTGGAGTGAAATTCAAAAAAAAAAAAAAATAAAAATAAAGAAACAGAAAAATATACTAGGAAACCCAATTTAAATTCTTTGGAAAATAAAAAGCATTAAATGCAGGCAATAATAAATACAAATGTTAATAATTCAGTGAGAGCATCCACACTTCGGCGTGTTGGCACTGCGCCTGTTTGCCCCTATGCAATATTTGTGTTGTCATGACGAGCAACAGTAGGCAGCACGCTCTATGGAACAATTGCAAATTCGCAATTCACAATTTGTTTGCCGAAGCTTTCTGTATTTCGACACTCTCTGCATCGGCTGCTGCTGCATTTGTACTATTTGCCATTTGCACTGCTTAATAGTTTATTATGTGCTATAATTATCATTATTATTATTATTATTATTACTATTTGTATGTAGTATTTGCCTATTATAACTGCTGAGTTTGAGTATTCTATTCGGCTGCGGGCGTTGCCTTTGTTTCATTGCATTGCTCGAAACTTGTCTTTAATTATTGTAATTGTAATGGCTATGGCAATTGCCTGGCCTGATTATTTATTAACTGAATAGCAGACATTAGTTTAATTTTCTATTACAATGAGATTAGACGACTAACAAGTGAATTGGCTAGTCAGCAGCTAAGCAAGCGAGTAGAATTAATCAAGGCAAATACTCGTTACACAACACTGGTTAGCAATAAATTAGAGAGTGGATTTAGAAAGAGAACCCATACACCCTCCCTATTCGTAGGGTATCTTAACCCAAATTTTGTATACTTATCCACAATTTTCTATTTAAGCTACACATTCTGTTAAGTTCAGAAGAAACTGAACGATTTCTCGTGAATATATTAATAAACAATTAAGAGTTAAAAAAAATAATTAATAGAAAATAAATTAAAATACATTAAAATAAATAAAACTAATCTACGAAAATTGTATGGCAAGTTTTTAGGACTCAGGAATTTTGAATAGCAAAGTTCTTTGTTTTTATAGAGACAGGCAAAATTACACAAATTTATTTATTTTAATATTATTTATTTTAATACAAAGTGTAAATAATTTTCTAGATTCTTTCTAGTTATTTTTACATCGAAATTTCTACACATTTACCTGCATTTATTTGGTTTAAGTAATAGTTCCGTTTAGCTAACAATTTAATATATTTGCAGTATATTCAATGTGTTCTGGTAATTTTTATAGCAAAGTTATTTATCGTCATAAGGTAAATTACATAAATGTATTTAAAAGAATAAGTAATTTACTAGATTTTGTCCAGGTAATTCCACAAAAATATATCTACACATTTATCTACTTTTATTTAGTTTAAGTAAAATTTTCCATTTAGCTTACAATTTAATAAAATTGCAATATATTCAATGTATTCTGCAGTTCACGCATTCTTTCACTTTTCAATTATAAAATGAATTCAGTTTAAATCGCGTGCAGTTCCGACTTGTTGCGCATTCCACACTCTCACTTACACACACATATGTATATATAGAGAAACAGGTAAATTGAAGTTCTATTAAAGCTGAACTATGTGCAAAGGTTACCGTTACCTTTACCGTTACCGTTACCTATACTATTACAGTTACAGTGGGGCACGTAGCATGCGGCACACAGTTGCCACAGTTGAATGGGGCGCCTAATACGGCATCAATGCGAACGCAATTTGCAATACAATGTGCTGACTGGCGAGAGGCAGCTGACGAGCCACCTGACCTTATCACCAACACCATCCCCATCCCCATCCTGAACTACTATGGACACACACACACACCGAGGCACATTTGTATACACAAAAGAAGCAGCTTTAGCTCCAGCTCCAGCAATATGCCAGCTATTGCCTTTTGCGCTTGCAATTTCGATATGGTCGTAGTTGTTGCTGTTGCTGTGGTTGTTGCTGTTGTTGTTGTTGCTGTTGTTGTTGCTGTTGTTGCTGCTGCTGTTGTTGTTGCTGTTGTTGCTGCCACTTCCGCATGCAATTTTACGGACACATAAGCAACGCACACCTTGCATTTCACTTCCCTTTTCCGGTGTTGCCCTACGAGCCGCCATTGCTTTGTACAGTATCCCCTAAAAGTATGCAACACGCGCATTTTGTTTGGGTAAAAATTTTACATTTTGCATTGCGAAATTGATTTGGTCAGCATTTCTGGTGTTCCTGGGGGGGAGGATTGATCTGGTCATCATTTTAATTACAATGCGCCTATTTCGGCCACACATACTGTCCGTGCTGCTCCTGGCTGGGAATTGGTTTGGCTTTTATTGCATTCGCATCAACGCATTGTGTATTGGCCACAAGTGCGGTGGGCGTGGCTGGGACAGTTCAATAGCAATTATTTACATTAGTTTTTGGCCAACAACAAGAACAACAATAAAGCCATAGAGCATGCTCCTAATAACTGGCAATACTTTGGAATGAGTGTGTGCCTGTGTGTGTCTGTGTGTGCCTGAGTGTGTCTGTGTGTTTGTGTGTTGCATTGTGTGCAATAATTTTTGCTGACATTGCACACTTATATTATTTATTTGATTTAAATTTGTGACAGTTTGTGGCTTACGAAAATCTTTCAGATATTTGCACAGATTCCAAAAATGTTGCTGCCTCTTCTATTGTTGCTGCTGCTGCTGTGGCTGCCTCTGCTGCTGCTTCTTCCACTTTCTCAGCAATTCTTCTTCTGTTGCTTTGGTGCTGCATACATGTTAATAAATGGACACGCCCCAAACGTCTGACTAACATGAACATTATTTAAGTGCAGGTGTTTTGATTTTTAACTCAATGCATTTGCACAGCATTTGCATATTTGCAGCGAGGGTGGTTTGAAAAGTTAATGGGCTGCAATGCTAGCAATTTTAATTTTAAAAACTAACTCATCTTTCATATATTTTTAAGGTATTTTTTGTAATTATTAAGTAATTTAAACACACTGATATTTATTAAGCCATTAATTTTCAAGTATATAAAAACGTTGCCTATTTTTCAGCGCACAAATATTTATTTAAATAAAAACACAAACAGAAAATGGTATGAAACGAAGTTCTTTTTAAATAAAAATTATAATAAAATCAATTTAGGCAATTAAGCGCACGCTGCAATCTCGCATCGTAATCTATTTATTTATTTGATGGCATTCCATTTGTACACTGATTCACAAACTGTTTTTTTTTCACATATTGTGGGTACAAGTATAGATAGATATAGAGGTATATGTAGTAGTGCCCTCGCATGGCAATATTTTGCTACCTGAAAATATTTTGCATAGATATTTTTAGCGCAAAACGCATTTGATTTGTGCGGCATGTGTTTGGCATTTTGTTTTTAAGTGCGCAACAACAACAACAGCAACAGCAGCAACAGCAGCAACAGCAGCAGCAGCAACAACAGCAGCAGCAGCAGCAACAAAAACAAAGGCAACTCTGTTTTCTGTTGGTGTTCAACAAGCGTGCAATATAAATGGTTATATCGATCATAGCATAAACAATTTTTCCATTCTCCATTTTAAAATTCTGCATTGCATTTCCTGCTTCTGCCCCTGCTCCAGCTCCTCCTCCTGCTCTCGCTCCTGCTGTCTGTCTGTCTGTCTGTGCTAGAAATCCTTTTTCAGCTGTGCCGCTTTTTCCAATCAATAAACAAACAAATCGGCGGCCCATCTATATACACATATATACATATATATATATATAGATACATAGATGTGTGTTATGGGATGGAACTGGGCTGGGATCTGGGTCTGCAGCTTGCTTTGCATTTTGTTTGCATTTTACCTTGTCGTTTGTCGCATTAGATAAACAAAAAGAATACAATTTGTTTGCCAGGTTAGGAGCCAGTTGAAAAAGGGGGATTTGCAATACCCTGTAGGGCTGAATAAATTGGGTAGATATGCACAATGTTGCATTTGTTGCAAACAAGCGACAAGTCAAGCTACAATTTGATTTGAAACTCGAAATAGAGTTGTTTTTTATAAGTTCTGCACGTGCAGGGTATCTTCTAGTCGAGTGCAAACTATCAACCTTCTCCCCCCCTTCGTATTTTGTGTCTGCTGCACATTGCATAAAATCCCAAACGCTTACATATTTTTGTTGAACTGCCAGTTTTTTGGGGCTTTTCTCAGGGCTCTGCTCTCCCTTTCTCCCTTCCTCTCTCTCTCTCTATCTTTTCTTCTCTCTCTGTCTCTCTGCATACTCCGCTTTCGCTGTTTGCCTTTTTGTGCTTTTGTTTTGCTTTTTGTTTCTCGCTTTTTTTTGTGTCTCCCTTTGGTTTTCGTTATTGTTGCTTGCGGGGTTCTAATTTTGCTAGTCATACGAACAGTTTTTTTTTCTTTTTCTTTTTCTTTTTGTTTTTATTTTTGTTTTGTTTTTTTTTTTTATTTTTTGCCAATTTGTTGCATTTTGTTGACAATTTAGTGACATGGATGCAAATCTACACTGTGCCCCCACTGTACTTTCCTCACCCACTTCCTCACCTTCCCCTGTTGGCAACTGTTGGCACAGTTTTTGGCTTGTTTTCACTTTTATTTTGCCAGTTCCCTTTGCTGCGGGGGATCCCCCCTCAGTTGTTGACTTTGAGTAGCTGGCAAAAGTTCAGTTTGAAGTTTGTTAAACAGTTGGGCGTGAGAGTGTATCTGTGTGTGTGTGCAAGTCCATCTCACTGGAATTGGGATTGTTCTGTTGTTGTCTTGGCCTGGCCACCCTTGTCATCAGCTGGATGACTTTGATGATTCCTTTCTGGTTGACTTGTAAATGTCACCAGAGAGAGTTGAGTTTGGCAAATAGGGGAAGAGATTCCTCAGACACCTCAGAATAGATGGATGCATAGTGTGCATATGTGCATGTGTGCAAATGAAATGTGCAGAATTGTAAAGAAGTCTGACAAGTGCATAGGAAATAAAATAAAGTATACGCCACATGTTACGAGCAAGAAAATAAAAAAAGAATGCGGCGTATTTCATTAACTCAAAATATTGACAATAAATCACCTGCAGGTCGGTCCGCTGCCTCCCTGAGTAATATATAAAACTTTGCAGACAGTATGCGCTGCAAACTTTTCAATATTTCCATTTCAATTAATTTTTATTAAAGAAAAACCTTTTTTTCTCCCTCTTTTATCCGCTCTGGCATTTGCTCACCTCGATCAGGGGAATCAATAGCTGGCTTTGTTAACTGAGGCGTGTAATAAAACTTTTCCCAACTCAAGCAACGGGATAGAGCAGGAGCAGGCAAGGGCGAAGCCGAAGGAGTAAAAGGACGCTGGACAACAAAAATTGGCATATTAATTTCTTAGCTGATTTTGCTTTTTTTCAGTGTTTTTTTTTTAGCCTTCTTTCTGCTTTAATAAACTTTGCTGGCGACGCTTTGTTTTAATTATGCAACGACGACAACAGACTCCGCGCCACTGCGTGCAGTTTTAAGTTTTGTAAATTAAATTAATTACATGGCCAAGCAATTAGGGAAACTGTCCCCGGCAGAGTGGGCCAACTATGCTTCTATCCGATGATAATAGTTAATAGTGCTAAAAGCAGACGCCAAGGCAGACAGATAGTGGGAGGGAGAGAGGTATTATAATGAATAGCGAAGCTGAAAAAAAAAATGCCAAGAGAAATGGCAAAAGAAGTTAGTGCACACAATGGACTCTACCAGGGCAGAGTGTCTTAAAGTAGAAGAGATATATATTCAGGGATATATTTTGGCTGGCAATGCGGCAAAATAATTCTGGTTATTTTTGGGTAGCGAAAATATTACTGAAACTGACTTAAGCGCAAAAATTGTAGAAATAAAATTCAATCAATTTGTAAATTCTGCGAATATTTCAAAACTATTGACAGACTGAAAATTTAATAGGAAAATATTATGTTTGCTTTTCCGTTGAACGTGCGACGTGTCCTTCGTTTCATCCGCCACTTGCTGTGATTTTTAATTCATCAACTTTTGAGAGCAACTTGCAAGGGGGGAAATGCCGTAGAGAGAGAGAGAGAGAGGGGGGGAGGGAGGTAGAGTGCGACGGAAGTGAGGGAAAACACGTATACATGGCAACCCGGTACACGACCGATACATCTTCATCACAATGGCGCCGCCGCCATGAAGGCAGCTCCTCCATTTTGGGGCTACCTTTGTGTCCCAGGCAAATGAACAGCATGAGAGACAAAGGCGAGGAAACAAACAAAGCGAACGAAGAAGGAGCACAGCGCGCGTTGTTGAAGAAATAAAAGGGACAGCAATTCAGCGAAGGACATGTCAATTTTCATTACAAACAAAAGCTAAAAGGTTCGCGCCGCCTGGCGTATGGGCGCAAAATTGCCACGCCCACACCTCGTCTCTCACCAACCCATTCAGCGAGAGCCAAACTATGTAGGCATCTGTGTCAGGGCGAAAGTTTTTAGCCATGATTAAGGTGATGTGCGCCAAGCCAATCCCTTCGTCATGCCGAATCCCGAAGCAGGCAGGAAAGCAAGTGGCAAAGCACAAAGGTGACGCAGGTCTAAGCCGCCTCGTTTCTTGGCCAAACTGCGACAAATTTCTGGCCAACTTGTCTGCTAGTTTTCGATTATAATTAGTAGCTGGAATTAGAGTTGGGCAGAGAGAGAGAGAGAGAGAAATGTTTCAGCCGACTATGCGGCGTATGCGTATTATTTGCCAAACTCTCCCGTAGGCATTTGCTTCTTTATTAATCGCAAAATGGCTGCCTCTTTGCCTTTGCTTTCTACACTTTTCCCTCCTCTCTCTCGCCCCCTTTTTGCAGTTCTTTGTTGCCAGTCGCTTTTCTAAGTGATTGCAGCTCATAAATTTAGCACTTCGCGACGCTCTCTTTGCCTTCCTTTCTTTTCTGTTCTTTTCTTTTCTTCTCTTTTCTGTTGTTGTTTGTCAATATGCAGCAACTTCCTTTGACATCTAAGTTGACAATACAGTCTGCTCGCGCTACTTGTGTGTGTGTATTTTTTATACCCTTACAAAAGGTATTTGCATATTTGCTAGCAGTTTGTACTAAGGGAAAAATTGATAAGTTCATAAAAAATACAAATTCTTATGCAGTATCAACAGCAGAGTATATAAAACCTTTTTCCTGCCTATCTGTCTGTTTGAACGCAAATAACTCATCTAAATACTTAAGCTAGAGTTACCAAATTTGGCACAAAAATTGCTATATATTATAGGAAGCTAAAGTTAGGTGTAAAAAGAAAATGCATATTGCTCATGTAAATTAATAATTAGCACTTTTATTACGATTTTTTAGGTACCATAATATTAGGGGAATTATTGCTTAATTTTTATATCAAGAGTATAGCCTTTTCGTCTTGTCAATATTAAGTTTTCTTTCTCATAATATCTGCATATATTAAAATGACAAACTGAAGTTGCCTTGAAGCCGCCACTTGCGACTAAGACTCGCCTCTCAGGGAGAGAGAGACGGGAAAGAGACACAGTGGGTGTGGCTGGATTATTTTGGGGGGCAGAAACAGTTGTCAGTGAGGCAAGACACATACATACATACATTTATGGTGTGCACATATAGTGTACTATTCATTAAGTCGCTGTGAAGCTGGCGTAATGAAGCGATAAGCTGCTGACATATTTGCCAGGCCCAACCTCAATTCTACAATGCCACGACACATGCCTCGGTAGCCTGCCCCCTCTGCCCCCTGCCCCCTGTCGACTCCTGCGCCAGCAATTACCAGCATACTACATATGCTATATATGTATGTATGTATGTGCGCACAAGTGCAACACACACACACACAGACACAGACACACATGACATGCTCGAAATCAACGTCAAAGTTCAACTGTTTGCAAATAATTTGGCAAAAATCGCTTGAACTGCAAAACACGGAATATGCAAATCGTCTCTCTATATATATGTATATACAGCCCTAGATCCGTGTTTGTGTGTATGTGTGTGTGTGTGTGTGCGAGGGTGTCTGTGTGTTTGTTTGTGTGCGCATAGTTCATCTGCAGCTGCATTGTTTGGCATACAAAATATGCACCACGAAACGAGTGGAAAAGAAGGCGAACATATATAGAGAAAGAGAGAGAGAGGCATAGATAGCGCACTCGCACACACATATAGCGTCACATTCTTATCGGGCAACCATGCTATTCGCGTTTCTCTGCTTTCTTGTCGCTCGTCGTAACGGTACGCTGAGCATTTTGACTATGGCATATTTCACAATCGTACCAAATACATGAGCGCAAAAGGCAATGTCGCTGCCAGAAGCCAGAAGCGGCATAGAAGAGAAGAAAAAAAAGCAAGAATTAAGGTATCTCGACTGTGTTATACCCGCTAGCCAATTGTTGGAAAACTTCGATTATTTCAGAAATAAATCAAGCAGAAATTATTATACAAAATGTTCTAGCTAAAAAGCCGCATTTACCAAATGAGTTTCTTGAAGATTTTATTATACTATATTATATCATATTATATATTATATATTATATATTATGTAAATTTTAGTATACTGTATTTATTATAAAACAAACTTAATATGCGCATAATACTCGCATAAAATTTGAGAGATATTGTCATCAAATTTACTGCATTTACAAATGAGTTTCTTGAAGATTATATTATATTATATTTTATATTATGTATTATGAAGATTTTATTATATTATATTTCTTATAAAATAAAGTTAATATGCGCCTAATATTCGCATAATATTGAGATATATTGTCATCAAATTCACTGCATTTACAAATGAGTTTCTTGAAGATATTATTATATTATATTATATATTATATATTATGAAGATTTAATTATATTATATTTATTATAAATTAACCTAAATATGCGCATAATATTCTCATAATATAAAGACATATTGCCATTAAATTTACTAGGTCTAGCTCTTTTAATCTCTGAGATCTGGGTGTTCATACTAAAAGAAATTGTTATATTGTCTTGGCTGAGCTATGAATCCTCCCCGAATTTGTTTTAATTTTTACGCAAAGATATAATATCTCCTTTTACCCTTTGCATAGCGGGTATAACAAGCCGATTTCCCCTGGTCGACTAAGGTATGCTCTTACGGGAAGCTTGCAAGCATTGGCATTAAATGTAAATGATATATCTTCATATTATCACACATATCATAGTCTATATTGATTGATCTATCTATTGCTATATCCCTGGCCCAACTTACCCAGCAATTCTTGCATGCCACAGGTGTGTAGTGTGCATCGCATGCTGGAACGGAATGCATTTCATCTAAAACTCAACTTGACTTGCATCAAAATTCGGCTTGACGCAGTCGGAGCTGGGAGCTGGAAGATGGTGACGGCGGCCCGATGGAAATATGTCTGCAGCTTGTTTATGACATTGGTATGTATGACAGTTGCATTGCATTCAATCAATATGCGCAGGGGGAGGGGGAGCGAGCGAGTACAATCATATGCCGTCAGCCATGCCGGTTATTCGCAGGAACTTTTTGCTCCTCCTGTACTGCTGCTCCGGCTCCTGCTCCCGCTCCGGCTACAACTTCTACTGCTCCCTCCTCACTCTCCGTCGCCTTTCCCGCCTCCTGCTCATCTTTTTTGCTGCTGCCGTTTTCTATGCATTTTCTGTCTGCTGCATAGTTTTGCGCGCCTGCTGCGCCCATTCTCCAACTTGACTTATCCCACCTCCCCCATCCATGCGACACTGCATCCTTGCATTGGCATGCACATTTCACGGCATTGTTCGAGTCAGTCCGTCAGTCAGTCAGTCTCGTTGTCAGCTAACAATTTATCAATATGCAATGCGTATGCCTTGCGATTTTGCATACTTATGACATTCTCCCATTGGCACTGCCTGCTCCCTGCTGCCTGCTCCCTGCTCCCCGATCCCTGCTCCGTTACAATCCTGCGTTATTAATTTCTAGTTTTTTTTTTGCGCGCGCGCTGCTTTGTGCTCCGCTCGAGCTGCTGCTCTCAACATCATCATCCTCTTTTGTGTTCGAGGGCGTTAACATTGTTCATGTTTTTTTTTCCTTGCCTCTTTGCGAACCTTTTTTGCCCGTCCCGTCACGCCGGGCGTATGCGTAATGCACGTGTGGCTCCTTGCTGCTGCTGCTCCTGGGGGGCGTGGCGCGTTGACCGAGAAAACAGCTGCCTTAAATGTCACAGCAGGGGCGAAGGGGGCGACCCTTACGAGCCGCACTCGAAATATTTCGTGGAACGCAAAGACGTGTACTCCTGCCACTCCCTGTCTACCTCCTGCTCCACTCGATCCTCGTGCTGGCAGCCTGCCACTTGACTCACTTGTTTCACATTACATTTGTCACCATGCCACAAGTCGGGTCGAGTCGAGTCTGTGTTCTGGGAAAAAATAACTTGAATAGGAATAACACTCGAAATGCCGCAGTCACTCAGGGTCAAGGTGAAGTATTGGGCAGCTGTAGAAGCCGCAGGGGGAGGAATGTACTCTGTGCAAAAGAAATGGCCCTACTTAAAGTGCTTCCTTAATCTTTGGCAGTTCAAGCAGAAGTTTTTCTTTAGAGACTTTAAAGAATGTACTTTAAATGTTGTGGGATTAAAATAATAAAAGAATTAGGTGGCAGCTGCTGCAGAGCTTCCTTGTGGGATTAGCTTGTAATTCAGTCTCGTAATGCTGCAATCTTTCTAGTTGTAGGTCTTGGGTAATTATACTCTGACTCTGTAAGCCAACCTCAGCTGGTTGATTCGCACCTTTGCCTGCGCCCACTTCTTATGCGACTCTTGCACGCCTCGTTAAGTGCCCCTTCAAAGCCTTTACCCCTCCCTCTGCTGCCTTGCCAGGCCAACACTTTATTGTGCTCTGCCATTGGGCTACAACTCTTTTGTTTACTTAGCCTTTTAGGCCCCCCTCCAAGCTGAAGCTTTGTGCGCACATGTCATTCCTCTGCATTACACACACACACACACACACATAGGCCACATCCGCTGCTGGCAGCCATTTGATGTCTATAAATAAAGCCACAATAGCCGCACTCAAAAAAACAAACTCAAACTGAAACTCAGCCCTCTCTTTCTTCCTCTTCGCTTTCTCTCACGCTTTTTGGGGCCTCTGTGGCGGCACGCGTTAACGTAAAAGATTAAATTCGTTAGAGCCGAAATCGGTAAACAGGCGAAATTGTTCTTGGAATGGCTCTGGCTGCTGCCGCTGCTGCTCCCACTGAGGATTCGCCCGCACTTTCGCTTTCCCAAGTGCGGCAACTTTTCCCGTTCATATTTTTCTCTTCTCGGCGCGTCAATTTCCTATTTGTATTTTGACAATTTCTTTTCGCTCTTCGGCATTTCCTTCTCTTTATTGCTTTTTGTTTTGTTATGTTTCGCCTCTTTATCCTGCGCTGTGTGCTTTTTGTTTGACTTTGTGACTTGAGTTGCGGCTCGCTGCGCCTGAGTTCCTCGCATTGGTTTCGTTACAATTTTTGGAAACAAAAGGTAAAAGTTCGTCTTGCCTGCGCCTCTCTCTCTCTCTTCTCCCCATACTCGCCTATTTGCAGTCTTTGCTTTTTCGGTATTTGTGTTTCGAGTCTTTGATTGGCATTAAAAGTGTTATATGAGCTACGCATAAGTTTTAATAGCTTTGCCAAGAACTGCAAGGCAGTCATCAGATGCTGGTTGTTGCCAAGTCTTTCAGTCTTCTCGTCTACAGATTCTTAGTTTTCTCTCTCTCTCTCTGTTCCGCCCCTGCCACCGCGACAAACTTCAATGGGCATTTCGTTCATTTATATGGCCCACGAGCCATTGATGTCTCTGTCGTGTGTAGTTTTTTGCCGCTGCCACTGAGCGTGTGTGTGCTTGAATATCCTGTAAGTTACGCACGAGAGGGTATATATAGCAATAAATACATAAAATTAAATCAACTGCAAGAAAGCATAGCGTGCATTTAAGCGCAATCCATTTACTATAAATCCTTTAAGCAAAATTAACTGCAAGAAAACGCAGCATACTTTTAAGCGCATGTTAATTGCAATTATTTTCCCCAAATATTTAAAACTAAATGTACTGCAAAAAATCACAGCATACTTTTAAGCGCAATATATTTGCCCTAAATCCTTGAAGCAAAATCAATTGTAAAAAATCACAGCATACTTTTAAGCGCATACTTAATGCAATAATTGCCCCCACATATTTAAAACGAAATGAACTGCAAAAAAATCACAGCATACTTTTGAGCGCATTCAATTTGCCATTAATCCTTCAACAAAATTAACTGCAAAAAA
Organism: Zaprionus kolodkinae; assembly: GCA_018901885.1. NCBI lineage: Eukaryota > Metazoa > Arthropoda > Insecta > Diptera > Drosophilidae > Zaprionus > Zaprionus kolodkinae. The sequence goes on from JAEIFM010000068.1 coordinate 13,782,012, forward strand.
ACACAGCATACTTTTAAGCGCATGCCTAATGCAATAATTTCCTACAAATATTTAAAACTAAATGTACTGCAAGAAATCGTAGCACACTTTTTAGCGCACACAATTTGTTTTTATTTGACATTACCCACAGTGGCCAGGGTATACTGGGCTGGCATGCTACCCTAGCTTAGCACTTGTTTGTTATGCCTTTGTTTCTCTTGTAATTGCGCTGTGTGACAAAGTTTCATTTGATGCTCGGGCTGGTCTTGGGCTTTAGTGGCGCCCATAAAATACTTAGTCTCAGCGAGGGAAAACTCTCTCTCTCTCTCTCTCTCCCCTATCTCTTTCTCTCCCACTCTCAACTGCAGGCACTGAACGCTTGTTTTTACACGCTTTTTATGTTTATTGTTATGCCATCACCATAGCCATCGCTATAGCCATCCCCGACGCCATCGCCATCAGCGTCAGCTTAAGCTTCAAGTATCCGAATCAGAAACCAAATTGCCATGGCCAGCATCAGCAAATGCCGTAGTTAGTATTCAATCAGAGCGCAAGAGCTCAGATTATTATGGCAGTTTTCTTTATAGACAGAGAGAGAGAGAGAGAGCGTGGGTTATATCCCATTGTGAATTTTATGCACTTTTAATTGCCACAGAATCGCTGTAATAATTACGACTTTAAGAACTGCATTCTGATCGAAAGAGATACTAAAACTGACAGTTAAAAAGAAGCATAAAGAGAGAGAGAGAGAGAGTGGAAGTGGAAGGGGGAAAGGGTATCAGCTGAGCTGCAAAAAACTTGAACTTTAAATATTTATAACATCAACAAAGTCTTCAGTTATTTACAAGATGGAAGCAGACAAAACAAAAACATATTGCAAACGCATAAAAGAAAGAATAAAACAGAAAAAGTGAATAAAGTATGTGGGGACAGTAGAAAAAAAAATCAAAATTGGCAGAGGCAGCTGGCAAAGGATTCGTCGAGTCGCAGTCTTAGCTTCAGCTCGAAGTTTGTTGAAGTTTGTTGCGCATTGAAGACATGCACGTACGTGTCTGCAGTGGCAAAACAAACAATAAAACGTGCAGACAGGCACAGTGAGAAAGAGACAGAGAGAGAGAGAGAGAGAGCGAGAGAGTGGGAGTCTGCTTTAAACTGCAGCAAATTGCATTGAAAATTGGCATAATATTCTCAAGGCTGCCAGACATAACCGCAGAGTGGATTGCGGAATTTGAATTTAACTCATGAAATATTCAAAGCAAATTCCCTACACTTTCACTTCGTATGCTTCAAATGGTATGTAGTTTATATACGTTTGGTCTATTTAGGAATTAAAGTATGCTCTGGCAAGTATAGCATGCTGTTTTCTTCCTGATGTGTAAGAAAACATGCAAACCACATACAGTATGCTTCCTGTTGTCAAAACAGTTGAATATGTTTGCTTCCAGTTCAGTTTGAGATCTCTTGGAGTTGCTGAGATTGATGGGGTGGTTAAATATAAATAGTTTCTTGCTCTATTTTCAAAATGTACTCGGTTTTCCAAAAGAGTTTCAGCTAGCTTAGAGTACAGTATATGTTATTTAGTATATGTACATAAGTTTCTTCTGCAGACTTTCATTTTTGGTAAGCTTTAGTTTCTCGTTAGCTTTTTGTTGACAGGCAACACTCTGGGAGAATACTTCGGAGTCTCTCGTATTTCATTGCAAATTAATTCTCTGTTTTATTTTCTGTCTCTCTCTATCTCTGTCTCTCTGAACTGAACTATTTTCAATTTAAATTTTTCGATCCTTTCATTTGCACTTTTCTTCATTTCGTGCGCTTATGCAGTTTCCTCATTTCCCATTGAACATAATAAACGCTTCCGCTTACATGGCGCATATCCTTTGCAGTGCTTGCACTCTGTCCCTCTATCTCTCTCTCCCTCTCTCTCTCTTTCTCCCTCCCTCTTCCTCTCTCTCTCTCTCGCTCTAACTGCAATTGCATATGAAGTCCATTTGTGTCATTCGTTAGTTTTGACCGCAAGCAACAAATCAACTTAATTGTGTATGCATGTGTGTGTGTGTGTGCGAGTGTGTATGTGTGTGTGTGTGTGTGTGCAACGACAGGTCCTTGTGACACTTCCTGGTTGCAAAGTTTTGGCCTCATCTGCATTTGAGTGCGTAAGCGTATGTTTCTCTCTGACTGCCTCTGCCTCTGCCCCCTCTGCAATATATTTGATTTAAGTGTGTCTGTGTCGCCTTTCCCTCCCCCTCCCCCTTCCCCCTACTTCTGTAATATATTTCGAGTCGTCTTTGGCTGCGTCTGTCATGCTACAAACAAACATCCGCATAGAGTTTTAATTAGTGTCTCTTCTGTACGTCAGCCGCAGGCTGAGCGACTTGAGCAACCCGTAAGCAACAAGTCAAATTAATTACACACAACAAGTTGTTGTGCACAACATGCCCATCTCCCCCCTCTCTCTCTCTCTCTCCCTCTTTGCATATTTCCTTTTTATATTTGTCTTTAGTGTGTATGTTGTATATTTTTATTTCTTTTATATATATGTATGTTGCCTTTGACATGCTCAGTCAAGTTTTATGCCGCTGCTTCATTTTCCCTTTGCATATCTAAGAAATTTTATTTACCAATTTGTTGTTGTTGTTATTGTTGTTTTATTTGGCAATTGCCTGGGCACTTGACATGCGGCGCGAAATGGCGTACTCATATGCGTCTCGAAGCATATTTAATGCGAGCCCGCGCATTACGTATACGCCGTGTGGCAGCTGCTGTGGGGCAACTGTTGCTGCGCAGCTGCGTGTGGCAACAACAATAACAGAAAGAGCAACAATCAACTTTAATAAGCAGCAAGAAAATGGCTGCACTATGTTATACCCTGTAAAGTGCTATGCTCTCTTTTGCGCGCTGCTCCTCTGTTTACAGGGTATTATTTGTTATTATTACAATATTATGTAGCAACAACAATAACAAAAAGAGCAGCAGCAGCACTATGTAATACCCTGCAAAGTGCTATGCTCTCTGTTCCAGCGTCTGCATGCCCCTCTTGTTTGCAGTACCTTCGCTTACAGGGTATAATAATAACAATATTATGACTCAGCTGGCTGCGCTTGTGTCGCGCCTCTTGAAATTTTAATGACAAAGTGTCACATTAACAGACGCCTCTGCCGGGCTACGCCTCACCTGGTTCTGCCTCGTCCTGCCCTGCCCTGCCCTGCCCTGCCCTGCCCTGCCCTGCCACGGATTTGCAGATGGCATCAGGCAGGCAGCCTCTCTGTGCTGTGTTCCTTGTTGTTGTTGCTGTTATGAGCTTCAGCTCCATTGTAGCTCCTTCATGACATGGCACTCAGCTGCCAAGCCAGCGGCGGCAATGGCAACGGCAATGGGAGACGGCATCAGTTCATTTACCTGAGTCCATCAGGCAGCTTATTTCGCGCTTCGCTGCCGCAGTCGTTCGTTTGTTCGCCCTCTCTCACTCGTTCCCCACCTCTCCCTCTCTTTCTCGCACACATCAGGGCAATCAAATTGTATTCTGCTTGCATGTGTGGCAGTCCTTTCTCTCTCTCTCTCTCTGTATGTGTGTGTGTGTGTGTGTTTTATTCTCACATGGTTTGTTACACTGTGCAGCATTTGATTTCATTTTGATTGATATTATTGTTGCTGATATTTTAAGCAGATTATATGCTCATAGAACATGCTCTTGAGCATATGGAATTCACACACACACACACAGTTGTATATATATATTTGTGTGCTTTTTGTTTTCAATCAATCAATCAGAGCATTTTGCAATAAGTTCTTAGTTATTATTTTAATTTATTACAAGTTTAAAATAGATGAAATGAAAGACTTATTTAATTAAAATGGGGTAAGGTATAGCTAGTTCTGGGCAACAAAAATCATGTGTAATATAGCCTTAATTATGCAGAGATTCAAGCTACCAGATCTTTGATTCTATTTACTTATGCGCAGGACAATTGCCTCACCTCATCTCCAAGGCGCACTTTATTGGGTTTGTGGGACTTTCGTATTATTGGCAATTCGTATGCCAAGCTGAGAGCTGCCTTTTCCCCAGATTAACTGCACTTCAGTTAAATGTTCAGGGTGACCACTGTGTCCTGTCGTGTCTTTCTTGGCTTTTCTTTTCTGAGCATATATTTGGTGAAAGGATTGCAGGAGCAGCAAGGACAGCTCCTGCTCCTGCTGCTGCTGCTGCCCAGGGCAATTGCATAAATTGTGTAAGTTGTGCAGCTTGTGTAAATATGTATATACGCATGCAATGATTTACAACTGATTTAATATGATAATTGCAATGCGCAGCAAAGAGATAAAAGGGAAATCCTACATCTCTCTCTCTCTCACACTTTGCCTCTCTCTCTCTCTCTCTGGCTGGCAAAGATGTCGCTTTAAATGCATTGACTTTTGTGGCGTGGCGCAAGGAAAGGTCTGCATGAATAACTGATGCCCATACAACTGCACCTTCTACCCTACCCTACACTACACTTCCCTACACTACCCTACCTTGCTGTACCCTACCCTTCCCTGCCCTATCTCCCGCTACGCTTACCCCTACACATGCTGCCTACTCTACCCTCTATATACTTTCCAGTTTCTTCTCGAAGCCTTACTCACCATGCTCTAGTCAGGTGCTTGAATAGGTCTTCCTACTCTCTCTCTCTCCCCCTGTCTACCTTCTCCTACCATGTTGCACCCACCCTACCAAATTCTAGCCTCTAAAATGTCGTAACCACTTTGCGGTACCACAAAGTGCGCACTGGCGTGTGCCGTTTTCTTTTTTCAATTTTCCAACGCGTCAATTAGGCGGCTTCCCAACACACACACAGACACACACACACACACCCTGCCTCGCAGACTGTTACACTTTTGCATACATAGTATTTCCCTAAGCATACTCGTTCCCAGGGTACCCACACCCACGCCTAATGGTGCCCTACATCTACCCTCCCCAGTCCCACCCTCTATCGTTGGGGTGGTACCCTACACCGTCTAGGTAGAGGCAAAAAAAATAACATAAAATGCTTGTTATAAAATTTAATGAAACCGCACACGACGCGAACATCGCACATTCCTTTTGCCTGCATTTTTTCTTGAAGATTTTTTTGATAGCATAGCATAGGGTATGGTGTATCTCTTGAGGACTTTGCTTCATATCCAGAAATTTAATATAATTTAAATTTAATTTAATTGATCATATATTTATAAAATATTTTGCAAGTTTATGAATTTTATTAAAAATATAAATTTTATTAAAAATATAAATTTGGTAAATATTGCTTAAATTATAGTGAACTTTATGCATATTGCTTTAGTTTGAAAATAATTTATTCTATTACGATATTGTATATATATTTAAATTATTATTATTTTATTTATTTCATCCTACTCGACTTATTTTTATTTATTTCATCATACTCGACAACATCAGAATCCGCATATGTTTGTCCGTACGTGACAATCTTTAACACTTTAACTTAATGCATCAAGATCATATTTATTATATCATTTATAATCTATGCAATTTCAGTTGACTGAGAAGGGCTTTTGCCACGTCGACTTAATGCTATGAGGAAGGAGCCTATGAAATTCGCTGACGTTTGTGCCGAGGCGCAACCTTCTTAATGGTTTATGAATTTGCTTATCACGTATTTTTCTGGCAGACCCTACACTCGCTCCCCGGTTGCCCCTTGCCAAATTAAATGGGTCGTACGTGTTTGCATAAAGGCGGCGAGTGCTGGGGTAATACATATTCGCTTTCCATATATATATATTTATATATAGTACTTACATACATCTACTTTTTATACTGCCCTTGCCTCAAACAGAGGGTCTACTTGCTATTCCCCACCAAGGGGCAGCTTCATTAGCCCTCGTCCAGCTGGCTAAATTGCTTAAGCTGCTCGCGTCGCTTGGTTAAGGGCCAAAAGAAGGGTAGGGGGGTTGACTGGACTGCTCCATTTGTTTTAATATTCTTCAAGTGTTTTCCTCAGTTGCCATGTAAAATTTATTGCAGCTTAACAATTGTGAAAAGTGCGCGACGCTTTTCTTTCTTCTACTTCGAACTCTACGCTCGCCTCAGCAAAGTTCGCATAGCTCCAAAAGTTTCGGCCTAAGAACAACAGAAGAAAAAAACGGTAAAAAGGAAAGGAAACTTAGAGTCCACAGTGAGGAATACGCAAAGTTTTTCTTCCCTGCCCTGCGAGGAGAGCTCTCAAATTCTTCTCGAATTCACTTTCATTTGCAGTCGAGATGAGGAAATTCTGAATGCAGCTTTGGGGTCTAGAAATATCCTTTTATATTTATCCTTGAAAAGATTAGCTATTGAAATTCGATAAACTGGAATCTGTAACCCTTTTAATTGACGGAAAAGTGAGAAGAATAAGTTAGAGCATCAGCCAAAAATAACTTAGCAAATTAAACATATTTAAAAAATAATAATACTCTGCACAAACTGTCAAGAAAGTTGGCCGAGCAATTTGTAGTTATTTCTCGTATAAACCCATTTTTGTGTTTGGAAAAAAATTCGGATTCGAATCTGAAACGATAAGTTATAATTATTCGATTGGGCTATTATGCAGAAGTTATTGTATTAAGAAGTTACAGTTTTACAGCGACTGCGAAATGGATAACAAACCGTCGCTGGAGGTGGAGCTGGCAACTGGGGCAATTGGCGTCGGATTATGGCTTATTATCTGTCTAACCTGTTGCTGTGCTGTCTTTTGGCCCGTTTTCGGTCTCTTTTTGGCCCGACTCACATGCAACAAGCACTACGTCTACGAGCCCGAAAAGAAAAAAACTAATAAAAATTAAAAAAGGAACTTTATAAATGCAAGTTATGAGCAGCAACATTATAATAAAACGCTTGTAATCTATCTAATCAGGCGCGGCTTAAGCCCCTTTTTGGGTTCTTTTTTCTGGGTCGTTGTTGCCTGTCTAAACAATTCAGGAAGATGCCCGGAACCCTAATAGAGTTAGCATAGATTCGCATCTCTTCTAATTTGCTGGCCAAGTACTTGTTGGCCAGCTCATTAAAAAGCCAACCCAAATGCCAGCAAATCGCGTAAACTTAAGTTAAGTTTCGAGCGGGAAGAGACGGTACAGAGGAGGAGGAGGGAGGGTGGAGCCGAGGGGAGTCGGGAGAGTTAAGGAAGTACCGCAGCACGTGCGCTAAGAAACGAGTGTAAAATTCTCAAATAGTTGGAGTACTCTGCAAGTAAAGGAACACACGGGCCACACCGCAATCCAAGGACTCCCACAATCCTCCGTCTATTCCTCTGTCTGTCTCCCTGCCTGTCCGTCTCCCTGTCTATTGTTCACGTTGTCGTTGTCTTGTGGCTTTTACTCAGACAATTTACCAGGGCTAATAATCAGTGGCAGCTGGCAGGCGAAGATTTTGGCGTCCTAAGTCAACATAGCCCAAAAAAAAAGTGGGGACTCCCAGAGAGAAACCGCAGCATGCTTAAGTGATTTAAGCAGGCTGTCAACGAGTGCTGCATAGAAATACTACTACATATAGAATATTTACAGGAACAACTTTTACTCTTCCATTAGTGCAAAAATGTGGCTAAATGCATCCCCAAGGTAACCTTGGACTTCCTGTGGTCGCTCCTTCTCGATTTTCAAATCCATTTCGAAGATATCCGCAACAAGAAGTGGGGGGCAGGGAGGAAAACATAATATATATATATGGTATGTATCTCGAGCGTCGCATTATGAAAGGACAAAAATTGAAAACTAAAGTGCACTTGTGCTCCGCTCTGGTTCGAGGCGGACACGCCGTCTGGATGGCATAGGATGCTTCCTTTTGGACGCAATCTGAAATTCGGAGGTTGGCAGCAAGCAGAGCAACCGGAAGTACTGCACCTCGTTAGCTTTGGTTTTCATTCTTGAGCTGAGGCTGGAAAAACATATATATATATGTTTAGGTATATGAATTTCTTGAAAGGCCTCACTACTTTATAGTTTATTAAATGAAAATGGCGACGGCTTTCAAGCAGTTACAGTGGTTTGAAAATTCTATTTTAGATTTTTAAAACTTATTCTGGTTTGTACTTATTTATTTATTTTTGTTATAAATGATTTTACCATATTAGCAAACCATTTTAAAGCAATAATATTAATTTATATTATATTTTTAATTTTAATTGCATTCAAAAAATAATTATAGTCCTTTAACATTTACTTTTAGAAGAAAAATATTTATATTATTATTCAGGTTTGTATTTATTTATTATATATATTTTTTTATAAATGATTTTACCAAATTAACAAACCATTTTAAAGCAATAATATTAATTGATATTATATTTTTTAATTTTAATTGCTTTCGAATAATAATTATAGTCGTCTGACAATTACTTTTAGAAAGAAAATAGCTATAGCTTGTGTAGATATAATATTTGAATTACACAATATATTTTCTTAGAGTTACTAGACTGCATAATGAGCTCATAGCTCGGCAGGATCTATAAAATCGCAGTTTATCTCCCCTCAATCAAATAACAAATAACCAAATCATATATAAAATCGTTTTCTTTCTTATTTTAATAAAATGTATTTTTATTTTTTTGTGTAACTATTAAATCGTCTATGATTATGTTCATTTTGTTCTCCTTAATTTACAATTTTTTCCCGCTTTGCTTTGTTCCATTTATGCTCCTTAAATGATTATTATTATTTTTTCTTTATACTTATTATGTAGATTGTTTCTCTGTTTTATCTCTATCTTTCGCTGGCAATGATCCATGCTTGACGCATTTAATCTGATTAACAACAGTTGCGCATAATTTTAATGGCTGGAATGGGCATTTGTGTGTTCTATTTGCATAACGGGATCATAGACAGTTAATGGGAAACCTCCATTTTGGCGTGCCATTTGCTCCAATGGAGCCCATTGTGCGGGCCATTAGTGTGTTCAATTTGAGCACGAAGCGATTTGGTAGAATGTAAGGGGGCGGGCAGGCAGCAGGCAGCAGACAGACGGTGAAGTGGGGTAGGGTATTGCTGGGCTGGGCTGGGCTGGGTATGTGTGCATATATTTAGAAGTAGTTGTTTATTTTGCGCATTCGGTTTGCTGCCACATGAGTGCCACTTGTGGCACGCGCCATTTTTTTTTTAGAGCGCAAACCATTTTGGCAACGCAAATAACGAGGCAAATTTTGCATGGATGCTGCAGCTGAAGAGCGTACAAGAGAGAAAGAGAGAGAGAGACAGGTAGAGAGCGAGACAGAGTGTGGCTAGATATAAGCTGGGGCACTTGAAAGCAACGTCAAAACCTATTGAACAAAATAACTTTGTGTTGTTTCTAGAGCGGCACCTGAAGGGATTTCGCTCCGTCTGATTGATTGACAATATGCATAAGCAGCTCCAGGAGACCCTCCCCCTTCCCCCACAGGCGAGGCTCAGACAAATGCGAGCTGCGTGTGCCCATTGACATATTCGATTTGCAGGAATTTATTCCACGTGAAATCACACACAGCAGCAGCAGCATGTAAAGAGATTCGACGGGGGATGCGATTGATTAATTAATGCAAACAACAAGTCTAGAGATACCCATCGGCAATCTCGGAGCACTCTTGATAAATGAAACACACGGCAACGCTGGCCCAAAGTTGGTAGCAGAGACCAAAAATGTCTGATGCTGCTGCTCTCCGCATCTGGGCCAATTGTCATTGGCCAAAAGTCATTTTGCGTGCAGGCAAAATGATGCGTAAACCATTTGAAGTTGAATTTAATTATTGGTTGAGAATGAGGCGAATGCAAAAGTTGTTGGGGTGAGCTCAATTTAATTTTGGGAAAATTCAGAAAATTGAAAATGCTCTCCCACTCTCTGCCTCTCTCTCTTTCCCTCTCTTGCGGTTGAAACTTTTCTTTCGTTTGGTCTTCTTGTTTTCAATTAACTTAATAATGGCATTTTCAGACCGATTTGTTTGTCACACGACATGAGTGTGGAGGGGGAAACTGTGCATTGATTTTCCATTTTCCTTGCATAAGCAAAAATGAGCAGGCAGATATTAAGTAAAGTTTTTATTTAAATGTTTGGCGAATTTTCTCTGACAATCTTAAGACTTAAAAGTCCACAGCGAACGAATACGCAAAGTTTTCCTGCCCTGCTAGGAGAGCTCTCAAATTTTTCTCGAATTCACTTTAATTTGCAATCATGATGTGAAAACTCGGAATGCACCTTTGGGGTCAGAAGCTCCTAGGAATATCCTTTTATATTTATCCTTGAAATATTAGCTATAGAAATTCGATAAGCTGGAATCTGTAACCCTTTTAATTGGCGGAAAAGTGAGAATAATAAATTAAAGAATAAGCCAAAAATAATTTACCAAATTCAGGATATTTAAAATATAGTAATACTGAAAATCTGTTCTCGACTTTTGATTGCGTACCTTGGTTGCTCAACTCTTTTGCGGCTCACGTGTCGTATACACAATGCGGGCATGTCAGCTGCGCCACGTTGCGTATGCGCAACGTTTCCATGCAGCGCTCGCGTTGCGCCACGCTAATTGTTTAAAGCACATAATTATGCAGCCAACTCACACACACACACACGCACACACACACACATGCTCGCGTAATATGCTAATTTATCATACTTTTTATGTTTCTACTGTTTTTCATTTTTTTTGCTTTTGGTACGTAAAGCAACTTCATGGCAGGGCAGACATGAAAAATGCAAAAATGTAAAACAGCCACGCCTCCGCGAGAGGCGAGTGTATGTGTGTGCAGGCGTGTGTGGGTGTGTGTTGGGTGTGCGAGTGTGCGTGCTGCCATAAATTTTAGCTGCTCCCACTGTCCGTCCCTCTGACTGTCGGTCTGGCTGTCCCTCTGTCTGTCTCTCGGTCTGTCTGTCTCCCTGTCTGTCTGTCTCTCTGTCTGTCTGTCTCTCCCTCTGTCTCTCGGTCTGTTTGTCTGTTGCACGTTCTCTCGTTCGTCTCACTTTGTTACACTAAAACAAAAGGCGCCTGCAAAATGCTCGTTTTGGACTCTTGAGTTGAAAATTTGAAAATTAAATGAACTCAGTGACTGTGTCAGTGACGGAAATGAGTTTGCCATTTTGGATGATAGCCCACGCGTATATCTACCTCCCCTATCCTCCTCTCCCTCTCCCTCTCCCTCTACCTCGCTCACTCACACACATTACAGTTAACGTTGCATGACGCAGAGGCTGCTGTAGTATTTATGACTTCTGAAGTTGGATATGTATATGTATGTGAATTCATTAGCATTTGCCAACTGAGCAGGACAAACAGCAGCAGGGAGAGGGAGATAGAAGGAGGGAAACAGGGAAAGAGGGAGAGAGAGAGAAAGAGAGAGCGAGCGAGAGAGATACGCATCAATCATAAACTAAAATGTTGTGTGATAAATTCATCTTGTTCAATAGGCAAAACAGCAAAGGCTATAGGAAGCGAGAGAGAGAGGGGGAGAAAGAGAGAGAGAGGGGGATAGAGAGAGGGATAGAGAGAGGGAGAGAGACAACGACAACACATGCAGGATATGTCGGACATGGGGCAGTTAACTTGGCACTCAAGTGTTGCAGTTGATTGACCAAATTGAATTGTCTTTACGGCTTTGGCAACTTCAACTGGGCAAATCTACTTAAGGCGAACCAGAACTGATGAAGTGACTGAAGAGTGAATTAAAGACATAGTATAGAGAGATAAAGAGAGAGAGAGGAGAGAGATAGCTCTCTATAGCTGCATATTGCAACTTAATAAATTGCCATAATAAAAATCGAACACGTAATTGCATTACAAATGCGCGACAACATCAACATTTTTCAAACTGATTAAAAAGCGTATCAAAGTCATTGAACCCGTTAGTCGTGGCCCGCTGCCCGCTGCACGTTAAACAAATAATAATATAAGCCAAATAATTTCATTGCGAGGCAAACAGAATGGCCAACAAACCAAGCCGAAAACCGACATCGAGCGGCGATACCAAAGCGAGCACAAACCCGGCCAGAATCAAGCGAATAAATTGACTGACTGAGTGACTGACTGAGTGACTAAATGACTGAGTGACTGCCTGCCTGACTGACTGACTGTAAATTAAATTGCGAAATATTCAACAAATATTTGCACTCAATAAAGGCAAATTGCGTTTGGCATGAAAGCAAATAAGGCAAACATAAGGACAGACAAAAATGGCAAATGGGACTGCCAACCGGACTGGCAAATCAGAAGAAGCAAAAGAAGAAGAGGAAGGAGAAGAGGAAGAATCAAGCGCAAATAGCAAATAGCATCAAACAATTTACAAAGATTTCGCCTTATTTTATTTGTATATTATTTTATTTTATTTTTCCACATCTTGCTTATTATACGCTTTATCCCCCAAAAAGGGAAGGGAGCAGGGGATATATAATTGTAAAGTGCTGCGCATTTTGTGTCAATTTTCTATTTGGCACTGCAAGAGAATTTCCAAGAGAATTTTCCTGCTCCTCCCTCTGTTTTCTCTCTGTGTATTCATTAGCTGTGCATTCAGGCCAAGCATAGTTAATTGAAGCCTTTGCTTCGGGTTTGTCCTTCGCGTCGATTCATTTCAAGCGTTCCCTCAAATCACGTGCAAACATCTTTTGATCATATTTGGCGTAAACTGGATTTTCTGGTTGTCACAGATTCAATTAATATTTCTTGATATTTTTATACCCTTGAAGAGGGTGTATTAATTTCTTCCAGCATATTAAGAGGCATCTTCGACAACATAAACTATATATATTCTGAATCAGGAACGATTCAGAATATTTATGAAACTTGATAGACATGCTTTCTATTGCTGCAGCCTATATATAAGTCGGAACGAGCCAGATCGAAGCGATATATCCTATAGCTGCCATACAACCTATTGGCGGATTTTTCTTAGTTTTGAAGACAGCATAACCAAACTTAGTACTTCTATTTATATCAATTAAATATTATATTTAATATTATGTCTACAAAATTTCATCCGAATCGAACTACTATAACATATAGCTGCTATAGGAAGAATTAGAAAAAACAATTTATTTATAAAAAATTCTTCTTTATATTTTTTAATTATATTTTTTTTGCCTGTTTTCTATTTTATATGTTTTTGTTACTCTGCACTGCGCGAGCTTAAGCTGACTGAATCTACATCATCGCATCACAGTTGGCCAATTACCGTCAACGCGAACTTGCACAAGGCCACGTCAAGTTGGCTGGGGAGGGGGAGGAGAATGGAGAAGTGTTGCCTTCGCTCTCGACTAATGAAATCATAACGCAGTCGCAGTCTGCGCCACGTGGATCTGCAGGTGATGCTGCGCCAACAACAATTTAGTTGCTAATTTCTTTTAATTTTTATTTTAGCCCTCCCTCAACTCTCTTAGCCCTCCTCCGCTGTCTACCTTGCTGATTGCTGTATGTGTGTGAGGGGTGCATATTTTTAAATTCCATTAGCCAAGTTGCTGGGCCAAAGCGCGCACCTTGCGCGCACGCCTAATTCAATTTGCCTTGGAGCCAGTTCAAATTTAGCCAACTTGAGCCTGGGCTAAATTCGACATGGCTTAGCCAAAGCCATGCCCGTGGATGGGAGCGAGTGCAGGTCAACAGCATAGGCCTGGCCAACAAAGGCAGCGGGCACAAGAGAACAGTTGGCGGCAGGTGAACAATAGGAGTAGATAGAGAGAGGCAAAGAGAGTGACAAAAGAGAGGGAAACTATGGAAGTTCTGTGACTGAAAATTAGCTGCAAGCAGCGCCTTCATTCGGAATTATAGCTCACAAAAGCTTCCAACGAGAGGGAAATCTATTTTCAGGCAGGAAAAGGGCATAGAAACTCTAAAGAACTTCCCAACTTACTAAACTTTTTGTATACTGTTTCCTTTAGTTTTTATATAATATTAAATGTACTTTTCTTTTATTTAACTTCTTTTATTTAACTTGTCACCTAGCAATTGTTAATTATCGATTAATTTCCAGCTAGAGATATGCGAGTATAAATGGAACTAAAGCAATTTTCCATCGAAAGACAGACAGGGGATTCCTTTAAGAATATTCCCTCTAGGGTATAGCTAGTTGCAATTGATTACTTAATTAGACAAATTAATATTTAAAAAAATAATAACTAAAATAATATTATATTAATTTGACTAATTAGGTAATAATTATAATAAAAATGTTAATGTTAAGTTTATAATATTAAATATTAAGAGCTGCAGCTGCTTCAAAAATAAATACAGCATTAGAGGAACCTTCAGTTCTGCTCTTGGCACTTGTTGCTACTTCCCACTCTCCACCCTGCTCATTTTCACTTTTGCAGCTGCTATTTGTTGGCTTTACCCTCACTCCTTCTCCCCCCTTCTTTGCGGCTGTAGGCAAATTACAAATACACTTTAGCGTGTGACGTCATGCGCCATATGCCATATGCCATGCGCCTGTTGCAGTTCCCATTTTGACGTCAATGGCGTCAGCAGGCGCCAGCAACCGCCACTCGATTAAGCACAGTTCCAGGTTTTCCCCTCTCCCACTCTCTCTCTCTCCCCCTCTCTTTTTCTCTTTACTCCCCTCCTGGCCTGGTTGAGTCAACAGAAATCTAACTAACTAATTGCCAAGTTTGCTCGACGCTATAATTGCTTATTACACGGCAAACTAGCTCACAATCCCAGGCAACCATGAAGCGCAACACTGCACCCGCTAACGCTGCCGGCCACTTCCCAGCACCCTGCTCTGCTGCACCCTCTACCTCCCCCCCCCCACTCCCTTTTCGTCGTGTCATTGCCAATTTGTTGGCCTGGAAGCCAATTGCAGGCAGCAGCTGGAAGCTCGTTTCCCAACACAGTTACGTGTATATTTTGCTGCATAGAAAATCGACGAGGGATCTAGACGAGAAACCTGCCTAATGAAACTACCAAGAGGTATAAATTCAAAACATCCATCTTTTAAAAATACTTAGTAAATCCAACTAAATTAAATATGTATGTGAAATAATAAAATTCACAACTTCAATTGCAACGAAGTTTAAGCCTTTGAAAAATATTTAGTAAATCCAACTAAATTAAATATGTGTGTGTAGTAAAGAAATGCACATAGTGTAACTTACATAATTAATGTGTACTTTTAAATTATTATTAACATTGATGTTTGCGCTGTCCATAGTGAGGGTGAGAGCGTAAAAAAAAATTATTTATAACGTATACGCAACGCTGCACACACGCATCGAAGCGCAGTAGGCAAAAAGGCAGTTAATTAATTAAGTATTTACACACACACACACACACACAGCAAATACAAAAGCAGAGTGGGTTGTAAGGGGGCGAAGGGCGAGGGGTGTGGCCTGGCGATTCGAGGTAAACCACTGCCTTTTACACTTCTTCTTCTTTTATTTCGCTTACTTCCCACGCCGGGGAAGCAACAATTGAGGTTAAGTGATTGTTGAGCGTGTAAGTGGCGCTCGTTAGCCCGCTGACAAGACGTGTTCATCAGCATGTGGCTCAGACGGGCAGGCAGGCAGCCAGGGAGGGAGGCAGGCAGGCAGGCGGACAGGCAGACAGACAGGCGGACAGACAGGCGGACAGACAGGCAGGCGGGCGGACAGACAGGCAGAGAGACAGTCAGTCGGCCAGTTCTGCCCGTCTGTGAGAAGTTCTGCCAGTTGGCCAGTCCGTCAGTCAGGTAAGGCTTGCAGGCTTGGCCAAGAGCAGACCCGGGTGGAGCAGACAAACGAGCGGCAGTTAGAGACGAGTGCGCAGCAGGTGAAGTCAAGCATTTAAATCGACAATTTTTCATTTCAAAACTGGCAGGAGGAGCGTGGAGTTACGTGTCCAAACCCCATCAAATGTGATGCAATTAATTCTCAAAAAAACATAGCAGAAATATCGAAAAGCCAGAAAAGGAAGCTGCTGCCTGCTACTCAATTCTCTGCAATTCTTAAATTCATATAGTTCATTAAAAATCTTAAATCCCATCGGTTTGGCCAGCATTGAGAGCCGGTGGTAAGTTGGGCAACGGCCCGGCGAGTGGCAGATAATTCATCATGTGAATTACTCAAACCATTTCGCAAACTGTCAATCTCTGTTAAGCCCTACTCCTCCACACACACACAGTCACACACACATGCACACACACACACACGTGGACTGCGTTCTTTTCCACAGCATTGCGCTCGTTTTTATGGCTTGGCATGTTTTTTTTTTTTTTTTTTTTTTTTTTTTTGTTGTCATCATCGCCCTCGCCTCCTGCCTAGCTCCAGCTGTGACTGCGACTCCATGTCTACCTCAGCAGCTACAGTGTCTACGTGTGTGTGTGTGTGTGTTGTGTTTTTTATTTCACATCTTTTTCTTTGTACATTCTCAACTGTAATCACATCATTTTACATCATATTTCATACTCAGAGGAAGACGCACATCACAAAACCCAACGTTGTGCTGCGCCTCCGGAACATTTCTAACTCGTTTTGTTCACGATGACGCAGCTGTGTTTGTGTTCCGCTTTTTACGGCAACCGTAATGGCGGCAACACCGACACCGAATAGGGACACACTGGCACACACACACATACAGTTGCAATTTATAAACATGGCAGACAGGAAATTACATTAAGCAGCGCAGGCAGCGCAGACTGACTGACTGACTGAGGACAGTAATCGCAGCAGAAAGACAATTAAAGGCAATGGTGCAGGTTGCAGTTGATTAATTAATATATTAAGAATAAATAGTATAAGCATGAATTTATTTTTTTATGAATTTAAAAATTAATTAAGGCATACGAGGAAATCCGAAATATTAGTATAAGTATTAATTATATATAATATATTTCATATGAAATCACTTCGTTCAATATTATACACTCGGTTTAAAAGCGTACACGTTTTGCAATTGGAATTTGAATTTTGTTAACTAGTTAACGAGGTGTGTGTGTCGACCATTAATGCATTCACAATTTTGCCCATGTTGTAAGGTCAAAATGAGGTCAACGTTGCGTATACGTAACATTTAATAATGCAAATCAATGCAGGCGCCACTTGTTGTTGTTGTTGTTGCCAGCGGCTCTGTTATTGTTATTGCTGTGCTTATCCTGCATAAATGTAAACTATGCAAATTATTTTAATGGCAAACAAAATGCAACCACAATGCCTCGACTAGGCCACAACCACAAGCGGCAGGGAAGGGCGGCGGTGTAGGAGTTCAAGTAAATGGCCAAAACAAAGCATCCCCATTCCCTGAAGACTCTCCGTCTACCTTGCCGACACTTTGCCCACTATCAAGCCTGGTTCCAGGCACTACGACCACAAGTCAGTCATAAAGTTAACTCTGAGCATTTATGCAAATAGCTCACACACAGCACGTTTGTCTGTGTGTGCGGGTGTGTGTGCTACGCACAAATGCGTTGGAAATGTGTCAAGTCGGACAGCAGCAGCAGCAGCGAGAAGTGAAAATAATTATTGTTTACAAAGGAATTGACCATAATATACCCTAGCCAAGCGATTAAATTAAACAATTAATAATATTTACGAAAATAAAAATTATGTAGCATGCTTTTCAGCGCAGACTTAAATTGAAAAGGCTTCCTTTTTGACGCCCGCCGCAAAGTATGCTACAATTTTATTCAAACGCAGCTTCAGCATACCCTGCCCAAGTGTACCAAAAAAGCAGCAGCCAGAGCTGCCTAGACAGCCAACGGGGGGCAACCACAACGAACCCCCCGAGCAGCCAGAGCAGCCAGCACAGCCAGCACAGTGTCCTAATTTAGTTTCATAGCGAGCATTATTCTTATTTTTGCACACTGCCTGAAATTGCCTACTTACAAATTCAATTTCCACAATGATTGCAATCACTAGCAAAAAGGGTGAGGGGGGAGGAGCAGCACATATGTCAGCCTGCTGACGAGTGAGGTCTCTTCGAAGAGGAGAGAGGGAGGGGGTTAGGCGGTCCTCAACAAGTTGTAGATAAGGGCAACATACGTGCAACATTTACCGTTGCTTACGTGATGCTGCCAAAGTAAACGCCATTCCACTTGGTTATCCTGAGCCTGGGAGCTGGAGCTGAAGCAGGCGTCGTACTAGTTGGCAGCTGGTTAATACTGCGATAGCAGCCTTTCTGCCTCTCATACGAGTGCCGAACGTGCCGGCATTTAGCGTAACTTTCGTTCAGGCTTGGCGCCTTCTTGCCAGCTCTCTCTCTCTATCGCTCTATCGCTCTCTCTCACTCTCTGAGGCTGCTGTCAAGTTGGCCAAATTAATGTTCATTAGTCACGTCGCGGGTGTAATCAATTTATAATGTGACAGCAACCGGCTGCGGTTGATGTTAGTTATGCAGCAAACCGGCAACAGAACAGTTAATAACTTCGACCGGCTCCGCAAGTGGCTAGAAAAGGAAGGCAAGGAAGCAGGCCAGGAGAGTGGAGAGACTGTGCAACACGATCAAGATTAAAGTACAGTTTCAATTATAGCCAAAAACAAAATCGATTTATGCATATATCAATATTCTTATGCTTCCCTGAAGATGTATTAATAAATAAAAAAAATTAAATTTAATTTAAATATAGTATTAAAAAAAAAGATAATATTTCTTTTTTTGTACATAACCAAAACACTGCTGAATTTATTTCAATACTACTAAATGTGGATAGCCCAAGTTAAGGCGTAACTGTTCGTAGATTATATATAACAAAATTGTCGCTGGCGCTTTGCGTACGATTGTCGGCCAAATGCCCCGATAGATTCCCAAGTATCCGAAGCGTAGCATATGATTGGTAGCATCAATAATTGTGGGAAATTGTCCTGGTCGGGCGTTCATCATCAGAGTCTTGAGTACATCGAATGGTTGCGTTATAATGACATCGATAACGGAGGTAATTAGTGAACTCTTGAAGTGCAGGCTCATGGTATCATCCAGATTATAATTGGTGGCCAGCGATGTTTTCACCTAGCACGATCGGAAGTGTTAGACATTATCTATAGTAATATAATAATACTACTACATACCTGATCGTACACAGCAATTTGTCCGATTGTACCCACGGCTGCTTTAACCACCGCAGCGCTGGCTCCATTATACAGTCCCCTCCAGCCCTCCTCGCGCGGAATACGGATTAATGCATCTCCGACGTGTCGATACCTGCAAAACAATAAATAGGATAAACAGATATACAAAACAGGAATAGGAAGTTAGTACTTTCGCCTGAACTCTTCATCGCCTTTCATATCGTTTTGCATGCGTATATTAACAACGTCCAGGGGAATACCAATTATCGAGCTTGAAGCGCCAGCTACACTGGCTAGGATGATCTTGGCAATCAGAGTGTCATGCATCAGGCCAAGATCCTTACCCACCTCATACAAGCTAAAACGCATACTAGTACAGATCAATTGACGCATGGCTGCTGCTCCGAAACCATCATAGAACCCTTGGAATCCTATGGGATAAATAATGTTTGCAATGGGAAAATCGAACAATCGATGAACTCTGTCACAACCTCTAAGTTTTATAACCTTTTGGGCCGTGTCATACATTCCCTTCTTATTCCTCTGGGTTTGCATATGCGTCTTGACCAGGTCGAAGGGAGCCACCAAGCAGGCCACGCCAGCGGAGGCGACACCACCAAACCACCAGCGTGGTCGCAGATCAGTCTCAGTCTCAGTCTCAGCCAGAACAGTGGTAAAGTCGATATATTCTGCATCCGCATAACTAATATAAAAAAAACCACAACAAAATTAAATCTTCGAAAATACAAACAAATTTATATTCATTTTTAACACGCCCACTGATCTGAGCTCTGAAAATCTATCAGAGATACACATAAAAACTTGACATATAAAAAAAAAATAATAAAAAAAAAAAACTTGGCTAACTCGTACAGTTTGAACTGCAAACGAGTTTCGACCACATCGCAGAGCTTTACAGGATTCCTGCTGCTCGCCACGTAAGCGACCTACGGTTCAGAGAACCTACGTAAACTTCAACTCATCCCTTCGCCTCGGACATGCACGAAACGGCAACACGATGACATAATAAACGAGGTTACAGCTGCCCCACTTTGTACCAGGTACCACCTGCCAGCTGCCACCTACGTCAACCTACCAACCTATACCACCTACAGCATCTGCTTCTTTCTACTGTTACTCTATTTGGTTTTTTTTTTCACGCCAACTAATGTCCAACATTTGTCGTTGTCCCTGTCGTCGGCGTCGTCGTCTCTATGCTGCACTGAAGTGTCCTGCACAGTGGGCCGGACTCGCTAAGCATCTAATAATTTCATATAAATAATAATATAATTTATTATAGTTTGTATTTAATTTAATATATTTTTGCTGCTACTTTATATTTCTTTTAAGGACAGGTCAGCCATTTTTTGGACAGATCTGTCCTTTATTTTTTGTCGAGCCTAAAAAAATCTCTAAAACTATCTGCCTTATTTTAAGGTAGTAAAAAATATAGAGACTGCAAATTTGGCATGCAAGTTCCTCTATGTATACCTTAAGCATTTAATAATAATTTTAATATTTGCATGCCACGCCCAACGTGTTTCATATGTTTTTTTTTTTTTTGTATTTCGGTCTATATATATTATAAATTGTATTTCATATGTTTCATTTCTTGTATTTCGGCCTATATATATTATAAATTCATGGACTTGAAACTTGACAGTAAGCTTAACTTTTTTTGTTTTTTTATTCAGCACTCTAACTGCGTTTTTGTCCCACTGTGCCGCTCATCTGCCGCCTGCATCTGCACCTATTTTGCATACTCGACACGCCTCGCTGCTCTCTCAACTTTCAACTCAGTTTCGCGCACACAGACACCGCACACACGCACACACACACACGGAGACTGGCACACACGCACACACACAACCTACACACACACACACACAGTGGCTGGCTGACTGAGAAGTTTTGGTCACGTTTCGAGCGTTGAAATTTGCAACTTTTGCCGGCACACGCACTTATCAAAAGTGCTTCGACTTGGCCCGCTCGGCTGTCAAAGTAAATGCGCCATCTTTGGACACCTGACCACGCCCCCCGCCCCTAGCACAGTGTTAGCACAGTGGAGCAGTTAACAAGTTTTCTAATTAAATTTCGCACACAGCATACACGGACTCATACGCTCGCTCGCACACAGTCATGAAAAAAAGTGTCGGCAACTTGACAGTCGCTTATCACTTCCGTTTCCGGCAGGCAGCGCATGACGCTGTCAACACTGGACAAAAAAGAGAGAAAGAGAGAGAAGGAGTGGCTAAAGCAGCGCGCAACATTTTAATTGTCGCCCGGCTGACAGTCAGTTAAGTGGCCGAGACAATGGGACGACTGCAAACGTTAATTGGCAACGGGTCGGGAGGGGGGAACTACATACAATATACATATATGTGGGGGCTGTCAGAGAGTTACAGCATCTGTTTTTCACACATACTTGATGAAATCAGCTTAATTGCAATTCATTTGATATTGACACTTTCGAGTGGCCTGCCACGCCCCTCCACGCCCTTCCACCATCTGCGCCTTTTCGGCCTCCTTTGGCCACTTGAAGACGCGTCTGACCAAATTGTCATTGATTAATCGCAAACAGAGCGTAAAGTTCTGCATCGAATCACGAATTACGAATGTGAATGCTGGCGAATACAAATACGAATACGAATGAGAACACACGAATACATAGTCAAGCAGCGGGCAAGCAATTAATTCAGTGTATGCACTCGAGGTACAAAATTGAAGAGCCTACAGGGAGGGGTCCCTCTCTCTACCTAACCTATACGACATATACCTAACTATACTTAACTACCTCCTCGTAATCACAGCTTGACATGAGAGGCGACTTGATGAGCTTTTGGCGTGCCTAAATATTTGTTTTGTTAAGGACATAATGCATTGCCGAGCATTGCCAAATTACTATATGTATTTTCTACTATAAAGGATTAGATAAATACCCTCAACTGCAACGGCTTTTAAAAATCTCATTTTAACTGAAAGTTATCGTAAATGGGGATTTGCAAAAAGGAAACTGCTGAGCTGAGCACCATAAAACAATTTGAGAAATTAATTCCCCATCGATAAAAACAATGCAACAATTCGAAACAAAAAAGGGCGTGGACAAAGTTTTTTGCATAATTTTTACAGTTGAAAACTGAGTCCTAAACAAGCTCAAGAGCTCTCGGCTTGAGCTCTCCGATGCCTTTCCAGCTCAAGGCCCAATTTTATTCCCAATCAAAGCAACATTTAACGATGCATAAAATGTACAAGTAGAGTAGGGGACAGTTGGGGCGTGGCAAAGGCAGTAAAAGCAAATAAAATTGCTCGATTTAATTTGCATGATTAATGTAAATTCCAATTTTTAGGTATTGGTTATTAAAAATGGAGATAGAGTTCTCACGCCTATTTTAAAGTAAAGTTAAGTTAAAGTTAACAAACATATGAATTACTATAAAAATGAGCTAGAGAGCCAGAGATTAGTTAGATTTATATTTATGCAGAAAAGAAGTGCAGGTTGTTGTATTTTTTTAATCAATTGAATAGAGCGTCAAATGAATTAACAAAATGCCAAAAACTAAACTGAAACCCAAGGGAAATTACAACAAGTGTTAGGGGGAGAAGCGATGGGGAAAGGAAAACATTGATTTTGCACTCCTGTGGCACAGCAACTGCCAGCCGGAAGCTGTCGAGCCCGGAAACATTCGGGCAACAGTTTGGCATGCACTGTTGCCGCTGCCTCCGTCGGTGCCTCTGTCGCTGCAAAACCGGGGAAAACAAGTTTGGAAATTGGGCCGCCATATCTGACAAGCTGACAGCTGTGAAAGCTGCGTGCCAGTTCAGCCATCGTCAGTCGCCACTTCAGCTCCTCTCAGTTCCTCGGGGCGAACACTAAAACACAAGTTCTAAACACAGCTCAGGCGACAATTGAGCAAGCAAAAAAGAAAAACAGAAAAATACAGCAAAAAAAAAGCTACCTGCGGCACTCCGAATATTATATACCCTTGCAGAGACTTCTCGTTTAAGGTTTCATTTAGGTATTTTATTCCTGTACAACAAAACCTGCTAAAGGGTAGTTGCATTGTAAAAGAGTTGGGTAATAGCAATAATTATTTGTTGGGCTTTTCCTATGGCACCTAAATGTTATAGTATATATATGATATGATATATTGGTCCCATCTGTCTTGTTCTGACTTATATACAGCCTGCAGCAATAAGAAGCATGTCTGCCAAGTTTCACAAAGATATCTCTAAAACTAGATCGTATAAAATGAACTCCCCAGTTGATGCTTATTCAGAATATATATAGTTTATATATGTTGACGGAGATACCTCTTAAGTTGCGTTACAAACTTCTGGAAAAATGAATATACCCTCTGCAAATTTAAACAAAACAGTATGAAGAACTCAAAAACTAGACGAGCTAAAGCTAAGAACAGGCCATCTCAACGTCTGAATACCCTGCAAATTTAATTGATGGATGAGAGAGATAGCAATTTTTTTAAATTAGTATGCAGTAAAACTCTTCAAAGTAATTAATTCTCTTGCATATATAGTTGTTCTATTAAATCACAAATATAAAGTTAAATTTAGGCAGTACAAAGCGATTATAATATTATATTATTTTTTTTATAATTATTATTATATTATATTAAATTCATAATTTAACTACTTTTAATGCAATTTACTTTCTGATTCATTAACGTATCCAAAACGCTGTCGTAACTGTTCATACAATATAAACATGATAATAGTATTCGGTACGAGGCGACACATACTCGCTGTGAGTCCACGAAATAATCCTTTTGGGCCGAAACGCAATATAAACCTAAATTTGTCTGAGATGGTTGGCAAGTAGCCGGCCCGTGCGACCATATGCACCGTCTTAATTACTTCTAGGGGCTGCAGGAGTGGAGCGACAACGATTCCAGCCGTTGTAGAGCTTATCAAATGCAAATAAAATCCATCCTCTAAATGATAACTGTCCAAGTACATGGTCTTGGCCTGTGAGAGATGTATTATTATTATCATTAGGGAGTAAAACTCATGTTCCCCAACTCACCTGATCATAGACTGCATTCTGGCCAATTGCCATTAGTGCTCCACGAGCCAACGAATAAAATCCGCCAGTGTAGAGGCCAGTCAATCCCTCATCGATCCACACCCGATAGAGGCCATGAAATACGTTACGATACTTGCGCTTGTATTTATCCTTCAACATACGATCCATTTGCATGCGTGTATTGATCAATTCCATTGGTATACCCACACTCGATGATACAATACCGGAAAAGGTCGCGAGAAATATCTTTTGCTTGAAACTAAACGTATCGTCCCTTCCTCTAGAGTACAAATAGAAGCGTAGGGTAGTGTAGGTCAGTTGCCGCAGAATTTGAGCACTTAGACCATCAAACAGGGAGATGAAGCCTGGCAAGAGGATAATATATATAAATATATATATATAAATACCCTATAATTATTTATACTCACCATGTTTGCGAATGGCATAGGAGGCCGACTGCAGCAACGAATAATTCTTCTTTTCGTAAACCAGGCGGGTCTCCAGCAGATCAAAGGGGGCCACAATACTTTGAGACACCGCTCCAGCCAAGCCACCACTCCACCAACGAGGACGACTATACAAAATTCGAAAATAAATTCAAAAGTTTGGTGAAAAGATAAACAAGATCGTCAGCAATTAACTTAGGTCATGGGTTTAAATTTAAATATATAAATATTTCCTCTAATATTCTATATTATAATCTATGACCCAAAAAAAAATAAAATGATATAATTTTCCGCTCACGTTTTGTCCACAGCAGCTAAGAGAGTGTTAGGAGTCGCCAGCTTGATGTACTAATATCGGGGGCAAGTATCGCTCCGGTTGATTAGAAATAAAAGTAAAAGATGTAAAATTTCTCTGTGACTGGGGGTCTGCTTCGCAGCTTCCGGCCATTAGACATCGACACTTTCTGTTTACTCTCTCTTCCTTGCTCACGAATAATTTCTTTAATTTCTTCTTCTTCAATCTGTTCTAGTACCGATAACCGATAACACTACGTCCTGTCAGTTCTCAGAACCCAGCATTGCCCAGTGCCGTATAGGTTGGCTGCAGATGTCGCAACGAAGTTGCATAATTTTGGGGGCAGAAGTGCACAACGTTAGTATAATACTAATTAAATAATCATATATGTTTTGGAATTTATATTAACATTTAAAAATTTCTGTCGCAAATTTGACGTTTCTATAAAAAACAAAAAAATATAAACAAATATTATTCTAATATGAAAATGAATTCTTTTTGAGTATAAAAATCTGGTTTACTATTAGGATGTTGGACTTTCAGCTAAATGAAACTCACAAACACATGATCAATGTAAATATAAAATAATCAAGTTGTCATTTTTTTAATATCAAACTGATTAAGAGTGTCAAATAAGAGTGCAGTAAGGACAGGCCAGGGATTCACTGAGTTATAAACTCACAACAATATAATATAATATATTCATCTTATCGTATCTGAAAGTAGCTTGAGCTGCAATTGAAATTTCTACATATACTATATACGATATCTCCCTTGCATATCAATCACACTTTATTTTTTTCCTTTGTTTTCTTGTCTTCATCCATCTTCAATTGAATATGGAACCGGGAATGGGATCTCAATTTGGATTGAGTTTGAAATTGACGATGCGTAAGCAGTTAAATTTCCGCGTGCTTCAATTTATTCACATTTGTCGGGTAAACGAATTTACCACTTGTTGTTTTCTTGTTTTTATTCGCATTTATTTTCTTTGGTTTCAGTTTTTCTTCTTTTTTTTTTATTTATTATTCTCTCTATTCAATTTCGACGCTGTCTGCACTCACATAGTTTTTCAATCTGCCCGTAATATAAAATAATATATCACGTATGCAACTTGCAGTGCCTCTGTTTCCCACTTTGCTGTCTCTTTCTCTCTCTCTCTCTCTCTCTCTCACTCTCTCTCTCGCTCTCTGTTTGCTTTGAAAGTTTGCGGAGTGAGTAACATATCAAATTGATATGCAAGTGTATCGAGTATCAACAACAAATTTTTTGTTCAACCAGAGAGAGAGAGAGAGAAAGAGAGCAGGATGCTTGGGAGGATTGAGGCAGAGTTTCCTTGAAAGCATCTTGGGTTATTAGAAAAGTTTTTATAGTACTCGAACTGGGCCATGGCAGTTCGATTGGGCATTTCGTTTTCGTCGCACAGTTGGTAAGCACGATTATATAAAACATGCAGTTAAACCACAAATTAATATTGCATTTGTTTCTTATATTTATTTTACATTTAATTATATATATATATAAAAATTGTTAATTAATTAATTCTAAATCGTTCACCTCTTGTTACATAATTGCAGTGCCTGTCGCAGTCTGTGTGGATTCCTCGCTCGGACAACTTTCTGATCACGTGCAACAAGAGAACAAGCCGCTCCCTTATGCCATCCCTGCCCTCCCAGACTGTCGATGCCTTCGCTGTAACCACATGTAATGCAGCTGCAAGTCAACAAACTTGGCCAAAAAACAAAACACAAGCCATGAGTGGCGAGAGAAGGCACAGAAGTTCTTGCAAACTTTCTCCTGCTTCTTCCCCCTCAACTTCCCCCTCCGGCCCTGTCACTCTCTGCTGGCCAATTCTTGTTGCATGCTTAACTTTTTGGCAAATGTTTTTTTTGGTCAAAACATCAACGGGCTGCAGTGCAGTCGGTCGTTAACGGGATCGGGTGACACAGGTGCAAAACTCTCTGTTTGGGAAATTGTCGCAGAAAAAGTCATTTGAAAGCGGCGCGAAAAACTGTCGAAAAGTGCCTGAAAATTGCCTTTTATTATATGTAATGCAAGTTGGCAGGACGCCAGCAGCGACCAAGCTCCAGCTCCAACTTGGCCCAAATGGCAACAACATATGCGGTAAGAGTAAACTCAGCAATAAGAATAATAATAATAATAATTGTAGTGGTAATGATAGTGCAGAAACAACAAGCGTTGCTTGTAAGACACTGCCTAAACGCCTTGAGATAGCAAACCGAAGCTGAAATACTCTCTCAGACGAAAGCCCCTGGTCTCGCAGGTAGTCAGACTCAGAGTCGACTCGCCCCAACCTGTCATGGTTTATTCACAGTGATTTTGCCTGGTTGCGGCAATGTGGTTGCAGCGCTTGATTAGTGTGGCAGGAATAAGGATAAGGTAGCTCTGGCGAGGATTGGTAGCTTGGCATACCTGCAAATTGCAGCAAAGCTCTGCTCTTGGCAAACTTTGGCAAGTCATCGTCAAACTTTAATAAAACTATGTCGTGCAGCGTCGCGTAACCTGTCGCAATCATCTAGAGAGTACACGACAGTCGGTTAGACCGAAATGTGGAGGAGGAGAAGGAGTTAAGCCGACTCGTTTTTGGCCAGCTTGATTGGACTAAGTAAGCCAAGCAGCTGGTCGAACTGGGAACGAACTTTAATAATTTCTACAGAACAATTCGTTGAAAATTTGATAGAATTTTGACATATATTTATTTATAATTTTAATTTATTTTTAAATTTATTTACGTATATTGCATTTAAAAATTTTATTTATATTGCCTGAAGAAATTCCCTTACAAATATTTCTGCAGTGCAAAACATTGTTTAGTTTTATATGAGTTAAGTAAATGCGACTTTTCAGATTCCCCGTGTGAGATATCCGGTTAAAAATTAATAAATAAAGATATTATAATATACGATAAATATATTTATTATTACTGGCCTCGTCTTGTTATACATTAAGAAATTTATAACTATTTCAATTAATGCAAATATAGTAAATATAAGGATATACAAAGTTAAGACGAGAAATCTTAAGTGATAATGGATTCCGAAATTTTCAATATTTCAAACTGCAAAATGCGAAAAAATCTATGCATTTTCTATATGTCGATATACTGGACAACAAAGTATCAACTGAATCCTCAAGAAGGGGAAATACGAAATCTGGCCAAGTGACAATTGGTTAAATGCCATTTGATACGAATCATTCGTGGCGCCAATTTACTATCGCATGCGAGAATGAGTCCTATTCACTCCTCTTAGTTCTTAGCCTGTAATAGAACTCGCCGAAATCCTTTGATGTAACTACTGCATACATACAGAGTTGCCAAGTATGGAACAGGAACACACCCTCTGGCCACTGTCCCTGCTCCTTCTTCTGCCCCTGCTCCTGCCCCTGCTCCTGCTCCTGCCCCTGCTCCTGGCCCTGGCCCTGCTCCTGCTCCTGTTCCTGCCCCTGCTCCTGCTCCTGCCCCTGTACGTGTGCCTGGCCAGTCTCTGCTCGCCCTTTGCTCGCATATCGCATGGCACGTTAAATTGATTGACATTTATCCGTTTTTTGTGCGCCGTCTGAACTAACGCCACACCCACCTGGGCGGGGCTGCACGACCTGGGGCCTTGACTTGGTATATTGATGGACTTGCCTTGCCGTGGCCGCAGTCCTTAGCCATGTCTCTCCTCTCTCTCCACTCCCCTATCCATGGTATACTACTATAGTGTCTCCCTGTCTGTCGCCAGTTGGCTCGCCCGGCTACACTTGACACAGTGTTTGCACTTTACGCTGATTTAATCTTTTCCCTGCCGTGAGCACAGTGTCTGCTGCTGTTCGGATTGGGGGGTGGGGCTCAGCCTGGCTAGAAAGAAGTGTTACGTGGTGTCAGGTTTGGCGCGTGATAAAGAGCCAAAAAGTACACAAAGAGGAGAGCAGGGAGGGGGAGAGGAAGAGGGAGAGGGACAACTCAAAATGATTACTGCCTGCATTTTTGGTTTCTGGGCGTGTCAATTCTCACTCAAGTGCCGAGGAAAATGCAAAAAAAAATAGAACTATGGAGCCCAGATGCGTTTACGATAATGTCTGTCGAATTATGCTGATTGCAACTGAAACTGCAGCCAGGATCGATTATGACATGCAAATGCACGAGTAATTGGAGATTAATGCAAATTTCAACTGTCAACTGGCAAAGGAATCGAATCGCATCGAATCGAAATTGGATTGGATGGGATTGAGCTCAGTTTTGGAAGCTATGAAAAGTTGTAAATTTTGCTTGCAGATTTGTAAATCTTTTATATCTGCAAGTCAAAAGTATTGAATTTGCCCAAACATTATTATTTCTAATTCTCTTTTATATTTCGCCAATTTATCAACAACTTTGCAGTTCTTGCTTTTTTGCGTTTTGCAACATAAACTTAGCCCAAAGAATATTAATAATAATTTATGAAATTTATGTTGAAACTTTTGGCGTACAATGCCGAGTTCGAGTTAATTGGGGAAAGTTTTTTGCGGCTTTTTTTGGCGGTCAATTGTGTCATTTGAGTGTGGTTCGGGGGTCGAGTTGGGATTGCTATAACCAAAATGCAACCACTTGACTGCCAATTAGTCGTTAAATTGGACCAATTGCATCTGATTGGCATAGCTGTAGCACAGTTGGGCGTATAGGCTTAAAGCTTATGTGTACACATTTATAACATCTGCCATTCATATTGCGTGGTATCCACAAGTCGTGCCTTGAATGTAGCAGCATCTTCGCCAGCGAACAAAATTCGCTGCATACTTTTGTGCGCATGAAAAAATACTTTGATGCCGCTGCACAGTCGTCGGCCTTATATGGGATGCGGCCCAAAATACTTCTAGTAGAGCTATCAAATTAAATTTTTTCAGGCATATTTGTTAAAATAAAATACAATTGTAAGAATGCCATAATTAGGCATGGTCAGGGGACACAACCTATAAAAAAACCTTTCCGTATGACGAATGTTATATACATACGCAGAGTATTTAAATTCATAGAGTTTTTTAAAAACTTTTTTATTTATATCATTTGTTAGTTAAGCTATACAAAATACAGTATATCTGTTATTATTGGATATTTTAATTATACTAACACTGTTAGGTGCCCCTGCATAACGTACAGAGTAATCATATTTTTTTTTGCAGGCACTGTGTCGCTGTGAGACGCTTTAGTCAACCTAAAGTCTGATTTTCACCCGGCGCACAGAAATATTAGCAAGAGAAGGCTGTGGCTGAGCAAAAGAAAACATTGTGCAATGGAGAAGAGCGAAATAGTGAGAGTTAGAGGGTTTCATGTTATGGTACATACGAAAGACAAGGACAAAGACTGTGCTATAGTTTCAGTTTGTTTTGATCACCTGCCACTGCACGCTCTCACCCACACACACAATCGTTATCTTTTGCTTCCGTTATTCCTTACGGTTTGGGCCAATCAGAACAATTGACGCGGATTTTGTTTTGATCGAGCTGAGTCAACTGACATTGCTTGCTGTGCTGCCTACCTGCATGTTTTTGCTGAGTGCCTGGTGAAATTTCGTGTTTTCTATAACAAAATCCACCACCACGCACAGTGGGTAACATCTTACAATAATTGTTTATATATTCATTTAGTATGTGTATGCGAAAAAACTTTTCTAGTTTACAGAGCTTTAAGAAAACGGAAGCAATGGATTTTTATTCATATTATTTCTTAAGGTATTTTTAAAAACATAAAATATAAAATGAAATTGTACTATTTTTCTATGTAGCACTGTTTTGCTGTGCATCACTGTAAATTAAGCTTAGAATATAACAATGTAATGAAGTTTATTTATATTATATAAGACATATATATAAAAAATGTAGAGCAGCATATCAGCTGGTAGTATTTTTCTGTGAACCACTGTGTCACTGTGCATCACTGTAAATCATGCTGAGAATATACTTGTAATGTAGTGAGAGGATTTCATTGCACATGCGAAAGACAGAACCGACAGCAGGTACGATTTGTATGATGATCTCATCACACGTCGACTCCAATACACTTTCACTCTAGTGTACTTTTGTATTGAGTCTATGCCGAATCGTTTTGTGCTTGCTGGTGCTCTCTCTCTCTTCTTCTAATACAAGTATACTCTGCACGAGTCACTCTGCTTTGTTTGAGCTCTCGAATAAAATACACTACCACGCATACAATTAGGCACAGTTGCTCAACTGACGTCTTAGTCGACTGACGTTGCTTGCTGTTCGTGCACAGTGGTCGGGGTTATATGGGACTGTGGCAAAAAATACTTATAATAGAGCAGTTAAATTCAAATGAATAATTAATTTGTTAATTTTCTGTTAGTTTTTTTTTTAGTCATGTTCGTTGAAAAATTAGAATTGTAAGAATGCCAAAACTGTGCGCTAATACTGTGCACTAATACTTACGCCCATTATAAAGCAAAACTCATAAAAAACAGTATCTGAAAGTATACTATAAATTTCCAATAGGTATAGTTTATAAATATAAATGTTTAATATAAACAACTTAACAATGCGAAAACATAACATTATATGCAATTTTCATCAAAAAATCTAGAGGCTTTGACGAACATTTTACAATTATTAATTTCATCATTACTTGATGACTTCCCTTTTAAAACTTAGTGAAAAGTTAGTTGGGGCCGACAACTGTGCCTCGCTTTTAGATTCCCCTCCCTCGTATAGATAATTATCAGTGGGCTTGGCGTGTGGCCACAGTCATTATTTAGGCCCAAATGTTAGGCCCAGCCGTAATATGTAATACTGGGGGTCAAACAATGCAAATATCCTCTTGCTTTTTCATGATTTCGATTTTTGGGCCTGCATTCTGTGCAAGCCGAATCCATTGTTAGACAAAAACGTGTGTGTGTGTGTGTAAATGTGTGTGCACATGATCCCATGGCCTTTATTGTTTTTCAAATACACATAAAATGCATTTGCGCCCTGAGTCCTCGAATGGTTTTAACTCATATTTTATTGACGGTATTTTCAGATAAGCGAACCCAAAGCATTGTTTGGCCTAATGGCACCAATGTAATTTTATTGCCAACTCATGTATGCTGCACTTCGGTAAAGATCTAATGACCCAATGTGCGATCTCAAGTTCCAAATAGAAGGCTCGCCCCATATGAAGACAATAATATATATGTATATGTAACTCAGCTCTCTAGATCAGCTGGAAAGCTTTCACCACAAAAGCTCTGCAATTCATTCGACGCCTGCAATCACATCAATCTAAGCTAATCAGTCGGAGGTGACGAGTCACAACAGAGATTATGTTGCGAAGAAAACTTGGATGTAGACCCAGTCATGCCTGTGGCAGATGGCTTTCGAGAGCGGCTGATCCGATGGAGACTGAGACTGGTGGTGTGGACAACTCGTACATGAAACAATTGCTAACAGAATGGAAGTGTGCCAAACCGTTTGAAGAACTTCCGGGTCCGACACGCTGGCAAATGCTGAGAGGCTTCCTGAAGGGCGGCGAATATGCCGGACTGGATATGCGGGAGCTAATGCTGCTCTTACGGCAACGTTATGGCAACACCTTTCTCCTGCCTGGTCTATTTGGTATGCCCTCGAATGTGGTGACCTTCAATGTGGAAAATTTCGAGAAAGCCTACCGCACCGAGGGTAAATGGCCCGTTCGCCCAGGATCCGATGCCATTGTGCACTATCGCAAAAATCGAGCGGATGGCTTCTTCAAAGATTGCCTGGGATTGATGGATAGGTAAAAATTAAAATTAAATTGATTTAACTAACGGAGATATGTACAAAGATTGATGTTGTTCATCTTGTTTGCAGTGGCGAAGCGTGGGCGCAGCTTAGGAGTATAGCGAATCCGGTATTGATGCACCATAGGAATGTCGCATCATACCTACAGCCCATGCAGCGTGTTAATCAGCAGTTTATCCAACGTATACGGGAAATCCGCGATAAGCAGACCAAAGAAGTACCCAGTGACTTTCTAAATGAAATTAATCGCCTGACATTTGAGTCCATTGCGGTTGTGGCCTTAAATCGTGAACTTGGACTCATCCGGAACAGCGACATGTCTCCAGAAGCCGTTAAACTGTTCAACAACTTGCAAATCTTTATGCAGTCGTTCTATGAGCTCAACATTAGGCCATCGCTGTATAAATATGTGACCACACCCACATATCGTCGTTTCAGTCGAGCAATGGATGAAATTTTCGAAGTTTGCAGTTTTTACATAAACGAAGCTCTTGACGGGATTGAGCAAAGGCCATCGGATTTCTCGGGCAGCTGCAGCGTCCTTGAACAGCTAGCTGAAAAGGATCGCAAATTCGCCATTGTGATGGCTATGGATCTATTGATGGGTGGCGTGGATACCACAAGTTCCGCTCTGGTTGGCATATTGTTAAATTTGGCCAAGAATCCTGAGAAACAGTCTACACTGCGGGCGGAGATTTTATCGATGGTACGGGAAACCACGCAGGAATTCACAGTTGATAATATGAAATCTTTACCCTATCTGCGTGCTACTATACGGGAATCGCTCAGAGTTTATCCCGTCTTTTTTGGAAATTTCCGTGCAACTGGTGCCGATTTGGTGCTAGATGGATTTCGCATACCAAAAGGCACACGTCTCCTGATGAACTCCAGTCTACTGCTAAGCGAAGAGTGTTTCTATGCCAGAGCTAAGGAGTTCTTGCCGGAACGTTGGTTACGACACCAGCGCCAGAATGAGAACAGAGCGGAGAATCTAATAACTAAAAATCTAAGTCCATTTGTTTATTTGCCTTTTGGTTTTGGGCCCAGAATGTGTGCAGGCAAAAGGATTGTCGACATGGAAATGGAGCTGACAGTAGCGAATTTGGTTAGGAACTTTGAAATTAATTACAACTATCCCACAGATAATGCGTTTAGAAGTGGTTTCGCTAATAGACCTGTCATTCCACTTAATTTTAAATTTTCAGACATTTGTTAAAACAAAACTAACATTTTTATATGGTTTCTTCTTCTTTCCATAATTATTTTTGACCACATATTTGAGAATTTCCAGGGAATTTGTTTCGCACTAAACGTTTTTTTTTTAAGGTCCATTGATTTTAAAATACTATTTATTCCACAATTATAGTAAGCCATGCTCTGATATTAGGAAATACTGACAAGGAATATATAATTAGACATGGCTTATATCATGTTCTCTAACATTGAAAAAATTCGTAAAATTGCCAAATAATAAATTATCTAATATTTAAAAACAAGGTACGGATGGAAGCAATGAAATTTGTGGAGGAAAAATGATAACTTGTTCCCGATTTAATGTAACTTGACAACACTGAACTCTAACGAAACAATCGCATTTGTTATCGATATACATCGTAAAACAGCTGGATAGACAGAACGCAAAAGTGATTCATACCGAAGAGAATTCCCAAATTGATATATAAAAAAAGCTTAGCTGATATTACAATCATATTGCAGCTAATATTACATTTCGCATTATTAAGATACAAAAAAAAGCCTCAAACTGGGTAACGACATGTCTACGTCTTCAATGGAAAGTAAGTAAACTGTATGACGCCATCTCTTCGACGCCCATTAATACAATAACACAACCCCACCCCCGTAGAGCACCTATTCAATCTGAAGTTTGCTGTAAAGGAATTGGAACGCAATTCGAAAAAATGTGAAAAGGAGGAGAAACTTGAGAAGGCCAAGGCGAAAAAGGCCATACAAAAGGGCAACATGGACGTGGCTCGCATACATGCAGAGAACGCGATTCGACAAAAGAATCAGGCTGTAAATTACTTGCGTATGAGTGCCCGTGTGGATGCAGTTGCTAGTCGCGTCCAATCGGCGCTAACAACTCGTAAAGTAACTGGATCGATGGCAGGTGTTGTCAAGGCCATGGATGCTGCTATGAAGGGCATGAATCTGGAGAAAATATCGTCGTTAATGGAGAAATTTGAATCACAGTTTGAGGATTTGGACGTACAAAGCTCCGTTATGGAAGGCACCATGTCTGATACAGTCACAACATCGGTGCCCCAGGGTGATGTTGATAATCTTTTGCAACAGGTGGCCGATGAGGCTGGCCTCGAGCTTAATATGGAACTGCCCAGTGGTGTACAAAGCACTACAATTGGTGCCTCCACACAAGTGTCACAGG
The DNA here is from genome assembly GCA_018901885.1 of Zaprionus kolodkinae. Lineage (NCBI taxonomy): Eukaryota > Metazoa > Arthropoda > Insecta > Diptera > Drosophilidae > Zaprionus > Zaprionus kolodkinae. Next base: position 13,816,881 of record JAEIFM010000068.1, read on the forward strand.
AGCAGGACGAGTTGACTCAGCGACTGGCACGTCTGCGGCAGGCCGAATAGAAGCGTGACATGTTTCACACTAATCCCCAACACTTTATCCAAGATAACATGATGTTGAATTTCTTTGTTTTAGATTTATATAAGTAAAATTCTATAAAATACATGTAATTAATCCTACACATTATACAGAAACTAATTGTGGTGTTGTTGCAGTGGTAGACACATCTGGCTTTTGCTTTTTCACACGTTGCTTTCTTGGTTTCCGTGCATCCGTTTGCGGGATCTCTGATGTGGTTTCTGTTGAAGCCTGTTTGTTTTTTGGTTTTGGACCGCGTCGTTTTTGTTCGGGTTTGCCTTTTGGCTGTGGCGCCACAATTGGCACAGAGCGCCAATTATCGCCGTGTTTATCCAGACGCCTTTTTAAAAGTTCCACATCGTAAGTGCGTCGGCGTAATAGTTTCTTAATGCCGTTTACTCTAAAATGGGAAACTTAATTTAGAACGCGAAGAACATGTGTGGGTTATACCTCATACCTCATGACACTTCTTTCGTTTTCCGCCTGTATTTGCTGGCATTTGTTGTACATTTTTTCCGAAAGAAGTTTATATATCTGAGTTTTTTTAACCAGCGTCATCTTTTCTTTTTTTTTTAGAAAACAAAATAGGTAAACAGTAGGTAAGCAATAGCGATACCAAAATAGTGTTGGCCAATCGATATTCTAACTTAAAATATACGATTTAATCGATAACTGGAGCCGCAGATGTGCGTAAGCAATGATGTCTTTGGAGAACACATGGTTGTAATACTGATTTATCGAAGATTATTTTAAAAAATTGGTGTCCATGTTTTCAAAAGAAAAAACTTTTTAAAAGTTAATAAAATATTTTCAAAAAATAACAAATTAAACAAATTTTATTTCTGCAAAAGATTTGTTAGAGATTCAAATAATCCAACCATACATATTTGTAACCAGCCTTTTCTTTCGCCGATAAAAGCTTCAGAACATCCATACCTTGACCCTGCCAAAACCAGTTGTAAATTGTTTAATTTACCTTTAAACTTAAATATAAGTATTATATACACTTAAACATTTATACTTTTGCCCTAACACTACTATTACTTTAACCATTTATCATTAAAAATTTAATATCGATATATTCGAAATATTGTACGAAACCGATGTATCGATATAACATCAATGTTATTTCCAGCTCCAACCGCGGCAACTCTAACATTGATCTCCTGAAATTTTTTGCGAAATACAAAAAATTAAAAAAAATTGGTATTTTATACTACGCTACCACAAAATCCAATACCATGAGTGCTTCGTCAACGACTTCGTCACAGACGACGTCAACGGCACTGAACAACACATCAAATGCAGCATCGATTGCAGTTAATTTTCGCGAACTCATAAAGGAACCAAAAGGCCTGGACGAGGCGGCCAACTATTTGTATCAATCACTTTTGGACGACGCCGTCGCGGGCATATTTATTGAAACACATCATTTGCGAAAGACCGGCAACTTGGCGGCACTGGATGGCATTGGTGAAGAAAATGCGGAGTCGGCGTATCGAATTTGTGAAATGCCTAACTTAGATATCTTTGGCATATCAACAGCCAAAAAGCCCATGGATTGCACTTGCCCGAATTGTGATAGATTAGTGGCGGCAGCAAGATTTGCTCCACATTTGGAAAAGTGCATGGGTATGGGACGCATCTCGTCGCGCATTGCTAGTCGACGGTTGGCAACCAAAGAAGGGACCAGCGCCTCCAGCTCATCAGGAACTTACTTGCAATCCGGGAGTAATACCGGCGGTACAGATGACGAAGACGATGTTGACTGGTCTTCCGATAAGCGAAGGAAGAAATCAACTCAAAATTCTCGAAACAACGGTTCCAAAAAGAATAACGGAAAGTCATTCTAATTTTAGAATTATTGAATATAATCAACCGATTTTTATTATTTCAAGTAAAATATATGTATAAAATATATGTTACATATGTACTTGTATATAACAAATGTACAATATTCATTTGACTTGGAACAAAGATTCGGTATATTTATTATGCAGTTATTTTTGAATATAACTTATTCATTAATCGGAAAATTTGAATCATATTCAGATACCGAATAAACTCTTACGTAATCAACCAGAAGATGGGGACTTTTTAAAGGGTGTGTTTGGATTCTTTCACGGTAAGAATCAATAGGTTTTCTGATCGATGGGTCCTTTGGAAAATATGAGTTTCCGCCAGCGGTTAGGCCCAACCCAATGAAGCACTGTAAATAAACGTTAAAATTATATTGATTTATATTATGTATGCTTTCGCACTTATTTAAATACCTTACCTCATGTTCATTTAATGCTTGAAGGACTCTCTTGTTTGTGATCCGTCCATATTCTAAATTATCGACTTTGAATAATATACTATTATTACGCCAAATTATTGAATATGTGTGAAAAGCACTTGAAAATTTATGTTTATTTGCGACCATTGCATGTTCATATGGCGTGAGTGAATTATCGTTTTCGTTTATATAGACACCACCGTAAAGTACATTTCCGCCAATTTCTATATCACTTTTATCTTTTAATCTATTGTTACCACGAGCGAAAGCAATACGCATATGGGTTGCATAATCAGATTCAGTATCTAAATGCTGTAGGATAAGATCTGTAAGTCTTTCAATTAGTACCGTGTGATAATTAGATAATAAATCTACATTCTACTTACATGGAAATAGAAATTCTCCATCAGGCAGTTTAGCACATATTTCTACGCGCCCATACTTGAATGTAAATTGAGAGCTTAGAAATGCAGAATATAATGCAGGAAGAGATACTGTTGGTTGCCTATAAAGGGGTCCGCATTCGTCTTTATTATATTTTTTTGCTGTGCAATTATCTGTTACATCAAATTTATCGCCTTCAACCAACACGGCTGTTATATTTAAATAGCCTTTTTCTATATGACAGGTTGTATCACTATCCACAAATGCAACAAACTCCATATTATCTGTTCTCCCACGGTTGCGTACCTCTTTTCGGAAATTACTTAAACTATCACTTGTATCGAAGTTTTCTTCATATATAAGTTTATCTATCTCTTCTTCTTGAACACCATCCACTATAGTCAAAGACTTTTTGCTATCCTTGATATCCGGTAATAAATCGGTATGACAGTCACGCAATGAATCCAATCTTACAGCTATGCCATTATCGATTTTAAAATCATACACCATTTTCGACACAGTTCCATTAATCTCAAAGATTCCAAGAATGCGCAGCTTATCATTGTTGTTCAGTTCCTTTTGCAATTCTTGCTTGAACTCTATGTTCGAACTGGAATTATTTGTGAACGTGTACCCTAATGAGCACTCGGCGCCGTCTTCTATGTAAAAGAAAGCGGAACTCAACTGGATAGTATCTGCAAAAGTAAAAAAAAAAGCGTTAAAATAATGAAAAAAGGCTAACATGCAGAAAGAGTAGTAATGTAATAATTTTTTTAATTTATACAGAATTTTCATAAATTTACGACATCTTATTCAACATTAATTATAGAAAATAGAAGAGTAGCTGAAGTTTTTTATATATTCATTATCAACAGAATTACGAGCCTAGGCGATTGAACCAAACAAGCCTGTATTTCAATTCGCCCTGTGAGTGTGTTTTTAAAAACACATATATTATAAAAGCTAAAGAGACAACATTTTCTTATGAATATTTGGGAATTTCATATGCAGATAGAGTGCCACGAGTACGCCTGTATTTTGCGATTATTAAGTTTTCACGTTTTGCTTGGATAAATAATGCAGAAAGTGTTCGATGTCAGAAATGTTTGAATTTAATGTATTTTTGTAACGGGTTTTCGAAATGGAGCCGAAAACGCAGGCGACTGTAACTTTCGTGATTCATTTTTTTTTTTTTTTTTGTTTTTTTTTTTGCACTTACCCGGAATTTTAATCGACACATTTTTTGAAATAACTGTAACTTGTAACTGGTCTAAATCGAAGCAACTAATCCAGCCAACAGAAAAAAGAAATATACAAATAATTTGCTGTAAAGCCATTTCAAGGTTTAGTTTTTTAATGAAAACATTAATAAGACAATGACTTCTTTAACCCCAGACAGAAGAAGGTTATCTTAAATAATTTTTTGTTGATGTGAGTGTGTATTCAAGAAAAGAATGGACGCGACTGGCGTTTTCGAAGAAGCGTTTGCGACTGCGAGTGATCTATGTATGCTGTATTCTTATCAATAATCTCACACATGAATTCGATAGAAATTTAATTGTGCAGAATTGCATTTTATTGAATTGAAACAATGCTTAATTATTAGCATAAAACAAATAAAACATTATCACAAAAGCATTCTTTAATTTAACAGCTTATACAACAAGTTTTTTTTTATGAAAGCTTTGCTTTAAATGATTAAATCAAATTTTAAATCAACAATCGATTTATTGAATCATTTTGTAAAATCGGTTTTAAAGATGATGTCCGATTTTTTTTGTTTTTAATTTCGTCTGAGTTTCAGTCAAGTCAAGTTGTACGCGGTTCGCCAGAATATTTGCATAAATATAACCGTAACAGTTAGCTTGATGACTTTTTGAACTGTATATAAAAAAAACAATGAAGTTGAGAACATTTTTATTGTTGCTTGGCTACTTTGCTGGCTGTTTGGGAACATTTAATGAAGACACGGTAGACATTAAAATTTCAATAAAAGGAACTGATGTAATCTTTGAACCGCAAGGAGGTAAGTTTAAGATATGGATACATAAATTCTCGCTAATTAAGATACCATTCGAAAAGTTTCGAATAATCGTTACAAATGCGTTACAAACCATACATCTAATTCCCAATAGTAAATTGTGCCCGAGTTCGATAATCGGCCCTACTTAAGCTCTGTTTTAGTTTTCCCTGTAATTAAATAAAGCCGACGGCTTGCGATGTCGACGTGGACATCAATGATTTAACGCAGAGAACATTAAAAGTTAATATATTGCCTGTGATTATGATACGATCAGATTTTCATAGAAAACCTAAGATAATCTGGAACTTCGTATTGTAAACAGGATTCAAATTGCTTGGTTTGTTGGTTATATACCAATGTTGGCAAAATCATGGATATAATTATTAAGAATAATAACCTTCAAAAATTATAATAAATATATTCATTAATGCGACTAAATTTTACAGATATGTCAGATGTTGTGTCTGCTTTCTTTTCTGCGGAATTTTCCGACGAATGCAGTACCGGGTATATTTTTAGTATGTCCCAAAAATCCGGCAAACTAATATTAAAGGAGAAACCAAAACCAAATGATGTCATACGTATTTTCGGTGTATTCCAAACGAATTCGTCGATTCATTCGAAATCTTATCAGTTTAAAATTAACGAAGATGGGGTAAATGTAACACCCTTAGAGAATGAGAAAAACGAAGTACAAACGATCTGTCCAATAAATTCATTTGCCACATCAACGGTAAACAAAGAAAGAAAGTTACTGTTTGAGGAAAACTTTGCAGATCTCAATGCATGGTCATCAGCCAGTTTTTCAGGTATGCGTACGCAAGGCATAGAGCAGGCAGTGTATTTAAAAAACTCAACATTTATAAAAAACGGAACTTTGCATATACATGCAAGTATTAGAGAGAACCGAAACAGTTTACACCTAAGCGATTGTACAGTGTCAAATCCTGGACTTCACTGTAGACCATTGAACTATCGTGGATTAAATTTGGGAGCGCCTGTAAACGCTGGGATCATATATAGTAAGAAAATCAATTTTCGTTATGGACATGTTGAAGTTCGCGCTAAATTCGCAAAAGGGGACTTTTTAAAATCATGTATGTACATATATCAAACTTTATTTTATTCAATTTAAAAATATACAATATAATTGCAATATTATCATTGAAATTATCTACAATAGATATATGTTTTCAAGAAAAGTCAAAGGATGTCGATGGAACGCGGGCCACGCAGATTCACATTGCATACCTCAATGGAAATGAACACCTTACTGATAAGGCCGGTAACGAAGTGGGTGGAACAACACTTCATGCTGGTGTAATTACTGCTTCAAATTGGAATTACGACATGATAGAACACAAAAGGTTTAAGCAACACAATAAACATTTTGGAGATGAATTTCATAATTATACAATGATTTGGAAAGAAGATTCTATAATATATAAGGTTGATGGAGAGTATTACGGTGCCATACGAGATACAAAAATTCTAGAAAAGTTAAACACTATTAAAAAGGTATTTTATTTCTAAGATTTATAAAAACAATATAATTATTTGATCTTCTTTCAGTTCTATTTGGTTATTGGTCTTACCGCTGGTGGAAAATATCATTTTTCAGATCACAATTTAAAACTGAACTCTTCAATTACGTTTGATAAGTCTAGTAGTCATTTTGGTGATTGGTTGAAAAGTTCAAAAACACAATGGCCTCAACCTACTTTTGAAGTCGAGAGTATCCGTGTTCATGAAATATCTAACTAAAAAAAAATTACAATGGATTGATTAAATTTTTCTAATATTATATTTTTTTTTTTTTTTGACCCAAAAAAGGAATAAATACAAATGCAATGAAATGTTCCGTTAATAAACTAATTAAACTGCATATACACGCACAAAGTCGACTAACAGTTTTGGCTGTATCCAAGTAGGTAACCATTGATCTTGACTTTGCCAGAACCGAAGCTTTGCCTGGGGATCCTTATTAATCCACGGCTTTTCATAGTTGGAAGTACGCAAGTTATCGACAAAGTCACCGAAGCCACCGACCGAAACACCCAGTGTAATGTAAAACTGTAATTTTAAATTTGTAATCAGATTTCAGATCTAAATATAACCGACCAATATGACACTTACCATGCGATCAAAAGGTGCCATTGGTCCACCCCGACGCCAGCTGGGATTCAAGTCTGAATCAGCGAAGCCCGTAAGCAACTCACCAAAGTCTTGTCCATCAATTGAGAAGCGCAAGCTTTGGCTACTCCAATCCAAAGTATAGATGTGATATTCATCGCCGAAGTGGGTACTCCTGCGTTGTTGAACCATATAATCCTCACGTTGAGACGCCTCAGTGGACAGCACAGGGCCGGCAAAAAGCGTTCGCCCATCAATAAGTTTTCCATGCGGAAGACGTAGTTGCCCATTGCCACGCGCCATAGCCACGCGTAGTTGACCTAATAATCAATACAATACAATATATAGTATTAATTGAAGAAACCATGTATAGTTAAACAAAAAAAAAACCTGATTCGTAACCCGTATGGCCATAGGACTCCATGAGCGGCTCCAACAATAGCAACGGTAAAAGCCAATCTCCTCTGCAAAGCTTGGCTCGAATTTCCACACGTCCATATTTAAATGCAAACGATTCTTTGGTATTTATACGCGGCACAACCACAGGCGGCATTATCTGTGGTCCACTTGTGTGGAGATCACACTCTCTTTGCCTGTTGTGGGTACCTGTACAGCGCTCGGATAAGTCTAGATGTGCCTGAGTTATGTCTAAATCGGGTCGATAATTAGACCAAAGCGTGGGTTCAATAATAAGCTGCCCACCACGGACACTTGCTCGTCCATCGTAGAGCACGAACTCCGCATCGGTTGAGTCCAGTGGCGCGCGTACCTCGTGCAGCCATCGGCTCTCATTGAGCTGCTCGAAATTCTCCTCAAATATCAATTGACCGCTGCACAATGGCTTTTGTGGGGATGGGGACACCAATGTCTCAGTACTCGATTCTTTGCAGTCAGATTTATTTGTTGTCTTTTGTGATTTGTTTTTAGGTTTTTCCGTTGTTATTTCAAGAGTTCCACTCGTTTGAGCATCATTATCACAATCATCGGGCAAATAATCGCCTGATAACCCGCAGACCTTTTGCGGCTCCGCTTGATCGCGGTATATGGCACTGCCGTGCTGCACATTGGTCCATATATACAGTGTGTCTTGGGCACGCAGCTCTCCTCTCAAGAAATCATATTGCCATCGTCCATGCTGTGGCGTACGTACTTGTCCACTGAATTCGCCCTGCTCAAATCCGGAAAAGTTACGATTGCGATTTACATTAAATGCCACACTTTTCACTCCATTGTCGTCTAAAACAAAAATTGTTTATGCGTTATGCAAATGAAAGAGTTAACTATTTACTATTACTTACCTGGAATAGATACACGAAAGCCTTTGGGCAAAGGTTCCACTGTGGCTGCGGGTACTTTGTAAGCCTCGCTTCTCAAGAGGAACAGCATTAGGTACATAGAAAACTGTAACATCTTCCACATGATAGCAAAATTTGCCAGGTTCTTTACCCTGACGCTGACTTACTCACGAACCGGGATCGCTTTTAATAACAAGTGAGTTGAGACCGGTTCTTGGTGGTTTAGGTGATTTTTTTCTTTCGTCTAGGCGAGTTTATGCTGATTGCCCTTATCTGCTTGTAGCTTGTAGTACACATTGCACAGACTGAGTCTGAGTCTGATTACTGGCACAAGTTGTTGATTCAAATATTGACTCACTAATATATGTTTATTTTCTTCTCAACTATTTGAATATATATTTGCGTTATTAGAAATAAACTTTCAATTGCATTAACAACTCTGTTTAATGACCCGAACTATCGATCTATCGATACATTTCGAATTAGCGGCAAACGGGTCAATTTAAAACAAACAAAAATGTCAGACTTTAATAGGTCATGCTTGACTGGGTCTATATCACTAACATTATTATTATACATACTTAATATTCGTTTTTGATAGAAATATTTAAACCTATAAATGCCAAGAGATTTTTTTATATCAAATTAAATTTTATTGCTAATTTTTATATAGTCTCTCTTTTTATTTTGAAAATTTTCTTATGAATACATATAGTGTGTATTTATTTGATAAGAATTCTTAATAATTTTTTTATTGTCACGAATTTTGTGATTGTGTATACCAATGAAATAATTTTAATTGATTCTTATTAAAAAAAAAAGTATTTTAATTTGCTAATTTTTGTATAGTCTTTTTTTTTTTGGAATTTTTATATACATACATATAATATGTATTTATTTGATAAGAATTCTTAATCATTTTTGTGATTGTGTATACCAATGAAATACTTTTAATTGATTCTTATTTAAAAAAAAATTGTTTTAATTTGTTTTATATATTGTTATATGTATACTGAAGTTTTGAAGTATAAGTACTACCAAAACTGTGACCTCCCACGCTATTTTAAGGGTTTTATTAAATTATTATTGTGTTTTGTTACACAGTGTTACTGGTTAATTTCAGATACTTGCAGTACACCGTATACTGGTAATAAATCTAAACTTTAAGAAATAAAAGCTTTCGAGCTTTGAATGCAACACAATAAAATTGCCCCAGCCGAGGCTGCAAGTTGTTCAGAACGAAACTTGATCAATGCGATATAAGATCGAGACGCTAATTTAATACAACTGAGTCATGAACTGGAAAACATTGTTATATTCGTGGAATCTGTTGCATATATATTTGCCACTAAATATAGCGTATAATATACCCAACGTGGATTTCCTTATATTACAAGAGAACGGTTTCCAGGTCTCCATCCCAGGTGGGTGAAGGTATTTGAGTGCAAGGCCAAATGAAAAAAAAAAAAATTGATTAAACCTCTTGATTAGATGAACCGGGTGTGCAGAGTGTATTCTATATGCTACAAGTGGACGACTCCTGTCCCGCCATCATGGACTACATAACTCTCGCCCAAAATGGCAGCTGGAGCAGCAGCCATCAGACCAGCCTGCAAAACAATGATAAGCTCAAGATCTCACTACTTGTGCAGTACAATGATGAAATCTATGAGAAAAGTGAGACACGGGTAATACTCAACAATCGCCATCTAACCACACGGAACACAAAATCTCATGGCATTGACTCTGCCGGTAGTCAGGAAGTGTGCGAGGCATATCTCCAGCTGGGGGAGCCATCCAAACTCTGTAAGCCGGCAATTAGTATTGCCAGCCACAACAAGGAAATCTGTAAGGGAGAACTGCTCTTCGAGGATAACTTCAATGCGGCACAATTGAATCTCAGCGTTTGGACACATGACATACGCCAACGCATGTATCATGCCGATGAGGAGCTCGTGGCCTTCGATAATGCAACCCGTAACTCTTATCTGCGCGAGGGTCAGTTACACATTGTGCCCACAGTGGCAACTGATATGGTCAAGGAAGCCTTCAAGCTGGGCGATCGCTGCACAGCCGTGGATGATCCAAAGCTGGAGTGCAACATTGCCCAGGGCACATTCTACATAATCAATCCTCCTGTCTATTCGGCTCAGTTGCATACGCGTAAATCGTTTAGCTTTAAATATGGAAAAGTTGTTGTACGCGCTAAGCTGCCCAAAGGCGACTGGATCGTACCTTGTAATATAACAAAAACTCATCTAAATAGTTACAAATAGATATATTAATATTATTGAAATTACAGACTTAATGTTGCAACCAATGTCGACGTATGCGGAAACCCACTATAGCAAACAGATTCGTAAGTAAATTATTAACTAAAATCCCTATATCACCAATATAAGGTTATCTTATATCATTAAATAATGTACATATTTTTTAACTCTTTTTTTTATACTATCAAAATAGGCATTGCCTTTGCTCGAGGTAACGCTCACTTGCGTACTGTCGAACAGGAAGATATCTCGGGAAATCGCTTATATGGCGGCATGGTATTCTGGCATCGTGGACAATTTGTAGAAATCCTGAAGAATCGTTTGAGTAAAAATCATTATGGCGATGATTTTCATAATTATACCATGATCTGGCAACAACATAAATTAACGTTAATGGTGGACGATGAAGTCTATGGAGAGCTCTACGATTTTGTTCCATTCTTTGACGAAAAGTGTTTCATTATATTTGGAGTTACTGTGGGAGGATTCCATAATTTCGATGATAAAATTTTACCCAAAGATGTGAAACCCTATAATAATTACGATCCGCGAGCCGCACAATCATTTTGGCGACAACGTAATATTTGGTCATCGACCTGGAGTAAGGACAGTGCAATGATTATAGACTATGTACGGGTTTATGCTGTGTAGTAATTTTGTAAACTAGATAATAAATTATGGTGTGTGGCTTTTATTTTTATTCAGGGAATTCAGGGAAATATGGAAATATATATGCGTTAGCTTGTAACGATTGCATGAACAATAAAATAAAAATCTCATAGAAACAATCGGAAAGGGTATAAAAGCTTCGATGTGCAGAAAGAGAGAATTCTCTTATATTGTGTGTAATTTGTTTATAAAATGTTGTACCAAGTGAACAGTCAATATGAACTAATGGTTCCACTCACAAAATTGTTCTGTATCGATGAACTAGACATGATTTCCATGCTTATGCAGCCCTGGCGTTTATCGTTGATTTCGTCTTTGTGGCTCTTTCGTTAAAGAATGTCTGTGTGCTGCGCTGTGTGGCTGTCTTATTTATTTAAAAACACGGTGAATAATATAATGCCAAAGAAGAGTATTTAGTAATCGAACTAAAATACTCTATTGCATAATATTGTAGATTATCAATAGATAAATAGATTTGCTACAATCAAAACAAGAGCAAACAATATGTAATGATGACTGTGTGCTCAGCGAAACCGAAACATAAGCAAAGGAATTTTCTGTGTTTTTTTGTTGTATAAAAATATAAATAGGAAGTGAATACTAATAATATTCGTTTCAACTCTTTCAGGGCGCACAGTGAAGCAAGTTAAATAATTATAAGTTTAAAGTTATTACCGTGCTAGCAGCAACTGGACATGGATATACTGGATATTGATGAAGCACTTAAGGATGATTCATACATGTAAGTTTCAATAGTGTTTGCAGTTTCCTTATGCACTTATCCCAAATTGTATCGGCATCTAAAAATACTTGCACCATATGTGCCCGATTCCCTCTGTTTATTGTTAAACTGCAGATTTCTGGCAGACAAAACGCACGATGATATATCAAACATACTACAGCAATGGAAAACAAATAATCAACAGCAGGCACAGCAGCAGCAGCAGCCGCAGCCGCAAACATTGCACTACAATAATGACCAAGGTACGTACTCACATTCGTACATGATGTACGGCCATACATACACACACACACACACAAGCAGACATGTCAATCATGGGTCATACAACACACATACATACATATTCATGTGAGTGCATTTGGCGCTTTCTAAAAGCAAATTCGTAAGTGGGTTAAAACTGGCAGCAACGTTGACAATGTCTGTGGGCTGCAATGCCGCCTTCTTACTTACGGTATTTATTTCCCAATTAACAACATTGAATGGTCAAAAGATATACTATTAGTTAATCTTTCCATATATGGAGAACAAGTAATACTGCAAGACTCGGAAAGTTGTGCGTGGGCTGTTAACGGCTTCAGGGTCAGGCGACAATACGGAACTGAGTAAACAGACTTTGCAAATTCCATTTATTATATATAAAAAAAACAACCGCAAAAAAAATATATATAAATAGTACATTTAACTCGCGGAACTTTTGAAATGTTATTGATTCTAACGATGACAAGCAATTAATCAAAATGATCGATTTGTCGCGCAACTCTCATCTCTAGACTTTCTGCAGAGCGCAATTGTTCAACACTATTGAAACTCTCACTCCTTTTACTAACTGTAAATTGCGTTGTGATTTTTTGCTCATTTTATTTTTTGCTGTAAATAGAATTTTGTACTCACAACAAGTATGAATAACTTACGAAAAGAAAAGATGAATTCCATTGGAATCGGACATCGTGTGAATATGAAATTCCGAATGCCGGTGAATATATTAAAAAAGAATCAGAAAATCATGGGATCAAATAAATTCAAGGAACAACTTGGCATATGGATTGGCGATTTGACTCCCATCGATTTGGGACGAATGTTGGATAAGTGTGTGCGAGAACATCACGCAGAACCGAAACTAATTAAAGTCACCGGCTGGTTTACCGTGAAAATATCCAATTGCCAAGGATTGGCAAATAGTTCCATAATGCTGGCATTAAAATACGCTATGATGCCGCTGCCAGTGCAGGTTTACGATTTCAAGCGCAACGATGGCACAAAAGGAGCAACTGGACAATTTGTGGTGGACAATAAGTTAATAGCGAATCGTATGAAACGACTTAATGGCAAAGTCTCCGTTCTGTACAGTAATCAAATAATTGATATACACGTGGAAACGGGTCTGCCCACGAGCTGGACAGCAGTGCAAGATTTCAGACAGCAGGTGGAACTGCTGGCTGCAGTAAAAGCCGCATTGCTCGCCCGCCATGATCCCATAACCCAGACGCTTAATTTGTCTCGTTTTCATGCTACAATGCAGTTGCTGGCACATTTCTATCCTCTGCATGCGGTGCCAGCTATGAGATTTTTGTTGGACATAATTGGACAGGAGTTTCCTCAGTTACGTGTACTACAATTGCGGGACAATTTTCTATGTACGCTGAGAGCATTTCAAGGATTATCACATTCAAATTTGCCTGGATTGCAAGTGTTGGATGTAGGAGCAAATAATTTATCAGATTCACACGATCTTAAACATCTTAAAAATATGAATTTAAAAACTCTTGATATTACAAACAATCCCTTGGCCAAGTGCCAGCTTGGGCAGCTGCGTAACGTGTTGCCAGAAGTTTTAATAAATCACAACAACAACAGCTCCGAGGAAGAGGAATCCATTTTGACGAGCCAACAGATGCCGCATGGTCCGCATGGTCCAGATTTTTGCATGAGATTTGCCCAATGCTATTATAAGATCTTCAACGATGTGGATCGTCGAAAAGAGCTGGAAATGTATTATAGTGATGCTGCTACATTCTCGCTAAATGCATCCCAGCAACAGATGGAGACCATCAGTGATCGAAGCTATTCACGTTTCGGTTTGTTGGATGTTATGAAAGCTATTTGCCAGCTGCCGGAAATCCATGTGGATGTTAATGATGCTAAGCTGGAAGTTCAAACCTTTAATTCCAAATTGCGCATGTTTACACTGAGCGGCAGATGTAAACTTCTCGGCGGAGCCGATCAGTATCGCAAATATGTTCGCCAGTTTGTTATGCGATCTGTGGAAATGTCAAGGTGGTTAATTACCAATGACATGCTTACGTTTTACTCCTCCGAGAAAGAAGAAAAGAGCACAGAGTCTAAAGACTTCACAAGCGAATCAAAAGTGGATTTGCAACTAGAGGACATCAATAATAATATGCCCAAATTAACTTTACAACCTGAAATACCAACACAATCTTTGACTCCCAAGCCTCTTATTGAATTGCCAAGTTTTAAGGAGATACCAGCGCAAGTACCATTATCTTCCATTGAAATCCAAACTAGCCTGGAACAGCAGGTAGATGAGACGTTTCTTTGCTCCGATGATGAGGTTTTTCTGGTGATTAACGAGGAGGATCTTATGGATTCAGTGGAGCTTTAGTGCAACATTCAAGATTTCAAAATACCTATATAATTTTTCAACATGAATTTATCTTTACGAAGAAATCAGTTTTTTTTTTGTTATTATTTTTTTTTACAATTATTGAGTTAAACTTAAGACTTATATAAATATATATTTCAATATCAAGCTTACAAACTCAATTCGATGACCTTCACACGACCCAAACGCAGATCGCAGGCGGCAACAAATCTAGAAAAACATTTCGTAAGTTAATAATGATGGATATTATTGATTGATCTTAAGTTAATTACAATATTTTTATTGCAGTCCCCTTTGGCGCATGGGCAAAATACCAACACAACGTCACATTCCTCACAGGGCGGAGCACCGGCTCTGCTTAGTCTGGAAATCGGTGGACTGGTCACAAACATGCACACCTCGTTTCTACAGGACACCTCGCCACCATCTTCCATCTGCTCATCGATGAACAATGAACGCATGAGCAATTCACTCATAAGTTCCGCGGATTTTACAAATCTCAATTTTTTGCAAGCCGGGAACGGCTTGGAGGCTGATGTTACCTCGAATCTAAGCGAAATAAATATGACAACGAAAATAGCACCTGCGGGAAATGAAATACAATACACGTTGAGCGATATGATTCGTGACCGCAAGGCTCTCGAATCGTTGACAATGTCTGGAGATGGCACATTGATCAAAGATTCACAAATTGGCCAGATTGATGACATATCGTTGGCAACGCTGAGTAAAACCGCCTCTGGTTGCAGTACCATGGATAACAGCACTGACAGCGTTTCCACGTGTCCCATTGAGCCGCAGCCTATGCCGGAACTACGGGGATTACGAACCACAATGTTGGCCAGTGAGGAAATGATTGGCGATACCATAATCAGTTTGGTTGACAGTCTAACGTCGCCTATGGGAGCAAAAGCAGGAATAGCAACACCGACAGCTGAATCCTTTCATAATGCAACGTTCAAGCGACCTCAGGTGCCGATTCACAATGAGACGTTGCTACTGGCGGGGCGGCAGGCAAACACCACCTACACCGAGGGCTGTGATACACCCGAAGAGGCGGCACGCTGCGAGACGCCTGAGAATATTGAGAGAACTTTGTCAACATTGCAGATGGAGTCCACACCATTGACAACAGCGAGCGCGCGATTTCAACATCATACCACAGGCACCAGCAACAACAACAACAACAACACTAATATAACCAATAACAACAAGCCATGGAGCTACACGCCTACCTTGAAGGGGCGGGGCGAAATCAACATATCGCCTATTGTAAATGGTGGCGGCATCACTGGACCAACAACAACACCGCTCCGAACTCGAGTAAGTCGTCTGAATCAAACATACGAACAATCTCCAGCCATGTTAAAGGATGTGCAGGTACAGGAAGCACCAACTGCAAATGCTGCACTTGCAACCGCTTCCAATACATTTATTGCGGATACCATGGAGCTGTTGGATGAAATCGAACAGCCGCAAATGGATCAAACCTATGACATGTCAGAGGAGCAAAAGCAGATGCAGTGCATCTTGGATCTGGCCGAGGCGGAAGTAGAGCTGCTGGCTCAGCAGGAGGGTGATGAGGAGCAATTCGAGCACATGCTGGCCGAGTTGGGTAAAGTGAATTCCCTAAATGCAGAACAGCTGAAAATGCAAGAAAAATGCGAACACATCAAGCGACGTTTTCACAAAGAGGATGAGCAACACGTTGACCAGCAGCAACATCAGCAGCAACAACAACAAGCGGTAGAACAGGTGCAACAGGTTACACCAACTTCGGGTCATCAGACAATGCTGCTGGGTAGTCACAGTCAGAGTGCATCAAGTGGAAGCGGATCTGGAGAGCGTTTGCTGAGTCGAAGGAGTCGCCTCTATGACGATGTCAATCTAAGCGCCATGCATGACAGCAATACCAGCGGATTGAGCAATACCAGCTGCAATTCAAAATCGTTTATAGTACATCGGCGTGAAGAGGAGCAATCAACCCAGCTAGGAGAAACCTGTCAAACGTTGCAGGAGGAGCAAGTGGAACAGCAGACTGAACCGGCGACTAGCTATAAGCTGGCCGAACGACGTGAGCGAGATCGGGAGCGATTTAAGACTATCAAAATCACGAAGGAGATGCGCGCACGAGATGAAAAATTGGATAATTTTATAGTGCCTTGTATTGATGATGAAGTGGAGCAACATGGGAAGCTAGATGAAACACAGATTGTAGAGCAACAGACAGTGCGACAGCAATCTCCGCCTGGACGTCTTTCCCGTCGTGATCAAACTGAGAGCGGCGTGGGACCGAGTAATAACTATTTGACTTACAAAAAGCCCAAGGAAAAGTCTTTGCTTATGCGAAATCAACAGCAGCAGCAGCAGCAGCAATCTCATGAAACAGATCAGACGGCAGACGAATCCAGTCATGGTCAGAGTCAAATTGCGCGTTCCCTTTCTCGGCCGCGGTATATTAGTGGATTACAAAAATTCACAACTGTGAGCAAAGCCACATCCGCTGGTGCTGGTCTCAATGCCACAACAACGGCGTCGACAACGGCGACGGCGACTGTTGCTCCAAATGTAGAACTAAAAAGTCCCATGGGTATTAAATCCAAGTCCTTCCACAACTTATCATCTAACATTAGCGGCATTGCTGGTCCATCCTCATCCTTTGCTCCACGCCCCAGCTTGGGCGGACTGCGACGGCCAAGTGTCCAGACGAACAGCAGGCTGCCGAGTGGATTAACTGGAATGCAACAGCAAGAGGTATGTCATACATGGGCATATTCTAAATCGAAAGTAAACTATAATGTATATTTTCTGCCACAGCTGCATGACACCTCAACGTTCAAGGTGCCCAAGTTGATCAGCGGTTTACGTGCGCCGAATACAATGGCGAGTGCTAAGCGAGCGGTAGGCAATGGACTGGCACGTCCATCATCCGGATATTATAGTATGAAGACAGCTGTAGAACCTGAAACGCCTGAGGTGATTAATCAAAAGAATTCTGGCTGATTAGCTTATAATATAATAATGTAATTACTTTTTTTATAGAGTTTATCTTCCGCATCTTCGCGTGGTAGTCTGTACGGCAAGGAGACAAAGCCGAAAGAGCATTTCGATACGCATACTCTTAGCTCAAAGCTGACACAGGTGACAACCGGTGCAACAGGCATACCGAAGCCTTCCGGGCTGCGACAACCAACACAGACAAAACGCAGTGGCCTGCCCCGACCCTCTAGCGTTGTGAGGCGTTGATCTGACTCGTGGATAACATAAATATAAACAAATGCCCGCCCGCCCAATAATCGCAAAAGGTTTATACTTTAATGTTCCCATACCGAATTCATTGTGTCCAGTACATAGTGTACTTTCTTTCTGTGCTCTCTCACTGATTTATCAGCCGTTTGTTTGTTTGTTTTCATTATAAATAGATTTGTTGGCGTTCTGTTCATTGAATTTCTTTATAGCATTTATGTTTTAAGTTGATGGTAAACAAGAATTTTGCATTTAGTTAAACAAAAAAAAAAAAAACAAAACACACTTTGCCTTAAACGAATAAAAAGAAATCATGAACACAAAATTAACTCCATGTTAATCGCAAAATAACAACAATATTTAAACGACAACTATTGATGTATATTTTTGTATAAGAAAATAAGGTAACGAAACTCTATAGACGTTATTTGTTGTAGATGAGTACTGCGTATTGAAGCGAATCGAATAAATAAAATAATAATAATAATATCGTACATAACATGCATATAAGCTCTGCTCAGTGGGTCGGCCCACAAGAAACCAAACTATTATTGATAAGCCAATTAAGTGTAAAACGAAACCAAGTTGAAACTCGAAATAATAAAATAATAGTATATGTTAACGAAAGATCATTATCATATAAAGAATAAGACGAACATCGACTGCAATAATTATTCTTTGTATGAAAACATTTGCTAGCGAATCACAAAACAAAAAATCAGCAACATAAATCATCTCTTTAAATTTGTTATACTCATTTTTCTATAAAAATTATTACTTTTGCTATAAATTGTATTTTTGTGCTATACGATACATACGAGCTTTTCCACATCTGTATTTTAGTTTTAAGTTGCCAAACATAAGAAAGAACGAATTTTCTAAATAAATCTAATTGTTTATACGCAAATCTGATGAGCCTACTTAATTGGGATCTAAAGGATCCATGTAAAGCCTTTACCCGTAAGGGTTGATTTCTCGCTACCCGAAGCAAATATGAATTAATCATCATGCATATCCTAAATTAAGTTTATTGACATATATATTATTTAATAACCAGTTACCATACATACATACTTACAAATAATATTTAACTAATGTGCTCATAATAATCCAAATTGCTTTAACCCAAGTAGAATTAATTTACACACCCCTAGGAGAATAGGAGAATAACAAGCTTACTTTAAGTTGCCGGCTCGAAAGCTTCCTTAAAACTTTGATACGACAAACAATATTTTGTATGTTTACACAATATATAAGACTTGTCCTGCGAAAATAAATCATCATGTTTTAGTAAAATCCATAATGCAAACTCTAACCGTTCCAGATCATTTTAGACTCACATGTTTTAGTAAAAGCCATAATAAAAACTCTTAACGTTCCAGATAATCTCAGACTTGTCTAATTATAAATTCATCTATGTATTTTTTCCAAAAAAAAAAATAATGTATTCTTTTGGATGGAATTTTGAACAAATAAAAACATTATAATAACATGCTGATAATTATGTTTATTATTATATTTAAATATGTGTGGAGGTGCGCATAATAATACTCACACCAATATTTTATTTGTCTTTCAAATTTTGTCTTATTTGAAGAAAAGATTACTTATTTTTTTTCGTTTACCTTCCTAGATAATCCCCTTACCTATATTTGGCCACGTATGCAAATTATGTAGTCTTACATATAAGTAATAATAATTGGAATAATAATTTTCAAACAAGGCTTATTCAATTTTTTTATACATTTCATACACCATTTTTATTTTTGAAATAAATTGTGTGCAAATTAATTGTTATTAATTACGATTTATATACAAAAAAGATGAGTATAAAATATTGAGAAGTATTAATAAAAACGAACGTTATAAAAATGCTGTAATGGAAAGACAATACGACAATCACCGACAGCCAATTCGGATTTTGGTTATGATTTTATATATTTATATAATTTGAGATTAGATAGATATTATATGTTTTAGTTTTTTTTTGTTTTCTTTGCTATTTCAGTCGACAAGAATTTTGATGATCATTTATTTAGTTAGCACAAAATGCGACAGCTACGGAATGTTGCGTTTAGACTTTTTGTAGTTGTGGTTGCTGCTGCTGCTGCTGTTGAACCTGGGCTACGGATGGTTGCTGTTGTTGCTGCTGTTGAACAGGCAACTGTTGGGATTGAACAGGCGGCGGCGATTGATTGTTCAAAGTGGCCACGGGTTGTTGTTGTTGCACTGGCTGATTTTGCTGCACGGGTTGTTGTGGTTGAACGGGCTGTTGTACGGGTTGCTGCTGCTGTTGCACAGGTTGCTGTTGTTGCTGCACAGGTTGCTGTTGTTGCTGCACAGGTTGCTGTTGCTGTTGCACAGGTTGCTGCTGCTGTTGCAGAGGTTGCTGTTGCTGTTGCACAGGTTGCTGCTGCTGTTGCACAGGCTGCTGAGCCTGTTGTACAGGTTGTTGCTGCTGCTGAATGGGCTGCTGATAGACAGCCTGTGGTGCCTGCTGCGGTTGTGGCGGCACTTGTCCGGCATATTGATAAACCTGATTAGGATTCAACTGAACGGGCTGTGGCTGTCCATACTGCTGCTGTTGGTACTGTTGAGCGTATTGCTGCTGGTGTTGCGCATACTGTTGTTGCTGATGGGCGTACTGCTGCTGCTGTTGTAGATGCAATTGATCCGGTTGTTGGTAGTGCAATTGGCTACCAGGAGCAGGTGGCGGCGGGTAGGCAACTCCACTTGGCGGAGGCACAGCGTAGTAGCCTTGTGGCATATTGGGATGCGGTGGCAACTGACCCTGAGCAATCATACGCTGTACTTCTTCCTGACGACGACGCTCGAATTCTAGGTACTCGTCATGTGTATATTGCTGCTGCTGATCGATTGTTTCCCATTCGGGATCCTTTTGGAATTCTTCCTTGGTGGTCTGCTTCATGAACTCTTCTATGCTGATGAGGCCGTCATGATTGGTGTCCGTTTCCTGCGAGTAATCAAGAATAATGTATTCAAATGTTTTATTTTATATCATATGCATAACCACTTAACTCCTACCTGGAAGTAATGCTCACGCATGCGTTCCATTTCCTCAGCACGCTCACGCATATCATCCTCGGGCAGATTGCTTTGATATACCTTATCAAGCTCCTTGACAAACAGAGCCTTCACCTCGGTCTCATCCCAGTAACCGTTGCTGTCGACATCGTGAATGGAGAAAAATGTTTTCGGGTTGAAATCGTCTTTCTCCATGTGATCCTGTTTTTCCCACACCTCTTCAAGCTGTGCCTTATTGCCTGGATGATGCACCTTCTCATGCTGCTTATGTTTTTGCTCCTTTTCCTTTAGTTCCTCTTCAAACTTCTTGCGCGATGCCTCATCCATTTCCTTCTTTTGCGACTCCCGCTCAAATTCTTTTTGCATTTCGTATTCCTTGAATTCACCACGACGCTTTCGATCTGCCTCAGCCAAATCGTCAGAGGTCTTTTGGATTAGCTTGCGTAAGTCTTCGATTTCGAAAGTATGCTCATTCCCATGGTCCAAATGTTGGGGTATTTTCATATGCTTGCGGTCAATACCATTGCTCAGCTCGTAGGCTTTGCTGGCCAATTCACGCAAACGTTCGACTTCGCGTCGTTTTATTTCGTCCAGCTTCGTACGCACATGGTGATTTACATAATCCAGCTCTTGTGCGATTTTGCCACTCTAAATAAGTATTAAGGAGAGTGAGAGTTGATCACTACAGGAATGGGGTATACCCCGCTCTACTTACTCGTATGTCGGCCTCAGGTGCCTTGTCCAGTTTCTTGCGGAATTCAGGATCTGCTTCTAGAGCTTCGACTACTTCGCGCAAATATCTCTCATACTCAAGTGCTGTCTCCACATCGGCTGCCGCTGGGGTGCTGCTGGGATCCTTCTCCTTTTCCTCTTTCTTGTTTTGCGTCACAGGCAGGGTGGCCACCAGACTTACACATATGGTAAGCGCCAGCACGACATTTGCCAGCGAGCGATTCATTTCCGCAGGTGTTACGTATACGAAGATCTGATTGATATTACGGGTATATTGACAATGGAACAATTGTGTAAATAGATTCTTAAAAATATTCAATGTATTCTGACGTGTCCGCCACTGACTGTGCTTTGGTCTTGTTTTGTCGCTTAGAGCTGCCAGACTTGTCAGCTATCTTCGAAACATATGTGAAGTGGTAATCGATAAGGCGAACACTTATCGATAATTAGTATTGTGAACCAGTTCAATAAAGTAGTTCTTAAAATGACAACCGGCGATAATATTATGATTGTTTTGTTTTCGTTGGGCTAGGGAGTGTATGTCAATAAGTTATTTGCAATTAATCAATGTAAGCATCTTTTAAGCAAAGAAACTGCCAACTATCCAGCTGCATTTAAATATACCGAATACCTATGGCTAAAAATACAATTGCTGGACCCAAGAAAAAGATACTAAGCAGCGTGGAATATGCGCGCATTTGTCAATTTATTAATGGTTACCACGGCGGCCTGCCCATTGACTGTGAGTTGGAAATGGTTCATCGTTTTTTTGTGGATGTGGATCCAATGGCTCTGATCTGTATACTGCAATCGGAGGTGTTTAACAGGATGCGAGGACAGCATTGGCGGTTTGAAGGACGTGCTAAGAAGCTACTGCGAACGTACGTAAGCATCTCCTGAAACAAGGTTTCCTCTACAAATACTCATTGGTTTATAACTTCGTTTAGCTATGAGGATCAGTGTGGAATGTATAATGACAATGGACTGCTTATTCGCATGGCCTGCTTGGAGGGTATGAGTCCTGTTGCACTAAGCCGCCTTGTGCTACAGGAGAAATACGACTTGAAACAGAGACAACAAACATCTCGATTACTTAAGCAACCTCAGCTGATTAGCGATCCTCGGCTGGCTGACAATGTACAGCAGTGCTTGTACAGTGATAATCAGGAGGGACCCATTACGGATCTACGGCGACGCATAGTCGGGGAAGAGTATGAGCTCAAGCTGAAACAAATGGCCCAGCAGGCAGGCATACATTTTTATGATGAGCAAGATTTGCGACGGATGGGCTACGACAAGACGCCCGATATAAAAATGATATTACCATTTCTCTATAAGGGCTCTGTGGTCAACTGGATAGAAAGTAAGGCAAACTTCGGAGACCCCAAGAGTCACAAGGGAAATATACAACAGCAGCTGCAGAGCTATTGCAATCGGTTCATATAATTTCCATTTTAATAGGCACGATAAACTCTTAACCAAATTCTGTTTTTAGTTTTGGCCCTGGCATCATAATCTATTGGTTTGGCTATCACGAGGAAACGCCTCGGCTGCCTGATAATAATATTGGCATAACGGTTCTAGCAGATTTCCCGTCGCCCGATGACTTGATCTTTATGGAGCTGACCACGACGACAACAATAGAAGATAGCCAAAATAGCTCCATGAAAACATAGAATTAAGTTCGTGTTAATTTCACTACTTGACAATTGTTCAGTGCACAAAGAACTTATTTAACAAATTTTCACTTTTTTTTTATTATTGTATTTATAAATTCTCATTTACATTAATTTTGTTTATAGTACAAAAACGCATGTTTCCCATTTCTCTCGTTTCTTGCATTAAATGTAAAAAACTATAAAATATTTGAATTGTTTGTAAACGCAAAACTAGTAGTATAATAATTATTGTGGCGGCAGAAAAAGTATATTACCAAATTAGTTATAATGTTATTGTTATAGTTGTTGGTGTATTATATTATGTATCCCAGCTATAAACATTCCGCAGACAAATATATAAAAACAATGCAACGTTTTACAAATCGTATATCTTATTGATTGCAGTTTACAATAATTCAGCTTGTGTTCAAAATGTTGACTGTTCTAATTTTGTGTTGCAATGTTTTATTTAGTTTGTTTGTTGTTGATGTTTCGTACTGGTAGGCAAATCGTCATTTATCTGGTATCTTAATTGTTTTATTTGTGTTTTCTTTGCCCGTACAATATCATTACAAGTCTTTAAGCTCCTCCGGCATATCGTTCTTCGGATGCTTGTTCTCGAAATGCTGCTTATAAGTCTTGGGATCCGGCATTTGTGACTGTGTGTTATGAGAAGAAAAAAATACATATATATATATTGAATAAGTTGGTAATTCTTATACTGTTAGATTTACTGTTACCTTGCATAGCACACACACATGCACGAGCGCCTTTTGTGCGGCCTTCTTTTGGTCGTTGGCGCTGTGACCCTGCTGCTTCTTCATTTTGGCCTGCTTCTCAGCTGCCTTCGCCTGTGATTGTATTTTCTGATGACCGCGTGCCATTTTTTCTTCTTCTTTTTCGCTCTGTGTGTATTCCGAGTCAAAGCCTACAAATTTAAAAAAGTATTATTTATTGTTAAGCACTTAAAACTCTTCACTTATCAATTGAAACGTAGGCAAAAGCAAAGCAATAATCTAGTCATTTGCTTCGTTTTGCTTCTGCTTGTTGTTGTTGTTGCTTTAGCGGTATTTACTACAAACAAAACAACAACAAGTACAACAAAGCAACAACAACACCGTTGTTTGACAGCTGCAGCAGCCATTAGCAACGTACTTTCTCTTTCGCCCTCGCAAAAAGCAGATGCATACATTCATGCATACATACATACACTGGTAGAGCAGGAAGCCTTTTTCTCTTTCTTTTTCCTATAATCATTGATCAACAACCGACGGACAGACGGTTAGCTCGAAGACGACACAGATATTGCCGCGCACACAAATTGATTGCTACCCCCCGCGCACACAAATTGATTGCTTCCCCCGCACACCCTCCCCCCAGTCAAATTCAGATTCAGCACGTTTTTGCTTCTTGCACATTTTGCGGCCACGTTCTTTCCCACAGCCCCTTACCTAATTTCGTGTTTGCTTTGCGCCAATTGAGTTATAGAAACACTTTTTGATTTGTAGAATTTTGGCTTAACGAAATGTGTTTTTTTCTTGATACCCGAAATTATTGACGCCTTTTTTGAGTGATATTTCCGTGGCGCAGTTTTGGGATTTTCTATTATGACAAATTGTTAGTGGCTTCGTGCCTTTGTTGTGTTGTGTGCTGCAGGGTTGTAAAGACATCGATGTCTTCTATTCGTGGCAGTCTATATCGATATTATATGCACACGATGATTAACCATTGAGCACGAACGAATTCAAGAAATCGATATTTACGCGCGCTGGGTATAAATTTAAAAAATAACGGAAACTATCGTCAACAAGTTCATTTACAACGTAAAAAAATATAAGAAAATCAAAACCAAATTGTCTCTGATTGCTCAGTTTTTTTTACCCAATTGGTTAATTGAAAAAAAATCTAATAACATTTATGTAAAAAATTGAATACAATTTATTGGTTTAAACTTAACAACTGTACACTACATATAACTAAACTAACATGCTTGCGTTATTATCGCAAAACTCATAAATATTATCAACGAATTGCATTTCTTGTGTGTTTTTAGCAATACTAGTTATTTCATCTGACTTCGTCTTAGTGCAGCCTCCAATGTTTTCTGGTGGATCTGATTTTGTGTTCTGTTCCAGGGTCATACGCTTTAGATTGTTGATAAGCGAAATATCCTGTTTGATTTCCTTCTTCAGCTCGAGCAGCTCATGCTCTGTTTTAATAATATCCTCAGCATATGCTTCGATGTTGCGCTGCAGTTGACCGACCGAAAGTTCCATTTCCGGCAATTGGTATAGTTCGTTCTGCAGCTTGTACTGTTTGCATTTCTCTGTTAACTGTCTGGTCAGATTGTATTCCTTTTCGTATCTAACGTTCATGTCGGCGAGGAGAGTTGCCAGCTTGTTGCGAACACTGTGGCGTAGCGGTGCTTCCTTGCGACGTCGTCGAATGCAATTGTTGTTGTAATTGTTGTTGTAATTGTTATTGGCAATTTTGTCAACCGTATCGTGGTTATGGCCTCGTCGCCGCTGATGACGTCGTTGCGTTACACGCGTTTCGGCCAATTTGTACAGCTTAGTCTTAGTCTTCTGGTGATCAGTCTCTGTTGGCATCTCGTAATGTTGATCGGGCAATATAACAAGCAGCAGCTCATCGCATACGTGCGGATCCCGCTTTGGTATCTTTTCTCTGTTTGGCACCTTTTCCATTTTCTCTTTGCACTTTTGTTTCTTATGGCTAAGATGAAGTAGACTTTTTAGCCATTTGAGCATAGAAAATCTCTTGCAAGCCGGTGGAGCAGGTGGCAACAATTGCTGCGGGGGCGAAGGTTCAATAAGCTGGCAACGCTGCTTGAGTGAGAGGCGCAACTGCAAGTAAAGAAGAAAGAAAAAAATTGTATAAATAAATATTTATTTAATTTTGTAGACAGTTCTGGTTTTATTTTTTATCAATAGATCGGCGATATACACAATACTATTTATCATCCCCATGGCGGAAACTATATTGCCAACAGGACAATTAAAAGTCCATTAGGACGAAAGCAGAAAAATTAATGATCCTGGGGAACAGAGATAAAAATAGTGCACGCACATAGAAATTAAGTAAAAACAAAACAAAAGGGAAAACAAAACATTAAGTTTAATACAAAAATCAATAAGCAAATTGATTTCATTTCGTGCGTCATAAACATGACTGTGGTAGAATACTGGAATAGGCGATGCATAATCAAAAGCTAAATACGAGTTATAGTGGAGCGAACAAACAAATATGGTATATACGTTCTATGTACCCCAACCACAAGTCCGCACATTCATATAGTATATATCCAGTGTATGTGGAGGCGTGACCTATGTGGAGTTGGGGCTAGGCCCAGGGTTGGGGTCGGGTAGTCCAAACATGA
Source organism: Zaprionus kolodkinae (assembly GCA_018901885.1). NCBI lineage: Eukaryota > Metazoa > Arthropoda > Insecta > Diptera > Drosophilidae > Zaprionus > Zaprionus kolodkinae. Next base: position 13,843,445 of record JAEIFM010000068.1, read on the forward strand.
ATTTCACATTTCTAGTCTTGCGTGCGGCGCCAGACGGACGAACAGGACACGTCGACGACGGCGACGACGACGACGGCGACGACGACATCGAAAAAAACGCTTATTATGCAATCAGTGTCGACTTTTGTTGTTGCCTTGGGCCCAGTTTTTGCACGGCAGGTGGGCTGAGTTTTAGATGTAGAGGGTAGGTTGGATGTTACTCGAATATTACCTCATTGTGCACACGGCTCCAAGCGCGCCAAACAGGTAAAATGGCCATGTTGCCGTCGTAGCTGCGCTCGATACCGCGCCAACGTTCCGTTATAACGTAATCGCTGTAGTCACGCGATGCTGCCGCTGCCGCTGCCGCTGCTGCTGCTGCTGCTGCCTTACCATGGCCGCCATCTTGTTTTAATTTCGGCAACGTAACGTAACGTAACGAAGCAAAACGAAATGAAACGAAACGAAAATGAAAAAGAAAAACAATAATTGTAAAAAAATTATAAATAAATAAATAAAGAAAGTGCCAACCATTATAGATCGGAATATAATATATAATATTGCTACTATATTATTTCCCCATTAATTCCCATAATTACAAACTCACCTTGTCGATTGCAGTAGAACGCATTTCCATTGTTCAGTTCGTCATCGATCAGGGCTTTGATTATGTCATTGCATGTGGTTTTATTTGTTACACCCGACACATAACGCGGCTCATCATCGTCCAGCCAAATGGGTATTTCCTTATGACCCTGTTCCTGTTTTGGGCGGGGTGGGGGTAGGTCGGAAATGAAAGAAGGTCCATAAAAGCGTTTGTTAATTGCTCCAAGCTCGTTATGTGCTAGCTAACTATGGGCCATAACTACAGTCTGTATAGATCGTCAGAGCAAAGCTAAGCAATGCAGGGTATTTTGTTGGTTTAAATTATAACTATATTACAAAATTATAACTATATTCTTATTATGTATAGTTTTCCTATAGCAAAATCTATAAGTTTTCTTCTTTCTTTTAAATAATCAAATTCTATGCAAATTCCAATACATTTATGCAGTAGTACACTGTTGCCAAACTTCACACGCTTGTCAAACTTCACAATGTTGCCAAACTTCACACTGTTGCCAAACTTCCAAGCTCTTGCCAAACTTCATTCTCTTGCCAATCTTCACACTGTTGCCAAACTTCACACTGTTGCCAATTTGCAGTTTATTTTCTAGCCCAAAAACTTTGTAATCATCTTCCCTATAAACGATTATCGGTTGCTTTCTAACACAGCCCGACTGTACAGGCAGGAGCTTCGCACCCCCTTCACCCATGTATCTCCTATCAAGCCAACTCCTTTTGCCCATTCAAGTGGATGACTAACTGAACTAACCAGAGCCAGACATGCTTGGAGCTTAAGAAAAACACAAAATATTTTGCTTTAGCCACCCAATTAGATGATTTGTTTGATTTCACTGGAAGCCCGCCCGAATGGCCCAAATGCCCCTCAATTACCCAAGCAACCCCTACCTATCCGACTAGCTTGCCACGGGAGAAGGGGAGGAGGGGGTGGAGTAGCAGGTTACGTGTGAGGCACTTACCGTGGTGCTATTAACGCCGTACAGTGAAATGGAGCGATGGCGCTGGCGTCGACTGTTGGCGGTGCTCGTGTGTTGGCCATTTCCGTTAGCCTTTGCTTTAGCCCTGTGCTTGTTGTTCTTGTCCAGGTTTTGTTGTTGATTTTGTTTGTTGTTGTTGTTGTTGTTGTCTTCTTGATTTTGAGCACGTTGGGCATGTTGATGTTTAGTTGGCAGTATGGGGCTCTCAGGTAAATTCAATAGCATTGGACAGGTGTCAAGATTATCATCGATGAATGTTGAGTTCTGCTGCGGTAGCGGCGCCATATTGAGGTCCGGGAATCGAGAAACTAATTGGCACTGCAATGAGAAGGCGATTGTTACCAAACAGCAGATAGTTGGGTGCATATATGGTTGTTTCGTATATAGAATGTACATTTCTAGGGAACACGCGAAAAGGTTGTTAGACCTATATACATATATAGTCTGCTTGCCCTGCTGCAGGGTGGTTTGCTCTTTGGTCGCCTACGCGAAACGATCAATTTAGATTTTCAGTCGACGATTAAATAAATTATGCATGCGGCATACACGCAGTATGTACGACTGCTGTTGTGTGTTGCAACAGACACCTTGCAACATCTACCCGCCCCCTCCCCGCTGATTTCCCAGAAAATTGCATGAAAAAAAGTTTCGTGTTTCTATCATTATTTTCGACCGTTCATCGTTTTTCCTCTGCCATGAACATGCAAATTAACAGTTGGAAAACCGAGAAGGAAGGGGAAGGGAGGGAGAAGGCGTATTTTCGCAGTTCTTATGAATTAATGCAAATTTATGCGCCGCAAAATGCAGGCCGAATTATAAATTGCAGTTGAGGCATTACTGTCCGAGACAGTTCCGGCAGTCGAAAATGAATATATGGAATATATATACCATATAGAAAATTACCGCACTCTCTACTGTAACGAAATGCGCCTAATTGTCAATAAATATTGAAATACGTTAAATATTTAGAGTAACACGCCCCAACCACTTGCATATTGACGGACTCATGCAACAACAACAACAACAACAACAATGCACGCCCCTCGATCGCAACGCGAAGCTATTAGCCAAATGAGTTGGCCAGCAAGCAGGCGATTTTCTATGCACGTGGACACGCCCACGCGGGCAGTAGCCACCCCCTAATCCGCCCCCCTTCCACACACACACTCCCCGCACATGTCAATGCAGCCTTTGATTACCAGGGCAGAGCTGCAGACATGCAAACATTCATTGAAAAATGCAATTTCCAATCAAGATAAGTTCAAATGGAAATTTCTGCAGAGTGCAAGAAAGAGAGGTAGAAAGAGAGAGCGAGAGAGAGAGAGAGAGAGAGCGAACAATTAACCAAGCCGCGTCGCCACTGACGTTTTAAGTGCAACTAATTGTGGCAGCCACATCGCAGGTTGTCGCTCGATGATTAATTAATGCCCCCAAGTTGCCCCAAACATCGCGACATCGTTTTGTCCCCAGGACCTTGTGGTTTATGGATATGGTCCCCGGGTTTTCAAAGTTCAATGTCTTCGGGGTTTCCAAGGTTTATTTTTACCTTGCTCAGTTATGACGTACACACGCTTTATTTTTAAACCCGCTTCAAACATAGTTCAAAGTATTTTACGATAGCAGGGGGTTATTTTTTTTTTTTATTTTTATAGAGGTTTTTCAGGCATTTCTAAGTCAGTTTGTAGTTGCGTGTTGCAGAGTAATTCGATTTCTGGGAATTTTCTAGGGTAGTATTGCAGTTGCAGGGCAAAACATAACGGGTGTGTGTGTCGAGGTAGGAAATAATTATATTTAATTAAAGTCGACTTAATGCAGGCTATAGTTGTGTACTTTAGACATATATTATTATTATTAATTTTATCTAGTAAATTCTTTAGTATTTTTTTTTAAATATTTTTTATACTGTATAAATATAATTTATTTTTCTAGATATTCTCGTAGTGCTTTACAGTTGTCTTCTAGGCTGCACATTCGATTTTGGCACCCGCAGAACCACAGAGTATTTAAAAATCAACTGTGAATTCTCCCAGTGCCAAGATCCAAAGGCAGCAGTAGCATCCATACATATATCACAATTTTCTTTTACCATTTTCCCGGTTTGAGTCTGGAGCAAACTTACCTGTTAGTTTAGACTGGTTTTTCCGGCGAGGATCAGCAAGCAGCGCAGTTAATTTTCAATTTTTCTTTTGGCAATTTTCAGTATATTGTATGTTTTTTTATGTGTTTGTCTTGGGTTTCCTTTTCGTTTCGTTTTGTTGGTTACTTAAGATCAGCACTTGAACTGTGTTAGTTGTGGGCCAGAACTGAGGCCTGGCTGCAGCCGCAGGACATGTTAATCCTTTGAGCTTTGACACTTGACTGAAGTTCGAATTTGAATTTGCAGCTATGTAACGTGCCGTTGGCTATGTTGACGTCGACGTCGACGGCGACGCTGGCAGCGCAGCCGGAAACTGCTAATAATTTTTTTTTTCTCTCGTTTTATATTATTTTTTTTCCCACTTCTCTAGATCTAGACAGGTGCCAGGGCAGGCTAAGCTGTTGTCCTTGTTCAGCGCGTACGAATGTTCCGCGAGTCTATTCAAATTGCGCCTAGGTCTAGAACGTGTGTGTGAGCGAGTGTGTGTGTGTGTGTGGGGAGAGTGTAGTTGCTTCTTTTGGTTGCCAGTGACAACTTGGCTTAGCTGCGGCGCTCGGTGCACACAACAAACAGGACTCGATGGCGATGGCGATGGCGACGGCGTATCCTTGGCGACGGCATGTGACTAACTGAAATTTTACTTGCTACCACACAAAACTTTAAAGCAAAACCGGCAGCTACCAAACGCACTAACACACACACGCACACACACACGGACACACACACGGACACACACAGACACACCTGGCAAGACAAATAAGGCAGGAGGGAGCAGGAGAGAGCATGAGTCTAGGGGTGGTTAGCTGCCTCTGCCGCTGCTGCTGCCGTCATCAGCGACTGCTGCTGCGGCTGTTGGTAGTAGCTACTACCAACAACAACTGGCCTTTTGGCCAACCAGCAGCAACCACCAACTGTGTGTGTCTGCGTGCGTGCGTGCGTGTCTCTGTTTGTGTGTGTGCGCCTGCTACCAATTTCCCACTCGGCCGATCGACCGAGTGAGCGACCACTCCCTCATCGCACATTGCAGTTTTTTCGCCCCTCCATAGCGTGCCTTAGCCCTAACTCCTCGCCTGACCTGCTCGCTCTACCTGTCCCCCCTCCCCCTCTCCCTCTCGCCACAGCCCAGCAATACCAATGGCAGCGCGCACTTTGTGTTATTTGGTAAAACGAGATTGTTGATAACGTGCCACAGCAACAACAACAACAACAACAGCAGCAACAACAACAGCACGAGCTCCATAAAAAAAAGAGAACTCGCGGTAAATATATAGTAATTCTTTTTGCCAGCAGGACCTGTACCCACTCTGGCTACCCCTACCCCTACTCCTAACACAGTCCCTCCCCTCCTCTCCCGCCTGCATTGTATATTTTATTGTTAATGGGCAGCATTCGCCTTTCGATTCGATTTTTTCTGTTCTTGTTGTTGTTCTTGTTTTTTTTGTAGCTTATGCACGACATGAAATTGTTGTACTTTTGTTGCCAACGGCATTTGCGGCCTGGCCTGGCTGGCAAACGCTTTGATAGATGGCTATAAAGGCTAAGAGTGTGGGGGGAAAGTAAAGGAAAGAAAACAAAATTCAACTCTTTTTTTTCAATTAATTTCTTGGCTTATTTATAGAATTCTACTACTGAAATAATCAAGTTCAAACGAAACTAGAAAGTCTTGGGGTTTTTTTTATTGTCATTTATAAAAACATTTTGAATAAATGATCTTAGTACCAATTGCAATTGTTTTATTAAACTACAAATAATGCTTTCGTTTTCAATATATAATAGAAATTACAGATCTGCCTCAATGGAATACAACTGCATCTATTGATAATTATCTTTATGATAATTCTCTAATTGATAATTCTCCTCTATGGAATGTACTAGTTTAAAGAATATCTTATGTGCCTTGACTATGATAAATTACTATTATTATATTGCCTCTCTTCGTTCAATTATTTCAGTAATTAAAATTAAACTGAATTTCTTATAACGTAATTCAAATATCGATTGTTAAGGCAAACAAATTTCATGATTAGTCAAAATATTTCTAGGCAAAGGATCCTCTTAATTTAAAGCGTATATAATACTAACAATGGGTTAATAAATAAAATAAATATCTCTTATTCCGCTGAAGTTTGAGAAACAAGTTAATATTTATACTATAGGCATAATCAACTTCCTTTATATTTTTTATACCAAACAAAGACCCCCCCTCGGTTTGTTAACCAAATACTGCCAAGAAACAATTAAAAACACGCGACTTGTCAATTTTCCAGAGGGTGGTGAAAATTTCGCCAGAGCGCGTGAAGTTCTGACGCTTTTCCGAGCTGCGATTATGTAAATGATTGATTCGCGGTAGCAGGTTGGAGGGCAGTCTGTACTAATTTGCTGGAACTACCGTTGTTTGGTCTTATCAAGGGGGTGCACTGTTATATGTACCAACGGGGTGCCATATAATACCATATATATAAACATACATATAAACATTGTGGAACCCTGTGGTACCCGTTGCGGTTCAGCGATTTCACGATATGGCACCGACGCGTCGACCGGCGACGTCGGCTCGTAATAAACAAACATTATGTTTTGGTAATAATGCAAACAGGACTCCTAACTATACCATACCATACCATACCATATACACGTTCTTCTCACTCCGTCGATCTGTGATAGTGTGGGAAAGTGTTGGTGCGGGTGGGTGCAAAACTTTATTCGTTTTTTTTTCTGTTTTTTTTTTTTGGATTTAGGTCTGAGAAGCAATTAATGCGTGTACATGCACAGCTTATTGCCACGCCCACTGAACAAAAAGTACATTTCTGTGTACTCAGTTTCAGGTACATAATTTCAATATATTTTCTGTTGTACTTATTTCCATCATTATATTTTCTCTTTCATTTCAGAAAATCAAATAGATTTATGCTTCTTGTGTTTAATATCTTTAGCTATTTAGATAAGGTTGCGTATTATATTAATATTGGTCAGATTTGCTATATTATTGTCACTTTTCCTTCTAAATCTATTTTCTTTCATGCTCAGTTGTAGCTCTTTCTCTCCCTCTCCCTTTCTCCTGGCCACCTTTGAGTGTGGCGCCAGTTGAATTCGGTTTGCATGTGTCGCATATGGAAATACTCTAATGATAGGGGTGGTATGGCTGCACAGCTTAATTGGTCTGTAGTTAAACTAGATTGGCCTTCTCTGACCGGCTAATGCTTGAGCTTTATTGCGCACTCTGATTGTTCAGCTGCGATTGGCTTTATGTGGGTGGGACAGGAGGAGGGTTCTGCAGAGGGAGTACTAAGTCCATATATGGTGGCATAAGACCTTTTCTTTTTCTCAATTATTTCGCGCTACCTTTAGCAGCTGGCAGATCCTGCTTCTCTCATCCACTTGACCCTGACACACAATTTCGTTGATATTCCTTGTTTACCCTGCGATCTTTTTGTCTGCAAAGTAACGTATTTTCGCTGGCAGAACCCTCCCTAAGCAACGATAGCGACAGTCTGTTAACTCTGATCATTATAAAGGTAGTAAATAATTACTATACCAAGCGGGGTCAGCGCACTGCCAGACCTGACCGAGGGTTGTGCGTAGCGGTTCGCTCAGATCGGGGCAACTGTCTTCATATATATATATCCACCGCGTGCCAACTGCGACGCCGCAGCTGCAGGTGCAGAAATCAACGAGCGCAACGAAGCGCAACGCAGACGACGATGACGATTCCAAAGAGTCGACCCAGCCAGGTCCCAAGCGGAAGGAAGCTGTTGCACGCGGGCCAAGACAGCAAGTGCAGAGAGAGGGAGAGGGAGAGAACCTGTTTAGGCCGAGAGCGCGCGCGCCCTCTGATCTTGCAAGCTGACGGCAGGTTGCGTCGTCTGTGTGTTTCTCTAGGGGATGTGCCCCGTTAAGATGCCGCCTGGTGCCGGCTGTGTCACGTGTGCATTGACCTGAAAACCAGCGCGCCCTTTCAGAAGAAACGAGGAGAGAGAAAGAGAAAACAGATAGAAAGATCTGAGGAAAGAGCTCAGCTGACTTTGGCTCTCTTTTCTCTCTCTCTCTCTTTTCTTCTATCTACACCGTTTGCTCTGATAGTAATATTGGAGATTAATGTATATATAGTATTCCGTTCGATCAGAGCTATTAATTTTTAATTTATTTATTTATTTATTTATTAAAGTCAGCAAAGACCAGTCGATTAATTTAATTAATTGGTTTATAAATGAATTAAAACATAAATTAAAACGAAAAGTAAAGTAAAAATTAGAATAAAAAAAAATATATAAATATGTATAGTAATTAAAATTGATTAACATTAACATCTTGAAATTAAATATCCTTGACTTCATATATAGCTTAAGGTAGAATCAGCATAGAAACTGTTATCATCCTTGTCTTCCTCCAGTTGTTCCCACATATAAAAAACTTTTCCGTTTTTTGCATTTTTTTTGTTCTTTATTTTCAGTTTGGGACGATCTTTATTAATGCGAAGCTGTTTCCATTTTTTTTTTTTTTTTATATGTTTATGGTTGTTGTTGTAGTTTCTCATTTGTATGCTCTTGTCATTTCATATATATTTACATTGTGTTTTACAATATTTCATTCAATTTGTGTGATTAGTTAAGATATTTTTAAAAAAATTCAATTTGCTTGCATTGCGCCAATCTCAAAGGTGTCAGATTTGTAATTGATCTATATAAGAAATCTATTCTCTTGTGAAATGATGTGAGTGGGGAACCTAAGATCTCTAATGTACTCCATAACAATTTCTTCTATAAGTTAGCGATAAACTATATTAGTTTCTTAGCATTATTAAATGGTTTCTTGATTCACTTTTTATTTTTCTTTTTTTGTTTTCGTTATTATTAATATTTTTTTGGTATGAAGACTTAATAAATGTTCTTCAGAGATGCTAATAAATGAATTAACGAATATTTTTTTTTATAATAGACTTGATTTATTTACATATTTCAGCTGTTATCTACTTTGTGTTATCTCCTCTCTGGGCTTTTACAACTTATAAAGCTATTTGTTTGTTTCCATTTCTTCAATATAATAATATTATATAATAATTTATTCTCAAGCAAATCACCTACATTTGATGTTTACCTAGTAATTTATTTAAATGTGATTTCCGTATTATTTTAATACTTTATTTACAATTCTATTTGCAGGAAAAAGAGTTGAAAATGTGCCACGGAACATGTTTGTGTTATTATGTTATATAATTTGCTTGGTTATTTATTTATTTTCAGGATACTTATTAGTGAATATTTCATTTATTTAAATAACAAATTTAAAAATCACTTTATTATTATTTCGATTAATTTATTATAGTATTGAATGTAATTATTATTTCAATTAGTATAACGTTTTTATTCATTTTAATTATATTCGTTTAAGAAAATAGGCTCATTCCTGACTTTGGTATACCCTGTAACCAACAAAATAACAAGCATATAACAAAAAAGAAAGGGTATATTAACAAATGTGTTAACTGTCATTTCCCTTACTATTAAATCATTCATATTTCTAATCTCGTAAATGAGAAATCAAAAACTGAAATGTTCTTTAGAAAGTTATGGGAATTTGCACAGCTTCTGCTGCTGGTAAACTGGATACTATGCGGATCCTTAGTATCCCATGCAGAGCGTGTCAAGCGTCTGGCCTCCCCTTACTTCAATGCGGAAGTATTAAGCTCACAGGGAAAATTTGTGGTCTCCCTGAGATCACGGACACCACAAAACTTCTTTGGGGACAATCACTTCTGCGGTGGAGTCATTATCTCGCGATTATTCGTACTAACTGCCGCGCACTGCGTCATGGAGTGAGTATACGTACATACTCTGTGGATGTACCCTATATTATATATATATAAATATATTTCTCTCCACAAAGTAATCGTAAGATCATGTTCTCAAGCCGCGTTCTCCTGGTTGTTGTTGGCACCCCGAACCGACTCAGGCATATTTTGAAACAGACACTGAACATGCCCGTCAAACAGATCTTTGTGCCCACCAATTTTACGGTTCATAATACAAATAATTTGGCCATGGTAAAGCTGAACAAAAAACTTCCTGAGAACAAGAAGAACATTGGATTTATCGACCTGCCAACGGGGGAGCCCGTAGTTGGTCAGGATTACAGAGTGATGGGCTGGGGACGTGTTTATAAGGGTGGTCCTCTGGCCTCTCGGATTTTATATATCGATGTGAAGCTACAGGATAAAGATGTCTGCAAACAACATATCAAAGCTTTTTCATCCGAAATGATTTGTACTTCAAATTTCAATGAACTCGACGAAAGTCCCTGTACTGGCGATTCTGGAGATCCGCTTATGCTAGGCAATATGCTATATGGTATTGTTACATACGGTCTGGGCTGCGGCAAACCAAAAATGCCATCAGTTTACACAAATGTGTGGTACCACATAAAGTGGATTAAGGAGACAATGGATGTGAACGGGATCCGGATCTGCATTCGTATTTCTTGGCCATGTATGTTCCTATCTGGTTTGTTGATACTGTTCACTTAGAGATTACAAATATCTTAGTTAAAAAGTCTGCACAAAAATCAAGTTATACATATTTTAACTAATCGATTTTTAGAAAATTTAATAGCGTTGGGTACCGGGCATATAATCTCAAAGGAAGATCGGATAACATAGATAAATAAATAATCCAATCAAATAATTTAAATTACATATTGCTTTTATACGTTTATCAGCCAGTGTTATATATAGTCTTAAATTATTTTTCAGTTTTAGGTTTCTGAATATTATAGTTTCATATATTTTATTTATTTAAAAAATTAAAATATTGTTTTTTATTTAGAGTTTAGTTTAAGTGGTCTTTATAACTGTGTTCAACTGTTTTCTGTAAACTTAAACTGAGCTGAAATCAGCATAACATAAAACATAATTGCGTTTGATCTACTATGAAACCAGTTAAGCCAATGCGAAACTTTAACAATCATTAACAATATCGTTTAAAGAAGGCACCTTCATGTTGTTCAATAACTTTTTTTTAAAATTTCACAAATCATATATCTATACTAGTTAATATCGTTCCAATTTCTTTTTGTGTGTTTTGTACATTTCTTACTTTCCTTGGCACTACATTCCAAAAGAAGGTAAATTAAATAAGAGCTTGCAGTGATTAAGTGTTAGATTATAATTTTTTTTCAGATTTAGTTGATAAATTTAATTTTCCACATCTGCATTTAATTAAGTTTTTAGCTTTATTTTTATGACTTTTGTATTGTTTTCTTTAAAATTGCAAAAAGATTGTCCATGTCATTGTGTTTTCATATATTTTTATTATTTTTTTTTAAACTAAGAAAAAGTCAGCGTAGCTTAAAATTGTTTTCTTTTTGTTGCTTGCAAAATGATATAATCGAACAAATCTACGACCCTAGAATTATAAAAATTGCAAAAAGCTTTTTATATGCATTTATGCTATATATGTATAATAAATATTATTCAAATAATTCTTAACGGTGGCCCTCAATAACCTGCTCAATTAATTAAGTTGAATAAATTTGTATGCACATTTTTTTTTTTTTCATATTTTCCTTTCTTTTGTGTATTTTTTTTTTAATTTTTTGGTTGTGTGTATCACAAGACTTTAAGGTTTGATTTGGTTTAATTTATATATAGTATTTTAGGTATATTTTATTTTATAGCTTTGGTCTTCTATATGCAAAGTTCGCAGGGCGTTTTGACATAAATTGTATCTAAAATACTTGGGCGTTTTCATAGTTGGGTTGGCATAGCTTACTGAGTGTTTGTTTTTTTTTCTTTTAGATTTTTGTATTTAAAGATTATATTTTACAAAGATTTCCTATTAGCTGTGATATGTTTTTCAATTAAATTATTTTATCCAATTCCTGCTGCTACAAAGGTATAAAGTTTCTGCCAAATCAAATGAAACAATCAGTTCGTTTCTCAATTCTACTTTCGTATCGACTTCATTGAAATCGGAAAAGTTTGCTTAGCGAAAGTGAAATTTTAATCAAGATACTTGATAACAATTGAATTATAACTAGAAAATTAGGATTTGAAAAACGTAAAAATAAAACATGAAATTGAAACTATACCCACAATTATTTTGGTATGAATGTTTCAATGATATACATACATATTTACAGATTTGAGCAACATAAAAATAGTTCGATAACAATTTGACATATTCGGAGGCATTTGAACTAAGTGAATCGTGTGTATCTCATACTCATTCGTAATATTTGACTAGAATTTTTGTAAATATATATATGTATATGTATATATATAGGTATAACGTCTATATAAATATGACTCGATTTGTTGTAGTTTTTTTTTTTTTTGTATTGTAACTAGGCATAGATAAAGCGTTCAAGCTGATTTTGGTTAGCGTCTCTTGTGTTATGGTTTAAAAGGCTAGGTCTTTTTTTGGGGGCTTGTGTGAGTTTAGATGGTGTTTCGTATTTGGTACATACATTCAGCATAACTTGGTTTTGTTTTTATAAATTTTTTTTAATTGTTATTAATGCTAATCATTGGTTTTGTTTCTCTTTATAAATTAATTAAATATTTAATGCATTTATCGAGCAACATTTGCAAGTATCGTAATTTCGCGTTGTTTGTCTACAGTTTTTTTTTTTTTTTTTTTAAAAGGCAGTCGAAAATCTTTTCGTATATTTTCTCAATTTTGCATTAATTTAATGTAAATGTTAACAACTTATTTTAAAACAATGTGGTGTCTATCTGTATGTGCAAGTGTGTTTGTGTGTGTGTGTGATTCTTTAATCATTATAAACAACTCATATTAACTAATTCTCTTGCTGGTTTTATTATCACTTTTGTTTGCCATTTGCGATTTTTAATTAAATTACTTTGTGTTTCCCTTTGTTACAATTAAGTTAAATGACTTTTAAAAGGCCTTAAGAACTTAGAGAGCAGTATTTTGTTTTTGCTTTTTCTTTTTTTTTTTCTCTTTCGCATGGTTCTTCTCTACATTTTACTTGTTCCTTATAAATGTGGGCGTGCTTTTTCTGCTGCTTCTAATGTTGTTGCTGTCGCTGCTGCAGCTGCTGCTGCTGCTGGGGTGGCTGTTCGCTTGCTGTCAGCTTGATTTTACGAAAATCCCTTGTAGTGTACAAAAAAGAATATCAGAAATATGGCATAAGCAGTTGGAAATGTTATTCTCGCGATGACATCGATCGTCTTTGCCACACGAATGGGATGCGGCGGTTCCTTTTTGCGCACTTGAACGAAGCAGGTCTGCAAATGATAAGGGAGTAGAAAATATATTAAAAGCAGTTCCATTTTTCGATAATACATATTGGGAACTCCAGCTCCAAACTATCAACAAATTCGCAGCAAATATTTTCTCTGCGCGCCCAAAAGTAGGCAACAAATTTTTGCAAAAATAGTTGATTTAGAGTGGAATGCGCAACTGGCTTGAAGAGGTTTGATTATATTTAATTATTTCCGATCTATGATATTCTCACCTCCGTGGCGCAACCGTTGTTGGCCGAATGGGTACACGGGCTGTTGCTGCCACCGCATGTGGTGCATGCCACAATCTCGTTTGGTGCGCCGGCGTCTCGTCGCTTCTCGCCCTGATAGACGGCGGTAAATTTAAAAAACTAATGCGTTAATTTTTGTTGTGTCCAGTCGAAACAAAAAACAAAGTTTACAAACGATAAAAATCGAGAAGAGGTAACACAACGGCATTAAACATACACATGTGTACACACATACATACATGTGCACATGTACATTTTTTTACACACACATAACGCACACACGCGGTTGCACAACAAAAAGTTGGAAACGAACGAAAATGTTGCAGTTTTGGTTGCATTTGGTTGTTTGCATTTCGTTTGAGTAAAAAACACAGCAAAAAGCATTGTTAATTAAAGTACGAGTTGTATAAGTTGATTTGAGTATTGATTATAGTATATAAAAAAAAGGTAGAAAATATATATATAGAGATATTTATTAACATTTATCGAACATGTGAAATGAAAAATAGTAAAAAATAGGTAACTACAAAATTGGAAAATAAATATTTAAAAAAGCGTTGCCAAATTGATTTTCAACTTTTTTACGTTCTTTTGTTTTTTTTTCAACTACAAATTATAGATATACCATAAAGAGTGACTTATGAAACTGCTGCATACTTACGGGCTGTTTTGGATATAGGTATTTTTTTAGTATTTGTATTAAGCAGCAGTTGAAGAGGTTGGAAAGAGTAGAGAAATATTTTATTAGGCCTGAACCTTGATTCTCGATTTCAATAAGTCTCATATTGCTCGTACAACTTTTGTTATCTTAGTTAGTTATATATAGTATCTTATCAAAGCTTTAGCATCTTTTGTTATGGAATAATGGCATGAGAATTTTGCTGTGTGTTTAGTTAATGAAAAGTGTCAAATCAAATGGATTTTGTCAAAAATTTCTTCATTAATAACATAAGTTCAATTATTACTTTCGGTTGCATATTGGAAAATTTGAATGTATTCTGGTTTTTCTGTGTAGTGTGTTTCTTTTGCTATTTATGTTATGGATATACATATATGATAAGGGTATTATTATCTTTTTACTTAGTACTCAGGAAGTGTGCTGTTTAATCTAAGCAATGGGTTTTGACATACCAAGCGTGCTTAACACATTTACATTTTAGATACATAGATACGACATACAGTACACAAAGCTAGAGAGAGTGTGTGGGCCAGGGAACAAAATTTACACACATACATACATACATATATAGACAAAGCCACATAGATCATAGATTGCAAATAAAGCACTTGTGGGTATAGTGTGAAGGTACGGGAACATATGTGTTTTTTTTTGTTATATTATAACCATTAATAAACTTATAGTCTAAACCCTAAAAAACCCAAAACATTCTGAAAGTCTGACTTGCATTTTCGTAGTATATATAGTTATATTAATAAATTATTTTTTTTCTATTCGAAAACATTATTCGGAACATCACAGCTGAAACAACAATGTAAACCGCTTATAATTCTCTCAAACTGTTGTTTTTAGTTTTAATTATTTGTTTGGCTTCTGCTGCTGCTGTTGTTGCATAATAATGAACTGTTTACCGTGTGCATAATTAACTGTTATAATTTGTATTCTAACAAATTAGCGAGTAGCTGTACTCCCCTGCATGTGTGTGTGCCTGTGTGTGTGTGTGTCAGATGTTACACAGATTAACTGGCGCGCTCGAAAGTATGCTACAAATTTATTGCAGCTGCTGCTGCGGCACGTACCGTGTCTGGACACGATTTTAAATGGAGAAACGTTGCAATTTTCGGTGCAAAAAAAGAGTTTGGCAACCAGCAGATAGGAGAAGAAGGAGGAGGAGGGGAGCATGAGTGGGAGAAGGACGGACTTTAAGCCAAACTGAATGCACCCACTGTCATCCAATTGCATTTCTTAGTCGTCTCTCCCACATTTTGCTGATTTGTCTTTGTCTATGTTGGAAGGGGATTCGCAACTGGAATTGTGCACTCCTCCTGACCTCATTAGTCAGAACGTGCTGCCGAAAATCCGCAGTCAGCACTTGCTGAAAGCTACTTAAATTTAAATGATTCATTCTTGTAATAAACCAAGGGCACAGAGCATGACTGGAGCGCTTAAACTTGGTCTACTGGAAAGCTAAAACCGCGAAGAGTTGTATTTGGATTAATCACTCTATGTCAAGGTAATCCTTATCCATATACAATGCAATCAAATGCGGGATCCCACAGCATATCTATTTGAGGATCCCATTTTTTTAAAACCCACTGTAATTTAATTCTAGGCTCGCTGAGAGCATGGAGAGGGGCTACACGTTTCGGTTAGAGTAGAAACTACAAGAATATTCGCTGTCAGCGTAACCCCCCATGGATTTCTTTCATGTTTTCGAAGAGTTTCGCCAACATATTTCCCTGCGAAGCTTTGCTCTTTAAAAAATCCTGCACTTCCTTTTTCCATCGCATTTCTTATTTGTTTTCCTTTTTTTTTGTTGTCTTTTGCCAACGTTTTGGGCAATTGTGGGTAGAATCCTGCATTTTTGTATTTTTTCGCTTTTCCGCAACTTGTCGCAGCTTAAGCTTTGCTTTCGTTTGCTCGTTGCTTTTCATCATCTTCATCATCATCATCATCATCCTCATCTGCTTCTGCTTCTGCAGCAGCTTCAGCTTGGCTGTTGTTGTTGTTACTGCAGCTCTCGGGCTCATTAAGGTATTTTCCACTTTGGGTACTCATGAATAATTATGTTGCCCTGTTTCGCTGCCTGCATCCATCCATCCGCCCTGCCTCCAGTGGCTGCTGCCCAGCGCCAATTTGGAACGCATGAAGCATTTTTAATTTACATGTTAATGGCCGAAAAAACATTTCGCCAGTCTCCAGTTGCGGTTCTTCTTTTTCTTCTTGTTGTTGTTGTTGTTGTCTTTTCACTCGTGTAATTGTTGTTGCGTTGCCCCACTCCCTTAAGCTTACGCGATTGCTGTTGTTTCTTTATCATGCACAGGTTAATTATTCGCGTTTTTTCTTACTCTTTTTTGATAATATATTATTTTTTATTAATTTTAAAAATTTTAATTTTTTTTTTAATATTATTTTTCCCTATTCTGTTCTATTCTATTTTAAAATAATCAAAACTTTAGGCTGCTCCCCGCTTTCTTCCCTTTTCTCATGAGTTTCCCCCTATCCCTATCCAATTCTAATGCACTCGCCTCTTGTTGGCTTTTTATTTAAAGTTCGGAAAAACTTTGCCATGTGTGTATATGTCTGTGTGAGTGTGTGTGTGTATGTGAACAAATTGCAATCGAAAATAACCGCAAGCAATAAAGCTTAGTGGCCAAAATTGTTTTGGCGGCCAAAAGGCAAACTAACTGCAAACTGTGTGGGTTCTCTTTTATTTATTTTTTTTCTTTCTCCTTCTTGCCACAGATTTCTAGCTGGCTTTCTTGGCCAACTTGTTAACAATGTTGTGTTATGTTCAATTATGGCTTATTAGTTGTGCGGGCAGCAGGCAACAATACAACACGAGAGAGAGAGAGAGATAGAGAGATTGCGAGAGCGAGAGAGTTGGTTAGTTTGGGTTAGTTCGGTATTGCAGGGTGCGGAACAGTTGTCGGTATCGGGACTGCCGGCTCGAGCTTGTCTACTCACGGTTTCCCTGGCCCTCAGCATAGACTCCTCGTCTGCCGCTGTCGCGTAGACAATGCTGGGCGAATTGGAGCGCGAAGATTTCCTGCGCGGCGGCTTTAATGGCAATGCCAATTGACGTTGATGCTCAACCGTTTCGACGGATTGCAGTGGTTGCTGCACTGCCTCCTGCTGCTGCTGCTGCTGCTCCTCCTCCTCCGGCTCGCGCTCGATACGCACGACCAGAGCCGGTGTGCTTGTTGCCACCGAGCGACGCAGCGTCGCAGAGCACTCATCCTGCAGCTCCTGCTCCTTCTGCTGCTCTTCCTGATTTACTTGCTGCTTCTGCTCCCTGCACTCCTTCTCTGGCTCCGCCACTTGCTCATCCTTAAACTTAACACGCGTCGCTGGCCCCGAAGTGGGCTCCTCATAGACGTGCTCGGCAATCGGGACGGTGCCGGCTGCAGCGGCTGCGGCTCTGGCACCTGACGATGATGGGCTTCGCGGCTTGGTGGCTTCACGTCCACTTTTACGCTTAATCGAACGTGCCCGCAAATTTTGCACAGCTGCACCGATAATGCCACCGTGTGCCTCCTGCCATCGCATGCCTCCGCCGAAGAACTCCTCCGCCGCCTCAGCTCCCCGCGGTGTCCCTGGCGTCGCTGTCGATGCGGCCGTGCCCATGGAGAGGGGCGTGTTGGCCATCGTGGCGACGGGAGTGGCGACAGCACTTGCCTTTTCGGAGTAGTAGGACGTACAAATCAGCGTAAAATTCACGTTCGATTACACCCTATATGTGGAATGTTTGGATGGGACAGTTGGAATGGTCTAGTTTTGTATTTTATTGGTTTTGTTTTTTTTTTTTTGTTTCTTGATGGATTTATTGCTCGTTTACGCTTTGATCAAGAGATTTGAGAGAGACATAGATAGATACATATACATAAAGGTTGATGTAGAGTTTCGATAAAGATATGGAGTCGGGTTAGTTTATGATGCGATGTCTCATTTACTATCATATTCGGTGCATCTTCTGCTGCTCTATCTTATGCGTAGGATTTGTACAGCACAGGGTGGCAGATTGGATTGGTCTATCATTTATTTTTTAAGTTGCAAGAACATTGTTCAGATAACGTAGAGCACACGGGTTAGTTA
Organism: Zaprionus kolodkinae; assembly: GCA_018901885.1. NCBI lineage: Eukaryota > Metazoa > Arthropoda > Insecta > Diptera > Drosophilidae > Zaprionus > Zaprionus kolodkinae. Next base: position 13,861,428 of record JAEIFM010000068.1, read on the forward strand.
AACAATTAATAGGCATGTTATTTACATTCATTTCCCATAACGAAGACTTTACTTTCCTATATTCATACTCTACAAATATTACTCGAAACCATCGATTAATTAAACTTTAGGAAAAAAGAGGAATATTATAAGCCAATTTATGCGTGGCAAAGTCGTATTTGTCATAGCTAACTAACCTTTCTTAATTACTATAAATATGAATTCGTGAAAACCCTAAAATTTCGATAGAAAATAAACTATATTATGTTTGTTAAAGCTGATAAACGTTTGATTTAAAATCAATCGTTGATAAAAGTTTGTTTTTTTTTTTATTTATTTTTTATTTTTTTATTTTGATTAAAATATGAATTGGTATTCCTATCCTCAGTGCCCTCATAGTGTCAGAAACACTTTAAACTTGGTAAACGTGTGTTTAATTTTACCTAAATTGCCCTAAGCAATCGATTCTCAAAATAAAAGTACACACACACACACACAGCTAAAATAAAGTTACAGTTCAGTATTTGTTTAGTGTTGGGTTTGTTATTTACGAGTATATATATTTATATATATTTATATAGAGCAAAACATTTTGATGCACAAAATGTACTAACTAGTTTCTAAAAAAAAAATATATATCACTAGTAAATTGCCTAAGCAAAAAGCTTTCAAGCATTTGGGTCGCAACTCAAACCAAAAAAATAAATAAAAGGCTTTTGTTCCATTTGATTTTGGTACTATAGAACCTTAAAATATAAAGTTTAATAGGAATTTGAAAAGTAAAAAACAAACTCAAGCGAACTCAATATCCTTGCAGAGGCAATTGAGCAGATAGTTGAAAACTATAGCATACTTTCATGCGCAGGCCATGTTCATTTGACGCACAGCACGAAAGTATGCTACTTTTTTGTGTAAACTGAACTCCAGCTGCAAGGATACTTCATTAAACGTCGGCAAAGGCCAAGGAAACAAAACACAAACCAAAGCGTTGTTGTTGTTAGTTAGTTAGTTATTGTATAAGGCGTGTTTGGGCTTATCATTGACATTAACAATAAAACGAAACGAAGAGTTTAACTTAATTTACGCAAATATCTTTAATAAATTAAAATGTACAACTCATAGGCTAAATTTAACATTAATTTATTGTTCATTTCAGTTGGGTTTTTTTTTTTTTTTTTTTTTGTTTGATAAGTACTATATAACAAAGCATAATTATCCATATTTTCGCATTTGTTCGAGTTTCGCTCGCAACATTTTTCCCAATTGTAAGTGATCTTAAAGTGTGTTTTATTCAATTTTTTTTTTTCATATTTTATTCATATACTTTTTTCATACGCAATTTCATAATAAATGTTGTGGTTGTTGTTGTTGTTGTAGTTGTTGTTTAGCTGCAGATGTTGTTGTTGGTTGTGGTAATGTAATTCACATTTATATCAATTACTTGTATTGCATTTTGTGTGTTCAATTATTTACGAGTTTAACAAGTTTCAGTTATGATTAAATTAAAAGCAGAAAGACCAAAAAAGTTCGAACGAAAGAAGTCAAAACCAAAAAACAAAGAAACACTGAAAGCGTGCGTCTACGTTATGTAATTTGAATTAAATATTATTGATAATATATAATTTCAGCACATCTCCTGTTTTTTGTTGTTTTCATTGAAACAAAACGAAATGTTCAAAACACAAATAACTCGAAAACCAAAAACTAAAAGTATATTTCAATGCATTTAAAAGCGAAATTCACATGCCATTTGATAGAATTGTATTTCTTTGTTTTCTTTTTTGTGTTTTCGCATTTTCTGATTTTTTGTTCTTTTATTTTCGAGTGATCTTTGAGACAGACAGAGAGAGACAGAGAGAGAGAGAGAGAGGTAGAGAGAGTGAGATGAGAGTGATGCTGGGGTAGGGGGCTCGAGGCTGGTGCGAAGTTAAGAAGGGAAAGAGAGGGGAGATGCGTGTGTATTGTGTGTCTTGCTTGTAGTTTTTGTTACACAGAAGGGAAGGTGGTACGATGGGTTGGACGAGTAGGGGGGAGGGGTGGGTGTTGTTAAGAGGGCTGGTGCACGAGTTGTGGTTGATAGCTTACCAAAGGACTTGCAAGAATTACTCCGATCCTGCTTAGTACCGCTGGAAGACGCTGCAAAAATGTACACAAAATAATGTTCATACTCAAAACACACTTTAAGTTTCGTTTGTTGTTGTTTGTTGGTTGTTGTTGTTGTTATCAAAGTTATTTTTTTTCGGTTCGACTTGGCATTATATAATTGCGACTTATTTTCTACTAATTATAAAAATGAATTTTGCTTGAATTTAAATTTTTAAAGTCTCGAATATGGAATACTTATGTATGTATATATATCACATATCACAAAAATTGGGAACAATGTTCGATTTTATTTTGGCTTACGCACATTTTTGGTAGAACTTTTTCAATTGGTTCTTGGTACTATATATATATATATAATTTCAAATTAAATTAAATAAAAAAACGAACAACATCTATAGGTAAGTAATAAGTTTATAAAGTGGCATATGGCGGTCGTGGCAATGGATTCTTATGAGCACTATCGATATTATTTATCTTTCTCTATTCTAACATATTTCGAGCATGCTTATACTTCTTATATACACTTTCTTCAAAGCAATATGCCACCTTTTCTTGTCATCACATACATAATATGTTAAATATTTTCTCAATGCCTTCGCACAACATCAAGGAAAATGCTTAACATGCAAATGCATTTTTATTTCAGTCTTTGGTTTAGAAATAATAATGATAAAGAAATAAAAAAATATATCACCTACCTAATTTTGATTGAATATTTATTATATATATATGTATTTGAAAAATACGTGTACTAATTTAAGAGGAATAAAACGCATTGGTATTGGATATAGTCAACAATTGTATTATACAACATTTATGAAAATTAAAATATAGATAAATCAGGATCGAAATAACGAGGGAAACAAACAAAGCAATCCATTTGCAGGAAATATACAGGTTTGCTCTTCTTCAGAGAGAGAGGAATGATAATGCAAACAAATCAGATAGAAGGAACCGAGGCATCAGCACAATAAATACACATACATCAACAAATAACCCTATATAGTATACATTATAGTTGGAATTTCGGGATTGCTTTAACAAAACTCAAAATCAGGAAAACAATTGTCGATTACTTGAGGACATATTTCACACAAGAAAACGTTAAGTATAGTTTCAAAAACTTGTTATACAAAATGCTTAATTGGGGTGGGGTATGGGACTTAAGGTAGGTAGGTGTATGTGTGAGTGTGTGGGAGAGAAGAGGAGCATAAACATATTGGTGAAGTTTATGTTTTATGAGGAAATTTCAGTACAGTTAGGGAGCAGAAAGAGAGAAGGAGACATATACATAAATACATACATATATGATAGTTACTTAGAGAGATAGAGAAAGAGAGAGATACATATGTAGTTATAAAGAGAGATAGATAGAAAGAGAGGTAGAGAGATAGAGAGAGAGAGAGACACAGAGACGCAACACAATGACTGGAGTTGTTGTTGTTTTTTTTTATAGTATTTTCTAGATGACTTTTGCTCAGATGTTTTGATATCGTTTCGTTTTGTTGGGTTTTTTGTTAAGAGTGTGAGAGAGAGAGAGGAAATAAAAACAAAGACATCAAATGTTGTTGTTCGCTTTGTTGTTGTTTCGGTGTGTGAATTGTTGTTGTTTTTGTTGTAGTTATTTTGGCTGTACGCTTATGTAAAATTCATATTTAATTGCTTGAGATGCATAACAAATCGGGGCACAGGGCACAGGGCACAGGCCACGCCCCCAGAGAGCCCATGGCCCCCCTGGTTTCTTATTTGTTTTCGCATTTTCGGTGCTTTTCACTTTCAGTTTTCGGTTTTTCTTTTTTTCTCTTTTTTTCTTGTAATTGAATTTACCTGTGTTACGGGATTTTCGCCAGGCCTATAGACGACGTTGTGCAGCGGCCGTTTGCGGCCCACATAATTGACGCACACGAACTCCAGCAGGGAGGCGTATATGAAGCACATGCAGACGCCGTCCCAGACATTCATCGCCGTCAGGTTGGAGACGACGGGCAGCGTGCTGCGGAAACCGTTCGAGGTAGTGAAGAAATTCAACATTGTTGTCACGCCTAATTGTTACCAAGTTACCAAGTTACCAAACCGAGGGAGAGAGTGAGAGAGAGACAGATATAGAGAAACTTGCATTAGCCATTTGACACGTAATTTCAGAAAGTTTCCTTTATGCTTAAGGGTCTGGGACTGGGCGGTGACTGGGACGTGGGTGTGGCAAATTAATTTTGGGTTAGTTAATATATGTGGATTTTATTTGATTGTTGCATTTCATTCGTTTTAGTTTATAATTAGTTTTTCTTGATAATATTTACACAAGTTTATTACATCAGTTTTATTGCCAGCTGCGTTTGCCGGTTTGGTTTTGGTTTAAAGATCAGTGATGGGAAAAGAGAGTATGTGGGAGAGGGAACTTGATTGTGTACTATGTGCAAAGGTAAAAGTAAACAGCTACAGCTACAGAAAATCGACAGGCATAGGTAAATCCCTATTGGAATTTAAGAAGGGATAATGAGAGATAATTTAAAAGTTTCAGACTTAAGAATGAAAATTAATTGTTAGATTGTTCTTATTACATAAAAATGGAAACTGTTTGCTATTTTTTTGCGTTTAATACTTAAGTACTTTATAGGGTAAACCTTAGGATTTACTTTATTTTTTATCAAAAATGTTAAAGATAAATATTATGAGTATTGTATATTGCTAATCTCGCTCAAATGACTTCCGGAACAAAGCGCAACTATGTATAATATATAACTCTTCTCTGTCTAATTAGTGGCCTCAAGAAATGAGGCAGGAGACCGACAGCATTCAGTCGGGATTCAGAGCACTCAGTCGGTGTACTCATCGATTTTCAATTTGCCAAGGAAGGAGGAAGCAAAGGAGTCGAGCACTCTGGCAAATGCAGAGCTGACGAGCTGAGGATTTCCCAAATGAGAAGTCAGCGTTGCATTGCGGAAAATCTTCTTAGGGTTTCGGCTTACACTGGAAAATCTAAAGCTAGCAACTTTATCAGGATAGTTTCTTCTTAAATCTGATTTTCAATCCCGATTCTTTACTTGGCTCTCGCGAACACTCCACTTAAATATTCATAAGTTCATCAGTTTACTCAACTGTCGTTGGCAGTTCCAAGCACGTGGCTGCAATGGAGCAGGAGAAGTGGACGGGAACGAGTACTTTGCTATTTGCCCATATGTCTGCTTATGCATAAATCATAGTCTGCTATGTCTGTGTGTGAATGTGTTGTGCCCATTATCATCGCCATCACTATTGCATCAGACAAGTCAAAGCAAATACAGTCTACAGTCGCGTCCATGTCCAACTGTTCTACCCTGTACCTACGCTTTCTCCTCTAACCTCTTTGCAATATCAATTCCCCATTGCTTTAATCATCATCATCATCGTCCTCATCATCAACTGCACATACATATTCATAAGCTGTCATCATCCCCATAACCAAAGGTAAGTCAAGGCAGACAGGACACAGTCGTGTCCACGTTGAAGTGTCCCAGTTTCTCTCACATGTCCCATGGCTCTCCAGTTCTACTCTAGTTCTATCTTTGTATGTGTCGTACATGATTTCAAAGCAAATACTGCAGACAGTCGTATCCTCAGCCTTATCCCTGTGCCCTAACTCGTATCCTCAGTCAGAGAGATTGTGTGTGACAGTGACGCCTGATGATTTCGGAGCTAGATTTTGTTGTAGTTATTACTTAATTTTACTTTATTTTTCGTTGCAAGATCATAAGACCTTCTGTTAATATCATGATCAAAAATAATATTTAAATTTTAAATTCTTAGCAATAGTATAACTTAAGATTGCTACTTATTTTTATTCAAAGAAAATAAAGTTTATTAAGAACTTCAAACCAACATATGTTTGTTTATTTTTGTTGCTCAGCTAAATTTCTAAAAAGCTTATATAATAAAATACTCAAGAAGAGTGTATATAAATTGAATAGAACATGCAGTAGAAGCTTAAAGATTCGATGAGATGATATAACAAATAATAGAAAAAATTGTATGAAAGAACTGTTAAATGAAAAGTTATATAGTTAGAGTTATGAATGTAGAAAGTAGGAAAATAACTTAAATAAGTTCTTATTTTATTTAATTCTATGTCTAAGTCTAGCATCTATTTTTTCTGTATAATGCATGAATACGAAATGCATGAACCTTGGTTAGTCTATACAAACTCTAGATTGTAATTATTTTGCCAATTTTCGACAGCCTCTTGATTGGTTTAGAATTTAATTTGGACAAGGACTCACTAAGCTGCGCCTAGAATATGCTGCTACATTAGTATTTGGAAGACTACGATCTCATTGTTTTTGTTTTTGGTTTTTTTTTGGTAGGTTTCTGTTTTTTCTTTTCAATTTTGTTTTCTTTTTTAAATTTTGGTTTGGTTTTTTTGTTTTCTTTGGATTATGTTTTACGTACCGATCATAACACGGGCTGGCACTGCATTCCATTCCAGCCAAAATGTGATAAACGACGAGGTGACCAATATAATGCCAGGTATGAAAACGGTTGTAAAATAATACGCACGATCACGGGTAAATGTCAACTCGACCTGTAGGCAACTGTAATTACCTTAAAGTACAAGGCCAAAAATGTTTCAAAGTGGCCACAAATTAAAAATCTTGAGGACGCAGCACAGTGGGACAGAGACAGAAACACACATACACATATGTATACTAATAGACTTATAGACCTTACCTAGCCTAGCCTAAGACCTTACTAACTCTGTAGCTGTAGTACTTTTCAAAAATGGAAACGATAATCAAAAGGTGAAACTAAAGATTCTCCATTGGGTTTCTATTGATTTCGACTTCGTTCTTGGTATACTATATATACTAGATAATAATGGAAACGCAAATTGAACCCATGCAGCAAAACCTTAGAGGAAACGATAATTAGTTTTGAAGAGCGGGTTGGTGTTGCATATATATTTTGTTTTTTTTTTTTTGCCGGGAAGTGTCCGGCAAATGGAGTTTGCTTTTTTGTGTGTACGTGTCAAACTACTTGAGATGGTAAGAGAGCTTTTCAAAAAAAAAAGATAAGGTTATTACGCAATCGAAAACGAAATAAGATTACAAATTGCATACGAAAGAGGGCAATCAAAAATATGATATAGTTATATATATATATTGTAAGGCAGTTGCTACAAAAGGCGATGGAAATCAATCACAAAATTGACTTAAGGTTCTTGTGTGAGAGGGTAAGTTTTATATATAGCATATATTTGTATGAATATATGTCTATATCTGGGTAAATGGATTTATTTTTTTTGTGGTTTTGGAATTGATTTTGGTTTGGTATTTTTTTTATTTTAGTTTTTGTTACCTATCATTGATCTAGCTGGCACGGCATTCCATTCTAGCCAAAATGTAATAAAGGATGACGTCACCAATATAATGCCAGGTATAAAAACGGTGGTGAAATAGAATGCACGATCTCTGGTAAAGATTAAATCGACCCTAAGACAGCTGTAGTTCCCTATGGATTTGGGCATTTAATATATTCGATAGGAAGTAGGAGTTGGCCAAGTTGTTGTTGCATTGTTGTAGCATTATAGTTTATTGTGTATTGTTTTTTTTTTGGATTTCGGGGAAGGGGTAGACAAAGATTAGACCATTAGATAGGTGTTCATTGTAATTGTAATTGTTCATATAAACAAGGCAGTAACCAAGCTACGCTCCAGAATACAAGTTATACTGTAAATACAGCAAATACTAGAAATTTATTAAAAAAAAAAAACAAAACTAAAACTGTAGCTGCAATTTATCTTAGGAAAATTCCTAATTTTGGTATTTTCGCATTTGATTGGAATATAAATTAAAATACTAGCACTTAAAATACTAGCAACACTTCAAATTAAAAACACTGCCTACAAAGCATTCATTACACAAAATCATATTAAACTTAACAGCATAGAACAGTACAGGTGAAAAGTATTCGACCGGATGTTAACTTACCTCTCCAACTATTCTGATCGCATGCTGTGGTCTGATTCTTGATCAAATACGCATTCAGCGTGGTCAACGAGGGACTTTTGCGCAGTGTATCCTCATCGTTTTTCCAAACATATTTGATTTGTGCTTCCTCGTATGAAACTGAAAAGAAATAAGCGCGGATTAAGAGAGATTAATGAAGGAACAAAAAATGGAAAAATCTGTTTAATCTCAATTTTATACAAATAAATACATATATTTAGGTGTGTCTACAAAGACTTAATTAAATGAATGTCAACTCATTAAATCAAAACTTCAGAGCAGCCACATAATATTTCTGTATTTAGTTGCATTCATTTTATTTATTTTTTTAAAATCCAATTAACTTAATAACTAAACAAACCCTTACTTTATAAAATGAAAAGAAAAAAATACCTCTACTATTCTCATAAATCACTCGATGTGCTGACAATTGTCGGCATTATTCACACACTCTAAATAAGTCAATTTGGTTAATTAATTAAATTAATGTTGTCGTCAGGATATGATAGAGGTGGATGCCATAAAGATGGCCCATTTGTTTCCACACATAATTACGCTGGCGCTGACAACGTATACGTAATTTTCGTTATCTGTCACTTTGACGACCTTATTTGTTGGAAATTAGAAAACAAATGCGGCATCTGCGATGTGGGGGAAATTGAATTAAATCATATTCTGATAAGACTGAAGCGCAGACAGGCGAACAGGCAAACACTTTGAGGCCCCCCCTTTTATACATACACGTATATAAAAGATGAAAATCTCAACGACAGCCATGTCACATAACGGTGACTTTCCCTTCATTTCACCAAAGTAATTTATGATGTTGCGCTCGAGCATTGTTGTTATTCTTATTGCTGTTGCTGCTGTTGTTGTTTTTCTTTCTGCCGCCTGAGTTGGCCGGGTTAATAGACGTGAGGCGGTGGCAACTTTTCGAAAACAATGGCAAAGACAAAAGCCTAGGCTGGTGAATGCACAGTGGGGCAAGTGTGATGGGTAGCTGGTTGGAATATATATGGGTTGACTTCACGCTCTGTTATTGAATGCTTTCGAACCACTGTGCAACAATAAACAAGCCAGCCCACTGTTTGCCTGCCAGGCAGTCAGCCTTGTTAGTCACTTTGTCAGCTTTGCCGGTTCAGCTACACACACACACACAGCACACACATACACACACACACACAGTTACATACAACTCAACAGGAATTTCCCTCGAGTGTCAGTCAACACGGTCGTGCCTCGTCCTCGTCATCGTCATCATCATCATCAACAACAGTAACATTTTTCATTTCTTCTTCTTCTTCTTCTTCTTCAACACTTCAGCATAATTTGTATATTACTTACACTTTTATCTGACATTCTTTTCTGCAATTTACCATTTATTTGTCTAGCTCGTTTTTTTTTTTTATAATTTATTTTGAACAAGTGCGAGTGCTGTGTTGATGCTGATCACTAGACCGAAATTTGGTTTATTGTTATATATATATATATTAGGTACTTACTGCTTTCCATTGAGAACGAACATTTTGGATCATCAAATGGAAATATGTGCAGACTGCCCTGGCAGGACAATATCAAGTGGCGTCTGAAAAAAACCGTAGAAATGGAATTGGGATTAGATTTGATTGGGTTCTTCTCGATTTTCCCAATGCAACAAATGATTTTGCAACAAATGTTGGATCAGTTTAAATCTTTTTTCTATTTTACCCCAGATGTTAATGTTAATGTTAATAATTTTTAATTATTATATTTATATATATATATTTTTTTTTTAATTGTAATTTTTTACTTTACTTTTTTGTATAAATTCTAGATTTACTCAGGCAGAGTTTTCTAGAATTATTACAACATTATTATTTTTGGGCTTGTTTTAAATAATTCGCAAATAATTTTTTCGAATTTAGCTCTTTAATCTTGCAACTTCAGCCCTGTAGCTATGCCACTTAATAATAAACCATGTTTCTGCATCATTTTCCCTACTCTTTCCCCATTCCCTAGTTCTACTTTTGGCCTCGAACAAGTTTAGATTCGCTGTGACAGTTTTCTCCGGTTGTCCTCGCTTCGTGCTGTTTGGCTATGCAAACAGTAAACGTCAAAAGAGAGAGACAGTGAGAGAGAGAGAGAGAGAGAGAGAGAGAGAGAGAGAGAGAGAGGGGGAGACTGAGGAGCGAGAGAGAAGCGAGAGTAAGTAAATGGCAACTGCAACTTATTTTAATTGCTGGACGACACTTTTGCGCTATGCAGTCAATTGGAAAAGTTCTGTTGAATTAAAAAGCAGACAAGTAGAGCACAGGCTCTCTCTCTCTATTTATCTGCATCTCTCTCTCTCGTTTTTCCCTTTCTTTAAAGGGGGAAACGTGTAAGATATATACTATATATTGCAACGAGAATTGTTCAAAGAGAAGCGCAACCCGTTGCCGTATTGTTATATGAGCAAACTTTATGTCCGACTCTTTCTTTCTTTCTTTGTGTTCCTGTGTTTACACACACATGTATGTGTGTGTGTGTGTATGGATGCGAGCATGTATGTATGTATGTGTGCAAGAGCAAACAGTGGACGAGTTTTAGTTTTACCTGGCCAAAAGTTGAGTGCACACAAGGATCGCTGGTAGCCCCGCCAGCTTGCCCAAATATTTGCATCCATTTTTGCATTTTTTTCTCGCTTTTTTTGATACTCTTACCGAGAAAATGTATGGGTATTTTGCCTACGATAGGTATTATACACTAGTAATCTAACTAAAATATACTGTATAACAATACCTACTCATCTGCCTGGTTTACAACTATTTAACTATTAAATAAAAATATCTAGTACTTTATTCATTGGGTTTTAAAATCTCTCTGAAGTGTATTCATTATTCGGCTTACTACCTAATATTTTTTTTTTTTCGTTTTCTCCTCTTGTCTTGCTTTTCATTACAGACTCATGTTTGCACATCGGCTGGTTCACATTTCTCGTCTTGTCGACTTTTTAATATTTCTCGCTGTCCGTCCAAAAAAAAAAAAAAAAAAAAGAAAGAACTTTTTTAACGTTTTTCGGCTGTCACAGAGCCGCCCTAGAGCACATCTAATGAATATGAACTTTTATAAAATTTGCATTTCTGGCGACATTAAAGCGCGACCCCTTTCCCTCTCCCCTCGTCCCTGAATGTGTTATAATGTGGATTTTCATTCGTATTCAAATATGAGAGAGATAGGAACGATGTGATATTGAAACACACCTCATTGCGTACGTAATGGTCCCGTTCCGAAATATTCTTAAAGCGAAATGCATTGGTATGATGGGATCCTTGAAATCGCCATGCATAATGAAGTACGTGTCGGGCGTCCAGATGCTATCGTGATGATGCAAGGCGTTTAAGAAATCGTAGTGCGACTTATTGCCATATTGCAGGCGTGGATCGTTCCATTGTTGATTCAACAGGAATTCCACTTCGTATTTCTGAAAAAAAAGAATTAAGCTATCATCTGTTGTACAATAGATGTGTCATATTTTTGGTAACTTACTAGACTGCTCTCATCGGGCGATGCTAAGCTCAGAAGCAACACATTAACATTTACCGTCAGGGTGCCTGTAAAATAGATAAAACTTAGCCGAGAGTAATATTACAAGTTGAAAACGAAAATCATCTGTGGGTGCATTAAAGTAGAAGAAATCAAGTATACGCAACGGTAAGCTTAATATATTTGTTTTTAGGGCTACAACAGAAGTTAAAACTGATCGATAATTGTGCTAGCTAGTAAAGTATATAGTAGATAAAAATAAAGAAAATAACTATATATTGCAGACCGAGTAAATCTATTAAAGTAATTGATAGTCTTGTGATTTGTTTAGGACATTTCACCAACCGCGATTATGTGGTCTCCGCGCATTTTGATTTGTAGCCATATCGGGCGATTGTAAACCACAGCAAAAGTCTTCATCTGTAATATTTAATGGAGATGAGCCATACAAGTGAGCTTAAGATGGGCACAAAACACGTGAGTTAAATTGGATTGAACCCATATATTAAATAAAAATGGAGGCTCAAATTTTTTATTTTAATAAAGTAATTTCGGGTAAACAATTTTTAATATAATTAATAATTATAAAATAGTAGAATTAATTTTTAACATAATTAGTTACTGTTTAAACCGTTTCAATAGTAAATAATATTATAATTTAATTCCTTTTCTTTCTTAATTTTTCTTGCTTAATCTAAATATATATTGACATTCCTATGGTATTCATTTTAAATTTCTTTTAGTTTATATTATCTTTTTAAATCCTCTTTTTTCTTCTTTTCCATCTTCTTTCTTTTTTTACCATGCTATCTATAAGATGTGCTTAAATTTGATAGCACCGACACACTGAGTATGCTCTATAATTATTTGAAAGCACATCAACACAGACAGCCAAATGCAATTACATTACACTTGTGACTGGGCCAATATGGGTGTATATACTATAAACTATATGTGTTCCTTAAAAAGACTTGACTCATTTTCTTGGCTATCCGATTCTCTTCCCTCCCCATCTTAAGCAGCTCCCTCGAAAAAACGTTCTAAGAAATTACAAGCGTTCTTTGCGCATCCCGGACAGACGGGCCATTAAGTTTAATTGATTTTATAGTGACTATGGGTTGTCTCTGGGTCATGGTAGATGTTTGGGTACACTGAAAGTGTCCTGCAAATGCAACGTCCCCTCTTGCCCCCACAGTGTCATTCTTAATGACGCCAGAGACAGAAAAGAAAGTTATAAGTAAGTAAGTAGTAGGTACAGAAAACAATGCAAGTTATTCCCCTAGTAGTTTCCTACTATGTATATATATATATCCAGAACACTTAGTTAGATTGAAAATTTAAAGAGATAAGAAAGTTCAATGCGTAAAGTAAAACTATAAGAAATTTCTTACCATTTACAGGCGGCAGTAATCGTTTATCATAGCGTTTCTTCTCAAGTAATAAATCTAATATTTCCTTATCCGAACTGGATTCATCGAATCTGTGTGTGAAGAACAGAAGGGAATTCTATTATAATAAATGGCATGTCAGTGATTTGAACAATATTAGTTTTTCTCAGGATCAACACTGATTTCTGATTTCTCTGTGTGTGTGTGTGAGAGATTGATTCGCATTAAATAAATCGGAAATTAAACTTTAAACTTTAAATTTAAATTAAAAGATAACAAAGTGGATTAGTTTAAAGATCAACGAGATTAAAGATTTATAAAGATGGTCTTAGATTTAAGAACTAAATAATGCACATGTAAAAATAAACAAAATACAAATATTATAGTTTATATTGTGCAGAAGAAAGTTGGATAGTTCCTCTCTTACTAGGTGTATATAGCATGCATCTATCGGGCAAATATAATATTAAATAAAGAAACAAATCAATAGTATTATTATGTGCCTGGTAAACATTCGCTTTTCTCTTGTACATATGTTCTGGTGTGGGTGCAATAAACTTACTTCGACCAATCGATGCCATGACTGAAAGAATTTCAAAAGAAAATAAATAGAAAATTTCGTGTATAAGGGTTACAGGCGATATACATAGAGTACAGTTAGGGGAAAATATGGTACAGATTGAGATAAAATAGAGAGAGAGATATTGTAGATAGATTATACGGTGTACAGTGATTGATATATATAAAGATATATAGTACTTATGTATGTACACTGACTGAAGATCTGTTTAATCAGATATATTTTTTTTTTCTGGGATTTACAGGCCTCACTTACATGGGATGCTTGTCCAGGGCACCCGTCTCCGACTGTGTGGCAGCGGCCGTCGATAAGGTGGTCAGATAGCAGAGCATCAGTATGAGACTGGAGGCCGCATAGAAGCTGAACGATTGGCTATAGTGCTTATAGTGCTGGCCCAGATACTGATAGGCGGCAGCCGATGTTGCGCTCAGATTGGCTAGAATGGCAGCTGACATGGTGGCGGGTACGACGGCGCTGGCAACATTGGGGCAATCGGAGAGACGCCAGGGCACATAGGCTCTCTGTGGCTCATCCTGCACCTCCACCAGCACCTCCTCCTGGTCACGTGGCGTCGCTAGGGTAGCCTGCGCCTGCAGCAACATTTCATGCAATCGCTGACAGGGTATGCCAGCGATGCTGCTCCTACTTCGACCACGGCTTGTGCGTGAATCTGGACGCCAGTGTCGGCGTCGACGTCGGCGCTGTTGCTGCTGCTGCGACTGCTGCGGCTGCTTCTCATCTCTGTTAATCTCTACGGCTATGCTAGGGCTGTAGCAATTGGTGCAGGGTATTTGCAAGTCGTTTGGCAGCGTTGTGGTTGTTCTTGCACGTGTTGTAGCTTGAATATCGATTGTTGTTTCGATTGTAGTTTCGTGTGTCGCCAACGCGTCCTTGTTATCCTGCGCCACTTGACAGAATTGCTGCTGCTGCTGTTGCTGTTGCTGTTGCTGTCGCTGCTGTTGCTGTTGCTGCTGCGAATGTTGCTGCTGTTGCTGCTTGTGTGTGTGCTGTGTCGCTAAAAGCACTTGAGCTGTCGCTTTTAGATGTTTGCTGTTTGCTGTTTGCGTTTTATGATTTTGTTGATAGTTATCCTTGATTTGTATATCGTCTGCACTGCTTAGAGCTGCCTTTATTGTTGTTGTTGCTGTTGTTGTTGTTATGGCACCACATTGATTTCGGCTTTGTTGTTGTTGCTGTTGTTGTTGTATTTTTCTCTCGGGCTCGGGCTGCTCTCTGGCTGCTTCAAAGTCGCAGCCCATGTTACGATAACTGCCAGAGACATGCAAGAAAATACAAAACAAAATAATATTAGATAAATATATATTTTAACTAAATAAGTATTTATTATATTTATTAAAGAGATTTTATAAAATTTACTTAACATGCTTGTATCTCATTTTCAAGTATAAATATTTACTCAGTATTAAAGTTCTTTGAAATCACTGCACATTCTTGCTCTCTTAGTTTCAAATTTAAATATCATGCTCTTAATTTTTTTTACCTATAATATACCTATTTTTTACCCATAACAGACCCAGAAGTATTTACTTATTATTATTTTTATTTATTTATTGTATTGTTACTTTTTGCTTATAGTCAGTCTGTTTCCCATTTATTAAAATAATTGCGCGATAAACGAGTTCAATTTGCGTAAAAGTTTTTAAAGAGATTAAATTGCTGATGGCTTAAACTATTTGCAAATCTGTTAAAAAGATTACAGCAGGTCTAAGCCGATTAATTTCGCAGAGAAACAAGCATAAAGCATTTTACTCTATGTTTGTGTGTTCAGGAAATTGAATTTTTGCGGTAAAGATTTTGTGGTTTTACCCGGAACGGTTTCCTTTTCATGTTTTTTGTTTTTTTTTTGCATGTCAAAAGAGGAAATTCTATTTTCAATGCGGGGGCATGAAAATTGCATTGTCTATGAACGTTTTATATTTGCCATGGCCGCAAATGACAATCTACGGCAATAAGAACAACAAGAAGCGACAGACATACTATACTATATACTATATTGCCACAACATGCGACCAAAGAACAGCTAAAACAACAACAGCAACAACAACGATTGCTATTACCACTACAACGTACGATTGCAATGGCAGCGACAACAAGTACAACAACAACAACAATCATTATAAAAATGTTTTGGCACATTGACGTACTGACGACATTTTGGTTTAAGCTGCAGCATATTGACTCCATTTTATAGCACATACACATACACATACACATACTAATATATATATATATAATATTTCTGTGTGTGTTTGACAACATGGCCCGCAGCAGGGCATTGCCTGTTGGGGTGTTTTCCACAAAAATAATTTCAACTCTTCATACCTTTGCAATGTGTTTAAGAACTCGAGTGAAAATTCAATATCTTAATAATATTTCTTGCTTTTTTAGTCATTTTAATCTTAAATAGACACATCTTTTATTTAAGATATAATCCTATGTATATTTGTATTTTATTTGAAGATTTAACAAATAAATATTGAACATCTTTCTTTAATAAATACACAAACTGCTAACATTAAAGTCTCCTGCTATATAATTTTAAAAATATGACTATACTGATACATATATGTTTAGCATATTTTAAAATTTTTCCGATCTCAAAATTAATACACTACATAATAAATAAATTGTTTTATTTATATTATTTAATCAATCAGAAAGGAAATAAAAGTTTAATAAAATATGTATAATGTTGATTTGATTACGGAATAACAAGCCCATTTAACTATTGAAAACCTTAGAGCAAAACAATTCTGCAAAAGTTTCCATATCCGCCCATTTCCTTTACTTCTTTCCTTCTAACTTGGTCTGTCAGTTGAGCTTTGGGCTGATATCGCTGCCAATGTTTGGAACCGAATACTTGTTGTATCTTGCTAACAAGTTTGGTATGTCTGTTGCAGTCAGGAATAGACAGACAGGCAGAGAGACAGGCAGAGAGACAGACAGGCAGGCAGGCTGGCAGAGAGAGAGAGAGAGACGCATTTTCAGGCTAACAAACGTGCACATATCCTGGGCAAAACATATTCGAAGTAGACAGCACACACACTCTTACACACACACACACACACTCAAGGGGCATACGCTGTGCTCTAGCTTCATTATACATTTATTCGATTCTTACGTGACTTTGGCTATAAAGCACAAAAATAGCTGAAAGAAGCCAACAAATTTTAATACGTGTATTAGGGGGAGCTAAATGGGCTTGTATACCATATAATATGCTATATTTGAATTGGGTTCAACTCTATCTGCCATATGTGCACCCCTCTCGCTCTCTCTCTCTTCCTCTCTCTCCCTCGCTTCGCCCTTCTCAACAATTATTGACCTCAATCTATTTTAAGCGCTTTTACAAGCAAGCGGGAAAAAAAACTCGTTTCTATGTTCATTTTCCTTTTTTTCCGTGTTGTTTGCACCGTAAATGTCAATTCACTTCGGGGCGGTCACGCCCCTTGCGCCCCCCGCCGCCACCACGGGTTTGCAAAGTTTGAAAACTTTTAGGCCGGCTTATTGAACGGGTCAAGAGGGGAAAGGGAAGTCGAGGCAGAGAGATCGGCTCGTGCTTTTTATGCCCTGCATCCGCTGTCGCTCTTTCTCTGCCCCCCTCTGTCGTACAGCTGATATCCTTTATGCCTTCCGGGCCACCTCCCCCACCCTCTCCCGTTCCTGGCTGAGGCGCATAAATTTGCACAAACCACGCGCCACTCGGCTGCAACTTGGTCAAAGCTAATCCGTCGCCTGGCGGCAGGAAACGGCGCCCACTGACAGTCGACCAAACAAAACTAACCGAAAAGCCAAGCACAATGTCCCTGTACTCTCTGTCCAGTGTTCTGTCTCCTCCTCCTCCTGCTTTCCCTCTGTCCCAGCTTTCTCTATTGCTCATGTTACTTTTCTCTGCTTCCTTGTTGTTGTTGTCGGACTTGTCTAGTTCGTTGTGCATTTCATTTCCCGCCTGGGGCAACTTTTCATATTTTATTGTGGCAACTTTATCAGCTCTCCGCTTTTCTATTTTCCATTTTCTTTTTTTTTACTCGACGTAGTGCAGTCAATTTAATAATTTGCAGCAAGTTTCTGCAACAGCTCAAATTAGGTTTCCCTCTCTATCTCTCTCTCTCTTTCTCTCTCTCTCTCGCTCTGTTTTGATAGGTGCAACAAAGTTGGCAACAGTCTCGAGGCGTCACACGCTGCGTATGCTTAACTTTGGCCAAGACAGAATTAATGACAAAATTACCTAATTCCTAATTCCTTAATTTGGCCAGCAGCCAATCCAATTAGTTTTGCTGTTGCAACTAATTGAAAATTCCATTAAATTTCCCAAAGGTTTTCGGCCAGTTATGCTGGGTTATTTTGTGGTTCATCGAGGTGTTAAATGGATAATTTAGATGACGCGCACAAGATGTTGAAGCACTAAAATGGTAAATGAGATGAAAACTGACCGAAGAGGCGATTTAATTGCAGTTATTTAGCTCGCAAATGAATTGAGATATCTGCAGTCTTCTCTTTATAATAACTCTTGTTCTTGATTCTACCTAAATCACGTTTTCAATACCCATCAAGGCCAGCTGACCTGCTGTACTTATTTGTTGGCCAGTAATTAAATATGCAGGTTCATTATAAACACGGCCACGTTCGAGGGGGGCAGGGTTAACCTTAGCAAAGTCATATTGATTTCATGGTCAAAGAAAAAAGTTTTTAAATATTTTAATTGCCATTAAAATGTTCGATTAGTAGAGTGCAATAATAATGCAAACCTTATCGCATATTCAGTTAATGCAAAATAAAATGAAATTATATATAAGCTTAAAATTTAAATATGAAAAAAAATTTATTTATTTCTTTTTTGAAACTTTTGTTTAAAATTTAATTTAAATATAAAATAAATGACCTTAATATTGCTTTTATTATTTAAAATTGTGTATATATATTTTGATAATTCCCCAAAAATTCAATTTGATAGTTTTACTCCAATATTCGACTAATCTTGACTTTGAAATAAAATCAATAAATAAATCAGAACTAACTACATAAAACAGACGGATTGCTGATTGAGTTCACTTAGTAGCTGAAATTTCGGTATCAATTATTGACTGTTATTACGGTTTGGCGGTTTTCTTTTCTCTACTTCGTTTTTTGGTCGATCAACTTCAACTTGTCGCCACAGAATGCATTATAGATGAGGATACTTGTCATCATAATCGCACGACAATTTGGGGGGCTTATTGGGAAAGTTGTTCGGATTGTCGAACCGAACGAATGCCACGTAATGCCAAACGGGATAATTGGGCGAGGCACTTGACCCAAATTCAATAACGATATACACATACAAAGGCGAGTATATAGACTATATATATATAGGAGGCAGACGTGGGAGCGTGTTACGTATACGCAGCGTTGACGCACAGCTGCACTGAATTCGCTGAGCCTAATTGAATATACGATATGTAGGTAGATAGACATAGATATAGATATGTGTGTCTGCAGTTCGATATCGAGTTGGAGTTCATTCGCATTGCGAGAACAGAGCACTGCACTAACGTTAATAGCCAAGTTAAACCCTTTAAGTCAGCTTAGAGAGACAGAGAGAGAATAGACGGAGTCGCATTCTCTATGCTGTCTTAATTGAAATACCGTGAATGAAGAACACAGCAAAAGCAAAACTATTTCAGCTTGTTCGACAAGAGTGCGAGAATCGAATGCAGATGACAATAGAATAAGGCAATGCGGGGGGTGAAGTTGGGCAGGCAAAGAGGAAGAGCAGAGCTTGTCGGGCTAATTGCACGTAAATTAAACGGCACTCCACACACACACACACACACACACACACACGCACACATATGACAGTTTGCGGTGTAAACATTTGCATCGACTTGAAAATACACTGAGCAAAATGCGGGCAAATCAATTTAGCATAAAATTAAAAATTCACAATGATTGCATATAGATTTATCGATTATTATTTCAAATATCTTTATAGGATTTTTCCTAAGTTTTCCAGCCAAATTTTCTTGCAGTGTGCCTCGTTGCGTGGGTGTCGCACTGTTTGCACTTAATTGGCCCAGTCATTGAGCTGGTGACGTTGTTGCAGCTTGTTGCAGCCATTCTCACTTGGCCAATGACCAAACAGAGAAAGTCACACACCTCCCTCACCTGCCGCCCCCTTCCACCTGCCGACCCTTCCACCTGCTGCTGCTGCACGGTGTTGACCCGCATGAGGCACGTTCGTTGGCTAAGTATGTGAGCTGCAGCTGTTTACCGTTAGCCTTACATGCTTCAGTTGCAGCCAACATGCAATCGGACTACTCCCCCATCCGATCCCATCCGATCCCACACGTCCACACGTTCTGCTGTTGAGGTATTTAAGGAATGTAAGCACAGCTGCAACTGCAACTGCAGCAGGTGCAACTGCTGCAGCAACTGTGCAACATCAGCAAAGTCAATTGGTGTCCATGTTTCTGGTTTGGTTTGCTCGTGTTCTGTGCAGGAGTAGGAAGAGTGACGAGGCAGGCAAGACGAGCAGCAGCAGGAGGCGCCTCTGTGGTATGCAACACTTTTTGCAAAGGCTGCTGTTGTGGTCGTTGCAGGCAGGTACAGTAAAGTATCTGCTGGGATTCTTCATACATATAGTACTATATGATGCTATATATGGTGTAGCTATAAACATATATATATTTCTAATTATTTAAGACATTTTATGCAATAACTTGCACCATATTGTCATACAAATTGAAAAACTTTAAATTCTTTAAATTCCAATATAAAAATCAGTAAGTTTTTTATGTGTGTTAGAATCTTTTATACATTTTATTCTATATATAATACCTTAAGTTCTGTGTACCTATAAGCCATATATTAATGAATTAATAAATAAAGAGCTATATATTTAAAAGGAAAATTCCATTTATTGCATAGCTCAAAAGTTACACCTCAATTTCTTTTTATAATATTATCACTTTCAATAAATTAGCTATTCTACTCGTTCAATAAATGATATCATAAGTTCTGTATACTTATAAATAATACTTAGATATTACACGGCTTATACTATATAAATATTTAAAACCTAATTAACTCTTATTAAAATCCCTAAAAGTTCTTGTTTAACTAATTTTTAAAGCTGTGTAATTTTGCTATAAATTTTACTGTGGTTAATCATGCCTTATAGCGGGTAATTACTGTAGCCTGCACACCATTTGCTGTGTTCTTCTCTCAGCTTGGATTATAATTGCATTAAATAATTAAACTGCGGTTGTGGCTTAACCGCAACTGAAAGTAAATTGGAAAAACTCTCATTTATATTTTAACAGGTTCATAAAAATAAATCAAAATATTTAATAGCCACATTTTTCGATTCGTTTATCGATTAGTTATGTAATTAAGGTCGCCTTTTAGAGTAAGCCTGTCCCCGAAAAAAAAAGAATAAAAATGCTCTGATAACGATTTAATCGTTTTTACATGCCGTTATATTAATCACTTTGCTGTGTTTGGTTCGGTTTATATTTTATTATTTTTTTTGGGGACTCTCTCCATTTTCGGAGCTTTGTGTTGCCAATTTTGACAGTTTTTGTGGGACATTCATGTCCGCCCACTCGGCTGTCAGAGCCACTTAAATTGCATGCATCATGGAAATTTATGTGAATAAATTACAATGAAAACCTGGCACACACTGTAATAATTCAGATTAAAAAGTATTTATACACACGACAGCGACTCGAGCAGATGGGCGGGTCGTGCGGTGTGGGGGAGGGTTTTGGAGGGGGCATATGCTGTTGGTCACGCACGAGTGCCTGTCTCTTTTCTCTGCGTGGTTGTCTCTCTCTCTCCATAAAATTCAGTCCAATGTGGCCTGCTCTGATTTCGCTATAATAAATTGACATTTTTTTGGACATTGTTTCACGAAGTTCTTCGCCATCGGGAACTGAAAGTGTCCGTTTGTTCCACTGTCCCTCTCTCTGTCCCTCTCTCTGTCCCTCTCTCTGTCCCTCTCTCTGTCCCTCTCTCTGTTCCTTTCTCTGTCTGTGTCTCTGTCGATTTGTCAGTCTGTTATTTCAGTTTGTTTTTACTGCTGTTTGTTTTGTTGAGATTTGTTTGGGGAACCGTTTGCAAGTTCATCGTAGAAAGAGACAACAACCTTGGCAAAAAAGAGAGAAAGCTAAGAAATTTCATGTGATTTAAAGGAAAGCGTGAGCAACTCTAGAAAAGCGTCGATGAACTCAGAAACTGTACAGGAAAGTACCATGGCAAGCTAAGCAGCTTTAATATGGTATGTTAGAGATATAGAGACTCTAAAGATTGTCTAACGATTTTTTGAAAGTACTTTCTTTTTGTCAATTAATTTCTTAATATTAAATTAATATTATATTTTATTTTTGACTTAATAATTGTTGTTAATATGTTGTTGTTAATAATAACAGCATTAAATATGCATCTCCATTTTATTGGTGTAATCTATAAAATTCTATTATTGATATTTTAAAATTCTATTATTGATATTTTAAATAATTTTTAAAAGAGAAAAGTCAATAGAAGTTATGCATCTACGAAAATACAAAATATGTTACGATATTTAAAGATATTTCTTTAATACTGTGATAAAGTATAAATTCTTTATGAGTTTGATAACATCAACTGATGTCTCATTCTAACCGAACTTTTCCCCAGTGTTACTTTCAAAGAAATAATTTAATTTGTGGTACTTAACGCAGCCAACTTGAACTATAACCTAACCTAACAGAGAGAGAACAGAGAGAGAGAGAGAGATAGAGAGAGCAGACAATAAATGGACGGATGGGGCTGCAATATAGAAAGAGAGAGAGAGACAGAGAAAGAGAGGGGGCCGGCAACGACAAATAATTTGGCACAAAAGCAAATAAACAAGATAAGCAAACAAACACTCGCAACGACAAGACAAAACTCAAAGAATACTACAGAAAATAACAAAAGCAACAACAACAACGACAACAATAAATAAGGGGAAGAGAAGGGAGGACGATGACAGGCCAAACGAGGGGAGACAACAACAAACAGAAGAAGAGGACGAAGACAAGAGCAGAAGACGACAAAACGAGCCAAGAGCCGAGCACATAATGAGCATAATAGCTGGAAAGGCGTTAAAGTGAGAGCAGGGGGAGGCTCATGGGGGAAAGGGCAATAGGAAGACAGAGGCTGCAGTGGCGTAACGTATGTTTTAGGCGGGGCATGGGGGTGGCAACGGGTTAGGACCCCATGTTCTACATGTGAGTGCCAAAGAGCTTTTGTACATTGCGGGCGGGGGCGTGTCAGTGTGTGTGTGCGTGTGTGTGTGTGTTAAAATAGGCGCCACTTTACATGCACACAGACACAGCTTCCCTAACACCCTGCTGTCTCTCCCTCTCATTGCACTACCCTGTAAAACGTGGTATCCTTCTGCGTGTCTGAGTGTTGGATGCGACGACCCTCGCGTTGCAACTGGCTTTACCCTCAAACAAGTTGCACGTTGCAAGAAACGAGGACACGCGTCGCACGTCCCACGCCGGCAACGATTTAAACTAATCTTGAGGCGGTTTATTTATATATCTCAAGAGTCGCTCCATCTAACAATGCCATCCTTGGATAGATAAGCACACACACACACAAGCACAGAGGCCCCTGCTAAGCGCAGGTAAACTGCAGAATTAGGGTACACAGAGCGAGGGTATTAACAGAGAGGGAGAGAGAAAGGGAAGAGAGGGGGATCACGCCCCCAACGCGAAAGCAGGCCAAGCTATTAATTATGAATACATATTTCTGCTCTTAAGGCACCAGCTCAGTGTAGAGTCAGGAGCAAGTGTAGGTTTCTTTGAACTATTGACCCATAAAGGTGCAAGGGATTTATTTTTATTATTATTTATTACTACTATATTTTTATTTAGGAGCGTACTACCCCTGCTCAGCTTATAGCTCTCTGTATAATCAGTCCAGTGTTTCTTAAGCAGTCTAAGATTTTTTTTCCTGGCCTATTTGATCTTATCCTTAATATTGTATATTTTATTCTAGTTGCTTTTCATTGTATTTTAAATAATCCAAGATATGCATGTAATACCCAGGAATATTTTTAGTTATCCGTACATTGTTATAACTTATTATATATTATGTATATTTATATTGTATTTGTTATAAATATTTACGGAGCATATAGTCAGAACTACCTTCAACTTCATCCCGTTGCTTTCCATTTGAAGCAAGCAACTCGCATTGGAGACTATTTAATTTCTGTATAAACAATCTGCGGTTCGGCCTGCAGGCAGCCCAGCGGGGCCACAAGGTGCCTCGGCCACAAGGTGCCTCAGACTGCACGCCTCACTGAATGTGCACTAAGGCAACCGGAAATTAAACACACAAAAGTTCACTAAGACACGCGCGCACGTACAGCCACACACACGCACACACACACACGCAAGTGCTTGTTAGTATTTGGCATTTTTGTGGTTGCTTTGGGGTGAACTGAGCGCAGAAGGGGAATGGGAAAAGGGAAAGGGAAAGGGGTCGGGATTGTGGCTTTATCAATGCTACGTCCGTTTTTCTATGCATCTCAAGTGGGCGCTTTCAAATTTCGTGGAATGCGCGCTACTGTATGAATGTATGTGTGAGCGAGTGTGTGTGTGTATGAAGCTTTTATGCAATGAAATTTACATGTCAATCGAAAAAAAAGCTAAAAGAAAGCTCAAAGGATCAGAGTCGAGTTGAGCGAAACAAGAGAGAAAAGTTTAAACATTTATTTAGAATATCCGAAAGCCAACAGATTGAAGATATATGCCTTAGGAATATATTCTTTCTTTAGCAGAAACAAACTCTCAAGCTGGAAATGCAATATAAATACAACAAAATAATCAATAAAGTTGCAAATCATAAACAAATTGAAATAATCAAATAATTCTCTCAGTTTCTTATTGATTCCAATTCAACAATTCTGTATTTATTTATTCTATATTATATACAATATTTATTAATTTTTATATAATATATATATTTCTTTTTCTAAATCCCAAATCTGCAGGTGCTGATAAGCAAAGTAGAGCACAACTAATTAAGAAACGTAATAGAATTGGCTTCCAAGCGTGCTGAGTGCCAGCATCAACCCTATTAATCCCTTTGGTGCACAGGGGATAAAGACAGACAGACAGTACACACATACACGCACACACTCACACTCACACGCACACTGGCACAGTCACTTGGGGGCATCACGTGCAACAAGAGGCAGCTGGATGATGTGGCTGATGGAGCCCGAGGCTCTGGGTATTCCCCGGCATGCGTCTACATATGTATCTGCAGGCTGGCAAAAGGCTCGCAAATGATGGGAATCACTTAACAGAGCGAAGACATGATGACAATGCGGTCCCAGCCTCCCTCATATGGACTACCCCTGCTCCCCTGTCTCCCTGTCTGTCTGTCACTATGTCTGCCTGCCTGCCAGTCTGTGTATGTGTCTGGTTTCTTAATGAGGTTTTTCTGGTCCCCAGGGGAATGGGGGAGCCGGGGCTTTTGTCCAAAAATTAGACAAGCCGCTGTGATTCAGCGCTGAAAACAAAAGACAACAAAGTCAACTAATCAGAATTCCAGCGCAAGTTTCATTGGGCTCATTTGGGGCACAATGGGCAGGGCATAGAAAATTTAATTGAATAATGCTTTGGGAAAATTATTATTATTATTATAATATTGAATTAATAGATTGCAGTTGGGAAACATATTATTATTATAATATTGAATTAGTAGATTGCAATTAATATTTGGTTTTAATATAGACTTCATTATAGATAAATATGATATATACAGCACGTATGCGCAATATTACGTATACGCAATATGCGTACGTATACGCAATATGTCTACTTATATTTTTACATATTACGTATACGCAATATATTGATCGCATACACGTCAATCAGCTTGAAGATTAGCATCAGTTTGTCTAACATGATTAATTTAGCTTACACACTGCGTATACGCAATATTTTTGTCTGCATTGGGGGCTACCATAATTTATATATGCATACACTCCTGCTCTGTCTCTCTCTCTCCCTCGCTGCTTAGGGACCGCTTAGAGCAGCATCCACAAATCACTTTAACAGTTGCCCACGCCCAGCTCCCCGCCTGGACAGACGCTTCCTCCGGAGTTCAATCAAACGAGTTAATAACTTCCGCAATGTGGCCCAAAATTAACCATAATTTCACGGCCCAACACAGTAAACTGACCCCCGTTATACCTCAGCCCATGTCCAACTACTGCCTGACCCCCTTTTTGCCACGTCCCTGCTGCTGTTTCTGTTGACCCGTGCGCACCCCTGGCGTTTGGACTTGTGCGCTTCAATGGGCCACGGTCTGGGCAAGACTGAGCTGAGTCGGTTGGGTAATATGGTAATTTTAGCGCTTATCTCTGGGGTCTACAGCAGCAGCAACAACAACAACAACAACAACAACCACAGCTGCCAGGATGCACACACACACACACGAAAAATGCCCGCAGCACATGTCACATTTGCCACATGAGTTGGCGTACCTCATTTATCATGAGGCGCCTCCCGGCGACAACTATGCTGACTGTTGGCTGGTTCAAGGCTTCACCAGTCGGCGGGGTCGTTTCACCTTGTCCAGGATCTAATTGTGGCCGCCGGGCGACGTTGTAGAACTTTAATTATACGTTCAACTTGCGATGGGCATTTTGTGTATCACAATGCAATATTAATTCCTAGCAAGGGGTGTGGGAGTAGGGCACAATGCGTTTCCCATGTGGCCCAGGTCACATATGTAAATAGACGAGGTGACTCTCCTCGCTCCCTGCCCCCATTTCACCCGCTAGTCGCCTCAACTAAATTTAGATATGCGAATCGATAAAAAACCCTGGCACGCATACGATTTTATTACCTGTTCGCGGCGTCTTTACTCAATTCTCAGTGCCACGAAGGGTCATCTCCTCATCCGGGCCAAGAGACAAAGGGTTCACGCATAAATGAAGAGTTGGGAAATCAAGTGAAACGCAAGGATTCCAACCCTCAGATTCAGGTATAGTATATAGTATTCAATATTCCGTTTTCAGTTGGGTTTCCTTTTGTCTGTGTGTGTCTGGGAACCGCAACTGTTGTTACACATTTCGAGGCCTTTGCAATATTAACGAGCGTATATTGATTAAATAATTAGTACGCTACGCTAGCAGGTCAGGCTATATATCGTATGGGTCCCACCTATATAGTACATACAAAAGTATAACTGTTTTCATTACGGCTCCAATTAATCTCGCTTTGCCATTCAATTTGCCTGCATTTGTTACAATTTGCAGGCTTTTTTTTTATTATTACTGCATTTAATAAAGCAAAGTGCAAAATGGAAAAGGGAGAAATGAAGAGAGAATACGAAGAGAATAGACTGTCACACACAATTCATTTTAATTATTCACGAAACACTTTTCAACAGTTATATTCTGTTTGAAAATATAGCCAGGAAAAAGGAAGAAAAAAACGGGTAACTCCTGCACTTTTATTGAACCTATACATATCTGTATGAAAGTAGTTCCACAGTTCTACCTCCTATGCAAAATTTACTGTGAAAATAAACATAAGTTCAATTGGAAAATCTCATTGCAGAAAATTGCCTTAAAGCGTTTTTTATTGCTTTTCCACTGATGGATTAAAATACAAATTGAGTGCAGATAAATCTGCCTGATGGATAAAATCGTCGATGAGAAAACGTTATTCAATTCACACAAAATTGTTTTGAAAATTTAAGAGCAAAATATCATTGCAATATCGATGAGGTCGTCGTGTCGATTCTTCGGGGTGTGTGTTAATGTGAGTGCCGCGAGCCGGAAACGCGCGCGATAAAATACAAACAAGCGCACACACACACGCAGACACACGCACACACACACACACATAAATAAATAGTCGGACATGAAGGGATATGGCTGGCGGATATGGTTCAATCAAGCAATACAAATAGCTGTGGTCGCGCGATGCGCAAAGAGAGACAGTAGCTACTATGCCATATATATATACGACCTAATACTATAACATATAGTATATATATGTGGTACAATATATCACACATTTATCTATTGGATATTTTTACTATCACATTGATTTTGAGCGTTAATAATTTAGATTTTTACCCATCTAATTGTGAACAGTTTGTGATGTTTGTGTGGTCTGTTTTAGCCAAATTTTTATAGGCCCAAACCATTGGGTTTTGTGGGACAATTAAATCAAATAAACTGCATTCCTTTCAGTTTATTATCTCTAATCTAACCTAATTAGCTTCTGGCAGTTGAAAAATGTTTGATATTTTAAGTCAGTGACAACTTTCGCTAAAAAAAGAATGCGATCCATTAGCGTGCCTATATGGCTGTGATCGCACATATGTATGACCCAGTTAATGCTTACTTAACTTACAAGCACAGCCCGCTAACTTGGTCTCTCTCCCCATCTCTTTCTCTCTCACTTACTTACTCAAATGGTGCGTCATTTAGCAATTAAAGTTAATCCGAGCGCACGCAAGGCTAATCGGCAGGATGACACGTGCAGGTCACTCAAAAAGAGAGAGGGAGTGAGAGAGAGAGAGAGGGAGAGAGAGAGATGTGTGTGGTCATTACGTATACGCCAGGTTGTGCTTGCTTTATTACCTTTTACACCCGTTTGACTGCAGTGCCAATTTCAATTTAAATTTCTGAGCCTACACTAATTATAATTTTTATATCATTCCCTATATATGTATAAAAAATAATGTGAAAGTGAAATTATTTTCGGAAGGAGAGAGCGCATTAAAATGCTAATCATAGCTTGTCCTTTGTGCTCCTATTGCATTGTAATTCAAGTAAATTTCACTTGCGTTTTTCTTTTTTATTTTTTCTTCTTGACGACGACGTCACGCATGTCCTTGCACGAACTGTACAAAGTTTTCTTCTTTAGCTTTTTTTCGTGATTTTATTTTGGCTTTTTTTCTTCCACTCGTGTGTGGCACATTTTCTATTTTCCCATTTGCTTTTGTTGTGCATAAAACTAATTAACTTGACTATTTGCACGCACCTCAGAAGAGAAAAAAAAATGCTTTGGCACGAGCTCAGAGAGAGAGAGAGAGATTAACGGAGCTAATGAAATGTTGGCTATACGTGCCTATGAATTATGTGATAAAATTTTGGAGTTTTTAAGTAATATTCCAAAAATTTTAAGCTTATCTACATTACTACAAATATAATATATCTTCCAATATCCCTTTGATTTTTTCATTATTTCTTGGTCTGATTGCATTAAAATCACGAACCCACGCACTAGCCAAACCAGTTGGTAATAAAGTCAAACGGCTGATTGCCACGAAAACGTCGAAACAATTAAAACACAATATTGTATATGTAGTACAGTGTACGAGGCGACGCGATGAGATGCGATGCGATGCGATGCGATGCGTTTTCGCTTTACGTATTAAGCGAAATAATTAAAAATAATTGTGTTAAATTAAATGGCAGACATTGTGCGATGAGTAAATTGATATGTCGTTGGTAACGAGCAACACAATTGGGCTATTGATTTCCTTATATGGTATACAATGTTCTTTATTGCATAATGAGTTGAAGAACGGTAAACTCTCATGGGAATCTGAGTTAAAGACTGATTGTTTTTGTTTACTTTTAAATTATATTTAAAATTATTTTTTTTTTTTTTTTTGTAGAATATTTATATGGTGTGAATTTGGCTTTTTTCTAGCTATTTTTTGGCTCTTTGTTTTCTTTAATTAATTTAAGAATTTCCTGAGTAAGCAAACTCAAAGTAAGACAATTCTTTCATTATATTTAGGCTTCTTTATTTAAGAATATTTTTCTTCATTTTGTAGAATATTTCAATGGTGTAAATTTGGCTTTTTCTAGCTGTTTTTTTCTATAAATAATTTAAGAATTTCCTGAGTAAGCGAACTTAAAGTTCTTTGGCTCTTCCTCTATTTGTTCTCACTTCTGCACTTGGCATTAGAATGTAAAAACATAAGGTAGAGGAATAATTTTACATGAGTTCCGGCGGATCCCTAAGCCATACCCTAACATACTCGTACCCCGTACTAACTTATTATCATATAATTTATCTACAGCTTGTGGAGGATGTTTTGTGGCACAGCAGGTGTCCTGCAGAGGACTCGACTCCATGCGGAGTACTACGAGCAAGCATATTTGGACTGCTATGTGGTAAGGATGCAGTGGGAGGAGGCAACACAAACTAAAAACTGCTGAACAAGTCGGAAAGGCTACAGTCGAGCGCGCCCGACTGTGGTATACCCGCTACCACCATGCAAAAAAAAACACGTCTCAGTTTCAAATTTGTTTTGACTTTGAAAGTTGCACGTGGTTCCTATTAGATGTTGCCGCATGGCTTTCAGTGTTTTCCAATTAGAACTCATCAGAGGGCTTTTAATTATGAATGTGTAAAAGAGACGTCTATATAATGGTTCACATATTTATTGAGAAATTTAATAATCCAACCAGATTTGTCGTTTATGTTGTACATACATTGCTGCGAAATATGACTAAATATTTAAATTAAATTATTAAATTTCTTTAAATATAGTAAAAACTTCGTTAACATTGATTTTAAATAAAGACAACGCATATGTAAAAAAAAAGAACAGAAAAGAAAAATAAAACAAAAAATTTTCTACCGAGGTCTTGAACCATGGACCTCCAAAAAACTCGGCCTATGCAGTCTGCAACTATAACAGCTCTGCCATTAGCGCATTTTGAATTTGCTCGATAAAGTTGCATTATGAGACCATTCAGCTTGTCGTACAGGCCAAAAAGAAATTATTATTGTGTCTCGTCTGTGTGTGTGTGTGTGTAAGACAATACCAACTCACTCCCCTTCTGTTTAATAATTTTAAATGCTTGAAAAAAAACATTTTTTTCCAAAAATACCAACCACTTACATCGGGGTTGGGTAGGAATAGAACTCGTGCCCTTCCGCTCGACAGTCAGCGACCACATCCACGCAGCCATTGCAGCCGTTTGGCAACCACGATAAAATTGCAATGATGATCAGTGCAATAATTTTGGTACATATAATTGAAAAAAAAAAGCTTGCCGCCGGAGTTGAACCTGGATCTTGCATATCTAACATAATAAAACAGACAAAAACACGTGGTCACATGGCACTACTATTTCCTTAATATCTTCCACATTTATAGTCCAATCTTACTGAAATTTTCGCGAAACGTCCGCAAGATGGTATTTATTACGTATTTATAAAACTGTTGCTGTAAAGCTAATATTGCGGCTGTAATCAATTTTTTTCAATTTCTGGAGGCGGGTGGGGGCGTGGCTAAAATCCAAAATAAACTTGATCAGCCTGCAGTAATAACACATGTTGTCACCAAATTTGGGAACTCTAGCTCTTATAATAGCTGAGATCCAGGTGTTCACACGGACGGACAGACAGACAGACGGACAGACGGACAGACGGACAGACGGACATGGCTATATCGACTCGGCTGTTGATACTGATTCAGAATATATATACTTTATAGGGTCGGAGATGTCTCCTTCTGCCTGTTACATACATTTTCGGTTCGAACAAAGTTATAATACCCTTCTACTCTATGAGTAGCGGGTATAAAAAACTGCTGAATAATCTAATGCACACCCACACCCACACATACCATCGCGTTATGCAGATGAATCTGTGTGCTTCCACAGGGTGTCAGCGGGGGAAAAAAAAACAAATTTATTTCTGTATTGAGAGCATCGCGTGAATTTCCATATTTTTCCTGTTGATTTCGCGCACTCTCTCTGTGAGCTGAGGCTGTTGCTTTGCATCTGCAATGAGTCGAGCATATCAGGCGGGCATCATATCATACCATACCTGGCATGGCAAATGAGAGTGCAATATTTCAATAAGCGCCACATCATACACCCGCAGCATCGCATCCGTTTTCAAACTTTCACCTCACAAAGTGGCCATAAAATGATCTCAATCTCTCGCTCCCCCACGCGCCATACTTAACCTCATCCTTCGCACAGTGTCACCCAACATATTTCTGGTTTTTTTTTTTTTGCATGCTTCCTTTGATGACTGAGACAGCATTCACCATGGGGATGAGGGCAGGTTCAACTCATTTAACTTCCGACATGAGATGTCGCTGCTGCAGTTGACGCCGGCAGCGCTGCATCAAATATGTCTGCCTTGTTACAGGGTGGCCCGGGTGAAAGTTTTGCATAATTTACGATGCGCGCAAAATGTGAGAAAGTTTTTTCAGTTTTGTTTTTTTTCACCCACTTCTTTATTGATATACCCTGGCAGAGGGCGTATTAGTTGGGGAGTGAACAGAATATAATTAAATTATAATACATAATATATATAATTATGCTGTTTTAGGAACAATGGGTAGGAAAAAGAGATTTTTAAATATGGATAGTAATATTTAATAAAGTTCTATGAAGTTCAATAATTCCCATTAACGATAACTTTAAGGTATCATAATTGTTTAATTTTAGTTTATATATTTATGGTACAGGTATAATCAAGTCCTTGCTGGGTATACAACCTTCGGTGTGTCGAAAACTAATGTTTCTTTCATGTTTTATATTTCTGTATTCCCTCGCTCGAGGTCGAGCTCTCTCTCTTTGTGAAAGCGAAGCGATGGGCTCCCCCAACGTAGTATCTGCGGTGTTAGAGCATGACTTTGAGCCACTGTTGGAGTACTTCTATTATATAAGACTTGTTTATTGTTGTTGTGGCATTAATTAAAGTTATTAAGTCGAACACTTGACGTTGTTTTCATGTTCTTTGCATGATTTGTGAGATTCTTTAGCCAACACGAAAGTTAAGGCATATTTAATTTGTCTATTTTTCTTAAACTTTTAAAATAGTTTGGGGCGTAAAAAGTACGAAAATCTCCCTTTACAAAAATTGTTTTAGTCTTGTTTATTTATTATTATTATTTGTTTATTTTTAATTTACTTAAAGTTAACCCTCAAAGATAATGATAAAAACTTTTAATTCATTCTAAATATTTCTTAATAAGATTCTATAATCTCTCACAATTTTTCTCCTTCTCTCTACAACTCTTCTTGCTGAATTAGCGAACTTTTTGACTATCAATCCTGCTCTTTCAGCCATTTCTTTTCATTTCCCCACTGCGCATCTGACAAGCCGTCAAATTTCAGATACATCAACATATCACAATCACATCGCACATACATAGTTGAATATGATTTCCATGCGACGTCAATCCAGCGTAACTGACGTGTTTGTGTGTGTGTGTGTGTATTATGGTAACCGAGACTGTTGCCACAGGTAACTGTAATCGGAATACTTCTTGTTGGGCTTTGGCTAAATTGGATAAATATACGTATAGTATGTATATGCAGCAGATTGCGAGCAGAACAAATCAATTTGTGTTTGAGCAAACGCTTCAGTGAAGCGCACAGTGAGCTAAACGCACAGTGGGCAGAAAATATCAAAAAAATTAATCAATTTCAGAAGAATTTACAAAAAGGAATTGCCTGTAGAATTTTTTGCAAAGTTCAGCATTTCCAGGTAGCTTGCCCCACTGTATCAGGGCCCACTGTATCTGTTTATGCTTTTTTGCTACCTGCAAATAAGGTTTGGTTTTCATGTGCTGCCCCTGGCACTGACACTGATTGCTTGTGAGTCAAGACAAGCTGTCCGAACCGTTCCGAACTGGAGCTTGAGGTACGCTCTGGTTCTACCCCAGGTACTACCCATCTCCCCCTGTCTGTCTGTCTGCCTGCCTGTTCTGCTGCTGACTGCAGTGAATGACCATGGCCATTATTCAAGTGCATTCTCTTGGCCCTTGCCTAAAGGCAGGCAACTTTAACCCAAGTCCAGCGGTGTCTAGGCTGGGCCACCGCACCGGATGTCCTGGTATTTCCGGTGGCTAATATGGCGTCATGATTCAACTGCCATGGCCGCCATTTTGTTGTTGTTCTTCTGGAGTTGCGGCCAGTTTTTCATTAGCATTTTTTGTTTCTTTTTTTTTGCTATTGCCCCCATTGGGCAATAATGTCGTCAATTATGTTACATAACCCAGTCGAGTTCCTTAACGTGCCTACGCCTCCATCTTCCCTCCCTCCCTGTAGAGCAGTCCAAGCAATTGAGAAACTTTGTTTTTGGCATTTCTTAGGCTCTTCCATTGTTTCGCATATAATGCCCTCAAGTCATATTAAAGACCCCATCCCCCTTCTCCCTTCTCTACCCTTCCCTGTTGCGCACTAATGATGTCGACTTTCCACGTGCCTCTGGGCCATTTGGAATGTAATCTATTAGGCTAGAACGCGTAGTATTGCAAGAAAAAAAAAAGAAAATAAATAAAATCAGGTTAAGCTTGTATCGAGGTTAATTTCTGGTGAACTTCAAAACCTCCAAATATCGGAAACAACGGCAACTAACTCGATTTGGGGCGAGGCTTATCGTAAGAAAAAAAAACCCATGCATAATTGATTATTTTAGCAGCGGAAACACAATCTAGAACAAGAAAATTGGGACAGCTAACAGGAACTACAGACTAAGGTAAAAATATATAGTAAAATGCGGGATAACTTGTATTTATTATAATTAAATGGCCCAATAAATATTTAAAACTGCCTTTTCCCGGAAGAGGATTTCAAATTAATTAATATACTTAGATTAGAATGTGTTCTTATGTTAATTGCAGAATTTTCCCCACTTTGCATTGCCTCCGATCAGCTGTGGCAATTTCAGGCAAGCTTATTTCATAATTCCCACAAATTTTCATCTCATAATTCTAATCTAAGCCAACGCAAATCCGTTCCAAAAGCATTTGCTTAGGCATGTTAAGAAGAATGCGTATACGCCGAGTGTGCTGCCTGCTGATGCGCTGTGGCGAAATTCGCATTAGGAGCGACGGTTTAACGACTCAAAAATACCCAAATATGTCTCAATTTCAAGCAAAGCGAGCAGCAACCGCAGCAGCAGCAACAACAACCAGAAAATCCATCAAAAACATATTCAAAAGCAATTTTCACACTTTATCTAAAAGTCATTTTAATGCAGGCTGGCACAGGGCAAACAAAATCCTTGGCTAGATACAGGCAGAGAGAAAGAAAGAGAGAGAGAGAGAGAGAGAAGATGTACTCAAGCGAACACTCACACTCATGCATACTCAGACAGCCACTTGGCCAAAATATTACAAACTTTTTGGCATGTGCAGAGTAAGACATATGCCCCAAACTCCAGTTGCCTCTCCCTGCTCTCTCTCTCTCTTTCCCACTCTCCCACCCTGTCTGTTTATCTGTCTTTGTCTATGTTGCTTGTTACATTTGCATACATTAGTCTAGCGTCGTCAGAGCCAACATTGTTGTTGCCTCCGCTCTTGCCATAAAATGGGTATGTGCGAACTGTGTTTATGTTCATAATGTTTTGGCAATAAATTCAGCTTCATTAACTACGGAAAAATGCGCCAAACGACGTTGCACAAACAGTAAATGGCAACAACAAGGAGACAAAAATAGGAATGAGATGGATAAAGGGAGAAAGAGAGAGAGAGAAAAACAAATGACACACAAAAACAGCAGAATTCCATGTTCAGTTATGTCTTTATTTTTGTGCTACAGCACACAGAGTAGATTTGCTTTCATTGGGCAAAAACTACATTTTCCAGCATTTCCACATAGATTGTAGGAATTTGGAACCAAAAGAGAATAGAATATTTGTCAGTTATTCAGGCCTAAACAAAGATAAAAGAACAAAAAGTGGCTGAGAATCGCATGTGAAAAAAGAAGAAGAAATTTGAATTTACATCACGACAACAATCCAAATTCAAGAGCATCGACAAATTCATCGTCGTCTTTCCGTCTCGCCCATCAACCTTGAAGATACTATCATCGTCTAGGAATTCTGTGATTGCTCCTCTTGTTGTTTTTGTTTTTCTCTTCGTGTTTAGCACGCAGCTATTTGCAGAGAGTGTTTCCCCATTTTTCCGTTTTCTTTTCCTTTTTTATTTTCCTTTCTTTTTTTTTTTTTTTGTTTATTTTTTTTTTGCCATCCTCTTGGCCATCGTCGACAAATTGGCCAATGTCACAGTCAATTCGTGAGCCGAAAATAGAAGCGAAACATGTTTTTTTTTCTCGTTGTTATTTCGATTTCTGTTCTAGTGCAGTTTTGCATGCTGAAATAGTTTCAGACTGGGACAGTGGGTGTCACATGTGACGAATCGTCTCACAGTATTTATGGTTTTTTTTTTTTTTTGAATAAAACGCGACTATAAATCATGTAGCGCGAATTTATGAGTGTGACTAGCGCAAGTTTTTTTTCTAATTCAGCTTTAAGCCAGAAAATAAAACGGAAATCGGAAGTGCAAGTGGCGCATATGTAAATATTCCATATATGTGTATAATATTATTCCATTCACGGAAACCAATTTGTTTTTTGCTTTTGTAATGCAAATTTTTTGTACAGAGGTTTAGGAAGAGGTTTCTCTGTAAACATCCATAAAAATGTATCGATTTTCAAAGGGGATTTTAAAGTGTCTTTCAGTGATCCAATTGTAAAATTTGGAATTTGCTGCTAACCCACTTGGAGACGACTCAAGTATAAACATAAATTTATGGGAGTTTTATTATAATGTGGGCTGAAGTTGAGACGCAGCCAATAAGTTTTTATTTCCCTCCTTTTTTTGTTATTTCTTGGCTGGCCAAGAACTTCAGAGAAATGGCGATAAAAGATAATAAACATATAACTTTTGGCTGCAAGAGCTTGAAATCGAAATCTGAATTTCCAAGCACGCACTAAGCTTGTTGAAAGAGTGTGGCAAGAGTTGAGAATACTCTGTAAAAAAAAGAAGCGTAGTAAATTCAGCAAGTCGAGCATGTAAAGAGCTGAGAAACTTAGTGAAGTCTTTGATTCAAGGGCGTGAATGTAAATTATGTTTTGTTTTTTATTTTCCTAAACTAAGTTCAGGATGAGCAAGCTGGTCAGCAGATGATGATGATGTATAGAGTATTTTAGCCTTTTGCCTTCACAGCTCGTTTGCAGCTTATTCGACTAATAACCATGAAGCTGCGAGCCAAATGCGCTGCAATCAAACCACGCACTTGCCAAGGACGACCAACCCACAATAAATAAAATAAAAACTCAAATTCAGCGCCAAATCACCCACAGAGAGAGGGGGAGAGGGAAAGGCAGCTGACCATCAGCTTGGCTTGAAAATAAATTTCTATTTATCAAGCATGTGCGCGTATCTTGCAGATACTTTTGAATCCCTGACCTAAAACCGAAACTTATGAAATGTGGCTGCTGCTGGCCGTAAGCGGCTTAAAGCATTTCGCAAACAGAGAAATCAACCGAAATGAAATCTCAAATTTCTCTCTCTCTCTCTCTCTCTCCCTCTCACTTCTTATCGTGTTCGCAATGAATGTCGCTTGACCTTGACTCAGCGAAGCCAGGCCAGAAGCAGCTGAAAAGCAGGCAAAGTAAGCCCCATCGGGCACACACAAACACACACACATACACACACATATAAATAATTAAAATGACCTCATAATGTTTCGATTTTATATCCCAAACCGAGCTAAGGGCGAAGTGCTCTCACTCTCTCTCTCTCTCTCTCTATTCTATTCTCGCATTTTTGGTTCTCTTTTATATCCGTAGACCGTTGGACCTTTTGCCGCAGTCATTAATGTAATGGTCTGTATTATTTGTGAACATCAGCTCTGGCTCCTTACTTTCCTTACCTATACGTATATGTCCAAATTTGACCAAAGCACGCACAGCAAAACGTTGGGAATAAAATGCAAGATAAAATACAAATAATATACAAATTATATAAATAATAAAACAATAAATATTATAATAGATCTGACTTCCTTTGAATTTGTATTTAAACTAACTGCTGGAAAACCAACTGAATTTCCGTCTTTATCTCGAGAGAATTGCCAGATTACGCTGCAATTTATTTGAACTTAATCTTTGAGCCAAACTTCTGGTCGATTTTGTGTTTTCGTCAGCACCTTTTCTTCTTTTCGCATTCTTTGCTCTCTGCTATTATTATTCGTTTCATTTTCAGCTGCTTTGCTCAGCGAAATTTGGATTTTATACGCTTTTTCTTGCGTTCTCTCTTTGTGGCTTTGGCTTTGCCCGCCAAAAAAGAAAAAAAATCGTCTAAGCCATCAAATTAAATGACAACTAAATTGGCGAACATTTTGCGCTATTTGGCAGGCTTTGTCTGGCCATAGTCGTAGTCGGTTACCAATGGGCGGAAAGCAGGCGGAAAAGCCAAGCGGAAAAGCCAAGCGGAAGAGCGTTTGCCAACAATGCCAACGCGGCGTATGCGCAATCTAATAAGAATCACTTCGAACGGCAGCTGATTGACGCGCTAAGCGGCTTAATCAAACTTTGTCAGCCATTATGCCATTTTGAATAATACTAAGGAGAATGTTATGTACTTAAGGCCAGGCCAAGACAGCTGCATCTGCATACGGGTCGTATACGTAATTTACCAGTTTAAACTCACGCACAACTGTTGCAGCGGTTGCAGCGGTTTGCAGCAACAAACAGGACAAGTTTGTTTCACCTGTCAGGTGGCAGGTGTTAAGCGACAAACTCTCGTGAATTTCCCAAACACACACACACACCGCAGCAAGCTAAATTAGTTGACAGCCACAGGCGACATACATATGTTCGTATGTACAACCCGCGCAACTGGCTTAAATTTCTTGAAAAAGAGAATTCATCGGAATTGCCAGAAAAGGCCAAATTGTGTGCAAACATTGTGACTGGGATGGGACTAGGGTGCTGCACTTTTTCAGCCGAGAGCAAACAAAGTGTTTGCCGGCATATGCTAAGCCCCATATCCTGACCAGCAAAAATAGCATGCATTCTATACTCTATTCTATTCCCTTGACAGAGGGTATATTAATGTTGGCCAGAAGTTTGCAATGCGCCTTAGGGGGAATCTTCAATCTCATAAACTTTATATTAAATATTCTGAATTGGAGTTCATAAATATACTTCTTATTGCTGCAGGCTGTATATAAATCGGAACAATCTAGATCGTAAAGCTGTCATACAACCTATCGGGCAATTATTGTTAGTTTTTAAAGTACAACATATATTTAAATCAATTAATATATATTTAATTAATAAATTATGCCTGCAAAATTTCATTCGTATCGAAGCACTATAACATAAAGCAGCCCTAGGAACAATCTGGCAAAATAGCCCATATTTTTAAATGATTTATTTATTAAAAAATGTTCCCTACTATCCGAGTCGAAGCCCTATAACGTAAAGCAGCCCTAGGAACAATCTGGCAAAATAACCCATACTTTTAAATTATTTATTTATTAAAAACTGTTCCCTACTATTACACTACTCTTTTACAATCCAAATACTCTTTAACATGTGTTTGTAGTACAGTTATAAAAGAGCTTAAATGAGAAATCTCTGCAAGGGTATATAATCTTCGGCATGCCGAAGTTATTTTTGCCTTTTCGTTTTTTTTAGCTGTACCGGAGCTTGCGGAGCTGAGGCTGGACAGCTGCATTTATGACAACAAAGGCGCACAAGCAAACGGAGCAGCATCCGACTAGTTCGGCTCCAGGAAAGCGAGAAAAAGAGCAAGAGAGGGAGAGAGAGAGAGAGAGAAAGAAACGGAAAAATTGCCTGGTGGACAGCTAACCCTACGGTCATTCAATTGTTCGTTTGATCCCGGCCCTAATGTAGCCTGCCTTTCCACTCTCCCTCTCCCCCTCTCTCTTTCTCTCTCTCTCTCCCCCCCGTTTATTCTTTCTTTTCGCTTCATAGAGCCAGTGACAGCCATAGTATTTGCCCTGCCCGCTGGTCATTTAAGTCCAGCTCTTTTTTGCTCTTCCTGCAGCACTCTGTATTCTCCTGCACCTTTGTTGGCATTTGCAGTTATCCTCTGGCCGTATGCCTAGAATTTAATATGGGCTAACCTTTTGGACTACAGGTATCTGGGTCACAAATTCACATTAAAGTTGCAGTTGCAGAGGGAATTTCTGTTTTTCTCAAAATATAACGCATACGTCGTGTTGCACATTTCTGCATTTCTCGCCATTACATGTTTGGGATATTTGTATAATAAAAGGAATCATATAATTGCCATGAGTCTTGCAGGATTAGTCCTGCTGAAATATCCAAGTTGTGCAGACTGCATTTTGTTGTATATTAAGTGCAAACTCTTTCTCCTTGAAATTTTATTAAAATTTATATACTATAATATGCTAAAGGGAACGTACTGCAGAAATCAATAGATATGGCATCATTATTTTTTTATGATATTGAAAAACATTTATTTTAATATCAAGTTTGTTATGCAGTAAAATTGGAATAATATTAAGCGGAGTGTTTATTTTACAAATGGAAAAACATATTCACATGCTCAGTAAACAAATTCAAAGTTTTTTTTTTGAATATTTTAATTTTAAAATTCAATTGAATTAACCCTTTGGCATGCATCAGAGCTGCCCAAAGTTGTGCAAACCAGTTCAGTAGCTTGGCTAAAAGCCTCCTCTTACCCACAAATAATTGCCGCCAATCAATCAACCATAAATTATGCAAATGTTCACAAAATAATCCTCTTGCCTAAAAAGGAAAATCGGGGACAAAAAAAAACATAAAAATGCCAATGAAAAAATCCCCAATGATTTTGATATAATTTATGTGGCAGCTCGACTCGAAAAAAACCCCACCAATTGATATTCGGGAAAGCTGGGAAACCTGCATTGTCACACAACAATTGCGTATGCATATGTGAGGATATTCATATTGAGGAAATTCAATTTTCATAACGCTGGCTGCATTGGAGTTTTCCACGTTGAAGAGAAATCGCCTGCAGTTCTCGGCCACAAGCTGCAACGTGGAAGCTAATCAACTTGTGATAAAGAAAGGGCAGAGAGTTAGTTAAAAACAAGTAGGTAAGGCTACAGTCGGGCGCCCGACAGTAAGATACCCTTCTCCCAATTTTAAAAATCTGTTACAAGCGTGTAACCACACTCATAATGCCAAACAGAAAATTCTGCACAAATTCTTTTACTACATATAGCTTACTCGCTCGCACTCACACAGCGACGCGCGTAAAGAATAAAGCGACACGACGCAACGTCGACGTCGGCGTCAACTGCTCAAAGCAGCGCGTCGGCTGCTGCCCGTACGGAACATTTGTACTCAAAACGTTGACTTGAATAACTTCTGTGTTCTTGGTCCGATCGGAATGTTATTTGGAGGATATGTTTATATTGCACTCAGCTTTATACATACCGAAGCAGAACGTTATGGGTTTAATACTTTGCTTAATAATCGCAAATAACCGATTTGCGGGGGCGGTGGGCGTGGCAGCAAACATTTGAAATAAACTTTATCTGCCTATGATTCATAGGAACCTTCATGCCAAATTTGGTGTCTCTAGCTTTTTTAATAGCTGAGATCTGTTGTCTCATACAGACGGACAGACGGACAGACGGACAGACGGACAGACGGACAGACAGACGGACATGTCTCAATCGACTCGGCTAGTGATCCTGAGCAAGAATATATATACTTTATGGGGTCTGCCACGCCTCCTTATGCCTGTTACATACATTTTGCACAAAGTTAGTATACCCTTTTTGACCATTTTCAATGGTCGAAGGGTATAAAAATATATAACCTGCTAATAAGGTTGACAGCTGAAAGCTTCCAAAATTACGTATATGTAATTCCTTAACCAACTCTTAGCACTTTGAAGTAGAAAAATCTCCAGCAGTGCTGCCAATTCCGCTTCAGTTTTGTTCACAGCAGTTGGCAGCACTCATATTAAAATCCTGTTCAAGACTAGCTAAGTATACCCGTTTTCTGGGCACTTTGCAAAGGGTATGCGGCCAAATAGTGAGCTCAGGTTTTTGCTGCCTGTAAGCCAGACCAAAAACTGTAGCCATACACACTTTTTGTGGCCAATAATGTTAGACGTGGCGTATGCGCAATATTTGCAATTTGCTTTTACTTTATTTTTTTGTTGCCTGCAAAGTGCCAAATTGGCATAATTAAAAGCGAAAAAAATTAAATAATGTGTAGAGCACGCACACAAAGCCAAGAGAGCAATATAGAGAGCAATAGAGAGAGAGAGAGAGAGGGAGAGGGAGAAAGGGGACACACTAACATGAACTAGGACTTACCTAATTAGCGACAGGATTTCCAGCGGCACGAACTCTACGGCTTTTCTAGCTGTCGTTGTAGTTGTTGTTGCTTTTGTTGTTGTTGTAGTTGTTATTGTAGTTGCTGCTGTAGTTGTTGTTGTTGTGGTTGTGCATGCCAGCGCAACAGCAGCGCCACCTGGCGTCTTGCCCCGCTTTTTTGGCAATCTGGCAACACTCAGAATGTCTTCAGATTGTTGCAACTTACATGCACTTGCCGCTGGCTAACTGCGAGTGTGAAAGGTTGCGAGTGAGACAGAGCAAGACAGAGAGAGAGAGAGGAGAGAGAGCAAGGACACGCGATGGATGGACACACACACGCGCACCCACACACACACACACACATTGAGTACGTTCTGCGACACTTTGAAATGTTTTTCGTGCTGCTGCTGCTGCTGTTGCCCTCGCAATTGACACACACACACACGCAAACACACACACACACACACACACACACACGCACACACACACATGGCGCGCAACAGCAACAACAGCGATTGGGCGTCAAGGCGTGGCAGGCATTTGACGCGCACGGCGCCGCCTGGGGCGACGCAACACGGCCGCCTTCCATTTTCCATTTCTTTCGCATTTTTGTTTTTATTTTTGTTTTTTTTTTACCGTTTTCAACGTTTTTTTATGCGCTCAACTTTTGCTGTTTTATGTTTCGTCATTTTTGCTTTTGTGCTGTGCGTTTTGTTTGTGTTTTTCTGCTGTTTTGTTATTATTATTATTTTTATATTTATATTCGCCTCTTTGCTCGTTTCATGCTACGCTTTTACTTTTTTGTATTCGCTGTTCACGTTTTGTTTTATTTTTTTGGTTTTTGCTTTGAAGTTTTCACTCTGCGCTCTGTTGTATGCTATAGTAATGGTATAGTAGCTGTATGGGTGTGTATGTGTGTGTAAGTATTGCGATCATTTGGCGCCTATTTGGGGTTAGCCCATGCTTGCACCCAATTTCCCCAAAAACTTATGTAAGTGCGCCACAACAGATTTGGGCAA
The DNA here is from genome assembly GCA_018901885.1 of Zaprionus kolodkinae. Lineage (NCBI taxonomy): Eukaryota > Metazoa > Arthropoda > Insecta > Diptera > Drosophilidae > Zaprionus > Zaprionus kolodkinae. The sequence continues at coordinate 13,904,135 of JAEIFM010000068.1, forward strand.
CTACTGAGTAGCAGGTGGCCCCGGGGCAAGTGCAAGAAAACTTTTGGCTTCCTTATAAAAGCTGAGCGAAGTTGCAAGCAACAATTAGCAAAACGACATAGGACGGAAAACTTAAAAATAATAAAATAATAATTAAAACGCTTGTAAAGCGGGAATCAGTATGTAGTTTTAATCGCAACTGTGATTTATTTATTTAACGCCAACTAAGAGCAGTTAACTCCAAGAAATTAAAAAAGAAAAATACATATACAAGTTATAAATATAAGTATAATTAAAGTGAGAACAAATTAAAATATACTTTAATATTTTAAATTATTTTTGTTATCAGATTATTACAATTTTTTTTTTTTATTTAAATTATTAAAATAAACCAAAATAAACTGAACATACTTGTATTAAAGAAGAATTGCTTGAGTTTCCGCTTTTCATATTTCCAAATTTAAATGAAACTAAATAGAGGACTTTTCTTTCTTCTATTTCTACAGATTTCTCTTCTCATATTTCTCAATGTAAGTAGAACTAGATAAAAAGCTTTTCTGTCTGATATTTTTACAGATTCTATTCAAGTGATTCCCTTCTAATCAACAGGCCAGGGTAATACCCATTGTCAATTCAAAGATCTCGACAAGTTTCCACTCAAAGCAAATCAGAATCGACAGATAGACAGCCAAACAAGCGGACAAGTAGACAGAGAGACAGACAGGCAGAAAGACAGAGAGACAGACAGACTGAGAGACAGAGAGGTGTAGAGACAGACAGACACTTGTTCGGGATCTGGGCCCCATCGGATACGTCACTTTCATTCATCGAATCGCTGTGCAACCACATTCGCATTCGCCTCAATGAACTATTTTCTCTTTTTTTCTCTATGCACGCAGTTTTATCGCTGCATTTGCCTGCTCGCCCGGTTCGCTGCCAAAAACATCAAAAATAGCCCCAAGCGATTTGCATTCTAAGTAATTAACAGAATTTAACAGAAACGCCAATGACATATAAAAAAAAATAAATAAATATAGCGCAATATTGACACTTTTATTGACTGTGCGGAAATCGACATGAAAAAATAACGAGAAAAATAAAAACAAATCGAGAATAACGTACACTGTGTTACTATAAAAATAAAACTGAAAATGACAAACATATAGAGGTAGAAAGACATTAGAAAAACATTCTTAATAATTTTTCAGCAACTTCTTCAGATCTTAAAATGGGTTTTCATTGTGAAGTACCTGATCTTTCCCCAAAATACTTTGCTAAGGAACTTTAATAGATACAAGCTACTTATAAACAAATAAATACCCCGCTGCCTGGCAACAACAAGTCAAAAGAAATAGGCAAAGGAAACGAAGAAAGCGAAGAAAAAGAAAAGCATAAAATGTTCGCACGCTTTTTTGAAATGTGTAAAAATATTTAAAAATAGACGAAAGCAAAATGCGAAACTGGCGAGCAAAGCAAAGAAAATAAGAAACGGAAATGCAGTTCTCGTGAAAACAAATGACTAGCAGATACCCTGCGAATAAGTGAGAAATTAAAATGCAATTTAATAAGAAACTTTTGGTAAATATTTAGCATATTATCTATCATATCTATAGAATAATAACAAGTGATTACAAATCATTAGCTCTTTAAATTTATTGCAAACCCAAGTGAGAGTTGTATTATATCAAATCCTTTCTACGCCCCCAAAATTCAGTATACCCTAAAAGAGTAAGCTAATGAGTACAAAATGAAAAACAAAAGAGAAGAATAAAACCCACGAAAAAAGTGTATTTTCTTTGTCTGATGGTCGCATTAAATTTAATTATATAGACTCTATAGCATTCGTACAATGTAAATAAACATTTATTTTATTGTCTGTTTAACAACATTTTATTACTTGTGAAGAGCTTTGTCTATCCTTCACATTGAGCCTGATGATGTTGGATTCGATGGGATTGGATTGGAATGCAGCGCATTCTTGTCCGTGTGCCAACAACCCAGAAATATGCAACATAATTTGAGTGTGTGTGTGTGTGTGTGGTCTACGTAGCCTCGTCTATACCCTACACTCTCTACTATATTTGCCTTTTGGTAGGCTACACCCAACTCGACACGCAATGCGAGGCGACACGAGGCGACATGAGGCGGCGCTGACTCATAAGGCTGTCCATCAGACACAGCCTTTGCCGAATGATTGACTGACTGACTGATGGAGTGACGAACTGACTGACTGACTGACTGACTGACTGGCCTGGCCTGGCCTGGCCTGGCCTGTGGCCCAACGTGTGTGCGGCTTTCATTTGGGTTTTGCGTTCGCGTTCGCCTTCGCCTTTGCGTGTAGTTCGTAATTTAAGTAATATGGGTCGACTGTAAGCTGAGCCTGCTGCCTCGCTGCGTATCCTTGCACAGTGCTTACTGCATGCCCAGTACATATATACCCTACCCTAAATATATTAAAAAGAGTTGCCAGACTGCACAAATCAAGTTTGGTTATTAAAATGTTCTACTATAATTTGATTATTCTACCTCTCTCTGTTTTGCGCAGGGTATTCACTAGTCGTGTTAGCTACTTTGTTGTTGGTTTGTTGCTGCTGTTGCTGTTGCTAACGCGATTTACTTTTAAAGTAAAACACGTGCGAGCACCTATTCCAACTTGGCTCCTATTTGCCTGCTCCTCCTCCTCCTCCTCCCTGGCTGCACCCACTGGCAGCACACATTGTCCCTATCGCTGTGGTTGTATCCGCCTAATTGTCATTGAGCTGGCCCCAAACACATAAATTCAATTTCTTTTTGTTCGATGTGACAAGTCGTCTGCCCCGCTGCCCCGCTGCCTCACTTTCCCCTTCTGCCTTTCTGTCTGTTCTTTTCCTTCTATTGTTGTTGTTATTAGTTTTGATTGCCACCTTTTGGCTTGCTTCGGTTGCGGTGTTGGTTTTGGTTTTCTTCGCGTTCTTCTTCGCATTCGTCTTTTTCTTCTTCTTCGCACACATTATTCGCCTTACTATTTTCGTGTCATTTTCGCGGCTGCCGCGCGATGTCTTCGCTGTTGTTGCCTCAGTGTGTCGTGTTGTTGTTCTTCTTCTTGCTCACCTTTGCCTCTCTCTCTCTCGCTCTGGTTGCACACTGGCTGCACCTTGACACTAATATTGAAAGAAAAGTGCAACTAAAAATAAAAATACTGAGACCGCAAAAAGCAAATTGATTCGTATGTGTTGTGGCAACTCTACCCCACCCTACGCTCACCCCCCCCTGGCCAACCCGTACACCCTGCGCTCACCTCAACAGCCACTTGGCGTTTTTATAGTCATTTGTCTAATAAGTATTCGAGCGCCGCTTAAATGTTATTCATATTGATTGAGTGTGAGTGTGTGTGTGAGTGTGAATTGAGTACTCAAAGCAAGGGCTTTTCAGCTAGCTGATTCCAGACATTGATATAGTATGGCAGCACTATATAGTGTATTTATGCAATTCAGGTCAGACCTGATGATAGGATTTGCGTAGATGGAGATGTTGCCAAGGAGAGACAGAGACAGCGAGAGCAATCGTAGGCTAATGAATTTAAAAATAATTAATTTGTTTTATTATATTATTGAATTTATTATTATTATTATTATTGATTAATTATTATTTTTACTGTTTATTTTCTTTGTTTAAAATTTATAAAATCTTGTTTAGTTTGTTTTTTTTTGTTTTGAATTTTTTTATTTTTTTATTTTGACATCACAGTCTCTTAAGGTTTTCTGCATCATTTCTGCACTTTTTCAGATTTTATGATTCACTTCTTGTTATATGTATATGGTAACTTGTTACTTCGTACTTTCGTAATATCTAGAAATATAACATATATATGTATATAATATTTCTGAGAAGTCGCATTTAATCACATACTACTGTGTTGGGAGTTTTAGCCTATTGTTATTTCGCACGCACATCAAAGTTACTTTCGTTCTTGTTCTTCTCCGTTTCACCCAATGCACACACACTCACACACACACACGCACACACACTCGTACATACAGAACCCACAACACACGCTTTACATAACTCACTGCACTCTCACGGCAGCTACATGAAGTTCCCAGCGAAAGGAAAGTAATAAAAAAAAAACAAAAATTAAGAATAGGACAAAAGCACGTTAGAGATTCAAAACTCAAGTCTGTGTAAACTTTCGATACGTTTTTCAATAAATTCTCAAAACACTTTGCAGAACTCTGTTCCGAACGCACTTCGTGATTATATATATTATATATATTTCGTTTGTTAATATATTATACGCAAGTATTATAAATTCATATTCGTTTTTAACTACCGTTTTGCTAGTCAATTTCGATTCGCTCCATATACTATACGCAGGGAGAGAGAATTCTATAGTCGATGCAACTCTACAATGCTGGCCCTTTTGCTGTTGCTTTGCCTCAGTGTGACTCTTAGCTCGCTCGAATATATATATATGTATAATATTTTGATCCGTTTTCGCTGTGCTGTTGAATTGCAAACCCGACCCGAACTGAACACTGAACTGACCAAGTTTTCCTTTTCATGCAGCTGGCACGCATTTTCGAGAATCGAGAGAACCCGACGGCGACGACAGAACTCTGGTGCGCCGCTTGCTTTTCGGACTTGCATTCGCTGAGCTTATTCGTACTAAAAAGCTTTGCGGCAGGTCCTCTCGCCGGAAAGCTCGGAGCGAGAAAGCTCTGTCATCGGAATAACGTGAATTCCATGGATGACACAGAGAGAGAGTGAGAGAGAGAGAGTGAGAGAGAGAGAGAGAGTTCGACCATCTGCTCTCTCCATGTGTCTCTCTCATTGTCCCCATGTCTGCATCGAGAACAGCTGATTGTCGCACGACCTGCCTCCCTTGTTGTTTGGCTCTTGCGCTACGATGGCATATGGCGGCAAATGACGTAATGCTCTGGCACAGTGGGGCAAGCATAAGTAAAATTAATTGAAAATTAAAACGTTCAAAACAAATAAGAAATAAGAAAGCATTCAACTTCAAGAATATTTTGGAGCTTAAAAAAATACTAATTGCAAAAAAATATAGTAGAGTATATATTCCTTTAGAAGAAACAAGCCCTGTCAAAACAGAAAAAACCAGACCAGAGTTTCATTACTTGAAATATTTATAATTTTATTTTTAAATTGCAATTACAATTTTTGTTCTTGTTTATTCTTGTATGCTTTGTTTTATTCTAGATTTCTTTTGTTTTATAATTATTTATATATACTTCACACATTTTGTTGCAAACAATATCAATAATTCTTTTAACCTAATAACAGATGCACTTTTTTGGTATTCATTATGTTTTCTTTTTTTGTTTTTGTGTTTTGGTTTTTGTTTGTGTTCCACGTTCATGTTTTTTGTCTTTATATTTTTTTTTTATTTTTTCGGTTTTTATGTGGTTCTTCTGTCTGCCTCGTCAGACACACATCCTTCAGACACGTTATCTCAAGCTTAAATTAAGTTACAATCAAGTTTCAACTTATTCGAATATGAAACAAAGCGCACGATGCATTTAAATAAAGAAGTTGAAAATCTTGCAAAAATAATCTTTAGTCGATAATGTAGTTTAGATATCGAAAAAAATATAAAATAAAAGATCATATGAAGCGTAGAACAATACACAACATTACAGTCTAGATTTATGTTTGTATTCGCTCTTAGTTTTTAGCGTTTTTTTCTTTTATAAATATTTAATGTCTTTATGTATAATATAAATGTAAACGTTTGCATTTGAAGCAAGCGCTTGCTCAGATTTGTATATAAGTTTCTCCATAATGTATATAACTATATATAAATATGTATACGTTGCATATCAAATTATCGAATTTCGACTCTGGGGCGAAACTTAGCGTGTGAGTTACAAATAGCTGGTAAAATGAGTTAGGTAGATTCGTGGCTGATTATGTTTTTAAGAAATTTACTTTGTGTTTTTTAGGACCCCGTACCCTTAAGAAATCTCATAAAACCCAAGTGGTTAAACTGGAATATACGAATTTTCAGATATTATTAATTTAAATATTTATTTGAAAATAATTCAAAAATCTCAAAGGGGGCACAGGGTATTTTGGCTAGTTGAGCATACTCGACTACCACGTTCTCATTAGATTCCAATTAAAAGTAAGTTTTTGCGCAAAAATGTATGTTATTTGGTTTAGGCTTCAGATAAGGTAGAAGGTAGGCGTGGCATTATTTAGCATCGAGTAATAGATTGTATTCATATATATTTGTTATAAAGCGTTTATTATTTTTTGTCATTTTCTTTTTTTGTAGTATGCAGAGCAATTAGTATTTTCCTTGTCATGTATGTCATGTCAAAAATATGATCTAATTTCCTTTAGATTTTCAACAATTTTTGTTTTCTACATAATCCTTTTGCCGAAGAATTTTAGTTATAGTTCGATTTTCTTTTTGTAAATATATATTTATATATTTTTTTGTATCGATGTGAATGTGTGATGTACATGGATATATGCATATATGATGTATGAATGTATGTATGTGTTTAGTTGAAGTACGAATGTATGAACGTTTGCTGGAAACTCGGGCATTTTTGTATATGAAAGTAAATGCATAATTTTATGTACAAATAAGTACAGAATATAGAATGTATATAAAGATTTAGTTAATGTACGCGTGTATATGATATAAATACGTATATATGTGTATAATAAATATATGTATGTATATGCAATGCTATATATTTAATTCGGTGAGCTGAATTTTGAATGTATTTCTGCTTGAAAAAGAATGTTTTTTCTGTTTGTGATGATCCGATGATCGATTATCGTACGATATATGTATGAATGTTGTATATAGTTTATGTTAAAAAGTAATTTCATTTCAACATTATTGCATGAGTTCTCTGTCGCATTCGAGTACTGATTGAAATCAGTTCAATTATTAAACTATACAAATTTGATTTGAGTATTTCTATGCATTATGCATTTTAGCATTATTTATAGTATAATTATGTTACTTTTATTTCTCTTCTCAAATTTAAATCGTCACAAAATCGTTTGTGTGCTTCGTTAACTTTTTGAATATCGTATTTATAGTATTATATATCGTATTTAAACTAATCACGTTTGAAGTGTTTCCTCATTTTTTTTTTTAATTAATGTGTATTGCTGTCTTACAGTTGTTCTTTATAGTACATTATACATACCTATATGCAGTATATAGTTTAGTATTTTTGGTATTTACCTTTCGCATGCCCAAAATTGTCCAAGTTGTTGAGCTGCCTACGTTACGTTAGTTTAATCTGGATAAATGGACGGTTTTTGTTTGGATTTGCTTTATGTTCTCGTTTTTTGTTTGTCGTTTAAGTCTTTTAGTTGCAAAATATCATATAACACATGATCAAAGAACAAAAAAACAATGATATCATATTAAAGGAATAATTTAGAAATTGGAAAATTATTATCGGATTATATTATGCAATTTTTTCGATAATTACTATGATTATTTTACTGAGTTTTGTGCATTTTTGGACAGCCGACTTGAACCGATTCAAGCGTGTGCTTTAGAAGAATTCTCATTTCTCGATAATTAGAAAATTTCAAGATAATTATTTCATATTGGGTTTTCCTCGCATCTCGCGAACTCAACAACTTGCACAATTTTCTTGTCCAGCTCTCTTCTTTTTTTTACAATATTTCTTTAGTCCAACCTATCATTTTATTCGGCTGACAATTATTTTAGATTCCTCTTTAATCTGTACATTCTACACAAGTTCTTCACTTTTTACCACACACACACAACATGTTTATGATCGTCCTTTTGAAGCCTGAAAGATGTCGCTGTTCGTTTAGTATTTTTGCGTTATATATTTTTAGTATTTCTTTTAGCTTTTAGTTTAGGAAAATAGTTTTGTGTCGAGTATTTTCTGAGGCTAGCAAAATAGTGTCATTTTGTAGACGGGGTTCGGGTTATCCTTCTTCCTTTCCTTTTGGTTTTATTTATATATTTTTTTTATATTCAATATTTATTCAATGTTCAGTGCATTTGTGAAATTTGATTTATACACAATATACAAATTGCTGGCGTTTACTCGAATAGCGTTTTTTTTTCTTTATTTGCAATAGCTAATATGAAGCCTAGACTAGATTATGAAAAAACTCTATAATAACATTGTGGCTTAGGCTAGAGCGTATTCAAAAACTAATTGGAAATGTTACAATCCATTTCTGTATATTCTGATTTTCATTAATTTAATTTTTGGTATTTTTACACAGTGTTTTTTTGTAATCATATCATATCAAGCTTATTACGCGCGGCGGCAACAATGTCCATAAAAAAAGAACATATCATAAGAGAAAAAAACGAATATTATTATGAAATAAGCTTTGGCAGCTAGCAAAAATTTTCATATTATTTCTTAAGCGTTTTTCGCTTTTTGCAGGCAGCAGCTATCAAAAAATTGAATACATTTCGGGTCTCTTTCCTGTTTTGTAAAGTTATTGTTAACTTCTTTATATATATATATTGCTTTTGTATGGAATTTTCTGTAATATTCTGTCTGGGAAAAATACTGTTTCTGTTGGTTTGCTTGAGAATCGAAGTTGGAGAAATCGCTTGATTAGTTGAACAAGTATTTGATTATTTGAAAATAAATATCCTTGGGAAAAATATAACTAAATCAGAGAAATAATTCTCATGCGATTGCACTACCGGACATCGTTGTCGCCTGTCGCTCACTCTGCAGCTCGCGGTTGCGTTCGTGCTCAGCGGTTTCGGAGCTATCAATAGATAAAAGATTTGGTATAATTTAGGTCTATATATTATATCAATTTCTCACTCACTTTGAACGCACTGCAATGGGGCTGCCTGGTACTATATCCACAGGGTTAGCATTGTTATTGTTTGTCGTAGAAGCGCGACGTCCATTGCCCGATTTGTACGAGAATATAGAATCGTTTTCCAAATCGTTTTCAATCTGTAAAGTATTAGAGAAATAAAATAATTATAATCAAAAAATATTTGTATAGTATAATCACTCACCACTTGTCGCTTGTAGGACAATCTTTCGCTGGATACCGAACCACACGATGAGCTCTCGGATACCGCCTGGGTAACTGAGGTTACCGTAGGCGGACTGCTGGGACCCGGAAAGCGTTTCGAGCATACCTGAGACTGTATGTGCTCGCAAATGCGACGAAAGCGGCGTATGTTGCCTACAATATGGGGAATATTATATTATATTATTATATAATATTATAAATATATTTTAAGTATGGAAATGGGATCCCACCTGATAGCAGTGTAAAGGTTAGTGCGAATAACTGATCCGCAACATCAGCTTGTTTGCAAATCGAGCTTATATCGACCTGTAAGAGAGATTGATATTTTTTATGATTATTTTTTTTTTTTTTTTTTTTTTTTTTTTTGTTTTTGGTTACTCTGAACTTACCTGAAATTTGACATGGCGTTGAAACATAACGGGTCCATTGCCATTACGCTTGTACTCCACGCGAAATGAGGTGGGCGATACCACACTATGCGATAGTTCGGCCATCTAAAAAAGAAAATATACTCTATATAATATATAATCTATATAGTATATAATCAATTCCTGCGACTTACAGATAAAAATGCATGTATCAAGTGCGCCTTGACCGTGGATATGGGTTTACCCTTGACCAGTATGGTAAAGGTTTCATCCTTCTCCGTTGTTATCAAGTTACCAAACCAGGAACGTTTGGTCAACTCTGGCGATGATTCGGGCGTCAGATGCACCTCATCGGCGGAGACTGGAATAAGGAATAAGTTTTGTACACAATTATGCAGAGGATAATCTATAAAATATACCCTGCATTTTTCTGCGATGGAAACGCGGACTGCCCAGAAAGCTGTTCTTGATGTTGGTCAGTCGAGTCTTCCAGAGTTGCCCACCAGGCGTGTTACAGGGTGAGCCCGGCATGCCGGGACTGCTGTTGTTCAGCATGGGCGAGCCATTGGGATTCACAACTGCAAGAGAAAGAGAGGGAAGATTTCTATTAGTTGCTGTCCTCTGCGTGAAGATTAGGGGGATACCACAATGGGTCTACGGGGCATGCACACACCACTATTCGAGTCTGGATCGTGGAACATACTAATGGCAATTGTCGGACCTGAGTTGGCGCGATGATGCACCGAGGGCGAGGCAGCCGATGAGTTGCCAATCGAATTGCCACCCGGACTTCCCGGCGGTGGACCAATACAATCTCCACGCTCACGTTCGCGATCCCGTTCTCGTTCCCTCTCCCGTTCACGATCTCGTTCTCGCTCGCTCCGCTCACGTGCCGAACCACCACCGGCATTGCGATCGGTGGCCTGTCGTGCCGAATCGCGTCGCTCCAGACGTGGCTCCCGCACCAGCACAACATCACCCTCGATGCTCTTCTGTGAGCTATGCGACGGGGTGCGGCTAACCGAGGGATGATGCACCGATCCAGATCGCTCACGATCTCCATAGGTTGAGTGACGTGTTCCCGCCGCCGGAGACGAAGGTCTCGATATGGCATTGGCCTGTTGCTGGGCCGAGCTCATGGGCGAGTTGCAGCGCGTCGGGCTGTGATATGAGGAGCTGCGCACCGAGGAGGAGACCGTGGTAGGCGAGCGTCGCTGATGGTTCCGCGTGCTGCTGTACGAACGGAAGCTAAGGGGCAATGGAACTCGGATTAGTTAGGATAATGAGGTTATATTCCAGATGTTGACTCACTTGAAGGCCTGTCGACGCGGCGTCAGCGGGGAACCCTCTGAAATCTGACCATAGCTGGGCGCATTGGTGCCATTGATGCGACACTTGTCTAATCGCTTTCTGGGCGGATCAACTGCGTCCAGTTCGCTGCGGGATTTCTGTGCAATTTCCTCATCATCCTCCAAGGCAGGTCGACGTCGTTTGCGCTCCAGGAGCAGGAAATAAATGACCTTTTCTGTGTTGTGACTGTGGTAAGAAAAATAAGGCAATTAGGGTGACCATACAACACATATATCTCTTTATTTCTGGCTCTCACCTTGCGCTCAGCAGCTCCTGTATCAGTTTCTCCTTCTCCTTGAAACAGCCCAGCGAACAGATGGCATTCAGCACATCGGGATCAACCGCACTCGCTGTGGGTATGACATGTGTCTGCACCACCTCCATCATGGGCAGCTCCAGCTCCAGTTCACCTTTGCCCCCGGCCGTGACCCAGGGATGGCGGTTTATTTCGGCCAGCTGTAGGGCACAAACACAAAGCATTAGTCGGGGTTGACCCAAAAAAAAACACAACAAACAATTGGGGAATTGGGTTCACCCGCTGGGGTTGTTGCATGCCACAAACAACCACCCACACACACATGGATAACACTGCACTGTATGTATATGTATGACTCACCGTTAGACGCCTTTCGGGATTCACTTCAATCATGCCACGCAACAGACTCTGGCAATCCGGCGGCACGAAATGCGGTATGTGAAAGACGCCTCGCTTGACCTTCTCCAGCAGCTGCCGCAGATTGTCGTCGTCGAAGGGCAACGCACCCACCAGCAGCGCATACAGAATGACGCCGCATGACCACACATCCGCCCTGCGTCCATCGTATTTCTCACCCTGGTTTGGGTATTCCGGTTTTTTTTTGGCGGCAATCGTTAGAGCCCAATTATTGATGGGGAAGGGGGCACGGGAAGATCCAGCAGAGCAAAAGGGAAATAGCAAAATAAGCAAATCAGAAATTGAGACATTCAAATACTCAGCGGGGCTCACAAAATGAGGTATATTCGTTCATTGTCTTGTTCTATTTTAAAAATGTTGATAACCCTAAAAGATTGTATACTTATTCGTATGTAAACTGCGTTTTTCCATAAAAAAAACCGTATGTATATATATATATTATAATATTCTAACTTTTGTATTATGTATAAAATTGATTTTTCAATGTAAATAAAGCAAAACCAACGTAACTTTAGATATATGACATACGATATACGTAATCAATGGTTGTACATTTCTAGTTTATCTTATTTTAATTATTATGATTGTTAGTTATTCCTAAGTCTTACATACGGTTTAATTATTATAATCATTTGGATGTATTAAAAAATTGATTTTTCTATGTTTATAGAGCAAAAGCATTGAACTACATATAAAATCGATAGTCTTACATATCCAGGTAATACTTCATTAATTATTATGATGTCTGTGTATTACTAAGTGTTAATCTTCTTTGAAAATGTTTTATTTTGTGATGATTATGATTATGATTATGATTATTTTCTATAAATCCTCAATTATTTCGATAGTATAATTTGTAAAATTATTCCTCAACTCTAGCATTTTATCCTTTAATTGAGCTCTTTAATATTAAATGCACAATTTTCTCGGAATCTCAAATTTACAGGATGACTCGTAGTCATAGACTCCTGCCAATTTATATTCACTTTTATTAGTTTTCCCTTTGTTTCCCTTTGTTTCCTTTTCTTTTTGTGTTTTTGCCTCAGTGTGATTTAGTTTTATTGTTTTTCGCATCGATTTTCTCCATATGCGAAATTCGATTAGGAAAATTGGCAATTGTGTGGGATGCTCGTGGGATGGGCTGGCATGAATGGGGTGTGTATCATATGGATGGATGGCAGTGTGAAACCTGAAGCCGTAGCCTTCAGACCTTTGGTTTGTGCTGCACAATTTATGCACTAATTTTGTTTGCCACAACTTGCGGCCAGGTTGCAGTCAGATGGAGGGACCAAGGGAGGGGAGGGGGGCAGACAGTCATTCAACCCGATTACAACAACAACAATAATTGCATCTATATATATACATATATATATATCTGTAGTACAACTGTAACAAAACACAGCACAACAACCTGCCGACGTCCATTGACGTGTCCGTCAAACTACGCGGCTCTCCCTCTCTCTCTTTCTATCTCTCTCTCTCTCGCACTCTCTCTATCCCTCTCTCTCTCTTGGCTCTCGCTCGGTTATTGACTTGCGGCGCACTAAGTGGCACAACGACTTCGAGTTGCACGGCAACATTTAACCAAGTGTAATTTGGATTCCATTGGATTCCCAGGGGAAGGCATTTTGGGGGGGAATACATAGAACACTAAGCGAGTTATCGATTGCGTGCAATTGTGATCGATAAATGCCGACGGAGTTAAGAGTTAATTATACTATAATTATTCACTTGGTATGTGTTTGCTATGCCTTTCGGTCAATTAATGGATATCCCACTTCAATCCATTATCCGCATCTTGAAAATAAAACACATTTATAAATGTTTCATGCTCAAGAAAATCCCCACTTAGATAGAGATAAATGTAAGCTTTAACGAGCTGTCGGTTTGATTGATTATCCTGAGGTTGCACAAGGTTACCTGCGAAACTGATTGAACAAGCAGACCGAATCAATTTACAACTGGGGAGATGGATGTATCTTTGGTTCCCAGACCCTTCCCTCTCCCCAGAACTCGGCTCGACATGGATCAATTATGGCAAAGGCGAGACGTATACGGCACTTTGACTTTTGAATATGCATACAAAAATATAACGTATACGCAACTTGGCAAAACATCACGTAATGCTGCCCGGATTTATGGCAGCCACAAAGAGAGGAAGGATATTTTAGAATTTCGCTTATGAATTTATTACACGCAGCAGCAGCAGCTTCTCTCTCCCTCTCTGTGCTCTGCCTGCAGGCTGCGTGAGTGAAATGAAGCATGCAACTCGCTTTGGGACAAAACCAACACTGACGCCTGCCTCCAGCCATGGCAGTCTGTCTGGCACGGGGCAGCCCAGCTGCACCTCAGCATCCCAGCAGCAGCAGCAGCAGCTTAGCCAAATCATATGCGTCATACATGACATGAGAGCGTCGCCTGCAAGGGATAACCAAAAAATTTGCATATCCTGCGACATTTGCATGGAACACCGCATGCGGCAGATGCGGAACTGGAGTTGCCTGACAAACGAAAATGCGCTAAAACTTTGACTTGATTGGGAGTGACAGCTGAAGAGGGGGTTACCGCTTTTGGGATACCCTGTAAAACCTCACTTTTGATCTGATTGGGTTTTCTGGGTTTTGCCAATCCTATGCAAAAAATGCGTCTTTTCCTTCCTAAATTAAATGATAAAATAATTTAAAAATATTTAAATAAAATAAAATCTAATAACTTAAATATTGAAAAATTTTAAAAAATTAATTTTAACACTCTTAGTGCTAGCTTAAATTATATTAAGATTTGTAATTTAATTTATATTTGTTATTTTCTATTTATTTTTTTAATATCTTGGAGGCAACTGCTCTTAATTGACGTTCAATAAATAAATAAATAAATAATTAAATAAATAAATGCAGCATAAATTGTGCCAACTTTTGGCTTGAAAGATGAATAATGTTTATTATATCTAAGCTTATCTTATATATCATTTAGATACTATATTTATATGTTAATTTTCTGCTTATATCAAGCTCAGTCCAAGTAAAGCTCTTGGATTTTATACGACCCTTTTGACTTACCCGTATAACCTCGGGACAGGCATAATGTGGTGAGCCGCAAGAGGTCTCTAGCATACTCCCAGCTGGTTGTAGCGAGGCCATACCAAAATCCGCTATCTTAATATTATTCTTCTCATCCAGCAGCAGATTCTCTGGCTTTAAGTCACGATGGCTGCAAAGGGTTGATATTATGATATATATTATGATAGATTTGGGTATAATATGCAATTCTCTTGAACTTCAGATTCTATACTCACCATATCGAGTGTGAATGACAAAAGTCCAGGGCGGAGATGATTTGTCTGAAGAATTTGCGTGCCTCTTTGGGCGTTAGGCGTCCCTTCTTCACCAGATAATCGAACAGTTCACCGCCAGATACGTGCTCCAATATTAAATACAAATATTTCTTATTCTCATACACATCGCTCAGACCGAGCACGTGCGGATGATCGATTAGTTTCATGATGGCAATTTCACGTTCAACCTTGAATGACAATGACAATGGCGAGCTTGAGCACTTGCTGAGCACACACACACACATGGGAAAGGGGAATTCCTAACCCTAGCAATTTTGAATATATCTACAGCATCTTCCATCGCTATCGATATCTAACAGTCTCTTTAAACAATTATAATGCTCAAAATTGTTTGCAAGTGATTTTTCTCTCTCTCTCTCTCTCTCTCTCCCTGGTCACCCCTCTCTCTCTCTCTCCCTCTGACCAACCCGAGTATCTAACTATTCCTGATAATATCTCACATTTACAATGCACTCAGCGCGTGTTTATGTTTTCAAAATGTAAATGTCTCGTACAATTGCGTGTCTCAAACAGCTGCTGACCTGGCCAGGACACGCAATCACCCACACTCCTCTTCCTTCCCCTCCCCTTCCCCCTCCCCTATGCACTATTTATAGACGCTTTCACCTTGCACTCGATTGTCCCATTTTGAAGGCGTCTATAGCATATATACGTAGGCCAGACTGTACAGTTACATATGGAACAAAGTCGTCTATTGTCACGACGCGCTTTTGTCACCTCTCGCTCTAACCTTCCCACTGTCTCTCTTCCTTTCTCCCTGTCTATTTTTCTCTCCCTCTCTCTCCCTCCTAATGTCAGTTCTAGTTTGGTGATTTTCCTTTGTGTTTCGGTCTCACTCGATTGGGGCACACGCACTAATTTGTCGCATGTCCTTTCAATGTCCTACAAAACTGCAGCAATTTTGGGGTAATAATTTACCTCTTATGGAGTGTGTCTATTTTGACAGAATCTGATTAGACAATGAAAGGAAAAAGCCCATAGATAGTTTTGGGTAGGGGATGGTCTGACTTTAATTTGTTGCGATTAAAGTTTAATCAAGAAATTATCGACATAATAGTCGAGGATTTCAATTGAACTATTTATATATAGTATCGTATGTATTACATCATGTTTTATATGATATTTTTAGCATATATTAATTTTTATGGGTACTCAAATTAATTTGTATTATATTTCTCGCATATTTGCTTTTATTACCGCGTGTTCAACCTCTGAATCGTTATTATAGCCACACATACTCCCTTATATATGAACTAATCCCTCCATGAACTATGTAATCCCTCTGCGCTCCGACACCGCTTAAACTTTAATTACAACTTGACCCCGATAGTCTTGCTTCCACTGCAACATTACATAGATCTCTACGCCCCGGGAAAAGTTTTTTGAAAGCCCATAAAAACGAAAAATGAGAGAAACGAGAAAAACAAAAAACTAATTTTCGGTTTTATCCGTCGTTCATCACTCAGCGAACATGCCAGTTGCCCAACACTGTTTTTTTTTTTTTTTTACTCGACAACTCTACACAGAGTTGTCATGTAGCTGCATGAACAAGTTTATTGTCGCAGTCTTTCTCTCTCTTTTTCTTATCCCATCGTCTTTTTTTTATGACTTGCGCCAAAAGACAAACAACAAAACGATAAAAAAGCAGAAAAAACTATACAAAACTTTCGTCAAGGACTGAGTGAGTGTTGGAAAAGATTGTGGGGGGGGAGGAGTAAGGATTAGGGTAGTTTTTGGGTGGGACTTACCTTCATTAGCACCGATTCGCTGAGCTTCTCGCGATTGATTATTTTAATCGCGACCTTTTTGCCAATCACACAATGCACGCCCAACTTGACGAGTCCTGTGAATGCCAAAAAGAATAGTTTTTTTTTTTATATGGTATGATGACAACTCTGGCCACAACTTACCCGTCTGACCCTTGCCCAGGGTCTTCTCGAGGCGATAGGGGCCAACAAATTGGCAGTTCTCTGCCGTCACATTGTTCTCCTTTTGCATCTTGTAGCCGCCTAGCTCTCTCGCTCTCACTCACGCTCTCTCTCCCTCTCCTTCTCTCTCTCTCTCTCTCTCTCTCTCTCTCAGTTTTCCGCTTTCTTCTGCTGCTGCTTCTGGCTGTGTTGATTTTTTGGCTTTAAGCTTGTCAGCTGTTAGCTGTTTCTGGCCATTCACTCGCACTGCTGACGGCCCTCGTCCCGCGCTGCGTCCTGCTGCCTCTGCTGCTACTCCTGCCCCTGCTCCAGCTCCTGCTCCTGCTCCTGCTCAGCAATTGAGTTGTCGCATAGCGCCAGAAATGAAGTTTCCGCTTCGTTTGGCTTTTAATTACTTTTGTTCAAAGTTTTATTGCATTTGCTGCTGCTGCTGCTGCTGACGCGCCTTGCCGCACTTTGTTGCACAATTGCTGCAACATTCATTAACCTTCGGCCGCAAACAACAATGGCATCTGCAGGTGAGAGAGAGAGAAAGAGAGATAGATTAAGGTAAGAGACGACACTGTGATTATCAATGAATATTTATGCCATACCCAAACTGAAATGAATATTTAATTGATGCCAATGCAACAGAGTCATATTAACAGGCTGACTCACTCTCTCCCACACTCACTCTCTCTTTCACACACTAGCCAACTTGCTTTCTCCCTCCCCCTGCCCAGCGCAGTCCAATTAAAAACACCTCAAGCAGTGCAGCTGCCCCAACAGGCGAAAGAGATATAGGTATAGAGAGCGAGTGAGAGAGAGAGTGAGAGAGAGAGAGTGCTCTTTAAAATTCAGTCGTAAATTTATGACCCACACTGCAGTCCTGTAGCATACCCTATAAGTATACTATATATATATATCCTACACGTGTCTAGGTGTGTTTATAGACTCTGCTCATTGAAATAGAAAATAATCAATTGCCTGAGAAAGTGCTTGGCATTTAATTGCTTTTTGGCCATTAAATAAACGCAATTTCCTCAAGTTGTACTACTTTATATTGTAAATGGAACCCATTAAGATATCAGCCAGAAAAAAAGAGTGTTAATAGCCAAAGAGTTCCATCTGCAGCTAAATAACTAGAGTATACCCAACTCAAGCTTGCGCTGTTTATTATATATATCAACAGGCCATATGACAGGGTGCTGTCAACTCAATTAACTTGGCATAGAGATCGGAAACAAAAGAGCTTTTCAAAACGTAAAAAGAAGAAACTCCTTCTCCCTCCCGCAATGCCAGTAAAAATTAGGCTCAAAATGGAATAGAAAATTTCATCAGTAGCGCAGTAAAAAAAAACCCAAAAAACCTAACGAAGCTTGAAGGCATAAAAGACGTTGGTAATAAAATGTGTTGGAGTGGGAACTACGCGAACTGGAACTGAAACTGAAACTGGAACCGGTTCCGATGCGTAAAGGAACCGGCAGGTACTGAACTGCAACAAAGCCTATGACAGGGCAGGGCAGGGCAACCCCTCGTTGGATTTAAGGGCGTCTTTCTATCTCCCTCTCACGCACACAAAATTGAAAAATAAATGCGCATCAAAATGTAACAGTAAACCTCAGAGGGGGGCGGCACAGGGTGCAGGGGTAGACGGGTTTAGGCCAAAATGCGTGAGCATCAGCTGGCAGCTGGTTGAGGCTCTTGAGAATGCTTGAAACAGGACATGGCAAGGAAGGAAGCGAAAACAATGCTCGGTGTGTGCGTAATAAGAAAACTTTCCAAACAGTCAACAGTTTTCCTCAACTCCCCCTACCACCCCCTCCCACCCCTACACGCCCCTTGCCCTGCTAACCCAATTTGAAAAATGCGCTTAAAGTGAAAAAACTGACAGGAAAATGTAAATTTACAGACTGAAAAATTGCTCATCAAAAGCGGAGAACATAAAGGAAATTAAGTGCACACACACACACACGCACACACACATGTGAGCCGTGTGTGTGTGTGTGTGTGTCTGGCGAGCACAAATAAGAGGCGTGGCCATAAACAATTCATGCTCATTCATGTCATAGTTGGCATTTCCGCTGCTGCTGCCGCTGCGGCGCACTTAACACTGCAGCAAAATGTCTAAAAATATGCCAAGTGAAGAAAGCCACACACAGATGCTACACACACACACACACACACATATATATATATATATACACATACACATACATATATATATATGCTTATGTTATATATAGCAATAAAAATCATAAGCAAAACGTTTACCACTTGGCGTTGATTTCTTCGCGACTCTATACAAATTTATGTTTTTGGGTCGTGCCACAAAGAAGAAAAGGAAGAAGAAGAAGAGGGAGAGGAAGAAGAAGAAAAGACGCAAGTCAAGTCCTTGCAAGCACCCTGTACGTCATAGGGCACAGCGGGAATTACTCAGCGATTTCCCTGACAATAAGCAATACACATTAATATCATCTTTGATTAGCGACAAGATATCATAAAGAATGTAATCCAAGCTGTTATTCAGTCATAATTAAGATAGATACTATATATATCTATTTTATGTTAACTATCGTGCTGTGTCGGTATTAAAAAGGAAAGCGACTACAAATTGTGCAAATCTTATTAGAACTAAGTATGTTGTATAACTTTATAGGGTATATAAAAAGAACTGTTTTTTTATTTGAGGCGTAAAGAATCTGCAGAAAACTATTAATATATATTAAAATGTTTGTTTTTTCTTTAAAAAGCTTTCGTAGAGACATATAAAACACTCGATTTAAGCGATTAAAAAACGTTCTTGTCATCTTATGTCTGTATGAACGCACAAATCTAAGTTATTATAATAGCTAGAGGCATCAAATTTGATATGAAGCTGGCTGTATACCCTAAGTTTCTGAAGTCTATTTTAAATTTAGGATGCCATGTCCACAGCACACGATAATTAGTGATTATTAGGTAAAGTACTAAAAGTTCTAAGAATTTGCATTGATATAGATAGCAGAATATTTTATCTTTCGTTTACTGTAAAGCTATATAATTAACCAAGATATTATATTATTATTTATTTATATATCATAACATAACTCTAAACAATTAAATGTTTCCAAAACAACAGTAGTATTTATGAAATTTTAAAAATGTGTTTAATCTAAAGCGATTTATTTTGAGCTCTATTTAAATTCTTTAAAAATTCTGTAATAAATCGATTTATAAAATTAACCAAAGATAAAAGTAGATCTCATGCCCTAGACCTTGGCATACTTTCGTTGAACTTTAAACATATCTCATTATTCATGCACTCACTTCACGCACTTTCCAGTAGATTAATTACACTCAGGATTTTATGATGAAACTTTGTTGAATCAAAGTGAAAATTTCAAGAGAATTTTCTCTGATTATTCATTGAGTGGAAATTCTGATTTGCATATGCGGCATAATTAAGGGAAATAATTAACAGGGTATCCGTGAAAGTGGCTGGCACATTTATCGAAATGTTCTCCCTTCCGTACTCTCATTAGAAGACGAGGACGACGACGACAACGACTCATCCAATTACCCTTGGGACATGAACTTCTAGTCTCATAGACAGCGAGACGAGACGAGTGTTCTATGTGTCTAAGGAAAAGCGCAAGTTACTTTGATTTTTCCGTTGTGCCAAGAACTCTGTCAGTCTCCCTATCCTGCCCCCTAAATTTACATGCTCCCCCAAATTTGGGCACAAAATTGGCTTTGCCCAGAAAAAAAAGGAAAAGGCAAACAAAGAAGCAGAAAGTTGAGCATTAAGTGGCTGCAGGGCAGCAAACAGAGCGAAGCAGCAGAGGGAAAAGTGAACAGAATTAAGGGGAGAAGAAGAAGCAGGAGAAGGAGAAACTTGCCTTGCTTTGCTGGGTGTGTAAAATGCCAGAAAAAAACTCAATTTAAAACAAGGTGGCAACACACCACAAGACGCTGCCAGGCAGGGCCAAAATGTGTGCCAGTTGCCGACGATGCCTGACGCCCGAGAGATATCTAACGGGCCCATGCGGCGTATGAGTGTTTTTTTTTTTTTTGGTTTGTTGCCCTGGCAGCTGGCAGCCGGCTTTTAAAGTGCAATCAATAAATGCCTTTTGAGTTGTGAAAATTGTGCGTAAGTGCCATAACAGAGAGAGGGAGAGAGAGAGAGAGAGAGAGAGCTAACCAGCACTCATGCACGCCCACACACACACTCGCACTGCACAAACATAATTGACTTGGCTCACACTCTCTCCCTTCCTCTCCCTCTCTCTCCCGCCCCGCCCCGCCTCGCATGAGCTACAGCAAATGGGCGTTACAGCAAGGCAACCCTATCCAGAGAAAGAGGAAGAGGTAGAGTGGAGCTTCGGCTTTCATAACAAGCATTGATGGCTGCTCACTGAGCTCGTTATGCCCTGTAAATTAGCTCAAGCATAGGGTATATTAGGCGGCAGCATTTTCTTAAAATATTTTTAAATATTTGCAAGTTTAAAATAAATTTTGAAGCTGCTCAGTGATATAAACAAAGTTTAAGTAAACTTGAATGTGTGCTATGTTTCGCTGTTTATTTTAAATAAATAAATTACAGCGTAACTCATCTTCGAGCATAGCCAAAGCAAAGGCATACGTGCTTGTCGTTGAATTTGTTGTTGCTGTTGCTGTTGTTGACGCTGTTGTTGCTTTTGATTAAACACGCGTCAGCAGCAGCAGCAACGACAACACGACAACAGCAACAACTATGGCAGCCACAGCAACAGCAACATCTACAACATTCGAGCTGAGCAGCTGCTGACAGTTCATCAACTAATTGCAATTATGTGGAAAATTTAAATCAATATTTAACTGGCATTTTGCTGCTGCTGTTGTTGCTGTTGCTGCTATTGTTTTAGCCAGCATTGTTGTTGCCAATTGCAATTAAGTTTTGATTTCAATTTCAATTGGATTTAAATGCATTTGTCAGCTTCGTGTTGCACTGTCTAAATCTGTTTACAGTCGCTCTCCCTCTCTCTCGCTTTCTATCTTCGCCTCTAGCGACATTGAAATGTTAAATATTTATAGCATACTTCTGGGGGCAAATAACAATATGGCGTCACGGGAAAGGGAAATGAAAAGGGAATAACTTAAATATGAAGAGCAGAAATGGCTTCAAGCCTCAAGTTGTTTGTTAGGGAAAGTGCAGAGAAAGATAATTGATTAAAGAATAAGATGAGATAAGATAGAATAAGGAATACAAATTAGTGCAGAGCGAAGAATACATACTATATGTATTAATCAACGGGCGCCTCTTAAAGTTCTTAGCTAAATTGTCAAATTAACATAAACTAATTATCGTATGCAAATGCTGTAGGCTCCTCAATTCGTCACAGTCTCCTCTCCAACAACAATTAGTTGGGCTATTGACCACGTGCCATGGCAACAAAATGAAGCCTGGCCTGGCCATCGCATCCCTTGAGGTCTGAGCTCAACCTTAGCTCATTATTAAATAAGAATCCCTCTCGAATGGGCGTGCTGGCCATGGCTTGAAATCGGCTAATAAACCGCTTAAGCCAACACGCAAAATGGAAAACCTTCCCCTAGCACTAAATCCCCCTCTCCAAGCTTACACAGACTACGCCACTGCTGTAGGAGCCAGCTGGCTGGCCAAAAAATTCGATTAAAAGCGACTGAGCCAACAGGCCAGAAAGAAGCGTGTCTGGGTGAAGCTGGCATGGCCCATAGCAAACTGGTTTCACTGGCTATGCTCCTGTTTGGAGCCTGCCCATGCCCTCCCCCTACCCACACCTTCGCCTACACCATGGCATCTTCTCATGCTGCTGGAAAATTGGCTTTAATCGAGAGCAGCAAAAGGCCCACAGCAGCTGCTTCGTGTTACCAAACTCAGCTCGCCGCATTCGGCCATGTAGAAACCGCACTTCCCTAGTCCCCACCCCCTCCCTGTTAATTCTGGCAACGGCAGCATTTGGATGTTATTTGCCTGATACCTACGAGATGGCAGGGGGGGAAGGGGAAGGCGAGTGACGAGTGTCGGCAAATGACTAACGTGACCGGAAGCAAAAAAGATGAAATGATTTGGGTCGCAATTAGACGCCAAAAACGCAACCTCTACCCCTTCCCGCCTACCCGCCCAGCCGTCTGCGTCAGCAGTGGGCGTGGCATGCGCGGCGCAAATTCAATTAGGGCAGCCAAATGGGCAGAAAGAAAAAAAAACTGAGTGCAAAAAGGTGGAGGGTTCGATAGTTATGAAAATGTGATGGGTAAGAAAAGCGCAAAAAAAGAAGACAAGAAAAGCTGACTGTGGGCGTGAAAGGCGTGGGGAGGGGGAGGGAAAGTCAAACAATAGAGCAACAGTTAGCACACTTTGGGGGAGACTTTGCACGGGCTGAAGCAGCAAAGCAGGTTGGGATCTAGAGAAGAACTAAGTCTCATTCTTATGCTGGAAATATGAGAAGCTTTTGCGGCATAATCAATTGTATTATAGTAGGTAAACTCATTATACTTAACTACGAATGGAGCTATAGTTAGGAAGAAGAGAGTACAGATCTCTAGGGAAATGGAACTACACTTATTGATCTCTAAGCGGCATTGTGTGTGCGTATCCCTTTAAATAACTATAGCTGCAATTGTTCATAAGGGAAAATTCAGTTGCGGCATTCCCATCCCCCCTACCCTGCGCATTTCCCTCACCTGCATTTCCACGCATTTCCTATTTCCCGCACAATGCCGCGTGGCAGAACCAAATTGAAGTTGACGAAGGGAAAAAAATAACAAAACGCAGCTGGAAAACAAAGCGCCAAGATAAACAACGCTGCAATAAACACACAAACAACAAAAACAACAGGAGAGAAGGGAAGAGGAGGAGGGGGAGTGGGAGGCGTGGCATAAAAAATAGCGAGTTTATTTTGTGTTTTTTTCTGCGCTGTTTCTACTTCTGTTTTCGTATTCAATTTTTCGCATAGGTTTTGTATACCTGCCCCCGCACCATGGCCAAGAGCTACAGCTGAATGCGGGCAGCAAGAGAAAGAGAGAGAGCGGGAGAGCGGGAGAGGGAGAGCAGGAACTCGCTCACAACTGGGCTCGATGCCAGGGCCAAACCTACCTCCCACCCTGCCCCATCCTCCCCTTTACACGTTTGTTTGTCAAAGGAAAGCGTGCTCCATTTTCTCATTTTCCATCTCAACGTTTCGTCTATTTACCTTTGAATTCAATTAGAAAGGCAGCGGAGAGGGGCTGGTTGCGAGGGGAGGCGTCGTGTTGGGAGGGGGGTGTAAATAAGGGGGGGGAGCAGGCGGTCATTTTGCGGAATTACACAGAGCGCGCTTAATTCAATTTTCATCTATGTTAACCAGTCAGCTTGGTAGCAAGGTTGGTAACACACGTGTGTGTTCTCCTCTCTCTCTCTCCCTCTCTCTCTCTCTTTCTCTCCTTCTAATGGCGGCCACTTTGCTAGTGTGGAAATGCTGTATCCCCTTCCTTCCCCCTCCCTGTCCCTCTAACTGCCCTAAGCTGATGCTGAATGTTACCTTGACACTGTCTGTCTGCAATTCGCAGCGCGTTGGCATTTCAATTTATTTCCACCATTTTTACGACTAATGCAATTGACCTACCCCCTGATCCCTACCTCCCCCCCCTCTCTCTTTCACCTCTCTGTCTTGCCTTATGCAGTGACTGCAGAAATGTTTAATTGGCAGCGGGCACAACTTTTCAATTAGAATTAATTATGTTAGAAGGCAAAGAAGGAAAATGTTGCAAGTGCAACCGGGAGACGTTTCCCCTGATCCTCCTGCTCCTCCTCCTTCTCCTCCTGGCCCTTCTGACAAGCACTCAGCATGAAGCCGTTACGGGACTTGCAATTATTACGCCAATTATAACTGCAATTTTTTTTTTATTCACTGCCAGGGGAGTTGGGTGGAAATTCAACAGAAAAGAGACAGAAAATGTGAAAATATGCGAATTTAATTTATGGCTGCATTGCCCTGAGCAAAATTGAGTGAGTGCTTGTCTCCCTCTCTCTCTTCCCTTCGCCCACAAGTGCAATAAATAATTCGTTGCATACTTTCGGGGCTGACACAAAAAAACAGTCTGCGAACTTGCAACACCCTGTGGTCAACACAAATCCTCAATTAAATTGCAACGGCAAAAAATATGTAAATTTATGAAGAGAACTCTCTCACTCTCTCTCTCTCACTCTTTCTGTTTGATGGGCTTTTAAATAACAAATTTCATACTGCAATTTTCGAGCTTTGTCAGCAAATTTAATTTTAATATTCCAAATGCAAATTGCAATTTCAAATATGCCCAATTTGCATACATAGAAACTCATGGAATTCAACAAATTTGACATCATTTTTTAAATATTCAAAGAGCAAGAGTTTCATTATACTTGCACAAAGGGTATATGCATTTAAGACAGTCAAAGAACTGTCTCTCTCTCCCCCTCTCTCTCTCTCTCTCTCTCTCTCTCTGTATAATGAAGAAATCTAGTAAATAAGTATTATGAATTTATACATCTAAATGAATTTAAAAATCATTCTTTCGTGCTTGAATTCTAAATATTCATAATATTTTAATCATATTTATTTTTTTATTTCATATTCCTAATTTCATATAAATCATGCTTGAATTCTAAATAATAATAATATTTTTCTCATTTTTATTCTCTTTTATTTTATATTCCTAATTTCATATAAATCATTTCTGTTTGCAAATATATCAACTTTATTTTTTTTAACACTTCGTAAACTTCTAAAGTATCAATGGAATCAGACTCATATTATACATTTTTTATGTATTTATTTGTATCCAACAAGAATCTATAAATTGCATATATCCCACACAATTGTTAGGAATCATTATCGAATTATTTTCTTTGCTTTTATTCAAGTTCTTTAAGAACCTGCTATTTCACAGTAACCCCATTTCGGCATCATCTTTCAGTCGGGGAATCTGTCATAGAATATGCTGCAAAAGCAATTCTTCTTGCTGGAAAACAAGCTCAAAGTATTCGCCAAAGCGGTATACTGTTTTTCCAAGTTATTTCGTGAGTTGAAAGGAAACACACAACCAGACACACTCACACACACACAGACACACACACACACACTATGGGCGTATATCGCATATAGCCGCATGTCTAAGGACATTCCAAGGCGCAAGGACACATACCATATGCAAAATTAATGCGGTCGCATAACCAAATTGGACTTTAAGCCGAAACTGCAAGGCGCAAAGAGGAAAAAGAAAAGAGGTAAGAGGAAAGCGGAAAGACGGTGAAAAACACAGGATGCCGAATGCAGGAAACAGGATACACAGGACAGGGCACAGCTGCTGGCTGGATGTATCGCAAGCAATTCGATTCTCGCATGTTCTGGCAAATCCCCCAAAAGGATTGCAGCCAAGCAGGAAAAATGTAAACGGGAAAAACCCAAAAAAAAAAGAAAAATAAATAGAAAAGGTAAATGAAAATGAAAAAAACTTTGCATACGCTTTAATCAAAGAACGTGTCATACGGGAATGTGGCGAACATATAATTTCATTCTTAAAAACGCAGAGAGCAAAACGAGAGAGAGAGAGAGAGAGAGAGAGAGGGGCAGGACTAGGAGTAACGGAAGCGCACGCAAAACTGTTGACAAAGCCACGCGGGTGCCAAGGCACACGTTGATACAAGTTTTAGTGCAGGCGCAGGCGCCAGAGAGAGCAGAGAGAAAGAGAGCAGGCAGGCAGGCAGAGAGCAAGCAGCGAACAGGCAGAGCGCAGGCATGGAGCAAGCAGTGAGCAGGCGGGCAGAGAGCAGGCAGACAACAGGAAGAGAGCAGGCAGAGGGCAGGCAGAGAGCAGGCAGAGGACAGGCAGAGAGAGAGCAGGCAGTGAGAGAGCGAGCCTGCGAGAGCGTAAAAGAAGCGTGAGTTAGTGAGTCAGTGAGTTAGTGAGTGCGCTCTCTGCACACACACACACACACACACCCAATGGGTGGTTGTTGTTTGACAGCACTGTCCAGTGTGCGTGCGTACATGCATGTGTGTGTGTGCGTGTGTGTGGGGTTGCTTTTGACATTTGTGAGACCATGTGCCCCACTGCCCATGCCGGCCCTTCCCTACGCTCCGTTCCCCGCGCTCCGCTCCTGCGCTGCTTATTAGACAAATAGTTGCCGCTTATTGCCTTTTAATTGCAACATTTTCGTTGCCGTTGCCCCTCCCCCTCGCTTTGTTTATTAACTAATTGGCTGAAAAGGCGCCATGACACTTTTTTCAGCTGTCTAAATTCGCACACACGCTTATCAACACTGTGTGTAGTGGCAGAGCGAGGGCGCTGAGTAGGTGCATCTCACACACACACACACGCACACACACACGGAGTCTCCTTTAGCGTCTACCGGTAATCCCTTGGGTCATTAAGGCGTCTACGTGTCTGCTGCAGTC
This sequence comes from Zaprionus kolodkinae, assembly GCA_018901885.1. Lineage (NCBI taxonomy): Eukaryota > Metazoa > Arthropoda > Insecta > Diptera > Drosophilidae > Zaprionus > Zaprionus kolodkinae. Next base: position 13,931,206 of record JAEIFM010000068.1, read on the forward strand.
GCTGGATGAAGACGTCGACGACGTCGTCTCCTGATTGTCGCATATTTTATTCAGTTTGACATTACGCCCTGCCCTGCTCTGCCTCGCCCTGCTTCGTCCTGCCCTGCCGCGACCTGCTCATCGTCATCCATGTCGTCCTTCGTCTGCAGTCAGCTTGTAAATATTGAACAACAACAACAACAAGCAAGAAAAGAAGTGAAGAAAGCAGGGGGGAGCAGAGGGAGCACAGGAAAGTGTTGTAAAGTTGCCCCTGACGGAAGTTAGAAAACGCTCATATTTTTCTTCCATTTTTTTTTTATACGACTGTTTTTATAGTTTTCTGCAGCATTTTGATGTGACGCGAGCTTGGCTCTTTTCCCTCTCTTCACTCTCCCCTTTCTACACTCTCCTTTCTCTCTCACTCTCATGCAGAAAACAGCACGATAATAATTGTTTATATTCCCTTGCATGGTGGGTTCCCATGGGGTGTGTAAGATTTTTGATAGATAAGCTTAAGTTAAGCCAACGAGGGTTATCGAGGGTTTTCAAAGGTTATCGATAATTTAAAGATTGCAAGATCTAAGCTCAAATAACAAGCTAAAACTTGTCAAAAACTTTTCTTTGGCAGACAGCAGCTTTAACTCAAGGATTTGTAGGGTATTCTTTGTCTCAATCATGTATCGATTATATTTATGTTTTTAAAATTAAAGAATTAAATTTTAAGCATTTTTATATTCAGTAGAATTTTACATTTTAAGCTAATTTCAAGAGAGTTTCGTTATATTTTCGTTTAATTCCTGTGCAAACAGCTCTTCGCTTGATTAAACAACATCTATATAAATAATTAAAAAGACTGAACTATAAAATTAATATATAATCAATCATCAGGTCTCTTGTGTCATGTCAACATGTCATCAGTGGGAAACTCTGCAATGGGAAATGTGTTCTAAAAATAGCAACAACTTTATTCCCTTCTCCTTCTCCTGCTTCTTCTCGGGGGTAGGATTGTCTATCAATGAGTACACTACATTATTGAATACCATAGGCTGTCAATAGCCAAACAAAACAATGACGTCATGCTACGTCTTCGTCCGTCTGAGCGTGTTTGAGAGAGTTAAGAGTTCCTTGAGGTTGAGTGCACTCAAGGTAGGTATGTAGTACAGTGGGGAAAGATAGTGGGAAATGGGAGGGAAAAGGTAGGGAACTGGAGTCTGCACAGGTGGTGTCTGCGACTTGATTAATAGTTTTACTCTGCAGTTTTAGTTCGTTTTTTTTTTTTTTTGCGCTGTTTTTTGTTTATTCCCTTTTTTATTTGTTTATTCCTTTCTCCCTTGCCTTCTTGTTATTCATTGCTCGTAAAGCTCAAAAGCCACATCCGCCATATTAAATTCAGGCGCGTTGAACTTCCTTTCTTATAGCCATATACCGTATATAAAACTGTCCATAAATACAGTTGAATTTTGTGTGTGTGTGTGTGTGCGCAACTCTGTGCATGTGTGTGTGTGTGTGCTGTGAATTTCTGTGGCTGCGGCTTGTACGTGTGTACCCCCCCCTACCCCTTCTCCTACCCCCTACGAGCACCCTCTCTCACCTTCAGCCACAAACGTAGCTTGAGCACATAACGTGCCATGTTTTTTTTTTGTTTCGTTTTTTTTTTGTTTTTTTTTTATTGTTGCACGTAATTTTGACTGCTCGAAAATCGATAGAAACAAAAATCCATAAAGCAGACAAATACAATGGCAAGAAACAATAATACAAAATAGTTGTAGCTAAAGAAGAAGAAGAAGAGGAGGAGGAGGAGCAGATGAATGAGGAAGAGACTTACCCAAGTGGCAACAATTTCCGCCTGCTGTGGGGGGAGGGGGAAGGTGTGAAATTTCAGCGACTTTTGCCCGTATACAAATCACTTCCGGGTGAATGTTGCCGTTGCACCCACACAATGCAGCTGCCCAATAAATAAAACACGCTGCACGCACACACAGGCAAAGCTCTGCTTCACACACACACGCACACGCACACACTGCCAGCAGCTTTGAATTTCTGCTTTGTATTGCCTACTTTCAGGCACACACACACACGCACGCACACTTACGCAAAATGTTGTGGCTCTTGTTGTTGTTGTTGTTGTCGTCGACGTCGCTGCTGCATACGTAGCGCAGGCACGTTTAATTTATTATATAATTATTATATTTGCAATTTGTATGCATTTACGCAATTTACGCGCACAATTCTCGCAGCATTTGCATAAACATTTTACCGATATTTTTTTTTCTCACACACAGACACAGACACACACACGCGCGTATACGTGAGAGAGCGTGTGAGCGAGCGAGCGAGAGCGAAGAGTAACACTTTGAGAGGAGAGTGGCAACACTTTCTAGCCTATTAAAATGCTGGCTGCTCATTCGCGATACCGTTTTGCTGCTGCTGCTGCTTCGCTGCTGCTGCTGCTGCTGCCTAAACGCCGTTACGCTATGCCCGTTACGTTTTACTTGCTACTCGTCCGCCTGCCAAATGACGCACACACGACTATGGCGAACGTCGTCGACTAACTAATGCGAGTGGCGCTCGCAAGCCTGCTGCGTGGACCCTCTGTGTACACTCGCAACTTGCAGACAAACTTACATACGATACACACATACATACATACACACTGTGCTGCTTAGTTGCGTGCGAGAGCCCAAGAGCGCCAGAGACCAAACGAATGAGAGCGAAGAGAGAGCGCAGCGCGCTCCTTTGCTCTTCGCATTGACATTTAATTATTTGCCTTGTGCTGTGTAGTGTTGTAGTGGTTGTCGTTGTAGTGTGGAGTGAGCGGCTTGAAGGGGCTGCCCGCAAGGTGGTGTGCGCGTCTTATCAATCGCCAAATTTTGGGGGTTGTTTACAGGGTGTTTAGAGGCAACAAGGCAAGTGCCACCCGGTGTCTGTGTGACTCATGGCGCATGCGTTAAAGCACAATTTTAAGGTTATGCCGAAAAGTGTGCTCCGCGATTTCGTCACAGCTGGCCACGACACACAATCAGCTGCTGCTGAAATGTATGCAATAATCGTAATCGTAATCGTATCGAAAAAGCTCGCGCCAAAAGCTTTTCTTATTTGAACTGATGTTTTCCACCAATAAGCAAATATACGAAGATCTTGTATTTGGGCATTTTTGTGTATACATTATTGGATTTCACTACCCACACAGCTTTAAAAAATAATGAATTTAGTGATTTTAAAATTTGGACATTCCATATGCTTTCCCTTGATCGATTTCAGTACCCCTATAGAGCCTCTAGTATGGAAAACTTCTTCAAAAATCATTAGATTTTTGAAAGAGGACGTTTTTATAAACTTTGTTGGATTCTATATTAATCCCGCATCAAAAAAATAAATAATTTAACGTTCTTAAAAATGTAGACCTTCCATGTACTGCACTGCTCAATTTCAGTACCCCTATATCTTATATTTTACACCATTAAATAGCAATTAATATGTATATTTATAATAAATAAAAACAAAACTGAAATAAAATTGCCAGCTATTAATTTTATCTCTGATAAAAAGTGTATAACGTAATCAGTTAGTTGATCATAAATATCAAATAATAGAAGATCGGTTCTACGAAGCGTATAAGCGGTAAATAAAAGAAATGCGCAAAAAAAAAACAACTAAGAACTGACAGGAACAGATCAAATAAAACAAACGACCGTCAGCACAGCGACTCGTGTCCAGAACCAAACACACTTTGGACTGACTAATCTACCTCAAGCAACGAAAGAAAAATTAGGGGAATTGGGAGAATAGTATATATATATATATTTCTCTGTTCAAAAAATCAGAACACACTTGTGTAGAGTAGGGTATCAAGAGATAAATAAAGAGGAGAGACAGACACAGATATTTTGAATTTCTATCACTTTATTCAACGTTTTACGTTAATTTTCTGGATGCTTCCTTGTTGTTTCGGTTTTTTTTTTGTTTGTAGTTGTTTGACAATTATTCTCGGTGTTTATAAACAATTTAACATAATAATAATATGTAATAATAGTAGACATAACATTATGGGCATAAACTTAAGACTTATTATAAATAGAATCGTATATTAGGTACATATATATGTATATATCATGTACATATGAATGAGTCTAGCGATAGATTTCTCATTGCTCTTGTGTGTGCACTTTTAAAAACACTAATTGCAGGCATAAATCATGAATAATCATACTCTTTTCAGATGTACATATTTATGTATATATAATATATATATATGTATATATATATTTATTTAAATGTATCTAAATAATTATCTGTAGCTGTTTCTTCATTCGTATGTTATATTTAATTTGTGCTTAGAAATCATTAAACAACTGCAAATCTCTTTGGTCTACTGCCTTGGCGGGTTTCCAATCCTGTTCGGGATAGTCATCAAAATTTTTCGTATCCCCATCGTGATGCACATCGGGCAAAATTGGCGGCTATAATGAAAAAAGAAAATTCGTAAACCGATTAGAGACGTAACCATAAAACTTAAAACTACCATAAAATTATTTGTGGGCGTAGTAGTAGCACGCGGGAGAGAAGGACGCGCAGCAAGGCAGGTCGGGAGAGCTACGGCTATTAACGCCTCTAGAGCGTGTTGAGATTTATGAGCAGCATCCACCACCCACCAGAATAGACACGCTGCGGTCATTAATTAACAACATTTGCTAATTTCTAAAATTGATTTGTTTATTTGCTTTTAATTACGTCCATGTATAAAAATACATTGAACTCTCAACAATTCTAACACGACCCAGCAGCAGCAATCTTGTGACGTCTAATCTGAGTCTGAGTACTAGATAGTGTGGTATCTTATCCGTATAATCGACTCACCTTTAGCTTCTTATTGTAGACGTCATTCCAATTTAAGTGTTTGAACCAACGATGCCTCTTAACGTCATCGGCGCCATTCTGAAATGGAATGAAAAATTAACTTAGATAATTTCTGCATTTTTTGGCTCGTGTTGCAAATTGCGCGACATGCTATTAAAAAATTTAAAAATCCCTGTACCCTATAAACATGTAGAGCGAAAGCGGCAGGGTGCATATACTAACCTAATCAAAATAATTGCACATGTTTAAGGTAAAATAAAATAATCAAACGGTTGGAATAAGATTGAATCAATTATATATTTGGGGAAATATAGGCAGGCAAAGTATATTTTATTACAGGGTACCTGCCTGGTAGCAGCCTCTTTGCGTCTAGCGCTTTTCTAGCTAGTATTTTTTCAATTTTGAAAAATTTATTTTTGCATTCGTTGTCGCCAGAACAAACTGACAGCGACCATGTGCATAAGGCTAGCCAATTTTTTTTTCCTCGACGCGGGGTTTCGACAATTAATTTTTGATATATGTGTAGCGCAATTTTTAATACCCAAATAAAACACGCGCGATACGCTGCCATGACAAGTGTAAACAATTGTCTATAAATATGCTTTATATACATTATTGCCATAAAAAGTTTGCCAAATTGAACGCAAAATTTAACAGGTGCTTAGTAGACTATATGTAGAAAGACAAGTGAAGGATATTAAAATAGGAAGCAATTAGAAAATACTTGATAAAATTATTTTCAATTTTTCAATTTTGTGTTTTAGAGTATATTTATCGTCTTTAAATGGGTACTATAATATTCTAAATTATCTAGCTGTCCTCTGTAGTTGTCTCAACTCACCTTCATATTGCCCAGCCGCTTGGTTCTATCATTCACCAACAACTTTTTGATCAAATCTTTCGCAATGGGATCCATGTGTCGCTCCCATTCGATTTTGCCGCTCAATATTTTCTCATAAATCCCAAAAGGTTGTTCATCATAGAAGGGGGGATAGCCGACAAGCATTTCGTATATAAGCACACCTAAGAAAAAAATAAACATACTCAGTACTCTGGTATTATCTATGGAGTAAAAGTCATGGACTTACCCAACGCCCACCAATCAACCGCTTTGTTGTGACCCTTTGATTGTATTATCTCGGGTGCAATATACTCAGGTGTTCCACACAATGTCCAGGTGCGATCACGTAACTTTTTGGCAAAACCGAAATCGGTTATTTTCAAATGACCATCACGATTGATAAGTAAATTTTCTGGCTTTAGATCCCTATAAACTACTTGCAGAGAGTGTAGATATTCCAGAGCACTGACTATTTCGGCCGCATAGAAATTGGCTAAGAGGAGGGAAACAGGAGAAATTAACTTAGACTTTTTTTGATTGGGTTATCAGCCGAGAGAACGTGCTTACAAGTTTGACTAGTAAATTTGCCCGCATTACGCAGATATGTGAACAACTCGCCACCGCACACATAATCGAAGATCATATAGAGATTGGATTCATCCTTTGTCGACCATTCTCTGCAAAAGAAAATATATAAATATATTATTTCACAGATCTATATAATATAATTAAATAAAATACTTACAAGGAGATCACAAACGGATGCCGTATTTCACGCAATATATTGCGCTCGTTCTTAACGTGTTCAATTTGCTTGAGACGAATGACTTCGGTCATGGCCAAGATTTTCATGGCACAGTATTTTTCGGAAATACGATCGCGACAGAGGCAAACACGTCCAAAAGTGCCAGTTCCTGCAACAGACAGAGAGAGACAGAGAAATTTAAGTAAATATCATAATTAAAGCATGTCTCGATTTCATATATATTAACTGATATATCAGCTTTGTGTGTGTCTTCGGGTTATGGCTAAAACCGCAAATGTCTTGAATATCCGTAGCACGCCCCATTTAAGTGCTGTAAGTGATACTATGACAGGCGACTAAATGTGGGGGGCGTTAAAAAACACAAGGTGGGCAGCCCCTTTAGCGCCCGTTATCGCCAGCCCCTCACCCCCCTTGCTGAACATGCATAATTACATTTTCTTGGTTTGGTTTTCCGTTTTCGTTTTTTTTTTTTTTGCACTTTTAAACACGTTTTGAGGTTAGTTGGCTCTGTGTGTAAGTCGACACCCATAAGATTTTCTCAACCTTGAGTTGGTTAATTGGGCTAGCGGCCAGCTTGGCCAGAGGGAAAGAGACAGGGACAGAGAGAGAGAGAGATAGAGAGGAAGAGAGGAAGGGAGAGAGCGCGCGCTCAAGTGGATTGGAACGTGTGAGTAGCTCAGATTACCCGCAACAACGAGTACTCGAAGCCGAAACGAAAGTCAAAGCAGGCGGCAAAGTGTTCGAATCGCTGTCGCACAGTGGAGTTGTTCGGCGAAACAAGTTGGCAAAATTGAAGAGCATACGAAGATCTATTCGATTGCCCAATTTAATTTTCAGCAGTAACAATTGGAAAGTGCACTGTGAAATTTTCGATTAATTTTCCGCTATTTGTTCCACGGTGCGCATGATTTGCGCTGTTGCTAACGTGCTGCGGGCCATTTTGTTTGGATTTGGCCATAACAAAACTGCTTACAAATTGATTTGTCTTATAAATCATCAAGAGGATTCGCCGCATTGCATATAGTTTTTCTTTTCTGGCGGAGGTTTGCGGTTTGGAAAAGAAAGAAAAGTTTTTCTCGCATGTTTTCAATTTTTCAGCACGTTTTTGGCTTTTCATTTTGGGCCACAATTATAATTAGCCGCAATGATGATGGGGAATGTAATAAAGCAAAAGTGCGAGATTATTGAACCGCATTTACAACAACCACAATAATAATAATAACAGCTACAACAACAACATTTAATTATGAACATGACTCGACACGTGCATTGAAAATGAGGGCAGACCTAAATACGAAATGCCTTGCTAATGGGTAATAGAATGGGAAAGTGGGCGCGAATCAGGTACCACCCCATCCATATACGATGTTAACACCTGTCACGGCTGCTGGACAGTTTGGGGGGGGGGGTGGTAGGTGGGTGGTGGCAGAGCATTACACGTGCAAATCAAACAATCTCAACACGCTACAAACACACACACACTTATTCCCATCTAATGACCAGATATTGTAATTAATGAATCTCATTCGCAATTTCTATTTTGATTACGCTGCGAAAAATGACTCAGCCAATGCCTGAGAATAGTCAGAACTTTTTTTGTATAAATATTGGAAGTTTCAGATTGAGTTGGAAGTAAAGAAAACGGGCCACAAATAAAAATAATAAAATAAAATAAAAATAATAATAAAAAATAATAAAATAAAAAAACATAAAATAGAGCTACGAAATTATTTCGTAATTAAAGTTAAGAGATTCAATAATAAAATAAAAATAATAATAAAAAATAATAAAAAAAAAAAAAAATAAAATAGAGCTACGAGATTATTTTGTAATTAAAGTTAAGAGCTTCAATTACAAAAACTTATGTATAATTACCATAGATCAAAGATCATATTTGAAAATGCGAAAATCCATTTATAATAATATAAGGTATTTAAAAAGGGATTTTCTATAAGCAATCTATGCAATCCTTACGCAAATCGAATTAAATTATAGTGTAGATAGCAATATCATGGCTCTATCATTAAAAGTCTCTGAGATCTAGGCATTTATGATCATGAATATACTATGTGCTATACTCTGTGGGATGTGCAACAGTTTCTTCTCGCCATAGTGTTCCATGGTAAGTACACACAAACGCAATCGGTATATGCCATAAATTGTGAGTTATAACAAACATAAATACGTAATAATAATCGTAGGTAGCTAATAAAATATCCGGGAAAAATTCCCCCTATACAAGCACGATGGATTTTTCTGGCTTTCAAAATTTGGCGAGAATAATAAATAAATAATCGAGAGAGATGCCAAGCGAAATAAATCAGACTGAAAAATCACGACTCCTCCTCTTCATCTTCCTCCAACTGCTTGAAGAATGCTTTTAAATATTTTTATTATTATTCTGATTTTTTTTTCTTTTGCTAAATTTATTATCAAAACACAGAAAACGTAACGAAGAGAGAGAGAGCGTGTTGCGGAATCGAAAGTATTTCGTTGTGGAGGCAGATAAAAATGTGTAGCCAAATGGCAAATGGTTAACAAACCTCAAACAAATCGCCAAAATTCTTCCCGGCTGGCTACGAAAACAACAACAACGGCAACAATAACAACTGTAGGTGTGCAAAGAAATACATTAACAATATAATACAAATGTGTGTAGGTTTGTTTCTGCATCTGCTCGATTTTGGAGAAATTTAGAATATTTCAGTAATTTTTTATTCAAAAATTTCCGTCAACGAACAAGGCCAAACCATGGGGTATTCTCAGAGTAACCATATGTTTGAATATATTTATGGAGTTCAAATAGTATGTAAATGTCAAAATAGATTAAATAAATTTGTTGAAAAATTAAAAAAAAAACAGATGAAAGCAAAACTACCTTCAGCACGAAAGAAAACTGTGAGACGGAGCTGATTTAGAATATATATTTTCTAAAACTTCTGGCTAAAAATTATTATACCGTTTGAAAAGGCTATAAAACACCGAGAAATTAGTTTACAACATATTAACAGGATATGCGGTAAAAATAAATTAAGATTCTTTTTAAACTTCTTTGACTTTTAATTGATTGTAAACTTGATTATACTACAAATTGTGCAATAAAAATATGTTGATTAAATCGGCCATTTCAATGGATTTTCATCAACAGCAACAACAACAACAACGATTAGCACCTGTGTTAGCTGGCGAAATTGGAAAGTGCTTCGAGTGCTGTTTAAACCACAATCGACGCGTCATTTTGCTGTCTGTCTTGGCCAAGTGAAATTGTGACAGCTTTGGAGCAGACAACAAACAAAAGCGGCGCGTTAAACGGCGCATACGCAAACGCAGCCGCAGCCGGAGCAGCAGCAGCAGCAGCTGTGGCAGCAGACACCGAGGCAGCAATCGATGCAGACGCAGTCGCAGTTGGGCAAAACGCCGTCGCCGTCGCCGCCAGCAATTAAAGCCGGCTAAAAGAGATGCGAGTGAAAACCAGTTAACAGCTCCTGCGTAGACGTAAAAGTTGCAGCCGAAGATGTGCGAAAGCAAACAAAATGCAGACAAGTTAGAGAGCTACAGTGCGTGCGTAGTGCAGAACCAAGGGATACCCCTTAAAAAAATACTACAAAAAAAATATACAAAATTAATTATTTTCACATTCCATTTTAAACTCTGCAACAAGTAGAAATTCTAACATTAAATAAACCCAGCTACCTCTTTGGCACAGCTGCAGACTACAGGGTATACTGCAATACTGCAAAATAAAACTTTACATCATACACGAAGCAACTTTCTATTTAATGATGCGACAGTTTCATGCAACAACCAAATGCCCTGAACAGGTTCAGTTCCCGGTGACAGAGAGTACCCCAAGTACTCTCGATATCCCGTATACCGTATACCCTATACCCCTCTCTCTCTCTCTCTCTCTCTTGTTCACATTCGAGACGCAGCGGCTCGTCTGATTGATACTGTTTATTTGCTTAAGCGAAATGCAATGCAATTCTTTGTGCAGTTTTATTGGCAGTTGCGGGTTTCGCTTGCAGCTCCCCCATAAATTATGTGTGCCAAAAGTCAAAATACTGTAAAAACCATAAGATGCGAAAAATGAAACAAAAAACGAAAATTTTTGTAAATCTTCTCGCAATGTAAACGACGACGACGACGAGACGTTGCCGCCAAGACGCTGCTTATAAACTTGGCACAATTCGCACAGTTTTGGCAGCTGCTTGGCCGCCTTTTTGGCTAAATAAAGTTAATTGCGTTTTATACAGTTCCACGACATGAGAACACGAAAAAAAAATAAAAAGTTTGTTTAAAATCGCATAAATACATCGAAAACAATAATAAAATTCGAAGTTCCAGAGAATCTCTGATCTTTACGCTCTCCAGCAATAAATTGTGGTTAATTTGAGTTGGCGAAGCGAAACGAAAATGGGATCTTTAATTAAGTATATATATTTTATAGTAAGCAGAGTCGATAGATTTTTTTAAATTAGTTTCCAAAAAAATAAAACTAGTTAATTAATATTTAATAATTTAGAAAAAGAAACTAAAAGATGTTAGTCTTTCTTTTTTTTGTCGACCTAGTGAGCTAGATTTACATTTTTATATTGATGACATTCGGTTCATAATTTTCGAGGATTTACGACATGTGGAAACACATGTCTCTCTGGGTAGCTTGACGATTGAAACTACTCGTATTTTTGGTCGCACGGCTCACACAATTTCGATCGTTTTGACAAGTTTTTACAACGCAAACACAACGATCCCCCCTCCCCACCATCAGTTTTCTTGTTGTTGTGTGTAATTTACACATGAGATAAAACAGAAAAACATCATAAATCGAATGACGAACATGGAAGTGACACAAATGACGAAAGTGTAAACTTTAAGATACCTAGTAGAGTATGAATACGAATTTTCCAAGATGTTGTCACAGAAAAATATATGCTTTTTTTTAAATTCCTTAAAAATTACAGGGTATGTGCTTTGGCGCGTGGGTGGTCGGTTTTGCTTTTGATATTAGGTTGCTATTTTTATCATATGCAATATGCAATTTTAGGTCATTTTTATAAATAATAATGCCAATACACAGAGCAAGACGCACAGCGAATGTTTATAACTCAGTTTTAATATGCCCATTTAGTGTTTCAGCCAAATCGACGAGACAAGCATGCAAATGTGCCATATCTCCCCTCCTAACATCAACCCCCTCCCCGGCCCGATCGCAATGGCCAGTCTAGTCAGTCAGTTCAGGCAACGTGGCCAACTTGCGGGCAATTTGCCAAATAATAATTTTCTATAAAATTTCGCTTATAAAATTTTCTTGATTTTGTTCAAATAGAAAGCAAATTTTGAATTTTCTTCTTATATTTTTTTCAAGATTTTCGCATTTCTAGCTCAAAGCTTACAGCGCAGCGCGACGAGACGCTCAAATTTTCCATACGATCATTAATTTCTCCTTAACTCTGCAGGCGACCACAACGAGAGTGTATACAAAAAAAAAAAAAACAGAATGTTCTGATTCGAAAATAAAATTGCACTATGAAATATAATTTGCAGACACAACGACGACGTTTCTTCTGTCTCTGCTCTTCTATCTATCTCTCTCTTAAAAAAAAAACAATTTGTACATGTGTTGCCGCTTGAAATCGCATTGCTTTTCTTTTATTTTAAAAATCCATTTAGACTAAAAGCGTTAAAAAGTTTTGATTTCAAGGGTCTGCCAGACTTTTCCCATCGATGTATTTCCCAGTCTACGTATTTGGACACTTTTATGCCTCCCACCATCCGAAAATGAATTGTATTTCCCAGAACTGTGCGTAAATATTTATCTACCCACACACACACACGCACACACACACACACACACAGCCATCAATCAATGCGCCACGAGCAGTAAAAGGATTGCGTTCTATACAATTCTCATTGCGTTGCGTTAAGGTCTTTGCGCTTTTGCATTCAAGATCAGATGATCAGATGGGGGGGGGAGGGCAATGGAAATTTGTCAATTTGATATATTAGCCGTTAAAATGTTATAGCATACGCAGCAACGCCTTTCGTATATGTCGTATGTGTTGTCAAAGATTTCCGCATGCCACTGTCAAGTTGTCGCTCTCAAGTCAGGCAGGCAATGGCTCAAAAGTAGCACAAGAATAGTTTAAATGACTTTTGATATATGGGAATATTATGTATAACTTAGTATGCTCTTAAATGTTTATTACAGCATAAATTGTGACTAATAAACTTTATGCAACTACATATATTTAAAATGCTTCTCAAGAACTTGTAAATGAGTTAAGTATTAGGAATTATTATCAAATAACAACAATACTATTAAAAACAAATAATAAAAAAAATATTTAATGCAATTTGAGACACCTTTTCAATTATTTCTCAATTTCGGTACTTTCCCAATAAATATGGCAATTTTATTGCCATCGTATGATCCATTAAATGGTCACGCGTCGCACAGATGTACAAAACAAAAACATGTTTGTTATTCCCGCGATAATAGGCCAATGCAGGCATGTTTATCCAAACTCGGAAAAACAATTCTTCGGAAATATCCGGAAAAACGAAATCACCGCTACAAGATTTTATCACTGCACAATTCACAATAGACTCGTAAAAGCATCAACGACCAAAGATCGGACCATGTTTTGTGGCTGAATTGGGGTCTGGGTTGGGACTACGACGGTGTTGCGGTTGGCTGGCTAATCAATGAAATTTTAAACAAACATGAACTTCAAATATTTATAAAGAATTCACTAACAAAAAAGAAAGAAAGAACAAATCTGCAATTGAATTGAAAACCGCAGTGCGTAGTTTCCATGCCGCGCTGCTTTCCCTCATCCCAAGTTATCTTTCATTCGCATCTGTTAGTTTATACGTATAGAGACCCTACCCTATAGCATTACTAAGAGACCCTAATAAGACGCGTGAGTCAGCGGTAATTTACCCGTCCGGGGCACGCCAAACATTCGTATTGAGTTTATACGAATTTTACGAGTTTTTCTGCAAATTTCTTGTACATACCCAATAGACGAGGTATGTATGATATGATATTTAGATTATCTGGCAATTGTTCCAATATAAATGTTACTCATGCCGTGTCGTCTTTTGGGGTGCGAAATTGGAAGATTGAATAGATTACTCATACGCCATGGGATACGGATAGCTGATTGAATCCGCTGGCAAATGGTTTTGCACCGGAAAACCAGCTGAGGCATTTGTTTTGATTGGGTATTGAAAGAATATATCCAGAGATAATGCAAATGAAAGTTATACTATGTAAATTATATATATATATTGTAATTACAAATTTTTAAAATATGCCCCATTAACTATGAAGCTTTTCTTTAATTTATAATGTTTATCTGGTAGATAACAGATATTTTAGATTTTCTAATAAAAATATAATCTAATTTATTGGAAATTTTCGCCACTAATGGGGTTATCGAATATAGTATTATAGTTTGCAATTATATACACGTGAATTCTCTCCGTTTCACGAATCTTTTCATGTATCCATTTATTTCTTCATTTTTATTTCACCTTTTTTGCAATTTCAATTATTTATTAGATCATTTTTTATGCATTTTTATCTTGTTTCTATTATTTCAACGCTTATAACCTCGGGGCTTTGGCTTCTATTAGTTTTTATTGTTTTTATACGCAAATAAATTCTTATTGATTACGCAAATTGAAGGCGTTGGAGGAGGCAAAACGCTTCGGTCTTATGATTATTATGAGAATCTCGCACCCCAGACTTCTGAAATAATCATTTTCATTGTTTTATAAAGCTGCTTGCTTGCGTATTTTCACAAAGCTTTTAATTTAGTTTAAGCATCGATTTAATTATATGGTATGTATATATATCGTATATAGACGAGAATCTATTTTAAGATTCGCCTGGGATCTCATGAATGAGAGTTTACGTATATGAGATGGTAATTACTATACAGTATTTAAGTATATTTTTCATTTGTTTTTCATTATCTTGACGTGGCTAACCGTGTTAGTATTATACTAAATTTAGTATAGATTTTAATGATGGCATTACGGGTTATCCTAATGTGTAAATATTTACTCAATGTGCGGCTAGTTGGGTGATAAACCCGTTTTTATTACTCTTATTTCTTTCTAGCCATAATTTATCTTTCTTTTCTTTTCTTTGTCTTTCCATTCTTAAATTCTAAGATATTGATTTCAAGTTCAAATGCTATCCGTAGCTGGAATATCTCAAGTATATACATATCATTCTTTTTCATTAGTTTACATTGGTAAAATATCAATTTCGCACATGGCATCCCCTCACACATTCAATTCCTTTTGTTTTCTTATCAGCCCAGACTCACAAGCTGACCTAGAAACAGATATTTGTTTTGATAGCTCTACTCTAAACAAGCCTCAACAAAACGCGCAAATAAACATACGGAACATCACATCACAATAGCATAATGGTATCTGTACGTTAATCGAACTGAAAATACAACCATAACTCAAGTTCGAAGGTCTCAGATATCACTGAAACTAGCTCGAACAGGTTAAGGGTCGACAGAGGTTCTCATAACAAACATGCATTAACTATATAAACATGGATGATGACAGCAGAATGTATAGGATCATATTGACTATGAAGGGAAATCGAATTGTAAGCTCATAGATCTATTCTATCCTCGTTGCGCCAGGAGTTGCCTCCTCCTATGGAGTTCTTCTACGAAATATGCATATATATATGTATGTGTGTGTGAATGTGTGTGTATGAATGTACATCGTGTCGATCAGTCAATCTTAAATTTACAAAATCGTTATTAATATGTAAAACCTTTTTATATATGATCAGAGTAATTTCCTTATCGCAATTGTCATATCATCGTACTCACCGACTGTCTTGATAATCTGATAGTCATCAAGATGATACTTTCGCACGCCCTTTGCTGTCTGTACACTGCTGCTCTCCTCGGACTCCTCATCTGTCTCCTCATCGTCTGTCTCATTGCCATCATCCTGTTCGCTCTCCTCGGAATCATCGTTGTTCGTGGCAACATCATCATTATCCTCATCGGCATCCTGTTCCTCATCCTGTTCTACATCGTCGTCATCGTTGTCCGCTGATGTTGTTGTTGCGCTGCTGCTACTGCGACTGCTGGCACTGACGTGTTTGGATTGTGTTGCTGTTGTTGTTGCTGTTGTTGCTTTCTTCTGCTGATGTGACTGCTCTTCTTCATCTTCTTCGGTCTCCTCACTGTAGTCGGACTCCAAGGGATCCGATGATTCACTCGAGGCACTCACATGACTATCAACAATCGGACGGCCCAATTTGAATGTGAATGTTGCCTCTGTGTTGTTGTCATTTGTTGCAATCTGTTTCTTGTGCTGTAATGCCGATGACGTCATGCCGCTTCCGTTTCCTGGTGTCAATTTTGATGAGGAGCCGCCTTTCGGTGTTGTTGCTGACGTTTTGTTGGCGCCTGTCAACGGGCCGCCGCAGAAGCGTGTACAAGTTGCCGTCGACATAGCTGCAAATGTTGCCGTTAGTCTCTGTGTTGCTGTTGCTATTCTTGTTCTTCTCTTTCCAACCTTTGTTGTTGTTGTTGCTGTTCTTTTTGTTGTTGTTGTTGTTGATGTTCTAGCTGTAAAGTGAAAATTGACAGTGTTTAGTCGGATTGAATGGACTGGTATATACTATATATTATGTTAAGAACTCTGGGTATGCTCCTTTTTTTATTGAATTGGGATAAAGATATGAAAATAAATTCAGTGCGGTATTATCTAGCAAAAGGAATTATTTTTAGTATTCCATTTGTTGCAGAGGATTGGGGGAAACCCAGAAAAAAACCCAATATATATATTCTTAAATTAATAGTATTAAATTAATTGTTGGAATTAAGTGTTAATGAGCTGAGAATAGCAAATTTAATACATATTGGAGAACACTGTGAGTTGATTAAGCCAAATAATTTGTTTTAATCAGTGCAGAGAATTCGGAAAGGCTTATGCAGACTGTAGTAATTATTACAGAACATCTGGAGTAAGGGATAATTTTTTTTCAATTATAATTTAACATATTTATTTATTTTTATCTACTTTATAATTTCTTTCTTTCAACCATCAAATATTTGTGCTGAGAATTCGAAAAGTCTCATGCAGACTATAGTTATTATTACAGAACATCTGAAGTGAGAGATAATTTTTTTTTAATTATAATTTAACATATTTATAAATTTTAATATATAATAGTTTATAATTTCTTTCTTTCGACCATCAACTATTTCCACAGCAAATCTTGTCTAGTCTCAAGTATCCTCATGGGTAAAGGGTATTGGATAATGTCGCCTGGCATTGTCTGCCGCCTTGCCTTTTGGTGCTATTTTTGGTGCCACTTTGCCTGGTCGTCGTTTAATTAACCAAACGGAGAGAAGGGAATGCAAAGGGGAAGGGGGAGGGAAACGCCTTTTGTGCATCAGCCTGACAGCTTGGGACGTGCGCGTAAATTGAAAGCGAAATGAAATTGCCGCGAGGTAAACACAAGTGTGTAAAAGGCAGCAGGATGGGGGAGGGGAGACAAGAAATGGCAAGGGGAATAGAACCTAAAAGGGGGCAGCAATCAACAAGTGTCGCATGGCCCTATTCCAAGTGAAAGAAAAGATGCAAACAAAGGACTACAGGCGAGTGCTGAGCGCGTGTTTCGACATGTCGTGACACGAGAAAGCACGAGACTATGCATATAGGATTTATTATATCGATTCTTGAGAGAGAGAGCTGTTATAAAATGTCAAATAAGACATAATCAACGTATATATACTTATAAAATTGTATTCCTTTAAAATGTGCTTAAGTATTTTCTATTTCCTGCTCAGTGAAGTGCACGGACCACATCTCTTTGCCCACTTTAACGCTTACTCTTTTCCTGCTCTACTTCTTCTACTCTTTACTCTCCTGCTTCCTTCCCTTGTGGCCAAGCCAAGATGGGCAGCAGCAATGTGTACTTCTTTGGCCTCTTGGTCTGGCAAGGAAAATTGACTTATACGCCAAAGGGTAGACAACAATAGACCACACACACACACACAAGCAGACACACATTCACACACTAATACTAGCGCACAAAAGGCACTTATATACACATGCTTCTTATTATGATATTAATTTTATTAATAACAATAAACGCAGCCTCTGATTCAATTTGCTGGCTGTGCACACAAAGACCAAGAAGAAGAAGAAGAAGAAGAAGCTGAGCAACGAGAAAGACATCGAGTCTATCGACTCGGTTCATCTGCTCCTCCTCCTCCCACTTACTATCTACATAGGATGATAGCATGGTATATCACTCCACCTGCCACTCTAGTCGCGCACTGCAGCTTTGACTAGGGGAAGGGGGAGGAGGTGGCGTGCTTTTAATTGAAAACTCTGCTCAGGTCCATCCTAGTCAACAAATGACAAGCTAATAAAAAGTTGATCGACTGAGAGATACTCTATTGCAACTATGCTGAAACTTTCAGAATACATAACTGATATGATTAACTTATAGTATTTCCATAGAACAAGTTTATATTTTCGGCTAAAAGCTCATATTTATTAATTATATTTTTATAATAATATAAGGCTGAGCTACTATAGAGAAAAATAATCTTTCTCTCATATGCAAATTCAAATGCCTTTGCTGCTTTGCACACATTTTTCCCATCGATTCTATGAAAATCAATAGCCATGGCTATTGACAAGCCTGAGTGGCTTTTATTGTTTCATCACCTCGTACACGTATCTGGGCCATATTCTATTGCCATGTAATGGCAGAAGCATTCAATTGTTTCGACCGCAATAATATATCGTATAAATACTACACAAGTTCTATACAGATTAATCGTTATATTGCAGGGATTTTTGAATGGAAGAGTCGCTGTATGTATAGACCTCAAATTAGTCACCATCTCAAGGTTGTCTGGACAAAAGGGATATTGTATATTATTGTATGTTGTATTGTATGGAAATAAAACCAGCAAAGCTATATATGCAGATTCCCTGACTAAGCGAAAGGAATTCTTTCTTGAATTGAGAATTTCCCAAAGACATTTGCATCTCCATTCTTTGAACTGAATTCCAAATGGAAAAATTACAAAAAAATGCAGACAAAGAAATTATATTGATTCTTTAACAAAACAAAGAGAATGAAAATAAAATTCATCAGCGAAATTTATTTTTATGACAATTGTGCTTCCCATTTGGTCTCCGGACAGTCTGTGAGTTCTCAAAAAAATCAAATAAAATATATAGATATGTACATATAACATATATGTATGTATAAACATACATATATACTTTGTTGTGTGCTTTACAAACAATAATAAAATCGCAAAGACTTGCAAAATATTTGTGTTTTCGCTATTAGAAAACAAAAAGATCAGAAAGTTTGTTTACGATAATTGTCAAAATGTTGTTGCTAAACATTTAATTACATACTATGTATATACATAAATACAAACATAGATCTGTATATAAGAGTATAGTAGATATTTAAATTTTTATGTGCGTTCTCCCTGTCAGTCAAAATTATTTATCTACGAGCTAGAAAACGCAACTAAAAGTCCGGAAATATAACTTAAAGTTGAGTGTTTGTATATATGCGATTGTTATTATTATTGTTATTATTTCTGCTGTAGTAAGAGGTAAAGTGCAAAAATTTTGAGAGCAATTTCTCAAAATTATTGTAGACAATCACTCTGGCTGTAAATTAGCACACCCGAAGTAAAAGAATAAGAAGAATATGCAAAGATATAAGCACAAACTTGTGAGAGACGGAAGAACCAACGTCAGTCAATCGTTGTTGATCCCACCGCACTATACTATACTATACTATATATATGTATATATTCTTTATACAGTATATCGTATATCGCATACAGTAAGAACGTCTCCCCACCCAGCCGTAATCACCTTGGGCTGCTGCTGCTGCTGCTGCTGCCAAAATGGAAATGGAAATCGAAATGAAAATTGAAATTGGGGTCGTCTCTGGCTGTTGGCAAGCGAAATGCTGAATGTTGCTTAATCTTCCGGTGGCTCGCACTTTGTTTTTTTTGTTTTTTTCTTTTTTTTTTGTGAATGGAAAAACAGCATAAAAATTAAGAGCAATAAATATAAAGACGAAAGTATTGAAGACATAAAAACCACCAAAAAGACAAGAGGTGAAAAAAACTGTGAGTGTGCCAAGTGAGAAAAAAAAAGGTGGGAAACTCAGAAATATGTCGATCACCCCCGACAGTTGGGGAGATTTCTAAAATGATAAATGTCCATATGTATTTTTATATATAGTTATACGATTGGAAATCTTCCATGTGACCCTGGAGAAAGACAAAGAAAACTGTTAAAGAAAACCCATTTCCCAACCCAAACAGATAAAAAGCGTAAACTCTTTCTATATATTCTCTTTCATTTTCTACATATTCTGTCTGTTTTTTGTATTTAAATCAAAGTCATTGCCTAATTTTGTTTATATTTGTATTATTTATTTGAAAAATTTGTCTAACGGATTATGAAACTGTCCCCGCGGGACTTATGCCAGATGCCGCAACTCGTTGAGGGAATCTAATTTAGTATATAGAACTGATTTATCAGATATCTATTGCTTGAAATATAAAAAAAAATAGCGAGAATTATGGCCAAATTAATATGAACTTTGCATCAAATTTAAACCCAATTAATTTAATGCCAACCCCCGCCCCCTCCCTGCCTGTGCCATCTATTCCGCCTGCATAATTAATGTTATTTATTAATTAAGCGCAATGCGATGCGATTTGTTATATCTAGCTGCAGCCCTGGCATTGGCATTATCATCGTCACACATCTGTAGAATTTCCAAAAAATTTACCGTAGGCGAATATTAATGATCCCGTTCGTTCTTTCGTTATTCCCGTTTATCATGGGAAAAAACAGAACAGAACAGAATAAAATGTGGCAGCAGGAGCAACAAATAATGAAACGAAATATGAATAAGTGTGGCCATCTCAATAAATGATGCCGCATTAAAATATATATTTATATATATATATCGTATAATTGCACATTTGGCTTGGCTTGTGACAAAAACAGATTTCTCTCCCACTCTCTTCCCTCTCGCTCTACCCCTCTCTGTCTCTGTCTCTGTCTCTCTCTCTCTCTCTTTCTGTCCAACATAATCGTAAACGCACTCGCGCCATTATAATCAAAAATAATGCCACCAAATATAATCGTAAAGCTCGACGCCATCACCCGGTTACGTTTTTTCCCCATTTTGTTCCCCATTTTTGTATTATTTTTTCGGGTAACTACGCGTGTGTGTGTGTGTTTGTGTGTGTTTGTGTGTGGTTGGAAAGGGCAAAAGATTTACGAGTATTTTTATAGTGCAAATATTTCCGGTGTCCTTGCGCCAGTTAATGTGTAAATGAAGTTTATTAAATGACCTGATTTCTCAAGAGATTTTCCTCGAGAAAAACCAGGAAAAATGGTAACCAAAACTAAACTTAATCTAAGTAAATGTTTAGTGAAAAAGAAAATCATCTCTAACTCCTCACTTAACTGGTAATTATGAAATCGCGCTTAACTCGCAAGATTTGCAACGTTTTTTTTGACAACAACTTAGGGCTAATTGAGCTGCCTAATTAACTACATAAATACATACGTGCATAAGGCTAATTATACGATTAGTGAGCAAGATTTTGGAAAGTAAACATTTACATATAAATCTATACATATCAACACTTGTACATATGGAACATATGTAGTATCTATGGTTTTTTTTTTCTTTTTTTTTTTTGGTTTTTCTCGGGAGTATTATTATTATCAACGATTACTCACCGAACTAATTTCAAGAGCCCGTCGCGAGCTCCCGATCTGTGGATGACTGCTGATTTTCTTGTTGTTGTTTTGGTCTGTTATTGGTCTGTCTGTTCAGTTCTCTTTCCCTCTCTCTCTCTCTTTCTCTGAATATATTGTATATTTATATAGTATACAAATATATACGCGTGTTGTTTTTTTTCTCTTCTGCTGGAGCAAAATTTGAACGCTTGCGAAATTGTTAAAAATAAATATGTTACTTTTGGTGTGTGCACACGATATTTCTTAGCGCTTTTCCGCCGACTTTTCTTTGCCCGCCGCAAACAGAAATAAACCTAACACTCAGCGCCAGAGACCAGAGAGGTGTAGTATACCTGGGATTCTACATACATATGTGTGAGGTGTATATAGTATGGTAATAATTGCTACAGTTTGCAGACAATCCAACGATGGAGTTTCCAGTGTTTTATTTTTTTTTTTTTTTGCTTTTGCTCTTTGATTTTTGCGGCTTTTAATTGTGTCACTTTTTGCTCGTTTTGTTTTGTTTGTTTTCTTTTTCTCAGATTTACCGCAACTCTTTCGCTTTGTTTTGCCTACAGTGCAGCAAACATATATCGACGACGATCTGTGCAGATCTAGAATATCCGGTTTATTGCCAAATGCACTTAGGCCGCGCTTAGCCGGAGACTCTGCGTGCTCTGCAGCTAAAAACAATTGCAATATGCAAATCGACTCGACGTTTTTCCCGATTTTGTGTATTTTGGCTAAAACAAAACTACGCGATTTATTAAGCTAGACATTCGCGCGTTTTGTTTTTGGTAATTTTTGCGATTTTTTCTAGTTTGAATTTTGTATGTTTTGATTTTTGAGAATTTTTACTCAGTTTGGGTTTGGTTTCTTTTTCTGATTTCTGCTGTCTGCCGCTTGGCGCTTGGAGCTGACCAGCCGCTTCCACGTTTTGCACGAAACTGAAACGTAAAATCTGCGAATCGACCGACGCTAGCAGAGCGGCAGCGATGACGCCGACGTCGCTGTTGCTGTTGCTGTTGCATACACACGCTACGTTGAGTGTGACTGCTGCTCTGTCTGTGTGTGTGGACGATAATGATGTGGATGCTGATAATGTGGATGTGGAAGATGATGAGCGTCTTCTTGCCTGTATGTGTTTTTGTGTTGTGTTTGCGCTTAGCCACATTTACGACGCCAGCTGTGCGTGCGAGCAGGCGCATGTGTGGGGGTGTGTGCGTGTGTGTGTGTGTGTGTTGTGAGCAAGTGCTTCTTGAGTGTCTGCCGCATGACGTAGGCGCCTGACTAGTCGCTCTTGTTTGATTTAAACGCGCGCTGTCGCAGGATCACTCAAACCTGCAAACGAGTGAGAGCGAGAGAGAGAGAGCGCGCCCGAGGCGCAATGCTGCCACCCCCTCCCCGCCTGAAAAACATCATTTTTAGCATCCACAACTTGGCTAATTTACAACACTCACCTGACTTGGTCGGGTCGGTCTGTTTGTTTTTGGAGCAGACATTGAGGCAGCAAAAATATAACGCCTGCCGCTGTGGCTATTAACAATATTTTGCGGCTTTTGTTGAAATTTTGATTTGGCTTTGTTTGTTTGCATTACACACACACACACACACACGCACGCCTCTTTAACTACAAGTCCCGTTTGTATATGTGTGTGTGTGTGTTTGTACCTTTCAAGCACTTTGCATGTTTATATGCTGATTCTGTTGGCTGTTGTAATCAAGCGTGACAAGGTCAGGCGTGTCTGCGTGTAAGAGCCTCATTTGGCCAGCGCCAGCGCCATCGCGTTAACCGCTCGACGCGCAACAACCGTTAATTCTGTGCGCTGCTTTGCGACATGTGCAACCGGAACGCGCATGCAAGCAAATTGCTCAAGTGGCGCCTGCAACACTTGTCAAGGGCAAGGACAAGAAGAACTTACCGTTAAACGGCAGCGTGGACCACATGTTGAAGCGTCTTTGAGTGCGAGCTGCTGCCACTGCACCTGCTGATATTAACTGATATTTTATTTATGCAGACGAAAAGTTAAAGATGTAACGCCTACAACTCTTACTTACTTTTTGGCTTATTTGTCGCGCGGTAGTATAATAAACATAAACCGTACTTCCAAATATTACAGCAATTGCTGCAACTCTTAAGCATTCTAATCAGAGTTGATTCACGTTCAAAGAGTTCACAGCGCTACCAGATCGAGTTATATACTTTGGCGCCAAACATGTGCTGCAGCAGAGTTGCCAATTGACTTATCATTAGTGTGACCGAAAGTTGAAAATCATGAAATACAACATAATGAGCAAACGTCTTGAAAGTGAAAACATACAAAATACACAAAGGCCTACCTGATATTGTAACAATTTTGTAATAGTTATTATATAAAATTATTTATTTTTATAATTAATCGAAATTATAATCGAAATTTGTATAGTTCTATTAACCATTATATTACATAAAAAATATATATATTTATGTTATTTTATATATATTACAGTTGTATGTACCTACACAATTTGTTACACATTCTGCACTTTCGGAACCAGTGTGCTCAGTCTGCTCAGCTGTTCGAGTTATCGTTGCCACTGTGTAAAGTGTCGTCAGGTGGCAGCGCCAGCAAGTCAGACCAGCTGCTACGCAAATATATACAAGTATCGTACAAATATTGAATGAGAGGGGTCAAATTCTGAATATGTACGACAACCAAATTACGCGGACAGTGTTAAAAAATTAAAATAAACTGTATAAAATGTTTCAAATACAGAGGCAAATCAACAAACACAGCGATATGCAAAGCCCCAAAGAGATTACAGCAACAACAACAACGGCAACAAATAGACAGCTGCAGCGGCGTGGGCAATAAAACAAAAAAAAGCAAGCAGCGAAGCTGAGACAAAGCTTTTTTTGGAAAGCTCACAGTTGTTGCAAAGTTGTTTTTTTTTTTGTTTTCATGGTGCGGCGGCGCTTTCAGTTTCAGTGGGTCACTCGAAGACAACGTTGCCCCCTTTTAACGCTGTCGCTCGCTGTTCGTGTGTGTCTCGCTAAGCAGCAGCTGCTGCGTTCTGTGCGTGTGTGTTTGCTTTTGGCGCGAGCGTTTTTTTGGCAGCAGCAAACGGTTTACGTAGCATGTCGCAAGCGTCGCATTAAACAACAACAACAACAATGGGCAAATGAATCGGTTGAATAACAAAACCAACAACAACTAACAAAAAAATTCATAACAGAATCTAACGTACAAAAAAAACAAAAACTATGCAAAATATTAACATTGATTTGTGAGTTGAATGTTTCTAATTGATGAAATAAATAAAATATATGTAGTATATAATATTGCAATATTCTAAGTTCACGCGCACAATAAGTGTTAATCACAATTTTATTGGCAACAAGTGTGATAGCAACAACAACAACAATAACAACAACAACAACATCAGCACGACGAGCGCTATCAGACGCTGAAGGTGACTACAACAAAAGCAAAAACAACACAGCGACGATAATACCAAATAAAAGCAACAACAACAACAGCAATAGAATCAGTTGGTTAGCAACTAAGTCGAGTGCCAGCAACAACAATAAATCAACTTTTTTTGTTTTGTTGTAGTTGTATTAGGTAAAATATAATGAGAGAGTGAGAGAGAGAGTGCGATAGCTTTTAATTGTTTTTGTAATCCGTTTTTGTATTATTTTCAACCGTCACGAGACTCAGTTGAATTGCTTCGATTTCGAATTATTCTGCCCGCTTTTCGTCAATTTGTGGCAATCAAATTAATTGTCAAACTTTGCTGTGCTTTATTTGCCGTTAGTTGGCTCTCTCGTCTCTCTCTCTTTCTCTCTTGCACGCTTTGTTTTCGCCTTGACCATCGCCATTTGGCTCTGAGTGCAGTTGCACTTGATTTATACTTTGCTTTATGCTGTGTTTGTGTGTCTGTGTGAGTGTGTTTTCCTCCTTCTTTGGCGCTTTTGTTTTCAACCTGTCGCATCGCACAAACGTACGCTAATTATACCCTGGGTGTAAGCGCTGCCAATGGGTATATACATTTTGCATGTTACTTTTAGTGTTAGGTAATTTGTAAAAAAAAAAAAAATATGCAAACAAAATACATTTTTAAAATATATTATTAAAGTATACATTTTAATATAGTCTCATTTATGCAATACACTCTTTACAGGGTATCAAATACTTGCAAACAAAGCTCACATTCACTTTGATTCCGCTTTGTGCTCGAAAAACATTTTGTCTGGTCAATTACCTTGCGTGTTGACAACCCAAAAAAAACTCCAGAGCGGCTTTTCCGGTGCAACTTTAGCCGTATCGTAGCCAAAGTCAGCTGTTTGTCGTGCCATTTAGCAGGAAAACGGCTTAATCTGGCTATAAAAACGTTCAGTTCTATCGAGAATTTTTATTTAGCACCTGCGCTCGTATGACAATTTTAAAAGTTTGCTTTCGTCTAAATTTGAACAATAAAAATTTATAGCTACACAATGAAGTGCAAAATCCAAGAGAATTCTTTACGAAAAACTCCACAAAATCCACAACAAAAAAAAAGTATAATAAAAAACAAACATTTCTGGTTTACCTGCAGGTGAATGAAATGTTTGGCAATTAGTCATCAAAATGATATAAGCCTGTGTATGTATACGATAAGAAATGAGAAAGCGAATTTTTTAGTACAAATGCGAAACATATGATTCGTAGACTTTATGCTCTCTCTTTCTCTTTATGCTATATAGTTTTGTATGCTCTCTTTCTCTATATCAGTCTCTCATTCAAATTGAGAACAGATAAGGCAATTTTAGAATCTACAAACAGTATGACAGATAAGCTCAGGAGGAATATATATGTATATAAAAATTAAGAAAGCTTGAATTACGCCAGTTAAAGATTGTAATAAATAGAGGTAAATATTGATTGATAGTATGATATTATATAGCTTTAATCTTAAAGAAAAAGCCGCTGCCAACTTAACTAGCTATGCTGTATAAGCAAAAAATCGTTGGTATACAAAGAAAAAAAGAGGGAGGAGAGTGATGGATGGAGTATGCCAGATAGAGATAGAGGGAGAGGGAATGGGAGAGGTAGTGCACGCGTGGGGAAGCAAGTAACTGTGTCAATTGAATGATGCCCCAATTGATTTATATACATATTTACTTTTGGTTTCCATGAGTTCGTCATACACTAAATATGCTGCGTGCCCAAGTGGGAAACAGGTTTTGTTTGAGGGCAACAATAATAGTAAAAATAATAATAAATAGCTGTAATAATTTTGCCCAGGCAGTCGAAACAATAACTGCGATAAACAATCAACAAAAATCTGCGAGCACAGCATATTGTACGTAGTAAAAATATACCTCGACCTATCGTGCTTATCCTATCCAATAATAATATTTCTATTACATTTGTAATCGATGAGTCGCACACATGAAACTGTTGCATGCGCTGGCTGATAAGCAAACTGAATACAGTTACAGGTTCCCAATTCCCAAGCTACCCATCTACCCCTACTCATACCCTGCCCAGTTCAAGTTCCAGTCCCGGCAACCCATTAAACCCATTCGCAACAAACCCGGCAGCGGCAGCTACTGTGTTTGTTTTTCTCTTTTGTTGCCTTTTTTTATTCATTTTTTTTAATGGGTTCACATTATCAGGTTCAGTTATGGTTCCTGTTATTGTTGTTGTTCTCTGCTTTTCCTATTTTCTGTCGTCATTTGTTGTCATTACTTTTGTTGACCAGCTGATTAGTGTCATATTATATACATATATTTGGAAAGCTACCTTAACCAGCCTACGTTTTGAGCAATTACTTTGAACTTGTATATCGTATTATATTTTGACCGAGAGATAATGGCGGGTTTTAAAAAAGTTCAAAGGTTGCCCGGTTGTCTATTTATCGCTACACCCGCCGCAGCCAGTGCTATATGTTAATATTATAAGTCATGGAATTTATTCTGGGACTTTTATTTATTTATTTTATCAGAAATCGAAATCGTTTTCCATAGTAAATATACCATATATCAATTCTATAAATTTTCATTTTGCTCGCACTCTCTATTTATTTAACTTTATAACTTTGCTTATTACAAATATCATAAATAATGGGTATTTTATAGCTATCTTGCTAAAGCA
Organism: Zaprionus kolodkinae; assembly: GCA_018901885.1. Classification (NCBI taxonomy): domain Eukaryota; kingdom Metazoa; phylum Arthropoda; class Insecta; order Diptera; family Drosophilidae; genus Zaprionus; species Zaprionus kolodkinae. The sequence continues at coordinate 13,958,582 of JAEIFM010000068.1, forward strand.
CAGGATCATTTGTACATATACATATATTCCATAAAACAGGAAGATATAATTTACTTGGAATATCTTGTATACGTTTTTTTTGAAAAATCATAACATATGAATTGAAAGCTTTAATCTTTAAATCTTTCGCTAGACACTAAGCAAATAATTCTTTAATTTGAGATGATAAAAAGCTTATATCATATATGGCAATAAATTTGAAAGACAACAGACAAATATTTAGCTCCAAAATCTTGTATATACTTTAGATTTTGCGCTTATCTGCAGTGCCCTGATCATTATTAAGTTTTTTTTTCCGAAAAGTCTTGTAAGTACTAACTGTAGTGTCTGGAATAGATTTTACTTCTAGTTCTAATACAAAGTGCAGCGGGTTGTGTTTATAGTATCTGGTTGAAAATGGTTAGTAAAATGATCGAAGTACGTAAAAAAAAATATAAAAATCTGTTTTAAATTATCTACATTGTTATCGCTCTACTATCGTTTGTTAACTGTCGTTAGCATATGATTGAAGAGGTAAAAAAAGAGGAGAATACTGTATCAAGGTGCCCTTATAAAGCTGATAGGAACTATCTGACATGTGGACAATCTTTAATGGAAAATTCTGTTATATTTTTGTCAAATTTCGCGTGTTTCTTCTCCAGGCTGATTATGATAGAAACAGAAAAAAAATGTGCTGATAGAGGATTTCTAAGAGCGGAAATTTGTATACGTTTCGTCTTACACAATTCTCCTGCAAACTTACCTCTTGATATCGTTATACATATATTATTATATTTCCATTGAAACTGAGCTCTGATTTGTTTATTGTGCATAGAAAAAAAATAAAACCGAAACCGGTTAGCAATTTTTGGCTAGTAGAACTAATTGGGAATTGGTTAAGTGACATTGAAAACGTACCAGGGGCATCTCAATTAAGCCGGTTACAGTACAGAGTGCATAAAAACGGGGAATACCCTGTACTCGGGTAGGTTAAAGGGTTAGTTTTAATTAATAAACAGCAAGTTGTTAATTTTAGACTGGGGTACCCCTAGTTGTTTATTCTATAATTGGGTATATATGGGTATAAATTATATATATTTACTCGCCGAGGGGTTTTTTGCCCTTTTCCAACTCTGATTAGTCTTAGAAAATTCTCTATATATATTTAAAAATCCTCTATATATATTTAAAAATTCTCTATATATATTTAAAAATTCTCTATATATACATATTTAAAAATCACTAACTAATGGGTATTCAATTAGTTGCCATTCGTACACTCTATTTTTTGCTTTTTTTTTTTTTTATTTTATGTCTTTATTACTCATTAATTTTACGTTAACAAATATGGAATTATTATCAGAGTTTGTTGCTTATAAAGCTGTTTATAACTGTTTGCATGTGGAACGTGAGTTGATTAACGATTTTTGTCATCTAGAATTACGGTATACTCTGTACCTACACGTACTATGTGGGAACGAATGCATTATACTTGCCATTGAAAGTTACAACGGAAGTTATTACAATTGTTTATCAAGAAATTAATGTAAATATTCTATAAAGAAAAAAGAATTATTTTCACTTTAGTCCAAATTTATTTGTCATACTACTCAGCTTTCTCAGCTTTGCTTGGATTTCTGTTTCTTTTATCTATTAAGTTTCTGCCGTTCTTTTTTTTTAGATTAAATTCTGTTTGTATATTTTTTTTTTGCAAACTGAAACCTCAGGAATTCTTAGATTTTTCAGCACTTTTTGTTCTGTCTGATTTAGATTTATTTCGCAGCCTAATTGAACAGACGAAATCAATTGGAAACACTTGATCTGCCGAATCAGATCTGAGATCTGAGCTCAATTAGCTCCCATGAGTGTAGAATAGGGGTATATATAATATATGTACTATATATATAGTCTGTGCGATGGCGTTGAACTTGACATTGCACCCACTGTGCACAGTGCGACGTCAGACTAAACGGTTCACTTGAATGGGTTTAATTTTTGTGATGCAAGTGACGATGGGATTCGCTATAAACACAATTTAATGGGGTCTCGCTTAGTCAGCATCATCATGTCGTACCGGTTTACAGTTGTTTGCTTTGCCTTATGCGATTTTAATTGTTGGTAACATATACGACAAATAGCCAAATAATTAACGTTAGGATATATATACAGTACAAAGGGGTAAACTAGAAATAGGTAGGAAAGAGAAGGAGTACAATACCCTAAGCTATCTTAATCTTCCGGGTTTTAAAAGCAATTGTGAATTTTGTAAACTATTGTAGGCTTACTAATTTTAGAAGTCTGTCTAAGCGTAGGGGAATTTTTTAAAAAACTATGCTCAAATATTTTACCAAAATACTGCCAAAAAGTTAGGTAGTAAGGTACCTGCCAAACTTTGTGATTTAGCAGGTGTTTATAAGTTTTGTACACAACAATAAAAACGTTGCCTTTTCTTTAACATTTAGCGAGCAATGATTCGCTCTTCAGCAAGAGTTATTCATCAATTTCGCTTGAAATTGTATTGAGCAGAGCAGAAAGATTCAATTGATTGCAATCAAATGGTTGTTAGAGATAGACAAATATGTGTATATTATATATATATGCATAATTGATAAACGAAAATGTAGCCAGACGTCAAACGGAAGAGAGAGAGCGGGCCAACATTGCGTATGCGTAATCAGTACAAATAACTAACATATTAAATCTTTGTTTGTTTTTTTCGTCAGTCAGCAGCTGCACGCATGCTAATCTCCTGACTTGGCCAATTAGATATTGGTGTTAATTTGTGTCCAGAGCTTTGGGATATACAAAATCGTTGTATTTATAGATTGGAATATGTCAACTTGTGTCTCAGTCGTGTCCCGTGTTCGAGTGTGTGCTGTCGCTGAAGGTGCTCGAGTGTTGCTAATTTCACCAGAAGTGTGATAACTTTATCAATTCTCGTTTTTCTAAATTTTTTTACCTACTACAAATCGTTATTTAAAACAACAATCTTCGATTTTATTTTGCAGAAACCGATATACCTTTTAGAAACTGCAAGTAAATGTGCCTGGAAACATTTGAAAGACTTAAGCAAACGTCCGTCACAAAGCGAGGAATATAACGACGCTGGAATATTGTTAATCCCGCTGGAAGTTAGCACTACAGATACGACAACATCGGAACGTATAGCTCGACTAAGGGACGAGCAATATCTGCGTGATCTACAGACCCATCGTTATAACGACTTCCATGTGGCACATAGTCAAGCAATATTAGAAATAGAAATCGAAGAAGTAGAAGAAGAAATAGTAGCGGCATCTCGGGAAGAACACACAATGCCCAACGAGACGGAGAATCCAGAGTGAGTGCCCCTAGCTAATACAAAAATGGAAACAATTTATTCTAATCTCTTTTTTTCCCTTCCGTAGAACCAAACCACTTAATAACAACAATAACAATGGCAACGGAAAGAGCGCACAAAGTAAACCAAAAATACAACCAAAATATAGCATACATCGCGATGTTCTCACACACGAGTTGGTGATCAAGGATACTGGATATGATGCCAGGGATAAGAGTATTCCCTCATCGTTACGCAATTGCTGGCAGGGATGGAATTTCTTTGCACTTTTCACCGGCATAATACCCATTCTGCAGTGGCTGCCACAGTATTCGTTGCGACGCGATTTAATCGGTGACATTATAGCCGGTTTCACTGTGGCCATTATGAATATACCACATGGCATGGCCTATGGCATATTGGCCGGTGTATCGGCCGGAAATGGCCTATATATGGCTGTGTTTCCTGTCCTCATCTACATGTTGCTGGGCACATCGAAGCACATATCGATTGGCACTTTCGCTGTGGCCAGCATGATGACACACAAAGTGGTGATGACCTATGCCAATGAACCCACTGCCGTGGCTAATATAACAACTACTACTATACCATCGTTAGCAGCAGTAGATCCTCTGGCCCTGGCCAATGCCACATTGAGTCCACCTTGTGGTGCATCTGATAATGTTATCACAAATCTCGAGGTGGTCACCTCACTGGCTCTAACCGTGGGCATTATGAATGTAAGTTGGCAGCTATAAAAAAAAAAAAAAAAATATATATATATATAATAACCTATGTTTATTTCCTTAGCTACTCATGTCATTCCTGCGTCTGGGCACACTGGCCTCGCTGCTAAGCGAGCCGCTCGTAAATGGTTTCACCACAGCTGCCGCCTGTCATGTGGTAACCGCACAGCTTAAGGATGTCCTGGGCATAAGTGTGGCCAAACATAAGGGTGCTTTCAAAATCCTGTACACTCTCAAGGATGTGATCACTGGGGTGCCCAATACAAATCTGGTTAATTTCGGCATTTGTTTGGGCATCATCATCTTCATGACCCTGTGCAATCAAGTGTTGAAACCTTGCCTAAGCAAACGTTGTCGTTTCCCACTGCCCGCCGAACTGATCGCTGTCATTGGCGGCACATTGATCTCTAAATTCTGTCATTTGAATGAGAATTTCAATGTCAATCTTGTGGGTGATATTCCCAATGGACTGCCAAGTCCTGCCTTGCCGCGTCTGGATCTGGTGCCACTGCTGGCTGTCGATTCCATTGCCATTGCAATTGTCACATATTCGATTATAATGTCAATGGGCCTGACATTTGCCAAGAAACATGGCTACGAGGTGCGAGCCAATCAGGAACTCTTTGCCATGGGTGTGGGCAACATTGTGGGCGGATGTTTCGCCTGCCTGCCCATGGCATGTTCGCTATCACGTTCGGTTATACAGGATCAGACGGGTGGCGTCTCGCAAATTGCATCGCTTGTGTCAGCCACATTGGTTGTGATCACCATCATGTGGACCGGACCGTTCTTCAGCAGTTTGCCCAGGGTAAGAGAAGGCAACTCCCAAAGAGAGAGAGAGAGAATTAATGACATCTTCTTGTTTTTAGTGCGTCCTGGCCGGTGTCATTATTGTGGCCCTGAAGCCCATGTTCATGCAGGTCTTTGAACTGAAGAAATTCGCCAAGCAAGGCAAACTGGAAATGTTCACCTGGATATCGACGTTTCTGTGCGTGGTGATCATTGACATTGATATAGGGTAACTACATAAAGTTCTACATATTATATAATTTTTATTAACGCCTTGTGCTTTGCTTGCAGTCTTCTAATTGGAGTCTGTGTATCCCTACTGGCATTGTATATCAAAGGACTGAAACCGTACTCCTGCTTGCTAGGCTATATGCCAGAGGCGCCTGGCATCTATATGGACATGAGTCAGCATAGCAATGTGATTCCAGTGCCGGGTACGCGCATCTTCCGCTATTGCGGCTCCCTCAACTTTGCCACAAGCCTCTTCTTCCGTCGTGCCCTAAACGAGGCAATCGCTTCGGATGGCAGCGGCAAAAAGGCCATCAAGGGGAAGACGAGCTATGCACAGGTGGCACAAAATGGTGGCAAAGCCGGAAAGGGGAAATTCGTACAGGCCACAGATTGCTATCAGTTTCTCATTCTGGATTTTACGATGTTGGGCCACATCGATGTTGCCGGTTGCAGTACGCTGAGTGACATTAGCAAGGATCAGAAGGGACGTGGTGCACGCCTGTTGCTGGCCAGCCCGGTGGATCGAGTGTACGACACTCTGGTGCACAGCATGGCCCTCAGCGAGGGCCCCTTCGAGATCTTTCCAACCCTTCACGATGCCGTGGAGTATGCGAATGCGTTTCGCACTGCGTGAGATACGCCTTGTGATAGCCTAAGTGTGGATTCTATGTAGCACACCAAACCTTATAACCCTTATTATCCCCATTAGATGATAAGTTTTAGTTTCTTCCTTTTTAAAAAAAAAACTTTTGTTGCCGTCTTACAATCGTTGAGATTTAGGCTAAGTTCGCGTAAGTGCCCTCTGCCCCTCGATCGGATGATAGAGCTACTACCAAAATGCCGGATACAATATTTATTTTGTACTTAAAGCAACAACAACAAGAACAACAACAACGAATGGTGGCGTTTAGTACCTAGAACTGTGCACCGCCGAAGAGATTGTATAAACTATTTTTATTATTGTAAGTTTAACTGAAACAACAACAGAAGAAACTATAAAGTGTATTTTGTGCAATTTGTACCGCAAATGATCAATTCAATAATTAGATCCTAAGCTGATGTAAAGCCAATTGTGAACTGTACATAAACAAATGAAACTGAAGCGTTGTATTTACACAAAACATATTTACCATACATATATATAGAGAGAATTATTATGGAACATTACATTACTTACAATTGTTACCTCGAAAAATAGACAAAAGAACTGAAAGTCAGCATACTAAGTTCTAGCTTATTATGTAGGTTAATTATGTGGACAGTTTGGGCAGGCAAACTGATTTTTGGTTTTTTTTTTTTTAAATTGTCAGGTAAGTTTTTATCTAGAGTTCTACTCTATAATTCTGTATACAAAACCCATACCATGCAAAGAGCTTAATCTAAGATACTTAGAACAATCACTAGGGCAAGCTGGTATATACGGAACAACAATATATTTTAGATTTGTAAATTTATTGTTAGTCTCATTATTTCTGAGAAGATCCAAAGCAAAGTTTAAAAAAGATTTTATACTGCAAAAACAGACTTGTTTGGATATAAATGGCTCCGCCTAAAAGTATGCTACAAAATAAATTATTTCTCTGGCTGCTCAACTGAACTACATACTGAACGGAAATGCCGAAAACATCGTATGCCATTTAAATACTACATATAAAGAGAACATGTATCATACGTAAACTCTGAAACTCAGTCTGAGGAATCATCACGTACAATCGACGAGCTGACACCGAGCAATTAGCAGGAATGACTAAGTAATGCTTGTTTTTAACTTCTTTTTTTTTTGGGCATTTGCGTTTATTTGTTTTGTCTGAAAACTGAGTGCGACGTGTGGGAGGAGCTCTAAATCGAATAGATGGAAATTACGAACTGGCATAAAGTATAGGGCTGATCAAAAGATTGTCAGAAAGTTACTCTAGGCTAAGGTCATGTGTTGAACTTGGGGAGGAAAAAAGGTTCGCATATGCAAAACAATTAACTAGTTTTAGTTAGATTGCGCTATAGATTGGCTTCTCGGACATGGGATTTTATTGCGTCTTGCGGTTGTCCAGCTCAAGTTTGTTCTGAAGGTAAAAATGCAATGTGACAAACTACGTGGTATGTGCAGTCGAGGACATAATATATTATATCTACTGTGAGTTCCCATAAGTATCCCACACAATATTGGCATGATAAATGAGAAAAAATTTTTTAAATTTAAATCTTGTCTTGATATACAGGTTTAAAGATATTAGAAAGTACTAGACTTGCATGTCTACATTTAAATATTATAGAAATATATTTTTCTTATTATCAAAATGATTGCTGATTTTTGTAATATGATCTTAATCATATATTTAAATAGGTATTTATTTTTCTTATTATCATATGGTTGCTAATTTTTTAAATATTATAATATTCATATGGTTCTGCATCGAAAAAAACTTTTTACAGCCGCAACTTATAGAGTAGAAGGGTTTTATTTTTTTTTTTAGTATTATAGTGATTTATTTTTGCTATCCAGCTGAAAAGCAACTCCTTCAAGACTTGTGAGGGAAATTCCAAGCCTTCTGTTTGTTGTCGGAAAACCTTCAACAATTAGCACCCTAATTTGGTAAGGCCAACAAATTGGTTGCCCGAAATAAACTCGGCAATTTCATAAACAATTTCCATGCTAAGGTCAAAGTTAGACACAGTGATATGATAACAAAATAACCCGGAGATGTATCCCCCAAGTCGGTTAACCTCCAGTTACAATCGCAATTTGTTCATTTCGAACTTCACGACATTGTTGGGTTGTTTAGCACTTTTATGGTTGTGTTAACACCAAGTGGCCCAAGTCTCATCGCGAATGCCTGGGGAACGGTTCGTTCGGGGCCTGCAAATGGAAAAACAATTACGCTGCCTGTTAATATTGTTGTTATTTTTATTGTTGTTGTTGTCAAACATATTGCATCTGACACACGCTGTGGGAACCTTTTTTGCGTTTATAGTCGCTATAAACTTGTATCTACATACTATATATATTTATAGATTCCACCCACAAAATTTCTCAATTGGAATTTTTTTGCATTTGAATTAAGTTGAGAACAATGATTAATATGTTCATAGGATCACTTAGAACACCTCGAACAGGTCAATTTACCGTAAAGATTATAATGATTTTCTATGATTAATGTAAAAATTGCCCGCCTCGTTGAGTGTGTGTCGAAGGTGACAATCTTCGCAGGCGTTAAATTGTTGAATTTAATTTAAATAATTGTTTCGCAATTGCAGAACCAAGCTAAGTGCTGATTATACTCGTTTTTCCTTTCCTTTACTATTCTTGCGATGTTTTCATTATTTTTAAGGGATCAGCATTAAAAGTTCATATAACTTAAGCATTTCAAGTGCAAGTGAGACAAAGGCAGCGGCTGTGGAGGAAAAAAAAGCGCAAACATGTTTTGTTTACTCAATACATTTTCACATGCCCAAAGCCGAGCCGAGTGGCACAACAACACGAACAACAACAAGTGAAACGATGAGAGGCACTTGCGGTTTGTAAGCCGAAGTGTCAGACGAAAGCCGAAGCCGTTGTAGCCGAAGTGCGAAATTGCCTCTCTACGGCAGCGGGTGTTGTTTGCCTCTCGCTCACACGCGCACTGATCGAGTTAGTTGTAATTGAGCGCACAGAGACAAGAGACACGATAACAACGAAGCTCTTTGTGAGAGAAACTAATAAAAAACCGAGCTTACAAACTGTTCCCACAACCAGTTCGAAGCGAACGCTCGTGCGGTGGAGACGACGACGCTGGAAGCGTATTTTATGGGAAAGACGCTGTTGGAAAAAATTTCAAGAATTCCTAAAGCAAAAAAAAAAAAACAAATAGTAAAATAAAATAAAAGTGAGTGGTAAATAAGATAAACCAAACCCAGGATGTACTCAGTAATTTGTGAAAGTCAGTAAGGATAAGCCGATAAGGTCGATTCAGCTGGTTTAACGATTCCCAACTTAGTAAAAAGCTAAATGAAAAAGTTGTTTGCCATGGCTATGACAACAACAGTTTAACTCATGCAATGACAATAACAACAACAACAACAACAACAACAAAACTACAGCAACAACATGCATAAAACTCATTAACAATTATCAACTGCAAAAGGCCGAAAGAATGAATGTAAAAAAATCAAAGAAGAAAAAGAAAAACGCGAAAATAAAAGTGCATAGAAACCAAGTGCAGATTTTGTCTTCTCAAAGAAGAAAGAAATAAAAGATAATCAATTGACTATAAATAAATTTATTGAATATATAATAACTTAACTTATTATCATTTTGCGTGAGGTGCGATCTTACGTAAACCCGAGTATGCGCCGAAAATTACAGCTTCAGCAATGAACTCAATAAAAACAGCAAAAGAAACATGCGAAAGTGTCATAAGAAATGACGAAAGAGTGCCTTAATCAAGCGGGAACGGCGTAAAAACACCCTACAGAAACTTGAACTCTGTTTTTTCTTTTCTAAAAAAAAAAGAATTGAGCAGAAATAAATAAAAGAAATATTGAACTCACCCTGTTATGGTTCAACTGACAAATTGAGGAATTTCGGTTAGCCGATCGCACTATTGGGGTAAAATTTCATACATATATTTTACTTGATATTATATTAATCAGCATATTTGTCACGAGACTAAAAGCCGATTGTAAAGAAAATGATAAGTAATTGAGACAAAAGCGAATCACTTAAGTATTCAGCAAAGTCTATAAACATAACTGCGAAGTACTGTACGAAGAGAAACACAGGAATCAACAGGAAATTAATAAAAGAAATTAGTTAATCCATAAAAACCGAAAAAAAACTATTTAATTGGATATTTTAAAAACAGTTTCCCACTTTTCTTTGTAGTTTCCGCCGTCTTAACAGTTCTCCAGTCGAGTGCTCTGTGCAGCCAAGTGTAACTGAACCAAAAAAAAAAAACAACTTACTTTTCGATAATTGACTGGTAATCTACAAGAAAAACCGTCAAAATTGGTTACCTAACGAAAACCTCGTTTGTGCTGAACGAAGGAAACAGAGTAAGTCCGCAAATAAATAATAAATTTCATAATAAATGGGATTAATTAAATGTGGATTGTTTTTTCCTACTTCTTTGAAAAGGGTATATTAATTTGGATCAGTTACTTAAGAGATATGCCCGACTCCGACATATATTATTAATTGTCTTCAATATAGGAGTCGAATTTGTCATTTGTTTATCTACAGGTTCTTAAATGGTACCATACATACATAAAAAACCACTTAATAATCCTCACAATATTTTCAAGCATTATTCCGCATTATATTGAACTGTACTCGTTAAGTACTTAGCACCAATTTGAAATCACAACAGAATAAGATCATTATAATGTATATATGTATCACTCATTCCTAATTATCATGAGATCAGATCAGATAATGTTGCTAATTGCTTTGCGTTTGCATATATGCCAAAACAAGCTCAGACTCATAGATACTATAGATAACTCATTGCCTGACAACGCCCCACAATTAATGACGACTTTCAGATGACTTACTGTCAACTTAGACACGATTTCCACAATACAAGTACACATAAGTATAATGTTGTTGTTATTCTTGATAAGTACACAGAAAATGAAAAAAAAAAAAAATTAAAATACAACCAAACAGTGTGAGAAAATTTTTTTTAATAACCGCAATTAACTGACGAACTTCAAGGGGTTCATTTGAATTTTAGAAAAAGTCAAGCTCAAACTGAGATGTCGTTTAGATTGTACTAGAGAAGCATTACGATTACTCATCCCATGTAATTATATATTTACACATACATCAATTGAACAGAGCAGTTAGCGATGACTCTGGGAGTCTCTGTCCCTCTCTTTCTCTCTCCCTCTGTCTCTCTATCCTGATGTATTTCAGATTATTTAGAAGTGCAAAAGCGAATCATATAAAAGTAATTTTAATGGGGTATTTTCAAACTCGTGTTGAATTAGTAAAAAAAACCAGTAAAAAGCGAAAGCGGCACGCCGAAAATGATATACCCTTGCAGAGATTTATCATTTAAGGTTATATGTAATCTTTTATTCCTGTATTATAAACACCTTTTAAAGGATTTTTGATTGTTAAAGGGTTGGGTAATAGTAATTTACCCAATTTTTTTTAACAAATAAATAATAATTTTTAACAAACAATTATTTTTTTTTTAAATACGGGTTTTCATGCAAAGCCCCATTTTGTCCGATTATTCCATATGTTATATAGTGGTTCGATTCGGCTGAAGTCCCCTGTCGATGCTTATGCAGAATATAGTATATTGTTTATGAGGTCAAAGCTGCCTCCCAAGGTGCGTTGCAAACATCTGGCCAAATTTAATATACCCTCTGCAAGGGTATAACACAATTAAAAGCAAAACACAAAACATATTTCCTTCCCGTCGAAAAGCTCAATGCACGCGCAATAAGCTTTGACTAAGTAAGCTCCAAAGCAAATACATCATGTTGCGCTCATGTTGCCTCGGTTACGTTGGCGTCGACGTCGATGTCGGCGTAGCTGTCACTGACGCCGCCGTCGCTGCCTCAAAGTGGGTCATGGTTAAGTGTACTTCGGTCTCAGCTGCGAGCAAAGCGTCGCAGCGTGGCGCATGCGCTGTTTATTCGTCGACTACGCATTGCTCGCACAGCTGCCGTTTGAACAGCGTCTACTCGCGCACACACACACATACACAGAGACTAATAGATACTCTCTACTCTCACGCATTCACGCTTACTCTCACGCTCTCCTTTTGTCACTCTCTCTCAGGACGACATGGGGTTCAGCTCCCGCATGGACTGCTGCGGGCAGTTCGTCAAGTACAGTTTGTTCATTGCGAACTTTGTGATGTTTGTGAGTATTGGCGAACTGTACTATACATGTATAACAGTTGATTTAAATTAAATTTTGCTTTGCATATTTATGAATTCAGGTGGGCGGCGCAATTGTATTCTGTCTGACGCTGTGGACTCTAGTGGATCGTAGCTTTGTCAATGAGCTGCTGGGCACGAATCTCTTCTCGGGTGCCGTCTATGTGCTGCTGGTCACATCGATTATCATTTGCCTGGTCTCATTTCTCGGTTGTGTGGGTGCCGGCAAGGAAGTCAAGTGTCTGTTGCTAACGGTAAGTACAACGAAATGTGAGGTTAAATAAGAAATCGAATATCTCTCTGTCATGTCGCGGTCCAAAAATACTTAACATCCATTTATCTACAATATTTACGTATTATCGGCAGTATTTCATCATAGTGGCGCTGGTTTTCGTTACCATGCTAATTGGCGGCGTCTTGGGCTATGTATTCCGTGAGCGAGTGCAACAGACAATGCGACAGGTGAGCGCGAGCTTTGTTTTTGTAGAGTCTGAGATCGGAGCTTATTGAAGCTTTTGTGCTTTCACTAGGAAATGCGTTCCACAATGGCTTTGTATGGCAGTCGACGTGAGATTACCCAGGCCTGGGATCTGACACAGGAACGCCTGCAGTGCTGTGGCGTGGACACTTGGCACGACTGGAATCGCTATGGACCCGTGCCGGAGTCCTGCTGCCAGGAGCTTTTCGGTGGGCAGCGCAAGGAGTGCACTATCTTCCCGACCATCACAAATCTGTACAATCAGGGATGTCTCTATGTGACGACCAATTTCATTAGGGATCATGCGGCTGTGATTGGCGGCACATCGATTGCGGTGGCCATACTCATGGTAAGTAATTCGTAATACCTATGATATTAACTGATCTATTTCGTACTACTTACCCCATAGATATTCGGCATGATATTCTCCTGTTTGCTATTCAATATGATCGAATAGCGCCACATCGGAGGGACTGGCTTCGTAAAAGAGTCCGCTCCGAGGGAAACCCATTTGTAATATTATCTATAAGAGTATTATTATCTAGATCCGTTGCGTATTATGTATATATGTGTACTTATCTATCTATATATTGCCTATATGCCTAAATCTGTTTGTGTCTGTGTACCATAATTATATATACCTAGTGTATAATCATATAGCAATATACCATGGCCTGTTATCATCGTATCTTTCGTATTATATTTTGTATTTTTTTATATTTTTTATATATATACTTTTGTTACGAATGTGTCTAAGTACCTAATCTGAATCCAAATCCATATCGATATATATATTGTATTTGTTATATTCTAAGTTTTCTTTATATGCTTAAGAGCCTGCAAATCATTTCAAATAACAAAAAATAATGCAAATTGTAATTAGCCCCTAAGTCAAATTCCTAAAGATACCAGAGATTGGCTACGAATTCTTAACCGTTTTTTGGATTTTCAATATTTTTATGAGTTGGGAGTTTCTTGTATATTTTGAACACTTACACCATAATCTTTGAAAAAAGGGTATACTAAACTTATGCAAATCCCATAGAGTAGAAATATATATAATATTTTTCAGCCTTATCTTGCACTTTTCTTAGTTTGTCTGTATGAACATCAAGATCTCAGCAATTTTGATAGTTAGAGAGAGAAAATTTGGCAAAAAGATTCCTATATGCGAGGGGTAAATCATGTATATTTTAAATTTAGGATGCCACTCCCACAACCTACGTAAATCGTGTCCAACTTTAGCTTCTTTTCTTGCGTACTTCATTATTGCTTTATTATTACAGGTTATTGTTAAAATTCTCCAGATTTTCGGAACAAACTTTCCTTTATGTAATATCAGCATGTATAATCATTGTGTAGCTGGCCTCAAAAAAATAATACTATGAAATTGATTGGGAATTCGAAGAATTTAATAAACTTATACTAGGGAATCTTAAACATTTTCTATAAACTATAAATAACTCCTAACTTATAGTATAGTAAGGTATTCAAAAAGCTAAGCTAGCTCGAGAATGCCGCCAAATCCAACTGAAGATGTTCCACTTGGATGTACTGCATCCACTTGTGCCCGCCTCAATGGCCGTGGCATTCCACCATTCCCAGTAGCCACCATGGAACGCGGGATTGGCACGTGCATCGGCCACGGGAACTCGAGCACTCTGGACGGCATTCAGACGGAACTGATGTACCTCCTGCTCGAGCAACTGCAATTGCAGTGGATGCAGCCTGGCCAGATTGTATCGTTCGCATGGATCTTTGGCCAAATTGAAGAAACACGGTGCCTGCAGAGGTTCACAAAGATAGATGCTCTGGGTGTGATTCTGTTCCTTGGTTGGACAACGATGAGTTGCCTCCACACGCAGCTGCTGTATGCGATCGTTGGACAACGAACTGTTGCCCAACACTTGATGCACCTCCGAGGAGAGTACCTGCTGGACATAATACGCACTAAGCGGATCATCTTCACCCGCCGCCAGCTCACCCAGCCAACTGTCGTAGCGTCCCTCAAATCGGCTGCCATTCACATACTTCAGATTATCGCGCATATATGAGGAATAGCCGAAAACATCGTCGAGCACGTGCAGCAGACGCCTCGACTGTGGCTCCAGATCGCCACTAAGCGAGGGCCACATATTGACCCCGTCCAATTTGAGATCTGCAGGCAGACGCACATGCGCAGCTGCTGCCAACGTGGGCAGCCAATCGATGGCATGAATGACCTGATTCGATACGTAGCCGGTATGCTGCAGCAATGGACTCCAGATGGCGCCAGCCGAGCGTATGCCACCCTCCCAGGGTGATTCCTTTTGCCCACGGTATGGAAAATTGGAACCGGCATTCGAGTGTATTCCAACCGTAGGAGCTCCATTGTCCGAGTAGAGCAGCACGATGCTGTTATTCAACATGCCGCGATCCGACAGCGCACGCAGGGTCTGACCCACACTCTTGTCCAGACTGGAGACCATGCCTGCAAAGAAATCGCATGGAATCTTCAATAGAATCAAAGAAAATGCTGGCATCCTTACCAGCATAGGTGCGTCGCTTCTGATCGCTTATGTGGGAGAACTTGGCTACCTCCTCCGGTGGCGCTTGCATGGGCTCATCCTCGTTGCCCGTGTGCACTGCCAAATGGCTGAGAACCATGAAGAGTGGACGACTACGATCATGCTGCATGATCACACGACGTGCCTCGGCGGTGAAGGCTTCTGTGGCATATGTTCCATTATCCCCATGCCAACGCCTACGATCGCGTCGGAAATCAACGCCCTCTGCATATGGTTTATCCAGCATATGATGTGTATGATCATAGTAATCAATATAACCATTATAATAGCCATAATGATGATCGAAGCCACGCATCGTGGGCGTCAACTCCTCACGCCAGAAACCCAGATGCCATTTGCCAATCAGCTGGGTGGAGTAACCCGCCTCGCGGAAGAACTGCGGCATGAGGCGCTCATGCACGGGCAGACCCCATGGCTCGTCGGGTATTTGCACAAAGTGCTGCATGCCTAGCGAAAAGAAAGGGTATTCACATGATTCAAAGAAAATATATATACCCTCTAAATGCCAACTTACCCGTGTGTATAGGGTATTTGCCGGTCAGCAGTGAAGCTCGCGACGGTGTACACAAGTTGGGTACATAATGTCGATTCAATATGATTCCATTGTAGGCAAGAGCATCGATATTCGGTGTGAGGATCTGATTGGAGCCGTGAAAGCTGACATCGTTGTAGCCCTATAAAAAAAAAAAATATCTTAATTTATCTTTTCATATTATCTATTTACTATTCTTACCATATCATCAATAAGTATTATAATAATATTAGGCCTCGTTGATCCGTGACACAGGACAAAGCCCAGCAGTAAAACCAGTTGAGTTAGTATCAACATTTTCAGGAAGTACATATATTCCAAAATTACGCTTTAATGTTTATTTTCTCTTTTATTTGTCAAGCTTTGTTTGCGTATACTTGAGCTGCAATCTTTACAGATCTCGAAACACTTTGAGACAATTGTCTTAAAAGCACCCAATCATCTTAATCAAATGAGGCAGATAATGGGCCAATTTTGTTTTTATTTAGACTAAAAAAAAAAAAAAAGAACATAACCAAATTAAGCTTGAGTTAAGGCTTAAAGGCTTTGATTAATTTTTGAAGCGGAAATAAAACCGAATATTATGTCTAGCGCAATGCTGGAAACCAAACCGGTTAAGAAATTATACTGTAGCATATATAGACCACCGTAGACCGTAGTACTCGTGTTGGATTTAATGAACGAGTTTCGCAAATTATGCTGAACTACAACCTCAAACGATGTGAATGAAATAATATTCACACTGATTGCGAGATTTTTATTATGCTGAAAATGTCTTTAAAACTAGCCTCATTTTATATGAAATTTCTGTAATCATCTCATTGTTTAGATTTCATAATGCTCGAGTATTGCTCTTTACTCAACTGGAATTGAATACATTCATATGCAAGATGTGAATCATGTTCTTCTCCAGACTTACACACACACGTTTGACCTTGACAAACAGGTGCTACAACAAGCAAGGTCAAAGATCTTTAGGATCGCAGGCGAAGGTGGAGGAGTTTCATTCCATTCGAGTTTCGGGCCACGTTCTTTTGATTTCAGCTTAGTTAAGTGATAATTAGCGACACGACACACGCCTGACACTCTCGATTTTGCGACTGGTTTAACTAATTCGTGTACTTAATAATGCAATGAGGCGTTTCGACACGCCCCACCGGGTTTTTTATTTGTAATCTGAGCTCTACGAGCCGGCGAGGACTTGTGCAAGTCGTGTAGGTAGACGAGGCCAAGAGTGACAGTAATATCGGAGCACGTGTGTTGATTGACTTGAATTTGATAAGATCTTAAGGTCTTTTGGTTTTATCACTTGGCATAAAGTTTAAAAAAAGATCTAGAGTTGTTAATGCGCATCAAGGGTTGTCTATGGTTTTTTTTTTTTTTTTTTTTTGGCATGTGCGATTCTGCGAATTTTAATTTAATTTGATAAACAAACAATCGAGTTTCTTAAAGTCTTTCCGGCCTACAAACAAGTTCTTTTATAGCTACCCTAAATACGTTATCAGGCGTGTGTTTATAAAACTTTTACGCTGTTTGCTTTTTTTTTTTAATGACAGTTTTACGAATCTTTGTAATCTTCTTTGATTATTTTGCAAGTTGCCAATCTTAGGGTTTGGACACGTTTAGCTTGATTGGCTAACAATTTTTTGGACAATGCAATTTTTCACTTCACTTCACATTGCATCACAATGTGGAGTTTCCACTTTGTTTTCTAATCGCAATCTTTGAACTCAGCAAGAGGAAAATTTAAAACAAAAAACGAAAGAAAAACTCCACCTACAACACAAGAAAAACACTGGTTAAACGGTAGAAGAGTTGCTATCTCACTCTATTGAACTCTCTTCCGAAGCCAGTTAGATCCTTTCAGTTGGATCGACTCCACGCGACTGAGCCCACCCGATGCGGCACAGCGTCGTTTTAATGCTAAACGTTTTATGGCTGTGACGTCACGCGACGAGTGCCAATTCAAACGGTTAATACGAATCGTGTGTGTTTCGTGCACGACGCGCAAAATAATAAAGTACACTGAGAGAAAAAAACGATATGTGCGAAAGAAGAGAGTGCGAGTAACTTGCAAGAGGGAAAGACTCGATGAACAAACTGTTGCACAGTGGTCGGCACCATAGGCGAAAAATTAAAATTAATTAAATTCTATATTTTTGCTAAAATTATATTAATTCCATATCACAATTGATCAAGCTATTAATGCATGTTCTTAATTTTGCTTTATTCTAATTATACTTTATTAAATTAAAGGATTTTATAATGGAACTATTTAATATTGTAAAAAAAAACATGTTTACTATTGTTTTTTGCATTTATTGAGTTAATAAAATGAGTTAATAAAATCATTTTAAGCTTTGTGCTTTTGTTTTTTTTTTTTAGCAATAATGTCGATAGTAGACTTTTAAAATATTTATGAAAATCGCAGCTGCAATTATTTGCATTTTTGCTGAGTTATCTTACATTGGACAATGTTTTGAATTTCTGCATATATTTTACTGTTTTTTTCTGAGTGCCCTGTGTTTCATCGCTTAATTTTATATTTTTGCAATATTATGTTGTCTTTTTTTTGACAATTTTAAAATCTTGTATTAATAAACTATAACTTGTTGAAAGTTATAGCATACTTGCAGGTGCTGTTTTGTTGTTTTTGCCTTAAAGTGGTAAATATTAATGACCCAGTTTTGGCATTCTTACAATTCTAATTTTTGAACCACCATGCCAAAAAAAATATAAATTTTTTGCGTACTGCTGGATTTTGCAAAAAAAATCAGAAAAAGGGTATGCAAATTTTAAACAATATCAATTATCAAAACTAGCTGAATTGTCTGCATAGTGGTGTATCTTATTCGCGAGCTCAAACAAGCAGAGCGACTCGAGCAGAGTATGTTAGAGGAAGAGAGAGAGCGACAGCAAGCTCAAAACGATTCGGCATCGACTCAAAACGAGTTTCTAAATTTATAGCATACTTTCAGGTGCTGTTTTGTAGTTTTTGCTTTAAATATTACTGACTACTCCCATTTTGGGCATTCTTACAATTCAAATTTTTCAACGAACATACCTTAAAAATTGTAAATTTAAATCTCTACGAGAAGTATTTTTGGCCGCTCTCCCATATAATTTGAACCACTGTGCGTTGCCTATATCCTTTATCACGTGTACGTCGATTGTTTCAATGTTGTCTGTGTTCGGAAACGATTTGTATCTAATTTCTTGAGGTTTATAATGAAAAAGGCATAAATTTATAATTTTTCCATTGGAATTTAAAGTATGATACATATATTTTAGCCGAAACTGTAGATTTATTTATCGATTGATGCAAAGTTTGATATCATATCTAATAAACAGAAGTTATGGATTTGATTCGATAATTCTGTGACCGTTGGTTGTAATTTTATTTATTTATTAATTCAAAACAAAATCTCATAGATAGCATACTTAAAGAATCTTTTAAAATTGAAAATACAAAAGCGTTTATCTCCCCATCAATATATTTTTATATAGTCAAGCCATTGTCTAACTCCAATAAATATACTACGTAGTTCCACAGGAAGTACAATCTTTATCTAATTTCTACGAATAAAACGCTGAGTTTTTCTACAATCTAATCTGATCGGGAATCTATAACCTTAGATAACACCCACTATATAAGTAGCTGCAGCACGTTTCCAATCTCTAGTTCCCCCAACAAGCCTCAAGATGTTCAAATCACATTGTATTCTCCTAGTCGGTTTCGTTGGATTCTTTGCGGTGGTCTACGCAGTGCCATCTTCATATGGTAGGTGATTTCAAAGATAATCAAACTCTGCACAGGGCTTAATTTTATTTTGTCACTTCCCATAGATACTGAATATAAATGGATAGAAGGCAATCTGTCATATCCTTTGCCAGCAAACGCAATAATTGGTGGCTTTGATCCCTATGGGTATTACACTTATGTGGGTCGCGTTATGTATGATAACAATGTCCTGCCCGCTCGAGTTGTGAGCGAAACAGGTATCGCCCATTTCAATACGGATACATATAACTCTAGGTTATTGAACTACCAATTGTTGATCAAAGAACCGAGGGTGGATTTCGTGTGGCAGCGCAGTTACGATGGCTTCCGAGAAGAGGGTGCCATCTCTGTCGGTACTACTCGTTCTAACGAGCGTGTTTTCATCTGCCGATCCAGAGCGGATGGCGGTTTGCTGGTGGGAACTCTCTACCTTTCGAAAAAGGCTTGCATCATCCAGAGTGACAGTCTGCCTCTGCGGCATTTTGAAAAATATGAGATCCTCATAGCTAAGCCGGCAAACTTAACTCTCCACTAAATAAGAACTCAGATAAGATTATATTCGATCATTAAACAATTCAGATCTTAAGTGCCTAATAAACTGAGAATGATTCGATTCAATAGATAATCAATTTAAGGGGAATTTGTAGTTATCTGTAATTGAAACTAATAATTGTTGTATAAAATAAAAATAAATAATGTACAAGTTGAGTGAGCTTCTTTCTAGAGGAACTTAACATGGATTAATTTCTACATTTTCTGGGAATCACTGTAATATACTTGATATTGTATTTCCGACCTCATAAAGTATATATACTAGTATTCTGACTCGGCTTCAACAGGAAAGTCAATATCTGAGCCTGTACAGCTATCGCAATGTAACTTTCTATAGCTGCAGGCTGTAAATAAGTCGTACAGCTGCCATAGAATTTATCGGCCGATTTTTATAATTTTGAAAGGTATAAAAAAATTTTACACAATTATTGACTTATATCTATGTCTATTAATCTCTCAAATTATATAAATCGCACCCTTATAACACCGAAAAGAGGTTTAGCTAAGAATGTTTTAACATGATATAAACCGCCTCATTGTAATATCTGGGGTATATTTTTCTCTATCAGTATTGCTTTAAATTATTTTATTTTGTTTTATTCAGTTGTCTCTGATTTTAAGATCAGATTTGTGAATTTTCACGGTGCGTTGTAGATAAAATAAAATATAAATAATGTTGATCCTGAAGAATGCTGTTCCCGTCTTGATTTGGACAGTTCTACTGGGTTATTTGGTTAATGCTGCTGCTACTTATCGGGTAAGTAGGCACTCAATGCTGCGCTTACTCAAAATTATTAAAGTCAGGGGGTAAAGGGCAAAAACACGTAGATGAAACGATTGAAGAGCTGAAGCAAAATGCAGTTCAGCAAGAGGGCGTCATTAAATATCAGGCGAATCAATTGTCCAAGCTGATAATGAAATTTAATGAATATACCAAATCCGTGAAAAATGCCGTCGAAGAGAAGGAGACCGAAATTGTGCAATTAAAAACAACAATAAATGATAATAATGGTGTTATGGCACCATTAAAGAGAAAAGTATCCATTTTGGAAAATCAGAGCGAGACGCTTTGTGATGAAATAAGTCAAAAAGTCGTAGAGATCGCCACACTCAAGTGCGATTTAGAAGCAAAGGATAGGCAGATTTGTGAATATATGGAGAAATTAGAGCAAAGTTCAGCTGAAGATTGTTTACCGTTCGGAAACTCTACACACTTGCATGCAATCAAAATTCGAGGACTTGAACCGTTTTTGGCGCCCTGCGATAGTCGCTTCGCTGGACCCGGTTGGATGGTCATCCAGCGTCGCATTGATGGACGTATCGATTTCAATAGGAAATGGAAGGATTTTAAAGATGGTTTCGGCAACCTTAATGGAGAGTTTTGGCTGGGACTCGAAAGACTACACAGGCTGACAACAAGTCGACGCTATGAGCTATATGTCCATCTGGTTAGTATTCCAAATAACTGTTTCCTATATGCCCGATACGATAAATTCGAAATAGGCAGTGAGGATGAAAAGTATAAATTAAAATTACTGGGAAAATATAGTGGAACAGCGAGTGATAATTTAAGTTATCATGAGGAAATGGCATTCACAACAATAGATCGGGACAACGATATGGCCAAGTATATTAACTTAGCCTCATACTTTGGGGGTGCTTGGTGGCATAATATTAACGAATACAGGTTTGTGAATGTTTTAAATAATTTCAAAAATTTTCATTATTCGTTTATAGCAATTTGAATGGAAATACTTCTGGGAAAAACCTGTGGTGGGGTCAACCAATTAATTCTTGCCATATGCTTGTTCGACCTTTTGCAGCTTGAGTATTTATATATATTTATATATCTATTAATAAAAAATTGTTAGTATAAAGTAAAAAAAAAAAACGAACTATCTTTTATATATATACAAACTAGATACAACTATAAAATAGGTTTATTTGAAGGTCAACTTTCTCATATACAAACAATTTAATTCCTAGGGAATGCTTAGGGAAATTTAAGCAATTTCTGGAGATACTAAAACAAAAAAAGATTTGAATACAATAAATATATATTTACATATATTTAGCAACTACATTAATATTACAGAAAATGTAGAATTGGTTTTTTGTTTTTAAAAGATAATATCATACAGTACAAGTAATTATTGCAAATTCTTTTGAATTGTTGCTGGAAATATTTAAACCATTAACAGGCTGAATAAAAACAATACAAAATATAGCAAAGTACTGGGAAGTACTAGGGCTGAGCCAGTACTACGTTCGTCCTGCCACCAGGTCCATTCGTTATTATAATACCTGGGATTGGACATAGGATCATCTGGCTTATTGCCCGGCTGGCGTGCAAGTCTAGCATATTGCTCGATTCGCTGCCACAGTTCCAAGACGAAGGACTCATTGCGATGCTCCTCGTAGAGATTGTTGCGCTCGCAGGGATCCTCATCGATATCGAAGAGACAGGGTGCAATCAAGGGTAGACACGGCCTACTTGTTGCAGCCACTTCAGGACACTTCAAAGTCGCCTCCAAGCGCAAGGAGCTAATGTTAATCTCTGGCACATCGCCACGCAGTCGCTGCAATTGCTGCCACACGCTCGTGTTTCGGATTATCTCCTCGTAGTGTGCAGCACGTGGATCTATGGCATCACTGCTACGTTTCCCCAGCCAATCATCGTAGAGTCCCTCAACTGTGGTGCCATTCACAATCTTCCATTTGCCGTGCGTGTATGCCAAGTAGGGCACCACACCATCAATATTGTGTACAATTTCGCGTTCCACCGACTCGTAGCCATACTTTAGAGCAGACCACAGATTCAGGCCATCCAGTTGCAGTGAATCATTTAGCTGGATTTCCGCTGCAGCTGCCAAAGTGGGCAGAAGATCGCCCATGTAGAAACGCTGCTTCCAGACACTGCCCAGACGCTCGAACTCTCTGCTCCAAATGGCAGCAGAACTGCGTATTCCTCCCTCCCAGGGCGAGTTCTTTTGCTGGAAAATAAAATCGATTTTTTAAAATCAAGTGCAAGGAATCTCGATGATATACGTACACCCCTTAGTGGATAATTGGAAGCTGTGGTCGAGTGCTGTCCCACAGTGGGACCTCCATTATCCGAGAGAAACAAAACGATACTGTGCTCCAGCATCTGCTGTTGCGCCAGTGCATCAATGACTTGGCCCACACTTCTGTCCAGTCGGGATACCATGGCAGCATAATATCTTTCCGTCTCGTTCTTGATGTACTCGAAGCGCGCAAGTTCCTCGTCAGGTGCTTGCATTTCATCATATTTATTAGCTCCATGCGGTGCCAGGTGACTTAGCAGAAGGAACAACGGCTTAGAGCTGGCATTATGTTGTTCGATCAACTCTACTGCGGCTTCAGTCAGCAAATCTGTCATATAATAACCCACGTGATCATGTGAGACTCGCAGATCATCGCGAAAATCATGTCCACGTGCATAGGATTTGCCCTGTAAAATTAAATTAAATTATTTTATTATTATTTATATTTTTAATATTTCCAATAGGTTACTCACAGGTTGTTCATAGGTCTGATCGTAATAGTCCACATAGGCACCCAGATAGCCAAAATGATGATCAAATCCACGTGCCGTGGGCGTGAAATTCTTTTGTGACATGCCAAGATGCCATTTCCCTAGCAGATTTGTCTGATAGCCATTTTGCTGGAAGATCTGTGCCATGGTCGTCTCATTCAAGGGCAATCCCCAGGGCTGATCGTTGACGATCACATAATGCTGCATGCCTGGGAATACATATTTGTTAAAATGTTTGGTAAAAATCAACATTTTTTTCTGCAAAACAATTCTGTCGTAGACATACCCGTGTTTATAGGGTATTTTCCCGTCAACAATGCCGCTCTACTCGGTGTACACATTGCCGGTGTATATAGATTATTAAGGATTACCCCACTATAGGCCAGTGCATCGATATTCGGGGTGAGGAACTTATTTGATCCGCGAAAGCTGACATCGTCAAAGCCCTGGCAAAGTAAATATCAGCGTCTCAAAAGAACAATACGTTGTCAGCACCTGGAATTACCAAATCATCAGCCATGATGATAATAATATGCGGTCTGTCATTATCAATTCCGTTAACGCCAGCTAGGGCCACTACGAGAGCTAGTTGAACGAAGAGATATCGCATTTTGTTGCTTCGTGATGGAACCTTAAAAAAAATACAAAAATAAAAAACGATGATATTAGGGTATAATTTAAAGCATTAAAAAAACTATTAAATTATATACATATTATATTTATACTAAGTTATTTTAATTAGCCATGAATTGAAAATCTGGAAATAATGCTAGTTAGTCATGGCTCGCATTCTGGTCTTGAATAACTAACAAATAGCTAGCAGTAATAAATCGTGATTTAAAAAAAAAGTTCTCACTTGTTTACATATTTTACACCCGCATAACATTAAATAATCATTTTTATTGCCATTTTTACCCGATAAGCTAACGTTTTAACTTTCCGTTCCATTTACAGAGTATTTTATCCGTGTATTCACTGAACTATAGTAAATTTGTCATGCTAGTTTGACCACATAAATTAATTTGAAAAACAACATCCACACTTCCGATTGATAGATGAATGTCAAATTTACTAAGATTAAATAATCTCTTGTTATGAAACTGTTTTTTTTTCATAATTGTTAAACAATACACAAACAGCGTGATTCTGCTGTTATAACAATTGTATATATTTGCTTTCAGTGTATACATTAGAGTGTGCTAAAATTACATGTTTACTTATGATAATTCTCTTCTCAATTCTATCAATTTTAAGATATTGTATTTATTAGTTCTGTACACACATACTGCCTCTAATTTTGTGCTTCATCATTTTCTCACACAATTTTAAATACAACACGAGCTTATCTACGTTGTGAGTGTAGAATTTTTTTTTTTTTTTTTTTGCACTAATATGAATGTCACTCACCAGCAAAAATTGATCTGCTGCACAGTCTGTCTTCGTCAACTGCGCTCGCTATACTAAAACTCCATACAATAGAACCGGTTCGTTTGTTCAACCGACGGGCTGTTTACCGGTCTCTCGGGTGAAGCATTGGAGATCGTCGCGTGGGAGAGAGAGCACATTCGAGTGCAAACGACAGTTGTGGCATACTCTTCGGCTGATAGCACAAAGCGGAGAAAATAGAACTCACTCGTGGCAATTAAATTCAAACAAACTGTGAAAAAAAGGAGAGAGCATGCATAAATAATGCCAAGAGCAAAATAAATATGTAATTAGAATCGAAGTAAAATAAAATAGATAATTGAATTACTGTTTATAACTATTCTGCGACGTACATTAAAATTATCTCTTATTATTATTATTATTCATTTATATTATTACTTATTATTTAATAATATTTACTCTTTTATTGTTATCTAATTATTCTAATTAGCAACTCACAAGCGAACCACATGATTCATATGCATCACATTAACCGACATTCCATAAAAATTGTGACGTTAGCAAAGAAAAAGCACAAATTTCGGGTTTATAAAAGTAATAAGATCAGTCGATGAGAGTTTATTATTATTTCCTTTGATAAATTAATTAGCATGTTGTGTTAGGTTTTAATTACGGTATGAGAATACACTCATTTAAATATAGCATATATATACATGTGGAAATATTTCTAATATTACATTGTACAGTCAAACATAGAAAACTCCATTTATTAGAATAAAAAAAGTCTTAGATGAGGATAAAACTGACGCAACAAATAGCAAACATTGAATAAGCAACAAAAAAGAAAGAGAGAAGAGAATAATATTTGTTTGCCGGCTGCCAAAAACCGGTGAGAGCTTTTCATCTTCGGGGTTGCCAGGTCAAGTCAAGCGACAGCCAACATAAGGCAGTGGATGGCAGTCGATGGCCACCTTAGAGTAGTTGGCAACCCAGTTATTCTCTCCCGCCAACAACTGAAGAGAGAGCGCCAATGTGAATATATAAATGAGAGAGTATATTGAGCAGCTGGCAGTTGTTGGCGCAATTGTTGTTTTGTTTTTGACTGCCTGCTCTCAAGTCACCAAAGCGTAGAGCACATGTCGCGTCTGCAGTACCTCGCGCACTCTTCGCACAGCTGCTACACATATCGACGGTCCGCATGTGCTCAGTTCCAGTTTCCATGTGGAAAATTTAATTAGAATTGTATGATAAAAAAAAACTACAATTGGAACTGATTGAACCGATCAGAATTGGAAAATTAAACACTGAAAATGGATGAGCTATCTGATTTCTTTGGGTAAGTAACGCCCCGCTGACATTGACAGTATGACACGCATGCTACAAGTGTCTAAAATTAGCAGTAAATGCATACGACGGTTATTTTTAGGAACCGTTTAGCATCTACCTGACGACCACGCGATTTGTGGCGCATATCAACAAAAGCAAACAATATTAAATTAGTAGTATTATATCAATACAAACCTGTGAACCCAAAGATCTCCAAAAGAACATTGCACAACTAAAGCAATGCCCTGTGGAATGTTAGAGATAAGTAAAGAATACACAGTTGGCAAAGAACTATGTCGCGAAAGCTTTTGTACAACTTCTAAAGTTTATTGTTCTATTTATTCTCTGAGAGAATCGTAAAATAGAGTAGCATACAAAAATATATTCTTGTTTTAAGCAAAATAATATTTAACTTATTTAAATAATTTGTTCTTGTGTCAAGTAAAATTCCCCACTGTGCAAAGCTCAGCTTTCATAAACAAATATGATATTTGTATACAATACATTTGTCATAAAAAAAAATCAATAAACATTTCTACCCCTACAACTCATCTATATACCATTTGTGGCACTTTCTGCGGCTTGATGCTATAAATATAAACCGCTAATCGAAATAGACAGGGTGCACTACGTACCTTAGTTCGCATGGGGCAATAGATGACTACACCCCCGGTTGAGCTGAGCTTAACATTTAACATTTAGCCAGATTGTCCGACCGACTGTTAATTAGCAACGTACATACATACATACACACAAACACATATGTACATAGAGTCGCGAATCAATGTAAACACAGTCACACGCAAGCATAACCTCATCGAGGCAGGCGTCACTTGTGTTAACCAGCAAAATCTCTCTGCGGTTTCGCGAGGATCGCATTGTCGCATTCGTCGAGAAACTCACCCACATTGTTACCCCCAAAAGCGTGCTTTCCAACTGGAAAGCTTCTCACGCGCGCCCGAACTCACCACGATCCATCACCATTGTGCCGGAGCCCCGTGCTCGCTGTGGCGGTATTTAACAGCGTTCGCATTCACGGCAAATGTTCAGACGTAATTTGATCGCAAGCGGCGGCAACCGAGTTCTGAATTCAATTTAAATAGTAGAAATCGAATCCATTTATCAATAATATTCTGAATTGACATATTTGCACGCGATTCCCTAAAAATGGGTTATTTGTTGTGATATTTAAGAAGCTCTTTATAAAAAGAAAAGAACAACTTAAGTGATCGAAACATAATCGTAATATTACTTTGTACTTAGGATTTTAATTTCCGAGGTGAGAATCTAAATGGCATAAAGTGAATTTAACTTGTAAATAAACAAAAAATTAATTAAGTGAATTATTAATTATTAAAAAATTAAAATTTTTTTTAAGTATACACTTACATTAGTTTAACTTAAAACATTATTACAAATATTAAAATTGTATGGATCGACTTAAGTTTTAATACATAAAATTAAGCCTACAGCTAAATTATTTTCTAAGATCTTAACTTATTTATTAATTTGACTTATTTATTTATTTTCATAATTCCGATCAATAGTTTTTACTTTAGATGTATTCGTTTTTTTATTTATTTTTTTTTTTTTTTGATTATTTACCGAATTTTCGGGATAACACTTAGTCATCATCAATCAATTTCCCTTCGATCACAAGACTAACATTAAAGTAGATTTCGCGTGGCAATCAACCGATATATAGCGTATATATACTATACAGACAATAAAAAAAAAACAAATCTGCAAATCTCGCATTAACACCCGCCTACTAATCATCTTATAGTCCCCATAAAGTTGTTCCATGTCATGGTTGGGAATCATATATCGAACCCAGACAAACCACCCACCTCGACCCGCTTTCAACGGTACATGTACACCGGCTTGACATACAATTGAGAAACGTGTGAATATGTCGATTCGATTAACATGGTTATACAAAAATAATTACACGGGTAAAAGAACAGTTTCGTAGGGCTAAGCAAAATATTTTTTTTAGTTAAATTTGTTGATCAACATTTTTTCCACACTATAAATAAATTTATTATGTTTTCCTCTTTTTTTTTTTATTTAGCAACATGCCCAATTGGAGCGTGACCAGTGTATTTCGCGTGCTTACACGCCGTAAGCCTCTGGAGGATTCCACGGAATCCAAACTGGCCAAGGTATTATCTGCTTTCGATTTGACAGCATTGGGCATTGGCAGCACCCTCGGAGTGGGTGTTTATGTGCTAGCCGGCGAGGTGTCCAAGAGCCATGCAGGTCCTGCTGTGGTCATTAGTTTCCTAATCGCTGCGATCGCCTCAGTTTTTGCGGGTCTATGCTATGCGGAATTTGGAGCACGTGTCCCCAAGGCGGGATCTGCGTATATTTACAGCTATGTGACGATTGGAGAGTTCATTGCGTTCCTCATCGGATGGAATCTCATCTTGGAGTACGCAATCGGTATGTTTTATTGGCGACGCCGACAACTAATTGATCAAATTAATTGGTTAGCATTTGTGCCAAATACAATTGATATACACACAAAAACTCACATATTCACATGTCCATATACGAATATATTCCCGCAGGTTCCGCCAGTGTCGTCAAAGGGCTGAGCACGTATCTGGATTCATTGTGTGGCTATGCTATGCGAGACTTTCTGGTAGAGCATTTGCCCATCAATGTTCGCGGTCTGAGCGCCTATCCGGATTTGTTTGCATTTATCGTGACCATTCTGTTCTCCTGGGCCATTGCGTCCGGTGCCAAAGAGTCCACCAGAGTGAATAACATATTCACCATGCTCAATCTTGGCGTTGTGCTGTTTGTCATAATTGCAGGACTTTTTAAGGGTAAGTATATATAGTAATATATTTAGTAAATATTCGCTTCGTCAAGCTGCAAGGATTTTACATATGGCAACAAATGTATATCGTTTTATAAACACCTGTTCGATACTTTAAAAAAAATACAAAATATCGATACATTTTTAATATTTATTACGGTTCAGTGGAATTTTCAGTGGATCGCAGCTGATTTTAAATTATCGCATAAGTCCTGTCCGATAACATTATAACGCAAATATCGATAACAACCATTGTAATTTATTAAATATGAAATAATTTAAGCTGCGCACTAATTAACTGAATTATTTCTTTTGTAATATTCTATAGTTTCCACAAGCAACTGGACCATACCAAAGTCTGCAGTTCCCGCTGGCTATGGCGACGGCGGCTTTATGCCCTACGGCGTCTCGGGAATTATTAAAGGCGCCGCTGTTTGTTTTTATGGTTTCATCGGCTTCGATTGCATTGCCACTGCCGGCGAAGAGGCCAAAAATCCAAAGAAATCCATTCCATTTGCTGTGATCGTATCGCTGGCCATGATCTTTTTGGCCTACTTCGGTGTATCTACGGTTTTGACCATGATGCTGCCGTATTATGCACAGGATGAGAGTGCTCCGTTGCCGCACGTTTTTCGCATCTATGGCTGGCATGTGGCCGAGTATGTGGTCACAATTGGTGCAATGTTTGGACTGTGCGCCAGCCTGATGGGTGCCATGTTCCCGCTGCCACGCATTGTGTTCGCCATGTCTAACGATGGGCTGCTGTTCAAGTGTCTCGGTGAGATTAGCGTCAAGTATAAGACACCATTCAAGGGCACCATGCTCACTGGTCTGTTGTGTGGCATTCTGGCGGCGATCTTCAATCTTAGTCAGCTGGTTAACATGATGTCGATTGGCACCTTGCTGGCCTACTCAATGGTGGCCAGCTGTGTGCTTATACTGCGCTACGAGGTGGACGATCGTCGTGACAGTCGGATTTTGGGCAATGGACGCTCCCTGAGCATGCAACAGGAACAACCATGTGCGTTATGGCGTCGTCTCTTCAATCTCAATAAACAGACAGTATCAACCAAGGAGACGGCACGTATTGTAACCACAATGGTTACGCTGTTCTGTAAGTTAATGTGAAATTCTCTCAGGGATTCTTCTAACTAAATGTGTTTCTTATTTGCGACTTCCAGCTGCTTGGTGTCTGGTCTTCTCGCAAGTCCTAACTAAATTCGAAGAGGATTATGCCCACGTCACGGAGTTCGATGTGCTGCTTCTTATACTCGCCGCCATACCCTTGATACTCATGATGTTTATCGTCTCGCGTCAGCCCACCTCGGGTGTCCAGTTGTCGTTCAAGGTGCCGCTAGTTCCATGGCTGCCGGGCATCTCCATAATGATTAACATCTACCTGATGATCAAGTTAGACATTTTAACCTGGGTGCGCTTCTGCATATGGATCTCCATCGGGCTGGCCATCTTTCTATCCTACGGTATTCGTCATAGTCGTCTGAGACAGCGCGAGGAGCGACATAATTCCATTGCCATGCTGAGGGATTCAAGCGAATCAGCCCTGCTCAGCCAGGATCGTTCCAAATATGGCAACGAGGTGCCGCTGATTCTCATGCACAGCTCGTCGTGAGGACAAGTCATACAATTTTAAATTAGTATTAAATATTGCACCTATTATCATAACACATATTACGCATACACACTCAGGCACCCCACCCCACTCGTATTTATATTAAATGTATAAAAGAAACTGTCCTACACGAAACACTCATTTCTTGTATATTAAATAGTTATAATTAGCAACCAAAAATTGTTAACAAAGTACAATAAGAGAAGCTAAAAGCAATAAAGATGTCTGCAACTAAGAATTTGGATAAAATGTTAATAATTTTCTAAAATTGTTATTAAATAATTAGAAATGTTTATGCATATGATTAATGTTGTTCCAATTCCAAACAACAAAATCGCAAATAATACTGTTTTTGTTTTGCTAACAGTAAGTTAACATGTTATGTTAACTCAACATAACCACTAAGCAGAGTGGTTAGTGACATAACTCGCATAACAGATCCCGAAAGGAGCAGAATTTTTGCGTTAACAGAGCTCAGTTTGCGTTGCGTAGTGTTGGCTGCTAACGCAAAGTTGAGTAAGGGTGACCATGTGTTCTTTTAATTGTGTGAAGAACAAACTTTTTAATATATATTTTGACAGGGCAGACTTAATAAGAGTTTTGTCTATTATATATATTATAATTATTATTCAATTAAGAAAAACATAATAGTGCAATTGTTGAAGATTAATAGTAAAGCGTAATACAATAAAATACGAACATGAAAATACAGTGTAAATTAAAAAGCATGCAATACCTGCAAAATAACGAAAAATAACGGATCACACACATACATGTGTTCGTTGCAGCTCATCATGCTAGTTTTTGAACTAGTTCCAAGGTCATCAAAGTCAGCACGAAAGTTCAAGTTGTTGTGCCTGCGAATCTACAAGTTTGCTAAATTGTTGAGAAACTTGTTGAATTAGAATATGCAACAAGTTTTTGTTGTTTCGGGATGTCCTGGCAACGTGCTAAAAGCCAAGTAAACAATAAATTGGGCTCAAGTTCAGCTGTTGCATTGTTGCACAGGCAACGCAAGAAATGTTTGATCGATGCATAGTCGAAGGATAAAAACAGAAACGCCACAAAAATATTACGACAAAAAATAAGTGCAACAATCTCTGTAAAAAAAAATGGCGCGTTATAAAAATTAAGCAATTTAAGCAAACATTAGAGCAGGCTGATCCCACTGATCGGGCAGCATGGGAAACACGGAGAGTAATGTGACCAGTGGCGTCAAGAAACAGGCGGGAGTCTCCACACAGGCGCTCTACAAATTCGTCAATCTCAAGGGCGGCGGCCTGCTGGTGGACATGATGAAACGCGCCTGCCAGACGAAACAGTTTGCAGAGATCGATCATGCGATCAAGACAAAAGTGGAGCCCTTTTTATATAACAAAGGTGCTGGACGTTATTTTCCCATCTCGAAGCTGGTACTACTTCGCAATCGGGACAGGCCGAGGACAAGACAACTGCCAGAGATACGGGCACTAGAGAATCCGGATGAAGATTTCAATATACATGATTATTGTCCTGAGGTCTCCGAGGCGGAATATATCTCAAATCCCAGTGCCTATCGTTTCGTCTGCTGGGATCTGAATGTAAGTGAGGAATGGAGGAATGCTGCTATACAACTTTCTGATACTTTTCCTTTGCAGATGCGCGGCGCTGTGGGCGAAACCATCTTGCATCTTTGCCTGCTAAACGCATCCGCCTTGCACGCGGATCTGGCCAAGCGATTGCTGAAGTTCTATCCCAAACTTATACTGGATGTCTATGTGAGCGATGAGTACTACGGGGAGAGCGTACTCCACATTGCCATTGTCAATGAGGATCCGGCAATGGTCAAGTATCTGTTGGATGCCAATGCGGATGTGCAGGAGCGGTAAGTTGGCTATGTCTTCACTTCCCAGTGTGCTCCACATGTGAATTTCTTACTTTTCCAGCTGCTGTGGCGCCTTTATGTCCGCAGAGGATACCAAACCTTCGCGCACAGATTCACCAGATCACGAGTATGTGGCACTGCAACCGATGACCAATTACGATGGCTATGTCTACTGGGGGGAGTATCCACTCAGCTTCGCGGCCTGCCTGGCACAGGTAAGATCCCACCTCCACGTAGATTTAATATTAATTGTATATGCCTTATTAGGAGGAATGTTTTCGCCTGGTGCTGGCACGTGGCGCAGATCCGGATTACCAGGACACTAACGGCAACACCGTGCTGCATATGTTGGTCATCTATGAGAAGATTGAAATGTTCGATGTGGGCTACGAGGTGGGAACCAACATACACATAAAGAATATGCAAAATTTGACTCCACTGACGCTGGCAGCCAAATTGGGACGCGTCGAGATGTTCTTCCATGTCATGAGCATTGAGCGAGAGATCTATTGGCAACTGGGCAGCATCACGTGTGCCGCGTATCCATTGCTTATGATCGACACCATTAACGAGGAGACGGGCAACATTAACAAGGATTCCGTATTGAATTTGGTTGTGTTTGGCGACAAGTTGGAGCATCTGGAGTTATTGGATGGCGTTGTTATTGATCTCCTAAAGACCAAATGGGATACTTTCTGCAAATCACGTTTCTACAAACAGTTCTATATGTTCGCCTTTTACTTCCTCATATCGCTGTTCAGCTTTATTTTACGCCCGGGCCCACCGGTCAAGGAGGACGACGATGAACAGGAACAGGAGGGCACTTCGCTGACATCCTCGAATGGCACCACGGCTCGTCACGATCTATACACCAATGGCACAACGCTGTCGCAGCACACCAAGCGAGGCGTCTCCAGCACAGAGTACAGTAAGCATAGAAGTCCCAGATGGTAATACTTTGTATACTTATTTGATATATTGCATTGCAGAAACCTTTTGGCTAAACTTCACGGAGTACTATGATCCCAACGAGGTGGAGACTTTACCCGCCTGGTGGCAGACCTATGCTCAGTGCCCGCTCATGAATCTGGAATCCGATCTGGCCAAGCTGCGTATTATAGCCGAGTTGATCAATTTTGTGGGTGCGATACTCTATCTGCTGGTAGCCCTGAGAGAGGCACGCTTCTTGGGCTACAAGATGTTCATAGAGAATTTGGTGAGCAGAAGAAAAGGAATATTAAATAGAAAGAGATAATGTAGCTGAGAGAACTTAGTTGTAAAAGAGACTCTGAAATAAGAACCTTAATAATTCACTCTCTTCTCTTCCTAGATGACCGCCCCATCGCGTGTTATGTTTTTGTTCTCATGTGCTCTAATGATGACAATTCCTTGGCTAAGAGTCTCCTGCCTAACGGAAATCGATGATCATGTCACGGTTGTTATTATGCTGACCACTGCGCCCTACTTCCTCTTCTTTTGCCGGTACGTACATGATGCTGCAGTGCTTAAACTATCCGAATTTAAGTAAATTCTAATCCATTTCAGTGGCTTCAAGACCGTAGGACCCTTCGTTGTGATGATCTATCGCATGGTGATGGGAGACTTACTGCGATTCGTTTCCATCTATTTGGTATTCGTGTTGGGCTTCTCTCAGGCCTTTTATATTATATTCTTGACTTTCGATAATCCCTCAACGCCCGAGGATCAGGATGCTGAATCGAATCCCATGCCTTCGCCCATGGAGTCGATTGTTGCTATGTTTCTGATGTCGTTGACCAATTTTGGGGACTACTACGGCGCCATGGTGTCCACCCAGCACGAGTATGAGGCCAAGATATTGTTTTTTCTCTTCATGGTGATTGTCAGTGTTCTGCTGGTGAACATGTTGATCGCTATGATGGGTAATACGTACCAGAAGATCGCCGAAATACGCAACGAATGGCAGCGCCAATGGGCACGTATTGTGCTGGTCGTGGAGCGCAGTGTACCGCCTGCGGAGCGTCTCAAGAACTTCATGCACTACAGTCAATCCATGTCGGATGGTCGCCGAGCACTGGTGCTGCGCTTAAATATGACCGTAAGTTGGGGAAGTAAGAACGAGAGACACCCATTGATTATGTTCTTCCATTGCAGGACGAGGAGAAGGAGGAGATGAAGGAGGTGCAGGAGATGAAACGCATCCATCAGCGTTTTGCCAAGAAGAGGCAAATGGAGCGCGAGGCACGCGCACTGCGTCGCCAGCAGGAGTACGAGAAGTTCTTTGGCACAGCCCCGAAAACCGACAGCATGGAGAACAACAAAATGTGAATCACATTAGGACGGACTCTTTGACCGAAACTACTATCTGTATCAGTTCAAGTTTTATTGGACTATAGTTTTGCGTGGATGAGGCAAACAAAAGGAAGAAAGCATGAGGAGATGAGAATTTTTTTAGTTTGTGCAATAAATGTTTTGTCTATGGAACTGTTTCAACCACCACCAGAGCACCACCACGCGCCTCTAGTTGGGCTAATTTATGCCATTTTGTGTGTCGTAAAATTCAACTTAACGACAAAGCTCGACGTCGCCTTCTGCTCATATACAGGGTGCCAATAATGCGCCATTTGAATGATAATAATATTGTTTGTATTATGGACGTTGGTCCAATAAATCCAAGACGCGGCGGCGATGGATTCCCCTATATCACTTGAGTAAGTAAGCATATGCTACATCCGTTTATCGATTGTGCACATAAGAAAAGAAGAAAGCAGAGGAGGAAGAGGGAGGACATGGAACAAGAGAGACTTGTTGTTGTTCATCTTCATCTTGATTACGTAATTGCAACTGTTGCAAAAGGATCCCCAGACACCTTTCATCAATGACGCAGGACGAGGGTGCAAGTGCACACAAACAAAGGATTCCCTCTTCTTTTTTCTTTTTTTTTGGGATATCATTGATATGTATGATACTGATTATCGCCGTGATCAGGCAAACTGATCGACAATGCGTGGGATTCTCTTTATTTCTTTCGCGCACCGGAAACGTTTAGTCCCTTTTGTTGTGCCCAAGAAAGGCGCTCAGCGATCGATCCTGTTTCGGCCCGTTGAAAGTGTTAAAAGGATCGCGCTAAGTACACACACTCTCTCTCTCTCTCTATCGCTCTCCCTGCTCAGCTTGACTTTAATTGCGTCTGAATGAAGCAATTTAGTACATGCTGTGACTGCTGCGATACCACAGCAAAAGTTTTCCATACACTGGCAGAAAGGGTGGAGTGCGTTCCCAGCTAGTTTGAGTAGTTTCTCTAAACTGATTAGAAGGCAGGGGAAGTCAAAGAATGAAATCAACTCTACCACAGTCGAATTAAAGTTCTATCAATGTTCGATTCCTTAATTGAGCTAAAAATTGTTACTGTTTTGGTCAGCTTCTTGCCTCGACTTGTTCCCATTGTGCCCGTGTGCCCCTGTGTGCCCTGGGCCAGCCCTGCTGCGGTTGTACAATGGGCACCACAGCGCGGCTAGCGGCGTTAATGATATGGTGGCAACCCTTCGCCGATCACAACAATGGCTTAGCCATAATTTGAATATGTCACAGGAAGCAGAAGAAAACAGGCGAAAAATTTTCTCAGCTTCGAATTGGCTTTGAGCCAAACGCTCTCTCTCTCTCTCGCACTCTCCCTTACCCTGTCTTCTTCGCTCTCTCACCCGTTCTCTTATTGCGCCCAATTGTTTGGCATTTGATTCTCTTGCGACGTCCTTGCTACGTAATTATAGAGTCCTGGCGAGGTGTCGAATTCGTTGTAAGCGACAATTTAATCACATGTTTTGCCAGCAACACGTCGCCAGGTCGCATTGTTGCCAGCATCCTTTGTGTGCCCGCTAATGGGGGCAGCTGGGCGAATGGAAAATGGGTGCAGCACCAACGCCCACTTCCCTTTGTTCGGGGACATTCTTGGCCATTCAGCTAGCTTCTGGCCCCGACTGCACCGCCTCCTCCTGTGATGCTGCTGCTGCGCTGCTTTCGTGTCGCAGCATTGAAAATAACCGTGCGATTTTTGGCATCGCCATAAAGTTTATAGTAAAGATCTCCGATCTTGGGAAATGTTAATTTCCCCCGTTGTAAAAATCCTGTGACTCGACTAAAAACTCTAGAAAGTTGGCAAAACTCTAAATTGTTTAATTACTCGCGTGCACTTACACACACACACTAACGCACACACACACACACACACACACGCCCGCGCACAAACATTGTAAAACAATAAAAGCAACGAAATAAAGGTTCGGTTTTCTTGGGAAAATCGGTTTATGGCACTTTCGAGGGGCGTGTTGCAAATGACTTTTAAATGCGGCGAGTCGCGGCGAGGTCGCTGATTGCTTTTTATTCTCGCATTCTGCACGAGTTTTCCTCGCTCTTTTTTTTATTTTTTTTGTGTGCCTTATTTATTTATTTTCTTTGTAGTTAACTAACGTCGATTGTCTGGACATTTTCCTTTGGCAATACCCAAAAGAAAAAGTCCTTTGGGAGAGCAAAAGAAAAATGCAAAAAGTATTCAAATCAATTGCACATTTAAATAAGAATTATGGCCAGGGTTGCCAGGTGAACCCCCACCACCCCACAAATGTGACCCCAACCTGTGACCTGTGAGCTTAAATCTTTACTGAAGTTTGAAGAGTTCTTTGAGTTTATTTAAACTAAATTATTTATGCAAATAAAAGCGGCCTGAAAAAAAAAAAATCGCTTGCAATTTATTTGACAGTCTGGGAGGGACTGGGAGGTAAGGGGAGTGTGTGTGTGTGTGTGTGTGTGTGTGTGAAAAACAGAGGAGCGGAGTGCAAGGGTTGCTCTATATTGTACCTTGTTTGCCTTTTAGCTTACGCTATTGATTTAAAACTGCCAAAATCAAAGCAAATAAATCGAGTGTTTGTGCCTCGTTGGAGGTGGCAACCCTAAAACGATTGTGTTAATACGTAAATACGTATTATGTAAATATGTAAATATATAAATGCATTTGTATTGTGTTTAACTATTGTTAAACAGTTAGACTGTGTCTTGGTGGGCAACTCTGGTTGTGCAAAGTAACCCTTAACCCTTTTCACTCAATACGTTTTTTATTATTCGCATTCAAGTATGCCCGAAAATATTTTCAAATTTATATTTACTTTTTGGCTCACTGACATGATTGTGCATGTCTGTGCCTGTCATTTGCATTCGCACTTGTTGAACAGTTTTCAAAATCATTCAACGATTATCTCTCATGCCATTGGATATTGGTTGAGAGAGAGCATTGAAAAAGTTCTATCAATATAAATTCGTTTCTTCCAATGGAGGGGGAAACTCTTGGATAAATATTGTTGAGCACCAAAATAAATATTCAATATCTTTAAAATGTAATCTAATTCATTAGAAATCTCATGTAACATGTTCGCCCCCTTCATAACTAACCTGCCTACGCCACTGCTTGCGGAATGAAAAAGAGAGAACGCTCTAAACTTTTGAGTATAATTGAGCTGGATGTATTTATTTTCTGTATATTAAATATGATTTTCGAAATAAAAAACTAGTATACAGTATCTAAAACAGAGCCTCATAAGTATCCCGATAAAATGTGCTATACGATTTACAATCCAAAAGGAACCCTGAATAAGAAGTCTAAGCTCTGCATACCTTATCTTTTGATTTGTTCTTGCTGCTCTCCCCCGCTCACTTATTACATCTCTCTCTTTCTCTCACCCTGCTGCGTCTTGTCTACTTTCTCGTTTTGATTGGGAACCACTTGACGTTTGTTTGTTTGCGGTGGTTGGGGGGGTTGGGGGCGCTAACAAAAAACCGCAAAGTTTTAATTGAATTTGCCGAACAAAATAATGTTTTGCCACTTGAGTCTCGCGGGAGACGCTAAACAAATAAATCGACAAACGCAAAGCAGACCGGAGTGAATGGCAATGGTGAATGGCTGATTGACTGACTGCCAGACTGACGGACTGATGGATAGATTGATACTGACTGACTGAGCGGGGTAGGCAAACAGACTTGAGCTTCTACTTAAATAAATTCAATTCGCAAAATCAAATCACTTGAGTGAAAATACGCGGCACAATGAAAGTTGCATTAAAAATTCGTACCAAAAAAACGGAAATACAAAACAAATAAATGAACCCAGAACGGGGGGAGTGCAGAATAGATTGGAGTGGGTCGCAAGGGATGGGGCGGAGGCGGGTCCAGGTTTTTTTTTTCACAAGTAGATGACAGCCATTGGAAAGGCGTCGAAGCGCTTTTCCCCATTGCTGAAATCGGTCTTTGATCTTTGACAGCATTAAACACGCGCAATAAAACCCTTTGAGTTTTTCCCAACTGTGGCAGCAAAACCATTTGCCAAATGAGTGAAATTAATTACAAGAAGCCACAGCAAAGCAACAAGCAAAGCTAATGGCATTACTGACGCAGTGGATACCCTCGAAGGGGCCAGAAAAGCAATCTATGCTCAACTACAGGATA
The DNA here is from genome assembly GCA_018901885.1 of Zaprionus kolodkinae. Lineage (NCBI taxonomy): Eukaryota > Metazoa > Arthropoda > Insecta > Diptera > Drosophilidae > Zaprionus > Zaprionus kolodkinae. Next base: position 13,997,486 of record JAEIFM010000068.1, read on the forward strand.
ACAGAGAGTTTTGAAAAGATATAAATACTTTTAAAATATATGTATAGAAAGTTCAATATACTCGCCTGAAATAGAAACAATTTCCAGCTGCAACTATGTTTTATCTAGGAACAGTTTAAGTGTGTCTCCACGCCCAAGGACCACAGCTCTATAGGGTACAATTATGAAAATATCAAAGTGTCTGTCAACACTTTTGACTGCGACTTTGTGGCTGCTGCTGCCGTTGACGGGCCTCACCACGTGTCGCGCTTTAGAATCTCATTTGCCACGCTGACAACGCCCACATCCACGCCCACGCCGGCAACCACCCAACCGAGTGAATCGTCTGATGATGATGATGATGGCCTGAGGCGACCGCAGCACTTTGACACATTTCGGGCAGCTAATTCATCGTCCAACTGTGCTTGTTGGTCGTAAACACACACCGTGGGATCCGGCATCCGGCATCGGGCATCGACAATTCGCAGCCCATACATAGTCCTGGTAGAAGGTTCCCGGTAGCAGCAGCAGGATGACGCTTTGAGAACTGCACTCCACAGAAGTCGCCTCGAGTGGCCACTTCGGTTCGGCGACGATTTGCGGCCTCGAAGCGAAAACAAAAATTAGAAGAAACCAAAGCACTCGAAGCCGGAGTCAGGAGCCAGCAGCGAGGAGTCAGCAGCCCAGGCAACCCCTAAGAGTGACCCCTAAAGCGGTGCGAGGGCAATGGCAGTTGAATGTACAACATGTATTAAGAATATTAAGAACTTACGAGCTACAAAAGCGGCTCTTAAGTGGCCCGTTTCGATTACACGGCAGCGAGACTTAAGATTCAAGATTCAAGATTCGAATTCTCCGGCTGGTGAAGTGCCCACTTTGCCGGAGCCCAAGGTTCGCTTGACTGCAACCCTTTTCTTTTTTCTTTTTTTCGATTTGAGAGAAATTAACGTCGTTTAGCCAAGTGGTCTGAGGTTCCTTCTTTTTTTTTTCTTCTCCATTCTGCATATACATATGCTGTACATTTCATAGTTAATCTGTTATGACATCTAGTAGCTGTAGGGGAGTAGAGTGGGGGTTAGGGTTGCCCATTTGCTAATGAGCTCAAATCGAGCTTGCCTTATGAGTGCCATCGATATGGTACGCTCTGACAGCTCCGCGATTGCAATTTGCATTTCCCAGGCGAGAACAACTTCCCACAGATTCTCACACGTTCCTCTCGTTCTCTCTCTCTCTCTCCCTTTGTATCCCTCTTTCCCCACCTTTGTCTCTGACTTTGTGGGCTTACACATGTTCCAGCCAGCATTGCAAGCATTGATCCCTTTTTGCCAATTTTGCAATTGCGAAAAACGCATAATTGTCCCGGATCCTTCCGTAGGGGCCCGGAAATGCGGCAACAAAAACACATGCTGCAACACAATGTAAACAAGGTGCATGTTGCATTTATTTATTATTATTATTGTTTTATTTGTTTGTTTGCCTACCTCGCTCTCTCTCTCTCTCTCTCTCTCTCTGTTTCTCTCACAATCCGTATATACGAATTCCGTTGAATTGCGCACAATAAAGGATGACAAAGGGACGAGAAGATGCTGAGACAGCGGCAAACAATGACGGGACAATTGCCCAGCGTGCGGGGAGCGGTACCGGGGCAAATCAGGTGAATGCAAACGGAAGTCGGACTCCTCGACATCCTCCTTGTCTACGCCAGGCTGTGTGACCGCCCAATGCGATCCATCTATTCAACGCTTTGTCTAGTCCCGTGGCCAGTTTGACCCTAATGGGATCAGCCCTGGAGTTAGTTGAACTTATTATTGCTTAAATATTGTCTCATTTGTTCATTTTTTTCGTTGGAACTCTGGACAAGGAAGAGGGCCTGCACAGGAGGGGTTGAGGGCTCTAATTACTGCTGAATGAACGGATGTTTCTTTGAAGAAAGTATTGTGAATTTAGCAGGAAGAAACTAAAAGTTAAATACAATAGTATATGTGATAAATGGATGTATTTTAGGGGCTGAAATTAACTTAAAATATAGCTGGAAATGCTGGAAATTTAATTAAAATATGAGATTCATGAATACTTTTATTGTTTGCATTAGGTTTATTCAATTAGGTCTTAGGTTTTTATTCAATTTTGCTAAGAATTTCTTTTGGGAGTGTGTAGAAATGATTGATCCATCTATATAATTCAACTGAAACATTTTACAACGGTCTATAATAACTTTGACTACACTTTGCGCCCCCTTATATATTTCCTCAATTCGGGAAATCATTTTTATTATTTTCTTTTCTTTGCTTTATCATAGATAATATTACCTCTAGGCAGATGCTTAAACATGTTCATTATTCACGTGCAATGTGCAAAGTTTGCCGTTAATTCCGCCTACGCTCTTTACTCTCTGCATATCAACACAATACAATGGAAAATGGGCATACAATTTTTCATTTTTCCCAAGGAAAATGCAAAGAAAAATCGTTGAATTTCGTGTGCATGCAAAATGCTCTTAACTCGAATGACACGTGAAAAGCGCAAAATCTGTTAAGTAATCAAATGGACACGTACGCCTAGGAAAATGTTATCAAATGTGTGTGTGTGTGTGTGTGAGTGTGAGTGTGTGCGGGTGCGGGGGTGCGGTGCGTGGACAGTGGGAAATGGGAAAACTGGTAAAGTAGAAAAGTGGGAGACTGCAAACGGAACAAAGGATCTGCAGCTACGTGAGAAAATGTCAAACTGTAGCTGGACGAGCAGTTTTCCGGCAGTTTCTAGCGGATTTGCCAGGTGCAGGGCATGCAGGGTACAGTCAGAGCTGCAATAAATATTAAATTCAATTTGCGACTAATTAATGCAATAAAAGTCAAGCGAATTTAACCTCGTTTAATTAATTGAAAAGAATCACAGACTTTTCTCGCATTGTTCCCTGCGCGTCTTTATCATCGTTATTTTGTTATTATCATCATCACATTTGTTGCATTGTTTTCGAATTTAATTTAAAAAATGAAATAAAAAAGAAACGCTCGGTATAGGTATGTGGGCCTTGACTGGGTCCCCCCAATTCATAATTGAAGAATTCACAATGACAACAACAACAACAATGCAAACAACAACAACAACAGCAGATGGCAACAATGGAACGCGCGACTCCCGGGATTTAATGCAGGAAGAATGAGAATTTTGGGAAGAGCATGAATGAAGCAAGCGAGCAAGCAGTGAAAGGCGGACTAGTTCTGCGCATAAAGGGTTATATGCAGGGTTCGGTATCGGACGTAGGGCTTCCTCATGATAATGCCTTTCCATAATTACAGAACTGTTGATTCCACTTGGACCGTGGCCGTGGCAATTGAGTGCACAGTGCCAAGTAGATGTGTTTATAGCACCACCTGATTGTGCATTGTTGTTTGTGTAGGGTAGCCACAAAAAAAAGGGGAATAGAAAAGGACGCTAAAGAAACAGAAAGAGAAATGGAAACATATGAAAACGCAAACTATGCTATCGCACCTGCCTGTGAATGCGAGATGCGTGCGGCATAACGCAAAAGTCTGTCTTCCTTTTTAGCCTCCCTCTGCCTCGCCCCCGCCTGTCGCTCTCCCTCTCTCTCTCTCTCTGTCTCTGCTCTCTCTCTCTCTCTTAGCCTGCTCGCTAAGTGAAAAGTAGAATGGATAGAAAGCAAAACGCTAGCTGAACAAAACTTTTTCCATTACACAACACATCAACTTTTCTTTTTTTCCTCCTCCTCCTCCTTCTTCCTTCTCTAATTTTTCCTGGCTTTTTTCGGTGGGCAGCACAAAGGAAACGTTGAAAGCGCTGAAAGCTTTTTATGCCCTGCAAGTGAAAAGGGTAGACTGGGCATATTAGTTTGAAAAACGGCCAATCGGGTGCTCTAGCTGAACTATGTGTAATAATATTATTTAATGTGTGTAATATTATATAGTGCGTGTGTAAGTGAAACCAAATCATATTCATGTTGAGTAATTATAACTGTGCACTAAAAATATATTATTTAATTTAGTTATTCCTGGTCTGGTCTACTTATTATAATTGATTAGTAAATGCAGCGCACGTTGTGCCTCTTCAGGCAAGAAAAACACTTCATTTTGTATGTTTTTGTTAGGGATTTTTCCTTTTTTAAAGCATTGTGTAATCAGAAGCAGTGCGCTCTCTACACACCTCACCCGGCTACACCCACACAGCCACGGTCATGCATATGTGTTTTTATATGTATGTACATAGTAGGTATTGCTTATAAGTACATAGTATAGTACCTCTCTATGTGTGTATATAAATTTTGCCAACCATTCAGGGCGTTTTTCTCGTTTTACGTTTTTCTCCTTCTTTTACGTTTTTCGTTTTTCGTTTTCCGTTTTGTTATTGTGTTGTGTGGCGCATTGTGTCGCTTTTGCTTTTCCACTTTTCTTTACCAAATAAGTAAATAATTGCAGTAATATCCTTTCGTGCGCAAAAAAGAAAGAAACGAACAACGGCAGAGAATGGAAAGCGTGTTTCCATGTCCTTTTCACAAACTAAAATGTGCTTTCCACACACACACACACACACACACACAGCTAAGGTACATACACACACACACACACACACATACTTGCACGCACGCCTAGACACTCTATATGTGGCTGTATATAGCACAGAGAGGCACACAAACACCCACAATGGCCAGGGCATACAAAAATTCACACCAAGGCGCCATTGTGATTGGCTGAAAAGGCAAAGCCAACGGGCCACGCACACACACACACACACACACGCACACGCACACTCAGCCGCTCTCTGAGCGTATGCGTTTTAGCTCTCATACTGCCGAAGCTCTCTCTCTCTCTCGCTCTCTTCGGACAAATAACAATGCATGCCGCGGAAGTGCAGCGCCAGGCAAAACAATAACGGAAATTGTGTGCCCACTGTGAGCGAAAAATCAATGCAATTTTTGAGAGAACGGGCAGAACGGGAGAACTACAATGAGAGAGAGAGAAGGAAAGAGGGGGAGTGTGAGCGAGAGAATGCAAAAATGAGCTGGGTGCACATAGGGGCCAAGTGTAGGAGTGCGAGTGCGAGTGCAGGCGCTCCAAACGAGGTCGTTGCGGCAGCAAAAAAAAAAAAAAATGGGAGCAGAGCAGCCAAAAACTACTAACAAGGCGACCAGACACGAACCGAGCGGAGCCGAGTCGAACCGAGCCGAGCCGAACAGTGAACGAGCGAGCGCGCTTGTGTTCTCTTCGTTGTTGTATTTGTTGCTGTTGTTGCAGTTGTTGCTGACTATTCAGTGTTTCTATTGAACACACCCCTCAATGGGCAACAACTACAACTAACAAGGCGGCCGATATAAAGGAGCCAATGGAACAAAGCCGACAAGCAGCGTAACAAAGCAGCAGCAGCAGCAGCAGCAGCGGCAGCGGCAGCGGCAGCATGGTGAACAAGAGCGAGAGAGAGAGAGACGGAGAGAGAGAACAAGAGAGGCCACAGGTATGCGAGAACAAGCCAGCTCGACTTCTGTTTCACTCGTACACACACGCACACACACACACACATACCAAACAGCACTGAGGGTTGATGCCAAAGAGAGCGAGAGAGCGAAAGAGAGGCAGAGACCAGCAGAATGAGAGCGGCTCGGCTGGCGCAGTCGGCTAAGCAGAAAACTGGATTTGACTGTAGTCGTGTCAGTCTCAATTATTGCGCAGACAAATCAGTCAGTGTGTAGCTGTTGAGCCGAACAGAAGCAGCAGCAAGAGCTACAGCAACAGCAACAGCAAAAGCAACTGCCGAGCAAACATAGAAACACACAGAGCACAAAAACTAAAAAAGAGAGAAAAAAATAAAGACATTGTGAATACAGTGAAAAGTGAGACAAACAAGAGAATAGCAAGAACACAAAAACAGAGTGAACGAACATTCCATAATAATAAAATCAAGTGATAAACGATAAACGACAACATAATGGCCACATTATCGTCACATCCCAACTACGGTTTCCATTTGGGCACCGGTCAGGGCCTGGAGCTGCCTTCGCCCGGCGACTACGCCTCCCAGGGCTTGGGCAATGCCCAGCTCAGTCCCAGCATGGACATGGATATCAAGCGCGTCTTGCATTATTCACAGAGCGGCGGATTGGCCGCTAGTCTGGCTGCCATGGGTGGTTCACCTGGCGGCGGACACGGCGCTGTTGGTAGCCAGGGAGCCGGCAACATGAGCCACCACATGGCACATCACATGCACAACGCGGTGGCTGCCCAGCAGACACTGTCGCCCAACAGTTCGATTGGCTCCGCCGGTAGCTTGGGCAGCCAGAGCAGCTTAGGCAGCACTGGCATGGGTGGCGGCATGGGCATGGGCAGCACACACAGCTCGACGGCGAGCACAGGCCCTGGCAATGGATCCATGCACAGTCTGGCCACTTCTCCTGGCCAGGAGGGACACATCAAGCGACCCATGAATGCGTTCATGGTCTGGTCCCGTCTGCAGCGTCGTCAAATTGCCAAGGATAATCCCAAGATGCACAACTCGGAGATCTCGAAGCGTCTGGGTGCCGAATGGAAACTGCTCGCCGAGTCCGAGAAGCGTCCCTTCATCGATGAGGCCAAACGTCTGCGTGCTCTGCACATGAAGGAGCATCCGGATTACAAATATCGTCCACGTCGCAAGCCCAAGAATCCCCTTGCCGGCGGTCCACAGGGCGCTTTGCAGATGCAGGGTAACATGAATATGAACATGAACATGAACATGAACATGAATATGGCACAACAGAAACTGGGAGGAGCCGGCGCTGGCCCAGCGGGCGGTGGCTACAATCCGTTCCATCAGCTGCCACCCTACTTCGCTCCCTCGCATCATCTGGACCAACCGTACCCAGTGCCATATTTCACAGGCTTCGATCCGCTAGCGTTGTCCAAGCTGCACCAGAGCGCGGCGGCCAACAATCAGACGCACAAGCATCTTGAAGCGCAACAGGCCGCCTCCCAGTTGCCACCCACCTCGCTGAGCAGCTTCTACTCCGGCATCTACTCGGGCATTTCGGCGCCATCGCTGTATGCCGCACACTCTGCGAACGCCGCCGCCGCCGGACTGTATACCTCATCCTCGACATCGTCACCGGGCTCATCGCCCGGCACCATCACGCCCAATGGCATGGATGGCTCCATGGATAGCGCGCTGAGGCGACCGGTGCCGGTGCTCTACTAGGACACAGGCAGTGGGCACAGGGTACAGGGTGCGGGTGTCCCAGAGTAAAGTACAATTTGCATTGTTGAAGCGTTCCCAAAGTGATCCACTGGTTTTAAATCTTTAAAAGTTTAAAAGCTCTAAGTAAGCCAATCTCTAGTAGTTCCCTATCGATATGCTATCTATAGATAATCCCTGTCAAGCAACGCTCGCAAAAGTCTAGTACAATCTTTGAACGGAACGGTAACGTGGAGAAGAAACCGTTTAATGAAACCGTATGAAACATTCCTAGCCAATAAACATATGAATAACTTTACATACCATATACTAACTATATATAATATTAATAATATTATATTACAGAACGTATCTATAATTTATTTGTCACTAAAATGTCAAAGCAAGCGAATGTAACGAGACCTAATTGTAAATTAATTTTATTTAGTTTTAAGCGTGTGCTCCTTGTTGTTTTTGTCAGCACCTTCTCATATCCTAGTAACGAGTATTGTGACCCCATAAACTCTCTTCCCTCACACACAAATTGTATATATCATGCCAGTTCGTTATAGTGTCGCAACAAACCCAAAAAAAATATTAATATAAAATAAAACAAAAATCACACAAAACACATTCAAAAATGTATTATTAATTGTATTAAAATTAAAAAAAAAAATTAAAGTTTATTATTAAGATGATGATTACGAAATATTTAAAAAGAAATAAAAACCAACATGGGAAAACATAAATAACTTCATGAGTTTTTAATTGGTATTCTAAAGAAAATGAAGAAACTTCCATATATATATACTTGTATTTCAAGTTGTGGAACGGCTTCTACGTGGTAATTTATATTATATTATTTTGTATACTAATAAAGTTTGAGCTCTAAGAGAGTATTCCCTACTTTATTCTCATTTTTCTAGATTTCCCATAAAGTCTATAAGCATAGATAGATCTATGCCATTTAATTGTCACTTAGCTCTTCTTAGAGATGATTTATATGTAATTTATTTGAATGTACAAAATTGTTTTAAACTCCCAATGTTGGTTCTGTAACAATTCTTCTCGTCTATTTCTTCTGCTATGGCGTCCCATAATGCGATTGACTTTTCAGCTTTATGGAAACCTTCGTGCAATTACGAGCTCGTATCAATATTAACCTTGTCTCCACGTGTTGCTCCGACAAACAAATAGGTAAATATAATAGAAATTATTTTGCTCAGTTTATATCTTTCCATTGTTGCACACATCTGTACATTTATTTCGTCCCGCAGAGAGCGAAGTGTTTTTTGAAAAACTTTAATTTGATTTGCAAACAGAAAAATACATATATGAGATATTATACAACTATTTGGCCCGTTGTATTAATTTCTATTGATTAATGCGCTGTTTATTTTACGCCTTGGCCGAACAATGATACACCACGATCGCTATAGGGTAGGAGAGGGGAGAGAGATCATGGGGAGAGAACACAAAGGTTGCGAGTATTGCCTAGGGTATCTATCGCCTGAGCATCACCGCGTTGCGCTCCAACTCTGCTCGGCTTCGATCGGATCTATCATCTATGTGGGGCCTTTGTTTCGGACGCAACGGGGGCTCGGGCCATTGAAATTTTAGACGAAGAAATCAACGAGTTTTCAGTCATTATTCCGTTGTTTTTTTTTTCTCACTCTTCGATCTTAAGTTGTAATAATAATAAGAATAATTGCGGTCATTAATAAATCCACTTGCATTGTCTTCCACTATTCGAATATTCGAATTGTGATTTAAGTTTCTGAGTATGTGTGAGTGAGCTGCTTCTTTGTGAGTGTATGTGAAATGTGTTAAAACATCAAATATTGATTATTGTTGTTATTATAGGCATTATTGTTGCCAGACTTACTGCGGTTGTTGTTGTTGTTGTTTCTCCTCATTCTTCATTCTCCACTCGATATGAATTTCACAAATATTTACCTTGCATTGACGTGATATTGAATAATTATATAAAGAATGAGGCTTAGGCTAGTTTGTGGAAAGCGGAAAGAGTGGAACACAAAACATCAGACAGACAGAAAGATTTTTTCGGGAGGGTTGAAAAAAATGAGAATTCTTTTTGTTTGGCGGATTGCAGGGGATTTGTAAATTAAAACTGTAACATTTGCTGAAGAGGCTCTCAATCATGATCTAATGGAAGGGAGTTGTAGGTATAATATAGTATTTTATATACTTAATAGTTATACTATTTTAGTTTGTTTGAGATGTATTTTCTAACCAACCTTAGCAATCTAGAACTTGCATTACGCGATCGCAATTCGATCTTTAATAAATTTGATCGAAATTGAAGTCAATTCGTTTCGCGTAGGTATCTCAATTATTAAAATCTAAACTAGCCCCTCGCCCGTTTTTACCATTCCTTTCGCTCGAACAATATCTCCCAACACTCTGCTACTTTACGACCCCTAACAATCCCGTTTACTGCCCACCCACACCCACGCACACTCAGGCAGTATGGTCCGCTTTCCAGCAATGTGTACGAAAATAATTTCGCAAAACAAAAGACAATGACAAAAACAAATCGCGGCCATAATATTTTCTTTTTTTACGGCTTTATTGGCGGATTAGCGTCGCCGTCGCCGGAAAGCAAAAGGAGTGTGCAATGCGAGGTGTTTTATTGTACGGTACACAGTGCCATATATAGAGATACATATGGATGCATGAGTAATATTACTATGTAGATTCTTTTTTACCTGCTCCGACGGCACCCGGATTAACCACAGAGACGAGCGTCGCGACGTCATCTTCGCGTTATTGTCTTGTTGTTGTTGTTGTCTGATTTTCGTCGTTTTTCCAAATTGTTTTCGTTTTGTTTGTCTTTTTTTTTAGACGAAACGCTAATCCGGCGGATTAGCGAGACGGATTAGCATAAAGGTGATACAATTCGCTACAATTATTGCTGCGCGAGGTCGAAGGCAACGCAGCTCGTTTTTACATGGAAGGTTAAGATGCCATAAAAGCAGCATATATACAATACAACAACAGCAGGAACAACATCATCATCATCATCAAGAGTGACAACATCACTGCGAAGGGGTCAAGCAGCAGTTGGCGTTGTCGCTGTCGTTGTCGTTGTCGAGTTGTTGCTGCTGCTGTTGGTGTTGGTGTTGCTGCCGCTGTTGCCGTCTCATTCTTTACAGCCCCTAAGCAATATGGCGACTTTGTTGCGAGGGTGGCGATGGCGGGGCCAGGGGTTAACCCCCCCCAGTGCTGTAACTGTCTGTCGTGTTGTCGTCTGTCCCAAGTCTGCTTTTACAGCCTAATTTGTGGGTGGTGGCTTTTGTCAAACTGTTTCACATTTGCCTTTCGCATAGGGGATGCTTTGCGCTACACTAGGCAACAAAGTTGTTGCCTGCATTAGGTATATGTATATTTGCCATATATAAATAATAAGGATAGCTAAACACACAAATATGGAAATTTATAGTGGTATTTAGCGAACTATCTCATCGAAATATATCACGTGAATCTTTTTTAAAACCAATTACTAAAACAGCCGGAATTAACAATGTTTGTCTAGTAAAAATTTGTTACTTCATATACTTTTTTGCTTTGTGAAATTAAGTTATTTTTTTTTAAATTTTTAACTCCTGATGAACTGCTGTTTTATTCTATCTTCTTTTCGTACTCTACAGAGGGTGGAAAAAACTGTACAACAAATACCCGGTGTTATATTAAAAAGGCGATTCCTAATAAATATATAAAAAATATATATAAATATATATAAATAATACAATAGGAGCTAATATCTTCTCATATTTCCTTAATTAGCTTTATTTCAATTTTAGATGAACAGACAAGCTGCAAGTTTGCCATAACTCGCTGAATTTTGTTGTACAGTGTTGTTTTGTGCCTGGACATGGAGCATATTGTCGGGGGTGGCGCGTGGTTGACAAGTAGCAAAGCGTGGCGGCTTTTAAGTGCTAGTTTGACATTTTTTTTCTGTCGCAGTGGTTGTTATTATCGGTGTTGTTGTTGTTGTTTTCGCAGTGGTTGTTGTTGCTGCTGCTGCTGCTGTTGTTGTTGTTATGGGCAACCGAGCTAACCAACCAGACCGTCAATAAGTCGCAGTTAACAATTAATTAAAAGCCCACGGCACACACAGCGCACTTAGGCAAATGAGCAGCCAGCCGAGCGCGGCCCACGAGGCGTATGTGCGATGCCAACTGGGACGTAATTTGTCAGGGCGCGTCAAAGCAAACGGCAAGCAGCAAGCAGCAAGCGGCATGCGACAAATGGCAAATGATGAAACGCTGCAATGCAATGGGAAAATGCAAAGCGCAGCCAAAAGGATAACTGCGATTCCATACACCCGTCCGCCCGCCCATCTGTCTGTTCGTTCATTCGTCCGTCTGTCTGTCTGTCCGTCTCTCTGGCTGTCTCGCTGTCAGCTCGTCCGCCTCGAGACGAGCTCTTGAGTGTTGTCAACAACGTCATTAACACGGCACGACGCCAAATGGAAATTAAATGATGATAAATTTGCAACTCGACGAAGGCAACTGAAGTCTTCTCCCCAAACCATTCTCTTTCCCCGTTTCCCCGTTTCCCTTCTTTTGCAGCTCGCCTCTTCCAGCCTCACTGGCAGCATTTGCATAATAAACGACGGATGTCGGTGAAAACTGCGGAAACCGAGGAAACTGCGAGGCGCATTCAATTGTACGAAATTTGATTAGGTGCGAGAGACATTTCATTTGTCAGGCCGAAAGGTTGATGCGACCACGAGCTGCAGCACATTGTGGCGCGTTCTGGTTTTGCTGCCACAACCCTATCTGCTCAACTCCAGAGTTGACGGCGATTGATGAGCTCAAAGTGGACGCCCATGTGGTGGCACAACACTTACGCCCGATTGACGAGACGAGGATCAACGCAGCGGGGGGTGGCACGAGCAGCAGGAGTAAGTAGGGATTAGTGACAGCGAATCAACAACTCAATTGACAAGATCTTAAATTGACTATCTGAAATGCATAATGCATATGTGTATTTATGTATTAACATATAGATAATGTGCTGATATTACAAATTAAACATTTCATATCGCCGGGAGAATACTCGAAAATTGTTTTCAGTTTGCTTTAAATACTTGAATCCTTTTCTCTAAATCTGTAGTTAGTTCATTTGATATTCATATACCCTGTACGATCGCCGTGCGGGTGAGAAGCGGCAAAAAGCTCTGTTCGCCTCAATACTTCAGGTTGTTAAAGCTGCCCGCGGGTGTCCAGAGTTCACATGACAATGGCCGAAAGGGATTTGAGGCGCAGCACATCCCGTTCGTGCGGGGGATCCTTCACGTGTGCGTGTGCTTTGCATTAGTATGGAACGCCCGCCGTTAAGCTGGCCCGGCTCGGCCCGATTGGGCATAGGGTGTGCCCGATGTGGCATGCATTGTCTGCTGACCGGGCGCATCTTCAGCTTCTTCCTGTGCTGCGGCTGTCTAATGCATTATTGTTCCTGTCCACTGAGGAGATGCTCGTGCTGAATCCTGCCGATTCTCTTTATGGAATTTCATAAATGCCTCTCGAGCGTAATTTGTTTCCTGTTTACGCGCAGCAGGACATTTCGCATCCGCGTGGTGCGCATTGGCGTATAAATTATTGCCCGAATCATAAGCATACACAGCAGACGGCATAGGGCATACGTACGACATAGGGCAAACCCACCACCACCGGGCAGTATCCGTAACCCTCGGGTACTGCCAGCGTAGCTCAAGTGTTTGCCCATTAATTTGCCGCCAGTGTGCGCGGGGTGGATTCACTGCAAATATTTGCATAAATTTGTAATAATTTTATCGTCAATTTGTATTTTATTAGCGTGTTGCGAGCCACTCGGCTACAGCCCCCGCCCTCCTGCCATCACGGCCACGCCCATTGTCTAAGCATCTCCCATCTGTGTGCGATTGTCTGGCCGTGATTTGTGTGGTTTTGCGGGTGCTTCATAACGATTATTTCTAATTTCTTTTTATTAATTTGCTCAAAATTTGTCACTTTGCCATTGTTCCATCTCGCTTTGCCTCACTTTCAATGTGCTTTGATGTTTATGGAGTAGAATGCAGGAAGAAGAAGAGAGTGGAGGAAGTGGAGGTAAGTGATGGATTAAGCTAGAGTTGAGTTTGTTTTATGTTTGTAGTATTTCAAGCCATTCTTGACTCCATTCCCTATCTAATATGAAATCTTTATTTTTGCTCGTCATTCACATGAATGCTATTTAATCTTATATCATGATTATTATGAAATTCTTTCACTATATAAAGAGTATCGTTGAACTTAAATTCATGTAATTTCGTAATTGAAAATTTCTCTTTTTTTTTAAGTTTTTAATTTAATTTAATCAATCAAAGGGCAGAACATTAGTTTAATATTATTTACATGAATATATATTATTTTCGTTAAGTTCGTAGTATTTTGGTCCGATCCATCTCGTTCTATCTTCCGTTATAATTTGTATATTTCGTCAGCATAAACATGAGCATCTATCACAAATAGAATATGTATTTGCATTTGACACTGGAGGTTATCGGGACCTGATAAGCCACAGAGAATAATTTATATATATAATTTGTGGGTCCCAAATCGTTTGCCGCCTCAACAGTCATTCTGTGATTCAATGCAGTGCGTTGTGGATAAAAAAACGTTTGCTCCGAATAAATAATAAGTTGCGTATTAATCAGCATTATGTTGAGCCCTAGGGGCTATATCGTTGTGGTGATATGGACGGTTTTTAGTCTGGGATATATCGTTCACGCTGAAAATTTGGTAAGTAAGCACGAAAGACCAAAACCGTTTAAAAAAAGTAAAATGAAAAACATTTACTTTATATTTCTCATTATATAACCCCAGTACTCAGTCAGAGTAGAACTAAAATGTGATTAAAACATAATTTTTCTATTTCACATTTAATTTATACACTTTTCGGCCAGTGCAAATTAAAATATAGGTATATACTGTAACTTGTGTAGTGTGTATGTATGTACGTATGTAGTGTATGTAACACGGCAAAGAAGCCTTAGCAGACCCCCACAAAGAATACATATGTATATTTTGTTGCTTATTTATTTTATTTATTTTTTTTTGAGGAAATTTAAAAGTTTATCAAAACATGATTGTGTTATATACAAGTGTGACTTTAATATTATTTGATTGTGTACAATATTAAAGTCACACTTGTATATTTTAATATTCATATGTATGTATAGATGACCCCACATTATACAACAACGTAGCTTAAGTCAAACAACGAAAGCTTCATTCTTATCAGTATTTTGTTTTCATATTGAATTTTTATTAAAACAGAGCTGTAGATCCAATAAATTGGACAGCCAGTGCGGGGAATATTGTTACAAGATGTTCAAGCCGGTTTTTTTAGTTACTTCAGAATTTCGAAAAGAAATAGAAGATAACAAAGAAAAATACCATGACGTAGATGAAAAAATGGCGAAGATGGAGCAAAATGCGATTCGACAAGAGAATGTCATTAATTACCAGACAGACCAAATAGCAAAACTGATTATTAAACTTGAAAAATATGAAGAGACTAACAAAGGTAAAGATGACTACATAAAAAAATTGATTGTTGAAATAAATGAAAATAGTATCAAAACCAAACATGAAATTGAAAATAGAGATAGTCAAATTAAAGCACAAGAATTTAAAATTGTAGAAATTGAAAAAGAAAACAAACTTAAGCACGAAGAAAAAGACAGCCAAATTAATAAATTGGAATCTAAAATTACTGAAATAGATAATAAAAATAAACACGAGTCCAATGAAAAAGTCGCTCAAATTGAATTACTAAAATCTCAAATCGAAGAGATTAACAAAAATAACAAATTAAAACACGAGCTTAAAGACAGTGAAATTAATAAATATCTAACTGAATTGAAAGAAAAGAATAACCTATTAGAATCCACACGAAATAAAATCACATTGCTGGAAAAGCAATCCAAGACTTCTGCTGGGGAAGTGAAAAACAAAAACACTGAAATCACCTCACTCAAGTCAGACTTACAATCAAGAGACGCCCAGATTTCCGAATGTAAGCAAAATCTTGAAAAAAATTCAGCTGAGAGTTGTTTGCCATTCGGAAACTCTACCCATTTGCAAGCCTTCCAAATTCCCGGATTGAGACCATTTGTGGCACCTTGCGATAGTCAGATAGCTGGACCTGGGTGGATGGTCATCCAGCGACGAATTGATGGAAGTGTCGATTTCGAAAGGAAATGGGAGGACTATAAAGAAGGTTTCGGCAACGTTAGTGGAGAGTTTTGGTTGGGGCTTGAAAAGCTTCACAGACTCACAACAAGTCGACGATACGAACTGTTGGTTCATGTGGTAAACACTAAAAATATCGTTTACAATAGTAAATACGATAAATTTGAAATTGGCAGTGAGCTAGAACAGTATAAGCTGAAGTCACTTGGCATCAAAACAGGATATGGCAGCGATAATTTACGTCCGCTAGAGGGTTGGGGATTTTCAACGATTGATCGAGACAACGATAACGATAGTAAAAATCATCAAGCAAAAATTGCTCGTAGTGCTTGGTGGTTTAAAAATGATATTATAAGGTAACAAATTCAAACAGTATTTTTAAAAACTTTTTAACGTTTGTTTTCTTCTCTTAACTTTAGCGACTTGAATGGACCTTTCTTTTACTGGAATTATTTGTGGTGGGATGACCTTATTAAGAAATGCGAAATGCTTATTCGACCTTGGCAGCCTGAGTAGAGCAATAATATTGATGGCAATCGTAAAAAACAATGGTAATTTTGTATCTTTCTAATGTTTTCAATCTTTAAGTTAAATTTAAATGTTTTGATAATTGCAATTTTTGATAATAAATAAATAAAAGGTTGGTTTATTTTTGCAATAAAGTTAAAGTCGGAGAAGTACTCTAATTTATCAGATAATTGTAGACTGGTTGTGAATAGCAAACAATGCATATGTACGATACATACAATAATGTGTATATACAAGGTATCTTCAAGGCATAACTAGCTCTTTTATCACTGCGGGCGTCGACTGCGAGTTATGGTTGGAGGCATCATAATAGACGAGGTTTGGAATCCTTCGATAAGCAGCGCAAAACACAATACTAATTTCTCATTTCTTTGCGTTTTTAGGTTCGGCTCGGACTTAGGCACACTCCATAGAGCTGCTAGACCGGGGCACCGTGCTCAGGTGGTGCAGCAGCTGCGGCGGCTCCAATCGAATGACGGCGTGTGCTGGCAATCAAAACAACTGTGAAAACGAGTGCGAATGTGAGTACTCGAACTCATTGCTCGCTAACAGACATAACGGAGAGAGATAGAGAGGGTGAGAGCGAGAGAGAAAGAGAGAGAGAGAGAGAGAGTAAGTGCAGGAGCGTTGGAGAGGGAGTCGCAGCTGAACAACTGGCAATCCAGATCGCAGCTATTATGACATAATTAACTTCTCGTTTACCCCAACGGGGATTACATAACTCAATTGCGACTCAAGGCTGGTGAGCGAGGCGAGGGGCAAGGGGATTACGTACAAAGCAAACTGTTTACATTTTGGCAACACAAACATAAAACGGAAATGCAGGCTCTAAACTGCTTACCGGACTGGCCAAACAAATAACCCGTACGAAAAGAGAGAGAGAGAGAGACAGTTAGACAGATATACAGACAGAGGAGTGGTAGGGGGTGATAGAGGGGGAGCGAGGGTCTGGCAAATACGTCGTTGGACAATGGTAGCAAATACGGTTTTTCGATTTTTCGATATTTCGATTTGTGAGCGCCAGCTGCGACAAGCGAAAAAGAAAGGCGAGTTAGAAAGCAAAGCAGAAGCGAAGAAAGAATTACAAAACCCAAAACAGGAAAATAGAAAAATAAGAGAGAATAGTATTTATTGATAACTGGGTTGTTGGTTCATTATTTGTCTGGCTCGATCTGTCGATCCAATGAATGGGTTAAACGCCACACAGCAACAGCTGTTGTAACTGTTGTAACTGGCAATAGCTTAGGGATTATAACTGTCCCCTTCAACAATGCGCGGCGGATTGAAGGAGAAGCAGTAGCATAAGAAGAAACGCATAGCAAAGAAAGAGAGAGAGAGAGAGAGAGAGCGAGAGGGGGAGAGGTGCCCACATAATTGTTGCCCATTGTTGCCCACTAATAATATTTAATAACATTTTGGCGTTAAGTTGGCGAACAGAGTTCTCTCTCTCTCTCTCTCTCCTTCCCTCCGCCGCAGACACTTCCCTTTCCCATTCCCCATTCGTTGGCATACAAGACAGACCTCATCAATGCCTTGACGAATCGTAAACAAAGCAAAATTTGAGTAATCAGCTTCATTCAAGAAACGTGTAGAAAAAGACACAGGGACTAGTTAAATAAAAGACGAGAAACGAGAAGAGCTTAACGAATTTAGAAATACTCTATACTCAATGGAACATAGTATACATACGAAACATCGCAACATCTTTCTTAGGGCTCTGATAAGTTTCGGATGGTATGGTATGGTATGGTATTCGTATGTGTATAAGCTGCTTTACTTTTTATGTTCTCTGGTTTATTAGTTTGTTTTCCATCCTGAAATTTAGTATACCTACCTGTTTGTGATATCTATTTAGTCTTAAGTTCAGGCTGCCAGTTTCCAATCAAATTTTATTGATTTAAGTCCGCAAAATATGCAAACAAAAACTTCAAGTTAGGGTATTAAATGGGGCATTACACAAAAGTCGGTTTTCAATATTTATTTCAGCTTCCCAGCGATGTCTGCGAATGGGGGCCACTGCTTAGGGCCGGCGGGGCGGCGTAGGAGCTGCTACGTTGGACGATAAGGCGAGGGAGGAGGGTTGTGGGTCGAGCACTCGGATCGCTTGCGGATGGTACAACAAAAGCGCTTAAATGAAACAAAGCAATCGAACAATGGGCGCGCATTATTTTCTAATTTATCGGCATTGTGTGTGCGAGTTCGGTCGGATTCAGATTCGGTTTGGGTTTGGGGCTCGGGTTCACTTGGGATCGGTTCGCTGTTGCTGTTGTTTTCGTTATTGATTTAAACAAATCGAGAAGCGAACAAGTGAAGAGCAGCGTCGCCACAGTCGGCGCTATTAATGCGCTTTTAATGAAGTAATAACAACAAAGTCGCCGATGTCTGACGCAGAGGATGACGCAGCTGCCACCTTCATCGTAGCTGGTACTGTACTCGCAATTAGGGTTAATCTCGGCGCACTGATCTCGGCTGCAATCGCGTCTATTAATTGCATTTTGTCACAGCAAATTCGCCAGTTGCACGCAGACACGCCACACGCTTGGGGCTTGGCCAACAACAATGCGGCCACTCCGAACCAGAACCAGAACTAGAAGCAGAACTAGAACTGGGCTTGGATGTCACTTAGTATGTTACGTTCCAATAATTATGTATAGAGAGACCCCAACGGTATAGGGTTGGCCGTTGACCCACATTGATAGGGCAACTGTGGACTGTAGATGGGTGTGGCCCCACATGGCACATTCTAAATTGGAATATCATATGAAAATCTATACAATAGTTTGGCATTTCTATAGACGATGTTGCCCTATAGGGCAGCTGCCTGCTGCCCACCTGTACGGCATGTGATTACCGGGAATTCTAGGGAATGTGCTACAAGTCAGAGCGATTCGTATTCCTGCTCTGTCTGTGTCAACATTTGAACTGTCGCGACAAAGTCAATTGAACCGGGTATCCTTGTGCTCGTTAATTAGAAGAATCTCCCGAGACAGCAGAGCTCAGGGCGACAAATTCCTGCTAATCGTGGCGGACAGAGGAAAATAAAAGATGCCTAAAACCATCGGGATATGTGGATCAAATCAATTAACATGCGACTAAACGTTGCAAGACAACGTCAGCAACGCCAGCTGACAATGGCCAACTACTGTTTGGTAATACTTGCCCCACAAATATCTTCTATGGTACACTTGCAACTCGGTTGCATGCTCACGAATACCCTGCAGACTAGTGTACACTCTAAGACACTCACTAGATTCAACACTAAACACATATTGTACGTACCCACATAGGGTATCCATATAGTCGACTCATTGAAATCAACAGCTCTGATCTTGCTCATGTTTAGTTGTTGTTTGATTTGACTGGACGCCACTAAACGATGGCAAACAGAGCGCGAGTTGCGCTTTTGGGCTCGATTGGCTTCTAATCGGCTGTGGCGGCGTCAACTGCAACTGCCAGTCCGAGTGGCAACTGCTAAATGCAACTGAAGCAACTGATGCAACCGGGGCAACCATCTCGGAGGCAACTGCAGTATGCAAATGAGCTGTAACAACAAGAACAGGGGCAGAGTCGCCTCGACTGTTTGTCTTGGCCATTTGTAGACTTCGACACTGTTTGCCCATTTAATTCATAGGCCTGAACGAGTTTTCCACTCGATTGTTGTTGTTTTTGTTGTTGCTTGTTGCTATTGTTGTTCGCCCGCTTAACACTCGATTGGTTTTGTTGTTTAGCACAATCAGATGAGACGCGTACAAGCTCGTATATCAACGATCGAGCGCATTTCAAACTGCCCCACCCCGTGCAGAGAGCACCGCAAGACTCTGTCTCCCTATCCCTCCCTCTCTCTCCCTCTCCCTCTGCGTCTGTGTCTCTGTTCTCTATCGCAGTGCGGGGTAGTGATCTGGCTATATCATTAAGGTTCATTATGTTTTATTTGCGCATCGATGTGTCCGCATGTCCGGCCGAAAAAAAAGGTGTTTTGCTGTGTTCCGTTTCATTTTCGCTTTATTGTTTGATTTCTTTTGCGCTTGTTTTGTTGTTTTTGTTTACGCTCGACACCATTGCAAATTTTCGATACAAAAACCTCGTCATTTATACACATGCGAACATAATTACGTTAATTTCATTGTGTCATGAGGGTAGCCCAATCGAAGTACCCGACTAGTTCTCGCTAGCTCTGCCACCCGTTGCCCTTATCAAATCAGGCGGCGTCCTATGTTTTTCTCTCGCTCTGCAACTTGATTTATGATGTGACGGAAGTTTAGTATTTCGGAATTTATTAGACAAAACATTGGGCGCAGTTTCAATTTCAGTTGCAGTTTCCAGCTCGCATTACGCAGTCAGAATTCCTCAAAACGCACTGCGATCGAACAGTTTCGACTCCCATTGGTGAAAGTGAGCAGCGGTTGGCAACTTTTGTCCATGGGACAACAGCAACGGCAACGACGCCGGCGAAAGGGACTCGAAACTGTCACAAAAAGGAGCAACAACAACAGCAACAGCAGCAGGAGCAGCAGCAGCAGCAGCAAGGAGGAAGGACTGTCAGGAGCATGCCATGGTCGCCCATTTGGGCGCTGACAGTCGTCACATGGGACACTGCGATTGCGAGTGGGTATGAGAGTGCTCAGAGCTCTCTGAATGGCCCATACAAATATCGTTTTTATGTTTTTCTACTTTTCCCCCCTTTTTCCAAAAAATGCCATGCAAAACGGTCGAGACATTTTGCGCTGCGAAAAAAAGGGAAATCAATTGAAATGTATTTTCATGGTGTATTTACTCGAAGCTTAGAGGAGAATTATATCAATATTTTCCTTTAATGATACGGCATAGAGAGAATACTTTGGAATGAAACCGAAGGTATTTGGACAAATTCTATAACTATAACTTTAAGCTCAACTCATATTTTCAACAAAGATCCCATATATATTCAAAAGATATAGTATGCATGTTACTTTACTTTACTTAACCAGTCTTTGCTTCCGATAACTGATGTAGTTCTGTTTTAACTAATACTTAAAACAACAAAAAGCAAATTACGTTTTTTTTTTGTATGAAACTGGTTCAAGTCGGTTGGTCTCCAGCTTTCCAGTTTGTGGCTTTCCAGTTTCCACTTCCAATTACGCAATGAAGCGGGGCAAATCCAAACTGCGAACTGCGTCACTTGCAGCTCCAATTGCCGATTGCACAGGTGTGTCTCACTGCCTACATACATACCTTCTCACATTTACACACGTATGTATATAGCACACTTGTCGGATGCCGACGTCACAGAGTTGTGTGTTGTGTGTATTTATAGAAAAAAATAGACAATTATATTGAAACAATTGACACAATGGTCGCAGCCCAACGAAATACGCTCGCTTTGTCTGCTTATGATCTCTTTCAGTTGTTGTTTGTGCTTGCGGACCCTGTTCTATGTTTAGTTTTCGTTTAATGTAACGTCGATTGCAGATTAACAAATTGCTTACTTCGTGTGGGTCGGTCATAGATAAAATTACAGCAAAAAACAATAATTGCCTTGAACGCTCATTAAAACTGCGAATATCTCACTTATTTCGTTTGTTGTACTTGCAAATGTGCATAATACTAGATAAATATAGAACTGCATTTATTTCAAATGCAAGCACAATTAGCTGACAATGCAAACAAAAAGACAAAGATGATTTAGCATAATTCAATAACAACAAGAATCGCAGCAGCATCCACATTGACAAATGAAAGAAATAATATATGTAAGTGTGAATGTACAGAGAGTCTAGCTCACTCACTCGCACTCAGGCCTTCTACTCACCTAAATATTCTCAACACGACATACATATATACAAAGCTAATGGCGTAAAATTACAAAAACAACACTCACACAAAGCAGAGATGCGCACATTACTTTGCTCTCCTTTTCGCATACTCGCTTGCGGAATCCTCACTAATTCACTCTCACCATGTCAAAGTTAATGGCTGACAGTATGCTAAGCATGCGTGAAGGTGAGAAAGAACATCTAACGTTGATCTTCTTGTCACTTACTCGCTTGCATTCCACTTACCAATTTACTCTCACCAACTCGAGACTAATGGCGGACAGTATTCTAAGCACAACAACAACTCAGCATCCACTCAACTGAGAGCGCAGTCGGTGCTTGCATCTCCTTTTCACTTACTCTCTCGCGGTTCACTCTCTAATTTACTCTCACCAAGTCAAAGCTAATGGCGGACAGTATTCTAAGCATAACAACAACAAGCATGCATAAAAATGAGAGCGCAAGGAGAGGTTTGATCGCCGTTTCACTTACTCACACGCGGCTCACTTAAAAATTGACTCTCACCAAGTCGAAGTTAATGGCGGATTGTATTCTAAGCACAACAACAACACAGCATTCGCAAAGCTGAGAGAGAATATATTGTAGAAGAGTGCACTTGCAGTTGAGAGTACAGCATGCATGCAAGCGACTATATAATCATAAGATTATAGAAAATGTATAATTTAATGCAAGTATCTATGAATTAACTACCAGAATTAACATACCAAATGCAACGAGATAAGCAATAATTAACAATTCCAATTAAATACATTTTTTAAAATATAAAAAAAATAGTAAAAGAGCTGTGAATGCACATATATTTATCTGCACAAACTAAATACGACCTCTTCGCTTGTTATAAATAAATTAAATGGCAAGTAAACAAACAAGCTTCACATCATTGATTTACTATATACAAATGAATATTACCTAAATAAATCGCAGCGTACTGTAATTACACCCATTACACTATTCTTCTTCGTTTTTATGTACTATTTATCATTGTTGCGCCTCGTAAATGGTGCGAAAACTGCGTATTCTCTTTTGCGCTCTTCAGTCTGTCTGCCTTTAATAAATTTATTTACACTTTGTTGCGTTTCGGTTTTTTAACTCAGATTTGGGGCGCGAGTCGTGTGGATTGTTGTCAAGGACGATTTCCGGCCAGCGGTTGCAACCCCTAATTGCTGCCCACTTGAGCGGACCTCGAGAGGAATACGGAACACATAAAAAACTCTGAACTGGGAATTCTCGACTCAGCTGCGCTTATCTGTGTCAGCCATCAGTTGGCAGCGTTCTCAGCCACACAGCCACTCCACTATCAGTCTGAGCTAATCGGCAAACAGTTGCCCTATGTATCCTCGTGTGTATCTATTGCATCCTTTGATCCGAGCTAATTTCATGTTTATCGCGGCATCGAAATTATCCAGTGGCCAAATGGGCGTTCGCTTAGCTTTAGTTTTGAGGTTTCTTTCTGGCCCGCCCCGATCTTTTTTCTCATTCTTATTTATTTTCTGACTTTTCTCATTTATTTCGAAACTGGTGTTTATGGTCCAATTTGGCTAGTTCTTTTGATGACCGTTTACCGTTAAGTTCGTTATCTCCTCGTTGGGTGTATCGCCATCATTTGCCTAATTTGACTTGTTTATTTCACATTTCCCAGAGGTTTCATTGATATTCTCTAACTATTTACCAGACAGTGTATTGTGCGACTTATCTTTGTTTGCCTTATAATCGGTGCCTTGTGGCGAACCTGCTAATTATATGAAAATTTCTATACATCGAAATTAGCAAACAATTGTTAGGTGCTGCTTCGAAATTGATCCAATGTTACTTACTTAAATTATTGGGGTATATTCAACACTAACTATTGTGAACTACACTAAAGTCAAGCCGTGATCTTGTATTCGTCTATACATTCCGCTCTTATAGAGAGACTACACATCGTGTCGACATTGTTAATCCATATTGACAGTGATGTGGTTGTTCGATTTGTTAATGTTGATTATTGCATATAAAATTTTCCATATTGTATCGATCCCATGAATCGCCTTTCATGCCAACATATGACGATCAAAGTAAGCTTTACCAATTAGCACAATTTCGTTCAGTTTTTGGCAACAATTCGTCATTGTGGCGCCAATTGTTGGAGTGGCTCCATCATTGTACCGATTTCAATATCAAATATATATTTCAGCATAATATTCTACAATGGGAACTTAGTGCTGATATTAAACTATAGGAATATGTAATTTTTATATTAATAAATTAAAAGATTTACAGGGTATATTCGCGCTTAGTTCATGAGTTTTCCTCTGTATCCCTGTAAATTTTCCATTCGATTGCAATTCGAAAATATGTTCTCATAGGACACAAAAAGAAGGCTGAACTTGGGCTTACAGTTTGCGGCTCAAGTGCACGTCCACTTAACGGGATCGCACAATAAAAATGTTTTGCGCCGCTTTTCCCACCCCTCGTCCCACCCGCCGCCGGCAGCGTCCTCCGACTCTATGGAACACTCGACCAAAAATCGCGCGCCCATTAGAGCGTGTTTAATGTTATTTATTCATTAGGTTTAAGTGTGCGCGAAAAATAACAATTACAAAAGCAGTCGAAAAAAAAGAAGCGTATTTCGTTTTTTCATTGTTGGCAACTGCTGCACGGGGTCAGATTTCCCCGGAAAATAAAAAATGGAAACGATAATTGAGTGCGGCATCGTCGTTATGAAAATACCGAGTGGCCTCTCTGGATTTATTTCACAAAGGAACTAGCATATTTTCGGCAAGGATCTAGCGATTCTTTGCAGCTGTTGTGGGTTGTGAAAAGTGCACGAAGCAGTAAGCAGGAGAAGGGGCAGATCAAGAGGATGGAGTAGGGGCAGCTATCAGATAGACAGTTTCAATAGTGTTGGCTTTGATTTGAGAACAGCTTAAGATCTGAATGCTTTGAAAACTTAAATTTCACGTTTTTTTTTCATCACATGAGGTACATATGCATGTATGTGCTTTATACCTTTACAATATGTGTCCTAGCGCAACACATTGGACATTATGGGCAGGTGTTGCCGGGCAGGAGCTGCGTAAAAAGCGCGCACAGCGTGGGGCGGGCTTTGAGGATTACACGCTCGCAGAAGCATGAAGAGCTTGCGAGACTGAAACTGAGAGCAGGATTGAGATGGACTGGGAGACGACTAGGAACGGATGAGGAGGGTGAGCGCCAGACTCACTCATGCAACTAGCGAGAGTCGCAGCACTTGTGGGGCTTTCATTTAATTAGCCACAGCTGACAGTTAGCCAAAGAAAGGAGCAACAAGAGGTGTGTTTGTGTGTGTGTGTGTGGCACATACAAGTCTGATTTACATATATGTATAAGTGTGTGTGTGAGTGTGTTGCTGCCGGCGGAAATACAAATGCGAGTTGAGTTCGCCGAGTCGAATCTGAAGTTGCGCCACTCGAGTTGGCGTACGGCTGGCCAGCTGTGGCAGTGCAAAACGATTGCGAGTGCCATTCCGTATCGTATTCAGATTCACATTCAGATTCACATTCAGATTCACATTCAGATTCTTAGTCCTGGTGCCACTTGACGCTGCTTCAACGGCAACAAAATGCAATTTATAAGCATATAGCATATAATGATATTTAACAATGTCGATTGGGCGGGCATTTAACGGCAGCCAAATGCACTCCAAACATTTCAATTGATTTCGAAAAGGAATATTGTATATTGTATATGATTTGCGCAATAAATCAAAATTCTGTAAAAAGTGCAGCTCACTCAAGCATTAAAAATTAATTATGAAAGTGATGCTCTCTCGCTTGCACTCATGCTGGCACTCGCCGCTTCTATATGATTTATTGTGTAGGCAACTTGCAGTCGTAAAACTGAGTTATGTAAGAAGGCGCTCTGCGGTTCTTAGGGATCGCAAACATCGGGATCGATGAATAAAATGTGCAACACACCCTGGAAAATCGGTAATGCAGGCGCCAAATGTTGCTTGCCAAACAAAGCGTAAATTATGAAAATTATGAATTGCTTTGGTTGAAATCTTTATAGGGAGTTGTGTATGTCTTGGCATGCCCCTCTCTCTCCCTCTCCCTCTCTTTCTCTCTCTGAGTTTTCTTAGAGAGAATGTGTCTCTCACTCTCTCTTTCCGTAACAGTGTCGATTGTCTGCCAATGACATCTTTATTAGTTTCCACAACGTTGGCTGCAGTCCAACAATGGAAAATGTCAAAAAATTTATAATGAATTATGATGAATTGCGCTGGAGCAGCGATACGCAAAGAGGTCTTTAGTTCAGAGAGAAGGAGTGAGAGAGAAATGCAGAGAGATAGAGAGATAGAGAGCAACAAAAGCTAATTATAAACTTAATTTCAACTTTAGATTCAAGCGTTGTGCGTTGTGGGAACATTGGGAGCCTCCTAACGGTTTCACTTCGATTTTAACTGGCTTGATCTCTTTTCTAAGCTAATAAAATTTGTATAATTTCAATAGACTGTAACCGATGCGTTTAAAAATTCATTTTTCCTAAGATGTTGCCTGAAATCGAGAGTTCGATCGAGGGGAAAGGTTTTAGTAATCGGCCGAGAATGTGTATAAAATATGTGGGATGCTTTATTTGGAACACTCAGAATTTATAATTATTCAATAGACAAATTTTGATATTAAAAACTGTTAGATAAGCTGATAAACTCAAAATAAAAAAATACTTCTACACAATTACATCGTCTCTCTTTGTTTTTGCGTATGATCTTAACTGGTAGCCTTTTGCAGTAGCCTAAAGCGCATAATACCTGAACACACACACACACAGACTGGACACACTCATTGGATTACAGATAATAGACATATGTGAGTATTTGTAAAGCTTTGTTGTTATTGATTTTATTTCAGAGGTTTTGGCATGAATGTCGGCCCAGTCTTTTGACATGCCCATTGACATTTGAAAGCGCTTGCGTGCCGCGTCGAGTCGCTTTTTGACATTAATTGTGTAAATTCTTAGGGTCACCCAATTCAAATCGCCTCGAATCGAAGCCATATATAACAATTGCGTCAAATTAAAAACTCCCCAGCGAGCCAAGTGCCCCATACGGATCTAAGACTGTAGCTGGAACTGGACATGAGTGTGCTTTTGGATATTGGTATGTCTCCTTCTCTCCATCTCCATCTCTGCTTTGCTATCTCTCTCTCTCTCTCTCTCCCTGTATCTCTTCCTCTCAAACTGTCTCCGTTTCACTTGCTGTGTGAAGGGGCACGTGCTTTTGTTGTAGTGAAACCGTTGCTGGGCGCATTTGTCTCTGCGCCATTGGCATTTGTCTCATTTAGAGAAAGGTGTCTTTCAGAGCAGATACAGATACGGATTTTCATATAACAAGCTGCGACAATGAACTCTGGGTGCCAAAGATTGATTGTGCGACGCCATTTTGTTGCTTTCGAGTCACTGAAAGTCCAATCTAAACGGGAATTATAACCAGATCTATTAACATCAGAAAACAGATTGGAGAAACGAAGGTAAATGTTTTGATTGTGTGGCGAGGATTAATCTGTAACCTCAATATTAGCAAGCGATCTCCATGGGAAAGATAACAAATTTAATCAACAGTAAATTGGGCTAGAGAAATTAAATGTAAACAACTGTGTATTCAATTCAGTTACAAAGAAAATGTATATAGTTCACTGAATAAGCAGTGGAAATCAGAATGGGAATGTTCTCCTCACAGAAAGCAAAAGTCTGAAAGCTTGCAAAAACATCTACACAAATGAATGAACCATGCCATCTCTCTCTCTCTCTCGCTCTCTCTCCCGCATTCCCTCACTCTCCCCATCGTGTACTCAACATAATGGAACAGTAATTAACACAAATCGCAAATTATAACAAATCCCAGCGTCTGACCATCTAAAGGTTCGACCCCGCAGCCTGCATAAAGTTTTCTTTGCCTCATTCTAGTTTCTGCCCCTCCCCCTGTCGACCGTCGCCTGTCGCCTTGAATGGCCATTTATCATGGCAACTATGACGGCCCATTTGCTACGCGAAACGGAAGTGGACAAAAGTGGCCATTCGAGAGAGAGAACAAGAGGAAGAGAGAGCAGCCAGTTTGCCGGCAAACTGGCAAACACAGCGATACGACATATATGTAGTATTTAATGTCATTCTCAAGCAACCAGTCCAAGGAGACGCGGAGTCTGCAACAGTCGAAGTATTCGCAACAATTTGACCGCAGTTGCCGCACATTTGAACCCAAATTACTTGAGATAAATGCGTACTTAATTTGCAGACTTTGAGTGGTGGTATCAAAATAATAATCAATGTTCCATTATCCTTTCAACGGCAGGCGAGCACTGCGTGAAGATTATAAGCGACACGTTCATCGTTGTGTCCCCCCATCCTCTGAGGCTCTCTGGATCCTTTTACCCTGCGGCGCCCCATACCTACATAAGTGAATTCCAGTTGAACCCGTTTGCAAACCGAACCCTTCTTGCATACATCCCTCTCTCTCTTTCACTCAGTCTCTCTCCTTTTTCGCTCTCGCTCCCTCGCCCGACTTGTGTGTGCGAAAAGTTTGCCTTTCCCCCTTTTACCGTTAGCCCCGAGGCGGTGCGAAAATTTGGACATGTTACGTGTTTGCCAAAGTTAAATAGCCGCCGCTTTGGGTGCAAAGGTTAAACAAGGATTTGGCATGTTTTTCCAGACAAGCAAAAGTGGCAAATCTCGGAAAACAAGTCTGTTAAGCTCGCCGATTGGCCTACGCGAGAGAGACAGAGAGAGAGAGAGAGAGAGAGAGAGAGAGCATATTATACCCTGTATGTATGGTGGGGTGTAGGGTATTTTGAGTTGAATATAAATATATACTTTGTGAAGAGCCTACACATTGTCTTATACTTATTACTTGACACGAATGGGGTATCTCTTCTGTCGTACACACACACCCAAACAAGTTACTTATTCGTGTCTCCCATCGCCATTCAATATCGATTCCATATGAACATTTTCGAGTGCCTTATGCAAATCCAATTTGATTCAGTTAAAGACCCCGCGCCAAGACAGGTAGGCGTCATCATCAACATATCGAAATCGACTCCGATTTGCATTGTATCAAGTGGCGGGCACAAAGGGGTCGACATTAAAACAAAACTAAATCACGGCTTAGCGTCAAAGATGTTAATTTTATGGGAGCTATAGCTACCTTTTCTGGCCTGGCTGTGCTCTCAAAATTTATTCAGTAACTGTCAAAAGGGGGCGCGCCAAGTCGTAAAAAGACGACTTCGAAATACGTTACAAATCGAATATAATAACCGATCGAGTGAATGTGAGAAACAGAGAGCGGGAGAGAGAGAGAGAAAGATAGATATTTGACTTCCATTTTGGAGCGGCGTGTGACGCGTAACGGTCAGGGACTAGTGGCCATTGACGATCCCCGATCTGCAGTGGCATCTCGACTGATCCCGCATTGATGCTGCTCGTCTATTGTCACCCAGAGAACTGAAAGAAAAAAACGGATTTAATAAACAAACAAGAGCCCAGTCAATAGCGAAAAAATAACCAAAATAAAATAGAAAAAAAAAGAGGAACTATCATTAGCATGGTTTCAATCAGTTTATTGATCATCTGACTACCAGCATTTGGTGATCTCTGATCTGTTAACTGTGTGAAACATTCCTCATGCGGATTGCCCAAGCGGGTCAGTTACGATGTCCTAATGATGTTTGCTAATTAATACTAATGATATTATGCAATCAACGAGATTCTATGCTATTCAAGTATACAAAATTCGGTATTCAGTATAAATTTGTAAAGTTGTTTAATATTGTCTCAATTTTAATCTTACCTTTCTACTCCACATGATATAATTGTAGTAACATAATTCTAGGTAATCTATTAAAGTGATTTTTTATATTTTTTGTCAACTATGTTACTATGATATATGAGTATAAAATATCTATGATGATTGCATTATCAACGTAATTGACACTTATGTAATACCTTATTATATCCTCGTCGAACCCCTCTCCACCAAACATAAATACTCACGCATTAACGCGATATCCAATTAAAATAATGCGCTATGATTCTCAATGTGTAAACATTTTAATTTCCCTGCGAATGGCGAGCTTTAAACTGGAACAAAGCCTCTGGGATTATGAATATGCGTGTAAGCGTATGTGTCGGAGATTTGGAGCAATTAGAGGAACATAAAACCACACAGATATATCATAGGGCAAGAGTACGAGAGCGACAGAGCGCGAAGCGGGGAGGGGGCAGAGGGTAGAGGGTGACTCTCGAGTCTCTTGAAAACTCATATGGTATTTGGAGGCTAGGGCAAAGTTGGGGCACAGTGGCTGTAATTAATTTACGCCACTTGACTTTTGGGTGGCAGTGTGGATGGGCCAATGGATTGAGGATGGCGCCAGGCGGAAGCCGGAACGGAAGCGGATACGGAAATGCCAAAGCATGTGGAAACATTTGCCAATGTTTGCCGAGCAGATGGGATAATGCCGAGGCAGTAATTAAAAGGCCTCGTGCGACTAGCTAAGCTGCGGCTGTGAATGGGACTGGTACTGGTACTGGGACTGGGACTGGGTACCGGTTAGAGGGTACCGAGTAGCGGTACTGAGTGCTGGATTTGAAGTGCACAGGTCCTTCGAGTGGCAATGTTTTTTCACGCGCCACTCACCAGGCTAATTGAATATTTGCCAGGTGGACGAGTCAGGAGCAGATTTGCATACGCTGCATTTAACCCTGGAGAAGAATGGCAAACGAGGCCTTAACTAGGACCACGTCTGCAACCAGATGGTGCACTATTTTGACGAACACTTACCACTAAATGCGTCTTAGGCGCATCGCATTGTCTGCCTGCCCAGGAGAGCACCAGGACCAGGACAATACCAGGACCTCCCAATATGACATCGGCTGCCGCTGTCGCTGCGGCGGCGTTGTGACAATGCGACATTCTTTGGCCCGATTGTTGCGGCAACATTCCCGAATTCCTTTTAAGTAAAAATTACATTTTTAAATGCGCAATTGTCCTTTTTTTTCTGTCTTCGTCCCGTTGTCCCGAACGATGAATGACGGTTGCCTTTTGAAGCATGTCCCAAGAACAATTGTCGCAAGCGAATTTGCATATTTTGTTCTAGTTACAATTGCTCTGTTGTTCTCTCTCTGCCTCTCTCTCACTCTGTCTATTACTCAGCTTTTACCCTCTCTTTCTTTAGCCTTCTTCAAGCGAAACACTTTGCGGAATGCACATGTGTGTGTGTGTGTGTGTGTGTGTGTGCAGAGAAGTCGAGACCCACCGCAAGGCATCGAGTGAAGACCATAAAAACGGCCCAAACGAGTTGCCGTTCGGGGTACTGTAATAAAAGCCAGGAACTCAGAGAACCAGGGACTCAGGGCGGCGGCATCGAGAAATCGGGGAATCGTGTAGAATCGCAAGAACTCTCGCGTGCCTTGAAGCAATATTTACTTATTTGCATTTAAGTTGAGCCCAGACAAAGATCTGTACTCAACCTCACACCTCCCTCATTTCGCCGGCCCCATGATTTATAACGTTTGTAAAAATATGACAGACTTGTCATATAAATTCACATATTGTTAGCACACCGAAAAAGGCTAAGGCAATGAAGAAGAAGTGGACAGGAGAGCACATCGTTTGCAGCTTGGCTTGGGACCATTGTGTCCGCCACTCCGGATCCTTCTGCCTTCTGGGCCTGTTCAATGCAAACGATGCAACGCCCTCGGTTTCTGTTTCAGTTTCGGTTTCAGTTGCAGTTGCAGTTTCAAACACTCTCGACGAGTCGAGCTCTTTGTTTGCCTCCCAGTCTTGGGGCCACTTTGGGCCATTTGCACGTGCTGCTCTGGCCACGATGCTGCAACAACGCGGCATTATACAACACATAAAAATATTTTCAATTTCCAGAGGTCCAGAAACCATTGAGGAAGTTCTGTACTTATAGCAAAATTACAGAAGTCGCTTTATTGCACTCTCGCCTTGCCTCTTTTACAGCTATCGCCTCGGGTAGTTATTAGAATTGTTTCTAGCTGCAGATAACGTTGGAAGGTGTTATTAACTCGAAATGGAAGGTTGGCTCAGGGAATCTATATAGCACGTTAACTATGCAATATGTAGTCATTGCAACAAATTGAAAATGCCACACACTCATTCCGCATAAGTAAGATGAAAGTTGTTCAGATATTTTAGTAAATATCTAGCATAAGCATACTATACCCTATACCTTTATTTTATTTGTATTATTTTGAGACCAATAATATTTTTTATAGAAATGCCTGCTAAATATACAAATATATATTAATTTATAAATGTGTTTCACAATAATAAAATATATATGAGAATTATATTATACAAACATAACTACCTATGATTAAAACCTCCTAGCCAAAGGTCTTGCAGCCAGCGCTATAGCTTTAAGTTAAGTTATAAATTTACTTTATATTTTAGCATTATATAAATAAGTAAATAAATAAATATAAATATCTGCTATATGTATTTTATGGGAAACAGATATATTTTCATTCAGAAGATCGCTTAAGCTCCTCATTTAGATTCGATGTATAGTTTGCTTTATCTTTCTCTCCATCTATCATAATACATTATATATATGTATCTCTTTATTATTTGTCTAAGCAACTAAAAGCAGATTCAAGGCGATGAATCGACGTGCTGCAGTTTTAAAGTTTGTACTATTATCAGCGAATAATCTCATATTATTAAAGTTTCACTATTTCCATTATATATTCTTCTCAAATTCGATAAAAATGAAAATGCTTGAGGATTTCATATTCAAGCAAAGAAAAATAAGGTGCGAAACCTGCGGATTTATTTTATTTTTGCGCGGATGATCCACGATTCAAGCGGGATATGGTGAGAAACGAAAGGGCGAGCGGTGAAAGAGGAATGTCATAAAAGTGTGGCATGCAGGCAATGGAAACGGCAACGGGATCGGGAGGGATCAGCAGTCAGTGCTTCGTGTAGGAGTGAGTGTGAGGCGTATTTGTGACCTAAAGTTATTAGGCAAAGTGACCTTTTGGTATACTTTCTTGCTGTCTCTGTCACTCTTTCTAGCCACTCTTACGGAGGCTAAGTAGAAACAGACATCGGGAATTCCCGCGGCAAGGACGCGTGTCCTGCGCACATAAAAGCTAAATGCATCGCATTGTCTATTGTTTGGCCTAATGCTAATGCCTCCGGACTGCAGTTCGGGCTGTTTGGCCTTATTAGTGGGTTTATTGAGTACAGGAATTTCCGAATCTTAACCCGAGACTTCCGAGAAGCCCAGACAGTTCGCCGCCGTGGCGATTAGCGTACCCGACTCGCAGGCTCTAGGACTCTTTGGCATTCCGGCTGATTTCTTGTCAAAATTCACTTGAAATTTCACACTTTAATGTTAACTGCCTGCTGCTTTTCGATAACAGCCCACGGGCTGACGATATCGATAACAGCGGCGGCAATTTGATACCCAAATCCTTGTTTTTGTAATCTTTGAACTCTCGCCCTGCCCCTCGCCTGCCACCCATCCCTCCTATGCCCTACTCCCATGACACAATCGAAACAATGGCAAATACGCAATACAAAAACATTAGGAAACAATTGAAATTGTTGAAACATAAATCCCCCCCTCTTTCTGCACGGGCGTAGAGCCCCCTCCCCCTCGCTGTGTAGAGTGCGTGCTTGTATCTATGTATATCCTGCGCAATATATGATGCCGCCGCCTTTATTGTAGGGTGTGTGTGCGTGTGTGTGTGTGTGTGTGCCTGTCTGTGTCTGTTTTTTCATTCACAATCAACAGTCGCAGCAGTAAGCGCTTTGTTCGCGGGCATTATTACGTCTGATGTACCAAAAATCGAGGTACAGCCAGGGCTAAGGGCTGGGGCTGCACAGGGAGAAAGAGTCGAGTACGCTGAAATACCAGAGGAAATTAAGTGTTGCTTCTATTCAATACATTCATAACTTTTCTCACAGTGTAGACGCGAGTCGGGTAAGTTGAGTCTGAGTAGTGGCTACAATGAACATTAACCTTGATGTGGAGCAATAACAACAACTAAATGCGCATTTGGTACAGCTTTAATTGAGCTCCCAAGCCAGGTACAACTGTACCTAATGCCGCTGCATGCTGTCCCTCTTTACCGCTCCCACTCTCCCCCTCTCACTCTCTCGCACGTCGAAGCTGTGTGTGTGTTGGTTTTGTCTGATGCGCTGCTGTTGTCAACGTTGATCTAATCTGACATTTGGACAGAGGATGCATCGCTGCACAGATTTTCCAATAAACAAATTTCACAGGACCCTATTGAGTTGCATATACAGACAGATAGGACAGATACGGATACGCTATACCGTTGCAGAGATACAGTTACATTCTGTGGCAAAAGATTAGCGTTTTACGCTCGTTTGAATTTTGATTATGCTAAGCTCAGGATTTAAATTTTCGCATTGTTTTGGCTCAAGAGGGGTTGATTGTTTTCCAAACCAGAGGGTAGTACGTAGAGTTCTGCGTTAACTGTCAGATTGATTGGCACTTGTGCATACGTTTTTGTGCACGATATAAAACCAATTCTGTCTAGTCTCCATAAGATCGGATGATTAGGCAGAAACAATATGTCAAAGTAGAATACGTGTGTAGGAATGTGAGGGAAGAAGAACTGAGAAGAACAGCCTGCAGTTCCTCGCAGACAGAGTGTCGCCGTCTTCTTGCCACTTCAGGGACAGTTGAGCCGTACCGTAACCGGGCCCATTTCGTTGCTGTTGTTGGACATTTAAAGGAAAATAGATTATTACAATGAATGAAACGAAATGATATTTCAGAATGATCTGCAATTCTATACTAATCTAGCCAGACAGACAGCCAGGCAGAAGACACAGAGTCTCGCTGGGCCATTGTTCTTGCCAGACATGCTGGCGACCCAGGCAGCAGGTAGACTCGAGGAAGTCCTCCTCTAAATGTCTGCCCATTGTCCAGGCCATGCCTGTCTCGCTCTCTCTCTCGCTCTCTCTGCCTTACTTCCCTGACTATTTATTCGATCCATACGCATCATTGTTGGCCACGCTTTTCGGAGAACAGTGTGTGACAAAACAGTAGAACAAGAGAATTGAACAGAGGAGAATAGAGAACAAGGCAACTGCAATAGAGAATAGTAAAATAGTAGAATGGTAGAATGCACAGAGAGACAGAGAGGAGACAACGACTTCTCTGTTGACTGCGCCCCAACTATAAAATGCATCTTTTCTTCTGCTCGCTTTCTTCCCTGTCCCTTCTTTTATGCCGCTGGTGTGCTGGTTGTTTATTAATGTGGAAATGCCTCTCCAAATTGGAGTGTCATTTGGGTGCTCTGCGATGATGGAGGGAGGGTGCCGCTGCAAAGGGAATACCAGAGCGAATTGTGTTAGGGTGCAAGTTTAATGAAAGTCATAAAAATGTGTGAAGGAAACGCGTTTCAAAAGGAAAAAATGCGACAGTTGGAAACGCTTTTGTTTCGAATTGAGATCATAACGATATACGTGTATAGTAGATACATACGTGGGTACAGAAGTAAGAAATAATATGAGATGTGTGTAATCGAAAGGAGTTGGGGATGGACAGCTGGAAAAATATGTTGGTAAAATGCTGTACATATTACATAGCTAAACTAGAATCGAATGATATTGCTTGATCTAGTCTTTGGATTTAAATTTTGATTAATCGAGAAGAAGAAGAATTTGTCAGAGTCTGAATTTCCTTATATATGATCATATATGATTGCATTCGAAATAAATCGAATTCTATTCGAATATGGTATAGTTAATGCGCTCTGCGATAAGTGGATACCAGACGGATTTCAGTAATCCCCTGAAATTAATGATTGCCATTGAGGAACAATACTCGAAACTCGTCCGACTCGAAATGCATTCAAGTGTGCGCCATTATGGGCACATAATGAATACACCCTATATAAATACAGTGCACAACCCACGTGAACTCCGACGCCGACGTGGACGCCGACGCGCCAGACAGTCTGTCGCCTACAGTGGCGAGAAAGGGAACGCACGAGACACGGGAGACAGGGACAAGTAGTAGTAGCTGCATGCAGATAAGAACACGCACAAAGAGAGCGAGACAAAACGAAGAACACAGGGCTAAAGTAAAGTAAAGCAAATACACCAGAGGATCGCTTACAGTGTGCAAGAGTGAGAGAACGAGAAACCATAGAAGATGAGCAGGAAAGCGATAACGGAAGAGAAGAGCAAAAACAATGGCCTCCTACACAGGGGTTAAAGTGATCAGGGGAGAAAGAAACGAAACAGAAAAGAAAGAACACACTCACAAACATATACATAGGCGATAAAGCCGAACCCGTGCCTCGGGCATTTGACTTTTGTTGTGCGCTTTACTTTGCTTTCATTTGTTTTGGGAAATTCCCAAATAAAAGGTAGTTTAGGCTCGACAGGTAGCTGGCAGTACCCAGTACCCAGTACCATGTACTTAGCGAGTACAGTCGATCCGAGGATGACGTTGACAACAAGAGTGTAGACAGCACACACCTGTGTCGCAGGCGAGGCAAACGGAGTGAACGGAGTTTCCCAGGCTGCTCCTCTCCGGACAGCTGGTGTAATC
Organism: Zaprionus kolodkinae; assembly: GCA_018901885.1. Classification (NCBI taxonomy): domain Eukaryota; kingdom Metazoa; phylum Arthropoda; class Insecta; order Diptera; family Drosophilidae; genus Zaprionus; species Zaprionus kolodkinae. The sequence continues at coordinate 14,033,774 of JAEIFM010000068.1, forward strand.
AATAGCAAACACAGGAGAGAAGGTTTGCGAGCTTAGGCCTAAGCCGGCCTTAGCCCATCGGGCAGGAGGACTTGCGACTTAGCCAGTTAGCCATGGCCAGATTTAAATGACCGCAGCTCAGCGGCGATTTGTGTAATTAAAAGCCGCATGCAAATTGTGGGAAATTTCTGTGAGGAACTCAAACTCGAAGAGAGAGAACAATTCCAACTGTATTGTAATAAACCTTATATCTATATACTGGTTAAGAGTGGATATACATTTATATTTGGAAAAGAAGCTGCTCAATAGATACGACAAACTAGATCTAAGACGCACATATATAGAGGCTCGATTAAAAGGGGAAATTCACACGCCTCTTGAATGATTTATAGATCTGTGTTCGCACAGGCAAAAACCATGACAAAAAACGGCAAAAATGCCAAAAGAAATTTAATAAAATCAGGGTATTCGTATTCGTTAGGCAATCGATTGTCAACCCAACCCAACCCTTTTGCATTGTCTGCTCCGTTTTTTGCTTCTGCTCTTCCGCCGTCAAGAAATCAATGCGCCCCAGAGGGCAAACCCTGCGAAAGATCAGCGCAAATTGCGATCTCTCTCACCTGCGCAGTTGACAAAATATCAGAAGAGAGGAAAAGTAAGGAAGAGAGAGAGAGAGAGGGAGAGATCTTTGCCGAAAAAGGGTCACGCACATTATGTTTTGTTTTTTTTTTCATTCGATTTTTTTTTGCATTTAAAAAATTGGGTCGGGGGTCGAGCACAATCCGAAGAATTGGCAACGGGGTCGAGCCTTGGGTTTTCGACTTGATTGAGTTTTTGCGTTCGCATTCGCTTGATCCTTCGATCGGTTCAAAAGGTGCAAAATAATTGAACCCTGTGCGAGCGAGAGAGAGAGATGGAAAGATGGAGAGAGAGGGAGATCACAAAATTTGCAAGCATGTAATTGTCTGGGATTGAGGGATTGACAAAGGTTGCGGAAGAGTTGCAATTGAATTTAACTCTTTTGTTGTTTATTTATTGGTATCAGAGCCAGGGCAGAGATCAACGTTTTTGACTGGCGCGAAAGAAAAACACATTCACATTCACATTCGCATTCGCATTTAAGGCGACGGTGTGAGGGGTTCCATTTTTGCATTCGAGGTGCAAACAATGTTGCTCTGATTGCAATAACATGCAAAAGAAAAAAATCAAGGAAATCTGGGAAAAGGCGCCAAAACTAAGGACATGCTGTTCTTATGGAAATATCGATGAGATTACGCGTTCTTCAATGCGTTCCCAATGACTAAATTCACAAGCATGCTAATTATTTCTTTAGGGGGTAGGAGCACTACGACATTTTGTGTTATTCATATGCTATAGAAATTCGATATAATTCCAATTTTCGTCCCGCATATTTAAAATTCGAACCTTTCTTATATCTGACTTATTTCAAATTGTGAAATTATTAAAATATTGTTTTTTTTTTTTTGTACAGCATTTGATTTTTATATATAATATAAAATTTTAACTCAATGCAATATTGAACAGAATTTAAATTTATTCTATGCCATAGACATATGTACATATTTATATAATTGTTATCACAATTAAACAGCTATACTAACTAACAACTGCCGTATAGAGCATATAAGCTGAAGTTCTATATAAAGAGAAATTCTTATAAAAAGTTTATAGATATAGGCAGCATATTCAGATCGCGTTCCCTGTCAACGATGCCTGGGAATTGTTGCAGAGACAGATGCGAAATTGATCAATAAACTAAAACGAAATGAGCAACTTAACAAAGCCAATCGCACGATCACTTGAGATGACAGATCTGGGCAAATCTTTGGCCCTCTAGAGTATCAGCTTACCCCCCTCCGCCCTTCCCAACGATTGCGATAGATTCGCAAGTCGCATGCGAATCGATTTGCCATTCAAAGCCAATCAAGTGTGTGTGATCTACATACACATCTGTATGCAAATCGAATAGGAATGAGATTCAATTTCATTGCACAACAAAGGGAAAAGAGAATTGCAACCGTGGCGAAAGGGAAAGCGGGCAAATGGAAAATAGAACAAAACGGAACGCAACTCCCCTCGGCGTGTCGTGACCCAACTCAACGGCAAAAAGGCAAAAAAAAAAAAAATACCCTGGCCAAAGATTTTGCGACATTCGAATTGCCATTCTCAAGATTGAGGAACTCCCTCCGCGATCGGCGAATTGGCCCGTTCCATTTGCCATTTGCATGCATCTCAAATTCGAACTTCATTTCAAATTCATTGACTTGTGTGAGTGTGTGTGTGTGTGTGTGTGTGTGTGTGTGTCGACTACTGTTTGTTGATTTTTAATTTATTTTTGATTTTTCGATTTTTTGCGCGTTCCTGACATGTCATCTACTCTCATGCCTCATCGTTTCATTCTTTGGCCAGCTGCCTGCCTGTCTGTTTTGGCAATTTCTTTGCGGTTTGCTGAAGTGCATTGCGCACTTCCCGAGATGCCCCGAGATGACTGACTATCAAAGTGTCATCCATCATTTTGATGGGCTGTTGCAACCTCTTGCTGCCCCTGTACCAGAGACCCCACCACCATCGTCCCTCCACCTCTTGTTTACATGTCTGGCCCACTCGCCAGTTAAAAAGTCGCACGCATCAAGTCGCATCTTGTAATTGAATCTTTTATCCTGACTGCAGATCGCTGGGAAAAAAAAGCGCGACTGCCTTTAGTTGCAACAACAGTGAAATTTGCATGTGGCATGAAATTCGAGTGGCACACGGTGCAACAGTGCAACAGCGACGGGCTTGTTGCATGTGTGGAGTGTGCATCGTGCATCGTGGAGCGTGGAGCGTGGAGCATGGAGCGTGTGGCATGCGTGGGCCGAAAGCCGCACAATGCAGCCAACTTAATGGGGCAGCATAATAATTTTCCACTTTGCCATTGCCACGCACCATGAAATTGGTGCTCCGCGACCCTCCGCTTGCCCCCTTGCCACCCAGCACACCACGCCACACCACACCGTAACCCACCCACGCCAACACTGCCGCACAGTGTCCAGTGCAACTTCAACTAATCAGCTGTCAGGGCAAATAACTCAATTAACTTGATCGGCCCTCGGTCGACGGACGGGCTGTGGCTCCGGCAACGATTCCATGGAATTTCAAATGCAACCGAGTGGCAACTGTCAAAATTCTGTTCGAAATTCAACGAATTTTGAGATCAAAACAATGCGAGACAACAAGAGCAAACTCGCCCAGTCCCAGACAGAGCCAGACTAAAGACTCTAAAGATCTGGCCATTGATCAGCCCCCTCTTATAAAGTGGCGACTGTCATTCGACTGCGACGATGACTTTGTATGAAATGCGTACGATTTGAGTGCACAGAAAGGAGAGAGAGAGGGCGAGAGAGAGAGAGAGGGAGGGAAGCTGGCAGAGATCTGGCCAAGCAACGAGCCTCCTAATGGGGCACACAGCTGGTGGCTCTGCGGTTCCACACTGTCTGGCCTCGGCCAGACCAGTCGGCGACTCCAACTCCGACTCCAACTCCGACTCCAACTCCGACTCCGACTCCAACTGCCGCTGAAGTATGCGCTGTGTTTTCATATATCAATAATTCTGTAGCCTGTGCGCGCGATGGAAATGCATTTATTTTCATATTTTTTTCTTTATTTTCTTGATTTGTCGCTGCGCGCCTCAATAAAAAGAGCGACACGGCAATCAATATGCAATAATCAATAGAGCAACAACATTTCCATTTCGTTTTTACTTTTCCAAGATCTGACAAAAGCGCATCCAAAACTTGTTGCTGCCCCAACAACAACAACAACAACAACAGCAAAAGTGCAACTCAGTCCAACAATAACAATGACGCTGCCGCAAAAGTTTCTTACGAAGTCCCCGAAAAGAAGAATCGAACCCTAATGAGTTGCTGGCGGGGCACGTGAAGCGTGCACTGAGCGAAAGAGTCGAGTACTAAAGTAAAAATTGCAATACGAAAATACTTAAAAAATTCTTTTTAATGTTTTTTTGTATTTCTCAATAGAAATGTAAGCTATTTTATACATTTCTAAATTTTCTGAACGGATTATATCAGACTTTTTATTAATATTTTAACAATATGAGCCTAAATATTTTAAATTGAAATTTTTAATATTAACATCTCACTGCTCAATTAATAACAGCATATTTATTCCATCGCAACATTTTAACATTTAACATTTTAACATTTTATCTGATGTTCTGAGGTTGTCTATTTTTTCCCCTGTCAAATTTTAAATTAAATAAATTCTAAAACTTATTACTAAATAAAATATTAAATTTAACTTTAAACTGAATTTTACTGTCCTTTGGAAAATAAACGTGATTTTCTTTTCTCTCAGTGCAGGTGGACCGGTTCCTTGTCGATTTGGGTACGGAATGGCAGCTCTTGCAGGTCTGATTGAATCCACTATTTATGCGCTTAAGGTTAATCAAAGCGCGGTCGTGCGATGCTTTACACCTTTGGATTCGAGGCACACTGGTCCAGAGCGAGGAGTGAGGGACTGGGACTGGGGCAGGGCAGGGGCACGGTAGAGGGACAGTGGAGAACAGCAGGAACGGGAGCGGCAGTGGCAGTCGCCACAGCAGCAGAAACAATTGGAATTTCGGTCGTGTCATAAATGCCACAGGATATGGCACTGCTTGCCATCCATAAATAATAAAATTTTATGTTCGTTCTTCGGCTTGGGGGATTAACAAAAAGACGAGCATCTCACACACACGCACACACACATAAATATTAAACATCTGTATATGCATTTAGCTTTGTATATGTATGTGGCACCATGGGGCGCCAAGTGATTGTGCCGACTCAACGGCCTGTTTGTTCTTATTAAAAGACACAAAGAATCTAAAAAATTTTAATGAAAATCCTCGAGAGTTGGGAATTTACGGGAATAACTTGATGGTACCCGTGTCGCTGCCTCTGTCTCTGTCTCTGCCTCTGCTGCTGCTGCTGCTGCTGCAACTACTTATGAAGCCTGCCACTTATTTATCACAACAAATCAGCGCACGCACCCACACAAAACCGATTCGACACGCGCCCGCGGTGGGCCCCGATCGCACCCGAAGCGTACCTGGTACTGGCACTGCGTCTGGAACTGGAACTGGAACTGGCACTGCGTCTGGATGCTGTCCATGCGATCAGCGCAATTAAGCCCCGTCGGGTCGAATCGCATTGGAATTGGCGTGGCTGGGCGGAGTGAAGGCATCGGGCTGAAGGCATCGCTGTAACAAGGTGCTAAATCATTGGTGCGACATTAACCCCAAGCTATGGCACACTTTATCAATGCAAAAGGAAAACCAAACCAAAGCAAAGCGAACCATATATGTTGCGCCTATCAACGCCCAAAAGGATCAAGTTCGCCTCAGCCCCCACAACAGCAGGGGCAACAATAGAGCAGGGCGGTCCGCTGTCCATTTGCCTGACCAGGCATCAGCTAATGAAAGCGCAATAGCTGAATTATGACTGCCCTCCAGCACACTGGGAAAAGATGCGTTTAACACGGGACGAAAAAAACTAGAGACGTATAACTAACTCACTTCCTGGCAAATACCTGGTCCCAATAATATTTATTACTCTAATATATTTTAAGCAGTTTTTTAAATATTTGTATAGTTTGCAAATTCATAAGGGAGATATTTCCATTTTCCTTTTCATATAGGAAAGTTAAATAAAGAGTTATTTGAAACTAATTATGAATACATTAAATTCTTGAAGATTTTTCTGCCAGTTTCAAACATTTGTAAATAACTGCATTGATATTTCTAACCCAATCTCAGAATATATATATATATAAATTTGTTAGATTATACCTTACTTAATTTAATAAAACATTATTCAACTTAGAGAAACAGAATAATTCCAGCAACTAGCAAACTTATCTCATGTTTAAACAAATTGATAAAATTTTCTAATTTATTTAAATTTATAAGCAGAGAAAATATTGTTTATTCCACTGTGACAAAGTATGAAGTAGCTCTTTTTTTCAGATTCCACAGTGCAGCAAAAATGCGCAATGCGAACCGAACAGGAGAAAATGTGAAAGAAGAAAAAAAACTCCTAGAAAAATGTGTTAAAAATTGTTGAGCTTTATTCGTGTATGTCCCGGGTACTCTGTGCTGGTCCCCCAGTCTGTCTGCATGGACATTTCGTGTCCATTTGTAGTTCATATCGTGTGTGTTGGCCCAACAACTGTAGTCAATTTCGCGCGTTGGCTGGCAACTTGGGCGGCTCTGGGTGGCAGTTCGCAACATTGTCGAGGATTAAAATTTATGAGCCCCATTGGAAATGGCTTCGTGACTGCAGTGACTTCTCTTCTTTTACCCCATACCAACAGTCACTCTTTTCTCTCTCTCTCTCTCTCTCTCTCTCTCTCTATCCCTTTCTCTATCTATCTTTCTTTTAGATTGTTATCGTGCGATACGTAGTGCAAAATAAATAAAAACAGAAATTGGGTCAATAAGCGTTTGCGCTTGCAGCAACATCGGCAAAAGCAAAGCCAACAAAAATCCAGCAGAAATACGAAACAACAATCAAAACTACTTAATGATAACTGACAATAATGAGTGCGAGCGACAAAATTGTGCAAAAAGGAAACGAATAGAAAGAAATACACACACAATGCCATTTCTCTATGGCACACGAGAAAGCTTAAAAAAATAACAAGTATAACAATAACAAATGGAATGAAATGGAATTCGCCATCAATCAAATATTGCTTAATAATTAAACAATTCAATAAAGTCAACAAACGAAAATAAATTGTTATAATAAATTGTCAGCGCGCTGTGTACAAAGACGCTAATAAGAAACGGTTAGCTGAAACGCCACGAAACGCGACTATCGAATGCCCTACAAAAGCCAAATGGTATAAAGAAGATATTCCAGTTAAAGCATATCATTTGTATAATCTGTTTTTAATTTCAAAAACATTTCACTATATTCATTTTAGAAAACAATTCAACACTCTTCTCATGCAGATTTCTATTTTGAATTGTATTGAATTCCCTGATCCGCGGCAATTGCTGCTCAAGTCTTGATAGGGCCCCGAAGTCAAGGCCCCCCAAACAAACGGAGGCCTACTCTGGTGAATGGTTTAGAATACATTAAAAAATAAAAAAAAACTCTCATATATGTATAAGCGATTCATATGCGAATATATGAACTTTTTATGCTAATCACATTCTTCAGTTAATTGGATGATAATACATATTTAATAGAATGCCCGTTAACATGAGTGTGGCCTGTGTGGGGCTCGACTTGGCGACAAGGGCGTAGATCATTTTGGAAAAGCGCTGACAATCTACCAACAACTCACACAGTTCGCTTGGTAATTGCGCAAGTCTCGCCTCAAGGTGTACATACAGAGGGAATGCGATGGAGGTAGGCTGAGCCGGGAACCGTTATATAGTAGTATATAGTAGTAATACACTGTCTATCGAAATCAAAAGTTGCAGAACCGCTGCCGGAACCGTTGCTGTCGATGATATCTAGAAATAGAAGTGCAACTGATAATGCGATGTGGCAGAGAGACACGAGAGGGAGTTAGGGCTACCTATAGATACAATCAGTTAGGCAGTCAGTCATATTACACTATGAAATGACAAATATTTGTTTGTTGTTTAGTTATTGAACGGCATGAAAAGGTCCAGGCCGCAATCCGATTTTGGGGGCTTTTGTCAATCGATTGCTTCGCTTTTGTTGTACTTCTTGTTGCTGTAGTTGTTTGTTATTGTTGTTGTTGCTGTTGCCTTTCTCTCGTTTGTTGCCCTGTTGCTTTTGTGGCATTCGTTTCGCTACTCTTTCGGCCCGTTTCTTTTTCGGTGGCTCTAAGTAGTCGCTGTTGGCGTTGCTCTTGCCGTTTGCCGTTTGTCTTTGGGCCTCTTTGTTTGTGCCACAAAATTTTAATTATAAGCTTAACTTACACAAAAAGCCAATTGTCATTGTAACTGTCCGCCGCGCTAAAGCTCATTTATCAATGCGACAGTTCTGAGTGGAAAGAGCGTGGAAAAACAATGTGAATAAAAGAAACAAGTGGGGAATGGCTTGGGAAATGCGCATAGAGAACGAAAGTTGAAGAAATCGCCATAAATAGAAAGCCAATAATAACTCTATTGACTACAACTGCAAGGTAATAATATTAAATAGAACTACTTGGCATTACTTCAGTGTCATAATGGAAACACTCTGACAATCGATATATTTGGCTATCGCTATCGAGGTGCCACAGTGCATATTGAGTGCCCATGCTGTTTAGCTGGCAGTCCCTTCCTGTGGCACCACGCGTATCTGGCATATTTGTATCTTACAGATACAAATCACTGCGACGCGCATCTTTCAACACGCGCGCTGCGCGCATCAATCACAAATACTTACAGAGCATACGAAAACACGATACGATACGATATGAATATATGTATGTTGCTGCCCCCAAAGAAAACAACAAATATTTATTATTATTGTTGTATTTCACGCCTTTAAGCCGACAGATACAGCCGGAGAACAAAAGCCTGATCTGGGTAAGAGAAAAGCCCCGAAAAATACAAAAAAAAAAAAAAAAAAAAGACGCCTTGTTATGCATTGCATTTCTCTGATGCCTTTTCTTTTTGTTTTCTCCTGCTGTCTCTCATTTCGCTGTTTGTTGGTGTTACTCTTATTTGTTTGCTGCTCTTGTTGTTATTAAGTTCTCATTGTTCCCATTGGCTTTGGCAATTTCTCATCGACGCAGCTGTAGAGCAGCAAAGCGTCTGCTATCATGAATATTTTCCGCTTTTCAAGAAAAACTTTCGGATCCGCTAAAATGAAAGAGGCATAAACACATAAATTTCGCTATGCTTTGCTGCTCGTTTAATTGTTACATATTTTTTTTACGATCCCTTACCATTTCCTTTCCCTTTCCTGGCATCTTCCAAGGAAGGGAAGGCAGGCTGGCTGGCAGGCAGACAGACAGACAGGCCTCTTCCCTTGGGTCAGTGCAACCCCCTTGCCCATTTTCTCAGCTTGTAAGTTGCATTTGATGGGCCTGGACTGTGGCATCATTAGGTTTTGTGCCGAAAATTAGGGTACAATTTATGGGACGCGCTAATTTTCTTTGAATTTCCTGCCAAAAAGAAGACAAAAAAGGGGGCAACCCGTTTGCGAAACTTGTAATTTATGTCGCTGAGAAAGGACACTCGCTCGGATCGGACTGGGCCAATTAGTGGCGGTAAATGTCAACCCAAAAATTAGCTTGTACCCGCTACTCCCCATCCCCGATGCAATCCATTCACCTAGCTGCTTCTGTAGCTGCTTCCCATTGTCACCTTTGAGCCTCTGAGCTTTTGCTGTCACCTAATTGAATCGAGGACGAGTGCCAAAATCGCTTAGTGCTAATCCGATTTGTGGCTGACCATTCTGTTAGTTACACGCATCGCTTACCCCGACGACAACGGGCAGACGGGGGAGAGCCCAAGGGACCCCAAACTGGACACCCGCAAAATCTTGGCTTATGCTCAAAAGGACAAAATGCTTGAGTTTTTCTTTTGGTCCCTCAGCGTGGCCTTTTGTAAGGTTTTCCATTTTTTGCCATATTTCTTTTTTTATGGAATTCTCATAATTTTCTTTGCCATACCCTGCGGAAGCCTAGACAGGGTACAGTTGGGGAACTTTCGAAATCTGTCTCTATTTAGACATATGCAGGGTATTTACTCAGTCAGGCTGCACTCAAACTTATTGTGTGTGTGTGTGTGTGTGTGGGAGTTGAAGTGCCATCGAGGTGGATTCGTTCTTATAGCTGGTCAGTCAGGCGCAAATTATAAAGGAATTAATAGAGACTGTGTCCGACAATGGGCCGATTTCAAAAGGAAAACCTCAAAGCAACATTAGAATGGAGCAGGGAAGCTGGCAGCAGTCGGATTAGGCAGCGTGAGCAGCGTCTCGACAGTCATTGTGACAATCTCGACAATCTTGGCATAAAAATTGGCATTTGAATGCATTCAAATGCGAATATGCAAAGAGGACAAGCCCATAATCATAATGAAGCTGCCGGGCTAAGCTGATTGATTGCCATGTAGGAGCTGAAGGACTGCACATAAAAGAGCCAACGTAAGGTTGCACATTGTGCCCTGATGTAAGAGGAGAGAACGGCAGTGGAACAGAGCGAGAGAGGCAGCAGCAGAAGACAAGACAGCTATCCATCAGGACGCATTTACAAAATGCAAATGCAGAACTAACCCACTTAAAACTGTCATTATGATCATAATTGATCATCTGAGGCCCTTCAGAGAAATAGACCTCGAATTGCTTTCAATATTGCTTTCATATTTGCATAATGCCTGCCAGCGATAGGGCTAGTTGGGCTACCCCAGAAACAGGTTAGCGGGATTAACTTGGCAATGTTTGGAAAACTTTCTAAGCAAAACAACAAATGAAACTGAAACTCAAAAATTGAAATTGAATTCGAAATGGGCGCGAAGAGGAAGACGCGCCAGAACTGCCAGTTGGACAGTTGAACAGTTGAGAACTGCGGAGAACTGGAAAAGAGAGCTTACTTACTGGATGATGGGATTAACGTTTCGCGAACTGTCATAAGGGGCTGCCAGCCTGTCAGCTTAGATGGCTAACTTGATCTTAAGCTCTTTTGGTCATGTGAAAAATTATGAAAACCCTCTACGGTTGTGCTATATGGCAATGCAAGATCGCAAAACATCCTGTATCGCTAGATCGTTTTATCGCTTGATCGCCGCTCGTATTTCGTCCAGGTAGGACGAAGGATGAGGACGAGGATGAGGACGATTGCCCATTCCCAGACGGGACGGTACAGAAGAAGCAGCATGAAGTGGTTCAACTAATCAAAACTGACAAGGCGGCAGACCGGCCTGAGATCAAGACAAGACCTATTCTGATTCCGATTTCGATGTCGATCCAGATCCAGATTCGTAAGATGTGTGTGCGTGTGCCTCGATAGGGCTGGGCTGGGCTGGCCTGGGCTGGTCTAGGATGCTGTTGATGTTGCTTAAGGTAGGGTGTGGTGGTGGGGGGAGACCCGAACGGAAGTGAGTTCATCAAATTGCGAGGTGACAAAAGGGTTGCAACTTACAGCCGAAGGGTTTCACGCGGTCAGGTAAAGACAATGCGACAAGGGTCAAACGGCGATGGCAGGGGCTAAAGTTTAAATCAAATTAAATTCATAGGTCTGAACGAGTTCAAAAGTTGAATGCTCAGACAGGATGCTGCAGGCCTGCAATTAGCTGCCATTTGTTTGGTTATCTATTTTTTTTTTTTTACTACCTTGAAATAATCAAGGCGCTACGCTTGGCTTAGTTCAGTTCGAAGGGAAATTTGAAGAAAACTGAGCACGAAAAATCAATTGCAAAATGCGAATGATATAAATAAAATAAAAACATTATTTATAGAAAAATTTCTAAAGCTCGATGTGGTTAGTTAGATACACAAAATCATATATGAAATATATTATATGATTATTGTGCTTGTATATACATACTACCTCGAGGATGACTAGCATGAGTCTCTCGAGGACTCTGGAGAAGCTCTTCTCTCTGCCTCGACCATAGGCAATGACTAGTCAGCAATTAGGGCTGCCCATTGTCATGTTTCTTCTGGACAGCTGCGCAGTCGAGTTCGGACCGAAGTTGGAGACGGAGACGGAGTCGATGAAGAGGTGCCGAAGAGATGGGAGTCGGGGAAATTAGCGAGCCTGTGCAGGGAGCTCTGGTCGTCTCGGCCCTTTGATGAATTGCTATGGCTGCATGCAACCTCTCGAAGAGTTACGCATCGTTTTGTGTCAAGAGTGTCGACTTGATTGGTTCTGACAGCGCGCGAACCGATGCGGATGCGAATGAGAGCGCGAAGCTGAACCTCAACCTCAACCTGAAGCTGAAGCTGAACCTGAACCTGAACCTGAATCGAAGAGGCAGCTAAAGGACTCGCAGCAGCTGCGCGCCCTGCGTCGCTAAGATCGCGACTCAAATTGATGTGGATGATCTGATGATGATGATGATGATGAACTTCCGAGGCGCGACAGAAGTGTAGCAAAAAAAAAAAAAACAAAAACGGTTTGTTTTGCCGGGGAGCCGAAGGGTCAGAGAAGCTGCTGCTGTTGCTGTTGTTGTTGTTGTTATCCGCCTTATATGCAAATCAAAAGGACACGAAGGCCGCCGCCCTTTGAAGCTGCACTGGGATCGAAAAGCCCAAAGAAATCGAGAGCAACCGACACGTTGATGAGCCCCGATTGTTGTTTGCCAGCGAAAGTGACCGTGAATGGAGTGAGTGGTGAGTGTGAGTGTGAGTGAGTGTGCATTTGAATATAAAGTAAGAGAGACCCTTTCGATTGAATTCGAATTAAACAGTTGCCACGTTTACGTTTCCCACTCTCCATTGCGTCCATTTTGCAATGACAACTTTGTCTTCAGGGTTTCCAGTTTTTCAGTTTCCTCAACTTCTTCCCCGGCCTCTTCCTGCGTCTCAGCCTCTTTGTTGTAACAAGTGAACGGTCGCTTTTCACCGCACATTTTCACAGCCGTCGTAACGGTCGCTCTAAAAAGGGGCGTACAGCGTTTGGCAATTATAAATCTCGGGCGTGGCCAATTTAATGGCCAAACTTTGTTCGCGTAAAACTTTAAAAACTGTCAACCCTTTGGTGAACCCCAAAATAACAAAAAGAAAAAAAAAAAGAAAGAAATAAGAATTAAAACCCAAAGGAAGAGGTTTCCGGTGGTAAACCAAGTACCAAAATCGATTGATAAATCTTCGGATAGGCTGCAAATGGGCGTGGCTCGAAAATAGATTTGCCAATTTTACAATTTTATTGGCAACGCCCCGACAAACCTACAAATGTCAGCAAATTTTTAATGGCTTCATTAAAATGGCAAATCCCCGTTCTGCCTGCAATTCGTGTGCCCTCTCCGCCCCATGCCATCATCGACAACTGTCATATACACGGACTAACCCTTCTTCATATACGATTTGCATTAGCTGCGAAACAACAACGACAACAACATCGATTAATGGCCATTACAAATGTTTTCCATTTGTCAGCATGCGTCGCGTTTTGCTTTTCAATTTTCGCAAGCTCCCTCTCCCTCTGCCTCCCCCTTTTCTCTAAATTTGCGTATCGATTCGGCCCGAACAACAAACCGGTAATTTATGCGAATCTCTGATAAGGCATCGCGAAACTGTGAAATCGAATCGAATCAAATGTTATTCGCATACGATTCCGTTTTGTGTCGTTTTTGTGGCGGTTTTGTATCGATTTTAAGTCGATTTTCCATTTAGGGTGCATCAGAAAGGAACATATTGCAATATACATATGTACATATATCGTGGATAATGTTACTAGTATTCCTACAAATTAAGAACTATTAACTATTAAAAACTGTCGTTAATTGAGTGAATTTAAATAGAGGATATTTGGGATTTGAAACTGAAATTCACATACGAAATTCGCTGAAGAACTTTAACGATTGTTTAATAATTATCATGATTAAATATTTTCAGATACTTACAGTACGTTTGCAATCAGGTTTCCAAAAAAAAAAAAAAAAACGATTCTCAGGTTAGTCACGGCCATTTAAAAATGCAGCCTAACTAAACTACCGGCCAGACAGCCTGTCGCGCTGGGGGGATTTAATGTCTCATATGATATTCTGTTTCTCTTGACCGGTTCCCGAAAGATGCCACATCATGGTCAGAGGCCTGGCCTGGCGTAGATTAAACAGTTGCGCTGTGTCCCAGACATGGGAAACGGAATGGATTTCGAACTGCCTAATGGAAGTCAGTATGGTCGATAAAGGGATCGATCGATTTGAATGCAGTCACAGATAGAGGTAGAATGAGAGAGAGAGAGACAGAGAGAGCAGAGGCATGGGAAACTCGAGTGCTGTGAGGTAGACTGTACGAGCCACTTGACCTTGTCTGTGGCCAGCGTTTGGGTGCACTTTTAAAGAAGAAGCGCGCGTCTATTATCCTGTCGGCCATTCGGATATTTGTCCATTCGTAATGCTTCTGCTACCCGCTACCCGCTACCCGCTACCCCGTTGCCCCGTTGCCCGCTGTGCTTTTGTTCTGGCCAAAGACAGAGACAATGACGCGTTCAAAAAACACACACGCACACACACAGTATGATAGAATGAAAAAATAAAACACACAGTCACACACACACACACACACACAGATACACACGCGGTTACACCTATGCTTGAGCCACAGGACGCGGGCGGCAGTACGCGTTGCCAAGACAATGGCCAAGCAGCAAATTGAGAATTCATTCATGTGAAACAGGCACAAGGTGGCAAGCGGAGAAGGCGAAAAAGAGTGGAAGGCGGAGCAGAAGAGACCGCTTGACCGGCCAGAGGCCCAGGGCATTAAAACACCTTAAAGAGGATTATAGGAATTTTGACACTTTTTCGGCATATCCTTAACAGCGGAGAGAACCTGATGCCGCAGCACGTTGCGCCATTGAGACCGAGAAAAAGAGAGACAAAGAGAGAGAGAGAGAGAGAGAAAGAGAGAGAAGGAGAGAGAGAGAGAGAGAATTTGACCATTGAGCAAAACGATTCGTTAGGGTCGGTCGCCAGTCTGTCTGGGTTTATCGGTCTGCTCAATGAACTGTCCGACCTGCTGCTGCCCTCCTTCTCCGCATTCGTCTCCCCTGCTGACTCTTCTCTCGGTCAGATAGATGAATGAAAAAAAAAGATCTCAAACAAAAGTCAATTACACGCGTTCTCTGACCATTCTTCCCACCAAATACTATGTAGTAGACTAGTAGAGAACCTAGCATTATCTTGTTTGTTGGTATTCCCTTTGGTATTATCTCTCGTTGCGCTTTTCACTAGGTTCTCCGAAAAGAATTACGTTTTTCAGCCAAAAGGGTTCTGTCACCATACCATGACTTACGTATCTTCCATATGACTTGGATTAATTTACATACGTGTAGATAAGCCAGATAAGCCACTTACGTCTCTTTGTATCATGTAACTAACATTCTTACTAGCTTGCAAAATTGAAGTTTAATAATCTATATACTTCGCGCATACCCTACATAGTCGGCATAAGTATTTTGACTTATTATTTGATTCAATTTTCCAAATAGTGTTTTATTTGTCGTAGTACTGTACTATATCTCCCCTGATAAGGTATTCTTACGCTTAATTTTGGATTGAATGTCTTATACTTGGAGATTTACTTGTTTTTGGATCAGCTGATCAATAATATAAGTAATTTATAAGCTCATTTCTTTCCAGTTCTTGAATTGGACTTTACACAATCATATTATATATGATTTTATTGAATGCTTTAATAAATAAATATTTTTGGGAAACCTTTAAGTATTCTACTCTGAGATTCCAATAAAGAGAGCAGTTACAAATTATTTATTGAAACGTCGCAACGTGATAAGCTTTGCCTTGCCTTGACTTATTATACATATAGTATTTTTGATAATGTTTCATTAATGCTGGTGAGAGAGATTCGTAATAATATATTTTTGGGTCTCTTCGGAGTGTTTTTGAATTCCCAAAGTTCAGTTTGTGATATACCTCTCAGCGTTGTGAATCTAATATTTTATTGTGCAGAGTATAGAAATCTTATTGAATTCATTTAAATAATGTTGCATCTTAAGCATGTTCTAACCATGGTAATATGGACTGTTATACTAGAATATGAGGCTAGTGCTATGAATCCGGTAAGCAACTATTCAATGTTTCGAGTTTTTCTCATATGTATACTTAAGTATATGAATAACATAATACAGCAGTATCGAGCTACTATCTTATCATTATTTGCTTAGCTTATGCAATATTACTTTCACCAGAACTGCAGCAGCGTCTTCCAATTGGACAATCCATGTGCGACTGTTTGTTACAAACTATTTAAGCCTGTTCTTCTACATAACCTAGAGCTGAAGGAGCAGTTAGAAGAGTCTAAAGAAAAGTTCCATGTTGTAGCTGAGAAAATAAACAAGATGAGCGAGAATGCAACTAGACAGGAGATCGTCATAATAAACCAGACAGACCAATTGACAAAACTTGATATTAAACTTGCAGAATATGAAGACATAGTTAAATATAAGGACAATCAAATCAATATACTGATATCTAAAAACGTAGAGCTGAATAACATTAAGATCGAAAACGAAAGAAAAGACACTGAAATTGAAAATTTGAAATCTGAAATAGAAGCAAAAAATCGACTTATCGAATCCCATAAAGAGAAAATATCATTGCTTGAAAGCCAGTTGGAGACTTCAGCTACAGCGGAGAGTTGTGTGGAGTACGGAAATTCGAATGATTTGCATTCAATCCGAATTGCCGGAATGAATCCGTTTATGGCACCTTGTGCGAGTGGGATCTTTGGTCCCGGCTGGATGGTCATCCAACGGCGCATCGATGGAAGTGTCGACTTCAATAAGAACTGGCTAGACTATAGGAACGGATTCGGTGTTGTTAGTGGAGAGTTTTGGCTGGGACTGGAAAAACTATACAGATTAACAACAAGTCGACGTTACGAACTGTATGTTCAGGTTGTTGACTTAAAAGACAACGTTCACAATAACCGATATGATAGATTCCAAATAGGCAGCGAATCGGAAAAGTATATATTGAAATCATTGGGAAAATATAGTGGAGATAGATTTGATTGTTTACGTACGAACGTTGGCATCGCATTTACAACACTGGATCAGGATAACGACAATTACAGTCCACATAATTTGGCCATAGCATATGGAGGGGCTTGGTGGCATATAGCTGGTCCATACAGGTGGGTTCAAAACATAAGATTATTAACATTACAGAAGATTTATCCTTATATTATTATAGTCCATTGATATTTCCCTGTCATTCCTTATATTTACTTATACCCTTCATATATTTTTAACTGATTTATTAAATTAAATATCTTCTTCTCTTTTTTCGTTTTAGTAATTTGAACACAGTATTCCGCGGAGAGCATTTTTGGTGGGGTCAGCGAATTAAGAGTTGCCAAATCCTTATACGCCCGCTGCTACATTAATATACTCAATGTGAGCAAAGAATCTCCCTAAAAAGGTCATTACGGAAGGTATGAATAAAGTATATACTTATGTGAATATACATATATATGTTGATAAAGCAAACATATCAAACGTTTTTTCTTTTATTTTTAATTTTGGCAGTTTGTTTCTTATCAATTCCCTGTCAATCTATGCGAACCATTTGGGCAACTCTTGTTCCCGTCCAGATGTGTGTATGTGTGTATGCTTATGTGCGTGTGTTTGTGTCTATCTCTGTGTGTGTTTGTATAGTCAATTGAAATTCGCAAGGATTAGATACACGCAGCCAGTGATGCGCATCTCAATTGTTTGTCGCAGCTCGATTGATTGTTATCGATAAGTTTCGGGCTGCTCGAAACATTTGGCAAACTGTTTGCTTTGCGGCCTATGAAATTGAACCCGATGTTTATCTGAGGAACTCACCAGAGGCAGCAACACGCGAGTGCTGGGTTAAGGGGAAGATAACGCAAATTCTAAGGAAATTGCAAATCATAAGATATACCTGGAAAGAGTTTTTAAAAGAAAACGCAGTTATTTGCCATATACCTATGGCATACTTTAGGGCTGGAGAAGTTACACAAAACCTAAGTAAATTGGGGAGATTGAAAAGATTGTCTAAAATAGTCTTGTAGAACAGTTTTTCTCTGGGTTTATAGCTTAGATAGACTCGCATCAATGCATATGCAGAATTTCAGCTGAATTCTAATTAGTTTGAATAAAAATATCGATTATGGTATAGTAGGGTAGGCCAGCAGCCTGTAAAGCTTTGTCGGCCATTTTGAGAAGCATTAAGGAGCAACAAAAGGTGCAAAATCCACATGGCAACAAGCCCCATTTGGGAATAGGAATGTTGAATGTGGATTGCTGCAGGTTGGCAGCACCTGCCCCAACTCCAGGCAGACACATAATAAGCGGAGTAACCGCAAACAATGGCTAGAAGAAGAGCGATTTAGGCATTAGAGTACATTGAATTGAATCGCTGATTTGTGGCATTTGAATAGCCGCAAAGGCAGCACATACTCATACTCATTCAGCGCATTCAACTTATTCACTTTAATGCTGAAGACGAGCCTCTACTTCAGTTGGCATTGTCAGCCTCTTTTTGTGCAACTACTCATTAACATTTATTTGCGAGTGCGGCGGAGAATGCAATGGCAAAGGCAACTGCCATGATAAATATGACAAACAAACGAGCGAACGAAAGGAAGACAGACAGAATGAAAGAATGAGCGAATGCACGAATGAACGAACGAACGAACGAATGAACAAGGGGCGAATAGACAAACAGACAAACAGAAGGGACAAACAAATGCATTGCGAAAGCGCAGGGTGGTAGGTAACGACGCTCTGAATACCCTTTAAAATTAAACCAGTGTATATTCTTTATAAATATCATGTCTACAGGGTATTTACAAGGTATGCCTTCGGTGTACTAACAACTTATACTAGCTAACGGTAAAAGAGTTGCAGTTAGGGCCGCCTCCTCTACCAAAGACAATGGTCGACATAGGAGAGCATCGAATGCGAGGTCCAAACGCGAGGGCTGCTCGATAAGTTTGCACAGTGCAGCAGTTAATTTGAGTGACGAACTCTTGGAACTGCCCTCGCTGGGTTGCCCTGGCACAGTTGCACTCAGTCACTCAGTCGGTTTAGTTAGTGCAAAGAGAGCTGGAAAAACGTGCAGCATTGTTCGCAACTTGCAATTGTTGCCAGACAAAGGTAACGAGCACAGAGAGAGATAGAGAGAGAGACATAGAGAGAGAGAGAGAGCGATAGGGAGATGCCTGACAACCCTACTCCCCCTTCTGCTCGTCTGATGTGGGCAGCAAGTCATTAGAGTCAAATTGAAATAGAATTGGAATTAGGGTTTCAATTGGAACTGGAACATTCCATTGAGGTTATGTGCGTTCGCCATTAGTTTGTTGTTAATTAAAATGGAAGCCAAGTGCCAGTCGAGTTGCTACAACAATTTCTGAATCAGCGCTAAAAACCGCCCTGCAAAAACAAAGGCAAACACCTGCACAGTGCGAGTACACCCACACACACACAGTAAAAGCTCTGCAAACAATGGCGACAAATGGAGCTGTCGCTGCTGCTGTCGCTGTCGCTGTTGCAGTTGCCGTCGCCGTCGTCGCTGCAGTCGTCACGGGCAACAGGACACCAAGGAAATTAACAGAACAAAGCGTTGCATGAATGCGGCAGGAAGGGAAGTAGCCAGGCCAGGCCAGGCTAGGGCAACTGTCGTCCTGCCCAGCAAGGATTGAAGCGAAGCATTTTAAAGCGCACACAGCAGATTAGCCAAAATAAAAATAAATACGCCCGTGTGCGTGTGTGTGTGTGCGCCATGCAAATGTGGATACTCTTGTGGCAAAGGCAGCCATGTCAGCATCAGCTCGGCAAAAGTGTCCATTAAGATTAGTTGATTTTGCTTTCGATAGTTGTGAAGCGCTAAGTAAATGCGTTAAATAAACAAATGTACAACAGCAACAACAACAAACACAATTCTCCACAGCGACTCCCATTCGGCTGGCTCTCTCGCTCTGTCTCCCACTTGGCCTCATGTAATACGCCTGCCCCAACCAGAAGCAGCGGCGTCGACAGCGACAGCAGCGACAATTCCAATTGGAAACGCCCACTAGACTGGTAAACGCAATGGCGAGCAATGACACTAGTGTCGTCTCGCTTCTGCATTAGGGCAACACCTGCTCTGCGTGGCGCTCAATTGGCGCTCTTTTGCTTGTGCGCTCTCTCACTCGCTCGCTCGCTCGCACACACACACGCTCGTCTGCGCTCTGAGCTGAGTTGTGCTCTTTTTGCGTTTTGAGAGGAGAAGAGAAGCGGTTCTTGTTGTTGCTGACTTTTTTCTTGGCTCAAGTGTCACCTGCACCTCGCTGTCGCTGTCGCTGTTGACTGCGCAGCACACACACACAGACACATAGACTCAATCGAATTCGCCTCTCTCTCGCCTCTTGGCCCGTCGCATGCAGATACAACAAAAATATTTCCTATGTTTCAGTTGAGCGTGGCAACATGTTACAAATTGCCAGCAACAACAACAACAACAACAACAAGAAAATACTTATTAATCAACAACAAAATTGAACAAATAAACCAATAAAAGAGGCTGCTGCCAACCAGTTGGAGTTGCCAGCGAGAGAGAGAGAGAGAGAGAGGCGAAAGAGAGCAAAAGTGGAAGAGCGAGTTAGCTTGGCAAAGCTTCTAGCTGCCTGCCGTAGGCGCCCGCTTATGCGAATGTATGTGTGTGCTGCCTCTGCTACTGCTGCTGCTGCTGCTGCTGCCTCTGCTGGTGTCGCTGCAGCCAACCCCCCAAATGTGACAAGTCCGTGCGACTCGCTCGTCTGTGTCTCGTGTGAGAGCGCGCGCCAAGTTTTTAGTTACGCGTCGGAACGTACCCGTTGTATAGCCGCCAAGCCGAAGGCAGCGCTTAGAAGTCGCAGCAGCTACCGCCCGCCGCAGCAGCAGCAGCAGCAGCAGCTCAGCAGCAGCGATAGCCTTAGTTTTAATCCATAGTTTAAATAATAAATAATAACAGCAACAGCAACAACAACAACAGCAGCCAGACCGGAAAAACGTTTGTGGCAATAGGCAAATTTGTTGTTTTCTCGTGTTGCCAGTTGCCAGTTGCAACGTATTGCGTATTGCATCAACTTGTCGCGTCGGTTAAACGCAAAAAACCCAACGGCAACAACAACATCCACAGCTCACAGTGTGTATAAGTGTACAACCATTTTAATCGTATACATTTTCCAATCGGAGTCGAAAACCCATCGTAATGTCGTGAAATTTCAACCTTAAGCTACTTACACATTTAAAATAATATACATGAAATAATTGCACGCACAATTCTCGTGCTGTATGCGTGAATGAATAAAAACAAATAAACAAAACAAATATCCAGTTTATAAAGTGTAAAACAAAAAAGCCACAGTAAACACAAACACAAACACACATATTGAAACTGAAACCGAAACAGAAACAGAAAAGAAGAGTTAAGCTCATAAAAGTTGCTCGTAAATTGTTCGAGAATTATTTAAACAAAACTCAGTGACATAAGGAATGTAAAACAACAACAGCAGCAGCTGCAAATCTCGCTCATCCATTGTAGTTGATTATAAAGAATATAAACATACATATATATCTATATCTATTCGATTCCCCCACTTGGGGCATACTATATACCAGGGCAATGCAGCGCCAATCAAGGTAAGTGAATATTGGAGGAACAAGTTCAATAAAACTAGAGGAAATCAGAAATACATATCATAAATATAATGAGGTATACAAATGTTTGCTTAAATAAATAATGAAACAAATGGGAAAAGCTTGTTGCATTACATGACATTTTTTTAATCTCAAAAAAAGAGGATTTAATATCTACAAAATGAAGCCCAAAGAATATCATGCAAATATGATATTTAATTGTATGACCAGAGTTCCTGGTAAATACATTAAATATTGATCAACTCTATTTGCAAGCTTAAAGTCATTCAGTTTTCACGATATGTTTGAAAACTATGAGAAAAGCCTTGCGATTTATTCTTATAACCCACATGTGATGCTCCAGGCTTATAATCTTGAAGGTTTTGTATAATATTAGGACTAAATAGCGCCCAATAAATGCACTTAACATATGATATATAAGCTTAACATATAACTCGATATTATTTCGATTCATTGAACTCTTGAACGTTAAAAGTGATCAAATTTGCACGATATGTTCGTAACATATGCGTGATGCGGGAGTCCGCATTGAAATTCTCGAACTTATAGAAAACTGAGATCAAATACAATTGTGTAAATAGTGTTGGGAAACACCTGATTCACTTATGGGAATCTCTGAGTGTCTCTAGTCTGCAAACAAAGCAACCGAAACATGTGTTTTCAAATATTGAACTATACATGGAACAACAACAGACTCAGATGATCGAAGTGTGTATCGTTTCTAGTTTCATTTTTCGCAAAGATCTCTTGAGACTGGAATTAATATATTCACATAGGGTTCGCTGGGCTGTTCTTCTGGTTTTCTTCAGTTTCGTGGCCAGAGACTTGCCCTTGGCCCTTGGAACTTGACACTAAACCAAGAGATACGTTTACGATGCGATTGTTGCGAGTGTGAAAGTTCTTAATTACAAACATTAGGGGGCCGCTGCGGCTTAGGGCCACGGATCACAATCACAGCGTGTGCCCAAGAGACACTTTTCAATGGATACGACGCGAGAAGGGAGAGATGGCAGAGTGGAGAGAGGGGAGAGGAGACGTGAAAGAAGAGACAGACAGTACCATAAGTAGAAGCGGAACGAGGCATTTCAACACAAAGTGGAGACACTTAAAGCTCTACCTGTATTGAATTGAGATTCACGCCACTCGACTCTCCCGATTCTCCATTCTCGGCTCTCCACTGTTGATTCTTGATTCTTGGGCACAGCAGCAGCGAACTGTGGGCATCTGGGGCTCTGGGCCTCTGCGCAGGCTCAGCATGTGGCTAAGCCGATCATAATTCTTGTTTGACACTGCAACAAACGGATGAACAAATGAACGAGGAGCGAGTCTGGGACCCCAAAACAGTTCAGTTTCCATCGGCTGAGCTCCTGCTCCGCATCCCCATCCCAGCGTATCGTTTGCAGCTTCCTGTCCCTTTCCCCTGTAGACAAACAACAACGGGTAGCCAGTTACCAGCTGCCAATTTAGTTAAGTTAAAACTGAACGATTTACAGTCACCCTGTAAAAAGTATAAAGTCTTTAAAGTACTGGCTGTGTATACCCCTGCGAGGAACTCTTCACTTGCAGTCACTCTCGTGTGTGTCAGCATACCCTGTGCCAATTACGACAACAGGGTATAAGTATTTGCCCTGCCCTGGGGCAATTTACTCCTACTGCGCACGAGAATCGTCTGCGAGAAGATTTGCATAACAAAGCGAAACGCGTAGACGAAGGCAGCCGTTGCAATGATCGTAAATAACACGGTTGATATCTATTAACGCTTTTACTGGTGTTACTGGATTATCGCCAGACACACACACACACACACACACACACACACTCACACACACACACACACACACGTGGAAGGGGTCTCGGAGAAAGTGAGCAGAGAAAGAGAATATCTCTTCGGTTGTGGGCCCACGCTTTTGCATGTTGCACAACGTGCATGGGAGGGGGCCGAGTTTGACTTGGGGTTAGGGTTAGGGTTCGGTCTCAAACTTGGACTCGGTTCTGGTAGCCTTCGCAGCAAATAAAAATATCTGGAGTGCAATTTGTGCACAGCTGGTGGTGCAACCGCTGCTGGTGGTGCTGCCAATGGCCTGTGGTGCTCATCGGTGCTGCTGCTGCTGCTGCTGCTGCTGTTGCTCCCCTTTGCGACAACATTGCGAAATTTGTTTGCACTCCATAAAGATTACAAATATGCCCCTGCAACTGACAGATCCGCCTTCCCACAGCCCTCACCTCTCTAGGCTCTCAGCGTTGCTTCCTCCTTTAAATAAATTTCATGGTTAATACGCATGGTTGAGCCATTTTTACTTTAACACCAAAGTGGATAATGCCCGGAAGCAGCGCAGATGTCGCAGTTGTCGTTGGCCACAAGAGTTGTGGACACGAACGGAATGCGGATTAACAGTGCCAGCCAAAAGTCGATGGCACCAACAGCGACCCAATAACTACAGTTAACTGCGAACGCATTTTCAGTTAACTCCACATTCAATTTAGTTGGAAATTTCACTTGAAATGAGCATATTTATTGGCTTAACAGAATATATATATACATATATACTTACTGCTATCTACCTATATAGTTTAATCTCTGTGTTGTCCCGATGTTGTTTTGTATAAGTTAATTGATATAATTATAATTAATTCCAGCAGAGTTTGTGCACTGCTTGACCCATTTGGTAGCTCAACTACAGGTACTCTAGGGGAGGGGAGTAGACTCACAGAGATCCAGTCATAGACACATCGTTCGTCTGCTATGCAAATAGAGCCCAGTTGTGCAGATGACACATTTGCCCAGCTTAAGAGTCCCGCCCCAACCCCTCTAGAACCAGGTGGATTCCATTTTAACCCACACTACGGCTTGTCTTCCGCACACCCATCAATTCAATTGTGCTCCGGCTGTTTGCTCTTCGTCATCATCATCCTTGCTGGACCATTAGGCAAATTGAAAGCATTTAGCGGGACGCTGGAACGGCTTCTTGACCACTCAAAACCCTTTGCCGCAACGCATTTAACACACACATTAATGCGACGCGACCCGCACTTGGGATGGGCATCAAGTGGATCGCATAAGTCCCCCTCTCTCTCTCTTTCTCTCTCGGCACGCACATGTCGGCTGGGAATCGTAGCCCTAACCTGCTCCTGATCTGACTCGACCTGGCTGGCTGTGGTTTTCAAAAGGCCCAAAAATGAAAATGAATTGAAAGAAATGGTTTTCAAGTGCCCGGATGCATAATGAACCGGACGCCACGCTATGGCTCGGACCGCGTTGCCGGCGTGTGCAGCTCCTTTACCATCCACCTCAACCCCATCCCGCCCTGAAGGGTTGTGACATTCGTCCCATAGATTGCGCCTGCGGAGAAAAGGTTTCGAGTTCCAGTCTCCAGTCTCGAGTCTCGAGTCTCGTGGCCCGATGCTCGAAGCTCGAAGTACTCCTGGGGCTGGTCCATTGTTTTTTCCCCCCTGGTGCTGGGCTTGGGGACACTGGCGACAGGCGACACACTTCGAGGGTCCAAATCAATTAGTTAATTGACGAACAAAAGCCCAGAGGCATAAGCATAATAAAAAGCCGAGTTTGCGCTTGAACGACTTGGACTTGGATATTTATTGAATATGCAAAACCTATTTATACGTAATAATTGCCAGTAATTATATTGCAAAGTTAAGAGTTCTGAATATTTAGAAGTAAATGGAAAACGAGTAGCTAAGTAGATTAATATTTCTTTTTACACACTTGGACTCATTCGCTGTGCTCTTTCGTCAACAGCTCGACGCACTCTCCTCGAACCATTGGCAGCACAGCAGCAACAGGCACAGTAATCCGGCTGCACGGCCGTAATCCGACTGCTGCTCCGTCCACAAAATGATGGAACGTCTGTCCACGCACTTGTCGCTCTCAGGCTTATCGCTCGCACATCCTCTGCAGAGTCATTTGAGTTCGGTCAGTACCAGCAGCGGCACGCATTTGGGCCAACTGATACAGCATCATCAGCAACAGCAACAGCAGCAACAACACAGTAGTGAACAGAGTCACGCCCACAATCACGCCCACCATCACAGTCAGCAATTGTCGCTGAGTCAATTGGGGCAACAGCAGCAGCAGCAGCAGCAACAGCAACAACAGCAGCAACAGCAACAGCTGCAGCAACATCATCAACATCACCAGCAGCAGCAGCAGCAGCAGCAACATCACCATCACCATCATCAGTGCAGCAGCAACAGCAGCGGCGGCTCGCCCAACGGCAACGTATCCTCCGCTCTGGGCCTGCACTCTCACCTACATCATTCGGCAGCAGCCGCGGCAGCAGCAGCACATCATCTGAGCTCACAGCACTCACAACTGCAGCAGCATCATCAGGCGGCAGCCGCAGCAGCAGCAGCAGCAGCGGCAGCAGCAGCGACGGCAGCAGCAACTGCCTCCCAATCCTCCGGCCACGCCGCAGGCAGTCACAGCAGTAGCCTCAGCAGCCAGGCACAGTCTCAGCAGCCGCACAGCAACGGCTTGGCTCAGCTCGGCTTGCCTACCGCAGGCACCGGACACAGCCACGCCAGCGCGATATCTGGATCTGGATCCGGGTCCAGTGCCAGTGCGCCAGTGCATCATACGTCCACGTCCAGCAGCACGGCCTCAAGCAGCAGCGTAATGGCTGCCGCCGCTGCAGCGCATCTGCATCACAACTCGCAGGCGTCGCCCATTGGCAACCTGCACCAGAACATGGGCAGCCTCATGAACAGCGGCAGCAGCGCCAGGTGAGCTAGATAAATATATGCATAGTTATATAAATATTAATATGTTTAGGATTACCCTTTCGATATTGATCCAAGTCATAATCACAATCACAATTTTGTAGATGTCAGTTAAGAAATTATTTCTTATAAGAAAGGTATTTATTAAAGAGTCTCAATTTGATTTCAATTATATGCATTTATAGGGTGTCGATATACCAATTTCCAACTTTGATGATCAGTTCAATGCGATTGTTTTACTCAGGCTGCCAAAGGTCGAATAAGCATTTCGCATTTCTTAATAAGTTCACCCCACCACATACCATTACTGTCAGAGAAAGGTGCATTTAAGTCGCTAAAGTCAAGAGAAAAAAACAAACGTTAAAAAGTTTTTAAAAATACTGTTTGAATTTGTTACCTTCTAGATTCACTTTTAAACCACCAAGCACTACGAAAGTTCTTTGCTTGATGTTTATTACTATCGTTATCGTTGTCTCGGTCAATCGTTGAAAATCCCCAACCCTCGTGCTTACGTAAACTATCGCTGCCAGATCCTGTTTTGTTGCCAAGTGACTTCAGCTTATACTGTTCTAGCTCACTGCCAATTTCAAATTTATCGTATTTACTATTGTAAACGATATTTTTAGTGTTTACCACATGAACCAACAGTTCGTATCGTCGACTTGTTGTGAGCCTGTGAAGCTTTTCAAGCCCCAACCAAAACTCTCCACTAACGTTACCGAAACCTTCTTTATAGTCCTCCCATTTCCTCTCGAAATCGACACTTCCATCAATTCGTCGCTGGATGACCATCCACCCAGGTCCAGCTATCTGACTATCGCAAGGTGCCACAAATGGTTTCAATCCGGGAATTTGGAAGGCATGCAAATGGGTAGAGTTTCCGAATAGCAAACAACTCTCAGCTGAACTTTTTTCAAGATTTTGCTTACATTCGGAAATCTGGGCGTCTCTTGATTGCAAGTCTGACTTGAGTGAGGTGATTTCAGTGTTTTTGTTTTTCACTTCCCCAGCAGAAGTCTCGGACTGGTTTTCCAGTAAGGTTATTTTCTTTTGGTAAACCTCTATTTGGACATTCATTTCCTTGATCTGCGATTCTAATGTTTTTATTTGAGTATTGCTTGCTAGAGATTCACTTTTTGTGGTTTCAATGATTTGATTTATGGTATCATTATTTTGTGTAATTGTAGATTTCAATTGATTAATTTCACTGTCCTTTTGTTTGTGTTCATCTTTGTTTTTCTTATTAATTGTTTCTATCTGAGTTTCTAATGTTTTAATAAGCGTATCTTTATTTTCGGATTCGTGTCTGCTTTTGATATTAAGTTCATTCAGCCTGTCCTTTTCCCTAACTACATCTTCAAGCCTAACATTTAGTTTTGCCAGTTGATCAGTTTGGTAATCAATGATGCTCTGGAGGCGAGTGACATTTACCTGCATGCTTGCCATCTTCTCATCTACATCATGGTAGTTATCCCTATACGCCTCTATCTGTGCCCGAAACTCCGCAGTATCTAAAAGCACTGGCCGAAAGAGTTTGTAACAAAAAATTCCGCAATTGTTATACAAATCGTCGGACCTGCACTTTTTCTGAAAGTAATAAAAATAATATGGAAAATCAGTCGAAATACATTTAAAAATTTTGTCCTAATACCCTTCGACCATTGAAAATGGTTTAAAAAGAGTATACTAACTTCTTGCAAATGTAAGTAGCAGGCATAAGAAGGCGTGGCAGACCCCATAGAATATATGTATTCTTGCTCATAATCACAAGCCGAGTCGATTGAGCCATGTGCGTCCGTCTGTCTGTTTGTCTGTCTGTCAGTTTTAGACAACAGATCTCAGCTGTATAAAAAGCTAGAGAAAAATTTGGCATGAAGATTCCTATATATCATAGGCAGATGAAGTTTATATTAAATGTTTGGTGCCACGCCCACCACCCCCGAAAATTGGTAAATTGCAATTAATAGAAAAAAACCACTGAAGTCATAACATTCTGCATCGTTATACATAAAGCTGATTATAAGATGAACATATTTTCCCAATTACAATTTGATCGGACCAATAACACAGAAGTTATTAAAGTTAACGTTTTCAGCAGAAATGTTCGGTAAGAGCAGCAGCCTGTGCGCTGGCTGTGTGAAAAAAAACTAATCGATAAGAGCACAGTCGAGCGTGCTCGACAGTAAGACACCCTTCACGCAATTCTTAAAATCTCTTACAAACACACTTCTTTAAGCAGATCATTCAAATCAAAGTAAAGCGACGACATAAATTTATCAAATTGTGTGGCTCAAGGCCGAGATCTGGTTATCGTACATACATATAGACAAACTGACCGACAGACAGGTATGGCTATACCGACTCGCTATTGATATTGATCAAGAAAGTGTACATACATATGTCGGTGATGCCTAGGTCGGCATAAAATTGAAATTACATTCTACTTTATGTGTAGCGCGTATAAACATTATAAAGATTACGCAACACTCTTATTTTCTTATTTTAGCAAATACTTTGCTCCTTACTTACCATGTTTTCTCCATCAACACAATATTCCAGTAGAAATATAAACAACACCACGTAGCTAACACGACTAAAGCCCAACATTTTGTTGATTTGTACGCGAAAATTATTTAATTCGGAGCAATGAAACCTTAGGTCAACAATGAACTGTGTCCAATCACAAACTGAATTCTCGGAATGAAAAAAGACAACTAGACAGCTAGGAAAGACTCACACGTTTCCATACATACTATACACGTATGTATGTATGTATGTATGTATGTATGTGTACTCCAGAGATAGGCAACGATCATCTTTGCGAGTAATTGGGCTACGAAGAAACGTTATCAACTGTACAATATACATATATAATCATATATTATATATAAATATATAATATGCTTGTTTGTTAGCTGTTGTATATTAATTTTAATAATTAACAAACAGTACACAAAAATGTTCTATGTAAAATTATAAGAAACACATTAATAGAAACGGACAAATGTGATCGGTTTAATTGTGATATTTTTAAATTAAGATATATGTAGCTCTTAACCCAGAAGACTAGTTTCTGCACAGAAGAAATAAGTCCAGAGATTAACGCCCACCACCCCCGAAAATTGGTAAATTGCAATTTATAGAAAAAAACCACTGAAGTCATAACATTCTGCATCGTTATACATAAAGCTGATTATAAGATGAACATATTTTCCCAATTACAATTTGATCGGACCAATAACACAGAAGTTATTAAAGTTAACGTTTTCAGCAGAAATGTTCGGTAAGAGCAGCAGCCTGTGCGCTGGCTGTGTGAAAAAAAAAAAACTAATCGATAAGAGCACAGTCGAGCGTGCTCGACAGTAAGACACCCTTCACGCAATTCTTAAAATCTGTTACAAACACACTTCTTTAAGCAGATCATTCAAATCAAAGTAAAGCGACGACATAAATTCATCAAATTGTGTGGCTCAAGGCCGAGATCTGGTTATCGTACATACATATAGACAAACTGACCGACAGACAGGTATGGCTATACCGACTCGCTATTGATATTGATCAAGAAAGTGTACATACATATGTCGGTGATGCCTAGGTCGGCATAAAATTGAAATTACATTCTACTTTATGTGTAGCGCGTATAAACATTATAAAGATTACGCAACACTCTTATTTTCTTATTTTAGCAAATACTTTGCTCCTTACTTACCATGTTTTCTCCATCAACACAATATTCCAGTAGAAATATAAACAACACCACGTAGCTAACACGACTAAAGCCCAACATTTTGTTGATTTGTACGCGAAAATTATTTAATTCGGAGCAATGAAACCTTAGGTCAACAATGAACTGTGTCCAATCACAAACTGAATTCTAGGAATGGAAAGACAACTAGACAGCTAGGAAAGACTCACACGTTTCCATACATACTATACACGTATGTATGTATGTATGTATGTGTACTCCAGAGATAGGCAACGATCATCTTTGCGAAGAAACCTTATCAACTGTACAATATACATATATAATCATATATATAAATATATAATATGCTTGTTTGTTAGCTGTTGTATATTAATTTTAATAATTAACAAACAGTACACAAAAATGTTCTATGTAAAATTATAATAAACACATTAATAGAAACGGACATATGTGATCGGTTTAATTGTGATATTCTGAAATTAAGATATATGTAGCTCTAAAACCAGAAGACTAGTTTCTGCACAGAAGAAATAAGTCCAGAGATTAACAGATATACCAAATATTACTACGCAAGTCTTATGCAATTTTGATTTTATTTTCAATAAACTATACATTCATGATTGTGACTCGTGTTGAATATATAATTCTTTTGAATATATTAGTTATTAAGCATGAAATATATATGTGTAAAGAAATGTAGATGTACATATGTATGTGTATTTTAATCTGTTTAACAATGCATTTTTTTTTGTTTCCCGCACAGCGACGTCTTCTTCAGCCTGATGATACAGAACACAACGAAGCGACAGAACGAGGAGCACATTAAGCGACCCATGAATGCGTTTATGGTCTGGTCACGATTGCAGCGTCGCAAAATAGCGCAGGATAATCCGAAGATGCATAACTCGGAGATATCCAAGAGGCTGGGTAAGTTAATGTTAATGTTAATGTATCTAGATACAAAAATTTCAATTTCTTTCCGTAGTCGGTAGAGCTACAGTCGAGCGCGCCCGACAGTAAAATACCCTTCGCCCAATTTTACGTTTCAAACGTGTAACCACACTCATAATTTCAAACATAGAATTCGAATAATCGCAAATTACCGATTTGCAGGGGCGGTGGGCGTGGCATCAATCATTTGTATTCCTAGGATATTTAGGAACTTTCATGCCAAATTTGGTGTCTTAAGCTTTTTAAATAGCTGATCCAGTGATATACCTTATGGGGTCTGCCACGCCTCCTTATGCCTGTTCCACAAAGCTAGTATACCCTTTTTTGACCATCTTCAATGGTCGAAGGGTATAAAAAACATAAACCAAACACGCTGAGTATTCTGAACATTTGATTTGAGTACGACCGCAATAGGTCTCATCCGTTGTCTTATCGCTGGGACGGGTGTCTGGTTGTGGGCCTGCTGATAATCTGAAAACAAAAACAAATCTCACACAAAACTAAATTAAGAGGCGGCACACGACCTGCCAGGCCTCAATCGCGCCCAATCTCCTGCCCTAACGTTTTGCGCTCCCTCCCCTATGCAACTTAAACTAATCAACGTAATACCACACACACACACACACACCTCCCCCTGCCCCCGCCTGCAATGACAAACCAGAAGCAGACAACACTCTCAACGCAACTGTCAAAGCTGAGAAGCGTCTGTCACACAATGGCGGAAACGCCGATTCCGATGCCGAAGCCGAAGCCGTCGAGTGCGTTGATTCCGCTTTGCAACTGAAGGGTTGCCACCCCCGTTGAATTGGCGTGCCTCTGCCCCACTGCTGCTACTTGCCACATCATTGCCGCTTGCCGCTTGCCGCTTAAACTAGTTGCAAAGTTAAGTAGTTTATATCAACTGAGGATGGGGCAAGGGAGTTCGTTGGCTAATCCCAGGCACACAAAACGTTGCGCTCAGAGATTTCGCAGCAAATTCAATTTCAATCACACACACACACACACGCACAGGCACAGGCCGTCCAAGTGCGGCACGTGGCAAGTGACAGTCGAGATCTTTAGCATAACAATGCGACGGAGACGAGCCCGAGACGAGCGACTACTACCTTTGGCCAACTCATGCATATGCGATGAGTGCGGAACAGCACTGGCGTCTTCTTCTTCTTGCTGCCACTAATCAGCCCTGAAAAAAGCTGTCACAACAGCGATAACAATAAGCCCATCGATAAGGCTGCCAAATTCCAATCAAATTCGACGGAAAGCGAGGCCGCAATTCCACATCGACTAGGATTGACTTCCTCACACACTGTCTCCCTCTCTCTCTCTCTCTCGCTCGCTGTCTCGCTCTCTGGCAGCACTTGTGAAATGACTTTTCCATTTTTCTTTGCTTTTTTTTTTGTTTTTGTAGCTTTTGTTTGAGCAAAAACAATGCAAATTAAACGCGACTCACTTGCAGCGCAGTTGAGCGCAACAAACAACAACAGAGACGAGAGGCAAACTCTGCGCTGTTCTCTTATGTAATTAAGGGAAAGGGGGTGTAGAGTGTAGCACGGCCACGACTAGCAGATACCACGCAAAGAACACGCTGAAATAGTACGGCTTAAAGAGTGTGCAATTTATTCGATTGCTTATTCGAAATAAATATAAAACGTTTAAAGCAATGCATATTATGCCCCCTTTTTAAAATTCGTACAGGGTATAACTGGCCGATAAGGGTTGCTGCAGCCAAATGGCGATTAATTTTCTACACAGCCATTAAAGAAAATTTCTTAATCAGGCAACTGAATGCCCTGAAAGCGCTTTTCAGCCTGAACACTCTCACTCGCACTCTCACTCTGGCTCGCTAGCTCTCCCTCTCTCTCGCTCCCTCCCTCTCTCTCTCTCTCTCCCTCTCCGTCTTGCTCTTGCAACTGGCAAAGTTCAAGTAGCAGACCGTGGCAATATATATGTATATATGAAAATCGATGCTGTATAACAACAACAGGCACTGTGGCACAATATACACTCCACAACAAACTTCAGTTTCGAAGTATCCCATTTTTTTTCGTGGTCTGAGTTTTATGGAAAGGCGCGAGCTTTTGTTCGCTTTTCATTTCACCTTTTTGTCCTTCCTCTTCCCATTCATACTGTTGTTATTGTTGTTGTAGATGTTGCTCCCGTTGTTGTTGTTGTTGTTGTTGTTGTTGTTGCTGCTGCTGTTGTGCTTTGGCAAATCCATTATGTCAATTGACAGTTCTGTGTAATATTCGCTGTCAGTTGCAGCTTTTGTTCGATTTTCGTATTTGGGATTTTTCCGTTTCATTTTGAGAATACAACAGGCCACAGGGCGAATCACTGTAGATTTAGTTAACTCGCTCGCGATAACGAAGAAGGAGCAGAGCTCTTGAGAATCCTTGGAGAATCCATAGATTGTCCCAATTGTGAAAAAGTGATAGAAATCGTTGAAAAACGATTTGAGTAGCGTTCGAATAGTTTGCACGATATGTATGTATTTATGCAATTTGAGGTTAAGTTGAATGTGGCTACAGCTGAGTGGCAACCCTTGGCAATTAAGGAACCATTTGCCACACTGAAACAAACGGCAAAGTTCTGCACTTGAAAAAGTTGCTCTGGCAAAGAAGCAAAAGCAAAAGCAAAAAACGGAATTAAATAAAATGTGAATGAAAATGAAAATGAAAATAAACAAAGCTCATTATGAAAAATTGCGCTGAGAAAAGGCGCAAACAAAAAACTGTGGCATCAACAAAGGCGCCACAAAAAATGGCGGCGCGAAAGCGGCACACACACACACACACACACAGAGAAATAAAATAACGGCAACTGTGGAGAGCTCTTCAGACGTCGCCGCCGGCGTTGCCATTTATTTGATTATGCCAAACAAAAGGCAAACAAAAAGTAAAACAAAGCAAAAAGTCAAATGAGAATAAAATAAATGTGAAAAAAAAAAAATAAATTGTTATACTCAAATAGAAAACAATCTGGTCGGGCGCGAGCCTAATTGAGATTGCAACTGTCATTAATTACAGTCTGCAAATTTGAATTACCAACAACAAAGGCCAACAGCAACAACAACAACAATTACAAACAACAGCAACACGAGGAAGAAAATAGCAATCGCCTCTTTTCGAAAATAATTGAAAAAACCTGTCGAATCGACCATCGCCATCAGCTTGCTTCGCCTCGTATCGCCTCGACTTCGATTTGGTTGTTTATTTTTTAATCAAGGCCCTGGGTATCCGCCCTGGATCCTGGGGGAATATTAAATAATGTTAGACACAGCCCGCCCACGTGCTGAATCGATGACTCAACTGACTCAACTGACTCGTCTGACTGACGGCTGTACTCGAACAAAAGACCACGACTGCGTGGACTTCTTCTTGGGCGGAGGTGGAGGCTGCAGGACAAAAGGTCGAGCTCGCTCAAGCCTTTGGCCCAACCCCCAAAAGCCTCCATTGTTGCACAACAAGGCGCAAACAATTGATTAGTTTGCCTCGCAAGGGGATCGTCCTGGCAATTGACAGGTGTGCGCGTGTGTGTGTGTGTGTGTGTGAGACGGGAAACTGTGGATAACTGCAAAGGAGGAGCAAATCAGAGAGACGAGATTGAAGCATCGAAGCTAAGCTAAGCTCGGTCTTTTGTTTGCATGCTTGCAATGCCCATAAAAAAAATTTCAAGCTTGTATAATATCATAAATAAATATCATAAATATCATACATTCCAGTGAGCTTGAAGTATTTCTTAAACAAATTGTAAGTTTCTTATTTTTTTTTTTTTTCTTATTAAAAAAAGTTGCAATGGTATTAAATATTATACCTACTTAAAGTAATGTTCCAGCTTTCAAAATTCACTAATAATTCTATAATATTATTTATTATTTTATTTATTTAAAATTACTGTCTTCAAAATTATGACTTATTATTTATTTAAAATTACTGTCTTCAAATTTGATAACTAAAGCTCTTATATGTTGAGAGATCTAGGCTGTCATACGGATTTGGCAATTGAAACCGATAGAGAATATATATAGAAGTAATAACACTATTGTAAACCCATCAATTGGGTGCATAATAAACCCCCCACTTAAAGAAATTTCAACCTTCTACTGCCTGTTCGACGACCCTTCTGGTTCTTCTCAGCCGCAAGTAAACAGTTCAAATCTTCTGGTCAAGTTATGAGTTCTGCTTCGAGTGGGCGCCAGTCAGTGTGTAAACAGACCCCAGAGAGAGTGTGAGAGAGAGAGAGAGAGAGAGTCCCAAGAATGGACACTGTCGTAATCCCATAAGTAGTCCGATTGTTTGCTCTTGGGCGATGCAGGCAGCCAGGGGGGGATGAAGAGAGTTCTCAACTCGAGCATTGTCCCAAAACTAAACAAATTGTGGCTAAGCCAAGGCGGGGCGGATCGGGACGGGGCGGGGCGGGGCGGGTTGATGTAGTCGCAGCCCAATTGTGAGCTGTGTGAACTGCAAACTGCAACTGGAGCCGACGTCCCACAAATATTTGCCCTGCCGTTTAACAGTTTTCCCAAAGCAGTTTTCCGGGCGGGAAAAACTTGTTAATTACGCCCGAGTCGCACTCTGTCAGCTGCAACTCTGGTCTCCTGCTTGTTTCTCATATCAATTATTAAGCTGGCCACTCAGCCCAGCTGCGGGACAGGCATGGAGTTGGCGATGGCGATGGCGATGGGGATGGGTTGGGGGAGGATGAGGATGAGGATGAGGACGGGC
This sequence comes from Zaprionus kolodkinae, assembly GCA_018901885.1. NCBI lineage: Eukaryota > Metazoa > Arthropoda > Insecta > Diptera > Drosophilidae > Zaprionus > Zaprionus kolodkinae. The sequence continues at coordinate 14,069,171 of JAEIFM010000068.1, forward strand.
GGGCAGCCCACACTGACGCCAGACATTGTCGATTGTCATCCTTTTGTGGCATGTCAACTGAGGCCTGTTTGCGTTCCTTAGTTTATTCAACTGCACAACTTGTAGATATTCTCCCTCTCTCTCTCTCTGTCTCTGTCTCTCCTTCTCTGCCTTGCTGAAGCTGTCTTGTTTATTATTATGTGAAGTCTGCCCCAGCTAAGGTGTCGTGCCCAGGAGCTGGCACTGCGCATTTGACGGCCAGTTGCCACTTGCCACATGCCACATGCCACTTGCCACTCGCCTCTTGGACGGCCTGTCAATGTATCTATAAATTAGTGTTTTACCAGCACCAGCTGCCGGTTATAAGTGGGCCTGGTCGGGGTGACAACTGTTTGTGCTTTTGTCTGGCACTTATTGTTATACTAGTATGTAGTTCTCTCTCTCTCTCTCACTCTCTTTCTCTATGTGTGTGTGCGTCTTGGCCTTCCCTCCTTGTCGCCACACAATACAAACCGCCCGAGAGCCACTAGAATTACACGTAATAACTAATTAGTCTCATTTCCCCCGAGCATGTTTTGTTCGACTTTTTGTGCAACTAATTCAGCCACAATCTGTTGCAATATTTTTCTATAATACAAACGATTAGCCCAATGGCGAATCTTACTGAGCTTGGGGGCTATAATCGAATGAGAATGAAAACGAATAGTCTTAAGAAAGAGCTAGAGGGAGCTGTAAGTACTTCCTGCTTAGTAGCTACAGCTGTGCTATCTTGAGACTGTAACATTTAAGTATTATATAGATATATAGTAATATCTCCAATCCATTTTTATATATTTAGACTGAACATTGAAACATACAGACTATATATATATATATACGTTCTGCTATCTGCCATATCTTCCTCATAAATACACTTTAATTTGTATATGAAATATACTTATGTATCTAGGTATTTATGTGACTCTGATGCTGACAGGGCACAACGACATTTGTCGCCTCATTTGCGGCTAAGGACTCACTGGGTCTGCCTTTGGGCCTTATCAGCCGCCTTATGACACATGTCATTATAACATTTTACATTTACTTAAAAACATTTGCAATTTCTGAGCACAATGGCCCCAGATCTGCTGCTGCCTGTCCGTCGTCTGGCTGCCACTTGCCACTTGCCACTTATGAGTATGTGGCACGTGCATGTGCCATAGACACACATAGCGAGAGAGACAGAGACAGCGATAGGGTATATGCCAGCTTGGCAGCGAAGCGAGACAGGAAGCGGGACAAAAGCACGCCCCCAAATGGGCCCACACCACCTGCTGGTTTTGGTTTTGGGCCAGGACTCGCTGCGCGCCAGGGTTGAATGTTCCTTGCCTAGAGGCAGAGGCAGAGGCAGAGACAGAGGGAGTGGGAGTGGGAGAAGGGTATGGGGTAGGGAATAGGGGGAGGCGAGACTGACGGAGCTGACAAACAGGCAACGGGACAACAACAAATGACAATGCCAAAACTGACAACAATGGTGGCCGAATAGACAGGGACAAACAGCAGACTGAACAGAAACATAGAGAGAGAGAGCGAGAGAGAGAGAGAGAGAGAGAGAGAGAGAGAGAGAGAGAGAGAGGGAGAGAGACGACACATTGTATGGCATTTGGTATCCTTTCCCAGCTAGAAAATGTTGTTGATGTGCGTGCTCTGCTCCAGCAGGTTGCCATGAGTGCGTGCCCCCATTGTGGACAACAGCTTCAAGTGCCCCAACAAAAGTATCTAATGGATTAACGACTTTGCACATTAAATATCTCTGAACAAGTATCTTGTATCTACTCTATCTCTCTCTCTCTCTCTCTCTCTCAGGTGCCGAATGGAAACTGCTCACCGAGGAGGAGAAACGTCCTTTTATCGACGAGGCCAAACGTTTGCGGTAAGTTCAACTCAGGCCAACGCATCCCACGATCTTCACCCCTAACCATCTTTGCATCCCTTGCAGCGCCATGCACATGAAGGAGCATCCCGACTACAAATATCGACCCAGACGCAAGCCCAAAGCTCTGCGACGCGATGGCTACCCATATCCCATGCCATATCCATCGGTTCCCGTGGAGGCGTTACGAGCAGGTAAGCAGGGGGCACTTGACTTGAGACTTGTGCATTGAATTAAGGCTTTACCTGGTTATATCTAAGTGGGATATGATCTTGCAGATCGAGGGATGAATAATAATAAAATTTAAAATAAATTGAATGTATGTATAACTATAAGTATTGTTCCAGAATTTAATAGCTTTAGCTCTTATAGTCTCTCAGATATAGGTATATATCTAAACACTCGGCTGCTTACACTGTTCAGGAATATATATGTGCAATATATGATTTCCTGACATACATAAGGGATATGCAAATAATAATCAAAATAATATTATTAGTAATGAAATAAACAATTATAATTTCAATTTCCATTTTCATTCGTAAATCCATTTGAACTGCCTGAAATCGCTTGTAAACCTGCACATAATTCCGCCCTCCCTCGGGACCACCTTACAGTGATGGCAAAAACAATGCACATAGAAAGCAGACAGGCAGGCGGGCAGGCGGGACTCATTCGTTGTGGCCCAAAGACAAACGCGATTGTGGCACGATACGATACGAGCTGCTCCACCCAGAGTCTAGAGTGGGTATGATGGAGGGAGGAGGGTGTACTATATGACAAACTATCTACACACTCGACTGACTTACTGGTTATGGCTTTTGTTGCGACAACAAACTCAAACGCTTCGTGGAGTAGTTGGCTCTGGGATGGAACTGGGATGGAACTACCCATGTCGCATGTCCTGACAAACTGTGAAGTCATCATCCTGGCTTAACAACTCATTCAAGAGATAGAAAGACAGACAGACAGCAGGACCCTCAGTACGAGCATAAGTTTTCATTCACAATGGCAGCGAGTCGGGGAGGCATACAGCAGAAGGAGGAGGGACTGGGAGTGGGAGTGGGAGTGGGGACTGCGCATAGTTTCGCCTGGTTGGGGGAGGTTTTAAATTAGCATTTGTCACGTCTTTGCTGTCCTGGCCTGTTTTACTTTTTTGCCCAAATTTAACGCTAGTTTCTTGGGTTCAGCGAATTGGTGCGTCGACCGGGACAATGCCAGCCATGCGGATGATTTATGCGCCTCGGAAATGATAATAAAAATGCTAGGAAATGCGTAATAAATAAAACGAATTAGCCTCGAGGCAGCTCAACTTGCGGCTCAGCGCACACACGCGCGACACACACAATGCAAGATGGCCGGGAGTGACAGAGATGGCATATATAGATAGAGAGCTACTGCGGGGGCATATGCTATGAGCATGAGCATTAAATAATTAAATACATCAAGAAAGGGAGCTCTCAAATTTACAGGCTGCAAGGAGTTGACAAAAACTGAGAAGGCAAAAAAATTAAGTCAACTGAAAATGGGAATTTCAATACGTATATCTACTTTATTTTCTGGCAGAATGAGGGTATTATTATACATTTTAACACCTTACTCCTTCTACATACATACATTCGTTTATCTGCAAAGTTTTAGATCACTATTATTGAGGATATAATATTGAGATGATTGCAATACTAATATTCTTATGTAATTCTCATAGTTTATTCCAAAGTTAAGATCTTTTTCAAAGTAAATAATAAAACAATCACCCAGCAAAAAATTCACGCAGCTTCCACAGTTTTCACTTCATTCAATCGAATAGTTTTTTTTTTTTTTTGGATTGATGTCTCTATAGGATGTCGGACTATACCTAATCCAGCATTATGTGGCATAACAATATGCGTAGACAATGTCGATGTTGCCACTTGAGAGCGTACAGGGTATTCGCTTTCGTTTCTAGCTGTCTCTCAGCAATTTTAATTGCCGCAGCATGCCGAGAGGCATCCCGACGAGATAATGCCATGAATGAAGTGTGTTTTTTTTTTTTTTTTTGTGTTGGACTTTATCTTTTATATATCTGCGTCTCTGGCTCAAAAGGCGGCGCTAGTAATTATCGAGCGGGTTAAGAAGAGGGCAGCTGGTCGACTACCGTTTTACCGTTTAGGGCAATTGGTAAGAGTTGTGGCCGGCCGAGGCGTCTGTCTATCAGATGCGGCTCAAAATAGCTGATTCAGCGGACAATTATGTGCGGGCGAGAAGGGGCAGCAACGGGTTAAGGGGTAAATATTTTTGGAGTGGCAATTATTTTAAGCATCCGAAAAAACGTCGAAAACCAAAAAAGCATTGTGGTAATTGTAATTGCTGTAGACTTACTTCTTGGCCATTTTGAAGTGACTCTCATCCATCTCTCTCTCTCTTTCTCTCTCTCTCTTTCTGTCACTTGCAGGCATCTCGCCGGGCTACTTCGCACCGGGTCCCACAGCAGCGGCCTATCACCTGGGCAGCCATCTCACGCAGACCTCGTCGCCCAGCTCAACGCAGGTGAGTACGCGGGTCGTTCCCAACGGTAGCCCGCGGTTTGCCCAATTATACATATTGATCGGCGGGTCGCCCTAATAACATAATTACACACGCCCCGCACACAGACGCCCAGCCCACTTTAAAAGGCGGAAAGCGAGTGCGGCGAGCGAGGCGAGCGTGACTAAGCGCGACACGATCCTTGAGCGTCCAGTTAAGCATTGTGATATGTCATGCTAAGGATTCCATGTGCTGCAACGTGTCATTACGCGTTTAGTCCTGGCCACAGCAGATCCCCCAGTGCAGATAGGACGACGGGGCGACAGGACGACAGGACGATAAGAAAACAAACAGAGCGCAGGTGCTGGCTTCGAGCTTGGCTCAGGGTCAGCTGAGAAAGGAGCAGCAGTAGTTGCATACCCAATTGCAAGCTGAATTTACAGGGTATACAATTGGCAATTATAACTTTGCCAGGCACACACATCATGCCGAAGTAGGCGTGTCCAGTTGCCGCCCAACGCTCAGAGCTTGGACCCTTTGGAGCTGCCTCTGCCCCTGCCTCAGCCCCTGCCCGCCAGCATGTGTGTGTTTATTAACAACCCATTAAAAGTCATGACTGTTGCTTGGCTTTGTTGCAGCTCCCGAGCTGGGCCAAGCCGGGCTGGGCTGCCTATTTGAGGATGTGATTGATGTCTGCGCTGCCTCGCTCCATGATGCGCTGCGTCCGAGCTGTGTTGCGGGTGTTGAAAGCCAGCCATTTGGCCGACACTGGGCAACACAATAACCTCTCGCCGGCGGTTAATAATATGCCACAGTCCGCGTATAGGATTAACAATAATGATAATAATAATAATAATAGACCAGCTTCGCAGGCAGCTGACTGTAATCCGAGTGGGCGTATTGGTAGGCAAACCAAGCAAGACGGTATACTCATTAAAAGGCACACTAGCTCGTCTCCATAGTGGCAGCAGTTCTAAAGACATTCCAGAGGGCCGTACTGAAGTGCACTTGAGACTGAATTGGATTGTGCAGAGCGTGGAATCAAAATGCTACGAACTGACGAGATTAGACTGAAGGAAACGGAGTCGGCAGACCGATGGGCATGGGGTACTCCCAGAGTTGATAGTTTTCACAGCTGACTGAGTAACGGCAATGACAACATTTGCAACACTGGCCACACCTGCATGGCAGCCCTTCCCTTCCCCTCCTACCCCTCTGCGACTCTCTCTCTCTAATCACCTTGCGGGCACAAAGCACTCGAAAGTCGAAGCCGAAGCCGGCGCGAGTTAAATCAATTAACTGCCAACAATAATAGACCAATTGAGAGGGAGAGAGGGAGAGAGAGAGAGCTAACCCAAACACAAACTGCGCTTAATTCGTCGAGCATCAAAATATTTACCAATCCTACGTTAATTCCCAATTGGGCACAAATCAAATCAAATCAAATTGTAATCCAAAACGCTTTCGGGCCAAAAACACATGCTGTCTGTTGCCGCTGCCACAGTCGCTGCCACTGCCACTGCCACAGACGGCGTGGCAGATGATGATGATGATGGTGCTGGTGATGATGATGTGTTAACAACATAATTATAGCCCAGAGCCAAGTGCTCAAAACGGGGAGCGCAACCCCTCGCAAGCAACTCAAAAAAAAAAAAAAAAAAACAAAACGGAAATGAAGCAAAACAACCCCCGACGCGCTTAGCACCCGTTCCCATTCCCATTCCCGTTCCCGTTCCCGTTCATGAGGAACTCGCTCGCACTGGTACCGGCACCAGTCGTAGTCTCACACTTCTCCAGTTCCCCTCCCCACTGCCCAATCCCCCTCCCACTCGCTTACCCAGTTACAGCCGCAATGAAAAACGTATTGCAAATCAAATAAAATTAAATTGAGACCCGGTCCTGTCCCGGGCGGGGGTTGTTCACATTGCATCCACAATTAGTTGGTCAAATAAAGCCACAAAAGTGTTAAGCAATTTGCACTAAACAAGGGTTCCGCAACCACCCCCCTACCCCCTGCAATTACACCCATTAAGTCGAGCAGGTGGTTAAGATAAAACAGGGATTATTTTGAGGCTGCAAGTATTTACAGTAGCAAGATGTAGATGATAGAAAAAGGCAAATACACTGGTAGTGCAGATAATATATTACTATATTATAAGAAAATATAATATAATTAAATAATATATATATAAATGTATTACAAGGTTTATTTAATTATTTATTTAACGTCAACTAAGAGCAGACGACTCAAAGTATTTTAATTCCAAGAAAACTACAATTATAAATTAAATTAAAAATATAAGTATAATTTAAGCTAGAACTAAGAATATTAAAATTAATTTTTAAAATTTATAATTATTATATTATATTTTATTTACATTTTTTTAATTATTTTATTATTTAATTAATCATTTAATTTACTATACCTTTTACTGTGATATATGAGGATAGGAAAGGGTCTACATAAGGGAATACACGATATATACAGTATTAAATATCAAGATATCAGAATATAAGTATATATCCCAAAGATTGTACAGCTGTCGTAGGAATAATCCAACATGCTGGAAGACCCTAAAAATATTCGCTACGTTCACAGATTTCTTTCTTTAAGGAATCCTAGAATTATACAACTCTCAATGACTTAACAAATGATATCTGACACTTCTCTCTCTCTCTCTCTCTCTCTCTCTCTCTCCTCTGCAGGCCACTCTCTCCGGGCAGATGGACAAATTTGCCGCCCTGGAGCGCAGTTCGTATCTGAGCAATGCAGCAGCTGCTGCTGCGGGCGGCCAGGCGAGCGCATACAGCGCCTATCTGGATCCCAGTGTGCTGACCAAGGCCTACTTCGACTCCAAGATGTACCAGGATCGTGCCAACTATGCCTTCGACATTTCCAAGATCTATGGTGCACAGCAGCATGCGGCGGCGCATCATCAGCAACAGCAGCAACAGCAGCAGCAGCAACAACAGCAGCAGCAGCAACAGCAGCAGCAGCAGCAACAGTTGCTCATGGCCAGCAGCGCAGGCACCGGGGGAGGCGGAGGCAGCGGCAGTGCCGGCGGCAGTTCGCACAACAACAACAGCAGCAGCGGCCTGGACGAGCGCGATGCCACGCCCCAGCTGGATGGAGGCGGACAGGTGGAGGCAAAGCCGCATCTGCATTCGCCCAGCGATGTCGGCCTGGACTATGCCCATCAGTATGCCCAGCAATATGGTGGCCAATTGGCCAGTGTGGGCGTGGGCGTGGCTGGCGCCTCTGCGGTTGCAGGCGGGGGCGGGGGCGTGGTTGCCGGCAGTGCAGGCGTCACCGGTGCCGGTGCCAGCGATTTCCGACGTCCGCTGACGGTGATCTTCTGACCACCATCGTCCAATGGCAGCGAGGAGCTGAACCTGTCGATGACCTAGGCGGAGGTCAAAAAGCGAGATTAGAGCTAAATGAAACGTAGCCAACTTTACAGTTAAGCCTCGAGTTGTAAACTAAGGATAAGCATTGTTGAAGGAGCAGCGAGCAGGAGGTGGGAGCAGGAGGCGGGAGCAGGAGGCGGAGCAGGAGCGAAGGCGGAAGAGGGCGATCTTGGTGCAGCGAGGAGGGGGAATGCAGAACACAACGAGCGGTGCAATTTTTTATGTTTTAAACGCTGAACGAAGTGCATAGCATAAATTTAAATCTATTTAAATTCTACACATATACAACAACAACAACAACAACACAAACAACAACAACAACTTACAAAATACGAAAAAGTAAAGCAGCAAAATGCTAAAAATAAAACGCGCATTATCAAAAGCTACGATTGTATTTACTGGGGGGGGGAGGGTAACCTTATCTGCAGATTGTCTGATATACTGCATATGCTGCACAATTGTAATTATAGTTATAATATATGTTCGTATTTTATTGCTATTAAAATAAAAGCAGCAAATAAGCTTAACTAATTCTAGATATCTGGATAATAATAGATAAAATATTCTATATATTTTAATAACCGGCATATCTTATACGTACGTAGTTGCGAAAGTCTCTGAAACTTTTTATCAAAAACAGAAGAGGAAAAGCGAGGGAGTGGGAGTGCTACGGGGGATGGGTGTGTGGGCTGACAAAAGTCAAAAGTGCGCGAAACGCCTTAACGTTAAACGCTTCCTAATTAAGTCAACTTCTTGCGCGGGCCAATCGGAATTCCTTCTCTGCTCAAGCAGCGGCAACAGCTCAAAGGAATTAAAAAAAAAAAATAAATAAAAAACCGTCGCAGGCGTCGCTGCCGTTGGCCACCACCACTAATTAGTGCGAATCGAGGTGCAAACAAATCTTGGCAAATTTAATTAATTTTACGCCGTTTTAAACGCAGCCGCAATTAGCGAAATACACTTGCTGCCGGCGTAGAGGGTTGGGTTGAGGTTGGGTAGCAGAAGGTTCTGCGAAATATGCGAAAATATTGAAAAGGTAAGTTCCAATTAGTTTCAAGCGAACGAATAATTTTTCAACTGGTGTACTTTGCAAATTACATTGAACATTGGATGGCGCTAAATAGTTTTTGATATATCAACACTTGAGGGCGCTTTGTAATAATTCGGACTTTGTTTCAATATAGTTGCTGTTGCACTACCTTGCGCTAGATGGCGCTTTAAGTTAGCGGTTAAATTTCACATTAAATTTTTGTTGGGTAGCACTTTTTCATTGCGTGGAAAGAGTGTAGAAAGCGCCATCTATGACTCATGCTGAATTATGTAAATTAACAGGCACTTCACTTCTGTTAGTTAACCATGCTCTGTTACAAATAACAGAACTCTGCTTGCGCTCTGTTAACGAGGAGAGTAATTCCTTCGTATTTCGCAATTTGTTTATTTAATTTGTATACCCTTGAAGCGGGTATATTAATTTTTTTTTGGCCAGAAGTTTGTATCTACTACCCCATAAACTATATATATTATATATTATATTAAATCACGATCTTGTCTCTCAGTTTTATTCTTATCTTAATGAAACTTCGTATATAAAGATATTCTTATTGCTACAAGCTGTATATAAGTCGGAACGAGTCAGATTTTACCCAATATATCTTATAGCTGCCATACAAATTATCGGACGAATTTTGTTAGTTTTCCATATAACCTAGCCTGTCCACAAATAAATGCCTAATCCCATCGTGTTTGATACGACTTAACTTTTACTTTTCTGATGCACATAATTGGCAATCCTTAGCCAAGGATCAGTTTCAAACTAGTCTACTCATCCTGCCCTGCAACGCATCCATCCGCCTCCGGCAGCAGCAGGAGCAGCATCAGCAGCCTGTCTGCATACTAAACAAATCACGCTTAGCTCGCGCCACATTTGCATATTTCAGTCGCAGAACTTTCACCCGCAAATGGAAATGGAAATGAACGAGGACGAGGACGTGGACGAGAACAGGACGTCGTCTGCTCCATAAATTATTGCAGTGCCAAACAATGCGCTGGACGACAATGCGAGGCTGCAGTGGCAGCCACAGATACCCCCGAAAGAGGCAGCCCGCAAGGAGTGAGTGCCTCAGAACTACCCAAAATTATGGCAATCACAGAGAGTGAAAATGGGAAGGAGCAGAGTAGAGAGAGAGAGAGAGAGGGAGGAAAGGGAACTGCCACTAAGTAGCACAATTTTTGCTAGTTGGCGCTGCCAAATGGAGACCGCAGCCCGACGAGCTCTCATTGTGCTGCAGTTGGAAGACATAATGGGAACAGCCGAAATGTCCATTATGCGGGAACAAATGGCAGCTGGCATAGTGTGCCAGCTAACGATAACGCTCGATGTATGCAGCGGGGGGTTTCAAGGGGCTGGGAGTGGCAGCGGGCAGCGGGCATCGGGGGGCAGCCTCCTCCGCCAAGGGCCACCAGTTGCTCTGCCATTGTTTTGGCTGCCCTGCGCCTTGGCCAATAAAATGCATTCGGCTGGCATGCAAAACAAAAACGATAAAAAACGATGATGAAAGGCAGCGAGACCGTCGCCATTGAGAACGCGTCTAAGCAGACGCAGCGCCAGCACGGGCGCCCACTCTGCGCTGGCATTGTCTATGCCATTGGCCGAGGCGCCACTGGCAGTGTCGACATGCGCGCAGCGTAGTCGCACACACACACACACGCACACACACACACACACGGGAGGGGGGGAGTCTGGCATGGGAAAACGACGAGTTGATAGCGCTGCCATTTTTATTGTCACCACAATGTGGCAGCGCGGGGGCGGCATTGGCTGCTGCTCACACAACGCCGCCACCCCCCACCTCACCTTGCTATTGCCCGAAAGACCGAAAAGTCTACACAGCAGGCGACGCTTTGGAGAGCAACGCCTGCGCAGCAAATCGCAAAACTCTATTCAAACTCAATTCTATTTTGGCGGGAAAATATTTTTGAAATGTGAAAGAAAGAAAGAAAGATTCGTACAAAGGAAGACAGAGAGAGAGAATTAGCCAAAAGTGGGAATCTCCATAATACAATTACTATATTATTTGATATATAAAATCTATTTGAAATTTTCTTTAGTTAGATAACTCTTTTAAAATAATATAATCTTATTTATTGGTAATATTTATATTTTTATATTTAAAGAAAGTAATAGTATTTGAAATAATATGAAAAATTTAAATTATATTACAGTTTTTAAAAGAATATTATAATTTAATGTTATCATTTAAAGAATTTGTCAGCTTACACGTATTCTAATTCAAATTCCCTTTAAAAATGTTTCTGTATGCTTAAATGTATGCCCAAACATTTCACTAATCCCCTGCAAACGGAACCCCTGTTCTGTTTGACAGTTTTATGATCCCAATTATACGGAAATTAATTGACGAATTTCCTGCATGATTCGCAATGCACAAGGAGCTCCGATCCTCTCTCCTCTATCGCCACACCAAAACAAAGGGTATCACACAAGCGCAAGGCAATCGTGAATTGTTTACACCACTCTATACTACCGATCGGAGCGACGATCGATTGTGGTGGCAAACAAGGCGTCTGGGCTGGATTGATAAGCGAAACCCGTAGGGAATATGGGGAATATACTCATATTTATGTAAAGGTATTTTCGGGCAAGATTATCTCGTCTCGCGTCTGACAATAAGGAAAGCGGGCAAATATCGCGTATCTGATATTATCGCTGGGCTGGGCAAGAAAGGGACGCAGGACAAACAAATGGACAAACACAAGAGCACAAGACAATTTCGACAACATGAGCAAACACACACACAGAGAGAGAGAGAGAGAGAGAGAGAGGAGAGAGAGGGAGAGGGAGAGTGTGCAGCAGCAGCAGCAGCAAATTTTATCACTTAGCCGCCGCATTGGCGTCGCAGCGTCCTACACGAGGTGTCAGAATAAAAACTCTACAAACACCCGTCGCGCACTCTCTCTCTCTCTCTCTCTCTCTCCCTTTTCCTTGCGCTCTCACCAACTCTCTCACCCACTCGCTGTTGCGCACTCACTCACTCACACAGCGTGCAGTGCGCTCGCTCGCTCGCTCCTGTGTCAAGTGAGCGCAGGCAAATACAATAACAAATTTACCCCCACACACACGCACACACACACACACACACACACACCGCGAGACACATTTTGTTTGCCGATTTTGCCTGGTTTTGTGCGTCCACCAACTGTCGCAAGTTTCGAATAGCTTCTCCCATAGATTGTGCCCGTGCTGCAGCAGTCCATGGGCCAAAGAATGCGTTGTGTGTCTCGTTTCAAATCGAAATTGTCGCGCACTCGACACGGACGCACCGGCTCTAGCTCCGGCTCCGGCTTTGATACTCTCGTCACTCGGTTACTCCCGGTTAATTCCAGACAGAAGAGCACAAAGGAAAAGGCAACCTGAAGTGTCGCATTGTCAAGTGTTAAGATCGCGCCTCAATAAACGTTATTGTTCGACATTATCATAAATAATATTAATATATATTGTGTTGCCGAAATATCATGGATTTTTCTAACAATAAATAAACATATTTAAAGAGTGCAGAGCAGTTTCAACAATTTCCAAAGTGTTTGTTTAATTAAAGTCAAACGGAATAGATCTGCAAGTTTTTAAATTACGGAATTACTCATCTCAACTTCCGACTCTCGAAAGGTTAGCAACTTCATTACAAACAACCTTACTTGTTTCGGAATTTTCTTGTGAATCATTCATTCTTTGATTGTTTGAACAAAGTTTGATTGATATTTATTTGCGATATTCGATATTGATACTGATATGAAATTGACAATTATCAATTATATTTATACTGTTTATTTATTTATATTTATATTTATACTGTTTTATTATTAAGGAGAATAAAACTGTCAAGTAATTGTTGGGATTAATTTCAATATATTATTTTAAGGAGATTTAATTTTATATTTAATATTGTTTTGTAATTTTAAAAATTTATTTTTATTGAATTTTATTTACTCTGATGGATTTTTTTAATCAACAAAAAAATTCCTGTTATTATTTTAATCAAGTTTCTGTTTTAAATTGATTCGAATTTGAATGTTCTGAGATATTTATTATATTATATTAATATAATATCATAGTTTTACTTTGAGCGACATTTTAAAAACATTTAAAAAATTAATAACTATCTGACTGGCTGCCTGTGCCAATAAATTGTTGTTTATTAAAAAAAAAAAAACATTTTATATATTTTAATATTTAATTTGCACCTGGGGCTCAGTTCCGATTTTTTTTTTTTAACTATAACAATGGCCTTACCTATGTATAATTGAAACGGAACTAGTCAGATAAGCTGCAAGGAATTTGCGGCTTAGCATTTCCAGGAAGTAACCTACTACTGTCAACATATCTGGGAGGGGAGTTCCTTTCATTTCTGGAATTCGCTAGTTCCCCTTCCCACCCCCTCCTCTATTTCTTTCGCCCTGCCCCAGAGGAATTCAATCGACTTCCTGACCTCACGACTCACCCGTCAGTAATACAAAGCGTCTCTATTGAACTCTATTACCGTTTGCATTTCAGACCTGTTCCCGCTGCAGTGCACCACCACAGCTCCCGGCGGACAACAGACCGATTGGGCTACTCACGTGATAGACAAGGCAATTCCCCAACCCACCACCCGCCATGACGAGCATCTCGGCCCTGCTGAGCCGCAGTCACAATCACAGTCACAGCCAGAGTCACAGTCACAGCCAGAGTCACAGTCACAGTCACAGTCACAATAGCAATGGCTACACAAGCAGTGGCAGCAGCAGTCACAGCAGCCTCTCTCCGCCGCTGGCTCCATCAGCAGCAGCAGCAACAACAATGACAATGGGTGCAACCACAACGACGCCGCCGCCTCCGCCTCCGCCGCAGCCGAAACTGCAACAACAACAGCAGCAACAACAGCAACAGCAGCAGCAGAGCAACAACTCTAATGGCAGCTCCCATCATGACCACATTAAACGACCAATGAACGCTTTTATGGTCTGGTCACGAGGACAACGGCGCAAAATGGCCCAGGACAATCCCAAAATGCACAATTCGGAGATATCGAAGCGCCTGGGCGCCGAGTGGAAATTGCTCACCGAATCACAGAAGCGTCCATTCATCGATGAGGCCAAGCGCTTGCGGTGAGTATCATTGTTGGGGTTTGGGAGTGTGTGTGTGTGGGGGGGGGGGGGAGTTTTTGTTTATTGCCTCTCTCATGTGTGTGTGTGTGTGTGTGGGTTGAACTGGTTACAATTTAAGCGATTAGCTAAGACAATGCACAGCTATTGTGGGGGCTCTGCGATGGTATTGAAAGGCGTGTTTGCCATATAGAGAAGCGCATATCTTGGGTAAACAATTCAATTCAATTTCAATTCAATTGAGTTTTTATTCCCTCACTGCAGTTATCATTCGTTCTGGCATTCGTTTGGCATTGTGTGAGCAAGACTAGCAAGTTTACTATATATATATTTATATATATTCTTGAACAGCATGAGAAAATTCTGAGATTTGCTTTAAAACAATTTCACAGCCTTAAAGCTTTGATGCCGTCATTGATTTTGGAACTAAAATAATATACTTAAGCACCCAAAAGTTACTTCATATGAGGTATATTAGATCTTAGGTCAAAATATATGAGAAACCATGTACGGGAATTCCAAAACGTTTATTTTCAGAATAAATGTAAGATATTATATCTAACCCTTTTTTTTTTTAAATACTGTAAAATAATGGCCCAAAATTTATTAAGTTTAAGTTATTATTAATTATTATAATTCAACTTAGTCGGTATAGTGAATTAAGAAAGTTTACTCTATGTATTATAATTCAACTTTGAGTAATCTTCATAAAATCCCTATACCGATAAAGCGCAGAAAAGCTCACCATATTTTCTTAACAATATCCTATATTTCCATCTCCGTCCATTCCTAATTTTTTAGCTGTTCAATATAAATCCGAAAAAAGAAGATAAACTTAAATCGGATGCACTCCATATGTGCAGTATAGTTTCTCGATCTATTTCATATTTTTTGCTCCCCAATAGATCATTCAAGACCTAGATCTGGTTTATATTGAACTCTCCCAGTATAAACATCTGTCTTGTAATCTGCAGAGTATCAGGGCTTCGGCATAGCCTCAACTGCATTTTCTATTCTGATTTTGCATTTAAAATTCATGTTGTCTGACTGTCTAAATCCCTTATTGATCGTATTGGACTGCCAAATGGTTGTGTAAACTTTATACCTGACAATTATTAATGAGCTTGGGTTCGCAGGGGCTTAAGCTAATGGCCATTCGGGCCACAGACAGAGAGACACTGGGAAAACAAGAAACACACTTGACAAATATTTGCCAGTGTGATAAGGTTTTTCATTTTCGGGCCTGTAGATAAATATATAGATACTATATATGATATTTTGGGGGCTGACCAATTTGGGTATGGGAACTGCAACAAAGCCAACCCAAAGCAGATCGGTCGAAGAAAGCAAAAGTGTCAACAACAATGAACAGAGAGAGAGAGAGGCAGAGAGAGAGAGAGCGAGAGAGAGAGGGGAACACAACACACACACCTTTTTATCAACTTTTATCATTTGTCAAACAAATGTCAACAATTGCGCATTGTTGCAGCTGGGAATGATCGAAAGAAGACCCAAAGACCTCGAAGACTCAGAGAACTCCAGAACTATAGAGGCCTATGCCTTGCTAAATGGTCAGATAAGCGTTGCACTCTCTGCGGGAGAGGTTTTATTGAAGGGTTTTTGGGGTACAGTCCGTGTACCCTACAGAGTTGTAGCTGAAGGGTATAACCAGCTGGGATAACCTTCGGTTTGACAGGATTTTGAGTTAGAAATATAGGGAACAGCTTGGTTTCTTAGATGAAATTAGAGGGAAAGTTTAAAATGTATTCATAATATTACAGGGTATCTGGCCTGCAGTTATACCAGCTTCGTTCATTTTTATAGCGCAACAGATTGACTTTATGATATCATCGCGATCGTTCAATCGCTCAATCGCTTAATATCGATGCCGTTGCCCGATCTTTGATCAATGTTCCAACATTTACTCAATTTACAGGGCGCTGCACATGAAAGAGCACCCCGATTACAAATATCGGCCGCGTCGCAAGCCCAAGACGTTGAACAAGTCTCCAGTGCCGGGCGGAGGTGCCGGCGGCGGCGGCGGTGGTGGCTGCGGCGTAGGTGGATCTGTTGCAGGAGCAGGCGGCGCGGGAGGAAATGCTGGAGCAGGTGCTCAACTGAGCAAGGAACAGACACAGGCACAACTGTCGCCGCTGGCGGCCAGCCTATCGCATCATCATCTGCCCCATCATGCACACCATGGCCACCATCCACATGCCGCACACGCCCACGTCCATGCACACCACGCCCATCATGCCCAGCTGAGCGCCGTTGCGGCAGCAGCAGCTGCGGCTGCCGTCTCCCATTCGCATGCCCATTCCCACTCGCCCACCTCGCTGGCGTCCAAGTATGGCTTCGGATCTCCATTGGAATTGACGCTGCCGCGTGTGCCCAGCGCTTTTCCCGGCCTGGGTCATTATCCGCTGGATCCCACACTGGCATTGGATCTGCAGGCGCGTCTGCAGGCCATGTACGCTGGCAGCATCTATCACTCGTGGCGCTACTTACCACTGATCAGTCCAGAGACTCCTCCCTCGCCGCCCAGCAGCAGTGGCACCGGCATCTCGTCCTATGGCTGCGTCAAGTCATCCAAATCGTCGCCAGTTGCGGCGATGCCCGGCGTGGCCACAACGCCGCCCAACATCATCTGACCGACTCCGCTGCGCTTCGGCGCTGCAACCGCTGAGCATGCGGTCTAAAGTTACAGTTACAGTCATGCAAATAAGTCATGCCCCACACTCACACACACACACACACCCCACCCCACTTCTAGTGTAGTTCCCTAGTGTTAGTTGAATCCTTGTGAGTTCCTCCATTATGTTGCGTGTTCTATTTTATACTATGTATCTACCCTTTCCTTTCCGAACCTCCCCCCGTACAGTGCATGAACTTTTGTTGTTGATTGTGTTCAGAAGTATAGTTGGAACTATCGAACATACTATCGTATTGGAATACTATTGTTGCTGGAAACACATATTCAATATGATCAGTTAAGTTTTTATTGGAAAAAAAATAATTCTAGATATTTTAAAACTCATAACTCAAACATCTCAAAAAGCAAATAGATCAAGATGAAAAGAAAGACAAGAAAATATAGACCAGCGGAAAAAAAGCGCTGAATAGGTTTTTGAATTAAAAAAAAAATTAATTTTTGAAAACACATCATTTTTTATGAATTTCAAAAATGTTTCCTTCTTTCTTTATCGTTATGATATCTGACAATCCACTTTTAAAATCGCGCAATTTCAGCTACGATACGACATTTTTTTATGCATAATTCTTGTCATATTTCACAATTAATTGAAACTCGATAGGCAGCAAATCGATAGCCAGAGATAACGATTATCACAGAAATTATGTGGTGTTATAAAGACAATTCAACAAAAATCTAAAAAATAGATGAGAAGATATGTTAAAAACAATTAAAATAGGAATTTATTGAGAACACCTAAAAGAGCATAGATTTCTGGACACTACGATTGATAGACCTTTTTCAGGCTAAACGAAAAAAAATAACAGATCTATTCGAAAATAGGCTGACCTGGCACAATATCTTGAAGGCCACAATACCTTCTTTAGTCCGAAACCTGAAAAAAACAAACGTAAGTTTCCACAAGCTACAACACAATCTCAGTCAATTGTTTATGCACACCTTGTACAGTGCTTCTAATTTCTTAGTGCTTTATCGAATTATTGTTGGCCCGATCTTGTGTAATATATATATGCGAATATATATGTAGTATATATTTAAAAAACAAAAAAAATCTATATTTTAATGTGATATAAAATGGAAAAACTGTAAACGAATAAACGATTTTTAATAGCAAAACGCCCCACTGATTGATAACTACACTTGTAAGACCCTTAGCCCATCCCCCTGCTTGATTTCCGACCATGCTTCCACGCCTTGCTGCCTCCACGCCTACCCTCCTCCCGCCCACGAAAAGCCAGGCAATCTGTCAGCGTTCAACCAACAGGGGGCGCCACAGGCGCGTGAATAATAACGACAATGTTTGCTGATGCGTTGATTATTAGTTTAAATTGCCGACCGCTCGGGGGTTTGTCTACCCATCCAAGGGGATGGGGACGGACTCCTCGACTCTCGACTCTCCACAGTTGCTTAATGGGATTCACAACGCCCACTTGTTTATGCAACCGACTGTGAGCTGCGATGAGGCGTGGCAGACATTGCTACAAAAAACAATTGACACCTCTTTGCACTGTGCCCGAAACAAAAGGGGAACAACAACCACCAGGGATGGGAAGGAGCAGGGTGCCACAGGGTGGAAGAGTGGCACAGGGGATAGCGTAGCAATCGTGACGGCATCATAACCAGCTGAAAAGCCGCACATAAAACTCACACAAATGCCACGCTGCAGCGCAGCCAAAGTGCTGATAAGAAAAGTGAACGCGCAGCGACGTCTGCCCAAAGAAAAGCCCCTCCCCCTCTTACTACAGCTTCACCCCTCCTCCTGCGACCACACTTCGTCCATGTGCCCAGTGACAATTCCAACCCGGCAGCCAAAAGTCGTGCGCTGATTGTCTGCACACACAGAGAGAGAGACACACACACAGTTAGACATCACGAACGAACGAGAGGGAGAGAGAGAGAGAGAGAGCTCACGTCTGGCTGCCTTTTGTTGCCGCAAGGTCGTTTTCATAGTGTGTCCTGCTCCTGGTCCGTGTCCGGGTCCGAGACCGAGACCGAGACCCAGACCCCGACTACGACCAGGACCGGCAATAAAGACAGTCCCTCGTTGTTTGTATTTGACCTCAGTCACAGTGCAAATCACTTGTGCGAAACACTGCGAAATGCTACAACAATATTTGCCCAATGAAGTTGTCACACCAGCCCTCCTTCTCCTCCTCCTCCTCCTCCTTCTCCACCCACCACCCACAGTGCAACTTGCAACCCCAAGCAAGGCCGCATAAATGGAATTCCTTAACTGAGCCACAACTATGGAGAGACTGTTAATTAAGTGATAAATAGATAACTTCACTCATCAGGGAATCCCCAGTTAGCAGTGACTTCTCAAACAGCGAGAAACAACCCAAGGGGTTTCTGTGATGATTCGTAGATCCGAAAAGAAACCGTAACTTCTATATGACAATATTTAAAAATTGTGTTAGTATATACACAATTACACAATTTTTAAATATCATGTTTAGTTTTAAAGGAAATTTATAAAGTAATCATTACTAGAAGAAAATAAATGATTAAATAATACAAATAATAAATAATAACAAGTGGGTAAGGCTACAGTCGGGCGCCCGACAGTAAGATACCCTTCTCCCAATTTTCCAAATCCGTTCCAAATGTGTAACCACACTCATAATTTCAAACAGAGAATTCTGCACAAATACTTCTAGTACATATAGCTTACTCGCTCGCACTCACACAGCGACGCGCGTAAAGAGTAAAGCGACACGACGCAACGTCGACGTCGGCGTCAACTGCTCAAAGCAGCGCGCCGGCTGCCGCTCGTACCGAACATTTGTACTGAAAACGTTGACTTGAATAACTTCTATGTTATTAGTCCGATCGGATTGTAATTTGGAGGTTATGTTCATATTGCATTAAGCTTTATACATACCAAAGCAGAACGTTATGGGTTTAATACTTTGCTTAATAATCGCAAATAACCGATTTGCGGGGGCGGTGGGCGTGGCATCAAAAATTTGAAATAAACTTTATCTGCCTATGATTTACAGGAACCTTCATGCCAAATTTGGTATCTCTAGCTTTTTTAATAGCTGAGATCTGTTGTCTCATACAGACGGACAGACGGACAGACGGACAGACGGACAGACAGACGGACATGTCTCAATCGACTCGGCTAGTGATCCTGAGCAAGAATATATATACTTTATGGGGTCTGCCACGCCTTCTTATGCCTGTTACATACATTTTGCACAAAGTTAGTATACCCTTTTTTGACCATTTTCAATGGTCGAAGGGTATAAAAATAATATAATATAATATAATAATAATAATAAATAATAATATTATATAATTAAATAAGATTAATTAATTAAATAAACTCCGATAACAATGTGAGAAAATCGAGCAAAGTCGATAATTAACCGCATCCTTTTCACTCTCAGCTTCTGATCGCGGCTTCTATTTGATTCTTTCATTGTAATCAATCGATAATTATGGGAAAAACTATCGGTTGGTTTAATTATGTTGCAGAAAAAATATTTAAACAATACTATGTTCATTCCACTTACTACAAATTTACAATTTAAAAATCATATGTATTATGATCCCTCATAATTACACAGTTGGGCGAGTTTATAACTCCATCTGGGGTCGTAATTATCTGCGAATCCGTGATATCTACGCAGTGACAATGCGACTTGCGAATCAATTATCGAAATTTAACGGATCAACTACTTAGGGATCTGTGCAAAAGTCAATAGATGGATATCAAAACTAAAGACACGCGCAACACACGTGCGCTCACACCCACACACACACACCCGCACACACACACACACACACTCACTTGAAGTGCTGCTTCAATTTCGCTGAGAACTCTACGCGAGCAACTCACTTGTTTCAAGGCAAACACAAACTACGAAGCAGAGGGGGGGAGGGAGGTGCGGAGAGCACAAACGAAAAACGTGTGAAATGAAAGTTGGTTTGATTTGCTTTGTGCGCCTGCAGAGCGAAAGAGAGGGAGAGAGAGAGAGAGAGAGAGAGATAGAAGGCAAACAGTATAAGGGGCAGAATTGGCAGGGCGAGTGAGAGATCTTTCTGTTCCTTCCTTGCGCCCCTTCCCCACCCTTCCCCCACTCTCTCGCACTACTGTACAAATTTTTGTTTTATTTATTTGCCACGAGTCGACTACGGCTGCTTCCATGCTTCCATCCTTCTCTCTCCACCTCTCCACCCTGTTCCTTTTTGGGTTTCTTTTTTTTTTTTGTTGCTATTTCATTCCTGGCACACTCGCATCCGTTTCGATAAAAAGAAATATTTTCTTTTTGCCATGCGTTGACTGCGCCACTTTCTTTTGGCCCGAGCTCTTCATTATTACTAGTAGTATATTTATATTTATTTTCTCACCCCCCTCCCTCTCTCTCTCTCTCTCTCTGTCTCTGTCTCGCTTTCTCCATTATTATTATTTTGCTGAAGTTGGCTCTTTAAGGTAGCCGGAGCATTACCCATTACGCAGAGGATATTGTGTGGCCATGAATCAATTGGGCAATGTCCATTGCCCGGAAATATGGAGGACCGCAAAAGATGGCACTCCATTTGCATTCCCAACGAAATTGAAGAAAGCGAGGGAGCTGACTCTGTCTCTCTCACTCTCTCTCTCTCTCTCCATCTGCGTCTTCCACATAATCGCGTGTAATAAATTTTAATTTTTTAAGCATTTGTAAGCAGTTTTATCAGGCCAACAAAGGACTACATTTTTTAAGTGCCAAGCCAGCCAAAAAAAGGATATAAGATTAAGACGCCAGCGCTGAAAATGAGACATAAAAAAAAGAAGAGAGAGAGAGAGAAAGAGCAAATTAGCACAGTCTCTGAGGTCGGGGATAAGGCGAAGTCGAAGGCGAAGGCGAAGGCGACAAGCTGCGGCTGCGGCTTCCACATCCACTCAGCTACAGCGGTTTATCACGCCCACTGCGTCAACGGATATCCGACGCATGGAAGACAAACAAAAAAGGCATTAAATCGCATTTAAGTCACGGCGAGGCGAGGCGAGGCGGGGCGAAAAGGGACGGCGAATTGTGGAGGCAAGGCGAAACCAACCCCGCTTTCGGGCTTATACTTCATTTGCCTGGCAGACTGAGCACAAGAGGATGACGAATACCGTTGATACGGTCCCGTTTGAGTATAAAGGATATGTGCAGCTTATCACAGGAATGCTGTGCTGGCAGAGAAGTATTTAAATTCACTTGGAAAATAATCATAAATTGTGGGCAAATGGATTAAGCCATCTGCAGCAGAGAAAATGAAATGAAATCAAATCTGAATTTCACTTGCACACAATTACCATAAAAGCTTAAAGCGTATCTGAATAAAGAAGCGTCATCCAGAACGTAATGAAATTGTCCATGTAACAACTTGTAGTACAGAGCAGCATTCCACGGCCCCCAAATGAGCCCCGGCAGAGCAATTAAACCGAGAACTGTGCTGCACTCCGAGCGGAGCAGCGAATGCATTTACGCACAATGCCAGACTGTTTTTTTTTCTTCTCTTTTTTTCGTTGTCTCATTTTTTCTGTAAAACTGTGCAAAAAGTGGCAACGCCATCATCATTCGCACTGGACACTGGGCCTGGCAGAGAGCAGCTCCGGAGCCAGTGGAGCAGCACAAAGGAGCAATTAATGCGAAATTGTCGCTGCATAATTGCTGAACATGCAGCTGGAGCAGCAGCAGAGCATAAAGAAGCAATTAATGCCGCACAAATGCGCTTGGCATGCATAAAAATGTTGAACCCTTTCGACTTGTCAGCTGCCAAAGAGCTGCAAAAAACTGCAGCAGTAAAAGCAAATCAAAGGCAAAGTTGCTGACCATTTGGACCAGGGCCGGCAAACACAATTGCAATTACATTAGAAATGACAGCAGCGGCAGAGAGAGAGAGAGAGAGCAGACATTCGTACATACATACATAGTAGATGCTTCTACACAATGGCAACAGTTTAAGCCTTAGCCATGTCGCATCCACGTAGCGCGTTGACTTCCGTTGCATGCCAGGCACGTTGCAAATTGTCGCACTACGCCAGCGCATCCAAAAAACGCCTGGCAGCACACACAAAAGCCACGGCCAAACGAATTGCCAATTTAAATGTGAATAGAAAAATTGCAAGCGTCCCTCCTCCCCCCCTACACACTCCACATGCTGAGATTCTTTCACAATTCGCCAATCACTCGGTTGTCCCAACAATAACAATGACTATGCAGCCCTTCCTCTTAAGCAGGTTACATTGTACCAAAGAAGTGTATGTCCCCATCGATTCCATTGACAATTGATACATGTGTACACGGTACAGACACATGTGTACACGGTGTCCACAATGGCACACACACACACACACACAAATGTGCATACGTGTACATAAATATATGCATTTGGATTTTTTCCTCTCTCCCACTCACTTTCTCTCTCTCTCTGACTGCAACACTCTCTGCGTGTGTATCCAATAAGAACACGATAAATTAGAGCCTTTGATTGACGATAAGAAACATATCGATATTTGTGAAAAGCTGTGTCGCCCATCGCCATTTAGCGCAAGCAGATCAATTTTTTCTTAAATTTGCATTTCATTTACATATAATTGTTGACTGTTTACGTCTTTTAATTTCTAGAAAAGCAAAGTCTCATCAGGTGCACATTATGTATTATATATAGCCGATACTGAACTCAACAATTACTCGGTCATTGTAAATTCATGCAGATAATTTGTGTTGCCTGCATGGCAGCAAGGTTCTCGACAAAGGCAACAAACAAAAACCCGCCGGGCAATGGACTAATAAAGCAGCAGCACCTACGTAGTATGTATGTCTATAAATGACCCGTTCGTTATCTTGTGGAATCAACCAAGCAATTGCAGCGCCCAATCTGCTGACCCCGCGGACCACAGCCGAGACCCGTCGTCTATACGTAATTGCATAATATATGTATGCATGTATGTATGTATGTGTGTTGATTTGCATGTGACTGATAAACATTTGCTCCACTTGTTGTTGTTGCCAGCTGCCGGCAGAGATTCATCTCGCGTTGTAGGCCCAGCCCCATGCGGAGCAGCGGATGATAAGAATATGGGTATAAATGCAGCTTCGGTGGCTGCCAAAAGTGCAGTTGCCTTCTCTGAGGAGCTACTTACAAGATGTACAAACTAATCGTTCTATTGACCAGTGTCCTGTGCCTGACAAGCGCCGGGCGCATTGTACAGCGTGACTTTCAGCGTGACATTGGCGGCGGTA
Organism: Zaprionus kolodkinae; assembly: GCA_018901885.1. Taxonomy (NCBI): domain Eukaryota; kingdom Metazoa; phylum Arthropoda; class Insecta; order Diptera; family Drosophilidae; genus Zaprionus; species Zaprionus kolodkinae. The sequence goes on from JAEIFM010000068.1 coordinate 14,093,067, forward strand.
AGTTACACAGCAGGAATTGTGGCTTCTACTTTATCCCCGTCTCTCGTTCCACGTTCCTTTAGCTGATCAGCGCCTGTCTTGGCAGGATTTGGTCAGGCAAAAGTTCATTCTGGACATTTTGCAACGTGTTCAGCAGCCACTGCAACAGGATGAGCTCATTCAGCTTGATCAGGGTCTGATCATGGACACGGATCGCTATCGTGGTGGCATCGATGCCGATATGCAACGTGTCATTGACTTGGATCGCCAGCGGCGCCTACTGGATGAACATCAGATCTTCAGCATACGCAATGTGGAGCATGTGCAGCAGCTGCGCGGCATCTATCGTTTGCTAGTCCGTGCGAATGAGTTCGAGACGCTACAGCGCAATGTCATCTATCTGAGACGCAACATAAATCCGGTGCTGTTGATTAATGCACTCACTCTGGCCATTCGGGATCGCGAGGACAGCCAAGTCTTGATCGTACCAGCAGTCCAGGAGATATTGCCTGAATTGTATCTCGATCAGAAGACCATAGAACGTGTGCAGCGTGTGCAGCAGGAGCTGCAGCAGAGCCAGCGATCATCTCTCTTGGATCTTGTGGGTCTTCGTCAGCGTATGCGTGAGGCCAATCCCTTAATAAGAATGGCTATGCCCTGGCGGGATATTGGCCTTCAAATGGCCCAGAGCAGGCAGCAGTTGCGACAGGTACAGAATGTTGTGGTGCTGCCCATGCAGCAAAACGAGGATAAGGATATCTCCCTGCTCACCGAGGACATCGGCATGCGCAACTTTGTGCAAAATCTGATAGAAGAGTTGGCTCTGCTGGAGGATACCGAGAATGCACGACGAGCTGGCAATTATGGTGACATAGGCGAGGATGAGAGTGTATCCACTGGGTACTTCCAGCAGGAGAACCAGGGTAACATCTATGGCAATCAGCGAGAGCGCTTTCTGGATGCGCTGCGTAGACGCAACGAAGACGATGGAGAAACTCAAGGCAGAAGTCAGGAAGATCGGTACATACGTGTGCCGCTGCAGCGCAACATTGGAGGCGGCATTGATCGGATGTCTGGCTACCAGCGCATCACTGGTGATCAGATCGGACAACTTCCCATTGTCAGCAGTGATAACGAGCGACTTTTGCATGTGGGTCGACGTCGCCAGAACGATATCAGCAGCACACCCGAAGATCAGCTTTTCGCACGTTATGGAGGAGTGATTCGCGGCGATAGACTGAGCGAGGGGCGTCGTGTGGACGAGGAGCGTATACCCTATCAAAGCAGCCAAAACACACTGAACCCGTATCAGCAGCTTAACGACATTGAGGGGAGCTACTCCCGCACTGCAGATACCAAACTGCCCACCGTACGCCGCAATGACGAGCGTCTGGTGTACATCAATAGACGTCGTCTTGGCGAAAATATGGATAACCTTGCTCCGCGACGTGTGGTGCCAATCGAAGAGGGTCGCCGCGTAGGCGAAATGGGAGATGAGGATATTGTGCAGCTCATCCGTCGTGACAATCGCTTGGAGCAGCTCAGCGACGACGAGATCCTTGAGATGTTGCGTCGCAATCGCCAGCGCAAAGAACAAGGCCAACAACAAGAGGAGAGTTTTTCCGGCATACGGCGAGGCGATCGACTCAGCGAAGGTCGCCGGGTAGAACAGGAGCAGTATCAGAATGAAGAGCAGGAAAGAAATTATGTGAATGGAAGAAGACAGAATGAAGAGCGTCTAATCCAGCTAATCCGTCAAGACACTCGTTTGGGTCAATTGAGTAATTCAGAAATCATTGAAATGCTGCGTCAATATCGCCAGCAGTTGGAACGTGATCAGAACGAAGGACATCGCTCTCGACGCAGCCTTGTTAGCCCGAATGAGGAGCAAACCTTCTCTCGACGCAGTGAAATCGTCTTGCAGACTCTACGCCAATTGTTGGCCCGCCTCAACCAGGAGCGCATCGCAGTGCGTCTGAACAAGGATGAGCTGCAATTTAATGACGACTCACGACAGATTATTCCGAATGAGAATCAGGCTCAACGTTATGCTCTGCGACTGAATGAATTACGGGAGGATTCGCGACGCAATCGCGTTCTGCTTGAGCAGATCAACGTTGTTGAGGATCGTCTGCAGCAGATTGTTGGTGAAGTGATCCGCGAGAGAAGCATTCGGCAAGGAGAGATCGATGGACAGCTGCGTGTCGAGCGTGTGATTGGAGATGTTCTACTGGGTCGAATTGGTAACATTGGAATTATTCGCATTCTTCGCCAGCAGCTGCAGGAGAGCAGTTTCGCGCAACAGGATCGCCTTGGCCTGGGCATCGATCTGAGCGATCGCGTTCTGCAGTACACCCTGCGCCGGATTCTCAGAACTGTGGATGATCTGCGTGATCAGATTCTTGGTGTCTATAGGCGAGAACAGCTCGAGATGCCTGATGTAACCGTAAACGATATACGCGTCAGCAAATTACGCACTCGCATCGAGAACTACGACCTGGACGTGTCCAACCTGCTGGAGCAGCCCCAGCAGGCACAGCAGCGACAACTGTTTGTGCGCCAGCGTCGTCTGAACAATGCCCCATTCACCATTGACCTGGACATCAGCTCGGAGCGCACTCAAGATGCCATTGTTCGTATCTTTCTGGGACCCGGTCAGGATGCTGCCGGTCGTGAACTGAGCTTGGAGCAGCGCCGTACGGACTTTGTACTGCTGAACGCCTTAAAGATCGAATTGCAACCTGGTCGCAATCGCATCCAGCAACGCTCAACGAACCTGGAGTGGACTTCTCGCGATGCTACGCCTTACAGTGAGATATATCGCCGTGTGATGACATCCGTACGTGGTCAGCAGCAGGAACAGAACTCCATCAGCGATCTGGTTGGTGAAAATGGAAGCTTCCCCCAGCGTTTGCTGCTGCCTCGCGGTCGTCCCGAAGGTCTGCCCATGCAGCTGCTGGTAATTGTTTCGCCCGTCGAACAGCAGCAACAAGACGAACGCGTGAGACTGGAACGTTTCGACGGTGTGATTGGCATTAGCCAGGCTTCCATCGAGGACAATCGTCCGTTGGGATATCCGCTAGACCGTCGCCTTGACAACGAGCAGCAGCTCTTGCGCCTGCCCAATGTGCAGATCCAGGATGTACTAATCGTGCAGGAGAACTAAGCAACATCGAATCGAATTAATGAACCGACCGACCTCGTATACACCACACTCCCTACTTGAAATCCAATAGTTATATTATCTTTTACTATATAATCTTGAATAAACTGCAACTATGCTAAAATGCATTTGAAAAGTGAACGATTTTAAATTGTATTCCCAACTTAAAAGACTAGAAACCGACTATAGGGTATCCAATTCAAAAATATCTATATTAAATATTAAACATACTTTGAGAGAGTAAGTTTTTTCACACCTCTCTCAATACACTTTCCACTCAAGCACACCCGACTGCATTTTCTAATTTCGAAAAACAATTTGATTGCAAATTGCATGATAATCTGTTTGGGAGAATTGCAAGGATTAGGGCGCATCGCCCCTAACAAAAGCCGCCCACAAAAACACACTTTCATATTATGTTTGTGGACAGACAATGCAGTTGGAGAATCATAGCTGGCAGGCGGCTTTTGCCAGGGACTATAATAGACTTTTCTTATTCTTGCCACACAACTCAATTTGCAGCTCGTCGCCTGGATCCACCCTCATCCAGGGACACCACATAGACACACACAGTATGTATATCTGAGCTGACGCAGACGCCCAGCGAAGCGTCAATTGCCAAATTAATTGGCCGTAAAAAATTGAAAATGAAAATATAATCACACTTTCCGTTGTGATATCTGCCATCTCTTTTGCACTCGTTCTCTCTCTCTCTCTCTACTCTTCAGCTTCGGCTCGTTGTCACTGGCTCAGCTGGGGAAATGGTTTGAGCCTTAACCCACCGCATTGCCACAGCGTTTTCTCATCAAGCCAGACGCAGCGTCGATGTTGGCCAACCATGGCACATCAGACGATTCGCTGCAGGCGACAGAATTTTGCATTTTTACCAGTTCAACAACCGTAGCACAATGCTAGTTGGTCGATAGATACCCTGTAAAATATATTGGTATATTAATTCCGGTTTTCTACACAGTTAAAATACAAAATAAAAAATAAATAAAATAATTGAAGTTACCTAGCTTAGCATCAATTGCAGCGTATCGCATAGTCGCATTCGATATATTTCGATAACTTTTTGTGCTGGCAAAGAATATGCTGCATCGTATAATGGAAAAAAGGTTTGCCCTGTCGACCTGTCTCTGACTTTTGCCGCCTGACTGCACTTTCATTATCTTTGAGTGTTCTTCGGTAGTGCCTTCTTTTTTCTTGGTTCCGTGCCCGTCTCTGTCTCTCTCTCTCTCTCTCTGTCTTTCTCGTACTCCTCTCAGTCTGATGAGCTGATTAGAGGGCAAAAAGTTGGCGCATTACACGGCCTATTAGTTGGTTGCTTAATGCAAAAATAATTATGTCTCGTTAATCAGTGCTGCAAAAAGTTTCAAGAGACTTTCGCCAAGTCGCTTTAACCCCTTTTCGGTTTTGGCCAAAAACTTTGCTTCGAGTGGCAATTGAAGGTAGCAAAATGCAGCTTCCACAAACTTTTGTGATTAGCGGCCGCAGCACAGATAACAACAAAGTCAGCAGCAGCAGCAGAGGCAGCAGCAGCAGCAGCGGCAGCTGATGCGGAAAATGCTGGCATAATTTATGTTGTGCACCCTGCACTCCAGCTGGCAGTTCGAGCTCATCGAGCGGAAATGCCGTCGCGCGCGGAGTTGCCAGAAAATAGCATAGCATACATTCCAGGGCTGCGGCAAAAACTTTTTGCCACGCAAATTAGCGGACACGTTTGTTTCGCTGTGTGTGTGTGTGTGTGGCAAAACCAAGTCCGACGCCGCTAAAACTTTTTCAGTTATGAATATAAAGTTTATTTATTAAGCCAACAACTTCTAACGCGCCTTCTTATCTACTGTTCTACTGTGTATACCTCGCAATGTGTGATTAGGCTGAATACGGGTATAATAGAACTGAGCGGAAACTTGCAAACGAGGAGTAAGCAATTTATGTAGAGTTGTTTATAAATACGTAGAGAGTATAAATAGTAGAGAGATGAGTTATCTCATATTATGCTAATTAAGTGTAGGGTATCAGCTGTTGTAGATTTTATTTATTTATGTATTATTTATTTATTTTTTTTTTTATTTATTTATTTCTTATTTATTTATTTATTTATTTATTTATTTATTTATTTATTTATTTATTTATTTATTTATTTATTTATTTATTTATTTATTTATTTATTTATTTATTTATTTATTTATTTATTTATTTATTTATTTATTTATTTATTTATTTATTTATTTATTTATTTATTTATTTATTTATTTATTTATTTATTTATTTATTTATTTATTTATTTATTTATTTATTTATTTATTTATTTATTTATTTATTTATTTATTTATTTATTTATTTATTTATTTATTTATTTATTTATTTTTTTTTTTATTTATTTATTTCTTATTTATTTATTTATTTATTTATTTATTTATTTATTTATTTATTTATTTATTTATTTATTTATTTATTTATTTATTTATTTATTTATTTATTTATTTATTTATTTATTTATTTATTTATTTATATTTATTTATTTAAGGTCAACTAAGACAGTCGAAGTGAAATTTAAATTAGTTTTAATTTTTAAATTCAAATTAAATATAATTGACATTTACTGCATACTATTTTAATATTTTACTTTAAAAGTTAATAGAGCAGAAATAAAGGAATATACAAGTCTAAGAGTATTTCTTTGCCTATTATCAATAAGAGAAAACGAGCATTAATCCCCAAAAAAAATGTCATAATATAAGCGACAATAATGCCACGCTCTGCGGATGCGAAATCAATGCACAAAGTTTAGTTTAGTTTATACATATAGTACCTTTTGTGAAGACGTGTGGAAAATATTCCCAATCGAAATGTTAAAAGCAACTGCAGGGCGTGAGTTGCCTTCAAATCAATTCGGCACCACACACAACACAACACCCCATAAAAAAACTCGAGAATAAACGAACCCTTTGCCCCAGTCAAAAGAATTTACAATACGAAATTTTTGCATGTTCTATTAGGAGGAGGGTTGAGGGTTGAGATGGGAGCGTTCTTGGTCCCTGTTTGGGGCTATCAAGTTGAGCAGAAAACTTCTTGCTATTCACACTCGCATATGAATGCATGTTCTACAATAATATACCATCATAATATACTATACAAGAAGAATGCTAACAAACGGAAATGTGATATACGCGACAAAGTCGCAACACAAAGGCTAATGGAAGGGGAAGGACCGGGCAGGGTATGGGCAGGGTATGGGCTGGGGAGGAGTGGGGGAGGTGTGCTAGAAATCGAACCAATTGCTTACAAGGCATACCCAAAATTCTATTCCCAGGAATGGGCTGGGTTTGTGTAGGTGATAATGCTACATGGCAATCGTCACAGTCGTCTATTCAATTTGTTGCGAATTAAAAAGAACTTGGTATGTAAAAAAAATAACTGGAGAATATAGGTCGAGTACAGTCTGAAAATGATGGACTACTCGATATCCTGTGGCAGAGATTTAGGGTATAAATTATATTGGAAAATAGTATTAAAAATTCAAGTGATATTTCAAGGTATTATTGAGAAACCTGAGCAGAAAACTGGAGGTTAATTTATTGTGAATTTTAATTATTTAGCAAAATGTTTATAATTTTCCAATTAAATATAAAACAATACTCAAACATTGTACATCTATGCAACCCATTTGAAACAGTCAATACAGGGTATAAAATACCAAGCCAAAGAAATACATTGAAAATCGTGGGATGGAGGCGCATTGTCAAAAGGCTTTTCTGCTATTGTAACCAATGGAACCACAAACAGACTTCCTCTCCTTATCCCCCTCCCCCCCTCCCCCCTCACAGAGACGCACAGCTGACACGCTTTGTCGCATCGAGAGATAAGAAAGATGGAGGAACCTCTAGAGGCTTTGGCTTGAAGCGGGATTACAAGCGATGCGCAGCAGGAAATGTGTACAGGAAGGGACACGGCTGATGCAGGTAAGCAGGTGCCAACGGAACTGGAAGTGGGCTGCACGGGAAGGGGTGGAGGGGGGGGGATGTGGAAGGGTAAACTAATAGTTAACAAATATTTTCAATTACAGTTGCTGTCACAGCAAAATCAATCAATTTCGCCAACCACAGGAAAAGCAGCGCAAATGCATTTAATTTATATATATTCTGTGTGTGGGGGGAGGGGAGGGAGGAGTAGCTGGAGCAGAAGGCAGAATTCCCCCCCTCACTGATACAAAATGCTGTTACGCAAATTGATTTTGTGGCCACAGAGATTACAGCAAATGCATTTTGCATTTCTCATTTTCCCATTTTCCGTTTTCACAAGTATTTTATTTTCATTCGATTTTTCGTCAATTTGCCAACTAATGAGGCTGCAAAATGTTTTCGATTATTTCTGCTGCGTTTGCCGAATGATATGTGTAATTAGAATGGGCTCTATTAGTGACTGTGTGGGAGGGAGGGAGGAGGACAACGAATCGCATTTGACGTGGCTTATTTGCGATTCACACCACAAACAAAGTAAACAAAGCGAATACCCTCCCCCCCCCTCGCTTGCTCTTCTAATTCCCCTTTCTTTGCCCTGTTTTCTTTTCGCCTTCTACTTTCCCTGCATTTTCTCCAAAGACAACCCTCCCGGCATTCCCCTTCTCGAGTGGCGTGCGGCGTGTGCCAAGTGTGAAAAGCAATAAAACGTTAAGCATACACACGCACACACACGCACACGCACACGCACACACACACACACGCACAGGCACACACACGCACACACACACGCACAAAGCCACAGCAAATTTGTTGCAAATCAAAATAAATTTCTATCAGAGCTTAGAAAAAAACGAATCATAACAAGAAAGTTGAAAAAAAATATATATGATATATTGCTAGCCGAATAGCGTATACACTATAGAAATTATTTAATAATTATAAAATAAACGAATCATAACAAGAAAGTTGAAACAAAATATATATGATATATTGCTAGCCGAATAGCGTATACACTATAGAAATTATTTAATAATTATAAGCAGGAAATAAAATTAATTTCGGTATTAAAGTTAGTGGCAATTGATAAATATTTAATATAGAACAGATCGATTTAAAAAAAAGTTTATAATAGTATTCCAGTCAATAAGAAATTATTTAATAATTATAAGCGGGAAATTGAATTTATATCAATATTTAAATTAGTGTTAACCGATATATATTTAATTTAGATCAGAGCAATTTTAAAATAAATTATATAATGTTGAGTATTCCAGTCAAAAATTCCTCTCTTAATTACGCAATTTCAAAGCAATCTCAAGTACATATAAACATCATCGAAGAGTACCCAAAACGACCCTGAAATGCAGTCTTCCCTTCGATCCGGGTAGAGTATGTGCGGGCACAGCAAGCGTAGGCGTTGCTGTCCACTCATAACATTGCGCCCTCAACCCGATACAAGTTCCAGGTTTTTTTTTGTTCTTCCCACAAATGTCATGTGAATGTCTGTGAATGCCTGTGAATATTGTCGTCAATTGTCCTTGTCACATTCGAGTACTCGCTTTCTTTTTATCCGACCCTCTCCCACTCTCTCCTCCCTCTCTCTCTGGACACTGGCATTCCATAACAATTTATGCAATCAGTTGGACAATGCGTACGCAAAAGGGAATCTGTTGGATTTGCAGTGCAGCTGGCAACCCTTGAGGGCAACCCTCAGCACCCTGTCCGGCCCACTTTACCCCGCTCCTGCCCCAGAGCATCCTTGAGCTGGGTTAATCCTTTTGAATATTTTTGACACGTGCGCTGCAATTATTTTATTACCCCCGCGAGTGCAGCAACAGCAGCAACTCTGACTGACTCTCGCTGTGGCCAGCATGCAACGTGCCACGCCCACACTGGCAATAGGGGCGTAGCAGTTTTTTTTGGCAGCCCTCGCATCAACAATGGGCCGGCAATTGATGCAATTCATTGAAATTGTTGCGACTGTTTAGACTAAAATTGCATTAGTCTCCACAGGCCTTTGTTGTTGTTGTTGTTGCTGCTGCTGCTGCTGCTGCTGTTGCTGCTGCTGTTGCTGTTGCTGTTGTTGTGCGCGTAAGAGCACAAACAATTGACAATAATTTTCGCGGTTGCATTGATATTCAAACGGCGCAAATTGTGAGCACAATTTTTAAATACGCGCACAGTAGCTGCCCCCTCCCCGCCCTTCCACGCCCTTCCACGCCCCCAATTATGGTCGCTTTGCATTATCTCACACACACACTTAGGTGTGCATACACACACACACACACACACATACACACATATATTTTAATAATGATGCCATTTGTTTGGCCATAGAATTGCGTTGGCAATAAAATTTGGCTTTGCCACATAATTCAAATTGTTAATCGCGTTTAATGGGCGGCATTTATCAATATTTTCGCAGAAAAGAAGTGGCAGCAATTCAAATGCGCAGCCCCTGCCGCTGGCTCTCGCTCTCTCTCTCTCCCTCGCTCTCTATCTCTTTCTCCCTCGCTTACTCTTTCGCTGCGCCCAATGACAATGTGTTGACAATGCGAAAACAAAAATGGCGTCTAATATGGCGACAAAATGTGGGGCGGAAATAAAAGCGCAACGGTCAGCGTTGCACTGAGCCAAGTCTCAGCCCCCACCCCCCACCCCATTTACGCCTCCCCCTCCGCCTCGCAGCGCCCTTAGTTATGAAGTTTGCCAGCAGTTGGCCATCAGGCTTTTAATGCGCCCCATTGTGTCAAGATAAAGCAACGGAAATTAGCACGATAGCAGGAAGTTGCCAGCGTCGTTGGCGTTGTTCTTGACGACGACGAAGACGACACGATAAAAAAAAATACAAGGACAGAGGGTAGAGGGCAGCGAGAGAGAGAGAGAGAGAGAGAGAGAGATGGCAAAGGCGTGAGCCACAGAGCACTGTCCTCTCAGCCACAAATAATAATGAAAACGGAAATGAAATACAATACCCAGGAATAGCAGAAGAGATGCTGAATAGCATCAATGATGTTGAGGATGCTCATCATGATCTTCTTCTTCTTCTCTAGAGCTTTGCCTTTTTTCCTTACTTGGCCACTTTAGAGAAGGGTCTGCGGAACTTGGCTAAGGTGTTCATTTAACATTCCTTCGGTCAGTTTTTTATGGGCCACAAGACAATCGCAGCTAATGAGAGACCCTTTCATTTCATTTGCATATTGCACTTCATTCAATTCGATTTCATTTCTTACTTTATACTCTTTCAAAGAAAATCTCTAATTACATATTTCATTAATATATATCTAAAAAGAAAAATATTACAATGTTCCCTGCAAGCCTCATTAAAATATTTCACACTTTTCCAATGTTTCTTTTTTTATATGCCAACAATTGTGTATTAATAAGCCATGGAATATGCCACAAATGCAGAAATGGAAGTGGGAGATCTAGAGGAGCTGGAGAAGAAGCTGCTTGTGTTATTCTTTTCATAAACCGCACACAAATTAGACGCATACAAAAAAGCCAAAAAAAAAAATGGAGACGAAAATGAACGTTGATTGTCGTCTATTCTTGCCAAGTTTTGGACCTGTTACGTTGGGAGGGGGCAGAGGGCGGACGGGGCGGTGCGGTGCGGTGCGGTGGTTCACGCAAAGTTAATTAGGCAAAACGACGATGGGCTAACAACAAACTGAAAACAATTCGCATTTAAATTTGCATTCGCATTCTTAGAAAATTTACGCGAGAATTGCAAACGAAAGAGGGGGAAGAACATTGCGGGGCGGGGCGGGGAATATTGCCGTAAAATACGTGCATATTATTGCGCTTATCTGGCAGCAAACACGCCCGGTCCCGGGCCGGAGCCCGGCTCGTTCCCCATCACACAGGAGGCCTCTTCAAGTTGATTCGCTTTTCTTTCTCTCTGACAAGAACTGAGCTTCATTCAGTCTTTCATTGCCGTAGTATGTACTTCTTCTTCTTCTTCTTCTTCTTCTCCTGCTTCTTCTCCTTCTTGTTGTTGCTCTTGTATTGTGCATTTGTTTTTATGCGTGTGGCAAAGCTGTCAAGCCCCGCTCCCCACTACAGGCTCAGTCACACTGCTCTCCCTCTCTCTCTCTCTCTCCCTCTCTCTCTCTCTTTCTCTCTCTCGTCTGTCCTAAGTAACACATCCTTCCTTAAACGTTTCTTGTCTGCCAAATGTTTCCATTGGGGCTATACGATTGTGGGCACTGTGTGTGTGCGTGTGTGCGCGTGTGTGTGTGTCTGTGTGTGTGTGTGTGTGTGTGTGTGTGTGCGGTTTTATGTGTGCATTGTATTGCTGGCATAATAGACACATTTAATTTTACTATTATGCCTTTTTGTTGTCATCGCATTCGCATAAGCATAATAAACCGTTTCGTTTTCAAGTTTTCCTCTTGGGGACTTCTTCATTCGCTTATTTGCCAGTCATTTTATTTGATTTGCAGAGTTGAGAGAGAGAGAGGGAGACATGTATAATATATTCTATAGAAATTAGAGATATACACAAGGTGGAAAATTGAAACTGAAAGACTCAAAGATCATAAACTTTCCCCACTTGCTTTGCAAATTGCATTATTTGTTCCATTGTTTCGTCAATGACGACGTAATCTTCAAATTGAATTGAAAACTATGCACACCCTAATGACAAATTAATTTACTACTCAAGTGTTTTGGCAATTAGCAGATCATTTGCATAGCATTCAAAATTTATTCAAGGTAGGTAAACAATCAAGCTCTATTAGACATCAAATAGATAATATTTTAACATATTCAGAGAAACCTTTATTTTTACATTGTATAATTCAAATTAGACAATTATTTTTTAAGACAATTGATAATATAATAGTCGATTGGCTTTATTATATTGTAACTCATTTTAATTGTGAGATATTTCAACAAATATACATATATACTATTTTCAAAGTTGCAAAAATAGACTATTAATATAAATAGAATGATAAAATATTTATAAAAAGTGTATGAATAATATAAATATAATAAACCGTGCCAAACATATGAATAATTATATATTTTGAATTCCAACTGTTTGTAGCTTATCAGGCTTCCCTTCAAATATGCGCAGCACTGACACGAATTACTTTTACAATAGATGGCGCCAGTGCAATATTTATTTCATTATATGTGCGATAGGTGTCGTTCTCATTATATCTATCGATATAGTCATAATAAGATATCGATAGTGCCTTATTGCTTTCACGGTTTGTTTACTTTTTGTCTTGCAAAATAAATATTAAAAAAACATTTTAAAATGGTTAATAAAATTTCAACGTTTAGTTGATAAGTCAATTATATCATTTCTTGGCAATTACAAAGGGTAAGGCACACATAAACTCGTTATGCGTATTAATTATATTCTTAATAAATATAGATAAGAACACATGTTAATCGCAACTTAAAGCTTTGATACAAGTCTCAGCTTAAGATTAGAAAAACAATGGATGTGAAGAGCAACACTACTATTTTGGACCTCAACTTGGACGTCTTGAATATAATTTATGGTCAGTTGTTTTATACAAAAGATGCAGTTAATTTGGCCAAAGCTCATCCGTATCTAACTGATGCGTTAGTGTACCACAGTCGATACCGATTCAGAAATATTTGGATTATGCCACCAGAAATACAAGACTTACCCTTCATATTGATGCATTGTGGCACAGAAGTTTTATCCCTAAGATATACAAGCTGTGATCGAACTGCAATTATGATGGAACTAGCGGCAAAATATTGTCCCAATCTGCAATTCATAGAAATGCTCGTATCGGGAGAAAATTTAAAGATCATTGAAGAGTCTCTGATCAGCCTGACAAAACTGCAACGCATCACACTTAATAAGAAACTGAAGGAAATAGATTCCCGAAAATTGTTTGAAATTATTAACGAGCTGCCAATGTTGATAGCAATGAAAATAGATAATCAATGTTGGAATTTTAATCATTGTAAGGTAATTTATTCTATATATACATGAAACTTTAAAAACTAATGGTCTCTTATTTCTTATTTCAAAGTGTCGCTATTGAACAATCTTACAGAACTGGAAATTAATATAATGCAGATGTGTGATGAGGAAATTAAAATACTCGCAAATGTTTGGAAAAAATTACGAGTATTGCACACAGAAGCCACAGCAGATAAGATCAAAACATTGTCCCAATATTGTTTTCAACTCGAGTATCTGAGTGTGTGGAATTTCAGCGATGATGATCGAGTTGGCATTGGTCACTTTCAAAAATTAAAACAGTTGAAAATAATTTCATATGATCAGGAAAATGGTTTTGGATTGCATTTCAAAACGCTGCACGGAAATTATAATAAGCAATTGGAAAGTGTAGAATTCCCCTGTGGTCACATATCAAAGGCAAAAGATTCCAAACGTCTTTCCAATATGCAGGCATTAAAATCTTTTGTATGTCGCAATATCGAACCGAGGTGTATACGTTATATAGCTCGTATGCCTCTAGAGGAACTGGCCCTTCAAGAGATAAGAAAAAATGATATCCTTCTATTGATTCGCGAGTGCAAAACTATAAGATGGCTGCACATTAATAAGAGCAATGATTTAGATAAACAATTTTTCAACAATCTATTGGTTAGCTTGGAAGCGAATGGCGTGCAGAGTGATAATCCTTTTGTGCTGAGCCTTAATGGAGATATAAAATACTTGAACTACATTAAAAAAGAGGTAAGATGTGTTAAAAAGCATGTATGGAAATGTCTACTTAACTTAATCTCTTCTCTATTTCAGCTGGAAAAAAACTTAAAGCATAATTTGTTTAGGGTTGATTTTAATAAATATACTTTATTAGATTTTTATTTCTAAACGAAAAAAAGAATATAATGTATATAAAAGAAGCTGACTGCCTGTATATACCAAAAGTTTGGTTATATCTATCTTAAATACTTTGATTATCAATAACGATTTAAATATCTCAAATTTGATAGCCAAAAATATTTTGTAAATAATAACAAACATACATACATATACGAGATGCAACATAAATATTTTGTATACATCGACAAATGCAACAAGTTGTTATCGATAACACTATCGAGTAGAACGAGTGTACAAACTATACAACAATGCAATTTGTTATTGTGCTTCCAAAAGTTACAGTTATTTTGTTAAAGTTGTACAAAATTTAAAGTCAAGAACATTAGAATTTGCACTAATGCAACATCTTGCAATTGTGATGTTTTATCCAAGCTTTTCGAGCTTTTGGTTCATCTTGTAATTTGTGCAGTTGAATTTCATCATGGGGCTGACCAGTAGGAACAACATTGACATACACAGAATTAGATGGGATTTGTCTTTAATAATTTTCCAATGATGGAAGTTGAGAGCAAAACAAGTATTTTGGACCTTAATTTCTACGTGTTGGATAAAATATTTGATGAGCTGAAAGATGTCAAAGATAAGATCAGTTTCGGCAGATGTCACCCATTTCTATCAGATGCATTCGTTTACCACGTTCGTAATTTGTTTAAGGACATATCATTTCTTAAGCTCGACAAAGCGGAATTATCTTTTATATTGGAATGGTGTGGAACAACTGTGGAGTCAATAGATGTCACAGGTTTCGATTTGGATGATGGCGATTTAATAGTTCGTTTGGCTGCAAAGCACTGTCCTAATTTGTATTATATACAAATATGGCTGGCTCCCGAAAATGTCAGGAATATGGAAAAAAATTTAGCAGACCTATCACAGATTCAACATGTTAATATAATAAATTATTCTGACAATGTCAACGTTGATATTAAGAATATTTTGAAAATATTAATTAAACTGCCGGATTTGTGTGGTATCGAAGTAGAGACATGTAACTGGGAATTAACTTACAGTAAGTCAAGTAAAGAAAACCTTTTTTAGAATCCATTATTAATATTTCTATGTATTATTTAAAGATTTAACTGACATTAATTTGGAGCTGTGGATATTCGACGAAAACTTTGAGGAAGCAACTGAAGTATGCAGAATTTTGTGGGGAGATGAAAAGTATTTGTCTATAAAAGGAACTGCGGAGTGTATTACGGTTCTCTCTTACGTCTGTCCCAAGGTTGAATATATTGACTTTGCTGAATTACGCGATTTCCATAACTATGGCATAGGACACTTTCCAAATTTAAAGAAATTGGAAGTGGAATGCCTTGCCCGTAAGGAGGACAGTTACGGACTGCATGTTAACACATTGTCCAACAAGTATAATTATCACTTGGAGAATCTTGTGATAAATTCGGATATTGTAAGCATAAAGTCGGCACGACGAATCTCCAAAATGAAAGCGCTCAGAACACTTCAGTGCTTTGAAATCGCATCAAAATGTATTAAGCACATAGCACGTATACCACTGGAGAGTATAAATTTATGGAGCATCAAAAGAGATGATTTCTTAGTTCTAATACGTGGTTGCAAGACATTAAGACATTTTACAGTTACTGAAGATCTACAAATCGACATGGTTTATCTTAACACTCTGTTACATATTCTTTGGACCAATGGAGTTCAACCTGATCAGCCGCTGGTTTTGACAATACGATCCCAAGCGAAATATAGGGATGTTATCCAAACTCAGGTACAGTTATGTTTGTGTATATAGTAAAACATATAACGTATATTCATGTCTTTCAGTTGGCTGCCAATTCCAAGGGTAATTTATTAATAATAAAAGGAAAGTAATCTATACAAAAAAAAACAAAAACATCGACTCTCAGACAACACAATTATAGCTTTTAAATTTGAATACATCTCTCATTATATTATGGATTATATAGTTGTGTTTCATCTCGAGGTTTCACTGTATTTTTTGATGACTTGCAATACAATCATATTTCAATTAATTTAATAAAACAAATAAAATTTGTATTAGTTTCGTCCATTGATATATTTCCATAAGCTATAACTATTTATCTTTTGACTATTTCATAAGCTATAACTATTTTCTTTGAACTATTTCATAGTATTACATTAAGTAGTATTAACATTTACCTTTACCTTTGGATTTGCCCTTTGATTTCTTCACTAGCGCTATAAGCGCTTCGGTCGAATAAGACTTTGGACGCTCAATAGGAAGACCAAGGGCTCGGTCCCAAACAAGGGAGGCGAGTACGCCCAAAGCACGAGAGACCCCAAATAATACGGTGTAATAGTTCATTTCCGTCATGCAATAGTGCTGTAGGAGGACTCCCGAGTGCGCGTCAACATTTGGCCAGGGATTCTTCACCTTGCCGAGCTCGGTTAATATTGGTGGAACAACTTTGTAGATATTAGATACCAGCTTAAACATATTGTCGTCGGGCAAGTGCTTCAGCGCAAACTTGCGTTGACAGGTATACCGAGGATCGGTCTTACGGAGTACAGCATGCCCGTAGCCGGGTACAACCCTTCCCGACTTTAGGGTCTTCCAGATGTATTCCTTGAGTTGTTCTTCCGTGGGATTTTCGCCGGCATCTTTTTGAATTTGCTTCAGCCAAATGAGTACCTCCTGATTGGCCAGCCCATGCAGTGGACCAGCCAGCCCATTTATGCCGGCAGCCAAGGATAGATACGGATCCGACAGGGCGGAGCCCACAAGATGCGTTGTGTGCGCTGAAACATTACCACCCTCATGGTCACTATGAATCGTAAGATATAGACGCATCAGTTCAACGAATTTCGGATCATCGAAGGTTAGCATTTTCATAAAATTGGCCGACCAATCCAGATTTGGATCCACCTTAGAGGAACCCTTGCCATCGCGATAGGTATTCGTGTAAATCGCAGCAGCCACCACGATTATCTTGCCAATCAAGTCCATACTATCCTCATATGTACTCTTCCAGTATTGGGCCTTGGGAACACCCTTCGAGTATGCCTTAGCGAACTTGCTATCATGATTAAGTACCGTTATGGCCGCCGAGAACTGTGACATTGGATGTAGTGTCTTGGGGAAGTCTTTCAGCATTTTCATCACATGCTTCGGCATCTTGGAACCACGATCAGCCCACTCGCATGAGATTTGCTGCACCTGCTCCTGGGTGGGTATCTCACTGGTCATTAGAAGCCAAAAGAGGCCCTCGGGCAGGGGCTCAGAGCCGCCTTTGGCATGCGGCAATTTCTCCTGGATTTCCTCAATTGTATAACCGCGAAACCGAATTCCCTCATCGGCATCCAGCACAGATGTTTCGGTGACCAAGGCGTTCATGCCCCGCATTCCTCCATACATCATATCGATGGTCGTCTCACCCATTTTATGTTTGCCCGACTCCTTGCGAAACTTTGCTATCTTCTCATGCTCTTGCTTAATCCTGCATTCCATCACCTCCAGCAACGTGCCCTTGGAGAAGCTCATATACCGCATCGTTGTTCTCAAGTTCGACAACTGCCTGGGTGAGGCGAACCAGCGAAGTTTCCCAGAAGAATAGGCCACCATTTTTTTGATACACTTTTTTTATTACAAAATGAATGTAAAATCTGTTTGGCCAACTAATTAGGAATTTTAAAATAATAATAATTAAGGAATTTTGCGGTTTTGTGTTGGGCCAAACAAAAAAAAATTAAAAACTAACTAAACAAAAAAGCCAAAAATACATTTGACCTACAAATTAATGTTCACGATGTAACTATTTTAGGTGTTATTGTCGGAATTTTTAACGAATCCCAATGGTATCCTAATGTCAGGGCATGGCTAGCTTGGTTCCCAAAAATGTATAATAATTTTTTTTTTTTTAATTTAAACCATGATGACGTATGGTGACATTCTGGACTCGACTGGCAAGCATAGATTTATTCGAATTCCATGCACAGGCTGTGGATGACCACTTGACCACTGGCAGGATCTGCACGTAGAGACGTAGCTTGAGACCTTCCGTTGTTCCGCGAGGAAGCTGAAGATGCGGAGGAAAGGAATACATAGTATTGGAAGCAAATGGCTCAAATGGTTGCCTTGCCTCATAGAGATCACTGAGAGTGTGTCCAATGGGAGCAGTAGGAAATGTACGATTCAATTGATTTTCGCCCGCCTCTAAGTGATCGATAAACTCATCGAGCAGCAAACGGGGATGATTTCGCTCCATTGGTAGCAAATAACTTCGAATCCGTATGGCAGCAGCCTCCCTGGTAAAGATCTCATAACTCATGTTGAACTCTCTGTGGTTCAGTCGGATTTGGCGTGCCATAAGGCGTCGTTGCAGCAATTGCAGATTGTTGCGCTGCGTTTGCAACAATTGCTGATCCAGTAGATTGATCAGATCGCTGTCCACGATTTGCTCGAAGGTTGCCAAGTGTCCCACATAGATATTGCGCACATGCAGCTGCTGTGGAACACTTGTCTCCATGGGAACATCGAACTGCGACATCAGTTGATCCAGTTGCATGATCAGCTCACGATATATCGGATCTCTCAAGTTGGAGCTACCCATGGCCAGTAGGTTGGGCTCGTTGCGATCGCCATTGATAAATCGATTTAATTGGCGACAAATTTGCCAATACTCATTTGCAATAACTCGTCCCACTGTGCACACACACTGCGATTGCAGCTGTTTATCAATCCGAGAGCGCAGCGCTGCGATAGATGCGCTTATCAATTGACGCACAGCCTCAACCTCAACCACTGTCGACCTGTATGGCACTCCGCCCGTTGTCAGTAAATCAGAGTCCAGCTCGAAACTGTTGCTGCTGTCCATGGTGAGCTTTTCCAGCTGCAAATAGGCTGAAAGTTGTCGCACATTTTGAAGGAATAGGTGATCATGAAGAGGCTGCTCCAGCTGCTCTATCAACTGGCTATTAAGCAAACGATTCCAGTAGCTGCGCAAGCTCACATCCCAGCTAAGTTGTGCCCTCGCAGGTGGCACATTAATAATCAATGACTCCTGGTTGGGAATGAGCTGCAGCTCGAAACGTTGCCGGTGGATAATGTTATGCAGCGTTTCCCGCCAGCCGATGCGAGGACTCGGCGATAATTGTTGCCAACTGGTCTGCTGTGCAGCAAGGATTACCCGTCTATCGAAATACACTTGAGGCAGCACCTCATGCATGTCTGGCAATAGCAGATCCTGAGTATCTATGCGATCGATCATCGCAAGCTGCAGGGCGTTCACAAAGAGCACTGGATGCAGGTGGATGCGTGAGTAGCATGCGTTGCGCTGGAAATGTTGCCAATCCTTGGCCAGCGACAGAAAGCGATAGATGCTCAACAATTGCTGTGGCAAATCCTCCTGCAGCTGATTGTAGATGCTGTAGGGTTGCAACAGACGACCCTGCTGGACAAGTTCCATGAAATCCCTTAACAATGGCCATGTACCCTACGTAAATCAATTCTATTGTATCTAAAGATATACATTTATCCAAGATTTACTTACAGCCATATAGTTATTGGGATTCGCATTCAGTGTGCCTCCCATTGCAATAAGCTCTTGATGCAGCAGTGGCTTATGCACTTGCAACAACAGATCGAGCAGGAAACGTTGGCGCAACTGCCACTCCGAGCTTACATCCTGTTGGGATTCACTTGACCACCAGCGGGAACGCGCACCGAATCGACTGAAACAATGCGAAACGCTCAGAAGCGTCATGAGCATGAAACTCAATCTCGTCATTTTGAATGAGAAGGCGCTTGAATGGAAATCTTATAAATTAATTATTCGAATGCTTATCACAGTCTATAGGATACACATGTGTATATTATATCAATAATACTTGTATAATGTAGTATAATGAACTTGTGTACGTGTGATTTATATTTTTTATTAATACCATCATAAATATGAAGTGTTCTATTGCTTTTGGATTTTTATTAATTTATTCAATATTCTTTTTGCAGAGAGAACATTTCGTATTCCATGGCCACAGGATTTGCATCTAATATTAAAACATGTTCCTAATTCCTAATTCAAAAATGTATTTCCATATTTTTTTTTTCCGGGAACATTTTTGTTCCAATGTTTTGCTTATTTATTGAATCTTTCCTTTTACTTAAGAGACGAACAATAAGTTTTCAAATCTTATTTTAAACTAACTAAATATCATTTTATGAAATGATTCGTGCTGTGTGGCCTAACAAATTTAACGCTGGGCTTTGGCTGCATACTCGAATAAGTTTTGTTGCAAGAGGATTTGGATGTGAGGCTAGTTTTTCATTGTATTTTACTTTTTTCTCTGCTATTGTCTCAATGACAAGTTTTATTTGTAAGTCTCTGTGTATATTCTCGTTCCGAAGATACCATGGAGCTCCAGTAATGATTCTCAGAATCCTAGACTGTGCTCGCTGTATTATGTTGATGTTGCTTCTCGATGCGTTGCCCCATAGCTCGGAGCCATAGGTCCTTATGGGTTTTAAAACGGAGTTATATAAGATGACTTTGTACTCCAAGCTTAGGGGAGAGCGAACGTTTATAAGCCAGTCTAGATCCCTTGCTTTTAGGCTGAGGTGCGTCGTCTTGGCCTCTATGTGTTTCCGCCAGGTGAGCCGCTTGTCCAGATGAATACCTAAGTATGTTACGTTATCGGCTTGTGGGATGCGCGTGTGGTTCATTATCAAGGGCGGGCAGCTTTGTTTGTTTAGGGTAAATGTTACCTGTTTGGACTTTTCTTCGTTTACTCGTATGCGCCAATCTGCAAGCCAATGTTCCACACAAGTTATGGCGTGCTAGTTGCATCGTAGCTTTTACTGGGCATCTGGATCGACTTAGTATTGCAGTGTCATCAGCGAATGTGGATATCGTTAGCTGGTAGTTTGTTGGGATGTCCGCCGTGTATAGGGTATAGGGTAGGGCCCAGAACACTTCCTTGAGGCACTCCGGCTTCTATAGTACAATCGCTTGAAGTGCTTGAACTGCATATAACCGCGAACACTCTTTTATATAGGTAAGACTTTAGAAGCTTATGTATGTTTTGAGACAGCAGTTTGATTATTTTAAACATAAGTCCATCCAGCCAGAGAGAGACAAGTAGTACGCTTAAATGTAATTCCATATTAAATGTACATAAATCATAAAATTTCCTTTTTTTTATTTAAATAGCGTCGAAAATTGCAAATAAAAATCGTAAGTACCATTACAAATCTAAATGTAGAAATTGATTATCCCATTTTAGGAATAATTATTAGGTTACTTTAGCTTAGTTTAGTCTCAATTGCTAGGCCAATGTGGTTCTTTTGGCCACGAAATCCCTGGAGCTCTTCTCCTTGTTCGTAAAGCGTGCGTATCTATGGAAAATAAATAGAAAACCATATTAGAAACAAATACTTAAGATTGTAGAAATATATGATTGTAAACTTACGTTTTCTTATATTTGGACACATCGGCCGCACTTAGCGATGGGCGGGTTGTTTGATAAGCTTCAATAAGATGTTTTTGTTTAACTAAAATTCTCTTTGGCAGTTTCTGTCGGACGAGGGGAGTGGAAACAAATGTTTTGATTAATATGAAATTTGATAGGTTTTATATATATTATATATATCTCGTATATATAATTTCACACTTATGTATTTTACAGATGAGTATTTTGATTGATCGATGCTCAATGAAAGTTCTTGTTAAGATAAAGCCATAAAAACCTATCCTAAATGCCTACTGTGCTACTTAATTGAACTTATATGTATATTGATATTTAGACGGTAAAGTCCCTCGGAATGTTTCTGTTTCAGAGTAACCATTCTCCTCGTCATCATCCTGCTCATCGCATGAGGATGGCGGCGTCTCCAGCATTGGCATGGATAGATCTAAGTATACGTCGTTCGGATTACTGCTGTACTGTTGCAATATGCCATCGAAACTCTCAACCAACTCGGTAAATGTAGGTCGTGCCGATGATTCAAAATTCCAGCATTGCCGCATCACCAGATATATATTGATTGTACATGTCGTTGGTTTTTCCATGCGTTGACCCGTTATCAAATAACTATATAGTTCCTCTGCTGACATAATGTTCGGATATGGTTGTTCACCATATGTCATTATCTCCCACAACAATACGCCGTAGCTCCAGACATCGCTTTGAGAGTCATAGAACTTCTCTTGCAATGATTCGGGTGCCATCCATTTGATGGGCAACCGTCCATTCGTATTCTTGCGATAATAATCTGTATCCTGTATATCTCGGGCCAGTCCAAAGTCGGCTATTTTCATCACATAGCCGTCGCTGACCAATACGTTGCGTGCGGCCAAGTCACGATGTATGCACTGTGGGGAATTGTTAAGAAATGAAATAATGTTGTATGTTTTCAAAGGACTCGAAGGATGCTTACCCGTCGCGAGGCGAGATACTCCATGCCTCGTGCTATTTGAAAGGCGAACATAATCAGCTCCTTCTCTCCCAATTGCTGCTGTGGTGCCAGCAGGGAGCTTTCGTCCAGATAACCATCGCTGTCACTGCGTCGTTGCAGCATTCCCGGTCGGTTTTGCTTGAGAAAATCCTTGAGATTGCCATGTGGTGCATACTCGACAATCACCCACAATGGTCCATTCTGGCTGCAGCAGCCCAACAGATTGATGATATTAATGTGTTTGCCAATCATTTTCATCACCTCCATTTCGCGCACCAAGCTGGCCATGTCCGCGTCTGTATGCTCCTCCTTAACCATTTTCACGGCGACTATGGTGCCCATGTTGCTGCCCACAGGGGGTGGACTACGCATTAGGCCATCGGCCTCAGCCATGACAACCCGTCCAAAGGCTCCCTCACCCAGTATGGAACCCAGCGAAAGCTGTTGCCTGGCAATTTCCCAATTCGAATCAAGCGGAAACTCATACTCATTGAACGCTTGTGCCGGATCCGATGAGCTGCCCGTTGTCGTATTCGAAAATGTTGTACGTTGTTTCTCGATTTTTATGACCGGAATCTGTAGATCCCCAGCGAAACCGCTGCCCTCCACGCTTGCCGGCTTGTATATGATAACTTTCTTAGTCCATTGATGCACTGTCTCGATGCGATGCTTGAGCAGCTTCTCGCGTCGCAATCGTCGCAGCATATAGACTATAAATGCGCTACCCAGCAGAAAGATCAATAGAATCATGACGCCAGTCATGGCAATACCATAGGGATGTGTGCCAAGCACACCCCACGACGGATGCATGAAGGGCAAATGCTTGACCACATGCAAATATAGGCTGGCATTTGCGGTACCCAGCGAGTTGGCTGCTATGCAGGTGTACCAACCCTCCTGGCTGTAACTGACATTTTTGAACTCCAGTATATGCGGTGTATCCAGTGAAGTATTCAATTTAATACGTATCATTTGGTTGTCCTCCAGTCCGTTTCCGTTTCCGTCTCCGCTTTCCATAGAGCCCTTCTGTGCGATGACACGCATCCACGTAACAGTGGGTTCATTATCAGAGTAGACGTCACAATTGAGCTTGACATGGGTGTTAACCAAGGCGGTCTTGTTGGCCAACGGGACAATGATTGGCCTTGTCGGAGCGCGTTCGGTGACCAAAACATGAAAAACTTGCTGGATGCACTTGAGTACATTGCACACACGACATCTGTACCATGCCGAATCCGTGATGATTAAATTATCCATTGTTAGAGAATAATTACGATAGATATAATCGCCGATTTCACGATCCAACGGACGAAAATCCGTGTCCTCTGGCTTTTTGAAGGTCCACGTTATATTCGCCCGCGGATAAGCTATGTATGGGCAGATGAGTTTTACGGTGTTTCCTGAAACCTTATGCTGTAGGGTTTGCATTTCCTTCTTAAACTGGAGTCGATACTCCCCCGTATAATTCTTAGCCTCTGCATCGATACTAGCATCATCATCTGCATCAGTTGTTGTCGTCGTGGTTGTAGTCGTAGATTCGCTTGTTGTCCATGTGGTTGGCCGTGCCGGAACGCGTTCGGTGACCAAAACATCAAAAACTTGCTGGATGCACTTGAGTACATTGCACACACGACATCTGTACAAAGCCGAATCCGTGAAGAATAGATTATCCATTTTTAGAGAATAATTACGATAGATATAATCACCGATATCACGATCCAACGGACGAAAATCCTTGTCATCTGACTTTTTGAAGGTCCACGTTATCTTCGCCGGCGGATGAGCTTCGTATGGGCAGATGAGTTTTAGGGTGTCTCCTTCAATTGAATTCTGTTGGGTTTGAATTGGTCTCGTAAACTGGAGTCGATACTCCTTCTTCGAGTCTGCATCATCATCATCGTCATCATCTGCATCATTGTTCGCCGCAGGCAACGCAGTTGTTGTCGTCGTGGTTGTCGAGGTGGTTGCCTCAGGCGGGATTACATTCAGATAGGCGGCAGCTACAGTACGTCCTACAATATTCTCGGCCACACATATATACCAGCCGGCATCGACGTTCAGAACGCTGCCCAGCACCAGCAGCTGTGGCTGATCCTGGCGAGGCCACAGTACATCCAGATGTTCCCTATCCGTCAGCTTAGTCTGCCGATCACGCAAGCTCTGGAGTAGTGCAGCAATCTCGATACCCGAATCCGTTGGATGCAGCCAGGTTATCTTTGGCTCCAGCTGTGAATCCTCCAGCCTACACTCAAAGCTAACATGCTGCTCATAGACAGCGGTCACATTGTGCGGATAACCCGCACTCAGCACAGGCGTCGAGTGTTGTCGGGAGTTCACCTCCAGCCGGCTGGCCTGACCATCGTTGCAGACTCCGTTGTTGCAACGACGACAGAAATAGATGCCCGCATCCTGGGGCTGCAGCTCCAACACGCTCAGTGTCAACTTTTTAATACGAATCCGATTCGATTGGCCTGCCAAGACTTGGCTATTGTTGTGGAACCAAGTGACATGCACAGGTTCATTACCAGGTGGGCAATTCAATTGGAACATGCCGCCGGCTGTACGTTGCACCACCAGCGGCGGCGGCTCCACAAATGGCTGCGTCGTCAGGCGTGCCAGTCCGCTGCCGTTCAAGGAATGCAAATATAACTCTGGCGCGGCTTGATCCGTTAGCTGCGATCTTGCCGCGACATTTCCGCTATTGCCAATATGCAACGTCAGATTGGCCCACTTAAGATCACTGTACTTGCAGGCATAGCTACCAGATGCACTGGCACTGGCGCGTTCCAGGAGCCAAACGCTGCCACTGTGCCGCGCCTGATTCTCATAGTACCAAATGGCCTGCGGCTTCTGGCAGATTAGAGAGATGTTAACATCTTCGGGTACATGGCGACGTGGTGTGACCTCCGATTGCAACAATTGCAACACATCGAATACGCAACGATGCTCCTCAAAGTGGCAGCCCAATGTGTTCTTACCGGCGGCGCTGCTGCTGCTGATCACGATTTGGTTGATCACGATGATCAAGTTGATGATGATTCGCACTTTTTGCATTCTCAAGTGTGGCGAGAGCCCGCGCGATTTTTGTTATTATAATTATTGTTGTTGTTGTTGCTGCTGTGATTGTTTTTTTTTTTTAGCCAAAGTTGTTGCCAAATTGTGTTGCCTCTTCTGCTAAGCCACTTGTCCTGCGCTTAGCTTCATTTTTTCACATTTTTATTTTGATTTTTGTATAATTTATGAACAAAGTTTTTTCTTCTATTTCTTTTTTTTTTTTTTTTTAATACGCGCAACAGAAATAAATCTAAAGACAAATACAAAAAAAGAAAATCAAGCATTATGTGCACTGCCTGTGTAATGAGTCTCTGAGCCTCGGTCTCTGTCGTTGCCAAGCCAACTGACAACTGACTGTCCATAATCGTTGTCTATATACGAACGAATACCTATCCGTATATATTATTGTATATTATATGAAGTTTGTTCGATCCGTAGGCCGTATGCCAAATACGTTGAATGTCGTCATTTTACATTAACTGCATACAGTTAGAAATTTTTTCATAGTAATGATAATGATGATAATCATGATTCCCTAGAGTTGTTAAACTCAATACCAACAGAGAAAGAAAGAGAGAAAGGGAGAGAGTTCTAGCTTTGTCACACTGATTCCATGCCTAGAACATTGTAAAGCGCGTAAGATCTTTCAAAATAACTATATATTAAGTTCGAACTTTTTCCAACTTTGTTAGAATGATACTATTTCGAATATACTATGGTTTTTATAGCCTCGATTAACAGAAAAACATTTCTAGAGTCCTTATCAAAACAGCAAACGGATGTTTTTCATAGCAAATAAGCTACCCTATACATATATTATATATTGATTAGATTTCAGTTCTAATTTAACACCAACCCATTATGTCTTTCTCAAGGTTTTTATCATGATTCAGATGATTAAATAATTTGCGAATATTTAATTTTGCATAGATAAAATAGATAACTGATTGAAGTATTATTAATAATAATGAGTATGATTATACTAGAAAAGCTGACGCTGAATTGAACCCAAACTTAACTATAAAATACCCTGTTTTTTTATTAATTATATTTGCAAATAGAATGCAGACTATCTCCATTTTTTAAGCAACTTCCGTAAATCTTTGTTCTCAGCCCACTGTGCACATATGAAATTTATATTTGTTGTTGCTGTTGTTGTTGTTGTTTTATGCCAACCCGTCAACTCGAGTTGTTGTTGTTTTTTTTAGTCAATATGACATTTGTCAGACACCATTGTTGTTTTTGTTGTTGTTGTTGTTGTTGCCAATATTGTTTGATATATGCACACGCGTACCGATTTTTAATTTATTCAATTTCTTTCAGTTTTTTTTTTTATTTTGTCACCAAACACACAACGCGTGTGCTTCAAGTATGTGTTATTTTAATAATTATTATTATTTCCACAGCTTTAATTCATATGTCGGCAACATAAGCTAAGAAGGTATTGAATATATATATAAATATATTATATATTGCAAGACCGCAATCATAAATTATTCAGTTCACGCGTCTTTTAAAAACTTGTAGAATGAATTATTTCCATAAAAATAAAAGCGTATTAATTATGCGAATATATCATTTATAGTTTACAATTCGACTTCAAATAACTCAGATATATTGGAAATAATTAGATTAGAAACTTCACAGTTTTCTCTGGATCAAAAAGACATATATCAAAGCTGTATAGCTTGTAAATTCAATTTAACAACTTCATAATTCAGATTTTTAATTTTCTTTAGTTTATGAATTTTATAATAATTCAGATTTTTAATTTTCGTTAGTTTATGAATTTTCTCAGGATCAAGAAGACATATATCAAAGCTGTATATCTTGTAAATTCAATTTAACAACTTGGGAGCACTTCACGTTCTTATTTCACTCATTTCACTTGACTTGCTTTTGTATATGCCTTATATATTTTCTATTTTCTGAACGATCCCATTCCATGTCAGTCTCAATGTGGACATAATTCTTTTGCATTGCCCAAAAAAAATCACGTTCTTTGTCCGATGGCAACGGCAACAACACGAAAATTGTCACATTTCTTAATCGTGTTGTTGTTCCTTTCTGCACTTTTTTTTTGTGCATTTCCGCTTCGTTGCCAATACTTATTAAGCCCCTTAGCAAAAGGGTTAAGAGTGGGCACTTCCGTTGCCACTAACCATATAAAAGATTTGCCAGAGAGAGAGAGAGAGAGAGCGAGAGAGAGAACCAACCGATTTGCTTGACAGTACGCGAACAACTGAAAGTAACAACGAAAAAACCGAAACTTTTGGTCGTCGTCGATCGGCGGGCCCAAGACACGACGTTAAAACACATCGACACATCGTGAAAGCCGAATGAAGATATATATATGTAATATAGAAAGGTCTATGCGTGGGTGAGTCCGAGTGTGTGTGTGTGTGTGTGTGTCCGTAAGGTACTTCAATAATATTTATACAAGTAGCTAGCGAAACCTTTACGATCATCGATCCTGACAGCGTTTCCTTTGCGTTCTACCTGTTGTTGCAATTGTTGTTGTTGTTGTTTACCAACGTGTGCTGTGTAGTCTTTCTGCTCTTTTATTTTCTTTTTTACCTTTATTCTAAGCATGTTTTGTGCACGCCGAGAGTTCGGGTAGGAGTAGGAGGAGAAGTAGTAGGATTTTGGCTGGCATTCTTCGTATTATCGCGGCCCTTGCGCTTAATTTATGCACAAGAAAAATGTTTTCATTGTCTTTTCCCTCTGCTGCTGTTGTTGTTGTACGTGCGCATGCGCGATAATCGCATATCAATAAGGAAATATCCGTTACGTGACTTATATACCTAAGAAAAAAAAAAAAAGAAATATACCAAGCCCCATGCGGGGCACTGCAGCCCGCATAGAGCCAACCGAAACCCAGCGACACCGACTGCTGCGACTACGATTCCCAACCCATTTCATTCTAATCCTGTTCCAGACGCTAAGCACGTCTTTATAAAACCCAAAAATAGTTAATATACAATTGCATTGCACTTGTCTGGGAACGGAAGGGTTCCTTTCCCTTCTCTTAACAAGAACTCTCTGAGCACTTCCGGCATAATACCAACTCCTCCACTCACCTCGTGTCCAAATTGTGCCAGCGCCTCCTTAACCGCCGACATGTTTGCCGAGGTCAGAATACTCTGTATATCGGCTCCAGTATAGTTCTGTGTGCGCCCGGCGAACCAATCGAAATCCACACAATCATCCAGATTTAATGTTGAGCTCAAGGCCTCAAATATGCTCACACGAGCTACGGCATCCGGTAGCGGACACTCGACCAGACGATCGATACGTCCCGAACGCAGCAAGGCCGGATCCAACAGTTCGGGTCGCGATGTTGCCGCTATAACCGTAACGCCCTGCAGTCCCTCAACGCCGTCCAATTCGGTGAGCAACTGATTGACCACACGATCCGTCACACCAGTCGAATCGTGGCCACGTTTTGGCGCCAAACTATCGAATTCATCGAAGAAGAGGACACATGGCTTGGCACTGCGTGCACGATTGAACAAATTGCGTACATTCTCCTCACTTTGGCCAATGTACTTGGCCAACAGTTCCGGCCCCTTGACCGATATAATGCGCAAGCTCCAGCAGGTTGCCAGCTGTGATACCAGAAACGTTTTACCCGTGCCAGGTGGTCCATAGAGCAGCACACCAGCCTGATTGCGCAGTGGCGAGCTATTGAAAATCGTTGGATACTGTGCGAGAATAAGGAGGTCAATAAATGTTTAAAATCTGCTTTCTATCTACAACTCACCATCGAGGGCCACATGAGTACTTCCTCCAGCACACTGACCACCGGCTCCAGTCCCGGCAACTCCTCAACACGCATTTCCCGCGCATTGGGATCGTTGCCAGTCTTCTGATTGCTCTGTATACCCTGCAGACAGTAGGAATTCGTGTGCTCCAACGATTCGACCAGCTGCTCATTGGTTAACATCGGTTGTGTTTTGCCTGCATCATAACACAGTGGATTACATTGGGTCAGATAAGCTGTTAATCTCTGTCAACTTACTTATTCGATATGCATAGAAAATGGCCCGTTCGACAAACTGCACAAGATCGCACTTGCGATAGCCTTCCGTCAGATTAGAGAACTTTGCCACATCGAGTTCCCTCTCGGACGCTATGTGACTGCATAGCTCACGCAATATTATCTCACGATCGGCACGCTCTAAGCTGGGCAAACGGGCGACAGTCTGGAACAGATGTCGACCACGTGGTGCACTCAGACGTTTGTTAAGCGTCTGCAGCTCGCTGACTGTGGCAATCACGGCAATTGCGTTGCCGCTGGTGTATTGCATGATTAGCTGATGCACTGTGTCCGCCATCCGATTGAAATATTCACCATCCTGACTGGACTGTTCACCAGCCGCATGCGCCAGCACATCCAAATTTTCGAGCACAACAATTGCCGGTGCATGTTGTAGGCAGGTGGTGAAAATGCTACGTAAATCCTTTTGGATCGACTCAGTTTTGCGTCCCTTGCTGCGTGAGCAGTAGAAAATATCGAAGTAACAATAGTCTGGCTGCCGTGATAATTGATCCAATATGCGCTCGACAAGCACAGTTTTTCCCGTGCCAGGTGCGCCGGTTATCAGTACATTGCCTTGTCGCAATACCGAGTTCTCTGCGTTCAGGCACAGATTCATGCGCAGCTCATTGACCACCTGATTGACGATCTTATCGTATTCGGGTAATCGGATGAGATCCTTGACACTCAGTGGCGTTTTTATCGGCTGCTGCTCCTTGATGATCTCATTGACAGGACGCACCAAATCGGCAGCATAGATCTTCGATTCCTTTAGGAACTGAGCGTCTACAACGCAATAGCGAAAATGTTCGGGTAAAATGCCCACAGTGACAAGCAGATCATCCTCCAGACGCACCACCTCCTCCTGATTAAATAACATGGGCACTTGTTGTGTCTTCTCGATGACAAATCGCTTAAATGCATTCTCGATGATCTTGTAGTGCGTTTTCTTGTGCGCAAACAGTTCGATCTTCTCCACAAAGTTTAGCACAGTCGTCTTTGGACGCAGCACAACACGTTCCAGTTCCTTGATGTTTAACAATTTCATGAGGTTGGCATTCAGCTCGATTGAGGGATGAATTGTAGCCGGCAAATCGCCATCCTCGTCACTGGCCAAACGCACTCGCACATAGTACTCCTTGTCGCCAGCCGTGCGCATGCTATAGAATTGTTCTAGATCCATAAATTCCGGCAAATGCGTCTGCCTTATGTACACATCCGATTCCTGTGCCTTTTCGTGCCACAATCCGCGTATGACGCGAAACTCAAATGTCCGCGAACTCTCACGACGCAAATCCTTCTTCAAGCGTTCCATATGATCTTGTCTCTTGTTGCGTTGTGGATTGCTCTTAACGCTGCTCATCGTGGCAGAATGTACCAGTCCACTCGTTGGCGTCGTCACCTCATCACGCATCACCTGTGCGCTGGTCTTGCTGCGCGATAACTTGCTGCTGTTCTCCTCGATTTTGTCATTACTCTCATTGTTCCCATTGGTAATTCCCTTGTACAGATTGGGCGCCACCACCAGCTCTGTATTGTGATCAATGCGTCCATAGCTTATGTGTGGCTTAAGGCGATCTATATGAAAAATACATTAGTATGTATGGAATGATAGAAATATTGTAAATTATTTACCCACAGTCAGTGCAACTTGCATGGATTTATTAATCCAAACCAGCAATATTTGCGATGAGTTCACAATACGAGTTTGGTCCAGCACGCTGCCTGAGATCTTCTCTGTGCTGAGTTCCTAAGGATGAAAAAATGGTAAGACAGTTAATATGTATAGATAAATAGATGTAATTTATCAATTTAATACTTTCATAATTGATCTCGCAAATATTTGACCGGTCTTAACATCCCTGACAGAGCGGGGTCAATGGCAATGCCGGCAAAACTAGCGACCGCATAAAAATAAACACTTAAATTACGCCCGCGCCAAAAGCTAATCCGATATAAAAACTATTTATATCTGGCCAGAGCAGCACAACATACGCATTCCTCGACACACAAGCACAGGTGTCTGACACACACACACATGCACACGCAGAGAAGATACTCACAATGATCTCCCAATCTTTGGCCGACACAGGAGTGACGTGCACGCTTTTCAGATTCAAAACGTCAGAGATGAGGGCGCACTTGACCAAGTCATTTTCATGCAGACCTGCGAGAGAGAGAGAGAGAGAGAGCGTGAGAGAGAGCAAAGTGCATTTCGCGAATAGAAACGATATTATGGCATACACAGCTGCTGCTGCTGCTGCACATCCGCTTGTTAAGTAACTCACCGAGTTCCTTGGCCGCCCTGGCATTGATCCCAATTTCGGTGTCTTTGATGCCACCGCCGCCAGCTTGTGGCGCCCATGAAGCGTAGTGCACGCGTGCATTATATTGCAAACTAAGGCAGCCAGTATCCTAAAGAACACAGACACACAGCATAATACATTAATCTCTTAAGCTTATCTAATCTCGTTAATACTATAAGTTGACTTTTGGACACACTTACATAGGTCGAGACGACGCCGTAGTACTGATCCGGCAGTAGCACGAAATTATTTCGAATTGGCCGATAAACCACTTTAAATGTACGTTTAAACATTTTCCTAACTGGCGCCGAGTAACTACGCTGTCTTATACGTTATTTTTGAATGCGTGCGCTTTTAAATCATATTTTTAAATTATATTCTAATCGGAGCGAAATTCCCTTAAAACAGCTGGGCGCGATTCTCACGACTGGACTGCCGCGTACTAGAGATGTGCTAATGACTTTCGATTACAATTGGGTTATCGACTGAACCAGCCGCTGTTAACTTACAGTATACAAGCAGGGCAAAGCAGTGCAGCAAGCCTGCGTTATCAGTATCTGTAACTGCTCTGTAATTCGAAATACAAGCAGTGTTTTAACGGCCGTATTTATTTGAAATTTAATTTTAATACATTTGAAATTTACGCAACTTTTAATTTAAAGTGCTTATTTTTCTCCTTTCACATCCATGTCTTCATGGCGGCTACAAATACACGCAACAATTAAAACCCGAAATTCATTCTTTTGGCTAGTTTTTTATTTGGTTAATAATAATATATTTAAAATAGTTAAAGGTTTCATATATATTTATAAGTATGTATGTGTATATAAAATGCGGCATCTGCGTTTCTTTCGCTTTCTTTTTGTCGTATACCAGCTTGGTTCCTTATTAAATTAAATAACACAATATTAAACTAACAATGCAGCGTGATTATTTATTTATTAAACGCCTCACTCTTTCGTTTTATTTAATCGTTCTTATTATTTTTTTTGGCAAATTAAACAAACACGTTACGAAAAAAGATATGCATAAGGACCATGTCAACCATGCCAATGGCACTACATATGTATGTATGTGTGTATATATATATATATATTTATATAAAAGTATTCTATTTATATACTCGCAGTATGTGCTTATAGTAGTTCAACTAAATTCGTTATGTTTTTTGTTTTTTAGTGTGTTAATTAAGAGAAGACACTAGAGACGTCTGTGTTCGAAAAAGATCGTTACAAAGCTTTGTTTAAATAGTTATGCATGTTCTATATGTATATAATATATAATATATATATGCGCGCGCATTTCTTGTAAATGTTTATATAAACTGCCCCATATCAGTCTTCGTGTCAGATTTCGTGGCTCGTGAGAATAAATTGGCTCATAAATTGCATTTAAAGTTCATCATATCATACATACTATAATTTTGTATAAAAAACCTACATAAAATGCTATATAAAATGGTTTCATTTGTGTGTATATTTTTAAAAAACTTTTTAAAAAATGTGTTGTGTACAATAAGTTGTTTGTTTGTTTGTTTGTTTTTTGCTTGCAATATTTTGGCGACTGAACTCGTGTGGGAAGTATGTGACAAAATATATAAATTACAACATAATTAAAAACATATTCGAGTAGTAGTAAAAAATATAATTTACAATTTTAAGCAATATATATTCATAATACAATTCATTACTTAACCCAAAATGTATAAGAAATTTCGATTAAAAAAAAATACAACTAAATAAAATATAGTGCAGTTTTGCCATCTCAGATGCAAGTAAAAAATTTCCAATTTGGTTTAAAAAAACTTATTCGAAATAATTAATAATCATTAAAAATATATATATATATATATATGCAGTCATATATTTACAGAACTTTAATTTAACAATTCGAATTTTTTCATAAATACACCGTGTAAACATTTTCGACTTATAGGCTATGCAACCAAATATGTTTATCAAACGTACTTCTACAAATTTGGCTGATAAATTAATATCTCAATTATTTGAGATTCACAGAATCGTTAAAAACCGAAAATTTTGAGAAGGGGTTTTTTTGTTGGAAAATCATGCAATTAAAATATGTATAATTCTCGTAATCATACGTGAGTGCAGGCAAAAATAAAACATTATGTTTTAGGGGACGTGGGAATGTGTTTCTGCGTATGTAAGATGTGTGTATATCCAAACAATTTAATAGCCCAATCACATATTGCATTTTCTTTTCTTTTTTTTTTTGTTTTCCTCGTAAAAGTTAACACTTTCTTTTGTCTGTTCTTTTTTTTTATGTGTATTTTTTTTTTTGTATTTTTGCTTTTGCCCTTATTGTTTGTTTATGGCCAGCCAGCTGACCAGTCTAGCAGTCCATCTCCTCCAACGTTCGCGACAAGCGATTATTGTCGATGCGTCGACGTTGGGATCGCCTCACCGCGTCTGCCCTTCGATATGGCTCGCTCTTTAGACCCAACAAAATGTCTTCCAAAGCCCCATTGTAGACCTCATCCTGCTGCAGCAGTTTCTTCTCACGCACCGAATGCGTTTTGCTCTTCAGCTCATTGATGACGGCATCCTGCAAGGAGATGGCGCAAGTTGAGGACAACTTTTCGAATCAACAACGAGCAATGAAAACAAAAGAGAAAAGTATCCAAATTAGACAGATCTACCAGCACCAGAAGCCAGACCGAAAATAAAAGACTTAGCTAAGATTAGATTTCAATTTAAAACAAAACATTTCAAAGCTTAGAGAGAATATGTGATGAGAGATTAGTAAAATCAAGAGATGGAATTAATAAACAAATTTTCTATGGGAATTCTACTTATATGTGCAGAGTAATATTTCATTTTAATAAAAGTTGTAATAAAATTGAATATATTATTTTTAAAATATTGATTAAAGTATACATATTAAAACGAACAGAAAAATATGTTTACCATAGATTTTCATTCAGTATAAACTTGTTAATCTTTTCTTAAATCCAATAAAGTGCCAAACTTAAAGATTATACACATATGTATAGGGGGATTAGCAGACAGCGACAAGGCAGGCGGATTAGCTTGGAAAGTGCAGGCCAATTGTTAGCGACAAGTTAAGGGAGCAGTGGATATGGATGAGATTGATGGGATACACACACACACACACACACATAGCCAGGCGACTTACACTAGTATATAAAAAACACAAACAACTTCCATCGCATGCCGCCCCAAAGTACTCGAGACTAGGTGCTAGGTTTTTTGGTGCTGATGTTTCTTGTGATGATAATTGGGTATTTGGATATTGATTGCCTGGGGCTTCGGATTAGGTAGCCTCGTGGCCTAAAATTCTCCGCCCCATGGCCCAAAATATCTACCGCCCCCAATTGAGTATTACTAGAGATTGTTAGCCAAATAACCATGGAGTACGTGCTAAGAGTTTGTGGTTGTGGTTGAGGTGTAGGTTGAGGTTGAGGTTGTGGTTGAGGTTGCCATTTGTGATGTTATACAGTTAGGGAGACATATCCACAGTGTTATGCTGCTTAGCAAAGTCAAGCAGGCAATGTATTTGCTGAATAAATCAAAAGCAATTAACAGATTACAATCGCAGATCAGATCAAAACAGAACAGATACCAATAATGGCATATTGTATATAAAGTATATCATAAGAATGAGATAAACTTGAACGATTTGTTGACCGCCATATTAGCTGCTGCTAAGCTTCCACTTCGTCGTCCACTCACCTGTTGCTTCTTTTGATTGAACTTGTTGCGCAGCATAACCTGATCACTTTCCTTTTTCGTGGCAGCCAATGCAGCCGCCTGCTCAAGTCGTCGACGCTGTTCGTTCTCCTGATCCAGTTGCTGCAAATCAAAATACATGTTTAATTTTAATTAATATAATATTATTTGATATTCCAAATCATACCTTAAATGCACGCGTGAAGCGCACTATTAACGCAAAAAATGCAGCCGCATCTGCATTGCGTGATGAATCGCCAAAGTACTCGACACATTCCTTGAATGCATCCTGAGCCAATCGCAGATCACTTTTGATTTTCTTCAGCTTATCTTCGCTGTTGTTCAGGAAATCGCGCAGTATATGCGTCTGTGTGCCCTTCACCCGCAATTCGGCCTCCTTGCGCACCAGTTCCATGCCCTTGTCCAGTTCCTGCACATCGGCCACAACATTCTCCAGTGCCACAGATGCTGCCTTATCCGTGCCATAGAGTTCACATTCAAAATTCAATAGCTCCGGAAATTTGGTCCTTATGGTCGCCACAATATAATGCAACAACGAGGAGCGTTTGTCTGTCGACTTGGTGTCGATCAGTGTGTCCAGCGATTGCAACTTAAAGCCATAGGCTGGACCACGCTTATTGCTGTTAAGATAGTTGCCAAAGGCCAAAACAATTTCCAACACAGCCTTAAATTTGCGCGATTGCTTGAGAGAATTGGAGGCACTGGCTATGGATAGAACTTGCTGTATATGGAGGAGAAGAGAGAAAGGCGACTGTTATTACTGTCTTTCAATAGCTACGATATACTGCAACTCACTGGACTTATAAGATGCACGCTATCAACAAAATTGCCCATATAGTTCATAATGGCAAGCTTGGATGAAATGCGTTCCACACGCGACAATTGTAACATGAACTTATCCTCCTCGGTTAGCAATTGCTGATCCTTGCGCTCAATGATGTACTCCTTGTAGGACTTGACTTCCGCATCTGTGGGCACCATCTTCTGCAGCAACTCGACATTCTCCAGCGACAGCTTCTTCAAATCCAAACTGTGTATTGCGGCAACAACATCATCAATGGGCATACCCAATTTACGACGAGAGATTGCTAAGGGGAATTAAGGGGAATAAGTTTAGTAAGTCTGACAATTTAAGCATGTATTATCATCCGTCTACCTATGTTTCTTAACCTCGTGTGTTCCAGCAGCGATACATGATCGGGTTTCTTGAAACGTTTGCTTGGATAGCATGAGAGTGTGCCGCCATCCACTTCGCTGCCATTGTTGCCGCTGTGCAGGGCGCCGCCGATGCCGATCTTAAAGCGTTCCTCAAATTCATTGAAATCGATTTGTTTAAAGATTTTCTCATCGTCCAGCTCATTGAAGATTGTGCCGCGCACCTGTTGCAAAAAAGGAATTCAATATTATTTCAATGCCAAAGGTAATATAGAAAGATTCTGTGGCAATACCCACCTGATTCGGTTTGAGCGCAATCCAATTGAGCGTTGGCAACTTGTATTTGGTGGGCACTTTGCGTTTGATGGTCATCGCACCGTCTGGTGCAGGCATAAAGCCTGCCACGGGCGGCGGCGGTGGCTGGAAGGAGCTCAACATGGGCGGTGCGTGGGGTGGCGAGGGAACTGTTGAGACAACGCTGCCATTGGGACTGCCAAGTGGACTCAGACCTGGCATCATGGGCGGTGGCGGCGGAGCTGGCGGCGCTGGTGGCGGTGGAGGAGGTGGCGTTGCAGCTACCACTGGCATGGGCGGCGGTGGTGGCGGTGGCGGTGATGTGGTACCCGTCGCTAGGCATGTCAACAGGCTGCCATTGACCAAGGAACCATCGCCGCTGGAAGCGGAACGTGGCAGTGAACGCGACAATGTCTGCAGCTCCAGATTCTTGTTGTGCAACAGTGTGTCCCGTTTTTTCAGCTCCTGCTCGTTCTGTTGCAGCATGCGTTGCAGTGCGTTCAACTGCTCCTCCAGCTGCTGCCGACTGACGGCCAGCTGCTCATGTTCCGTCTTCAGCGTGAGATTCTCTGTCTCGAGCTCGGCAAACTTATACAGAAACTCCGAATTGCGATCTATCTCTCGTTCCAACTGATCCTCCAGCTCCTGTACACGCTCCAATGCCGATGTCTTTGTCTCTGAATCCTCCATCAGTGCAGCCACATCAAAGACATTGTCCAAATAGGCAGAGATTTGCACCTTCAACTCCTCGGACTCTGTTAGCCGTATACGCTCCAGATACTTATCCAATCCCAGCGCAGTAAACTCATACTGCAAATGGACGCGATAATTCATATCCTCCACAGAGTGCACCACAATGTTCATGAACTGCATGCAGGCAACCATGAAGTCAATATTGAAGGCCTCAAAATTCATAAAGTACTCCATGAGTGTCTGGAAACGACGCTGCTCCTGACAGACATCCTTAAAGTTATCGAATGAACTCAATATGATCTCGTGTCCACCCTTCACAAGGCAAATGGCTGCCAACAGCTCCAGGACAAGCGCCTTGGTGCGCAGTGATTTGTGTATCAGACTCAGGGCAATGCAATTGATTGCCTCCCGATGCTGGATGACCATATTGAAGCCATACTTATTGTTCATTATTGCACGCAGACACATGATGGACACATGGATGTCATCCGTCGCCGCACCCATATTCAGCTTGGCAATGTGCCTCGAGCGACGCTTGAGACTGGGACTGTCCAGGACCTCGGATATGGTGGGTCGCACAAAGCTATACGAGTGCAAATGGTTGGCATGGCTGCTCGCCTGTTGGCGTGAACCGTCGAGCAGTAGTGAACCATTTGCCAGGCTCGTATTTCCAGCACCACCACCAATACCACCAATACCACCAACACCGCCTGGACTCAGCGAGCTGCTGTTCAGCACAACCTCACTGGCGTCCAGGCCATTGGCCAAATTCAGACGCTCCTCGGAGGCGCACAGTGCACCCTGCAAACGTTGTTCGTGTCGCATCATCTGCAGGCGAAAGCTGAGATAATCAACGAGTGCATCGAGGCCCTGATTCGTATCATCGAGAAACTCTTTCACCCACTCAATGTGATTGGTGCGCAACGAGATCTCGAGATCACGTAGCACCTGGGTGGATGTCGATTCGCCGACCATTTTGCGTTTCTGGCAAAGAAAGTACAAGAGGTAGAGCTGTAAGTGTACAAAAAGAAAGAGAGAGAGAGAGAGAGAGAGAGAGAGAGGAGGATGGGGAGCAGAGGGATGTGATGGGTTGTGAAGAGGACAATGAAATGCAGAACAAAACAGGACAAAAAAACAAAAAAATAAACAATGAACATGATTATGAATTGTGAATGAGAGAGAGAGAGAGAGAGAGCGATTGGCAAAGAGGGAGAGAGCAGGAGAGGAAAAGGAGTTGGTTTTGTGTGTTGTTTGCGTGTGTGTTTGTTGTTGTTGTTGTCAGTGTTGTGTGAGTAGAGAAATTGAAATTTACACATTAATATAAGAACAACAATAGAATTTAAAGCTTTCGATTTAGATTTAAATTTAGTTATAGATTTAGTTTGATTAGCTTTGTCCCGCTTAGCCCGAGGAGCGGGAAGCGGGAAAGCGCGAAAGATTCGATTCATAGCCAATACACACGACGCACACACATACTAATATACAGTTAGCTAAGATAGTTGGGAGTGAATTTGGCTAGAACTACCAGAAGAGGGGGGAAATTATTTTGCACTTACCCGATGACTGCGCGACGCCTTGGGATCCAAATATGTGCGTAATTTACTCAAGTAATGTGAGGGTGGATCCTTGGCCTGCACCATTTCCTGTAGATGGCAAAATAAAAGATATATTAAATATTTGATATTTTTGTTATGATATTTATATTTCTTTAAATGGATTTTATAAGCAAATATTATGTGCAGTATCTTTATAAGATCTCTCGTTTTATTTGCATGGATATTATAAGCAAATATTATGTGCAGATCTTTATAAGATCTCTCGTGCCATAGTTATCAAATTTGGCTGACTAGAGGAGTATCATACGCCTAGCAGGTATTTAAAATAAATATATTCTATTTTTAGAGCAAACCCGTAATCGCTTAAGCTTTATACAGTCATACCCTATATTTAAAGTCTCTCTCTCTTTCTCTGTCTCTCTTACTCTTTCAATAATTAAGCATTAATTGAACACGGTAGTTGGCGCAATACTCGGTTTATTTTTTTCTTTTTTTTTTCTTTTTTTCTTTATATATTGCACTGGCGCAACCAAAGTGGTAAAAATGTGTGTTGAACGCAGCAGGCCAAAAAGAAAATGCATTAACACTAACTTAGCGGCTTTTACTTTTGTTTTGCTTCCACATTGCGTGTGTGTGTGTGTTGGTGTGTGTGTGTGTGTGTGTTTACTGTTGTTGTGCCTCTGCATTTTTGTGTGCCTTGCTTGGGGCTTTATAGCGCTAGTTATTTCCCCCCGCACCCACTGGCTCTACTGCACTCCCCTCTTGCCATGCGCTACTCAATAGCGCAATTCCTGGCAAGACCACAACGATCACATAAGCATCGATGGCTTGCCTAAGTTTTAAACATTTTTAAGCATGAAGCGTGGTATACTTGTTTTTTTATTTTGGCTTTTTACTATGCCAACAGCAACAAAAGCAACGCATGACTACAGCTGAAACTATGTGTGGGTTTTGGGTGCTCTCCCTCTCTCCCTCCCTCCCTGTCTCTGTCTCCCTCGCGCTTGAAACCAGTTTCATTCTTTTCCTAGTCGGCTGCAGTGCAGCACCGCAGCAGCGCATAAATAGCAAAAGAGACATATACATAAACACGTATACACACACACACACACACACACACAGGCATACGTATACGTATTATATATTTTTAAGCCAGGCATAGTGGGACGTCCAAGCGGCTTCAGCGATTAAAAACTGCAATTTATCGCAGTCATAATAATTTGCATTTTGTCACTGCCTGCCTGGCTGCCTGCCCGGTGCTGTGGCCTGGCTGGGATTGGCGGCTTCGAGAAGTCCAACGTTTTTTTTTTTTTTTTTTGCCATTGTTTGTGGGTTGTGTTCTCTTTCATTCAAGAAGTGCCTGAATTTATGGTAAAACAGGTCTGTCTGCTGCCATGCAAATGCAAAATACCCTGTAAAAGCAGAGTATATACAGCTAAGGTAGCACACTTCATGATATCGATATGATATGCTTATTGTCTGCAGCGTATGCAACAGTTGTGCATTATCCTCAACTCTCTACCTCAATCATCGTGTTTGGGCGAATATATTTTTCTAGGCGCAGCTCTTGAAAATTCAGTGACCCAGTTAAATCCACTCCCGGCCAGCCTCATGCTCGTCTGTCTGCCAGTCTGTCCACGCTCTGTCGCACACGTTAATAGTTTCTACCTCCCCCTCCCCTCTCCACTCCGATTCAAATAGAGCACGCAATGTGGATTAGTCGACATGAGCTATACACATGTACTACATATACTATATAGAAGAAGAAGACTGCCCCCTCTTCCCCCATGTGTTATTAGTGGAAATGTTATAATTTTGTTTTTTTTTTAATGTTCCCTTTGTCGGGGCCATTGTTCGACGACATTTTTTATATTCAACAAACGCTGAAATCGCTCTGAAATTGGATACATTTCGCATCAAATAAAGTACAAATAAATAAATGAATACCCCAAGTGTCGAGAGCACGCACAGAATAATGAATACGAGTCAGAGAATAAAAACTCATATATAGCATACACACAAGATGAAGTTCATGCGAGTTCAGTTTAGTGAATTTCAAGATGAATTGCACACAGATAAGTGCAGTCAGGCCAGGGGGGGGGGGGGGGGGGGCAGCGAAGGGTATAAAAGTACCTGGTTAAGTACCTAAATGTAGTACACAGGTGTCAACTGTCAGAGAGAGAGAAGAAGAGGGAGAGACAGAGACGAATTAATGAGTTTCTTACACAGTTAGATCAAAGTTGACAGTTTCCATTTTTAGGGCATTTTATAGGGTATTTAACACCTGCCCTAGAAGGTTTCTACTCTTATGCAGACTACACTGATAGACAGTTATAACTAGGGTTTTTTTTGGGAGATTCATTTGCTTCAATTGACGATAAAATGTTTTCACAATATGCGTGCACGCATAAACGCATCTAACATCTCACATGTGAGCCACAATTAAGGCACACTTTGTCATTTGGCATAGTTAATTAGCGTCAACTCTGACAGGTCAAAGTTCAAGGTGTCGGAACTGACAAGCTTTTAGGCGTTGCCCAGCTAACTTAGAATGGCAGAAAGAGAGAGGTAGAGAGAGGGAGAGGGGAGAAGGCCGACCCCACCACTTTTAATCTGCAAAATTTGCGTTTGCCATAAACAGGAAATGG
This sequence comes from Zaprionus kolodkinae, assembly GCA_018901885.1. NCBI lineage: Eukaryota > Metazoa > Arthropoda > Insecta > Diptera > Drosophilidae > Zaprionus > Zaprionus kolodkinae. The sequence goes on from JAEIFM010000068.1 coordinate 14,134,910, forward strand.
CGTTCGAGTCCGCCGATGTAGATAAACACGCAGTTCCTGCAGGCAAAGTGGAGGAGAGAGAGAGCGAGAGAGGTAGTGCGCCTCTCTAACAGTTTTGGACTTTTGAATTATATAGTATTATTATATTATAATATTTTACTTACTTGATCGCATATCATGTCCCACTTCTTCTCGTCATCGTAATTACGCAACAGTTTTGCTTTGTCCGGCGGCAGATCCATGGAGGCCTGCAAAAAGAGAGAGAGAGAACGACTGGGATAAGCAAAAGTGAGTAATGCAAAACAATTAAAAACCATTAGCTCTTTATAAGCAGAAGCCAAAAATATACATATGGCCATAAAATATACATATATACCTCTCTGAATAACATACTAATCTTTGGATTCTGTGAAAAAAACTTAAAAATATACAAATAACATTTTTTTTGTTTCTAGTAAATAATAAAATGTATAAGTGAGTTCAGACTCATATTGACAATGATATGGCAGAAAAATGATAGCACAGCAGATACATATAAACAATATTTTGTATATATACGGTTCTCAGGGTTTAAAAGGACAGAAACTTGTATATTTTATGGCAATATATCTTATAAGAGCAGACAAAACAAGTTTGCACCTCTAATTAAAAAAAAATATGTATTTTTTCACATACATTAAATTATACATATATTATTGTTAAATTTTTGTAAACACAATTATTATAACCATTTAAATAATTTCTTTAAATTTCTTTGCCATCGCCTGATAAACATAGAAGTTATTCAAGAAATAAATAATATATCGGGTATATTATCAGTCAAGAATTCTAGACAGTTGCTTTATTATTTATTTAAAAGTTTAAACAGTCATAACAAAAATGCGAAACAGTCAACTTCATAAACAGTTAAAGCTTGGAATTGAGGAACTTATTTAACATTAAATATTTTAACTACACAATGCATTAAAAAGTGCACCCTAACTGTTGCACTTGTAGAGCATTTCACATCAATTTAACAGGAAGGAAGAGGCAACAGATGATTTACCGTTGTTGTTATGCAACAAAAGCATTAACCCATCCATATATTAGGGTATCATTCAACCCTAAAGAGCAAACCAAACCAGGAGCAATTTCCAGCAATGTGTAAATAAAAGTCGATAAATGTTTGGATTGCATTGTATTCTCCCTATATAAGTATTGTACATTTGTGGATTTTTTTTTGGATGTATACAGAGGGGCAAACTATATTCTAAAGAATCGGGAATACAAAGAATGGCATAATGAAATCAGCAAATATGCTTACGTGACTTCACTGTGGGTGCAGCTGCACGGCCAAGTTCTAATTAGAGTGCCAACACTCTCACACACACACATAGGCACAATACAGGAAAGGGTGTGTGAGACAAACAGGAGGAGACGAAAACGTTATATAAAGGTATTTTGTAGGATTAGAATGCATGTAGGCGTTAGTATACCCAATGGAATATAAAGAAAATACTATTCAAAATCAAGGTTAGGTTTATTAAATCTATTGCCCTATTTTTGTTTTTTTTCGGTTTACCAACTACTTTTATTTTAACCTCTTAAAAATATATAATTATTATAATTATATATTATTATATATTATATAATACAGACACAATTAAGTCATGTATGTACGTTCTTAAAGTGTCTAGCATATTATACCGTTTTGGACTTCCGAATTTATTAAGAATGCACGCAAATTTAATATAAATAAAAATTAATCAATATAAATCTCAACGCCCACACCCTACACTAACAAAAAAAAACATGCCAAATCTACGGGAACTCCATTCAAAAAAAAAAAGATTGTTTTCGCAAACATTCTCTTTGAGAAATTGAAATCATTCAATGAATCACACCATGCGGTCTGTTGAGCATATAGAAAACCGACTCTACAATGCAAAAGTAGTAAAAAAACAAAAATCAGCAAGCTTTAAGTGCAAACGTTAAAAATACCCTGCATATCGTAAAGAAAACATTTACTACACTCTTTATATTATATATCGAATTATAATAATATTTATATATGAGGATTTCATATATAGATCAAATATGTTAAGTCTCGCTTCTGATGCGAGGGGTAATCTTTCATATTGATGTGAATAGTTGTTTTGCTGCTCGCTTTTGAAATGGGTAGGCTTACTCATCTGTCACAAGCGTAGCTGGAACGGGGCTCCCATAGGCTTCAAATTATGCACACACACACACACACACACATACATGTTTAGAATTGCACACACACACAATCGCACACATTCATTGAACAAATTTTTAAAATGCGTATCCGGTGCGACGGTCAGGCAGGCCCTCGGATTATTGTGTTGTTGACTAATTTATATAGAAAAAAATAATAAAAAAAAAAATGACGCTATCTTATACCCTGTACAGATTGAAAGTAGATACGTATGGAATGCCATGAGAAGATAAGTTTATCATTGTTTAAGCTTACAGATTTCTGGAATTTTATTATCTATACATATCGAATTCAATATAAATAAATAGATCGTCTTAGGGAAAAGTCCTTGCAAAACTCTACATACGAGTAAGCATAACATATGTAGATAGATAGATAGATAGGTTTGTGCTTTATTCTCCCAATTTTAATCGTTATTTTCCCATGTGTTACCCTATAATTTAGTGTATTATAATCTCAAGTTACAGGGTATCGGTCAGCCTAATTGCCTGGTGGCCTGATTGTCATTTATTATTCCGTATATACAATCGTATATTTATGTATATTGTTTGCTGTTCAAAAAGCGCGTCGAGGCAAATCACTCAGCGTCAAGAGGCCGAGCGTAACAGCAGAGACGGGGTGCCTCAAGGGGTGGCTGGAGAAGGGAGCCAGTGGAAGGGGGTAGGGGGGAAGCGAAAAGTAACTGGGCAGCATGGCATTGACGATCGCCGCAAGGGCAGGCCACAGCAGAGAAATAATAAAAAAAAGAGGCGCAACAGGCAATGCAACCATAATAATAATAATAATAATAATTAATCAATAAAAAAATCATTGCAATCATTTTCCATTTCATTTCCCATTGCATTTTCCGTTATGGTGCATGTGAAATATTTATAATTAAATAATACATTCAACACGTTTCGCAAACGCAAAAAGAAGGGGGGCGGGTGAAAATATAAACAATAATAAAAAAAAAACCTTATGACAATGAAGTAATTGTTTGTCTTAATTAACACACAGTTAAGAGACTCGGAAGAGACTCATGTAAATTTATAATAATTGACTGTGAACCAAAAAAATCGCATGCGAAAAAGTATTTATTTAGCATTTTGCCAACGAAAGCACATGAAAATAAATATAATTAAACCACATGTTGCTGCTTCAGCACGGGCAAGATATATGTCAAAAGCTGATTGTTGCGAAACTTATTAGTTAAGATTAATAAAATTGAACCACACTTGTCTGAATGTATTTGTATTTTGAACTAGTTCTAAACGGGTTTAGTTATTTAACTGAGAATAAGTGGAGTTTTACAGGCGATAGGTGCAAATATATACCCTTTTATTATTCTTCGACTTCATACTCAATTTTACTGCACTGATCGTTCTAGAAGGGATTGAGAAGCTAATTTGATTAAGCAAGGTCGGGGAATCAATATCATATCATATCATATCAATACTTAATCTATTTAAAAAGGGCCATGACATCCATGAGACCCAATAAAAACCACGAAGAGCTAAAGTAAAAATTTGCTTTTACACAGATTCAATTCTGACCTAGTAAATATGTTATTATGCGGTGATCTAATGCAAAAAGCATATTCATGAAACGGGCCAAAATAATAAATATAAATACAGAAACTCTATAAACTGTATAAGGATCGTCGAATTCTTTGTCTCACCTTTTAATGAAACCAAGAATTCGAGCGGCCTTATTAACAATTTGCGTGATATATGGCAATCAAATTTCATGCATTCTTTTCATTACTTTTTTTGTCAACGTAAAGATTATAATATTCAAAATACATTGGTATGCGTAATCTGTAGTAATATTAAAAATATCCTATGTTGAACAAACATATGCTGTTCAAATTAACAGTGATTCAATTATGTAAAAAGGGATGGATTATGATTATTTTCAGAATGAAGGAAAATTACAAGAAGTTAAGAAGACAAATTGAATAACTTGAAAATGGGTCTATATAAGGAGTAGGTACAATATCTAAGAATGCGTACTGGAATCCCCTCAGTGCTAGGTGAGTGAATGGGTTTAACCGAGTAAAGATCACTAATAAGAAATTCTTAACCGATAACAGGGCAGGAAATGCAATTTTGTTTGGGAATCGGATAAGAATAAGAATGATTGGAATCATAAAAGTTAGACTAATACGTTGATTGAAAAAAAATGAACGTTATAGTGCTACGATATTAATATATATGTAAACTAATACTCTATTAAATGGTATAGATCTTAAAAGGTTCATAAAATTCTACAATAAATAACAATACTCCTTGCATGACTAATAAAATGTAGAGCAATTTCATAGATAACTGCAAGTCATAATATAAATACTAAGTCCCGGGTAACTTATGAGTTTTACTTGGGTCTATTGGTTCTACATCAGTTCACATTAAGTAAGTAAGCTTGTTGAAAATGACTTTATGAGCTCAGCTGAAGAAAAGGGGAAGCAGCACAAAGGGGGAGAAGATTCTACAAATCTGTTTCTTCTTCAACGTTTTTCTTTTTTTTTTATTTTGCAGACCGCATTAAAACAGAAGCGAATGGCCGCAAAAGGGACCGCCAAGGAAGTCATAGCGAAACGATAAACAAATGCGCGCTCTATATATAAAATAGATAAGTACACTCCACACTCAGACATACATCGTTGGCTCGTTTAGTTGGTTTTCTTCTTTTTGCATCCATTAGATAAAGCCGAGCCGCAATTTGCCAATGCTGACAAAGTCATCAAAGTGCGGAATGGGTGACTTGATGTCTGAATGTATGTGCATCACATATATAGTAGCACAATGGGATTTAATTCAACAAAAACAACAGCTGGAACACCACTCATTTTTTTTTTTTAACACTGTAAATGCCATTAAGGGAAGCCCAGACCGCAAGCAATCGTTATGATATATTCTAGACAAAGATGAGTGTAGTAAGCCTCTCCTGAGTTGATGATTAAACGAGTGAAAGTCATTTGCGTCTATTTTCCTCTCTCTCTCTCACTCAGTCTGTCTGTCCGCCCCCTTTGTCTCTGTGAAAGCTTGTAAATTAATGAGGATTTTATGTGGTTAGTCTCTCTAACGATACCCACAATCGACACCACAGAGAGACCGAGACGGCAGACCGAACGACAGACCCAACGACAGACCGATAGGCAGACAGCGGGATCCATTGAGTTAAGCCCATTAACGATTTATTAACATTAAAATGCAATCAAAATATTAAGCAACTATTAATTATAATCCCAGTTATTTTATTTATGCACTACACATACAAATCAACTGAAAGTTATTAATAAATAGAGTTATGTAAATAACTGCAATAGTTTTGCTAATTTCGGAAGTTAGTTCTCTGAATCATTCGTAAAGCCTAGAGAGAACTGCACTGGCACAAAGGTTCATGGAGAGTCTATAGATATATGTAAATGCAGCGGATTTACTTATCTTACTCTCTGGAGATTTGTTAGCTCAGCGGCCTGATCCTCGAGTCAATTTGCCGACTTCATCTTGAGCGAAATGCAAAGTTCAATCAACCTACGCACCACAATGCAGCAGCAGCAGCAGCGGCGGCAGCGACAGCGGCAGTAATAGCGGGCAGCGCAGTCGCAGAGCTAACCGGAAACATCTGCGTCGACTGCCTCCGATTAGAGGCAAAACGCAAATTATTAGCGGAAAAAAAAAACGAAACTGTTTAACTATTTTTAGCCATGAATCAGACGAACAATTGCTTTCAATTGACGGAGAGCGCTGCAAGGGCCCCGACGATATAGACGAATATATAAAAAAACAGTGTATAAAAAATAATATAAAGTGTAAACACAAATTAGCCTAAGCCTTTTTGGCACTCTTTTTTATTTTTTTTTTTTGGCTCGGCGAGGCCAAGCCCGAAGTACGCTACCGAAATGACAAAAAAAAAATCAAGAAATACGCGTACTGCAAATAGAGAGAAACAACAACAACAACAGAGCAAAGTAAACAAAGTAAAAAAAGGTAGTCAAACACTTCCAGTGCCAAAAAAAAGGCCAAACAAAATAGCCAGAATAGTCGCGTTATCTCCGTGGCGAATTGATGCCTGTATACCCTTGAAAATAGTAAACTAACGGTAGCTGTACTTAGAGATAAAAGAGAAGATAATTGTGCAGGAAGAAACCTAACCTAACCCAACACAATAACTGTTTTTTTACTGCCTATATAATTTATTTACTGCCGTACTTAAAATATTCGCAGTGTACTAAAGATTTGCAAAAGTCATAAACAATATAATATATATATAGTTTATTTATTTCCTTAAGTGATTTTAAACTCAAAACCATTCCCGAGTGTATCATGAATAATTAAATGAAAATAAATTAAGTTTTTTCCCTTTTTTTCCTCTTAGTAATCATCGATTAAAGCACTTACTAAGTCACACGTTACATGTGAGTTGAGAAAATCAGTATGCCTCATAAAAAAGCTGAATGAGTAGTGGAGTAAAGAACTCGTTGAGCTGCGTTTCATATTACATCAACTGCTTGTGAGGGCCCCGAAGGGGGGCGGGGGAGCGAACGAACGATGATGATAAGTGAGAATTCGAGCGCTTTGTATGAGCAAAGATTTCGTGTATTTTACTGCGTTTTTTTTTTTGGTTTTCTTTTTTTTTGTATACACCCAAATTGGTTGCAAACGACAGAGATAAGCTTAAGCCCAGCAGGCGATGAGTCAGCAAGTGCGAAAGAGATAGGTGACAATCGATCAATTTGCTTTTAATTGTCATTTGCATGCGGCGTGTATTGAGATTTGAGTTCGAATTCGAGTTCGAATTGAGATTGGGTCACACTCAGCTGGAGCTGCTGCTCTGAAGCCGCTGTTGTTGTTGTTTTTCTTGTCTTTTAATGGCGTTCAAGCTGACACAACAACATTTTATTATGTATTTTGTTTTTATTCGCTGTTATATTTCTTGTTTTTTTTTTGGCAATATAAAAGCGCGCGCCCATTGTTTAATTAACTTTGACTTTGCTGGGGCTGTGTTCCACTCCACTGTGGTTTGCTTTGGGGTTGGGGCTCGCTCAAGCAGCACTCCACATGGATGACAAACAGAACAGAACAGAACAGAAGAGAAGAACGTCGTCGCCAGCGCCACCATTAGGGCGAGAGAGAGAGAGAGAGGGATGGAAAGCAGCGAGACAAAGCACCCAGCCGCAATACGATGCGTGCAAAATGCACAGCAAATAACGTTGCTTTTTGTGGAGCAGCAAGTAAAGTTGCAAAAATCGAAAAAAAAAAAAAAGTTCTTAAGGAATACTCCCCGTCAAGTTCTCAAGACATTATTAGCTATGCCAAAATAAAATAAAAAAAAAAAAACAGTTCAACTGGGGTTATCAACTCCCAAGCCAAACACGACAGACGCAAAAGTTAGAAAAACACACGATGAGCTCATCAATCACATGCATTGAGCGAGAGCAGGACAGATAGAGAGAGGGGAGACGGAGTTGGAGTCGAAATAAATTGAGGGTGTAATGCAACATAGAGGAAGAAATAGATAGATATCTAAAAATATTAATTATCCTTTTTTTCGAAACTTACCAAAACCTTGGCAAAGCGACGATCCAGCTCATCGGTGGTGGGCATCGGCTGCTGGCTGCGGCTGCGCACGCTGGGCTGACGCACATGATGGTATTGTGAGCTGGAACCGATGTCATAGCGCAGATCCTGCTTTTGCAGCGTACCACCACCAGTGGCACTATGATGATGTCCATTCCGCATCATCGAATGGGAGCTGCTGCTGTTGTTGTGCTGCTGCTGCTGCATGTGCAAATCATCCCGTTCCACATCGGCATTGCTAATGCTGCGCGACTTGACGGCACCCATGATGGTAGCAAAGCGTCCGCCCGTCGATCCAGCAGCTGCGCTGGCTCCGTTTGCACCACGTGCTTGTGCCGCGGCGGCTGTTGTTGATGTTAGAGTGGTGCACCAGCCGCCAACAGCCGCTGATCCACCGCCACCACCGCCGCCTCGTCCGCCTCCTCCACCTCCACCGTCGTCGCGATCGTCGCCGACGGCTTCGATGCTAGCTGCAGTTAGCGCTGTGCTAAGGGACGTTGATACCGCACCCCATACAGTGCGGCAGAGGGCACGGGTGCGTTCGGGGCAACTTGAAAGTTGCTCTTTGAGTTCGTTGAAGATATCCAAAGCGATGTTGTTTGTCCGCCTGCGCTCCCCTTGCCTTACAGCCAGTGAATTTATATATATATTATATATATATGTATATATAGTCTAGATCTTGGCCGAAAATATATTTATCAATATGACGTTTGACTTTTTTGCCTGTATTTGAAGCTTCGTTGTTTTTTTTTTTTCTTCTTTTTTTGATGAACTTTGGCGAAAAAGTTGCTGCGTTCAATTAAAATATTATTTTTCGACTTTTTGGCAATGTAAGCACTTTGTGGAACTGCAATATATATATATATTTATTATTTATATGTTTGTATGCACACACACACGCTCGCAGGAAAGCGAGCGAGAGAGAGGGAGAGAGAAATACACACACGCACACACAATTACACGCCCTAAAAGAATTTTTTGTTGTTGGGACACAAAGTGAGTAATGTGTTTGTTGTTGTTGCAGCAGCAGCAGCGGCTGCAGCAGCGGCGGCGGCGACGGCGACGGCTGCTGCTGTTGCTGCTTCTTATATGCAACTGAACAAACACATACACACGCCAACGCACGAATACATGTAGCCACACAGACACACAGCGCACTCACACACACACACACCGACACACGGAGAGACACCAACACTGTGGCACAGACAAAGCGCAGATTTCAATAGAACGCTCCTGTTTTAAGGCGTTAACCTAATGTTGTTGCTATAAGCTAAATTATTTTATACTATATGCTTTATGTGTTTGATTGAAAAATCGTTTTGCAAATGCACTTGAAAATTACTTTAGTTTCGATGCGCGAAATTCCACTGCAATTGTTTAAATGCACTTTGGTAGCGAAGACGGCGCGACCACAACGACTTGTAACTTCTTCGCTTGTCGACTTTTCGAACGAGACTGACAGCGTGACCGGCCAGCGGGCTGCATCTAAATACCAAAACTATTTGGGGTCTACATAAAATATACTAGGCTGCACGTTTTTATTTTAACAAAAATGACTACAAAAATACAACAATTTCAAAAACACATTGATCATTGCAAAAAAAAAATCAGCAATTTTTGAAACAGCTCTTTTATTTATTTTATTCAACAAATTAAGATACTTGTAATTTAATATAAAAATACCGCAGCACATTGCATAAAACTATCGATAACACGCTGCTGTCAGCCCTGGTTATAAAAAAAGATAGTGCAATTTGTTTACTAACAATTTCAATGGGAACTCCGCGTAAAAATTTTAATTTTAATTCTCCTTATGGACAAAATGTTGGACAGTATCCATCACAGACATCGGAATACATGTTGCAACATGCTGGCGGGCTGCAAACGCCGCAGGACAGACAACGGCAACAGTTCAACAACAACCAGAAGCAAAACACGCCGCATTTCTACCAAAACAGAACGCCCCAACAAAACTCGGGTTTTTACGAGGATAGGCAGAGCTCGCATAACAGTTCCAACACGCCGCATTTCTATCAGAATAAAACACCACAACATCATCAACAACAACAACAGCAACAGGGGTCACATGGTAGAAACTTCGGGCATCGAGGCGGAAGACGTGGTCAACCACATTTCCAGCATCAGCAGCACCAGCGACAAGATCAATACTTCCACAGTTCCATGCTGGAGGATCCTTGGGCTGAGCTAATGCAGCGGCATAATGCAATACATGGCAGCGTTGTGGAGGATACGCCAAAGAATGAAGACGAAACCTAATTTAAGTTCAACACTTTATAAATTTACGCAACGATTTCTTACAAAAATCAATTCACTTAATTCTATGCTGCTTTTTGTTTTTTTGTTTTATTTCTTTTCATTTTGATTCGATGTCATTTCTGATGCTGTCGCTTCTCTATGTACTTCTCCCAGTCGGTAGCTATAAGATTGTAAATACTCATGGCAGCACGTGCATCCTCGACAGAGTTATGCTCTCCCGTTTGAATCTCCTTGCCCAGTAGGGTCAATGTGACGCGTTTGAGACTCGGCGTTTGTCCATTGGAGACCAGTTTGCAGAGCGGCTTGTAGCGTGAGGTGTCTCGAACGTGGGCAGCTGGATGCTTTATGTTGAGCACGGCGAGATCGTTGCGCAGCGCATGACCAACGAGAATTTTACCCTGCAGCATTTTGACCACTTCTTCCTGCACTGCCTTAAAATCCTCGCCATTCTCAATGTCAGACGGGCGTATTCCCGAGACACTTGTGCGATAATCTGTTACGGGTTGACGTGGTTTCACATACTTATCGAGCAGCACATCGCCAGTTTTGTTGACAATGGACACACGTGCCAACATATCATCCTGTCCATTGTGTCCCACACCAACCATCTCACAATCCATGGACAGGTAACGATCTTGCTTTGCCTTGCGCTTGAGACGCGTACGTGCTGATTTGGTCATTGGTTGATTAGGATCACTGTTTGTTGCTCGTTCGCCTGTCGTTTGTGTGACTGAAGGTTTTGTTTGAGTTTCGGTTCCTGGGAACATCGCTGTCTGCCAATTCGAACCGGCGGCTCGTCTATTTACATTTGGCTGTTGTACTTGTAGGCGTTCCATCGAGGTTTGAAGCTTGCGCTGTCCAGGGGAATTCGAGTTCGAATTCGGGATGATGGGTTTCTTCTGTGTGTTGCTTCGATTCATGTCGAACTGCTTCTGACGTTGCGCCGACGACATTATACCAGATGCAGGCTTTGTTTTTAATTAATTGTGGTCCCCCTTTTATAATAAATTATTAAAATGCAGCCAATCCTAAGAAATGTGTTTTTGTCAGTGTGATATCGATAGCCTATTTATCGAACATAAATAAACGCGTGTGTCGATAGGCGATCTACATTTCAGCGCATTGCTTCAAAATTAAAACTATGTTGCTTTAAAATGTGCTAATGAATACCCTATTTTTTAATTTACATTTAAATCCCTTCAATAAATCCTAATATGGCGTTGTTCATATTAAAAAGATTTTGTTTTTAAATATCGCTAACAAAATATCTAATTTAATCGGTTATTATCGGTTAGTTATCTGTTAGAGATGGGAAATGAAAACAATTGTCAGCTGTTCAATTTGAATGCAAATATTTATTTTGACTTGTGTATACAAATTGTCTAAATGAATCTTACATTTGTATAATTTATATAATTTCTTAAATTGTTTTATTTGTATATATATGGTATTATTATATTCTCAGAATAGTAAATAAATGAAATGTATGTGCAGCGTTAGCGGTTCTAGATTTGCCAGCTGTCAATTAACAGTCGCTGTTACATTTCTAGAAACTGTTGAGCTGCTGTTAGAAAAAAACCAATATAACAAATAAGAAAACGGCGTGAAATTAAAAATCAGAAAGCTAACAAAAAATGTTATAAATAATTCATAATATTAAGGAAAAAGTTCGTATTTGGTAGTACTTCAATGTTTAAGTTTCTTGCAAAGCAATGAAACGAGTGCATACCTAGTTTACAAGTGTGCAAAATAAATGCATCGAAATGCAGAAATGTTGTAACAGCAATGTACACTCGAAACAACAAAGTTGTAACATTGCAATCTTCTGTTAATCGAATGCATTTCAAGCAGCCTGCATTTCAGTATGCAAAATAAAATTGATTTTATTTGCTGCTGCCACAAAGCCGCGTTGATTAAACAAAACAAATCAAAACAATAGGAACCAAACACATACACATACACAAACATGGCTGGTGGCACAACGGAAAGAATCATGCAACGTTTTCACTCGCGCTGCGGTCGCTCCATAACACTGTGGGATGGCAATCGCTCCGCCCAGCGACAGATGCGGAATTTCAGCCATGCCCTCGTATTCAGTGCCGAACCACTTATAGACGATGTCCTCTTCGAGGTGGTCATCGAGAAAAAGGTGGGTATAACAAACAATATGTAAGATTGTATTGATGAACTACTTGTACATTGCAGAATCACTCGTGGGGCGGCAGCATTGAGATAGGCGTTACTTCAGAGTCGCCTGATGATTTGGAATTAGTTGCCTGTGCCACAGCAATGCGTAATGGCACATGGGTTATGTCTGGCATTGATGTGCGCAAGGATGGACGCCGGCTGATAGAATATTATGGCACAGATTTGGAGACATTGAATGAGAATGATCGTGTTGGCGTCATGCGCACATCTAACCATGAACTAATCTTTTATGTCAACGGTGAATCTCAGGGTATTGCGGCAAAGAATATGCCCAAACCACTGTGGGCATTGGTGGATCTCTATGGGCGTTGCGTGCAGGTTTCCTTGTGTCCAACCGATACAAGTGTAACGATTGAAGTAAGTTGATAAATTAGTTGCCCAAGCAAAGATTAATTCTCTGTTACTCTTGTAGCCCCTACTTGACTCATCGTTGCAACAGCACATGCAGCAGGTTGTCCAGAATCTGGATGTGCCCATGAGCGTGGACGTTAGCATTATGGATAGCGGCAATCTGGATTCACTGACACGTCAAAATCTCAATGGCAGCTGCAGTTCTACAACGGAATTCTATGATGTGAACGATCGCCTGCGGTTCCATACACGTTGCGGTTCCTTAGTTAAATTGCTGCCAAATTTTCGCTCAGCCGAACGCCGTCGTCCGTTGGATGAGTTCAATAATGGCGTCGTTATGACACACCGTCCGCTGCGGGACAATGAATTATTTGAAATACGCATCGATAAGTTAGTGGACAAATGGTCTGGCTCTATAGAGGTTGGCGTAACCACACATAATCCCACTGTACTGCACTTTCCGGCCACAATGACAAACATGCGCAGCGGCACCATCATGATGTCAGGCTGTGGAATACTAACAAATGGCAAGGGCACACGACGTCAGTACGGGGAATTCAATTTGGATGAGTTGCGTGAAGGCGATCGCGTGGGTATGATGCGCAAATCCAATGGAAACCTTCACTATTATATCAATGGACAGGATCAGGGTGTTGCCGCAACACGAGTCTCGGCCACATTGTGGGGCGTTATTGATCTCTATGGCATGACCATTAAGGTGACCATTGTGGATCGTGATGAACGTGAACAACAGAATTTGGTAACACGTCGCAACAATATTGTGGCTGGCATGGCGCTGGCCTGCAGCCATGGACAATCGGGTACGCCCACATTGAGTCTACTGAGTCCTGAGAGCGAGATGAATGTGGCTGGTGCCGCTGGTGGACTAAGCGAAACTATATCCAGTACCAGGGCCATTGCACGAAACGATGATCGCCTGACATTCCATCATATATGCGGAAGTCATGCGACTGTAACTCAAAGCGGACGCACAGCGCTGCGGCCCAAGTAAGTGACAGTGGAATTAATTGGATAATTTATCTGAATCTTATATGTTTTCTTTACAGCGCTGCGGATGACTTCAACAATGGCGTCGTACTCACACGTCGTCCACTGCGTCCCAATGAGCTGTTTCAGGTGCGCCTTGAACGTGTGGTTACCAAATGGGCTGGATCTGTCGAAATGGGCGTCACCACACACACGGCCGACGAGCTGGACTTTCCGTTTACCATGACGAATGTTCGGTTAGTGTCGTAATTTGTTCTGTTATCCATTTAATATTTGAATTGTGCCTTTATCTAGCTCTGGCACCTGGATGATGACTGGAAATGGTGTCATGCAGAATGGTGTTACTGTAATCGAGCAATACGGTCAGAATCTGGATCGTTTGCAGGTGGGAGATCGTGTGGGCGTTGTGCGGAAAGATGATGGCACCTTGCATTTTTGGGTTAACGGTGTGGACCAAGGACCAGCTGCCACAAACGTGCCAGAACGTGTTTATGGCGTTATAGATCTTTACGGGCAGGCAGCTCAAGCCAGCATCGTGGACACTTCGGAATGTGGCAGTCCCGACACGGGCAATTCTACCATTTCGAATACCACACTTTATAGTGAAGTTCCATTACGTTTCCATAATATCCATGGTGCAAATGCAGGGATATCCAATAGCGGATTAACTGCATCACGTCCCAACTCACTGGCAGAGTTTAATGATGCCATTGTGTTTAGTAATCGTCCGCTGCGTAATCGGGAACTCTTCGAAGTAGAGCTGGAGACAATGGTGCGACATTGGTCGGGCAACATTGAAATTGGCGTGACGGGCACGCGTCCAGAGGATATACAATTGGCGCCCAATGCCACAGACTTGGAGGCCAATGATACGATTATACTTTGCGGTCCCATGATCTTTCACAATCGTAAAACCATACGAACCAATGTATTAATCGATTTGGATACCCTGGGAACGGGTACACGCGTGGGTGTCATGCGCAACGGTGACTATATACATTTTTTTGTGGATGGCATGGATCAGGGACCAGCGGGGGAGTGCCATGCGCCCAATATTTGGGCAATTATTGATCTCTATGGGCAGTGTGCCCAGGTGAGTCTAACGCAAACGCAACTGGACATTCGAGCTCCATACGCCACCAGCGAGAACTCGCAGAGCTGTCAGGCAACATCAGTTATACAGCATCCGGCATTGGAGACCAAACATCGTTGGACATGTGTCTCTGGCAGCGTTAGCCTGACAAAGGATTGGACAGAGGCATCACGCCTAACAGGCTCCACAGCTGCTCTCTCGCATTGCCTGGTCTTCTCTGAGCATCCCTTGAGTGTTGGCTCTCCCTTCGAAATCAAGCTGACCTCTATTAATCCCATGTTTGCGGGTGAGTTTTAATCCACATAGATTATGAGAAGCTTATTAACAATGGATTTTTTCCCTTCCAGGCTGCCTTAGTATTGGAATCACAGATCTCAATTTGGGTGATGAAAGTGTACGTAAAAAGCTGCCAACCAGTCTGAAGCGTATTCCTGCAAATGTTTGGTATGTAAGTGGGAATGAGGTGCGCCACAATTCCAGCTGCCTGCAGAGATCTCTGGCATCACTCGAATGGCTGCGCGTAGATGATCGCATTACGCTGGAGCGCGTGGAAAACTCATTGAATATTTTGCTGAACTCGGAGAATGTTAACATACAATTCCATAATATACCAAACGATGTGTATGTTGTGGCCGAGCTGCTGGGATCGACAATGGCTGTGCAGGTTATTTCCACCCAGGGACCAGCTTCGCCGTTGCGTCCCTGCAGTCTACGTTTGCAGGATTCCATGGATTTTGGAATGGATCCGTTAAACAAACAGGACAGCTCTATGTTGGAATCGATTGATTCCGAAGCCCAAAATTATGAATTTGTGGACATATCCAATAAGCATGTGCGACTCGGTGAAGATCGACGTAGTGCGGCGCGGAGTAAGTCCTTCAACCAGGCTATTGTATGCCTTAACAAGCCCCTGTGCAAGGGCGAGAGTATTAGCATCAAAGTGGACACGATAAACAACAAGTGGAAAGGTACAATCAGTTTGGGTGTGCTTGCCACATCGCCTCAGGCCTTATCTGTGCCCGTTTCGCTGCTTAACTGCAAGCGTAGCTGCTGGTTGGCAACACACGATTACATCAACATCAATGGCCAGGTTATGGCTTCCAAATATGGGGAGGCATTGGAGCACATTCAGGTGGGCACAGTGATTACCCTGACGTTGACACATGCCGGCATGTTGAGTAAGTTTTATAATCTAATTGGTTTTGAATCTTATTAATTATTTAACTTTCATTGCACTGCAGTCATAATGGTTGGTTCCACAAATCTGGAAGATTTGGCTAGCGGATTGCCTGGTCATGTGTATCCCATTTTCGATATCTACGGTAAATGTGAAAAGATATCGCTGTTAACCGGAAATGATGCCACACGCAATGGAAATGCCAATGGAACTCCTATTCTTGAAGCACCAGAGGCGTTAGAACTTGATAATATGCCACAACAATGTGAAAAAGCACATCTGGAGATGCACGAAAAGGAGAAGGATACAGAACAATTAAGCGACAGCGCCAGAGATCTGCCCACAGGTGCCTCAACCTCGGCAGCCGGAAATTTAATGTATGTTTACAAATATTTTCAATGTGAATCATTTAATGTAATTATATTCGACACACAGGACACGTTCGGTCATGGAGAGCGTCTCGGAAAATCTATTGCTAAATATTTCCATAAAAAATCGCACTCTAGAACAACAACGTAATGAACTTGGCGGATCCTCTTCAACATGGTAAGTTGGTAACTTCTGTAGCAGCATCGATGATTAGCTTACCCTATTCCATTTTTCTCTCCAGTTGCCTGCGGGAGTCGCTGCAGTTGCAGCACAACACAAATCTGAATATACAACGCAGTCAAAGTACACAAAGATTTCAAAATTCGTTGAATACATCGACAGGAGGACCAGCAGGTGGTGCAAGCAGTTCCAATATGGCCAGCCAATCGCAGGGCATATACGATACCAACAAGGAGTACGATGAGCAACCTTTAAGCTCTCATCTTTTAGCATCCTCAATGGCTGCATCGCACGAATCTGAGCATAGTGAAAATAATATGGAGGCGGTCACGGATGCAAATAACGAACGCGAAAGGGAACGCGAGAGAGAGTTCTCCAGTGAACAGAGTGACAATGTGCTGGAGGATGATGAGATTGATTATATGAATCATTTGTTGCTTCTGCAGCAGCTGCAACAGAACGAATACACTCGCATGCAGCATCATTTGTTACCCGATCAAATGTCTCTGCTCAATCTGGATCTTTCGTCGCTGAATTCCCTGGAATCGGAAACCAATTCAAGCAGTAATCGTTTTGCCCAATCTTCAGCAGGTGCTGCGGGACTGGAACAAAGTGATTGCGAGTATCTGAAGGTGGTCAAAGTATTCTGTGACTTTTTGGTTCTACCTCAAGCCTTTTTTGACGCACGCTTCAAGCCAATCTGCTTCTGCTCGAAGTGCAACAACAATGGAAATGATAAGCTCGACGGTTGGGTGTACTTCAAGCTCAATCAGCAGACAGTGAATGCATCAAACGCATCGGGTTCATCTGGTGCATCAAGCTCTGGAGCGGCACAAGTACATTTGGATCTCAACGGTGATTGGTTGCCTTTCTACTATATGACACTTGTGGAGAAGATTCGTGCCATATTGGATCGAGGACAGCCATTGCCACTGTCAAATGATGTGGATGCCGTAGCTCCGACGCATAAAGATGAGCCCGGCACACGACTGGAATTGTACTATTCACCTAATGCCACAGCGATTAAACCGTTTGTGACATTACGAAGTTATTTATCCGAACAGGGCGTTTTATATAGTATTTCCACCTCATTTGAGGTCTACGTACGACGTCAATCCATTTCTGGAGTCACAACAGGCAAAACAGCCGCTGAAGCAAAGCGTCGCAGTGTGAATTCGGTTGACAATGAAGCTGCCAATGATGTGGGACATGGATCTTGTGGCGCCACTGGTGGCGCTGGCAACAGTGGTTCTGGGCCACTCAACGAATCCACGCTTCACATGCTCAACGATCTGTGCTGGTTTACCAAAGAGGCTGGTGCCTGCACTATAAACGCCTTGCTTATTAAGTTGGATCCCATTGAAGAACCCGCATCCAATGAATCTTAAGGAATCTCATGATATAGTTAGTAATATATACACTAGTCACACCAGCTCGTAGCTCGAACCTTCCTATCCACAAATCTCGTGTACACGCTTCGCTTTTCACGCATTCGCATTCCCAATTTACATGCATAGAAAACATATTTTGTATTGTATGTGCAAAAATACATCTCGAAATATAATCACAATGTTAAAATATTGCCAATTAAAAGTGTTATTCTCTCTCTATATATATTTAAGCTTTAGCTGGGAATAAAAAGATTTGCTAATTTGATGATGCCTTGTTTAGATTATATTTAATTTTAATTATTTAATTTATTTTTTATAAGTTAAACTTTTTATT
The DNA here is from genome assembly GCA_018901885.1 of Zaprionus kolodkinae. Taxonomy (NCBI): domain Eukaryota; kingdom Metazoa; phylum Arthropoda; class Insecta; order Diptera; family Drosophilidae; genus Zaprionus; species Zaprionus kolodkinae. The sequence continues at coordinate 14,153,062 of JAEIFM010000068.1, forward strand.
CGACAATTTTAACTTCAGTTTCTGTTTTGTTTTTAGAATTGACCTGCAGAATTCCTCTAACTTTGTTCTGCATTGCATCAAGTCTCACATTTAAATCGGCAAAGAGATCTTTCTTTAATTCGATCTTTTCCTCATATTCTGTTTGTGTTTCATTGAGTGCAGCTAATTGGGATTCCAGCTCGGTTACCTTTTCCTGCAATTCTTTAATACGATTCGATGACAATTCTATACAATACGGTTTACATTGTTGGGACATATCTTGTGGTAAGTCAAGTAACGAAATCTATTGGGACGAAATTCTATATATATAAAACAAAAGAAAAATAATGATCATGTGTTTCAACTTACCACACCTTGTGGAATTGAAGTTGCATTTGCCCAAAATGCCTGAAGGCCAATCAGAAGAATCAGTAATACTTTCATATTAAGCGTATATATGTTTTAAATAATTTTCGAATTTACGGAAATATATTTGTTGTTCCTCGTTCCACAGACAAAACTGAATTGAACATCGCAAAAATAATTTGCGCCTTATATCAAGACATTTTCAACACCTACATATGAATGTATATGTTTGAGATATACAATTCATTAATACGTATATTGAAATACCTAAATCATTTATTTTATGGCCGATTCGCGGAAAATCTTCCGAGCACAACGTGGCGCATTTATTTGTATGTTGATTTTCCGCACATTCACTTTATGAAGGTGCAACCTAAACAAAATAAAAAAACATTCCATTCTGAACGAAACAAACTTAACATATATTTAAGCCAATTGTGAAACTACTGTAAGTATTCAACCGAATTGTGCCAAATAAGTAAGGAACTCATGATTTGTTTGATCTTCACTAAGCAAACTTAAATCAGTAGATTAAAATATAAATTTACAGTAAATTTATTATTGTAAATGAAACAAAACAATTGCCTTTTGGGTTTTTTTCGGAATCATCATTATGGTTTTATTTGATTAATTTAATTCCATTCATTTAGTGTCGCTTTTGTTATTATTCAACTATATGCAAAATGGTCGATTAGAAATTGGGTTTTTGTTTTGTTGTTTTAACTGTTTTTTATTATTTTTCATTTTTAAGTTTCTGACAGCCGGTTGGCTGCCTCTGCCTCTGCCACTGCCATTCGTCTGCTGCACTTAATCAAATCGTTTGTTTTATACGCTTATACATGTAATTTCCTTTCTGTTGTTTACAGTGTTCTTCTTGTTTGCAGATTCTTCTTGTTGCGTCGAGAAAAAGCAAGAGTGCATATACAAATTGTTGTTTCATGTTGGTTTTTGTATACATTAAATTAATTTTGCTGATGCTGTTGTTCTTATTGTTGTTGATTTTATCTTGTTTATCGTTAGCCAATACCATTAATATATATTTAAATATATCCATAACCGCCGACGAAGCAGTAGGGCACACAGCTCACTCCACGTCCATGGCAGGATCATTTGCAGTTTGCGCATTGCCGTCCACATCCATTTTATCGGTGGAAGGGGTCGGTTCAGCTCCATTCTGTTCCGCACTTCCTGTGTCCTTGGGTGGTGATGCCTTGGCCGCAGGCTTCGGTTTCGCGCGATTAATCACCGAATTGACGCAGGCGGTCAGGGTATGTGTCTCTTGACGCACAGCTGCCAACTGAACAGGGCTATCAGCGGTACGTGGCGATTGCGTAAACTTGGACAGATTGGTATCAAGCCATTTTTGCGCCTTATCCGCAGTTTCAGCGATGTTGATGAACTCGGTTTCCGTCAGATGATCGTATTTGGGAACACCTTTACGAAACTCAGCCACAGCCTGACGGGCAAATGCAATGCTGTTCTTCAGTTCATCAAATGCACTTGGACACTGTTCGTAGTCGTAGGCACGGTGCTTGATGGGATCGGTCTGTTGTCGGAGCGAGGTCAAACGGCTCGTATAAATTTCACGCTCACAATCCTCTCCCTCCTCGTACAGCCAATTCTCGAGATCATTAAGCTGTGCTACAATCGATTCTCGTTCTGACTCAACAACATAACGTTCAAGAGGTCCACCCTGCAAGGATTGTAAGACAACAGTAATTTAGTATATATATAATACAGATATATTATTATGAGATTAATTACCTGCAGTTTGTTGCGCGCATCGTAGACAAACTCCTCCAGTGCGTTTTTGGCATCAATACGTTCGGTCTCCTTCTGATCGTTGGCAATCATCTTGACCTCCTGTTGCGTATAGTTGCCCAGACTTTCAGGATTAAAGCCATGTGTGGAAATTTCCATGGGAAGTTCAACGGCCTTCACGTTCTTCTTCTTATTCGCCTTGTCATTGCCCTGCAGCAGAAGAAGAAAATATAACAAAGATATGAAAACATTTTACAAAAAGGAGATACCAATTTTTTCATGTAGCCAATAGAAAGAGGAAATAGCTCGAAGCGAAACAACAACAAAGCGAAGAAGAATAACAGCTCAAGCAACAGCCTACAATATGAGCGGGTGGTAATTTGTGATTTGGTCTGGAGTATGTGAATACATAGTTCGAGTAGCATTCATATTCATTGGATTAGAGGCGCATTGTTGAAACGTTTGTTTTCCTTTTTTTTTTTTTTTTAAATAATAATAATATATTCCAAATAAATAAAAAAGTTACGAAAGCGTATTAGGCAAATTGTGTAAAATTGGCTATTCATGGTAGGAATCATAATAACTTTTTAACAGCTTTTACAAGGAACTGTGTGTACTCAGATCCGATTAAAAAGTTATTAAATTCTACTACCTTGTATACCCTCGTTAATATACTATTGATGTAGTCTTATTGTTTTTTTTTTTTTTCTATTTTGTTCTTGTAGGAGCACACAGGGTAGGCGGCTTATGAGCGGTCTTCATCATTCGTTTTATTATCGATTGTTGGGTATGGGAAAAGTAAGCGCAATCTTTTTGTGCCTATTATTATTAACATTGTTATTTTTCGTTTTTTTTTTTCAAAAGACATTTCCAATTTCGAGACATTTATCAAATTATTTCTCTTATAATTTAAATTTAAATTATAATTGCGATAATGGATTTTTTTTATTTGGCTTTTGTTATATTTATTTATTTATTTTTGTTTGTTTTGAAAACGTACCGAACCAAACCAGCCCTTGACCCGTTGTGCCCACCCTTGTCCGCCAGGTGATGAGGCTGTTGATGTATTATTATCATCCTCATTCTCACAATATGCCTAAGAGAGAGCAAAACGCGAGCGCACACAAAATCCAATATTTTACGTTGTCGTTTTAATAGTTGTATGTAAATGTGCCACACATATAAGATATATATATGATGCATACGATATATAAGAGAATATATATCAAAAAAGTAACAATTCGCAAATAGGAGAATGATAAAAATAGTACAATATATAATCAATCAACGAGAGCAACAACAACACTAGTCAGGGAATGAAACTAAGATAGAAGTACCATAATTAAAAATTAATATTATAGAACATAATTATTGCAGCTTCTAATGAAAATGTAGTTAAATTGCTAAAGACCTTTAAGGTAATTTTAAGCATTTTCACAAATTAAGATCCGCTCAAATAAAATAGCTAAAAATTGTGGCTTTAAAAAAATAATTTTCAAATTTGGAAAAACCATGTTTTTAACTACACCCTATTTTTTAATAACCAATAAATACTTTTAGCTCATGAATCCCTATGCAATCAACCCGTTATCTAAATCCCTTTATCATTGCATGTATAATTATTATTTACTCTAATTGCAGCAGATATCTTATTGCGGAATTAAATCCATTCGATTCGTGATTAAATATATTTATCTGTATTTAAAAATAAACTGCGTAAGATATTAATTCATACAGTTTCTTATACAAAATATTCTGTTTAAATGAGTTTACTTATGCAATGGTATTTATGACTATGAAGAAACGAAAAAATGCCCTTTTATTTGTATACATATCTAACTAAACGTTTCATTCCCTGGCAATGAAAAGCTAACAAGAACAACGAAAGAATAGTGAGAGAAATTTAATTAAGGAAAGAGAAAATGAAAACGTATTTATTTGAGTGGAATGGTGGTTAGAGAAAAGTACTTGAAAGGGTTAGACAATTGGAAAAAGAGAACAGCACCTAATCTAGGGCAACAACGGTGATATTTATGAGATGGTAATGATTTCTGAATGAACGTGTGTTTTTTGTGGTATCTATATAGTCGACTCACCTCTTGCTGCGCCTCTGTGGACTCGCTAGCCGGCTGCTCGGCAGATGGCTTCTCCTCAGCAGCAGCCTGTTCGCCAGCAGCCGCGGTAGCCTCTTCCTGCTCCTTACGGTCGACAAGTGTAGCCGATGAAATCAAAACGATACCATTCTGATTGATGCGTACTTTCAGTTTAACATCCTGGCACTCTCCACGCTCTGTGGGCTTGACTTCTTTGATTTTCCAAACGCCAATGGTTTGATCTGGATACGGCACTTGCTGGCCGTACACAATTGACGCCGTGAAGGGACCCTTGCGAGCGATGGTCACCAGACGACTGAATGGCGATGCATGGAATTGTGGGAAAATCTCAACTTCACCATTAGACGACGAACCATCACCGTCCCAGAGTACTTTAACCGCATAGTTCTGTATATCGGTGACCCCAAATTCGCGGACACGCACAGCCGGTGACATGATGGCACACTGAAGTGCGGCACCACGAGATACAGCCTCATCCTGATTAAGTGTTGTACTGGCCGGCTTGTTGAACACCTGTCGAAAGGAATACAGATAGTTATTACATTCTTATTAGGAGGCAAAAACCCCAATGAACTGACCTGCTCAATAAGCTGCTTGATCGCCGGTATGCGACTGCTACCGCCCACAATTTCCACCGAATGAATATCATCCAATGACAATTTTGATTCGGCAAGAAGCTTCTTGAAAGTTTTCTCTACTCGCTGCAACACAGGGGCGCAAAGCTCTTCCATTTCGGCACGTTGCATCGATGAGCTGACATCAACGTCTTCCAAAAAGCATTCGATGTTCAGTGGCAGCTTAGTACTATTTGCGGACATTTGCTTCTTTAGCTTCTCAATTTCAGTTAGCAGACGTACATGGGCACGTGCATTGGTTTTGGCATTGATCTTGTAACGATCAAGAAATTCTTTGCTGAAGTAATCGGCCAACGCCATATCAATGTCACGTCCTCCAATCTGATCCCAGCTGCTGGCCAACATCTTCAGTTTGCCCTTGGTGAAGGAACAGGCGCTGACCTGCAGCGCCGAATGACCAAAATCAACAAAGATAACATTACGCGGCTTATCCTCAAACAGATCGTTCTTATAGAAACCATATGCCAATGCCGTGGCTGTGGTCTCGTTCATCAGACGCAGCACATTAAGTCCGGCAATTTGGGCCGCATCGAGTAGGGCACGGCGTTCGGCATTCGTAAAGAATACGGGACAGGCAATGACACAATCATTAACCTGAGTTTGCATGGCAGCCGCTGAGGTCTCCTTCAATTTGGTAAACAGCATGGCCGTCAGTTGTTCCGGCGAGAAGAGTTGATCCTCATTCAAATAGTTGACTTTGATGCCAATGCTGCCATCATTGCGCGCCTCCACGCGCGCTGGAATGCTCTTGAGTTCGTGTTGTACATGTGGATCGTTGAATTTGCGGCCAAGCAGACGCTTGAAGCCACCAACTGTGTTTTTCATATTTGTCACCTGTTGGTTCTTGGCGGCAACGCCAATGATACGCTTTTTCCCATCGAAGGCCACAAAGGAGCTGCATATGGGAAAAAAAGGACAAGATTTTAAAATGGTATAAAGATGTGTACTTAGTTTTAATAATGACAGCCTAATCCTTATTAATATTTTTCCACTAATTGTCTTTTAAAAAATATAATTAGTAATTACTTTAATACATAATTTCGTCAAATACCATTTAAACTCGCATGTTCATGTACAGAGTTTAAGTCAATAGCAAACGCGTCAAATATGGCCAAAAGCATTCGAATCAAACATGTACAACACACACACACACGAGCACATTCTGTTATACACATTCAAAAAAGAAGGTACACAATCACACAAATGTATCACAGTGCAAGATCGTGTGTTTTGCCGGCTTTGATTTTATTTTTGACAACTTCGGGTTCTCTCGCTCGCGCTCTCACTCTCATTGCCCGACAACAGCTGCTGCTGCTGCGCTCTCTTTTGATGCTGCTGCTGCTGCCGAGTGACCGCATGACGCATGCTATGATGATATGCGTGTGACAACATGTATTTTCTTGTGTGTGTGTGTGTGCACACACTGGCCAAAATTAAAGCAAAATTCTCATATTGGCAAAAGTGGAAACTGCGCCCACGCAGTCTACACAATATTTATAAATTAAGAATGTTAGTCCAAAAAGAATAATTGGGCCGAAGCATCCATTTTATATGGAACACGTCGCGTAGTGCAATATTTCAATGTTGCCACTTGATTAATTTGCAATACTTTTTATGGAGGCGCAACCAGAGCCAAATTTAGGCCTAAGCAATCAGCTCACAATTGCATGTGTATGGAAACGTGCGTGTGTGTGTGTGTGTGTACGCGCACGTTACATATTATTTATTTATGTATGGAATGGGGAATTTATCTATATTTTCTTTACTTTATAAGCGTTACCAGTGACAACAACAACACTGGAAAGTTCTAGGCGCGCATACAATCAAACAAACTCACATAAACGCCGCTAAACACACACACACACACACTCACACACACAAGCTGTATTGGGCATGACTTACATTCGTGCATAACCTCAACAAAAAAAAAAAAGAGAGCAAAGATTATGCACAATGTGTAGTAGTAGTAGTGTAGTTAGTAGGTGATGCTATAATTCAGTCAGCATAATCACACACTCTACATACAGTCTTAGGTCTGGTACTTACGGTGTTGCACGCAGACTGTAGTCATTGGCAAGGGTCTCTATGCCGCCGGACCTGGCTGCCGCTACATAGCAGCCCTCGTTACCGAAATCGATGCCAATCACAGACATTTTTCTCTGCTTTCCGACTCTGCCGATTCGTTTGATTGATTTGGTTCAACTATTTATTTGGTTAGACTTAGTTGCCTAGTTTGGTTCTTTGTGTTGGCTTTTTTTTTAAGGGGCGGCTTATGTGTTGTTTTTTTTTTGTTGTCAGCAACTGCAAAAGAAAATGGAAAATTAGTTCAAAGTTTACCAATATACACATATACACATGCGTCAAAAGCAATTTCAAATGACATAAATTCAGAATTTCCTTTGACCGGAGTAGTATTTTTCACATTAATTATGAATTTGCCAGTGGGCTGTGCTGGTCATACGATAAAAAACTTGTACTATTCTTCGATGCCGTAGAAAAATTTCCATTGCAATTTCAATGATTATTTATTGATATATTTACGCACATTATTTTGCTAAGGAATTTGAATGCGTAAACGCTTTATGCTTATTTTAACAATATGTAAAAACGCTTCAATTTTTCTACCGCGACCGACACGTTTTTTCAGCGTAATGAAAATTATAGCGGCGACGTCGACGTCGACTGAGATTGGTAGCGAAACTTCTCGAAAACGATATATGCTACTTATCGATGAATCGATAGTTGCGTTGTGCTCTCATATCGTCGTTATGCGATATGTTAAGCGTTCATGCGTTCAAAATTCACAAAATCAAAACTGAAAATAACGGAATCGAAAATTCAATTGATATATGAAATTTTCAACATAAATTTTTATTGCTTTCGTGTGTATTTATTTAGATATATGTCTCGCCTTTTAGTTTAGCTAAAAATTAGGTGCGCAAAACAAATTGTAAGTAGGAATGGTTGACATCGATACAATACCGAAAATATTTACGACTAATAAACTTAAGACTAGGCTGCATTGCTATGCATGTCAGGAATAATTTTGAACACATTAAAAATATATATATATATATGAGTCATGAGTCATAAGTCAGTTTTGTAGACAACTGAGATTCGGTGTACGTACACGTAGAAATAAACACGATTTTCCTAATTCGTAACTGCATTACAAAACTCTCTCTATCTCTCTCTAGATATGTAGTCTATCGTTGTTCCGTTCCGTTTATGAAGTACTCGTTATCGACATTCGTAATTCATGTACTGTGAAGCATGATGTAATTATGTATGCAATTATAATAATATTAATTATAATTATGTAAATAATTACATCATGTACTGAAGGTAACTCGTTTCTAAGGTCACTAAGGTGCTAAACATGCTGAGTATGGTCTGTCTGTAAACAGTTATTAACAAGGAATGTTGGGTTTTTTTTTTTTAACGGGGATCTGGGAGTCTTTCTCAGGATTCATTTAAGGAATTGCTATTCGAGTCTTCAATTTATAATACTAAGCAGTCTTGCCGATCCCTGAAGCGAATGTCATGGGCTCACAGTTGAGCCACCAGTCCGGAGGCGGAGATATTATCTCCGGCACCTGCTGTCTTCTTTGCCACACGGCAGACCAGCACGGGTGCCACACAAATCTCTACTTCGATATTTTGCTGATCTGTACCAAATTGTATATACTCTTTCCAACAGGGCACAGGATTGGCTGCGCTCATTCGCATGCGTGGCGCCTGCTCCTGGGCTGAGGTTGCAAAGCTGTCGTCCAAAACCAGCAACACAGACTCAGGGTTAACCTAGGAAAGAACCAATTATCCTTTAGTTTGGATTTGACTTTAGGGTGTCCTACACTTGACTTACATATTGCGATTTACAGACGTAACGATGAGCTGTTAGCGCCGCCTTAGCTGCTGCAGCACGAGTATTCTTCCATTTGGAATTGGTTATGGTCAGTATGGCCTGGTAGGCCAGCGTGTGTACATGAATGCGGGATACAATGCGACGTTCCATATCGTTGTGCCAATGTGCATTATAATCCTCGAGCAGGCTGACGAAAACCTGACGCATTTGATCCAGTGTGTGGGCAATGCGTGGATTCCAATCGGTGGCGAGTGTAGTGCGTCCATATTTCAGCACTTGGCGAAGATTCGAGAGTTCCTGTTCGTTCATGCCCAGAGAATCGACATAGGGAAGTACGAAGCGACGCAACTGTTGCAGCAGTTGCAACTCCACATAACTGGCAAATTCGAAATGATGCAGTGTATCCTTGGGCTGGCTGGTTAGCTGCATCTTAACCTGTTGCAAGCGTGCCTCACGCACACCTGGACTAAACTGAAACATGTCCATCATTTGCAAGCCGCTGACAACCAACAGTTGCGGGTGATACTCCTTAAGGGCATCCGTCAGTTGTTCAACCGAGCGCAAGTGTGGATTATTCTTATCGTTGTGAAGTATATAGCGATTAGCACGTGGTGCCTCATATGGTCCCCATTTATCTCCAGATTTGTACTCCAGTATTAGATGTATATCATCGTCGGGTATCTCCTCGCCCGCCAAGTGTATTTCCTTTGGCAATAATGGACGCAATCTATAGAAGATGGAGTTATTTACCAAAGATATTAATTACTGCCTATGGGACAACTTACTTTTCGGACATGTGCGCGCCCAGCAGCACTTCCGCACCCTCCATGACAAAGCGTACAGCCATTAGTGGCGCATTACCGCCCATATACCAATGTATGCGCTCCTTATCCATTCGCTTGGCATTGCTTATCAGCTGCTTAAAGAGCGTGCTATTCGACATGACTCGCCTGAAGAGAGAGATTAGAGATTATATAGGTACATTTATTTATTTGGATGCACTTACTCCGCGGCGGCTCCATTCTTAAAGTAATAGACAAACGATTGCAGCAGCTCATCCTCGTTGTGCACATCGTTGGCAGCATGATCGGGACTCACGAAGAGCTCATGATGTTTGTAGTACATGTTGAGGAACTCTGTGGCATTTATTTGCAAGTCTGTGCAGGCGCCATAGCCGACGGCAATTCGTGGCGCCGGCTTCAGGGCGGAACGCTTAAGGCCGCCCTCGATGGCCAGAAGGCCGGTTAGAATTACTGTTGTCTTGTTGAGCGCCTGCAGTGATATGAATGCCTGCCAGATGATTGATATGAAGGCCGTAAACACTGAGCAGCCAGTTATCCAGCCCATGTACTTTAAAGCTCTCATTTGGATTGTTTTTTTTTTTGTTTTTCTTTTCAAAATGCGTAGTCTATAACTTGTTGTTGTCTTTTGCTGGCTGCTGCGCCTTTTTTATATTCACTTTCACTGCGCCCTCTTGCTGATGTGGCTATACAGCATGCAATCTTCTCTAATGCGTCTCTTATCACTCCCAGTTCCGGTGATTTTTCTTGTTTTCTTGTGTACTATTTATTTATTAAAAGATAAGAGGCCGCAACTCCCAATTGCCGACAACTGTAAGCGTGTATAAAATTTATCGATATATCGATAAGTTACGAAACAGAGTAACGGTATTCCCTTAACTTTAGTTAAACAAATTTAAATGCAATAATATTTGCTGCTTTCAAATTGTCAAAATTCAAAGGACTAGCAACCCAATGACAGATATATATAAATTTAAATAATTAAAATACAACTGTATTCGTTCGGAACTAAGGTGACATCACTGACAACTTTCGATAACGATATTTTCGCTGGCGCCATGATTGTGGTGAATTTGAAAATATTGATAACGCAAAACAGGTCAATTTTAATTTATAAATTTATTTTATGAAGTTAAATATATGCAATTATTTTAAATAATGTAAATGCATGACCTTTAGTGAGTAGTCCCCTTATTGAAAACATCAATGTAAAACAAAATATCTATTTAATAATAATAACAGTAATAATAACGCATGTTTCTATAATTTAAAACTCTGTTAAATCAAGTTTTTTTTTCCCCTGCGGCAGCGCTTTGATTATAGTGCCGAAACGCCGAAAATGTGCAATATAAATGGATAACTGTCGCCACTTAAGGCACCTCCGAACTGATATAATTGATATGTAGCTTGCGCTAAATGATTTTTTAGTTTGAAGTATTAAAAATAGATTTAAGGCTTAACTACAAATTGAAAAGTATTGTTCATTATGATTAATTTATTAACATAATACCAAAAAAAAAAACTCTATGGAATATTTTGCGTTCCAAAGGTTCAAAATTCAGTGTTTTATAGCATCCTCACCGATAAAATCAACAAACGCCAATTAGCGACAGTAAATTATATGATAAAAGCGTAGACGCAGAAAGAAAGAAAGAGTGAGAAAAAAAAAGACAGCTACGTCTATGTTATTTGGCACGTACACGGCTATAATAGTTTATTAAACTTTACGATCTTATAAGGCTGCGTTTGCTATTTTTAAATCGCCACTTAAATCGCATTTGCACTTCTTGCGAACCCTTAAGCTCCATCCAGACCGTGAAGCGAGCCTCCTTAGCGGATTGCAAACTGGAAACAGAAACCAGAAAACTTTTCATCGTGTCCTATACCATGTCTTTTGATGCTGCGTCCGACAAGTGGATTGTCGCGATGTCTTAAAACTATTTTTAACAGCGAATGAAAGTGAATTTCAGAATTTACGATGCCTGAGCACGACGCTTCAACCGGCTCGGCTTGCTCCATGGCAGTTGTCTTTATATGTGTGTGTGTGTGTGTGTATGTGGTGGGAATTGGAGACAGTCGATTTTCATATCTATATCTAAAGGGTAGCGTGTTAAAAAGGGTATACTAGACTATTGATTATAGTTTTTAGATTGGAGTATATTACTTAACCCAATATGGTTATATTTCAAAATTAAATTCATTCAGAAAAGTATTCGCATTTGCAGAATAATTTATGAATGTGAATAATCAAATTTCTGTATTTGCATTATTCCTTTCGGAATTTATTATAAAAACAATTTAAAGAAATTTGCATTGCCATAATTTTCTAGGATACCCTTTAGTCTATCACATCGCTCATCTCAATTCGCACTTGTTTCGCATTGTATTTTGTTCTTTTTTACGTGTTTCGTATACTCGTACGAACTTTTTGTTGTTGTTGTTTTCCATATTATTCTATGCGTAGTACGTTGTCCGGCGGGTACTGTGTTGCGTCTGGGGCTATCCATATAAAATCAACATAATCAGAAATTCTACCGAACAGTTTATTCTATGCGACTGACGAAGCCGGACGCGCTGCCTTCTGGGGCACAAAAAAAAAGTATTCGATAAGTTAAGAAATTAAAAGTCGTGAGGTTTTTGTGCAATAATTCAAGGAATTGCAAGATATACCGATTGCAAAAAGTGTGGAAAAAAATACTATAACAAAAAAAAAAATAGTTTGTTTTTCAAAAAGAATTATCAAAGTTTTAAACAAAAAAGGTAATTTTGCCTGAATAATGTGAAAGATCGAAAGATCGGAAATTCTTTGTGATAATAATAAAGTTTAAAAATAATGAACAAAATTTATATACGGAAAAAAAAGAATCTTATCATTCTATGCTACTGCATCTTCTTATTGTTTACTTTCGGCGCGTTCGTTTCCTAAGTCTTTTGTTTGCATATTGTGAGGAAACGGATTCTATATAAGACAAAAATATATATATATATAAATCTTGATCACAACTGGATTTAGCACGCCGTCTAACGTTATATATCTCTACATATGTGCATATAGATACATTTGGTGCAAATTCGTGTCGCTTTTACGCTTGATTCTTCCGGCACTTCCGCCTGCCAACCTATGTATAGTATTATAAATGAATATCGTAAAATCAAAAAAAAAAGAGAGAAAAAAAAAAAACGTTTCGTTTGGTTCTTGCGCGTGGCTCAATTTACGATCGCTTAGAACACTATTGACACCATGACAATCCAAAATTTCGGGATTATTTTAACAGTTTGTTGTGAAATATGGAGACTTGGAGATGATGCAAACTATTTCACAAAAAATGTTCTAAGTCAGTTTTGATGTGGAAGTTTTTTAGGAACGTGTGTTGAAATAAGTCTAGTAATTATTATTATTAATATTATTATGATAATATTTTGATATATATATATAAACAAGTGCTGAGGCTTCTTCTAGCATCCCTAGCATGTTGTAATAAATATTATTACGTAAATTGAACAAATCTAGCGCAGCTTCCCAATTCTATGAAATTCCCTCTCTATAAATTACTCATTTATGCGGAACGCTTTTTTCGAGAAAAACCTATATATATCTATACAAAATTTGCATAATTGTCGCTTCGAAGACCTATAAAAAAAAATAGAAAAAAAGATGCCTTAATGCCGCATGCCAAAAAATTAGCTCAGACAAGCTTAGACCAATGGATGCTGACGAAGCAATTAAAATTTTTTGGAAGCGAACGGAGAATCGTATCAAAACAAGCCTCGCAAAGGTGAACGAACCGTGCGATTGTGTGTGTGTAACGTAGCATCTATGGAGAACTGGTTCAGTCAGTGTCGAGGACGTCATGGATAAAAGCAAAAGTATTTCATATCGATTTCTTTTTCTTTTTCTTTTTCTCTTTTTTTTTTTTTATTGTATTTAGATGTACAACGTGCTGGGCAGGGTGTCGCTGGTGCTGTTGCTTTTGTCACTGGCTGACGTGACGTCACAGCGCACGTCATTGGATGTGGCTCTGAAGGAGGCCTATCGACCGCTGCGCCTGCTCGGCTTGGCCTTCACCGGCAGATCCGGCGATGATGGCGGGAACGTGCAGCGTGTTCGGAGTGCGGGCGTAAGTTGTTCCTGCTTTACTTCTCATTCTGCTCCCGGTTTGATGGCCGCTTTCAAATCTCTTCCTCATTTTTATACATATTTTTTACGTCCTCACTTTCTCTGTTCCTCTTTACTTCTCGTTCTGCTCCCGGTTTCCTGCCCGCCTCCAAATCTCTTCCTCCTTTCTTTTCCAGATTTCTTTCGCCCTCTCTCTCTCTGTTCCTGCTTTACTTCTCATTCTGCTCCCAGTTTGCTGGACGTCTCCAAATCTCTTCCTCCTTTCTTTCATATATTTTTAACTCTTTCTCTGTTTCTCTTTCCTTCTCGTTCTGCTCCCGGTTTGCTGCCCGCCTCCAAATCTCTTCCTCATTTTTATACATATTTATTACGCCCTCTCTCTCTCTCTCTCTGTTTCCTATACTTCTCATTCTGCTCCTGGTTTGCTGCCCGCCTCCAACTCTCTTCCTCCTCCTTTCTTCCTTCTCTTTCTCCGTTCCTCTTTACTTCACCCGGGTTATTGGCCGCCTCCAAAATCTTCCTCTTTTCTTTCCTATATTTATTTCCCCCTCTCTCTCTCTTTCTGTTCCTCTTTTTGGACTCCTTTTAATCCCTCTTTCATCTTTTCTTTCTATTCTCTAATATGCTCCTTAATCCTCTCCAGAAAACCCAAGTCTCCAATGCGCGTACACGTTCGCTGCTGCAGTTCTGCGATGCTGAAAATGGACCTGGCCGACGCAGTGCAGAGCGTCCCACGAGTGTGCATCGCTTGCGTCCCGGGGACATCGATGTCATTGGAGCTATGGGTGATTCACTCACAGCAGGCAATGGCATCTTTGCCTCGAATCTATTGCATGTCACCGTGGAGAATCGTGGCGCTGCCTGGTCCATTGGTGGTCAGTACAATTGGCGCAAATATCTAACGCTGCCCAACATCCTGAAGGAATTCAATCCCAATCTATATGGTTACTCGCTACGCGATGGACTCTCCACCGATCGTTCGTCACGTTTCAATGTGGCCGAACTGGCGGCCATGTCGCGGGATGTACCGTACATGGCCAAGGTGCTGGTGAAGCGTATGCAGCGTGATCCGCACGTGAACATGACGCACGATTGGAAGCTAATCACGTTGTTCATTGGGAACAATGATTTCTGCACCGATATCTGCTATTATCCCAAGCCAGAGTTGACGGTTTCGTATCATGAACAGAACATGGTCAAAACCTATCGATATTTGCGGGATCATGTGCCACGCCTGCTGCTGAATGTGGTGCCCGCACCCAATCTGCGTTTCCTGACCAAGTTGTCTGGTTTGCCGCCTGTGTGCCACAGTACGCTGCAATTCGAGTGTCCCTGCCTGCTGGGCAAGAGCAAATCGCATCTGGATTACTATGAGGGCATAATGAAGCGTTGGATAGCCAAGGACTATGAGATTGTCAACAGATCAGAGTTCAATACGGAGGTGAGTTGCGGGATTAGCATATATTCTGATTCCCCATCATCTCTCTCTCTCCACTTCGCAGACCTTCACCATAAATGTGCAACCATTTTCCCAGTTCGAGGATTTCCCCCGCACCCGCTCTGGCCAGACGGATACACGTTTCTTCTCCGAGGATTGCTTTCATCTCAGCCAACGTGGTCACGCATCGGCAGCCAATGCCATTTGGAATAATATGCTTGAGCTGCCCGGCGAGAAGAGTGGCTTCAATACGATCCTCTTCGATAGATTCAACTGTCCCAGCGAGGAGCGTCCCTACTTCATAACGCGCGAGAATAGTCGCAACGATTTCGTTCTCTAAGCCTATGTTTGCCTTTTATTATCCAACACCCTGTGATATCTTTGCTAAGTCTCAACAACAACAACAACAACATGTTATATGTTTGTAATATTCATTTACGCTTCTATCAATATATCTATAGTATAATGTATGTATATACTACGTCTGCTGATAATATCTGGAAGACTTCACGATTCTTCTAATGACATAGTCAAACAAAGTGTGCATAATTTATTAGGCACCTATGATTTGCGGGGTGTACTAGAAGTGGGGATTGTTTTGCACTCTGGCCAGCAATTTCCATATAATTTCCAGACGTCTTTAATGGAATGCGCGTGTCTTACACGAGACTTGAGGCCCGCATACATTGGGCCCATATCAATTAGCCTTGGGCAAGAAGTAATATAAATTTTATATAAATAATTTTCGATTGAAATTTGATGATTATAAATATTTTTTTTAGAATTATTATTATAAATTTATTTTTATAGAAATATTTTGTTTTTTTGAATTGTAAAAATTACGGGTTTTTTTCATGGGTTTTTTAAACCTGTTAAATTCGGTATACAGTTATATGGGGTTTTTTGCCTGAATAGTAAAAAAATTTCGGTTCATTTGCAGTCTAAAAAGAGAGAGAGAAAGTCGTAAAGTTTCTTCACCTACAGGTCTCAATTTATAGGTAATAACTTAAAGTATATTTTGTATTTTTATATATATTTAAAAACATTTATATGGCAGCATATGCTATATATATTTTTTTTTAAGAGGCTGGTGATTTCCTGTTTTTTTTAGCAAATAAAAAACCCTGCTATAAGAAAGCCTGAAAATGCTGAAACTCAGCGATTTTCCGAGTAACCCTTGTTTAAATTGATAACGGTCGTGTGCCTACATAAGTAAGCGATTTTTTTGTGCCCCTGTACCTTCCCCCTGGGTGGTAATAAAACTTGCTACAAATGTTGTAGCTTTTCGCTTGTTGTTATTATTTTTGTTTTTATTTTTATTTTTTTTTTTTTGTTGCCATTTCTGTTTCTGCTTCGATACGGCGAGCACATCATCATTTTTAATTTCAATATGGATATGTTTTGGGGCCCCAGTCGAAACGTGTTTTCGCAGTTAGCTACGTCTCCCCCTCCCCTCTGCCCATAGAGCGCAGCCCACCTCGGCGTCCCCCTGCTTAGAGATCGCTGCCGATGTTCGTGCGCAAAGCAACGGATTGGCGTGCAAGTGCCAAAAGGTAAATGAAACGAAAACATCAATTACGTTAACTCTCGCTCGCTCGCTATTATTATATATAAAGCGATTCTGCCTGCCTCCAGCCCCACCTTCGTGAGGTCTGTCGCCGTCCGTCCGTCCGTCCGTCGTCGTCGATTCCCTCTTGTAAGTCGGTCAGTGTTAAGGTTAATGCCAACACGACTCTCGGCTGACTATGAACTTGGGGCAAGTGCAAACATAGGGTAGCAGTACTTCTAGCATTTTTCACACTTATTTGAATACCCTGTTTTGGAAATGTTGGGGTAGACAGACACTTAGTCTGGACTTGACCTTTTAATTTAACTCAATGAAAGAATCGAATTCGTTACAGGGTATAATGCTTTGGGCCCTTATATTTATATATAATAAATCTAGGGTATTTTTTTTTTGGGTAAGACTTAAAATTTTGTTTCTACGATTTTTTTAAGTCCAACTGCAGCTTCGATTAGACATGCAAACTACGACAATTTTATCATTAGCCTGTCAAGGGAAGATCATTTAACACTAATTGAGCTAATTAAATACTCTCTTTTTAATTGGATAAACTGACTGAGCGGGCAGCAAATGGAGAAAACAATTTTTTAAAATTTTTCGCTAAGCTCAGAACGTATAAAACTGCATTGCTATAGCTATTCTAGTTTTCTAGATATTAAAAATTTCAAATAAAAGACGTTAAGCTGGTGGCGCCATCTGTGTTCGACAAGACTAACTAGAGAACTTAAGCGCCTTAGTGTAGACACCAACCGCTTGTGCCAGTGTGTGCATATGATGAGAAAAAATGAAGCCAGTTCAGTCGATGGCCGCTAGATGGCGCTTTGACTCATTAACGATGCAGAGTCTCTGCCACAGACTTCATTATTATTCTTAATTTAATTTATTTAGCATAATTTAAGAACTTTATAAATGTATTGGTTTGAGTATATTGTAATTACAGCATATAGCATTTTATTTCTTCTGAAGTTCTTGGCATTTAACCCCCATTAATAACATTGAAAATCAAATGAAATTTTGCACTAAAGTGTATAATTTTCTTGCTGCCATCAGCGCAAAGTGAAAGCCAACAACAAGAAAAATGGAAATTTTTGCTTACGGCGCAGACTTTTGAATGTAATAAATTCGCGCTGGCATGGGCAAGAGTTGAGCATTTGCAGAAAATACGTCAAGAGACACAAGAGTCGAGGAGAGACAGAATCAGAATGACAGACAGCAGACAAATCCAAGCAGTCGCAATTGTTTTATTATTGGGTAAGTCAGGGAATTATGTAATCGGGTATTTTCTAAAAAAAAAGAATTGAATTTTCGTTGCAGTAGCACGACATTGTTGCGCCCTGCCCTACACTGGGTCAACGGGCAACGATATTGACATGGATGGCAATTATCTGGGCGGCACAGCGGGTGGCGGCGGCAGCGGTGCAGCCGGTGGACGAGCTGTGGATTATCACACTGTTATCGGACACTTTAAGGATTTCTTTATGTATCTGCCCGTCATGATGACCACACTGAAGGAAACCATGTCGGGTTTTCCTAAATTCGCTGAGGGTATGCGTATTCTCTCCGGCAAGGGGCGTATCGATGGTGAGGATTGCAAGTGCAGTCAAAATAATAATTTGCCAACTGGGACAAGCACCGAAATCCTCGATAATAGTAGTCGATTTGGTTGATCTAATTAGCGTAGTTAATTGTAAATAGGTGCTGTATATATACGTAAAAAAATACTAGAATTTAGCTATGTTGTTAAATAAATTATTTATGTTTTCAATTTTACGTGTTGATGAAATACGCAGGAAGGGAAACCTCTCCCTTTCTCTTCTGGGGCAGAGCGGAGAACTTTTCGAATAAGAATGTGTAATGTCGAGATCTATATCTTTTGAGCTTCCATAGCTCCATTGCTCGATATTACAACAAAATGAACCAGATAAAAACAATGAAAGCTTCGGCAGGCCAAAGATTATAAATTGTATATACTCTTGCAGAGATTTCCAATTTAAGATTACATTTAAGAATTTTTTTGGCTGAATTACATATGTTGGGTAATAGTAAAGAACAATTTTTAATAAATATAAAATTTAATGAACAATTTTAAATAATTTAAAATATGCAAAGCACTTTTTTGACCGATTGTTCCTATGGCAGCTATATGTTATAATAGTTCGATTCAAATGAAATTTTGCAGTCATAATATATTAATATATATATAATATTAATATATTAATTTGGAGGCGCTATCATGAAAGCTAACAAAAACCGGCCGATAGTTTGTATGGCAGCTATACGATATAATGGTTCAATCTGATTCGTTCCGACTAATATACAGCCTGTAGCAATAAGAAGCATGTCTACCAAGTTTCATTAAGATAGATTTAAAACTGAGAGACTAGATCGCATTACGAACTGAGGAACTATATAAACTTTCCTGTCGATTTTGATTTAGAAAATATATGGTTATGGGCTCGGAGATGCCATCTAACGTGCAGTGAAAAAAATAATATACTCTCTGTTAGGGTATAAAAAACTAAACGTCCATTGAAACTCTAAAAGATATTAAGCTGAATTTAATTTGAATTTTGCATTTACAACTTCATTTCAAAATCGCTTTATATTAAAATGTTTGCATGAATGGGATAGTTCTATTTGCTTTTCATTAAAATTAGTTGGATTTTTATGGCATATTACGACTTATAAACACTGCATATTGCCCCGTAATAAACTGTAATTGCGGCACATTAAGTTTCAGCTTTAGTTGTTGGGTAATACGGAGTATTGTAAACTTGACCCACAGGACACGTTGTCCTTGAAAACGTAGTTATTATATCATTGTTGAAAGGTGGGTCAGGTAATCTTATGTATGTATCTTATACAACGTACCTGAAATCGACTCGAAACTTACTTGTGTTTTCTCAAGCAGTCGATAGACCCAACATTTCATTAGCCATACTCATTGTGTGTGCAGTATGTAGTACTGGGAATACGGCACTAGGAATAGAACTGGCCAGCTAATCAAAGCTTACAATCTGTAAGGGTGGTACGAAAACGGTATGTGGGGTTTTTTTTTTTGTACATGTTTACACTTGTCATTATTGCTAATTGTATTTGTAGTGGGTCAAGCATACATGAACCATATTTACAAATACCTTTTCGTATGCCTGGAACCAGTTTTACTTTCAGTCACACTCGGAATATTGTGCCCAACGGTTCGTTGTGAAATCAGGAAAATTTAAAAAAGGCAACTGTAGCTGAGAACAGTATGCGAAAACGCAAAAAGTCGGATAATTAAAGTAAAGAGATCTGCTAAGAGAATTAGGTGAGGAAATTTGGCAAAATATCATGCTGAAAATTAAGCCTCACCATATATGAATAAGTTTGAAAACTTTTTTTTTTTTCAATTTAAAATAAAATAAAATAATTTAAATAAAAAAAAATAATCTAATAATTTGAATAATTAATACAAATTTAAATATATTAAATTTCAATTATATTAAATTTGTAATTTTATTAATAAATTAGTATTAGTATAAATAAACGAATAAACCTTACTCCATCATCAGTTTAAAATGGCCACAAGAATTGAGGAAATTAAATTTTAATAATTGAAATAAAAAAAAATAAATAATTAATCTAATAACTTAAATAATTAAAAAATGAAAATTTAAAATAGTAAATATCAATATTCTTAGCTTGAATTATTTCTCACTTCAATTATATTATATATGTAATTTTTTTTAATAAATTATTATTAATATTAATAAATTAATAGACCTTACTCCCTCGGCATTTCAAAATGGCCACAGGAATTGATGAATTTAAATTTAAATAATTAAAAAAAAAAAATAAACAAATAATCTAATAACTTCAATAATTAAAAAATGAAAATTTAAAATAGTAAATTTCAACATTCTTAGCTTAAATTAGTTCTCACTTCAATTATATATTATATTTGTAAGTTTATAAATTAATTATAATTAATATTCATAAATAAATAAACCCTTCTCTATCATCAGTTCAAAATGGCCACTGGAATTGAGCTGCTTGTGGCTGCCGCATTGTGCTTAGCCTGTCCCTCATTGAATCAGACCATGCCCGCAGGATTGATAGAGCTAAGTGATGATGATGGCCCTATGGTCACTGAAATACCCATTGATAGGAGTATCGAGGAAACGGGTGTGGATGAGGATGCACCACCTGAGACGCTTGAAGTGCTGCGCAATAAGAAGCAGAAACTACGCCAAATGCGAGAATGGATCAATGGCAAACATCTGCGGATTGCCACACTCGAGGATTACCCACTGAGCTATACCCAATTGCTGGACAATGGTACACGTATCGGGCAGGGTGTTTCGTTTCAGATTATTGAATTTCTACAAAAGAAATTCAACTTCACGTACGATGTGGTTGTGCCGCAGGATAATATAATTGGTTCCACCACCGATTTCGATCGCAGTCTCATTGAAATGGTTAACAATAGTGTGGGTAGATCTCAAAATCTCTAGTTCTCAGTTCAAACTGATCTCATTCTTTCCCACAGCAAGTGGATCTGGCAGCAGCTTTTATACCTTCGCTATCGGAACAACGAACCTTTGTCTACTACTCGACCACAACATTGGATGAGGGAGAGTGGATAATGGTGATGCGACGTCCCAGGGAATCGGCAAGTGGTTCCGGTTTATTGGCACCCTTCGATTTCTGGGTCTGGATACTTATATTTGTCTCATTGCTGGCCGTTGGACCCATTATCTATGTGTTAATCATAATACGTAATCGCTTGACGGGCGATGCAGTGCAGCAGCCCTATTCCCTGGGCCATTGTGCCTGGTTTGTCTATGGTGCATTGATGAAGCAGGGCAGCACACTGTCTCCCATTGCAGGTAGGACATACTATATATACTATATACTATATCCTATATATCAAGCAATTAACCCTAATGCAACGATAAGTATCGGAAATTTGCATTCCATTGGGTTGCACATGCAATCGTCCAGTTTGTTCTTTCAATTATAGAGTATATATACAATATATATATTCGATTTGCATTGTAGATTCGACACGCCTGCTGTTTGCCACCTGGTGGATATTTATCACGATTCTCACCTCCTTCTACACGGCCAATTTGACTGCCTTTTTGACCCTCTCCAAGTTTACGCTGCCCTACAACACGGTCAATGATATTCTAACAAAGAACAAGCATTTTGTATCCCTACGGGGTGGAGGCGTTGAATATGCTATACGTACGGTGAGTTGGAAATTACTAGTATTATATACAGACATTAGACCTCATCATACCTACTTTTAAATGAACTTACTCCAAAGCTTTATAAAGTGCAATATATAGGCATTATGTAATACTAGATGATTATTTAGTTCTGTTCCGTTTCTATTTTTTTTAATTTTTATTTTTTCCTACGTTCTTTAACTATCTTATTATTTATTTTACTATTCTAACACATTATTATACCCTTCGACCATTGAAAATGCTCAAGAAAGGGTATACTAATTTTGTGCAACAGGCATAAGAATGCGTGGAAGACCCCATAAAGTATATATATTCTTGCTCAGGATAACTAGCCGAGTCGATAGAACCATATTCGTCTATATGTCCGTCTGTATGAGAACCCTGATCTCAGCTATTAAAAAAGCTAGAGACACCAAATTTGGTATGAATGCCATATATAAGAAAATAAATTGTGCAGAATTCTTTAAAATCTGAAATCATGAGTGTGTTTACATGTTTGGTGCGGATGTTCAAAATTTGGTAAGGATGCCATATATATTAAAATAAATTGTGCAGAATTATCTGTGTGAAATCATGAGTGTGTTCACATGTTTGGTAAGGATGTTTAGAATTGGAAGAAGGGTATTTTACTGTCGGGTGCGCCCGACTTTAGCCTTAACCACAAGTTAACAAGTTAGTACATGCTTTCGGTCTAACCTGGTCCTGTGCAATTAATCGAATACTTATCGGAAATAGTCGGTAATTAATTAATAATGTACTTTCCGATCTGAATCTTTACTTTAGACTAATGAGTCGCTGTCCATGCTGAATCGCATGATAAACAATAACTATGCGGTCTTTACGGATGCCTTCAACGACACGTATAACCTGCAGAACTATGTGGAACGTAATGGTTATGTTTTCGTACGAGATCGTCCGGCTATTAATATTATGTTATATAAGGATTATTTATATCGCAAATCGGTTAGCCAAAACGACGAGAAGATACACTGTCCCTTTGCCACGGCCAAGGATGCTTTCCTGACCAAAAAACGTACTTTTGCCTATCCCATTGGTTCGAATCTGAGCGAGCTCTTTGATCCCGAGTAAGTTCAGTTTAAAAATTCTTTTTCAAATTATATCTTAAATTATAATAATTGTTCTACGAAAGACTGCTCAATCTGGTGGAATCGGGCATTATAAAACATTTATCCGCCCAGGAGTTGCCAAGTGCTGAGATTTGTCCACAGGATTTGGGTAGTACGGAGCGGCAATTGAGAAATGGGGATCTAATGATGACCTACTACATTATGTTGACGGGTTTTGCCACAGCTCTGGCTGTTTTCACCACCGAGCTACTGTTTCGCTTTATCAATGGACGCCACGAGGCGAATCAATGGGCTCGACATGGCATCGGTCGCACCACAAATGGACAACAGATTCAACCATCGCGTTGGCTTCAAGGTTTCCGTCGTCGTTTGCACAGTGGGGAAGGGCAACTGCCGCGTGCACCAAATGTAACACCACCACCACCATATCAGAGCATCTTCAGTCACCATGATCAGCAGCAAAAACAACAGACTGGAGTATTACAGCGCTGGCGTCGTGCTGGAAACGGGCAGGGTGTCCTGCTTGGCGGAGATCACAATGCGGTTGGGGTGCGACGTCTGATCAATGGACGAGACTATATGGTTTTTCGCAATTCGAATGGACAAAGTCAACTGGTCCCTGTCAGATCACCATCGGCGGCGCTCTTTCAATATACCTATACGGAGTAGCTTGGATTGGATCTTGATTATTAGATATATAAAGTTAAAGATATATAACTTTTTACATTTTTCTAAACACTTAAGAACACGAAGTACACAATTAATACAGACGTAGACATAACGATCTAGTGCAAGTTTAACAAGTCCTCTAACATAAATATATAGAACATTTATAAGTAGAACTGTCTAAGTCTATAGACAGCAGAAAACTGTTGGAAAAATGTCTGGAAACCTTGAGTTCTCTAAGAATATCATATACATATATGCAGCTGTATTTGGAAATGAAACTGATAGAAAGGATTGATAATGAAAATTGAAAAAATAAATAAATGTTATAGGTAAATCAGATATATTATATATCAAATATCAAAGACATAAAGTATGGTATATTTATATATATATATACAGTTGCGGTCAAAATAATAGAAGTGCTGAGAAAGCCTAAAGATTTTCGTCTATATTTTCAAGAATTGAGTTTATTCTTTCAGACCTAGCTTTCTATATCTACTCTAGCAGAAAGAGGAAAATCAGAAAAAGGGGAATAAATATAGAAATATTGGAATAGATTAATATAATATGAAACTATAGTTTGGGTCATTTAAAAATGTGAACAAAATATGTAATTGAATTCTTCAAAGGCTGCGAAAAATATTGATGAAAAATCTAAAGGCTTATGCAGTGTTTCTATTATTTTGAGTGCAACTGTATGTGTATATTACATAAACTATATATGGATAAATGGAAAATAAATAATATAATGAATATATAAAGTATATTTTTTAAAATTCGTAGCTGTTATTGAAATATATTTAGTATATCTCTATGTTTCTCTCAAAGATAAAATAAAATGCTCAAGTTACGTGTTGTGTCTATTAATAAGTGCATCGAGAGTATTTATTATATATAATTGGTTCATTCACAATAGACAGTGCAATCCTCTAGTCAATTGTTTCACGTGCACTGAAAGCGTAGGCGGATGAGTGCATGTCCAAGCTGCTGTGAGAGGAGCAGGAGCTTATCGATGGTGCACGCGTCGAGGCGGCCGAGGAGCTGGCGGAGGAGCCGCTCGATGAGCTGACCCACGCATGGCCAGTGCGACGTCGCCGTTGACGCACTAAGCCCAAGACGGAGCCGGCGACGGGTGTGTTAGCTATGGCGGCGCCCATCGGACGTAGATGCTGTGCCACATTCAGGGAGACCAGCGCCGTTGCGGGACGTGGATGCGCAACAGTTGCATTTGGTTGCTGTTGCTGTGGCGCCGTAGCCGGACGCAGATTCGCTGTCTCAGATTCACTGGACAACGAACTGTGTGCATCCTCCTCCAGTTGTGCCTCCTGCGGTTCGGCATCGATTGGTCGCCCGTCGAGCAGCTGCAATGTGGCCACACTGCGACGCAGTGTATCGCGATAGAGTGCCAGACGACAGACAGGATTCCCGCTGAGTTCCACCTCGATTAGTTGTGGGCAAAGCCCGAGGAACGAGAGCAAACCCAGCTCGCTGATGCGATTGTTACGTGCCTGCAGTACCTGCAGCTGACTCAGCTCTGTCAGTGGACCCACTCGCTGTATCATATTGCCATCTGCGATGAGCACACGTATGGCCGGCAGACCGCTGGTGCCATCGAAGCTATTGAGACCACAATTACTGATATTCAGATGGGTTAACTGCATCAGGCCATAGCCAAGATCCCGTAGAGAGCTCAGCACACTGCCGCTCAAATCCAATTGCTGTAGACGTGGCAGAAAGAGCGAGAGATGGGATAGGCTGATAGTATACGATATAACACGTAGCCGCACCGTTTCCACATGCTCCAGATCCGTACGCTGGGTGACACGACGCTGGCAGGGAGGGAATGGGTAGGTAGGTAGAGGATAAAGAATTTAATATCATTGGGAATATCACTCTCACCAGCAGCTCGTCCAGCGTGGGCTCTGGCACCTGCGGTGGCAGCACCACGGGCAGCAGATGCACAAATGCCGGATAATGTTCGTTTTCCTCCGCCATGGGCACATCCCGATCGTAGGAGTTTCTGCGTCCCAGTGCGGTACGTTGATGCTGTCCTTCGGCTTGTTGCTGCCGTTGCTGCAATCGAACTTCTGCTGGAGGCAAACGAAATTGTGCCATGGCAGCTGGTCCTGGTAGAGGTGCCAGAAATAATGGTATTTCCGGCTGCAATGATGGTTCCGGCGAGGATTCCGTATACTCAGCAGGTGCCTCCAGTAGTGGCATTCCGGTTTTCTTCTATTGTTTACTGCGTACTTGTGTGTTTCAGTTGGGATTGGGAAAGTGTATTGACCAAACTAGGCGCCAGTTGCTAGGGGTAACACAGGGGGGCAAACAGGGTTGCCAGCGTGGCAAATTGTGGTATTTTTTTTTACAGTTTAGTATTTTATTTGAATAATTTAAAGAAAATGCAGATCACACACGGTTGCCATGGATTTTTTTTGTGTTTTATTTGGATAATTTTTTTAGTATATTAATGGAATGTTTTTTAAATAATATATTTTTAAATATATGTCGTTTATAACGTATTTAATATATTTAGGATTACCTTATCTATAGATTTCCATTTAATCCTTTTAATTTCCTGTAAACTTGGGGCCAGTTGCTTAGGGCAACAGGGTTGCCAGCGTGGCATATTATGGTATTTTTTTAAATGAGAGTTCTAACAAAATAGAATGCTTCAAAGAAAACATAGATCAGTTAGGGTTACAATGAAATATTTTGTGTTTTGTTTCAATATTTTTGCTATTATATTAATGGAATGTTTTTAAAAAATATATTTGTAAATATATGTCGTTTATAACGTATTGAATATCTTTAGGAATACCTTATATTATATTTTATTCCATTAATCCTATTATTTTCTCGCAAACATGGTCTAATAAAATGCAGATCAGACAGGGTTGCCACTATGAAATATTTCGGTATTTTGTTTGCATAGATTTCAGTATATTAATAACATTTTTAAAGAATTATATTTCGCAGTATATATTCTTTATATTGAATTCACAGAATATCTTCAGGAATACCTTATATCAGGATTTTTCATTAATCTTATTAACTTCCCCCCAGTCACTCCCCAATCACAATTTGTATTTCTATCTGGCAATAAAAGAGATTTGTGATCAAAAAAATAGCACAAAGAACTTGCTGACAACGTTTTGCAAGCAGTTGTAATCGGCTTAGGCAAACTGCTCCCAGCGTGGCATTTGGCAAAAAAAAACCTCAACATTCCTTCGCTTGTCCTTTGCCCTCTACGTGTGAGGGTATACTGACGTCAGCCCGTGACGTCACTGTCATGACGTATGCCCTCGCAAGTTCTAGACTCAAGCGAGATAGTGAGAGAGAAAGAGAGAGAGAGAGAGAGAGAGCAACATGCCCAGCGCCTTTTGGCATTTCAAGGGCCATTAGCTGAAAGGGACGCTTCGTTTCAGCTTCAGCTTCAACGCCAGCGCCAGCGTCAGCGTCAGTGACAGCGCAACTTGACGTCGCTGTACGTGTGCGCGTTGTTTTGTTTTATTTTCTGCATGTCTGCTGCTGCGCCAGACGGCGACGCCTCTGCTCGGCGCACGCCTTACGATAATAAAATTTCGCTTGACGCCTTTAAACATGGCGTGCAGGAAAAAGCTTCAGCCGGCTTTTGTGCAAAGCTCTGCGCTGCGTCGTTGTTGTTTTGCGGCCAGGCGAGCTTATTCGATTGACGTCATCAACATGATGTACATACAGGCTGAAAGCTGCGCAGTAGCTTGAACCAAGCTGCGACATAACCACGCATTTATCGATTCGTTAAGTGAGCGGCAGTGAGAGAGCGCAATTCGGAGAGAGAGAGAGCAAGTGTGTGTGTGGGAGCGCAGCTGAGAGCGAAACCAAGATGGGAGCCAGGTCTGTGTGAGTGTGTGTGTGTGTGTGTGCGTGTGCGTGTGCGTGCTTGCAAAATGTTGCAAATAACACGACAGCTGCTGCTGCTGCGCTGCCTCTGCTGATGTCAGAATGAGGTTGGGGTTGCTTGCCTGCAAAAGCGTAGGGTACAAAAAATAAACAATAAATTAATAAATAAATAATTAGCCTACCAGCTACCTTTTCTCTAAAATTAAATAAACCTATTGATTTATTAAACTAATTTCTTGCAGTGTAGCAGCTGTCAAATTTGTTTTAAAAACAAAAATCCCCCACCTAAACGCAAAGCTAAAAATAGAATTTGTCAATAATGTCAGCACACAAAAGCGCACGCCACTCTGTGTGTGTGTGTGTGTGAGAGTGTCTTTGTGTGTCTGTGTGTGTGGGCGTTAATGCTCACCACGCACAGCCACTGACGTCATTGAGCAGAGCTTTCGTTCGCTGAGCTCGTTACTACGTTTCAGGAAGCAGGACACAAACAACAACCAAAAAAAAAAAAAAATAAAAAAGCGTCGCTGCCCGCGTTGGGTTCAGGCCATTTTGCATGGCTTCGTTGGCCTGGCCAAGTCAGTCGCTTAGCAGCCGCGAACGCGAGCAAAACACACACGAGATACAAAAAGAAAAAAAATATACTCGAACCGGGCGCGACCTTCATTCGAAATTGTTTAAGTACAGCCCAAAAGTGATTTGAAAATAAAAAAAATTGAGAAGCAGCCAGGCCAAGGCGTAAGCCGAGCTCGTTGGTTGTGAAGCCAAGGGAATTTTGAAGCCAGTTTTATATATATATATATATAAGCCTAGTTGGGCCTTGAGATGCACACAAAACTCTGCTGAGCTGTACATGTGTGTGTGTGTGCGTGCGCGTGTGCCGTGTATGTGTGAGTGGGTGCGCGTGTGCGGGCGTAGCTGCAGCTGTGGTGCATAATTATTTGGGTCAAAGCGAAAAGCTGCTGCTGCAGCAGCTTTGCCAGGACATTGCAAACCAAAGTTCAGCTCGAATCCTCCCGCTGGACTAATCCACCTGTTATGAACTCAGACAACAACTAGAATAACAACCACAACAACAACAGCAACAACAATAAGCGAAATGGAGGCCACACAGCCCAAGGTGCATAGACAACATCAACGCCAGCGTCGCACCGAGGCCCGCCAGCGTCGTCTGGAGCGAGAGGCAGCCGCTGCGGCAGCCACACCGCCAGAGGCTCAGGAGGCACAGGATAGTCCACTGGAGACACTCGAAAGTTGCGCCGCAGCGCTCAACGATTCCATCAGCGCCACCACAGGAACGACAGGTTCAACATCTGCATCTGGCACAGCAATGGGTCGCATCAGTGCACAGAGCTCGGCGGACAGCATCGAGATGGTCGGCTCACCCAGCCAGACGTCACAGCAGACGGTGGTGCTGGTCAATGGACATGCGCCGCCGTCACAGGATACGCTGGAACGTGAGAGCGAATCCCTGGGCGCTGATGAGCCGCCGGCACATCTGGAATCGCCCACACAGCCGACCAAGCAGAGTGATGGCAGTCGCAACTCCTCCGGGGATGCAATGAGTCTACGCGAGACACTGCGTCAGTTGCCCGCCACGCACGGGCATCGTTCGCGTCGCACGCATTCGCCACAGTCGCCGGCTACGGCGGCACTGCAGCGTTCCCTCGAGGTTGATTCATCCTTCCATCGCGGCATATTGGGCTACATAGATCGTGAGCTCAAGCAGAGCTCGCCCACGCCGTCGGCACTGAGTATGGGCGCCGGCAGCAGCGGAGGCGGAGGCGGTGGCGGCGGCGCTGGCAGTGGCGGCGTGGGAGCTGGAGCCTCACGCAAACAACAATCGCTGTCGGATCCACAGGCCAGTCCTGCCCAGCGTTCGTTGCGGTCGCGCAATAGTTTCGACAAGAGTCCACGTCGCAAGCGTAGCAAGTCGGAGTCGCGTAGGCGACGGGAACGGAAACTTATCGCCGCCGGCGAGATGGAGGTGCGACAGGCCAATGAGACGCTGATGCGTTACCTGAAACAATGCTCGGACATGCATGATGCATCGCTCTCCGGCGAGCTGGAGATTGATCAGAGTCTGGAGGAGCGTAGGGTGCATCGCAAGACGAAATCGCAGCGGGATAAGCGTGGGCAGCTCATCAGTAAGTTGCACCTGCCCACCCAAACCATGCTCAGCATGTGTTCCATTGAGAAAAAGCTTTGGGCCAGATTGCAGCTGCGCACTGGCAGAGGCGCTCCCTCTCTCCCTCTTCTTCCCTCTTCAGCATTTACTAAGTCTCTCTCTCTCTCTCCCCTTCTCTCCCTCTCTCTCTCTCTGTCTGTCTCTCCTGCAGGCAAACTGTACTCAGCTGGTGGGCTCACGTCCATATTGAAGGAGCTGGCGGATGACATTGCGCCCGGCGAGGGCGAGGAGATCTACAATCCATTCACACCGGTCGTCTCGCCCACAGAGGAACCACCCGCGCATATCGATAAAATGTTTCTACAGACGTCATCGGGCTATCGACCGGTGGAGCAGAGCTACTATAAGCGTTCCTTTGTCGGCGCTGGACGCGGCATGGCGACTGGTGGCAGCAGCTCGAGCTGCATTGGTGGCATCGATGGCATTTCGGCAGCCGAAATGGGCGGTGCCGGGCGTCTCTATCGTGCCGCCGGTGGTGGCACGGCCAGTGGACGTGTTAGCTATGGGGATACACGCTGCCTGCTCGATTCCGAACGTAATCGGTGAGTTGGGATGGGAAGGGAGAAGGGAGGGTGGAGGTGTGAGGTGGGGTGAGGGTGTCTGATTCCATTGAATCCCATTTTTTGGTCTATTTTTAGCAACATCACAGCAATTTGCTGATGTCGATTCTGTACCTCAAGCTATCCACATTTCTTCTCTCCCTTTCTCTCTCTCTCTCTCCCTTGTTCTACCTTGTTCTCTGCCTTGTCCTTCTTTGCTTCGAATTGCTTTTTGCGTGTTTTATTGTTGCGACATTCGTCTGATAAGACCTAAATTGCTTAAGGACCCCAACGAGTCGTGACGTTGGGTCAGCATAATTTATCATTAATAATTATAATGCGGGATAATTTATTTTGGTCCCTAACTAACTGGCTTCTTAAATTACTCTCCATAGTTATGCTATAAATATACCTATACTTTTTTTTATTTTGTATTTTTGTTTATTTTGCAAAATAAGTTTATTATTGATTTCTTTATTAACTGCTTTGTTTTCTTTGATATAGCACAAAAACTATGAACTATACTACGTGTATATCTCTATCTCTATCAGTAACTATATCTCTATCTGCGCTTGGGGTTTTAGGGTTTAATATATGTTTACTACTTGAAAATTTAAGTAATAGGAAAAGGAAGGTATCTCTGATTCTACATAGTATATATTAAAATACATATATATAATATGATATGATATAATCAGCCTACATTGCCGAGGCGTCTGTCTGTTCGTATATCTATAAGTCTGACTGTTTATCTGCCTGTAGACCGGAGAGTCCCAGAGAATATAGAGTAGGACTACAAATTTAGCTGACTGTATAGTAATAAGAAATTGCAAGCTTTTTAAGATTAATTATTAATTATTGTTAAAATAGCCAGAAAATGTTCAGTTCTTTCTGAACTTAACCTGAAAAATATTGTGGATATTGTGCCTTAAAAATAGTATAAACAAATGTACAAATTCAGGGATTATGATATACTACGGGTAAGGAGTTCTTTGGGATGGGTTCTCTTCAGATGTCGGAATTATTACTATTATTAAATTGGATTTAATACTAATTTTACTTTATATTCCCTTATTCTAGCATAATAATAGAATTATATACTAATTTTACTTGATATTATTCCCTATTCCAGCAATGGCATCACCAGCAACATCCAACTGGCCTGTGTTATTCAACGCATTTGGTTGCTCATCTCGAACATTTGCCATGGTCTGCTAGCTGGTCTAGCCCTGGCGCATCTACTGTTTGTGCTGAGTAGTCATCCCACGGATTGGGCAAAGGTTATCAATAGCATAAGTCTTGTGGGCGAGACAATATCCTCTACATCTGCAGCGGCGGGGGCGGGGGCGGGGCTGGCAGCAACAGCAACAACAGCGACAGCGGCAACAAGCATAACGACGGCAACAACAACGCAAATG
The DNA here is from genome assembly GCA_018901885.1 of Zaprionus kolodkinae. Lineage (NCBI taxonomy): Eukaryota > Metazoa > Arthropoda > Insecta > Diptera > Drosophilidae > Zaprionus > Zaprionus kolodkinae. The sequence continues at coordinate 14,184,716 of JAEIFM010000068.1, forward strand.
CCAAATTTGCTTATAGAACTGAACAATGCGGTACGATCAGCGGAAACGGAAGCTGGAATGGAATATGGAACTGCAACTGGAACGGGAACGGGAGCGACAACGACAACGACAAGCACGAGTAGCGAAACATTGACTTTGATCAGTGATTATGCCGGCTTTGCGGATATATATCTGAATACCTTCTATTGCTTGGCTATTGTATGCCTGGTTTCCGTATTCGATCGGTAAGTTAATATCTTATTATTATATTTATAGTTATTATTAGGCTGAAAGTAAGTTCTAGGTAGTATTTTTATTGATTTATTTATTTACTTATTTATTTATTTACTAATTTCTTTATTTATCTATTTATTTATTTATTTATTTATTTATTTATTTATTTATTTATTTATTTATTTATTTATTTATTTATTTATTTATTTATTTATTTATTTATTTATTTATTTATTTATTTATTTATTTATTTATTTATTTATTTATTTATTTATTTATTTATTTATTTATTTATTTATTTATTTATTTATTTATTTATTTATTTATTTATTTATTTATTTATTTAGTTAGTTAGTTAGCTAATCCCAACTAAGAACAATTGACTCAAAGATGTTTAAAGAAAGAAGAAAATTACAAATAAAAATTAAATTAAAAATATAAATATAATTAAATTTAGAACGAAGAACATAAAAATTTATTTTTTAAATTTATAATTATTTAGTTTATTTAATTTTTTTTTTATTTAAATTTTTTAAATTATTTAGTTATCATTTTAGTTATCTTGAAACGAAAGCACAACAAAGATTTCTCTTTGCAAGGTTTTCCACACACAAAAGATCCTTGGCTTGTCAGGTATCTTGATCGATTGTTACAATTCCCAGCCCCCCTCTCGCCCCCTCGTCTTATCTCTAGTGTCCTCTGGTTGTTTTTACAAGTTGCTTTGGGCCTTTGGCTAAATATAGAAAGCGAAAGTCGAACTAATTTAGTTGGTTTAGTTATAGTGTGGCGTGTGCGTGCTAGGTGCTCGCTAGGTGTCTACAGGAGGACAGAGGACGCAGGGCAGGTCCAAGAACACATTGACCTCAAAGCAAGGCGCTACGAGCTTGGGTTCCCAAGGTGGAAACCCTTGAAGCTAGTCGTAAATTTCATTGAAAAATAAAGCAAACCCCTCAACATGCATAGTTCAGAGAGAGAGAGAGAGAGTATAGGAATGTGTGGGTACACTTGGTAAAAATTCTGGTCTAGACTCTGTACACAATGGCATGCTAGAGAGATGGTGTGTTTGTGAGAGTGTGTGTGTGTGTGTGTGGTGCGTGTGCGTCAATATTGGCAGTGGGGCGCTGAAAAGTATGCTATACTTAATTTTGAATTGCAAATTTCAAGTGCCTTCTGCACTTTGTTTGGCTTCGTGGTCGTTGTCATTATAGAAATAATTTCTAACTGCGCTCGTTGCGTGGCCAATTTCATCATTCACATTAGATGTATGTGTGTGTGTGTGTATATATATATTTTAATGCCCTTAAACTTTGCTCTTTTTGTGCACACACACACACTCAGACGGTTATGTAGCTGCACTCTTGACCTTTAAAGCCAGTCGACTTTGTGAGGGTGGGTGGGTGTAGTGGCGGTTTTTGGGGGTATTTGGTAAACCTCACAAGCGCTGGAATTGTCTGTTTTTGGCTGTACTACGGTTTGTCGTCCTCTCCTCTTCCTCCTCCCCGCCCCCGCTTGCACATTATGTTGCCTCGATTTCTTCCACACCGAAAATCGTGCAAAACAGTCTGTGACATTTCGCTACGATATCCGTGTACCCTGTATGTCTTGTGATTTATGTGATGCTGCCGTCGTCGTCGGTTCCTTTGCCAAATGTCAGATCTATATACCGCACGCTATAGCTCTGGCATTTGTTTGCCATCTCTTGACCTTTCGCATCTGTGCTTTGCTGTGTATATAAAGATAAGCAAATACAACTCTCTCAGCAGACTCGCACTCTGGATTCTTGTATTATTCATGCAAATGCCAGAGTACTCGGATAAATGACTCTGCAGACACAGCTAACAAATAGGTTGGCTGCTGCTATTTAATATAAGTACTTATAATACACTATAAAACAGATTGATGCTCCTGCCCCCCAATAGTTTGTGTATTGATTTATTTGAAATTAATTCTATCAAAAGGGACTTTTATTTTAAGTTACCTTATAGTTCTTAAATTAATAACAACTGCTTGACATTTATAAAATATAAATTATAATTGATATATTTAATATTTGTAGTATTCCAATTAATAATGAATATAATTTCCCGTTTTAGCATGGACATTTGTCGTTGGAGCTTCTCGAATGCCAGCGAACTGGTCTCATTTCGTTGGCTCATCATCACAATGATCTATATAGCCACAATAATTCTTACAATCTGCTCCGATTCCATTGATGAGAAACTATATCTGTTCAATAATAATGCAAATATAACACTAACGCAACAGGAACTGGTAAGTAGCACCAACTAAATTATTTAGATTAGAACATTATAATAATATTATTTTTTCTATTTAATCCTCAGTTGAGTAACAGCGTGCAGAGCGTCTGGAGTAGTCTGTCTGTGACACGAAGTATTGCCGCTATATCGGGTTGGATAATGATCGGGATGACGCCACAGGAGGATATGCTGTACGAGCATCTGATCGATCTAACCAAATATCAATTGACAAATAATTGAATTTAAGTAACGCGAATATATATATTATATATAGAGTATATATTATGTATAGTTATAGTACGTGTACATAGACATATTTGTAGAGCGATTCTTTACTAAGTAGCTGCTGTTGTTCAGTAATTTGCTTTTTATATTGTATAATTGTATAATTGACGAAATGATGACTTAGCTAAATCTGAATATTTATATAAACAATAATGCATAGAACCTATATATACATATATACCTAAATCGAGACGAAAACACAAACTTAAGCTTTAATCAATTTGCAATTTGCCAATTGCAACGATGCCCTTCACTGGCCGCTAGAAGAGATATATATATATATAGTTCGATTTTGAGAGTTGGACACCCTATATAAATATATAAAACAATTAGATATACTAAAGTATAAATATACTTATACATAAACTATTATATACTGCGTGTACAGATACCGATACTATTGCATATATATGCATATATATATATACAAAGTAATTTAGTGAACATATCGACTTAGTGAGCATATTTAATATACAACATATATATATATATATTATATAAAAATTGTTTAACAAAAGGCTTCTTATCTCTAAGTAACTGTACTTGCTACAGATGGCATCGGGTATGTGTAAACGCACTGTACGAAAGCAATAACTATATAAAAAAAAATTATTTTTGATTGTGCTATATAATTATTGTTCAGTTTCATGTCGAATTCGTTTTCCATAGCTGTAAATCGAAATCTGTAAATATTCCTGTTATCTATAAGTTCTCGAACTAACTAACACATTCACAATATTTCTTGTACTCTATTTAGCGATATTTACCGTAGTGAATCGAAGTTTGATAATTGCAAAGGAAGGATTTGTAAAGCGTTGATTACATACATAAAACAAATGTATATACTAATACATATATATATACTTTATGAGCATATGACTACGACTATATATATTTATCGTATATATCCAATAATTGTATTGCTATATACGAATCGAATTGTACAAAAATTGTTGAAATTATTTACTCATCCTATTTAATATATTTAAATTGATAATTTTCTGTTTTTATTATATTATGTAAACAACAACTTTTGGGCTCTATTTACTTTACTGTGCAATACAAACAAATTAAGATTAAAGACGAGCATGAAACAATTATAAAGCAAACAAAATGCGAACAAACTTAGGACAAAGAAATTATATGGACAAACGAGCTAATGAACCCTATATAATGACAGCTAATGAAATATGGCTGCGAAAAAGGATTAACAAAGCGAATATATATATTGTAAAATTGTATATAAAATATAAATGCAAATAAAAAAGTGTAAAAACAGCAAGAGAAATACTAAGTTTTTCATTCAATATGGTTAAGAAAGGGAAATGTTGTTTAATATAATATAAAGACGAACATATTTATTTAATTCAAAACAAGATTTACTTCAAGATTAGATATTCATGTTAATTTATATTTTAAGTTTTGCATGTGTGGAGAAACCAAGTTATTTTATTAGGATTAAAAGGAAAGTATAGTGTAAATTAGTATTATAAGTTGGATGTGTAGTATCGTATAGTGGAGATTAAATTTATTATTTGCTTATTTTCCCATCGAATAATTGTTTTGAAAATGTTTGCAAGTTATATTGATAGTGTCATTTTTGGCGATTTTTAAAAATTACTAGATGAAGAGTTCCCATTGAATTTGTAATTATTTTAAAGACCTGCTCAAAGTAAAATCATTTACAAGTCGCAGTACTTTTCATTCAACTGCCTTGGTTCGACATTTTATTTCCCTCTGCGTTCAATGTAATCTTCGAAACAAAATGGAAGCCATAATGGGCATTAACAGTACTTAGTAATTGGGAAAATCTAATGCCAAAATTGGCAATTAAGAGTACCTTCGATAATAAACGCTTGAGCACGTGTCTGATCTTTATGTGCGACCCATTCATTCCCTTTACCTGTTTCTTTTCTGGCATCGTAAAAACTTTTAATGAGCTGTAAAATTACGTGAAAAAAGAGTAAAATGTGAACAAAATGAAAAGTCTACCGGAGCTTTGTTTTTTTCTTCCTTTTATAGTATGCTGTGAACACATGTTTTCCAATTTAAAATTAAACCAAGTACTTAAGTTAATTTCTGCTTAATTTGTTTTTCATTTTCCCTACGACATACGCTGCGTATGCGTGATCTTTTTGATGTGCAAATACAAGACATTAAAATATTAATTAGCTGTGAAATTGTTTTGGAAATCTAATATCTGATATCGTGTGACATTATATCAGGCAAGTTGTTGTTGATGTTTTCGAATTTGCATAAACAATTTAAAAAACCAGATTGCTCCGTTTTTCTTCTCCTCCTCCTCCTGCAATTTTTCCCTGTTAAAAAAAGTTGTGTCATGGTGGAAAAACTTTTCGCTTGTTAGCCAAAAATGAGCGTATAAATTATATAAAATGCATAAATCTGCCAAGGGTGGCAAAATGTGACGAAAATGGACCTTGGTTCGCCCAGAAAACTCTGTAATTCTGGGATTTTTTTTTTTTTTTTTTTTTAGAAATTTATCAAAGTGATTTTCGGCGAAAGTTTCTTTTGTTTCTCACATATTTTTTGATATGCTAATCTCCCTTAAATCTAGATAATATACTTGTAAGTCCTAAACAATTGAGTCAAGCAAAGTGCACGGTTCTCCGAAGGAGTAAGCAAGGGAAGGCCAGGGGAGGATGGAAGAGATGCTGGCTGCTGAGGTAAATGCATTATCATCGTTAAGCACTTGCCGCAATTATGACGCTAATTGAATTTCCTAATGAAAGTAATGAGTCAACGAAAGCAGCATCGGAGGAGAAGGATAAATGATGCTCTGGCAGGCGATGTCTGACGATATAATAGAAATTAAGCAGCAGCAGGTTATTCTACGAACCACGAATACTCTTTAAATTTAGATGTGTGCATAGTATTCATGAATTCCGAATTTTCAAAGATTTGATTTATTTTCATTTATGAAGAATTTGGAAAATTTGAGATATAAAAAAATAACTAAATAAGAAACTAATAAATAAATAAATAAAATTAACTAAGGTTAAATTAAATAAACACTGAGAGAGAATACAAGCTTCGGTTTGTAAACAACATCATATTCCGTAATTAGGTTAAGCACATACACACACACACACGATGCAGAAGTGTCCTATCTCTCTACATCTGGGTGTGTAGCCGGAATGAAGATGAAACTCTGTGAAAATGAGGTGAAGCAAATGAAATAAAGCACTGAAATAAAAACAACACGTAATTTGCACATTTAACCGCATGACAGAGAGGAAAAAGAAGAAAAAATTAACCATAACATAGAAATGACACCACACACAGTGCGTAGAGCATGGAGTCTACTCGGGTGTCTAAATTACAATTATATAGCTCGGTTCGCTGTGGCTCTCGAGGCGGCAACTGTTTCGGCTCTTGACGGACATGGCAGCATATGGCCGGATAATTACCCTGTTGCTTACGCCGTATACCACATGTAGCTCGCGTTTCAGCATGTCCTGCCTTCTACCCACCTCATCCTCTTCTATCTTCTACTCTACCATGTCCCACTTCAAGCCGATGTTTATCGATGTGTGCTGAAACTGCAGCCAAGATGATGAGTTCCGTATTCCGCACTCGACGCCGGCACAGAAGTGACGACGCATATGCTCATATTGCCTAGGCAACCAGGCTGGCAGGCTACCAAGTATGTAGTTTACCATGTACGTCAAAACAGAGGCAAGACTGGGGAGTTGTGCGCCAGTTGTGATGAAATTTTTCTGGTAAATTAAAAATAATATTCACAGTCCATGAGGAAACTTTCTGAATTATAGAGCACAACTGCACACACACACACACACACACACAACATTTATTTGCATTTGTAACTAAGATAAATATGAAGGACAACAGAATATAAATGTGTCGTTGCAAAGTTTCGTGTGTGTGTGGCATAATAAATATAAATGTTGCAGGGTATAAACAGAGTGTGGAGAAACAGAAACCAAAAACTTGCGGCCTGCAACTTTTAATTAAGCCAAACAAGGGCAGGAGAGAGAGAGAGTTTCGGCCCCGCGTCAAGTGAACCAAATAAGCGTATAAATAATGCGACAACGGCCGGAAGGCAGACTAACAAAGCCATATTGAGCCGGCAGCATACGGCGATGACTCCCAGATAGAAGACGGGCTAGACTGATTAGGGTGATACCTCAGCATACGCCAGTATATAGAATTTAATCGAAGTTATCGAAGTGAATTTGCTACCATCGTTAGGATTTCTCTGGAAAATCGTTTGTTTACTTGCCTTAGTTTTCGTTAGCTGAAATTTCTTATTTAATTTCCAAAAAAATTAATATAAATATAAAATAATATAATATTATATAAATAATAATAAAAATAAATATTAATATAAATATATAAAAATATAAATATATATATAAATCTTTATTATCGATAGATGCTTGCTCGGACAGACAGGGAGAACGTTTCAGAAAAAGAGAAGCTAAATAGGGCGAGGGACAGGGGAGTATAAAAAAGAGTATACAAAATAAATTACATATTTGGCATACTTCATTTTCAACCCAATAACCCCAATATACCCCACAGCCAACACACCACATTTACGTGGTATACCAAACAGAGAAACATGAGCACAATGCTGGTCACAATGGCGACTCAGACGCCATTGCAGCTGCTGTCATCATTGTCATCAATGTTGGTAGCCGCAGCTGGAGATGGCGACGACTACACGGAAATGAGAAGGGAAGGATGTCCGGGGCGCAGTTTGCCCAGTAGCCGTAGCCGTAGCCGGAGTCGATGCTCCACACAAATAGCCAGCTTCGAGTTACGTTTGGATTTTAAAATGTCGTCGACGCCATTGTGGTCGCTGGTCAAACATGACACTTGCTTAGGCACACACACACACACACACACACACGCGCTCACGCTCGCGCACTGGGCACATGCGTCGTATACGTAATATTAAGTAGCCGACGCGGTCATTAGCCCAGTTCGCGGCTGCCTAACTGCGTACCTGGCTTGAAAGCAGGCCATAAAAGTATTTATGGGGAAGCTGCCCCATTGGTTCGATGCGATAAGCACGCACTTTATGCGGATTTTACGACGAGTCCTGTAAGAGACTATATAGAATAAACATATACATATATGCTATATGTGCTATATATAGACAAAAGTAGACACAAAGTGCAAATGTTTTCCTTGTTGCAGGAACTCAAAATAAGCCATAAACTCGCTGACCACAAGGGCTTGAATGGTTCGTAAAGAGGGCAAAAGTTATTGTTGCTTAAGGCCCATAAAACAAAAAAAAAAAAAAACACCCGGTAACACTTGGTTAAATTCCAGCTGGGGACTTCAGCCGAGAGAAGTCGAGAAATAAAGCTGCTAAATAAAACTGGCAACTTTCATAAATATCAAATTTTGTTTTCTGAATGAAATTTATGATCTATAATTAAAGAGAGTTTCTTGAATAAATTAATGAATGAATAAATTAGTGTGCCCATAAATCAATATATTAATTTCATACATATCGTAATCTTTTGTATAAAATTCTGGTGTTACGATACTGAGGAATTTCTTAGGAAATTGTGTGGGTGTATAGGATGGGTATAAGAATCAGTTAACATATATTTTTTGAAGACTTATATCGCTAGTTTATAATTATATTAATATACATATTTATATACGTATATCTATAAATATCAATTTAGTTTTAAATTGAATAAATAAATGAATAAATAAAATAAGATAAATAAATAAATAATAAATTAATTTCATATATATTCAGATATTTTATATTCAGATATATACATATATCTGATATATACAATTTTAGTGTTACAATAATGAGGAATTTCTTATGCAATTTTGTGGGCATATGGGCTGGGTATAAGACTTAGTTAATATATATTTTTTAAACCCTTAATCCGCTAGTTTATATATAGTATATATATATCTATAAATATCAATTTAGTTTTTAATTGAATAAATAATGAATGAATTTAATAAGACACTAATAAATTAATATATAAATTTCAGATATATTCATATATTATATATTCATATATATATATATATATATACGTTTATATACAATTTTAGTGTTACTTTACTGAGGAATTTCTTACGCAATTTTGTGGGGATATAGGCTGGGTATAATAATCCGTTAACATACACGTATATTTTTTAAAGTCTTGTTCCGCTAGTATATTACTATTTCTGTATACTGCTATAAATATCAATTTACCTTTCAATTCAGCAATATATAATTCACACAAATTTTCGCCAATATAACCCACATTTTAAATAGTTCCTAAATTATTTTTCGAATTTCCAAATTATTGATAGACACGCAACGTGCTACTAATATGAATAAATGCACATGACTTTGGCCACAACAAAATATGATTATTTATCGTCCAAACTGACTGATATATGTGGAACGCGCATTTGATGGCAATGGATCAGGTACAGGTGGCTGGGTCAGCAGGGGCACACTGAGGTCACACAGTACACTCGGTCCCAGGATGACAGCATGATAGACGAGGGTAGAAAATCGGCCTGGAGCAAACTTCACTTGACTCGATTCGATTTGAGACATTTACGTGAGCTGTCGCAGGTCTACCAAAGTGTAGATCAGAGCTCATAAAATTGTGGAATTTAATACAAATACGTGTCTGCAACACACACACACACACTCGCACACACACACACACACATATGTAGGTCGACAACAATAGTCGGCAAATATTGCGTGTACTTGAATCGCAAACGCTGCGCTATCATAAAACTTGAATTATGCCGATACCCTGTATTGACTATAGCCTAAGTGCATATTATATATGTAGAAATTAGTTAACCGTATATAATTTACAGGGTATTCATCGGGTACCCCTGCATCCGTTTACACCCTGTGTGTAACAGTTGGGGCCAGTGAAGGCAAATTACCGTTAATATAACTGAGACTACAACCTGGCTGCGAGGACTCCACGTGCGGGGCTTATTAGACCGAACATATCGTAAGCATGGTGGTCCATGCTTTGCATATAAATGACCCGCATATGCTGGCAAGTGGGTGGTGCTACCTTGGCCCATATACACACACACACACACACACACATGTGTGCACACGTGCTGTGGTTATCTGCCCCCCCTGCGCTCTCCCTCTCTCTCTCTCGCTGTTTTCTTTTTTCGATTCTTACGAATTTCAATTTGGAAGTCCTTGGGCAACTTTAAGCGGTGCTTCCTGCAAGTTTTTGTGCTCATTGACTGCACGCAAGACGCCAAGAGGATTGTGAACCTAAATCCATATCACATACACACACACACACATAGAGAGGGAGGGAGAGAGGCTTTTGTCTTGTTGCGCTCGGCCGGGCTTAGTGGGTACAGGACTCAGCTGCATTCTATCTCCATAAAAGTCGCATTGAGCAACAAGAGAATTTACATAAATTCGCTTTGGGATCGCACCCCGACAGCAATCAATGTATACAGTGGCACACACACACGCACACACACACACAGTGACACACATAAATTCATGTTGTCCATTTTTTTCTTCTTCGTGAAAGAAGTCCCATATTATGGCACATTATTTTGGCATCTTTCGTAAAGTTCTTATCGCCGGCTTAGCCATTCATTCCATATACATATAGAGTATGTCAGGGCATAATTTATATGCCATAAAACATGAATCGAAACATTTGAGCTCGTAAATTATGAAATAAGAGTCAAAGCTCGAGAATTAAGGCGCATCAAGAGTCGTGTAGGTGTGTGTGTGTGTTTGTTTCTGGTCCCTTCACCTCGGGCCATACATACTGAGATATATTTACGTATATTTATGCCAATTAGACCGCTTCGAAATCGGCATCAAAGACTTCTTCTACTTGCACTTCCACTTACTGCTGTGACCCACTGTGTCTGCCTCCCATCGGTCAGTGACCAAAACGCCCTGAGGGGCAGCAGCATCTCATCTGAAATCAAACATTTGAATGAGGTTTTTTTCGCTTTTCTTTTTTTTTTTTTGAATGAAGTGCTATAAATAAATCAACCCAAAATACATGCACATATTGTGAGTACAGAATTTACAGATATATTCATCATCATCGAGCGAGCGAGCAAAATGCCGCAAAGGTCAGTCAAGACAACAACAAAAAAATACTACTTAATTATATTGTGGGAAAGAAATTGCGTTGAGTTCTTTTTGGGCTCAGCACAGATGGTACCCAATGTCAAGATTTATAGAATTTTATATAGACATTCATAAGTGTATACATATGAGTGAGTTAGATCTATAAATAATTATTATATTGGTTCGTGCATTAATTATTTTTGTATTTTACAGCACAAGCAAATTGAATATTTGTACTACATGCCTTAGTTTAATTTTTAGTCATTTGAAACAAAATTTCGTAAGGTCAGAATTTATATGAATAGTGTATTAACTTTAAGATTTTGTTTTTTTGTTTTTTTGAGTAGAATATAATAATATATATAATAATAACAAGAACGCATCATATTTTTTTGAGAAATATTGGAAGTGAGTGAGTTTCCTAATGTTTCGATCAGATTCTTATCAAAGCTTTCTCCTTTAATTAATTCGTTTTTTGCTCTCCCTTTCTTCCTCTCGATCTGAAATTTTCATTTGGGGAAGACTTAGATATTCAGTACATTCAGAGTGAGTAATAAACAGTAGATACCTTTCCCTTTCTAGACTCTTACGACAAGCAAACAGAGAACTAAACTTATGCAGTCTCTTGTTATTCTAATTTCCAGCAAATGCTTTGTTCTTTATGATCTTACTTCGATCTCGATAATGATTCATTTATACTGAACTGTATTTACAAATAAATGCAAATTATTGATCTTAAGTAATGTTAATATTTTGCATCTTAGTCAAATAATGTGAAAAATTTAAATAAATTATAAATTTGTAAAATAAAAATACAAAATATAAAAACTAATCATTTAATAATTTTAATAATTTAATTAATTTACATCCTATTTTTATTCATATTTAATTTTGATAATTTAATTAATTTACATCCTATTTTTATTCACATTTAAATTTATTTTTGTAATATTTTCTTTGCTTTTATTTGACTTTAAAAAATAAAAGAAATTTGTATAAATGCTGGGAAAATATCTAATATTTATTTGCACTAAGAGCAAACTATGAATCGTAATGGGTAAATAAATGAATAAACTTAATTATTATAAACAATTCTGTATGCTATCTCATACACACCCTTTGCTTGTGTTTCTTAAGAAATATTCAAAGTTCTGCATGTTTAAACGATATGCAAATAGTCGCAAATAAACAGGAACACATGTAAATTAGGATCGTGATTTAGCATGAGTTGTGAAATCCGCAATGACTTTGGCTAAGTTCGGTGTGCTCGACTTTATGTCTGCCTGCCTGGCTGCCTGCCTGGTTTCTGCTCCCTGCCTGCCTTGGCTGCCTTGCGGCATATGCGGCGTATGCGCAACGCGGATTTGCTTTACAGTGTCAACAGAGTCAGGAGGCTGGTTGGCTGCTCATATGTTACGCACACACACACACGCACACACACAGACACGCCGAGTTATGCCTGCAGAGTAAATAAAAATTCGCACAGCCCTCTGCGACTCTTGAAAAAATTCTACAGAATTCGCTTAATGCTTTAAGGATGAGAGCAAGAGCAAGAGATAGAAAAGGATAGGATGCAGTGGCACAGGTAGCAAATGGCCTTTGTTTATGCTCGCACACATATGTGGATGGCAGGGTGGCAGGGTAGGGAGGCAGGCAGGCACATTCACTATTCTCTTCACTTTGCCTCACATAAAATGTGTCATGTCATGTGCTTAAAAAGTATGAAGCATAATGCCAAAGAAGAAGAAGAAGAAGTGAGAAGTGAGGAAACGTGCGCACTTACCCCGTAGTAGCCGAGTATCCACCCCCCTTCCCCCTCCTTAACAGCCGCACAGCAGTTGAAAACGAGCTCAAGTACTGTAAAGTGCGAGGGGAGTGGGAGTGGGAGTGCAGATGGAGGATGAAGGATGAAGGAGGCAACGCTGGAGACGATGTTGTGGCAGTTAAGCGTTGCGTCGACGAGCCTTAATAAATAAATCGCAGCTGCATCAGTTGTTCCTGCCAGAGCAGTCAAAGATGAGAGAGAGAGAGAGAGAGAGGGGGGCATCCTCCTGCTCGACTTAGTCCTTGCCGTAGGCCTCACGTCAATCCTGCCCCTGACATCATCTTGTGATTTGCTGTGGAATGCGGAAAGCAGATAACAAAAATTAAGTAAGTAAGTAAATAACTGGCGAAAGGAGCCCGCGGCGCGAAGCATGTGTAAAGTGGCAGATGAATAAATAAGCAGGCCAATACCGCCTTATACCTATTCCCCCCACCCCCCGCCCTCTCAATACAATCAATCGAGCACATGCTAAGCTCCTCAATGTGATTAGACAACTCAACTCGCAGCTTGGGCTCGCATTGAGGGGAATAAACAAGCAAATGCCTGCGGTATATGCAGTATCCTAAGCTGTTGTGAGCTGTAAATTATGAATAATATAGGGCTACAATTAATATAATATATGTAGTAATATGTGGTCAAATTAATAGAACTACATTTATGCTCTTATCATTTTTTGAATTGCTTATAAAGTTTAAGAATTCATGAAGTACCTACGTAGTATATAGGAGTTCATATTGTTCGTCTGTATTAGAGATATCTTTATGAAACTGGAAAGACATACTTTTTATTGCTGCAGGCTGTATTTAATTCGGAAAGAGCCAGATCGGACCTATATATCATACAGCTACAATCTATAGGCAGCAATTTAAATATTATGCCAACAATATTTCATTTGAATTAAACCACTATAACATATAGCTGCTATTGGAACAATCGGGCTGAATAGGGGGCTTACTTGAAAACCCATACTTTTAAATTATTTCTTTGTTTAAAATTGTTTATAATTATTACATAAGATTTAAGTTTAACTTTAAATGCAAAATCTCTGCAAGGTTATATATTTTACAGCGAGCATTTTTTCCTAATTTATATTATATTTTATTATTTTTATTAAAATTATAATTTATAATAATATTATATTATATAGTAATTTACTAAACACACCTTAAATACCAATTTTATATTACTGCAATCATTAAATTGTTTTATTTGTTTGAACAATTAAATAATTCTGCTGTCAATAAAATAAATTGCAACTTTGGTAGGCCGCCAAAACCGCAAAAATTGTAACCGCAAAGTCAGTGCAAAACTCACTCAAATTGCGCTCATACATATTTCACTCAACTCAATGTTGGCGATGTTTTTTGGCAGCAGCAGCGCAGCAACAGTGCAGCAGGCGAGTGGGGAAGCCCTACGAAGGCGACGACGAACGCAGCGACCACTTGACGATTTGAATTGGACTCGGCTGCTTATCAGCAGTTAACCTGTTGGTTAACGGTAAAGTAAGGACGCGAGTGTCGCAGCCAGCAGCAGCGACGGCGACGGCGGCGGCGACGTTGACAATACACGAAACGAAGGCAACACGAGAGGCCGACACCGTAGCCGATGTCGATGCCAGAGCCGATGCCGAGTCGAGTTGCGACTGCGACTGCGATGACTGCCGTCAGTTGCTTGTGTTGTCTCGTTGGCGCTGGACGCGAAGCGGCAAAGCGAAAGCTCTCAGTGAAACATTAACAATATTTGCTTACGAAAATAATATTCGAAATAAACTGAATATTTTCTAAAGTGCGAGAACACAGGCGCGAGTGATTTTCTACGTGTGTGTATGTGTGTGTCGGTGTGTGTGTGCGACCGGCAGAGACCGCATTCAAGTGACGGAACGTGCTCGAGTGGCGCATACGTGGCGTATACGCAACGTAACGTAACGTAACGCAGCAGCGTAACAGATGCATTTGCGTTCTTTTGGCTTACGCGCTTTTGTTTAACTCCAAGCGAAGTTGAGCTTGAAGTGCGAGTTAAACAGGCGACTTGAGCGTAAACTTTCTGCCAGGTACGTAGGTAACCCGACTCAAGTCGAGAGAGAGTGTGTGTGTGTACATTGTTAATAAGTACGGGCCGGACCGAAACGAATTGGTTCCCATTCCGAGGTTTATATTCATTACATCTGCACAAATTGAATTTTCCGGCAACTTTTCTGCAAAAAAAAAGACAAAAAAAAATCCCATAAAGCACGAGCAAAAAAAGTTTTATTTGCACTCAAAGCGGTCCCAATAAGAATACAACTTTTCGCCCTCCTCCTTTCCCTTTCTATCTTTGGCGACATTCGCAGAAGCAGAAGGCAGAAGCGGCAAATAAAAAGAATAAAACAGAAAACAAACACACTCAAGCACACAAAAAAAGAGTCCCATGTTTTAGAAAAGTCAACTGCATTTCTTGGGCCCAGTTAGCAAACAAACAAAAGGAAATTTCCAAGAAATGGGAAAGTACTTTCACCCTACCCTACACTCTTATAGGGTTTGTGTGTCGCCTTGTCGCCTGCTTAATTAAAAATGCAAATGCTAATTTTAATGACAGCGTCAAGATAAATGTTTACTCAGCCAAGAAGTCAACATGGCGACACCTTGGCAACATCGATATCTATTGTTATGTGAGTTTTGGATTAACTATGTCTTTTAATTGGTCTTATCTGACAGCGTTGCCTGTCATCAATTCTAGGTTCTACAATTTATCATTCACACACACACACACCCAGTGGGATAGACAAATGTTTTGATTGCTTTTGTCTTCGTTTGAATCTTAAT
Source organism: Zaprionus kolodkinae (assembly GCA_018901885.1). NCBI lineage: Eukaryota > Metazoa > Arthropoda > Insecta > Diptera > Drosophilidae > Zaprionus > Zaprionus kolodkinae. The sequence goes on from JAEIFM010000068.1 coordinate 14,200,202, forward strand.
TAATTCGGGCTAGAACTCGATGCGCCCAGCTGGGGCAGCTATTTCCCAGTATGCATATGTATATGTGGATCACATGTGTCTCTGAGGCTGCAGTCCATTGTCTGGCTTGAGATTCCATGTGATTCCGTTGTAGCCTTGGCTTATATCATTAATGAATTAAATTCCTTAGAATTTGTATAACCTTTGCGCGTCAAATTAAACAATTTAATTGCTCGACTTAAAGGGATGCTTAAATATAATAAAAATTAATATAAAAATAATATAGATAATTTAAAATAACTTTAATTCCATCAATTACATCGATCGAACGTCGGCGAGTGCAGACGTGTTTCTTTCAAGCTACGAATAGAAAGTTCTAAAAACTACAACAGTATAGTGAAAGTTAAACACAAAGTGTAAAGTGCAGTTTGCACAACTAACAATTATTGACTATAGTAATTATTTACTAAAATAAATAATTATTCCATATTGTTCTGGTAATTGTTATATGTGGACTTAGAACAATGAATCAAAACGACATACGTTCTCAGAGACAATGTGAACAAGACGAGCGCCGGCTCTCTTTACAACGCAACAATGCATACTTTTCTTTCGTCTCACCGCAAATCGGTGATCGAGCACCCTCACCTTCAACTAACTCGAAACTTTTGCCCTCAGAGAACGACAGACCGCGTTCTTGCTCTCCCTCTCTGCCTGCTTCGGCTCACAAGTCGTGGAGCGAAGAGACCGCCTCTCTTACCCCGCTCCTCTCGCAGCGCCAAACGACCATTCCGGGTAACTGTAACACTGCAATAACGAGTGCAGTGACCTCACTGGCAACTGTCACTGCTACCACAACAACAACTTCGTCAGCGGCCCAACTAATTATCGCTGTGCCAGCTGTAAATAATTCAGCAGCACTGACCGTTTGCAACAACAATAATGCACGCAAAGAAGAATCAAAACAAAAGCAGAAGTCGATTTCGACTGTGCAGACTGGCATGGATCGCTACATCCAAATCAAGAGAAAACACAGCCCTCAAAACAATAAGGCGGGTAATCAACCCAAAATCAATCGAACCAACAACGGCAATGAAAACTCTGCAGTAAATAATTCAAACCGATATGCTATCTTGGCTGATTCTGCGACCGAACAACCCAACGAAAAAACGGTAGGGGAACCAAAAAAGACCAGGCCTCCACCAATTTTCATACGAGAACAAAGTACAAATGCACTTGTAAATAAACTCGTTGCTTTGATTGGTGACAGCAAATTCCACATTATCCCACTTAAAAAAGGAAATATTCATGAAATAAAACTACAGATCCAAACAGAAGCAGACCACCGTATAGTGACTAAATACCTAAATGATGCTGGTAAAAACTACTACACATACCAATTAAAAAGTTGCAAAGGGCTACAGGTAGTACTTAAGGGCATTGAAGCAACAGTGACACCAGCTGAGATAATTGAGGCTCTGAAGGTCAAAAACTTTTCTGCAAAAACAGCTATTAATATTTTAAACAAAGACAAAGTTCCGCAGCCACTATTCAAAATAGAACTCGAACCAGAGCTCCAGGCACTAAAGAAAAACGAAGTGCACCCAATATACAATTTACAGTACTTGCTACACCGGAGGATCACCGTGGAGGAGCCGCACAAACGTATCAATCCAGTTCAATGTACTAATTGCCAAGAATACGGCCACACCAAGGCATACTGCACCCTTAAGTCCGTATGTGTTGTCTGTAGCGAACCTCATACTACCACTAACTGCCCCAAAAACAAGGACGATAAGTCTGTGAAGAAATGCAGTAACTGCGGGGAAAAACATACTGCAAACTACAGAGGCTGTGTGGTGTACAAAGAATTGAAGAGCCGCCTAAACAAACGTATTGCCACAGCACATACATACAACAAAGTCAATTTCTACTCTCCGCAACCGATTTTTCAACCACCCCTAACTGTCCCAAGCACTACTCCAACAATTTCTTTCGCTAGCGCCCTAAAATCCGGACTAGAAGTGCCCGCCCCACCGACAAGAACTGCTCATTCCGAACATACACCGACAAACATCCAACAAACACAACAAAGTGGCATCGAAGCTATGATGCTATCCCTACAGCAAAGCATGAAAGACTTTATGACGTTCATGCAAAATACTTTGCAAGAGCTCATGAAAAACCAAAATATCCTGATTCAACTTCTTGTATCTTCAAAATCCCCATAATGGCTTCCCTACGGATATCTCTGTGGAACGCAAATGGCGTTTCACGGCATACACAAGAGCTCACACAGTTCATTTACGAAAAAAACATCGACGTAATGCTACTATCAGAAACGCACCTCACAAATAAAAACAATTTTCATATACCAGGATACTTGTTCTATGGTACAAATCATCCAGATGGTAAAGCTCATGGAGGCACTGGAATACTCATCAGAAATCGCATAAAACACCACCACTTAAACAATTTTGACAAAAACTACTTACAATCTACGTCCATAGCCTTACAACTCAACAATGGTTCAACGACTCTAGCCGCAGTCTACTGCCCACCGCGCTTTCCAATCTCTGAGGATCAATTCATGGAATTCTTTAACACACTAGGTGACAGGTTCATTGCAGCGGGTGACTATAACGCCAAGCACACCCATTGGGGATCTCGACTTGTGACGCCAAAGGGTAAGCAATTGTACAATGCGCTTACGAAGCCAGAAAACAAGCTAGACTATGTATCCCCGGGTAAGCCTACATACTGGCCAGCAGACCCAAGAAAAATCCCAGACCTGATCGATTTTGCAATTACTAAACATGTCCCCCGCAACATGGTCACCGCCGAAGCACTAGCAGATTTATCATCAGATCACTCACCTGTTTTTCTAAATATGCTAACTCGCCCCCCACTTCGTCGACCCACCGTATAGACTCACAAATTTTAGAACAAACTGGCCAAGGTATCAAAAGTATGTCTGTTCACACATAGAACTAACGACGGCATTATCTACAAAGGAGGATATAGACAAGTCAACGGAAACTCTTGGAAATATTTTAGTTTCGGCTGCAAAGGCTTCAACCCCGCCAGTGACGTATGCAAAACCAAACTACATCAAAACTAATCGCGAAATCGAGCGGCTGGTATTAGATAAACGACGCCTACGAAGGGATTGGCAGTCTAATAGATCACCAACTACAAAGCACATGCTTAAAATAGCCACACGCAGGCTTACCAATGCTCTTAAACAAGAGGAAAAAAACAGCCAACGTTCATATATCGAGCAACTCTCTCCCACCAGCACTAAGTACCCTCTGTGGAGAGCTCACAGAAACCTAAAGACTCCAATAGCGCCAATTATGCCACTACGAAGTCCCTCTGGCACCTGGTTTCGAAGTGATGAGGAAAGAGCCAGTGCTTTCGCTGACCATTTACAAAATGTATTTCGACCAAATCCCTCTACCAACACATTTATTCTCCCTCCTTTAATAGCAGCCAACCTAGATCCTCAAGAACCCATTGAATTCCGACCATGTGAATTAGCAAAGGTTATCAAAGAGCAAATGAACCCAAGAAAATCGCCTGGCTACGACCTAATAACTCCAAGAATGCTCATTGAACTCCCAAAGTGTGCTATTCTTCACATCTGCTTGTTGTTCAACGCAATAGCCAAGCTTGGATACTTCCCTCAAAAATGGAAAAAATCGACCATAGTAATGATTCCAAAGCCAGGAAAAGATAAAACGCAGCCATCATCATATAGACCGATAAGCTTACTAACATGTCTCTCAAAGCTGTTTGAAAAAATGCTACTCCTACGGATTAGCCCTCATCTTAGAATAAACAACACACTTCCAACACATCAATTTGGCTTCAGAGAAAAACATGGAACCATCGAACAGGTCAATCGAATCACGTCAGAAATTCGTACTGCTTTTGAACATCGAGAATACTGCACAGCCATTTTTCTAGACGTCGCGCAGGCATTTGACAGAGTGTGGCTCGATGGACTTTTGTTTAAAATAATCAAGCTGTTGCCCCAAAACACACATAAGCTACTGAAGTCATACCTATATAACAGAGTGTTTGCAATAAGATGCGATACAAGCACCTCACGCGATTGCGCAATCGAAGCTGGAGTGCCGCAAGGCAGTGTACTGGGTCCAATCTTATACACCCTGTATACGGCGGATTTCCCCACAGACTACAATCTAACAACCTCCACGTTCGCTGATGATACCGCGATACTCAGTCGCTCCAAATGCCCAACAAAAGCCACGGCACTCCTATCCCGACACTTAACATCTGTAGAACGATGGCTTGCCGACTGGAGAATTTCAATAAATGTTCAAAAATGCAAGCAGGTTACCTTTACCTTAAACAAACAAACATGCCCACCACTGGTCTTGAATAACATATGCATTCCACAAGCCGACGAGGTAACCTATCTGGGTGTTCATCTGGACAGGCGGCTCACTTGGCGCAAACATATAGAAGCCAAATCGATACATCTTAAACTTAAAGCAAGGAACCTCCACTGGCTCATAAATGCTCGCTCTCCACTTAGTCTGGAGTTCAAAGCTCTTCTATACAACTCCGTCTTAAAACCTATCTGGACTTATGGCTCCGAGCTGTGGGGCAACGCATCCAGAAGTAACATAGACATTATTCAGCGAGCACAGTCAAGAATTCTGAGAACTATCACTGGAGCGCCGTGGTACCTTCGGAACGAAGACATACACAGAGACCTAAAAATCAAATTAGTAATCGAAGTAATAGCTGAGAAAAAAATGAAATATAAAGAAAAGCTGACCACCCATACAAATCCCCTCGCAAGAAAACTAATCCGAGTATGCAGTCAAAGCCGGCTGCACCGCAACGACCTCCCAGCCCAGCAATAAACTTATTAGGGCACTAATGAAAAAACTATCACTAAGTGAAAGTTAATTAAGTTAGATTAAGATTTGAACACTTATTGTTAGTCTCTTAACACAAAGGGAAGATTCAATAAATAATAAAAAAGCAAAAAAAAAAAAAAAAAAAAAAAAAAAAATTCCATCAATAAAAATGATAATAAATTAATACAAAAAAATTAGAATTCCTTAAAAAATTTGGTTTTGGTTAATTATAATTAAGATAAACAAAATTCAACGAATATTTTAAAAATTTTTTTATACATTTAAATCCAAGCTAATTATTATTTAAATAAATTGGGCAAAGTTTTCTTTGATTCAATCATTTGCAATATTTAAATAATAAATATTATATATAAAATATTATATGGATTAATCCTTTCAACATGAGAATCCCATAGACCAGTTGCTAACGCTTCCGGGCGAATGGTTAAAAGCCATTCAAACGCAATTTTGGCCAATTCAAAGCGATAACTGAAACATTTGTGGCCATTTTGGGACCATGAATAGCCGAAAAGCGAGCTGAGAAAAGGGGTGTACGAAGAGGGGGAAAGCAGACTGTGAAGTTGCTTCCTTTGCCAAAGCCAGAAACGCATTTCAATTTGCATATCAACACGCAGTGAGAAACTGGTAAATGGTCTCAGATAAGAGTGAATTTTCGGTGGAAGGACGCGAAAGCAAAATGCTGATGGCAAGAGACAGGCAGAAAGGCGGGAGGAACGACAGTGCCAAAAATGAAAGACGGAGAGCAAAAAAAAAAACCAGGCCCCACTCAGGTTGACGTTGACGTGGACGTAAACGTTTTTTGGGACTCCTTAGCCCGTAGGCGGAGGGAAGACGAAGGTGGCCAAAAGCCACGCTCGCAGCAGTTTTCACCCGATGTCTATTTGCATTTAAATCAAAGAGGAAAGAGTGGACACTAAAAAAGTACTTCCTGCTGCGTTGGCACTAATACCCTGTAAAAATAGCAACTGCTTAAGAGCTTAGACAACAGCGCAAACTGTGTACGGTAACTTGTTTCGAAATAGTTAGCATACTTTTTAGCGCATAACTTGTTTAGGTTGTTGTTATTTTCATTTTATTTTATTGCGTCGTTTTATGACTCCGTAAGTTTTGCATAAATTATGTAGAGCACAGGTAGAGGGAGAGAGAGAGAGAGACAGAGCATGTAACTGCTGTAACTGCTTAAATTCATTTGATTTCTCACAGTCGTCGCCAGCCAAGTCACAGGTGACATTTTTATGGCCAATCTGCGCGAGGCAATAAAGCGATTGCCATTTTCAAGGACAAACAGCCGCAGGCAGAGTCCGCTTGTGTATGTAGTCAACAGCTGTCACAATCTAATCTACTCTACTAGCTTGTGGCAACAGTCCCTCCCCTCTCTCTCTCTCTGTCTATCCCTGCCAATCGTCATTGCAAGGATTTGAAAATTTCTCTAGGGATTCCCACAGTTGCCTCGCAGTACACATACACAATGAGCATGGGGAGCATAGGTTATGCCTGTCTGAGGTATCGAGTCAACCAGGCAGGCACTATATACATATATACACACTACACCCCGACCGTTAGTATCCTTACCTGAGCAATTTGATTCCCGTTTGCTTTGTTCAATAATTCATGCACCGCGCGCGCTCTGCGGGATTCGAGTTGCCTGGCCTGGCCAAAACCGCCTTCTAATGCATACCGAAAATTAATTATATTTCAATTAAACGACCTGGTCCACAGCCAGACCCAAATGGTCGAAATCTGGATGCGGCCGTAACAGATAGGAAACCACAATGGTTGAATTTTGAGAGGGGCTTTCGGTGGCATTTCAAATACCCTGACATTTTTGACATTTATCTAGCAAGAGAAGAGGAAATTATAGAGAATTTATAAGAGAAAACAAATATTAAGTTTAGGTTTTATCTTTATGGCATTTTATTAAATTATATAAATGAAAACAATAATATTAAATAATAACAAATAATTTGTACAAAGCTTAAGTCAAGCATACAGAGCAACGATTATTTAGAATTAATTAAATAATATTCTATTTTCTTTAACTTTTATAAATTATTTTTTAATTTAATATAATTTGTTAATATATGCTGAATAAATATTTTAATTAAATTGTTTAATATTTGAGAATTTTTTTTTAAAAGTTAAGTTAAATGTCAATAGTATATTTAGGATTCATTAATTGACCTTTTATTTTCTTTAACTTCTATTAATTTATAATGATTTATACAAATATGATGCAATAATATTTGAATTTTAAATTGTTTATTATTTGTGAATTTTTTATTTATGTAAAGTTAAATTAAATGTCAATAGTTTATTTAGGATATTTTATAATTTATATTGTATATAGTAAATATCGTATACTTTCCCTCTGATCTAAGTTCAGTTTAAATTTTAAATTTGGCATATATTATATTTTTACTTATCTAAGCCTTTATTTAGCAGTTTAATTTAATTTTGTATTTTAATTAAATTTTTTATAAAATTCTATAAGACCTCCCATAGTTGTCCTATTCAATTGTAGAGTATTTGCAATTTGCATTGACTGCCAGACAGCTGACTTAGCTGGTTTTCGGTCATGACCATGAACATCATAATCATCGTATACACTGGATATACTGTGTGCTGTTCGGTTCTTGCGAGCTTGCTCTGAATCTGATGCTGGTTGGCGGTCGCATCGCGGTTCAAATATCATTAAAATGCAAAAATTGATGAGCGAGGGGAGGGAACAGGGAGGAATGGCGACAGCCACCACAACTTGTGAGCTCTGTGGTTGACTGGGAGTGGGGAGGGGGCAGAGAGAGAGAGACAAAGAGAGAGAGAGAGAGAGGGAGAGAGAGAGACAGAGAGAGGCAGAGATACACAGAGCTAGATAGAGAGAGCGCAACTGATGCTGTGCCGACTCGGGTCGCATTTTTAGTGAGCATTTAATTAATTTCGCTTGTTGGCCACGCTCAGAGCGTGGAAGCGTTGATTAAAACGCCATTTACAACATTTAAGACGCTGCTCATTAATTTGCATTGCCCAAGACGAAGATGGAGATGGAGCTGCTATAGAGAGGCATGCAAGATGAGTTTGCAGCATGCAGCATGTTGCAGGCAATGCAAAGTGATTAATTACTAACAAGCTAAAGATAAAGTTGTTCTAGCTGCAAAATATTGTTTAATTCTTGTCATGGATATCTTGTCCAATTAGAGTGTGTTCTGGCTTTATCGAAGGGATTAAAGAGAAGCGAGAGGGAGATAGAGACAGAGAGAGAGAGAGAGGGAGAGGGCACACTTTAAAACGACCTAGCGTTCGTCTTGCTGAAATTCAACGCTTGAACACCTCGCAGAACCTGCCTCCCACCTCCTGCCTCCTGCCTCCTAAACCCTTCCCCCCCTTTACAGCTCCATCATGCTTTAGGTAATGCCCACAAATGGCCACTCATTATGACGCGCTCGGCAGGCAAAGTGAAGACATTTTCACAGTGCACTGCCTCTGATAAGGCCAGAGACAATGATAAGCAGAAAAAAAAGGTTGAAGACCCATCAAGCAGGGTACAACAAACCCTCAAGAGGCGCCTCAGAGATGAGGGAGCTGGGAGGGATTGGTGTGGAGGCGACCCGGCGAAACTGTGCGCGTGTGTGTGTGTGTATTAAATTTATGGCTGTCATTGTCTCCTGCTTAACCGCAAAATAGTTGCAATGGCTGACGATGTGGCGTGTGCGAACCAGCATGAGGCACTGCAGCAAATGGTCAATTAATAATGGTCAGTGGCCTCTCCCATCTCCCCATCTCAGCTCATCCGCTTGTCTGAGTGCAGTTCGGCGCCCTGGCGTATGCAATGGAAAAGCGACAGTTTTCGCAATAAAATTCATTGATTTTCATTGGGCTGCATGTGTGTGTGTCTGTGTGTGTGTGTATTAATATTGGTTTTGCCTGCGCCTGCCTTGTACCGTAAGATAACTGTGAGAAGGTGCCATAGCGTGTGTGTCCCTCTGTGTGTGTGTGTAGTGGAGCAACAAAAGGTTGAGCAAACAAATGGCGTCAAAAGACAAGGGAAAATCGCTTGAACCGAGGGGGCAGCGGCAGGAAGAGATCCCCCCCTCGATTTGGTTTCGGTGCCAGCTGCAAAAAAGGTTAAACGCCCAAACAAGTGAGCAATATAAACAATGAAAAGGCACAAGGACACAGGCAGGCACAGAAACACAAAACAGATAAAAGAGTTTCCCATTCGCATTCGGGGTTAAAACATGTGAGATTGCCGGATTAGGAAAACTTAAAAGTCGCCAGACAGACAGACGGAAAGACGAAGGAGGCTGAAGAGCTTCTTGTGATTTTGCTATTCAAAAGGTCTTTTATTGTCGTATTGTGCTTGAGATCTTAAGTATATACTATACGACCACAAATTGGTCGAAAATATACTATTAGATTTTAAAGTGCTCGCAGATGCTCTTAAAGGTTTCAAATTAGTCTGGAATATTTAATGAAAATAACAATAAATACTATAGGTTACAATATATACTATAGGTTTTCCCTTTTGCTAGCCATATTTCGCCTGGAAAAATATTTAATATTTTGGGCTTAAGAACTTCAAATATTACTGTTTTAGTCTTAAATATGAATAACTCTAAATGCATAAAATATGCTCATATATCTCGCCTTATCTTTCTTCAACTCATACTGTACTCGAAAACTACAGTTTATTATCCCATTAACATATAATTATAATACTCAAAACTGCTCATTTTTTTCAAGAGCTTAAGTAGCCAACTTCAACTACTTTTCACTTCATCCTCCTTCTCTTCCTGTCTCTCTCTCTCTTCATTTGGGCTGCCTGCTTAATCCATTCTCAATGCATTGGGTACTCTATAGAAGCTCTATTATGCTGACTTTAATTGTTCATAAACCACACCCCGATTATGAATGTCCTATGTGTGTGAACTCTATATAAATCACAATTGAAACTGGCTTACAAGTCCTCTTTCAAGGACTGTAAATTTCAATTGTTATCCGTAGTTTGTTCAAAAAGGCAAACCAGGCAAATGAAGAGACAGAGACAGAGACAGACAGACAGACAGACAGACATGCAGACAGACAGACAGACAGACAGACAGACAGACATATAGACAGACAGACATATAGACATATAGACAGACAAATAGACAGAGTTCTGATAGACAAACTGATATATAGTAAGTCTGGTATTCGCATGTGGTAGAGCCGTCATGTGTTCTCGTTAAGCAGAAGACCGGGCTGTCTTTTTTCGAAAAATTACTCATTCCTCCATATATGTATTTTCCTACCGCTACCTACTCCCCCTCCTCCGTCTACCGTTTCGACCCTGGGGCCAGGCATATGACACTCAGAGTTCAAAAGCTGGCAGCATGTCCTTGGCATTTTATTCCAGCAATGGCTTGCGTTTTGGTTATTACTCGCTCCTCGAGGTCATCCCAAAACTCTCGGTGCACAAACTGACACATGAGTGTGTGTGTGTGTGTGTGTGTATTTGCCTCATATGAACATATGAATACGACCACGAATACGACCACGAATAATGCGAATGATTTCCAAAACGATTTTTGCTTAGTCGTGCAAAGAAACGCATCGCCTGCGGGCAACATTTTAAGAACTTATGCCATATTTTGGTATGCTGAACTTAACCCCGAAACTTTCTTCTACACCTCCCCCCTCCCTGCCTTTTCCGCATTGCATGTCAGTTTGTTGAGTAGTTTGATGGGGCACAAGTTTGATACTATGAATACTTTGAAGAGAGGAGTCCTACTTAGGTAGTAAAACTTTAAGAAGGTTAAATGGACTGAGTTAGCTGTACGGATGATTACTTAAGGATATTTTATAAAATTATTAAAGTACAATTAAGAATTTTATGAAGATATTTTACAAAAAAAAAGCTATACTGAACTACTACTTTATAATAAAACCCAATTCGTACAATAAGTCAGTTTAAGAGCTGGAAGTGTCAAGAGAGCCCTATTTCTTGCCTTCATATTTCACATTGATAAAGTGCTTTTCCGAGCATTTTATATTTTACAATCATAAGTCACTTTTCACTGCCCTCAACAACAAACAATACGGAAATCATTTAGCTTTTAATTTGAAAAACATAAACAACTTCCTTGTCTCGTCTTGATTTCTCACAACATCATCAAGTTAC